>JALBUN010000023.1:1324130-2648260 GCA_025174535.1 Cantharellus purpuraceus
TTTCACTTCATGGCCTTAAAATATCAGCATATATCTGCTGCTTTCTCTTGATTCAGGGCCATTCAAATATTCTCTATTTTTTCATATTTTTTCAGGAATTTTCCATGCAGAAATGAGTCTACAAACTTATTGTTCTGCTGGGCAAAGTTTTGGGACCCACATGGACCCACAAACCTTCGCAGATGTCAGCAGCCTCAAAGTCAGCCGGAGTCACCCGGACAACTGACTCATTGTCGATCACATGACTCATTTCAATCTCCGACTCAATCTGGTCACCACTGCCAGTAAATGCTCAATATCTTCCCAACCACTGCACCTCCTGACTCCATTTTCAGTGGAGAGTTCAATAGAAGCCATGCCTACCCATAGCTGTGCTAATCAGCCTGGGAAACGAAGTATTGACCGAGTTATTTGAGTAATGATGACTCATGCAATGACTCCTGCCATGACTCATGCTATGACTCCTTCCATGACTCATACCATGACTCCTGTGATTACTCATACTATGACTCCTGCTCTGAGTCACACTATGACTCCATCCATGACTCATGCCATGAGTCAGAGCAAATCCAAGCAGCTCATTGGCTAGGAAACTTCCACCCCCTTCTCACATATTCCACTAGCTTCCAGTAGTTTCCATCTATTAATAGGTAGAAGTTTCCAGTAGTATTAGTCAGCTCCTGTAAATACAATATAAAAGGAGCCCATTCTGCCTCTGAATAAATAACCATTTCTACCCCATCATTTGCACATCAGTGTGACTAGAGTGACATACAGTGTCATCCTCTATATCTCAGTAACTGTTGATTGTCCAGTTCAAGGGTCGCTTACAGTTGTGTAACTGTATTCGATTGCACTCAATGTAGTGATTGTCCTGCTTTGGGTGTGAGTGTAGTATCTACCACGCGTGACTACGAATCTACAGGGTGAGATTGTCTGTCGATAGTCCTGCCATTAGTGCTCTTGTTTAAGTTACTAGTGTGTACTGCCTTTGCAGAGCATTAGAATCTTGAACTCGTGTGAAGCAGTTGCTAGACTACTTCACACATCGCTGTTACCCGCTTCAGAGTGTCACTGGTTGGACGGTCGGATTCATCCACCTACTTCCTCTAGCCTCTAAGTGCATTCCCCTCTTTTTGGAATATCTGGACCCCTAAGCGTCCGTGAACTCTAGACTCTGGAAGTCTTATTCATTCCCTACTGCTAAGAAATGTATTACCTTCCTGCGTATCGTCTGCATTGACCATTACAACGGATTGTAACCAAAGTACAAACGTTAAATCGTTTCTGGAGTTGTGCTGCAGTAGGATTTGATATTCTTCTCAGCTGTTCATTCACGGAATTGTGGTGATTTAGAGTTTGCCCTAACACCATAATTTTGCGGGTTCCAAAACAGCAACACACAAGTTGAAGCCAAGTCCACTTGATCCAAGTCAATAGTATTGCTCCCACTCTGTCTCCAGTTGAACTGGAACAGTAAAGTCCCATCTCCCTCTTTACTAGCAGCCAAACTCCGGCCCTTTTCCATTGAACCCCAAGTTGTCTTTCAGACCTTAACATATATCTAAATTCCAAAATTGCAGACAATGTGGTGTAACAAACTGCTACTTGTAGTGGCCATTAGTCCATCTGGCTTTTATGATCAGTTGACCTTGTAGAATTCTTTTTTTTTCTTTTTTGCAGCCGCTCCTCGTGCACTAGCACTGGTACGTATTTGCCACATAGTGGTCGACAAATGAGATTGGTTCCTACAAGTGACCGCTATTGGATCTTTTCACCTTCCTCACCGATCTTCCAGACTTCGACCCCATTCTCACCTCCCAAAGCACCGATACCCTTTCCCCAATCCACACTCAAGACTTTTTGTCCCTTTTCACTCTTGAAGCTGGCTACTGCCGCCTTGGCACTTCGCAAATCCCACACCCTGACAATCCCATCGTACGCCCCACTCATTGCCCGATGTCCGTCCGTGGGGTGTGCAGCAAGTGTACTGGGCATGGCAGGATGTAAGAATGTGGAGGCAGGAGTGCTGGTAGAGGGGGAAGCGCGCAGGTCTATGACGGAAATGGTACGGTCTGTGGATGCGCAAAGTGCTGTGGCGCCGTCCGCGAGGAGCGCCAAGTCTGTCATGGGTTTTTCACTAAAGACCTGGAGTAAAAGACAAGTTGGTAACTCTTTGGGATGAATAGCGGAGGTGACGAACGATGGTGGATGTGCAAACGCCACTGGCAGTATCCCAACTCCGGAAGGTTGAGTCCAGCCCACAGCTGTATGCCATATGCTCGTCCGAGGCTAATACCGAAAAGAGCGCACGGGAAACACGGCCTATGTGCGACTTCATGACGTGTTCTGGGCCCTTCGAAGCTCGTTAGCCAACAAAAGACACATTGTAAAAACCACCTGCACACCTTCTGCACAGGACGATGCTCTTCAACTATTTTACGTCGTTTTTTCCGGCCCTCAATGGCGTGTTCCGCGGGTACCTCGTCGGTGTCTGGGACATTCGTGTTCCACACACCTATGAAGGTGTCCCATGAGGTTGTGAGAAGACGCGTGCCTTGTCGGTCAGATGCAACGCTTGATACAGGCTCCGTATGTACATGCAGTGATGCCAGTGTCATGGGGGCACCTTCATGGGCCTCCGGGACGCGTACAAGTCGCACGGTACGATCGTGCGAAGCAGATGCGATTAAGCGCTCCTCACCAACCCAACAAACCGACGTCACTGGTGCGGTATGCCCTGTGATCGTGTGTATAGGTTCTTTCGACGCATCAAAAACTCGGACATTTGAGTCGTAAGAGCCTGCAAGGATGTTTCTGTGAATCGAAGTGGTGTTAGACTGGTGGAAGAAACACAGCGACAAGAAATAAAATGCATTACGTACGTCGGATCTCTACATGAAACCGATGACACCCAATCATCCTGAGGAATGGTTGTCAAACGCTGCGGAGGCATCAGACTCTCAATGTACTCAATCTGGAGCGTTTCTTCCTGTGCTGTCCGTGGTCAGTACAACCGTCCATCACAATGAGAGAGAAAACACACACCTCCCCAACCCCATGCTCCGAACACCAGTCTCCAATGCTGGCTCGTATGACCTCGCCATTGATGAGAAAGTCAAACGGAATTGGCTGTGGAAGTGATAGGACTTTATTTATGAGCTGGGAGAGATGGTACCGCCGCCATGTCGAAGGGATCATGTACTTTTGCGCAGGTAGAATATGTGAAGATTTTGTTGTGAATACAGCTGGATGAGAAACAACTTGGATCGTGGCCATGGCTGCAACGAAAAAGTGTGTCACAGAGCTTGATCAAAGGGGGATTTACAACGCGCGAGGCTTCCGTTCACCTAACAACCACCGCAAGGTGAGGCCTTAAGGCTTTACAACTGAGCGCGAGGCTTCAGTTCACCTAACAACCACAGCAAGTCTGTACAACGACTTGTGGATCCGGAAAGAATAGATGACGAGTTCCGCTGCCGATGGTTGGGGGCGAAGGTAAAGAGATGCTTACACAAGCGCTATCCTCCCTTTTTCAGGCAGCGGGGTTTGAGCTTGGTCAGCTCGTACCTCACTTTCAGCTCAACCCCTAGGCTGTCACATGGTCACATGACCATGCAAGTAGTCCTTCTAAACCATAGAATGTATACTTAAATCTCAGAGATATGTTATTGAATTAATGTAGCAAGTCAAATTGCAGCGTTGCGCCGTCAAACATGGATACAGTCCTTCAAGCGTACTGTATCTGATTGACAAATGTACGTATCGTACAGCATTACAGTGTCCAACAGCCATTACTTTTTCTTGACTTCCCTGACACTAAGCACCAAAATATCACCGTCCTCCAGATTGTAAGATGCTATCGTCTGCTGATTTGTTAGTAACTTTCCCATATATGTCAATTTGACTCGACCAGCTGCGAGCGTTGAATCGAGGTGTCGAATAATCCTTTCCCGCAATGTAGAAACGAGTAATGTCAGGGGCAAGTCAGGCACTGTCGCCACATTTCCATCCATTTTCCAGTCAGGGTTGTCAGGCATGTTAGGGAGCTGGATCAGTAACGAGATTGGAATAGGATGCATATTGATCCAATCTTGTTCAGGGTAGTAATGTCCTTCGGGTAGTTTCGCCACACGTTGTCGTTTCGCAGAGGGCACCTCGCCATCACCCTCACCCGCCATCATCTCATCTGCAGAACGGACTAGACCGACTCCAGGAGGCGTTCCATGTCCTGGTGTCGACCCACCAGCTTGCAGGGCGGCGAGTCTGGACGGATGCATACCCATGGCCGCGGGAGGCTGGTAGCCGAAGGGCTGCGCTGTATTGGGTTGATAATGAAGAGGAGGAAGCATCATCGGTTGAGGGAACATAGATGCTGGTTGAGGTCCAGATGCAATTGTTGCAGCGTTCGTATTTGTCGCAGCATTAGTACTAGCGCCACTTGATTGAGGATGCATTGGGAGAGATGGAGGTGGTGGAGGCAACCCAGACGAACCACCTGGAGCCACTGACGGACCGATGCCAGGGCCGATAGCCGAGGCGTCGACTCTACAGGACAAATCAATGCCATAGTAAAGATGATGAGTTCAATACTTACGGGCCCAAGCCTTTGCTTTTGTGGATGGCTGCAATCTGCTCGTCGAGATTAACGTTAGTTTGAAACTTGTCCAGTGTTCCTGCTTTTGAGGCAGTATGGCCATCCCATACAACCTTCTCTCTCTCCTTGCGTTTTGCAAGTTCCTCCTCCTCCTCTTGCTTTCGCTTCTCTTCATCTGCTTCGGCACCAAATATATCCACACGGGTGCGAGCCAAATGTTTCAACGAAGATACAACATTAGCTCCACGCTGCAATTCGGAGGACTGTGCTTTCCGGGCCTCGAGGGCATCTCGCTGTGACTTCCATCGGGGATCCAAGAGTTCTATTCGCATGTGTTCTTGAAGTTCGTCGACTGGTATCTGCTGACCACAGACAGTGCATGTCGTCATTGCTGCTTTGTTACTCTTGGCTCCCACTGTAGAATGTCAATAAACGTCTGTCGCAAAGTAAGGGTCGCTTACATTTTGGAACGTAATCATTGCGAATCTTCATGGGTCCCGCAGCATCTAACGAGGTTGCTTGAATAGCCTTGGCTCTCTCAAGTTCCCTCGCTCGCTCAGCTTCTTCACGTTGTTTGCGTTCCCTAATTTCCTCGTCTTCGAGGGTTATATCACCTATAGCGGCGGCATTGTTCTCTGATGCAGTGCCAACGCCACCGACAGCAGCCGCAGCTTCTCGTTCTGCAGCGGCCTGTTTAGCTCTATGAGCCTCAACATCCTCGACAGTGTTCTCCATGATCATGGCGGCCATTCGCTTTTGTGAGAGAGTCATACTTTCTACCTCCTGAACATTCATCGGTAGAGGAAGCTCCGCATTAGCATCTGCTGTAGTAAACTCGATAGTTTGGACGATGGCGTAGTCATGCCAATCAATCTCAGCGAACGCAACTGTTGTATAACTTGAGAATGACGTCCAAAATAAAACGAGATACTCACTTCTTTCAGCCTCCTTTTCGTCTTCCTTCTTTTGCTCGCGTTCCCTTCGGTGTCTTTCCCACTCAGCATGCTCCCCGGCCTCTTCCAGAATCCTCCACTTGCCTTCCTCACTGGCAGCTGCTTTCAGCCTATCAAGGCTCTCTTTGCTCGGTAGAAGTACCTTCGTGTATTGTTCAACCAGACGGTTGAAGTAGCCGAAAAGTGAATGGGTGGGACGCAGAAATTCGAACTGGTGGTTATGACCCTCGCGGACGGACAATGCTGCCAAGAAGGCACGTCCTCGACGGGCAGTGAATAAAGCAGTCAACTTCAAGATATCCCTGCAAGATGTTAACAACGAGCATTCACGCCTTGTAAATATAGGCACTGACAGATCAATGGCACTGATGTTCGGCAGCTCCAAAATGAACTCTGGAGGAGGCGGTTCCTTGCCATACGTCTTGGCCATGCTCGCCAGCAGATTTGCACTATTCACTTGCATCTCCTGACCGCTGTCTTTAACGCCGGGTGTGCCTTCATCGCCTACGTCGCCTTCCAAAATTCGTTCCATCCTATGTCTATAATACCCATGATAAGGATCTGCTGAGTTGAGAAACGAGAACTTGGGGTCATGACGTTGATTCTCGCGAATTTTGTCTTCAAACTGTGGAGGGTTGGCGGAACGTGCTACAAAGCCTGCTGTCCTATCTATCACAGCTGTTGGTGGGATAGAATAGCTCAATGGAAGCAGACAATGAAAGTCACATCTACACACGCACACTTGATTTCAGGCGGTGGCAAGATGAGCCCGCTCACGAATCTGGCGGAACCTGTAGGCTTGACGCCATCCGCGTCCATGTTGACTCCGTTTGCAGTAGCGATCCCATTCGGGATCCCATTCGCAGTTATACCGTTTGGTTGCTCCATGAAACTCAGCGTAGAGCAACTTCGTGGGAAAGTACGAACTTTCGGCTCCGCCTGCAGTTCATGTTCGGCGCATTCCAAGCCTCGAGGGTCAGCCAGTCAGGTCTATTATGGTGCGCATTATCATTTATATCAATCAACACTAAGTATCTTGCAGGAAAATTCCATGGAAATTGTCCCCAACCCGTAAAGCAAACCAACGTAAGCGTCTAAAACGCGTGGATTCGGTAATCGAAGCTGTAAGGGCTAGCGGAGTGGAGTGTTCGTCTCTGGTACGTGTTCTCTCTAGATGTATGAGTGACATATTGAATTATATTTACAGGCGACTGCCTCACAATTACCGAAGGAGTCTGAAATGCCTGCACGAGACAAGTACACAGTATTTAATGCCAAATCGGTAGGGTATAGGAAGGGGATACACAAAGTGCCAAAGTGGACCCGAGTAAGCTTGCAGTCGATGCAGTCGATACTTAGGCTGTACTGACCTCAATGCTACTCGTCAGATAACACAGCGCATTAATCCTCGTGGTTTCTGATGAAGACTCATGCTATCGAGTATAGTCAAAATAGAACTAATTGTATCTTTCCAGAATGGAAGCCAGCTCGTATATTCTCTTCTCCCAACACGCCGAGAAAGACTTCGTCGCGTGTTTCTCGTATATCCATCATTGAACGTTTCTTAGCGTCGCGATAGGTCGTGTCAATGAATATGTGCGTCAATGCGGTTAGGGCCAATGCTTCTGTCAACGGACGGCGATGAACAACGAATATAGAGCATAAGGTGTGTGCAAACCTGCTTCAAGAAGTTGTCCAAGCCTACCTGGTGTTCCGACCGCAACTCCCACTTTGGTTCGCTTCAAATATGCAATGTGCTCTTGTAACTTGAAGTGTCTTGCGAAGAGTTTAGCGATCTCACCCCCTTTGCTACCTCTATACTTCCTCAGCACCCTTGTCACATCCGCCACACGCAACGCAGCCCCTGCGATAAATATGAGTGTCGGGGCACCATTATTACGGGGCTTTTGACTGAGACGAAGTAATAGTTGGGGAAAATCTACATTACAGAGTCAAGCGAAGCATGAAACTTCCTGAGGGCACACTTACTATAACTTATGAAGTCTCCAATGTCATCCAGTGTACGGGCACCTGAGTACGAAGTGGTGTCCGCTATACAGCTGGCTTTACAATAAGAGTAAATGAAACAAGACTGGAAAAATAATGCATCAGGCACCAACTAGGAATCCTTTTGTCATCTAGTTCCAAAACGGAGAGCTTGGATAAGGCCTTGGCTTGTTGCGAAGAGAGATATAGCGCCGCTTCAGTAGGTGGCAGACAAGCAGCAGATGGCTGCTGTTCTTCTGATTCTCTTGCGAGTTTTCGCTTCTAAATACGATGATGAGCGGTCAGGGAATATGTTAAGGTAACAAATGTACCTTCGCCTTCTTTTCCTTCTCTTTTTCTCTTCGTTTGCGTTTTTTGGAAATCGCCTGGTCGCCTTGAACATCAGAGGGCTTGAGATCCAAGTCTCCGATTCCTTGAAACTCATCGTAACCCTCTTCCTCCTCGTCTGAGCCTCCTCGACCTTCTTCTCCCGAAACGATCACCAGGTCAGAATCTAGGACGTAATCATCTTCCAAATCGTCGCCATGTGCATGAACCATGGAGGGTCAATTTGCACGGGCTGCGCGCTAAGCCGAAGCAAGGCTCCTTTAACCTCTGCTTCTTGTCAATCCTTAAAGGCCACGAGCGCCTCCTTATCATATACATTGATCATTTAGTTGAACTTTGTTTCTTTCTTGGCCTCCAATGTCGACATTCATCGTGCTGATGGTCTTTGCAACCTGCATCCTCTCTCTATACTGGTATAGAACAAGCAATCGCACAACTCACTTGCTTAACAAAGCTCCCGGTTTTGTTAATGGTCACGTAGCTGCCAGTGCTCAAGTTGCAGACGGACCAAAGAGGAATTTAATCCCACCGCCTCGTCAGCCTTGGGAGTATATCCTTGTGTTGGATGTTGAGGCGACTTGCGTGGCAGGTACTGACTTCAATTGGCCGAACGAAATTATTGTGAGATCATTATGCTCGCCAGTTGCCCCTCGTTCACGCGTTCAGTTACTGGTACTCTAATAGGAATGGCCTGTAGTTCTTCTGACTTGGGAAGATCGGGACGAAGATGGGAGGGCCAGTCAACTAAAGGTTGTGGATGAGTTCAGATCCTTCGTCGGTATTGTCTTTGTTGCACATGCGCCGTATCTCATTTAGCTGCTGTTGTGGTTTCTCCAGGTGCGCCCAACGTGGAAACCAAAGCTGACTGAATTTTGTGCTACACTCACAGGAATTGCTCAGGCGAGTAAAATACGCCACTCTACCTCTATCATTCCTTACCTTTGGACCTCATAGACAGACATCGATTCGGCGCCTATCTTCTCGACAGTGCTCGACAATTTTCGAGTATTTCTGTGTCGGCATGGATTAATATGTCCCAAGACTGGACAGCGTCTTCGAAATTTTACCTGGGCCACTGATGGACCATTTGACATTCGAGACTTTGTCGTCAAGCAATGCTTCATCTCAAAGGTGAGGTTAGTTTGTGAGTTACCTTCTACTCATGCGTTCATCGGTGTACAGCTGGAGCTGCCGGAGTGGCTGCGAGGCGATGTTATCGATGTCAGAAGACAAGTTGCTGCTTGGCAAGGACAAGGACAGAAGCTTCCTCCTCACAAGGTAAGTGTGAATAACATTGCTTCATGGGATTTAAATTGATGTTGACTATCGCAATTGCACTTGATACTCAGCCTTCAGCACGGTCTCCCGGACCATCTCTTAATATTTCTCGTCAGCTCACCGCTCTCTCACTTCCGCCTTTCCAAGGTATGCATTCGCAACTAGCCTATACTGTCAATTCGCTCATGAGGCTGTCACACCAGGACGACAACATTCTGGAATAGATGTTAGCATTAGATATACGTATGTGTTGCTACACTGACTGTATTGCCACAGGATACTCGAAACATCGCCCGAATCCTTATCGAGCTTGCTCGAAGAGGCGTGAAATTAGACACCAACATCAAGATAAATGCTAATAGACGATGGTACTGGATGGGCAATCGATTGGGCCAAATATATGAGGAATACTTCCCTTGATGATTTCACGATAATACGACACTAGGGATCGTTCGATTCCTACTATATGCTGTGCACTGCATACCGCGTGTATTAATGATAGCATTTCACAATAAAATGGAAAGGTCAAGGTTGAACACTGCGAAAGTTTTCAAACTTGGGAATCCGAACCTTCCATCGCTAGCTCAAATAATTGAGATACACATGTTATACAAATGAAAACATCCCCCGAAGTTACAGCAATGACAAGATTGAGACGTAAATAGGCGGCGGCTACCGAGTTTTAATTTTCCCCCGCAAATTGGCGCAAGTTGCTGAGGTGCTCGGATACCTGCTCCTTGAAAACGCACATGTCGTTTGTGCTCTTGACTATAGCTTTAACGGTCTCTTCTCGCAGTCGATCCGTTTTTTCGATTTGTTCCTGATATCTGCGAGGCGGATGATCAAAACTTTGAACAGCGTTAGAAAAACGATGGTACTCACGCAATTTCCAAGGCCTGTACCCTGAGTTTCACACCAACGCCGCTTGATTTAGCCGCTGTCCGTGCTTGAGCAAGATCTCTCTCCAAGCGTGTGGCTTCCGTATTGCTCACAAAAGCATCGTCTTGTGCAGCCTATACGTCACAAATGTGGTCAGCCCTGTGAAAAAGTAAAGTTAGCCACGCCTTTACCTTTCTAAGAGCATCTGCTTGCTCGGACAGCACATTCGTCCGCACTTCCACGGTACTGATGGCCTCTTCCAGGTTTTCGCATTCAGTAATAAGTCTATCCATATTGAAATCAACCTGGATTGCTTCATCTTCGGCTCCCCCACGATCCCTGCGCCTTTGACTGGCAAGCTCGATGAGTGCTGATGCGATTGTCACCTTAAGATCTTCACCCGAAATGAGCTGCTTAGGATCATCATTCGCCACATCAAAGGCAAGCTCGAACTTGATATGTGATACTGGAGGAGGAGGCTGAGGATGCAGTTCCAAACGCCAGAGATAACCCATGTACTCGTCGACGGCTCTTTCCATATCTGCTGTCCGATTTGCCAAAGCAACCTCAAGATTGTGATATGATTGTTGAGTCTCAGCAACTTTACGCCTGAGTTCTCCAAGGGTGCGGTGCAGATTATCATGTTCGCTGTTCATTCGTGTGACTTCGTGAGGGGAGAGATTTTGTTCCCGGACGGTCCGGGAGAGCTGTTCATACTCCTCGCGCAACTTCTGAAGGTTGGATTCTAATGAAGGGGAACTCTTGTTTAGATATATTCGGCTTAAAAAACAATCCTAGAACCTAACCTTGCGTGGTGATCTCCGCCTGAAGCGTCTTAACAGCCTCCTTGTACTTATCAACTTTTGCTCGATGGTGTGAAATGACACTTGTGAACTTCATTTGATCCTTCTGCAAATTAGAATTGTCTGCCTTGAGCTTGACAACAGGAGGCTAAGAGGAAAGTGGTGTCAAAATTAGTGGGAGGAAATATAAATGCATGTTACAGGCGTGGCCATGGCTCGATCATATTCCTTTTGCAATTCTTGCAATTCTTCTTTTAACCGGTCTCGTTCCTGGAAGATAGCTTGATTACGTTTAGCTATAACAGTCAATATCAATGGAAATTTTTAAGAAATTCAGAACTATGATACCATATCTATCTTCTAATTCCTGATCTTGCTCAGAGAAGTCATCGGATCCTTGTAGGAACACATCGTAAGCCTCGACATAGTACTCAAATGCTAAAGTGTTGTTGTGCTCCTCGCCAAATATCTCCGGTACGAGGGACTTGTCCTGGACCGTGGGATCATCGCTTGATGCATAGGACGTCTTCACCTAACAGCGTACGTAAGTCATAGCACGTAGATATACCAGAATCACACACAACACAGAGAAGGGTCATCCAATGTAGTACAGCTAACATGGACGGCCAGGCATGCATGCTTCCAACCGCTTGCATCCACTTGATGTTAATCTGGTCAGCGGATGGATAGCGATGATACTTGAGAGTTGGGATAATTTCATCATCAAACTTCTTGTTGCCTTTGCACAAGACGTAGCATGGGTCCAGAATCTCGAATAACCAACGGAAGATCATTTGGAAGTCTTTGCTAGTAGGTGACTGCAAAGTCTTCATGGTTATGTTCCCAGGGAATTGACCCTCGGTCAGAAACTTTAGGATTTGCTTCTGCTCCATGAGCTGAAATTGTTTGTCCCGTATGGGCCGGTTATCTTTAACGGGCTGCGACAGGTTAACCATAGCAGTTGTGGGTGCCATAGATACTCTACCCATTCCTCCACGGCGGGAGCTGGAAATAGACATGCTTTCGTAAGTGACTCAGAAGATAAAAATAAAATAGTATGGCTGGTGAACGCACTGCTTTGCACTCAAAGGCGTCCGCCCAAATCCCAAATCCCCAGGTTTTCTTACGCTAGCCAGCACGGGATCCGTGTTCTGTGAGCCTGTTCGCATTATAGATTGACGGGGATTTGGGACCCCAGGATGGGAGCCGAACATGGATGTTCGTGACGCGCCCACGGGGCCAGCGGTAGACATTCGCGAACGAGTTGTCTGTGATGATGCTTTGATACTGGACGCAGGCATGGGTATGCCTGAACGCGCATTGTTCGCTGGATCAGCAGTTGGGTGTAGTGTCTGACGACGTTCCATGTTGGTTCCAAGACGCGCGACGAAAATGTTCACGTGACCGCGAACTTCTTTTTGTCTCCGGCTGTACAACCATGACCGCCCGACGCGAATTGTTCGGTGGTGCTATCGCGATGGATCTACCATCCAACTTCATAGATGCATCGTATGTAGCCCTTTGTTATATCCAACGATTTCTGATTCAATCTTCCGTAGCAAGTGATCTGCGTCAAGTCCCAGATACACAGGAAGTCTTCCTGGATTCGGAGTCTGACATGACCATCATCTTGGAGGTATTACAGCGAGTAGATGTTGAAGATCCAAAGCAAGCTGTGATGTTAGCCCGAGTCTTTTCGTGCACTTCGTTCACCGAACGTTGGCATTCAGGTTTCACTTCGATTCCCTGGCCTACGATAACTCCGCCAGTTCATATGAAATTCATGACGTTACTCTTCCTGCCGAACCGCGGACACCATCTCCATTGGTGACTCCACCTCCCATCATTCTTCGTGGCAAGCAGGAAGTGCAAAAGTTCAACAGCAAAACCCTTGACTGTGTTTGCATACTCGTCGCGCTGTATCGAATTGAGACAAAGGGGGTAGATCTGGTCTTGACCGCAAATATCCCTTCGGATGGTGCAGTCTTTCAAAATTCCCAGCCGAAGTTTGATGTCGCTGTAGAATCGTTAAAGATTCTAGATTTTAGCCTATTTGCTTGATTGGGACTTCTTTCCGCCTTCATTATACGTTCACTTCCAGGCACATCCACTCATATGCTTTGGATGTTTGTGAATGCCGCACGAACATCATGAAATGAGTTGTCTGATTTCCCCTGTTACATGAGTGATGACTACAAGTTGAAGATGAGACATGGGTCGAAGGATAACATAAGACAGTCGAACATGAGGCTAACGATACAACCGACCAGCAAACGAGAATCAAGAATCCAATGGCACAAAGTGACATCGGAGCACCAAGACACAACGGCAGATCAATTCGAGTCTGCTGCATCACCCTCTTCATCGGCAATTTCAGCTTCAGGCTCCTCATCTATTCGCTGCTCCCTGACATTAATGTCAGAAACCGCCTTAGCTTTAGCGTCTCGCTTTCGTTTTGCCGACTCCTTCAACCGCTCCCATCGTTCCCGAAACTTTGCAATCATGGCTTTCTATTGAGACAAGTAGTGAGCAGTAGGCACGCTGTCTACTCATTCGAATGAGTCTCGGTTCGCACCTGCTTTTCATTCTCTAGCCGCACTGTTTTCACTTCTTCCTCAAGTTCCTTTATCCGACGTGTCAAATGTTGATCTCGACTACTTGCGGGTGGAGGCATTGGTGTTAGGGAAGGAATGTTAATATTCAACGAGCTAAGATCAACCGAAGGAGGTGTCGGTCTTGGTGGTAATAGACCAGAGTTCTTAACACGTTGGGCCTATTGTCGAGTGAGCCTACTACCACACAACGGGAGCCCAATAGCCTACCTCACGGCGTGCATGTATAATGCGTTCGCGTAACTGTTCTTCCTGTTCCACCCGCATTCGCTCTGCGATGTCGAGTCTCTGTTGTAACGATGCAAGATGGAGTTTAAGACCCTCATTCTCCCTTTGAAGTTTTGTTGCCAAGGACGGGTCAGTTACTGGCGGAATCATAAAGAACGATTCTCCTGAGGGCGAATCTTTAGGGAAGGGGTGAGTTAGTTCCCACAGAAAAACAACATGAATAACGCCCATGTTGACCTTCATCTGCCATGACTTCCTCTAGATCATCAGAGTGCGTTTTCGCCTTACATAGAACAGTGGGGTCCACATGTACTCTAGGAGGGCTTCCCGACTGCCTCTGTGGAGAGAAAGCGGGACCTTGTTTGTTCGCATGTCCTGATCTGTCCGAAATAGCTTGAAGGGTAGAGTCATCACTTGCCGTTCGACGGGACAACCTGTCATCGGGCCTTCGTATTGACTCAGGACCCCCGAAGCGAGCTAACGGGGCCGTGGCAAATGCCACCGGTTGAGAGAGATTATCCAACATTCCCTCTAGATCTTTCCAAAACTGGTTGAACGTGTCCATCGGGTCCGACTTTATAACATCAGAATAAGTCAGACAAGACCGTCCAAGGGACGCACCTGTTGTCCGAGAACCATATATGAGTCATCAATGGTGTGATTGGAGTCACCCATGCGACCTCGCGAGGTAATATGGGATGACACTGTGTGAGTTTCGGGCGAGTATGAGGGATGGGAGCGCGGTGGCGCAGGTGGGCGCTGGGCAAGGCTAGGATCTTTCCCTTCTTCTTTGAGTTTCGCTATCCTTCTCTGAAGCTCCTTTCCGGCTTTATTATGTTCATTATACAGCATTCGAAGAGTGCGCTTAGTCTAACGGACAGTAAGATTTCAATCAAAGAAAGTTAAGAAACATGGCAGACTCCTTCGTCGCTGGCTTGATCCACACATTGTAGAAACGCCTCTGCACTTTTGCGATGTTCCTCGGCGGCTATCGAGAAATTTAATGGAGGATATGGACCTCATGAGAATCCACAAATAAATACCTGGTATGAGAAGTCCTTGGTTAACATAATCTTCGGCATTAGACGCATGCTGGTGGGCCTGATCATGGTCGAATAAAAGCATACATAGCTACAAATGAGACCACCGACCTTGTTCAGAGGAGTATTAGAAGGCATAGCTGGAGAGTAGTGGGTCGAAATAGAATAGACTTTGCAACGGTCGTGCGATTACAGCTCCGATTATCAATGTGTTTTGCGTCCAGCTCAGGGATCATCGATCAGCGCTAACAACGCTACTCATTTCCTATGGGCTGTAGAAATGTCGGCGGCATATCTACAGCCAGGTATATTATGTCCCTGGTACAGCACTTGTTCACAATACAGTGCATGGAACATGATGCAAAAAAAGCCATTAGAAGGAACAAATTAGAGATATACCAAAGATCAGTTCAGGCCTTCCAGTTAGCTACATCAGTTTCTCTAGATTGTGCATTACAAAGAATAGTCAAAGAAGACTTACAGCACCAGTAGTAGAAAAGCTAGTTCCCCTTATAGTTCTAGTTCCAAGTCACGTGGTCAGTCCCGCACGCGTTCTTTCCGCCTCACCGTCTTGGCAGCCTCCCTCTCACCCTTGAGTTTAATATCCCTGGAGAGTCTTACTTGTTTTATCTCCTGGACTCCCGTTCATGCACCATACGAAAGCAGGCATCAAGACGTTCTCACCTGGATGGCTTCCATTTCAAACCCATACCTCTCTCAGCGTTTTCGCAGTCTCATTTGGTCTTGTCTCGACTTCGACCTTTTGAGGACTGCCACCTTTTTCGCCGAACGATATTTCTACGTAGATCAGGACAACCATGAGGCTCGCCATCTCTTCTCTCTGGCTCTTCTGAAGAGCGGCCAGGCGCAGTCAGCACTGCATCTTGTTGATCTACCCGCCGAGGTTAGATGTAGTAGCTGCGTGGAGATCTATGCACAATGCTGCAATACACTTGGGCGATATAGGCAAGGTCGCGAGGCGTTGGAAATGTGCATCGATAATGGTGGACCATCGGACCTTGGTGCGTGCAGATGCTACACAGTGATGTTTGGCGTATCTTATTCTTGGACCTATCATTGCCTTAGCAATGCCTTTATCTAGGGAGTCGCATGTTGTTCCCGATGAGGCTATTCTACAATGTCGAGCTGGAACCCTCGCAGCCAAGGCGAATCTCACCGAGAAGGCTTCAGCCAGCTTTACTCGCGCACTGACGCTGAACCCGCTCCTCTGGGAAGCATTCGAAAGTCTTTGCTCTGTTGGTGTGTCTTAATCCATGCCTGTAAATTAATGCGTAACTCGCGTATACCCTTCCTTACAGGGAGTTTCCCAGACGTCGAAGAGTTGTTCCCCCCGAGGCCGAAAGCTTCAATCAGACAACCTGAAGACTCGCCCATATCCGCTATTCCAGAGCGTAGACATGGACCAATAACTACCGGTATGGGCTTCTTCACTCCAGAAGGACCCGTCGCGAGTAGTTCAAGTGGTCATGGGCGAAGCTGGCTATCCCAAGCTTTTCGTGTGGATGCACCCTCTCATCGAGATTCAATGTAAGTAGTTATTTCTCGCGTCGTAGTCGAGCGCTTCAATTCATGCAGAGGTACTGCCGAGACATCATTGATGTCTGCCGACTATTCGATGCTAGCATATGGCGCAAGCCATGCGAGGGCATTATCTCTGCCACAAGCACAAAGACCATTACCTACTGGACTGAATTTACAGTCAAATACACGGGTGTTGTCATCTGACGAAGGTGGCCCCGTGCCCAAGAAGGCGCGGGGCGCAAAGGGAGAGCCTACTGGTTGGAAAGACTCGGCGACAGAAAAGACACGTCAGGGTACCACCCCCGTGATTGTCAAGGCACGCGACGTCTTCCTCTCTATGAACAACGTCTCATCCGCTGGGCGTGACCAGAACAATCTTCGTCGATCAACGCGACTGCTGAATAACGCCGGTGGAGGGAAACAGACATATTCTGTGAAGGTTAGTGATGAAGCTTGAAATATGACCCAAGGCTTCAATCGGCTATTATAGCATCCACCGCTGCGAGAAAGGCGAAAAGCTCACCTTCGTGCGAGATCTACATCCGTGGGATCAGATATGGATGAAGACATACCAGCGGAGTCCCCAAATTCTCCTTCTGTTTCTTCATTGGCGCACTCGCCGCGTTCTGATGCTTCCCCGGCACCTAGCAATCTCACAGCAGCCCAAGAACAAATAGCTCAAGAAGCCATTGAATTTGAAGCAGCAGATAACTACATTTACGAACTGATGAAGATTTTTGCGAGAGCAACCCAAAATCTCGCATGCTATCGGTGTCAAGCGGCAGTGGACGAATTAGACAAGTTACCTGATGACCAGCAAAAGTCGCCTTCTGTCATGATTCTCGTTGGCCGGGCTCAGTACGAGTTGAACGAATATGCGAAGGTAAGCAGCGTCAAAGGAATGAGTAACCTTGATTTAAGTTAGAAATAGGCGGAACGTGTGTTCCAAGAGGCGCGAAGGCTCGAGCCACATCGCTTGTGGGACATGGAGATCTATTCGACTCTTCTATGGCACTTGCAACGGACTGTCAAATTGTCCTTCTTAGCTCAGGAGCTTGTCAGTATCGATGCACGTTCACCGCAGGCATGGATCGCAGTCGGAAACTGCTTCTCCTTGCAAAAAGAGCGCGCGCAAGCATTAACTTGTTTTCGAAGAGCCACGCAACTGGACCCGCGTTGCGCGTACGCTTACACGTTAAGTGGGCATGAATGTATCGATGAGGACGTAGACAAGGCGATCAGTTTTTTTCAATCGGCGCTACGCGCAGATCCGCGGCTCTACAACGCTTGGTTCGTGCAGTGCACCTTTAGCCCGTGGCGCAGTTGACGTGTGACTCAGGTATGGTTTGGGCACCTGTTACCTACGAATGAGCAAACTCCGCTTGGCAGAATACCACTTTCGGAAAGCGGTAGATATACATCCAAACAATGCTGTACTCCTAGGTTGCGTAGGAATGGTGAGTACATGAGGTGAGCGACGCACAATACTAACGAAAAATCATGGCACTAGGCTGTGGAAAGACGTGGTGCTCAGGAAGAGGCCTTCGCATTATTCGACAATGCAGTACAAATCGCGCCAGATAATGTACTGGTACGCTATCGGCGCGCAAAATTATTGATTGGCATGAAGCGATACAATGTGATTCACTCTGAGTGTTTGTCTCTGACTCGATCGCTCGCTAACTCGATTGCAGACGGCCATTGAGGACCTGAAAACACTCCGGGATCTTGTACCCGAAGAAGCCAATGTTGTGTTCCAGCTCGCGAGAGCTTACCGGCTAAAAGGTCAGACGCCAGAAGCACAGCAGACGTTACTTGTGGCGCGAGACATTGCGCCGAAAGATATGAACAAACTTAAACGACTAATGGAGTTGAGCAAAGACGAGATTGGTGCGGTAGAGTCGCCAGGGACAAGGATGGAGGAAGGATAGGGCTGGTATGTAAGATAGACAAAGGCCGAGTGAGGCTCCCATGTAGCTATAGATCGGTTGCTTATCAGACGGTGTTTCCAAGTCTATCTCTGACGATCATGACTCTGCCGAATGACTCCGAGCCGTATAAACGCCCGCCCAACTCAGCTGCGAGTATAAAGATGGCGGCTCACTGCTTCATCTTCTCTACCACCACCATCGCCATGTTCCTATAAATGCCGTCCCCATAACCAGTAATCAGAACCCGTCCCCTTCTATCTCCAAGGGCCCCCAATCCACCCCAGCATGGTTAACACGCACCGCATCGCCGTGCTCTTCAACCCGTTCACAGAAGCCTACCGCATATCCTAAGTCTGAGTCGTTGTCGTGTATCGTGTATGTGTCGTCGTCTTATTCTCCTGCAACAGTTCTCTGTCTCACCTCTCAACTCCTGCAGTCCTTGCCCTGCCCAGCTCTTACACCAGACGCAATCCTCGACTACATCATCTATCGCTATGCCTAGCATTTCCTCTTGGCTATCGGACATTTCCCGCAGGAAGCTGCGCAATGCAGCTTCCGGCCGTGATGGCTTACGCGACACCATCAACCTTCATCGTTTTGTGCTGTTAAAAAACTCTATCACTCATGCCGAGTCGCCAGTTCCGCCGTCTTCATCTCTCCCCTCGCCGACTTCATTGCTCGCTCCAGATGACGATCGTGCGGAAGTCCTCATCATGCCAGATACCAAACCTGGGACACCATTACCTGGCCATCGCCCAGATACGTCTCCCAGCCTCGATTCTGAAGAGAAGTGGCTGGAGAGCGTGCTCGAGAACCTCGATGATGATTTTGATTGTAATGTTGAGGTCGAAGTCCATCAAGTAGTTGACGATGATCTTGACTTCCTTGACTCTTCCTCGCAAGACTCATTTGACTCCTGGGCACCGCCTTATGATCCTTTCCCGGTCAACCATCCACTTCCTGTCCCCTCGGATAATTTCCTCTCGTCACCCACTCCTGTACTATCACCACAGTTCCAATCATCACCAACATCGCTCCAGTTCCTTTTTAACCCGCCTGCGTCACATTTCAACCAACCGTATGTTGAACCACGCTATCCTGAGGCCGATCTCGACTTGCCCCTCTCCGACACCAATTCAGATAGTGAATCAGACGACGACGACGGACCATTGACGCCGTACAGTGGTTCACAGCCATTTTTAGGGGAGCAAACGACCGCAGGGCCTGAGGTTTACGTGGAACATGATTCCTATTTCTTGTATCCTTCCGAGCTTGATCCCATCTCTCCGCCTATCTACTATCAACAGTGCTAGACCCATTGCCCCTCTTTTTTTACTCCTGTATGTCGCACTTAGTGTCCCTAGACTGGGTAATTGTCACAATATCCTTAGTCAAAGATAGCAAAGTTATTCAGTCACGCGACCTCATCAGCTCAACTTGGAAGAAGGTACTATTCAGGGTATTCCTACGTTATCTCTGCCGAATCCTTCTCATCCGCCGCAGGGAATGGCAGGTCCCACATGCAGTCATCGTGAGATGGAAGCGAAGTGGCATTGACATATTGTAGCCCCAGATTGTTGAACGCCAGGGGAAATGCCTCAAAGGGCGATATGATATCACAGCTGAGGTATCTGCCTGTTCCAAGGAGCACACGCGAATCAGACCCAGTATTGAGATGATCCACGAGGCTCACATATGCGAGACAGACATGGCGTCTCCTTTTTGAATTGCCACTCAGGCGTTCTGCGAGTCTCGACTCAAGAACCGTAGTAAGTTGAAGATCTATGGGCACCCACCCAATTTCATATTCCTGTAGTACATTGCCGAGGAGGAGAATAAGTTGCAGGTCCTCAGCGTTCCAATTCTGCCGTAGGATGTTTTCATAAAGTCCAACGCCACAATGTGGCATGAATAGCATGGTTTTACTCTTCACAGTGTACTTGCCGTGCTAAAGAGACAGCGTGAGAGTCGACGATAGGGGATGCTGTGAAAGGCACATGCTTTATTATCGGTCAGAACATTAAAACTTTTGGCAAGTAAACCTTGAATGTCTTCTTGAGCGAAATGTGGGTCAAAGAACTCCACTTTGTCGGGAGGCTGAAGAAGATATTTGCGACAGTTGATGACACACATGCATCCAGACCTACAATGTTCAAGGTCTCGCAAATGGAACCGATGAAGACCAGTTGGGCTGCTGCACTTTTGGACTCTATGGGACTTCCGAGACCCAGACAAAGCACGAGGACTTCATCGGGAGCCCAGCGCAACGTTTCGAAAGACGCTTTCACCTTTGCTAGTAATAAGCAATTTGAGACAGGGTTTTGGGGACTGTATACAAGGACACACTTTGACAGTCTTGTATCCATTGAGTATCCTGAATCTCTTCTTCACTCCTCTTCACTCTGGTAGCAAATGATTCAGGCTTGATGTCGGCAGCGCCTTTCCGAGTTCGTTTTTTCTTCCGGGGTTGGACTAGTCGAAATTCGCCATCAAGTATCGTAGCTGGAAGTGACATATTGAGACAACAATTGTGACGATCACTCTCTGAAAAGGCTAGCTGCTCGGCGTATTCCGAACGTTTCCTCAGGTAGACAACTCAGAAAAGACAACCCACAACAATCTATTCGACTCCGTACATGCACTAATGCAAGGCAATTAACACGTTACAGTACAAAAGTAGGGCAAAGAGACAGCACGATAGCAAGAATTGAAATACAGACACCAACTGGATGCAAATGCTTCACAATATATCTTCGTCTTTATCTTCTAGCTGGCTAGGCTTCAGCATCCCAGGAATCCGCATAGCCGCCTCATGTTCGGTTTGCGCTCGTTGTTGTGCTTCTTTCTCTTTCTCTTCCAAATAGAGTTCCGCGTTATCACCAGAGAATTCTTTGAGCTGAATGAGAAAGTCGCGTAATGCCAGCTTGAATCGCGCTGGATCATTGTGGTACTGGAGCAAGTCAGTCACAAAGGTCTGAACTTGGGTGCTTTGGGCCATATAAGATTCGCGTAATTTCTCCAATCAAAGTGGGAGCTTACAGTTGCAAGTGGGTGAACGCAGATTGGAGCAGTTTGACACAATACTCGCGAAGAAATTCCGAGTTTGAGGTATTTGGATCGGATACCGTGGCGGGGTCAAACAATGGTAGTTGAACCTGACCCGTTTCCACTAGTTCAAACATCCGGGCAAGCAGATAACTCTGCAAACGAAACCCTGGAAACCTCTCAGCGCTCAGAGATGTTATCGGCACGCGATTATACGTACCGCTCTTGTGATCTGCATCGGTAACTACCCAAAATATATCCTGCAAGACACTGAGATAGTATTGTTGATAGAAGCCATTTGAAATCTCTGGTGCTTGATGTGAGAAATTATTCACAACATCAGTGCACACTGGGTAGGAAGATACGTTAGTCAAGGAAAAGAGAACAAAGCGCCACCAGTATCGCACAACTAAGGCCCATATCTGCGATGTCGCGCATAGTATGTTTGATGGCCCAGATAACGCTATCCATGAAAAGTTTGAACCGGGGCGACGGAAGACCTAAGAGAGCTTTGAAAAGTATAAATCAGGTTGTTCGGAACAAGTCTCAGGAGTCATACCTTCAAAGCAGTAGAGATTGATGGTCCGTAACAACTTGAAGAAGCCAACACGGTGCTCTGGGAATTCAGTGAAGTCCTTGGTAATCATATCTAAAGTGGGTTCAAATACAGCTTCCAAAATTGCTGGAACCTGGGGTGTGAGTCGGCTCTAAGATGGCAAAATAAGCAAATCAACGGTAAGCTAAAGTGAAAGTAAGTTCTACCTCTAAACGACTCGTAATGGTCGCCATGACATTAAGCACTTCAGCCTCCCGAGCGCCAGGGGAATTGTTGGCATAATCACCAAGAATGGCATCTAGAAGAGGAGGCATGAAATTCTCGTTGACCGCAGTAAGATCCTCCGCCCGTTTCACGTAATTTTCCATGAGTTTTAGAATTTCTTTCTTGATGGTGCGCAGACTTCGGACTTTTGGTGTCTTGGTAGCAATAGGGCCCTCCTGTGCGACAGTCTCGCTGATGATACCGCTGACAGCTTTATAAAGACCGAGCATATCGAGATAAATACGTCCCAGCTGTGGTAGATAAAAACTACCAATTGACGTGCATGCGGAGACGTTTGTTTTCAAAACGTTGGAGATAATCTTGAGGTTATCCGTGTTACCGAGAACATCAACGTTGGAACCTGCCTGCGCCATCAAAGAGTCCCATGCATTGTTTGGAAGCTCCATTAACCGTGAGATAAGCTTTTCTTGTGTTGGCTTATTGGGCTGGGCAGAGATCATGTATCCAACAGCTTCGTAGAACGTGTGTACCTATGAAGATATCAACTCTATGTTTCTGTGCTCAACTTATCATGTCACCCTACCTGCAACGGCGAGAGATCCACGGTTATTCGGTGTAACAGCCGTAGGATTTCATCTATGAAAGGCTCGGTCTCGCCTGCTTGTAGCATGACGAAGTGTCTCCGGCATTTCTGTGCAATTTTGATGAATGTATCGCATGCCATGTCTTGCACACCTGTGAATTAACATGAGATTGAAACGGACAAAAACACAAAATTAGTCAACCTTCATGAGTCTCATGCATGAACTCGAAGAGTTTGTTGACGACAGTCTTCAGGAATTTCCAATGTGCCTTCAAAAATCGAGGATACTGGCCAACGATATACATGATATTTGCGGCGACAACGGCTTTGTTATCTTTCCCTCGTTTCATCTCGCATAATCCCAGTAGATCTTTGATGACCGTGACCAAAAATCGTTTTTCGGTTTCCTCGTCTGACCAAATAGAAAATGAGAATGCAAGTTGGAACAATGTGATTCTGTAGTGCAGTGGATCAATACGTACTCATGGCACCAGAAATAGAACCTATGGCCCAGCAGAGCGTGTTCAAGTTGTTCCATGACCATTCGGAGCCATCAACCTGTTTAGACAATTTTTCGGTGAGGATGGATTCGGTGTCGTTCACATCGAGATGTGTAAGGTACACAAGGAGTTCGCGCATCGATTTGTATAGCACAATTGTGTCGCTCTCTTTCATGAACTCTCGCACGATTTCGCCTTCGTCGTTTTCCACCACAAGCACCTTTATGACAAGAAATAAGCCTGTTGTCGGTAGGGAGAATTCAGTCATACCTCTTCAGGTTTTACCATCCTCTCGATGACCACTAGGCGCAAGTTCGACAAAACATCAACATAGATATCGCGTCTCAATGGCACCCCCTCTAACATGGGTGAAGTACCTCCTAGACTGAGGCTCTTAAGTAACCCTTCCTCCCCGATTGGCAAATTCTGAATTTCTTCGTAGAGTTCCGCAACGAGTCTGAGCCAATACTCCATACATATTTTGAAAACTTCACGCTCCTCGACTTGACTAATCTTCACCATATATAGGTGGGCATTGAGAAGAACGTCATTAGAGCGGGGGGTTTCGACTGCGCGGAGGTGAAAAGAAAGAAAATTTGAGAGAAAAAGGGCAAGGTTGAGGACGAGCTCTTGACCACTGTCTCCTGAAGTTTCGTAAGCCTCCGCGATATCTAGGACACGTATGAGTTGTACTGCATATCAAAAAAACCGGTACATACTGGTACTGGGAGGGATCATCCGGTTCACAGAAGTCATTACCATGGCGAAAAGGATGACAAATTTTGGATCGTATTCCGACCCAACGTTAAGACCAGCAATCTCAGAGAGACACCGCAGCGTTACGTTGCGAAACTCGGGAGCTTCCAGAAACTGTTCAGCACGCCGTAAGACGATTTAGAAGAATAACAAGGATACCATTGTCGTCATTTACGCACCCTAGTGAGTAGCATATCAATGATTGAAGTCTCGAAAATGTACCCCAAAGGAATCCAGTTTAGAAACCGCAGTAAAGTCTCCAGTGTTGCCTTGATCAACGAAGTCTTTTGCGCCTTTTCAAGTACTTCGGAGCACAATTGAAATATTTCAGAGAATTCGCCGCACATCGAATTCTTGAGGTGTTTGATCTTTGTCTGGGTCATCTGGTCCGCTGAGTAATCAAAAATCTCCTCGCTGAGGAGCTTTAGAATGATCATGTTGTTCTCGCACAGACTAAGATTAGTCTTCGATGATTGAACTAGTTCCGGAACGAACGTCGGCCAGTTATGAGGCCACTCTTGTTTCAGAATCTAGTAAACCGATATGTGAAGTCTCGTCCAGTCGGACCACAAGTATTTGACAAACCTGCACAAGAATAAGATTCAGCTTGTTCATGAAGGTCTTTTCCTTGCGCATTCTAGATTCATCAGAAGCAACGGTCATGATGAGCCCAACAATAAAGTGCCGTATTCCTGAAGATCACGATGATGATTACGCATACATCGTACATGGTCGTATCCTTACCTTGTCTCTGTGCATCTGGTAATGCTTTCCAACGCGTTTGTATGAGCTTCTCCAAAATCTGTAAGCCAAGGTACTACCCGACGTAAGGTTTAAGAATGCATGCTGCTAATGATACGAGAGACTATGCGGACTCACTTTAGCTAGCGGGAAAGTAGATTCCTCCAAGACTTTGGGGACACGCTGCCACGAATCGGGGCTTTCTTGGAACTGCGTCAAGACCTGCTGAGCCAGTTGACGCTGGACCATGCGAAGACATTGAGACGACACTTTTGATCATGATCAAATCACATACTTCTTCTCCTTGACCGGTATAAAATGCTGTAACAACCCTGTCGAACAATGTAACATCTATGTCGATGGAGAAGTCCAGGAGGGCCTGGATGAAAATGCAATAATGAGCGCACATGTTGGGGTTCAGTCAGAACACGGCTTGCCTCCATAGTTTCCAGGAGCGACCAAGTGGGTTAATATGTTGGTCAAGGGGGTATATGTGACACGAAGTACGGACGCTGGCAAGTCGTGCTTTGGGTGTGGCTCAAGAGCCTCACGTGACCGCGACGTTCAAGCACTGCAGATAACCTGTGATTTGTCTGTGATGTTCAAAAAGTAGCCTATCGGCTCATCTGTTCTATATTTCTGCTGATGTCGCTTTTATCGTAGATTCACCCCCTCTTCCGACATCTCAGGACAAACGATTTTGAAGTCTTCGGTCCAGCGCTCCATCAGGGCGGATCTGCTTGCACAATTCAAGCTCGACACCGAAACTCTCGAGCAGATATGGCCAAAGAAGGAGCCACTTGTTCACACGAAATGGTGAGCTCTATGTGGCATCTAGATCGTTACTAATTAATGTACTCGCTTAGGAGCAGAGAACACATCTCACTGTTCACTTTGCATGGCGTACCACTATTCTTTCAGCACTTCGATGGACCTTACTTTCCAACACTGAGACTTTTGCATAAATGTGCGTTTTTCACGACTCATATGAGTTATAACTCGATAGCAGGATCCTACAGACCCTTTTCTTCTTCCAACGGTGAGAGTAGATCGTGGTGCAATTCGTTTTCTCCTATCTGGTGCACACATGATGTGTCCTGGGTTCACTTCTGCCGGAGGACAACTTCCGCCTCCAGAAGAAGCTCTTCCTGAAAATACACCAGTAGCTATTCATGCGGAGGGCAAGGAGCATGCAGTTGGTGTCGGCATCACAAAGCTGAGCACGGAGGACATCAAAAAAATCAATAAGGGCGTAGGGGTCGAAACTTCATGTTATCTTGGCGACGACCTGTGGAATACCAGCAAATTGTAATGTGTACAGTCCCCTTTATAGTGATACGTTATTACATCATGTTTAGGACGAAGCAAGGTCCCACAACAGCTGAGTGTACTCCGCGTCTGATCTCTGGTCGTTTAATGTTACGGAGTGCACCTCATTTGATTCCGATCCTTAGGTCTGGTAAGCGATGCAACAAGCACACACGTAACTGGGTACTTACGAACAAGAATTTTGACAATATTGCTAATGTTGTCCAATACAGGCTCGAATCCCAGACTACGGCAAATTTGCAATCTCAACCTGTGAAACATATGTTACCCGGAGCAATCAAGCGGTCCACAGTACTCACGCCGTGGAGTCCAAGTCGTGATCTGATGCTACATCTTTATCCTCCAGTGCTCTTTCTTCCTCTCGTAAGCGGAGGAGCTCAGCCTCCTTGCTAGCAAGAAGGCCCTCCCCATCATTAATTGCCTTGCCCAATCCCATGCGCGTGTCCTCAAGTTCATTCATCAACCCAGCATGCTCCTGTTCTGTTGCTACATTAGCGGGTCGAGTCGCCGATATTTTGGTTTGTTCTAATTGCCTAGAAAGGGCTGCAGACGATCAAATTTAACCAACTGCAAAATTAAACAATAACAATTCATTCTACCTCGAAGTTGGCCTCTTGTATCTTCAGCCGCTTTTTGCCTCGCGACTGCTTTCATCCGCATATGCTCTTCAGCGTCTGTGATCATCACGTAGTCATCCTCAGGATCCATGTGTTCATTCATCGTGGCAATTATCGGACTACTCATGCGATAAGCTGCATTCACCCTCAAACGAGGCAATACCTACATTGGTCCCAACCAGGACATGGTGGCTGCAAACGCGTCGTGACAGACATCACGTGACCAGTCACACTGCGTCGTTCAGCATCAGTTTAGGTGGTCAGTGGATGGAAGCCTTTCATCAGTAGTTTTTATTAGACGAGGATAGGATCAATTCTACGAATGTCTACACTAGTGACCATGTGGGTCACGATCCGCTTTAGGCTCTGAAATCTGAATCAGTGAACTTGGAAAACTGATAGAAAATCTGAACTGACCAGGCACGCAATGGATCGCATCGTCAATGCGCAGCAGTGACACTGCAGCCTCAAACGCAGATTTAAGGCTGCGTACTTTGCTCACTGTAGGTTCTAAGACCCCGGCTTTGATGTTGTCTCGCACTTCTCCATTCAACAAGTCTAGCCCATAGTGTAACAACGCTTTCTTTGGGTCTCCAGTAGGCGCATTTTGTGCAGAGTTGTGATACGATCGGAGCTTGGCAACTAATTCAGTGGAATCTTTCGCAGCATTGACAGCCAAGGTTTTAGGAATGATGAGGAGAGCGTTCGCGAACTCTGCGATGGCAAGTTGTTCGCGAGAGCTCTGCCACCACTATGATCAGCAAAGCATTATTTTGCCACTTTAATATAACCACTGACCAAAGTAGTCGCAAAATTTTCCAGGTAAATGCTCAGTGCTGTCTCAACAGCGCCACCTCCCGGAACAACGGCACCACTCTCTAATGTCCGCTTGATGATTGATAATGTGTCGTGTAATGCCCTTTCCATCTCATCGAGCATATAGTCATTAGCACCTCGCAAGACGACGGATGCCGAATTGACCACTTTGGTCCCCCTAATTAAAATGAGCTCGTCGTCCGATATGCGTTCCTGCACAACTTCTTCTGCAAATCCCAAATTGCTCGGTTCAAAGGTCTCCTCGCCTTCGAGATTAGCCAGACTAGACACCAGTGTTGCACCCGTTGCCTTTGCAATGCGTCGTAAATCCTCCTTCTTGCACCGTCTGACGGCCATCGCTCCGGCCTCAACAAACTCTTTCAAGCATAGATCATCTATGCCCTTCGTCGTTAATACAACATTGGCACCAGCATCCAGAATCTTGTGAATTCGCTCTAAAGTGATCTCGGACTCTCTACACATACAAATCGTGAGAGCAGATCAACAAACAATGAATAGGCTCACCTCTTGCGAATCTCTTCTAGTTGGTTGGGATCATCAATTAGGATTTGTACACCTAAGTGCATACGAGTCTTCTGTAAATTGATGTCCAAACATGCTATTTTTGCGTTAGGGATCCGGGTCTTCATTGCTGTTTATGCTATGTTAAAAACGCTCTATACGATGCTGGGCCAACGCTTACCTTGGCTAGCAACAGTGCAGTTGAGGGCATATCCTTTGACAAATAGTGATTCACGTGCACTCTTCCCATGAGCTTTTAAGACATTAACCGCCTTCACAGGGTATTTTGTTTCCCCTCGGTTGTTAATCGTCTTGACTGCCAACATCGCATCGACAGCCATAGGAGCAAAGAGGTCGTCGTCGCTGGATCGTCATTCATTCTCAATCAAATTGCAGAATAGACAAACCATCAAACACACCTCCCGATGATTTTGCTTGACATGGAAGTCTTGGCGGCATTGATCAGAGCATCCTTACCCAGTCCATCGACCTTCACACTCAATTGATCAACCATGAATTTACAGGCCTCTCTGCATGCCAAGCGATAACCGGTGATGATAGTCGTCGGGTGAATTTTGGCCTTCACTAGTTCGTTGGCCCGTCGTAACAATTCAGCAGAAATAATAACCACTGATGTTGTCCCATCTCCCACTTCTTTGTCTTGCTTTTGTGCGAGGTCAACAAAGATGCGTCCCGCTGGATGCTCGACCTCCAACAGACCGAGAATAGTTGCACCGTCATTAGAAATCGTGACTTCCTAGCACCATAATGTTGGATTGGTACAGACGGAAGAAAAGTATGAGGAACATACTCCAATATTGTCCACTAGCATCTTGTCCAAGCCCAAAGGCCCTAGTGAGCTCTTAACGATATTGGCTATGGATTGAGCCGCCACAACTGTCCTTGACGCATCAGCTCCATTGCATGCATAAACAGATGTCAATACATACCATTCTGGTCACGTATTTCTTGTCCTGATACTCGATCACCTCCAAGGAATGCCCCAGCCCGCGGGTCGCGTTGAAACATGGCCATCTTTGAAAATGAGGGAACAAGGTTGGATAAGCGCCAAAACAAGCGCCCGGTCCCCACTATCTCATCGGGCTGCCAGACAGGCTTCTTTCATGGACGTCTAAGCTCTCTGATTCTGCTGTTAATTCGCATCTGGAAGATTTGAGCTTGGCCTTTGCTGCTACGTTTCATGTGCTGTGCGTGATGGCCTGTTCATTCCAAGTTGATACAGTTCCCTCCACTACTAATACACCCTAGGTGTCTACCCTTACAGTAAGCCGTTACTTCCTTCCTTTGAACCTACAACTTGTAGTAGGAGACAAGATCCATCCCAACAACTGAAGTTGACTTCTTCCACCTATCTCAATCTTGTTATGCCTTCCTGGAATGTTCACGTGAATATATTGGTCCCTCTGTCCGCCCAGGCTTCAAATTTTTATGTATGTATTAGGGAAAAGACCACCTTACTTTCCCGGTTCAGCAGATGCTGTCGTGCAACGATGCCATACGCTTGCCAGATTGCGCCATTAAAGCGCGTCACGTTCCTCGGTCCGATTACTGCGTCTCATGACCTCTTGCAAGCTGTTAAATTACTGAGAGGTGCCATTCCTGAACTTGTGGTTTCCATTATGACTGGACTACTCGAAACCTGTGTTAAGCCTGAGATTCCAAGCTGGTCTCGTCCTGCAGAAACCAGTGCTCAACTCGATTGGGCACCACTCGTAATCATCGATCTCTCAACGTTCAATGAACCAGGTGGAAAGAAAGCTCTGGCAAACGAATTGAACCATGCAGTACAGTGCTGGGGGTTCTGGACGGTCGTCAATACTGGTATCGATGACACATCGGTGGTCCGTCAATTGAGTATCGCCCAAGCTTTCTTTAATTTGACTATCGAGGAGAAACGAAAAGCCCCCTGTGACTTCAGCGTTGGAAAGTGGGTCATGTTTTTTTTATTCGATCTTGCCAGCGGCGACTTGACATGCTGCATACCTGACAGTTACTTCGGATATCGCGAGCCAACGCGAACTATTGGAACAACAGACGTGAAAGAGAACATGGAGATGTTGAATGTGCCAAAGTTCACTCCGGATTATGCACATCTTCCGCAGACGGACTTCATGAAGCTTTTCCATGATGAGATTGGGCCATTCCATCGGCTAGTTTGGGAAAATGTTACTTGCATTAGATCTACTGCCCATAATATTAATGACCAGAACATCAGGTGATTAGGAAGCTCATGATATTATTTGCCATAATTTTGGAGCTACCAGAGGTACGTCATGCAAAGTGCAATAGAACTAAACAACTGAGTTTCACATATGTGCAGGACTATTTCGTTCAGAGGCATGCTTATGACGAGCCTAGTGAAGATCATCTCCGTTATGTTTGTACCTCGTTTATCGCCCACGATTCCGTTTTGGTGACGGCTTATAGATGATCTATCACCCACGAACTGCGGAGGAGGATGAGAAAGTTAAAGGAATGTGGAGTATGGGTCACACAGGTATTTATCCACTGTTGTGTTTAGCAATTGCTTGTTGACACCTACTAGACTTTGGTAGGCCTTATACTTCCAGCTGTCTGGAATCATTCCAAGATTACTGGGCTCATGGGTCTCGAAAGGGTCGTTGACACTTCTATTTTGTCAAACCGTTGCTGCGCTGCAAATAAAGACGCCAAATGATGAATGGAAATGGATTCGTCCTGTCCCAGGAGGCATAACGTGCAATGTGGCCGACACTTTATCATTCCTGACCAAGGTTTGGGGTCTTATTTGTTTCCGATGCAGTATTTCCCCTGTGACTCATTTACCCATATTCAGGGATATCTAAAGTCCACGATACACCGTGTTGTACGACCTCCTCCAGATCAGGTTCAGTATGAGCGTCTGGGACTGTTTTATTTTGCACGACCTGGGGACAAAGTGGAGATTGTAACCGCTCCCAGTCCTGTCTTGAAGAGGTTGGGCTTGTTAAATGAGGACACGGCAAATTTGCCGAAACCTATTACAGGATTGGGTGAGTACCCTTACTCACCTTGCAGCCGAACGTCTCGATGACCCTAATCCATAGAATATGTGAGGGCCAGAGTAGCAAATGTGCATAATGTCAAGCAGACGAGACACGACCGAGGCGTTAAACAAGAGTTTCGAATAGGAAATCTTGCTGTGCAGGACCGGTACGAATGATCACACTTCTAAGCTGTACATATGAACAGCAGGTATATTCATTTCTATGCATTATCCCACTGGATGAACGTAAAGTATACATAATGGATAAGGGTATTTGCAGAAACCCAAACGTGTTGTTCCTCAGGGAGATACCACCTTTTGCCGCAAAGCATCGCTAGCATAACCGTTGCGGCCTTCTTCGCGCATTGCAGCTTCCTGTGATAATTGCCTTGGAAAAAGTGCGTATCCCAGGACATATAGTACGGGGATGACCTAAAAGGAAAGGTTGGAATTGAAGTGTTAGAGACGCTGAAGGATATGCACTTACGACGACCATAGCCATCCACCCCTTGTTTACAGAGGACGGAACAATCGTTCCAACATACAAGACCCATTCAGTCATGTATCCTAGACGGACTTGATAGAAAGATAGGCCAATCATTGTCAGGCCCAAAGCAATGTGAAATATCCGTTGCGGAGACCGATGTAACAGGAAACGGTGAGAAGGAGGTTTAAACAGATGCGCGACGAGGCCCACGGTTATTTGGACAAAGTAGAGGATAAAAAGGGTGAGGCCAACTTTCTGCAGTACGTGCACGTCAATGACAACTGAAGCTGTGGTGATGGAGAAACATGTAGTTTACCATGTGTTGGTCGGTAAAATGTGAGGGGAGGCCGCCAGTGTTGATGGTAGTAGTTACGGCTTGGTACCCCATGGCAAAGCCGGCCATGATGACAGGTCCAGCAAAGAAAAATTGAAAGACTACGTGCCCGAAGAACCACTTGTTCGTGAATGTGCGTGCATAACGAGGGATAAGGATGCCGACGGGTAGCAGGACCAAGAAGCCAATTGACGAGAGGGTAGCATGGACTCTAGCCTGGCGAAAAGTAAGTTGGAAAGTCCAAGTGAGAAGAGGGAAGCACATACTTGGTGGGGAATGGCGGCAGCGTCAGACATGGCGTTGTGGGCGAGCGCGGAAGGCCAGTCAGATATAAAAGACGGGACACGTAGGAGGCGGTTGGCTCGGGTGATTCGATCAATGCCCACGGGGTCCTATGGGAGCCAATTAGTAGACGCGCTTCGTCATTGCACCACTCGCGTGATGCATTAATACTGATTGCCACGGCCCTGCACTTTTTAATTGTAAGAAAACACGGCAGCCGAAGGCAGCTGCGGATCCTCCATTTCACTCGCCTCTACTGCGGACCCCAGCGTCCTCCAAGCAGATGTACACGCCCTTCAAGTATCCCGCAACGCTAGCCAACCAAAACCTTGGAATAAAGTCACTCATGGTCGCTCCTCGTCCATGCTGCAGAGTCATCATCGTCTGATGAGTAAAACACTCCTATTCACCGGCGAACTATTATAAGCATTTTTGAAGTCGGTAAATAGAGTATCTTTGGTAAATATTAGCAAAACTGAATTCTATGCATAATAACCATCAGGGCGTATATGGAACCAGCTTAAGCTTGAGTTTTGCTAGCTATGATGGCGGTAGAGAAAGCTAGTGGAGCGTTCGCAAGGCTCCGGTGAAGCTCCCCACACATGCCGCTTTGAAGCTCCATCCAAAAAGAGTGTCAGACCTCACTACTATGCCAATGCGAAGCTACCATAAACGATGAGGGTGCTCAGGCACAGAGTAGAAGATTATGACAACCAGGAAGATGGTTTGGGAGGCACAGCAGTAGTGACCAGAAGCACGAGGAGGGCTTCACGAACACTGGCCATGGTTGTCCATCGCAAGTCGCACGTACAAAGCATTGCCGTTCGGCTTGCATTCGGGGGTCTGACAAGCTGCCGGTCCAGACCTGGACCGTTGCCCACTTTGGACTAACGTCGGGTTAATATGGTGGAGCATCAAAAAGCCGGGTTTTCAGCTTAAGCAGGTTCCATATAGCCCTATTCTCTATTAGTACAGTACTATCAGTCATCGGGATGTGGAACTTAAATTCTGGACAATTTGAGGATAACCGGAATCCTTCAGTGCTTCAGTGTTTATTCATCCATTGGCTTAGATACTCGAGACTACCGTAGTTTTATAACCTTCTTACATCGAAAGTTATGGAATTTATCCTGCATGGACTTGTGGAAAGGGAGAAAGGTGTTCAAACCAGGAAATTGAACATGGTTCTGGCACATGACAAGTATATCATGAAATATGGACCATACACGAATACCGTGGATTTTTGCGCTAACCGCCAGCTATCTTCACGCTACTGTCACAACCACCTTTCCTTTGGCACGACCAGACATTATGCGTTCATATGCCTTGTGCACGTCTTCAAACGCGTAGACGGAGTCCACCATCGGTTTGATATGCCCTACTTATGATATTTTAAAATAACTTGCACTTTGCGATGGCTCAGCACTGACCTTCCTCAACCAGGCTGCGGATTGCCTCCAAGTCTTCTTTTACATTGGTAACACTAATCCTCCTAAAATCATGTGTCATAATCGAACTTTCACTGCGAGGCACGAATTGGAGCTTACTTGTATGTTCGTCTGGTACCGCCTAGCCATACAGGCCAAAGTGAAGTCTTGAAATATCCCACAAGTGCTGTAATCACACCACCGTCTGAGACGCCGACAGAGACAAACATGCCGTTGCGGTCCAGATACGCTTGACAGGATGTGAACAACTCAACGGATCCGATTGCATCTACGGCACGCAAAACATCAGCACAGAATCCAGTCAAACACCAAAGGGATGGCTACCGAATATAGCATGGAACTTGGGGCTCGGTGGGTTTTTCACAAAATGCTCAGCTACGGGGGTGAGCTTATAATCAATGACCTGCCGCATTGACCTGGTCAGAAGGGTGGTAACAGTGATCAAAGAGCCTACCTCGTCGGCTCCGAGACTTTTGATCAGTTCCACATTGGCAGTGGAACAACTTGTCACAACTTTGCATCCTTTTGCCTTGGCTATTTGAATGGCGAAACTTCCAACGGAGCTAGAACCGCCATTTATGAAGATCGTTTGACCAGCTTCTAACTGGGCCAACTTCAGGCTTTGGTACGCCGTCATCCCTGCCAGGGCTATACCTGCGGCTTGCGTAAAATCGACGTTCGTGGGTTTGTGTGTGAGCTGGTCGGCGGATAATCGTGTATATTGGGCAAGTGCGCCTTGACCTGTCTTGATGACCACCGCTTTACGATGACAGTCAGATCATAAACCGGGATTGTTGCAAAAGAACGAAAGGACACGGACGAACAGGGATCCATCCGAACACTTCGTCGCCTTTGTGGAAAGCAGCGCCGTTCGGATCAACGATGACACCTGCAAGGTCATGTTCTGCAACATGGGGGCGCCGTGCAAAAATGTTGGGCAAGATTTGCATCACTTTGTAGCCGCTATAGCATATCAACTTTGATTGAGTCGCAGTTGCGCCGTAAGATACAAAGCACAACGCACACGGGATTAAGAGCCGCAGCGTGTACCTGTAACGTATATGTATGCCTTTTGTGGCTATATAGGAAACACAGGCCACATACCTTGATCAGGACCTCGCCTTTACGGAGCTGGGAAGGCACGGCTACGTCTTTCTTCAATACTACTGCCTTGCTGGGATTCCCGCGTCGAATGGCGAGCCAAGCATTCTGAGTCTTTGGAATGTCATCTGTCGACATGATGGTTTGAAACAGGCTTCTAGTGACGATTGCGAATGCATTTTAAGCTGAGACACGGGACGCGTCAGACTTAGGTAGGTAACACTTCTCACATTTAACTTGGCTCTGATAGACGAGCCGAAGTATGTAGTTTCTGACGTGCGCTTCACCGCCACACGATCGTATCTGACTAAGCACTGCTATTGCCGTGAACTACAACCTCGACCTCAGATATGGAGGTACGCAAATAATATTTGATTTTCTTTTAAAAGATATATTCACGACAACTTCCATCAGGGTATCCTCGACTTCTCAAAGGATTTGGACGTGTCCGTGTTCGATAATGTTGTCACTGCGTTCTATTCAGGTGTTGGACCAGAGGTACGCCTCCTATCGTCGTCCTTGATGTGATTTCTCAAAGAAAGGGCTCGGACGCAGCGACAAATGGCTCAGCAAGTTTTAACGCAGTTTCAGGGGAATCCGGACGCGTGGCAGAGAGTACCCAAGGTGCTAGAAGAATCGTCTCATCCACAGGCAAAGGCGAGCCACCACTTTTTTACGTCACATTAAACTCTCATGGATGTATATATTCTAGTATATCGGCTTGCAGATTCTTGAAAAGCTCATCCAAACACGTTGGAAAACGTTACCCGATGCGCAACGACAAGGTATGGATCTCAGTGCTCTAGAATGGTAATGAGGCTGACGCGAAGGCAGGGATCCGAAACTTCATTGTTGGGATTATCATGAGAGTGGCGGCTGATGAAGCTACAATTCGAAAAGAGAAGACGTACATGAACAAGCTAAACCTGATTCTCGTTCAAGTGTGTCTTGTGCTTGCATTGCTCGTCCGATGGTTTTACTCACACCCGTTCCCAGATCCTAAAACAAGAATGGCCACACAACTGGCCCACTTTTATCCCCGAACTTGTGCAATCCTCGAAAACCAACATCACACTGTGTGAAAATAACATGGTCATACTCAAGCTGCTCAGCGAGGAGATCTTTGATTATTCGGCAGAGCAGATGACACAGACAAAGACAAAGAACCTCAAGAACCAAATGTGTGGAGAGTTCTCAGAGATTTTTCAGCTTTGTTCCGAAGTGCTTGAGAAGGCTCAAAAAGCTTCACTTATAAAAGCCACATTAGAAACTCTATTGCGGTTTCTCAACTGGATACCCCTGGGCTACGTATTTGAGACTACCTTAATCGATATGTTGTTAGAACGGGTGAGTGTTTTCTTGTATACGCCTCTGCACATGGTTTTATGTGGTCCTGCAGTTCCTAGAAGCGCCAGAGTTTCGCAACGTAACACTGAAGTGTCTCTCTGAAATCGCTGCCCTTAGTGTTGGCCCAGAATATGACCCGAAGTTCGTTGTGCTGTTTGCAATGGTCATGACATCTGTGAACCGAATGATACCCCCTAGCACAAGTTAGTGCCTCAAGTTGCGACTCTTTTATATGTGATTTGACCCATCACTTCAGATATCGCGGAGGCCTATGAATCATCCGGAGATGCTGGCGAGGAACTTGTTCTGAACCTTGCCCTCTTCCTATCCAATTTCCTCTCCAATCACCTACGCGCTGTTGAAACTCCTGCATCTAAGGACGTCCTTCTTAATGCCCACCTCTATATGGTAAAGATCAGTCAAGTTGAAGAGCGTGAAGTGTTCAAAATTTGCCTCGAATACTGGCTGAAGTTGGTTGCTCCTCTCTATGAGGAGCTGCAAGCATTGCCAATGGGTGATAGTGGCTTATTGATGGGCCTTAATCTCGGTGGCGCATCAGGTTTATTTCCAGGGATCAATCTTCGTAAAAACATTTACAAGGATGTGCTGTCCAATTTGCGGCTTGTTGTTGTAGAGAGGATGGTTAAGCCCGAGGAGGTATGTATTTCTCCCCCCGAAAACTATCTATTTCTTATCTATTTGCCTTGCCGCAGGTGCTTGTGGTGGAAAATGACGAGGGAGAGATCGTGCGGGAGTTCATGAAGGAGAGCGATACTATCGTCCTCTATAAATCCATGCGCGAACTACTCGTTTATCTCACTCACTTGGATGTCCAGGATACGGAGAATATCTTGACTGAGAAATTACAAAAGCAGGTCGATGGCTCCGAGTGGTCATGGCAGAATATCAACACGCTCTGCTGGGCAATAGGTTCAATCTCCGGAGCCATGAACGAAGAAACGGAGAAACGGTTCTTGGTCACCGTCATTCGGGAATTACTGGGTTTGACAGAAGCCAAACGCGGTAAAGATAATAAGGCAGTTGTTGCCTCAAACATCATGTACATCGTTGGTCAATATCCTCGGTTCCTCAAGGCGCATTGGAAGTTTCTCAAGACTGTTGTGAACAAACTCTTTGAGTTCATGCATGAGACTCATGAAGGTGAATTACTCTTCCAGAGTCGATAATCTAGACATACTGTACTTATGACATCTAAAGGTGTCCAGGACATGGCTTGTGATACTTTCATCAAAATTGCGCAAAAGTGCCGGCGCCATTTCGTGATCCAACAGTCGGGTGAGAGTGAGCCGTTCGTGGATGAGATTCTACGCTCGTTAGATCACATCACTGTGGATCTATCACCTCAACAGGTTAGTGTCATGTGAGCATAGCTGTGCAGCTTACTCACCGTATCTCAGGTCCATACCTTCTACGAGGCAGTTGGTTATATGATCGCCGCTCAACCAAATCGCACAACTCAAGAAAAGCTCATTACTAAACTAATGGAGCTTCCTAACACTGCGGTTAGTCTTTTTTTCAACGTAACTTCTCCTCGGCATCTGCTCATCATGTCTTGTGTTTTGATTTCTTTGCTAGTGGGACGCCCTAATGGCACAGGCATCTTCGAATGTGGACGTCCTTGGCAGTCAGGACAACGTCAAAATTCTCTCTAATGTTCTGAAGACAAACGTCTCTGCGTGCACCTCTATCGGACCCTTTTATCTTCCACAAGTCGGTCGGATCTTCCTCGACATGCTCGGTCTTTACAAAGCCGTCAGTGGCATCATCAGCGAGACGGTTGCTCAGCAAGGTCTGATTGCGACGAAAACTCCCAAAGTCCGAAGCTTGCGAACGATTAAGAAGGAAATCCTCAAACTGATGGAGACTTACATCAAGAAGTCGGAAGATGCAGAGGGGGTGAATCAGAACTTCATCCCCCCATTACTGGATGCCATTCTCGGTGATTATAACCGCAATGTGCCTCCAGCTCGGGATGCAGAGGTGCTGAATGTCATGTCCACTATTACAAACCGTCTAAAGGCTAGTAGCACACACATTTTTTGGTGGTGTCTCTAACTGTGACTGTGATACTACAGGACCATCTTGTGCCACAAGTTCCAGCAATATTGGATGCAGTGTTTGAGCCTACATTAAATATGATTAATCAGGACTTCGCAGAATATCCTGAGCATCGTGTGGGCTTTTTTCGAATGTTGCGGGCTATTAATCTTTATTGCTTCGCCGGTATGTAGCTGTCTGACATGAACAAAACTTAGCTGACCTTCATTTTGTAGCCCTTCTTGCGATCCCACCACCACAGTTCAAATTATTTATGGACAGTATCATCTGGGCGATTAAGCACACAATGCGAGACATTGCTGATACTGGGTTGTACAGTCAGTACATCGATCAGTCCTTGCTAGCTCTTAGGCTCACCTTGACTGCAGTTTGCTACGAACTCGTTAATAACTTTGCCGATACTGATCCAGGAATTGCCAACGCTTTCTATCAGCAATACCTTCTTAGTACAGTGCAAGACATCTTATTTGTGTTGTCGGACAGCGACCATAAAAGTGGTAGGTGTATCCCTCGTGGCTCACGTTTCAATTATCGACATTATGCCCATCAGGCTTCAAATTACAAAGTATCATGCTTGCACGTCTGATTCAGTTGGTCGAGGAGGGTCAGGTTCAGCAACCATTATTCGATCCTGCAACAGTATCGAACCCGGCCATGACAAACTCATTGTTCATGCGGGAATACTGTGTCAATCTTTTACGGAATGCCTTTCCACACCTCCAGCCGTGAGTTTATCTTGCCTCCCGTGTTTGTTACGTGGCTGAAAACCTATTGCTGCAGAGTTCAAGTGGAGCGATTTGTTCAGGCGCTTGCCGAGCAACACAAAGACATTGCTCGGTTCAAGTTGACATTGCGGGACTTCCTCATTTCACTCAAGGAATTCTCTGGGGACGATAACGCCGAGCTATATTTGGAAGAAAAGGAGACAGAGGCTCAGCAACGCGCGCAGACTGAACGTGAAGCGGCTATGCGCATCCCAGGCATGTTGAAACCCTCACAGTTAGAGGACAAAGATGAAGATTTCGATGGATGAGGTTTTCCTCCATGTTGATTTCTGGCACAAGGCTTTTACTTCATGAACCTATTTGTATTCCAGAGCGTCGCGGTACTTGTAGCCATACTTATTTCAGTTACACGGAAAACGAACCGGATTCGCGCCACTATTTAGAAGGACATTGATGGTTCGTGTACAATAAAGACAATAAGTTGAACTGAAAATTGGACAATATAGTATTTATACAATGAACGTGTGCAATGAATATCAGTCAATTTGGTTTTATTAGTCCATGCCGGATCTGCGATGGGCGGTCAGTGCATCAAATTGTTGTCACGAGAATTATTTACCCATGCTTGCTCCTTGACCACCCATGCCCTTTTACCCTTGTCTTTTTCCGATACATCACGTAGCTTCACTTCAAGGGCATTCTTCTTGATTCCGAGGGGCTTCAGGTCTTGGAATATGGAGTCAAGTAATACCACGAAAGAATTGGTGGTGGAGGTGTCGATCTTCTGTAGTAGAAGAGGGACGTGCTCATCTGGAAAGCTGGTCTTGGGAGGTGGGGCCGAACCAAGGGTTTTCCGTTTGAAAACTGAGTCCTCTTCCGATGGAACATCTTGGGGAAGAAGACGCTCAGGAACAGAGGGTATGGCAAATGGGCCTGCACTGTCCTTAGTTGCGGGATTGTTCGCTTTCTCGGGGACAACAGGCTCCGAAACGTATGTGAAGGGGTCAATCGGGAAGGGGGCAGCTTGGTTTACCACGTATCAGAAGATTTCCATCATATGATCGAAGAACAGCTCACCGTTGAACAATTGAATTTGCATTACTCTAAAAGGCCCATATTCACACTCTCCAATCTCCTTCTCCCAAACTGGTCCTTTTTGGAAAGGTATGAGCGGAACGACTCTACGTTTCTTGTTTGGCGACCCATTACGGCTGGCAGACCTTCTCTTGACACTTGAATTGGCAGGTACCACAGGCTCATCTGATGCGTTTGTGGGGTCGATTTCGATTTCATCGCCTTCCACAAGCCAGTCCCCCACGTCTGATTCCGTACTGGATGGATCTTCTTCAATGGACTCATTTAGGGACTCTACGTCATCTACGTCTCCTTCCTCTTCTTCTTCCTGCCATTCGGCGTCACTGTCGTGGTCATAATCAAGTGAGTGTAAATCTCGTGCAAAAGGTGTACGGGGACCAATAGTTGGGGAACATCTGGTCCATGTACCTGGAGCCAAAAGGATGTGACCATAGAATCAAGTCAGTGGAAGAGAGACTAACCGAAATAGCCTCGTCTGTTATTTTCGTGAAAGAAGATAACTTTTGCTGGGAGTTTCTGCCTGTTCCTCAAAAGCGTAGTGAGCTTTCGAGTGGTCCGCTGATCCCCCTGAACCTCCGCATCATTGAGTTGGTGCACGATCTTACGAACACAATGTGTGTATTCTGCCTTGAAAGACCTTCTGGCAGCGAGTGTGCGGGAGATCGGGTGTAGTGATGGTGGTTGCGACCTCACGAAGGATCGCAGTAACTCTGTATATGCGTACCTTCAGCATCGAATAGGTCCAGGTAGTTCACCAGAATCTAACCTTGCGCGCTCATATGCGAAATATCCTTAACTTCGCCGTCCACCTCCATAGCCATGGACTGGTCATTGGACATGGCAGGTTCATGTCTGTTTGTCCCCTTCTTTTGTTGCTTCTCAGAAACAAAATAATTGATGGGAGCGAGGTGTGCGTCCTTCCTGACCACGAAAGACTTGAAGGTAAGTTGGAACTCACTTGTGTGAGTTTGTGTGGGTGAACCGGGTTTCGCTTGTGTAACATTAGAAGGTTGATTCGATTTCGATGCTGCAGGCTTAAAGAAATTGGCAAATGCTACAGCAGACTTCTTTGCAGCCTATAGAAAGAGAGCAGGTCAGTCGCAACAAGAAGAAGTACGGAAGGGGGGGGGGGAGATACGACCTCTGCAACCTTCTTCTCTTTCTCAGCTTTGACGGCCTTCTTTTCCTGTCTCTCTTTTTCCTGCATCATTAAAATATAGTGAATAATATGCGATGAGGTAGACTAGGAGGACACACTTTCGTAACCGCCTCAGATTCGAGAGGTTTCTTGTGCCGACCGGTTTTCGTACTTGAGTCTCGAGTTTCCGACGTCTAATCACTCAGGTCAGTGACGTCGGCATGAACAACAGCGCGACAGACCTCGCGTTTACTGTCCTCATGTGATGCATCCGGGTTCGGTGGGTCAGTGACAGCTTCTTTGCCTTTAGATGACTTGTTCCTCCCACTCTGAAGCATAGCATCTCGCTGGTCATTTGGAAGAGAATCAAACGTGGATTGTAAATGCCTCTTGGCCTGTGAGAGCTCATCAATAGTGTCCTACTCCCTGTAATACAAGCTTGATTTACCGCTACTCTCTCATGGAAACGTTGGCACACTCTGTCACTCATAGACTTGGGCAGCCAGTCCTTATTCTTGACCTCCCATCTCCAGACACAGAGTGCAGCTGGAGGCTTATGCGTGTCAGCACTTATACCGTAATTGACGCGTTCCGCCACAGTTTTGATGGCGTGCTCCACTACAGAGGGTGTCAGACGACCAAGGACCTCAGTTTCCGATATTTGTAATGACAACTCTAAAGTCGGAGGCAGTAGTAGTGACTGAAGAGTTTTAGCCAGTGTTGTAACGGATTTATCACTGCACGTACATTCAATATATATAACACGGCACAAGAACCAAGAATAATCAATTACCTTTCATGTACCAGTTTGGCGATGAGAGGGAGATGATCTTCGGGGATCATCGAGAGGGGGTTATCCAAGTCCTTGACGCAATCTCGGAAGCTCACGATTTCTGCGGAATTTTTTAGTAGATTATTTAGAGGCCAGAGAGTAATGATTACGAACCTTGCATAGTCTCTGATAAATTCTCAAACGAGATGGGTTTCTGCTTAAAGATTATCTTGCCATTCTTGAGTTCCGCGAGGGGAGATGTGACTCTGGTCTTTTCTGATTTTGCTGTAAAGCGTACTGAGCATCATCTGTGCACAAGACATTGAAGGGACAAACCTGAAGCTGGAGAAACTTTCTCTGGTGTTTAAGAAATATTAAAATTAGATAACTTGAAAACACGAAATTTTCACCTTGGTTAAGGTCCGAGTTGACGAGGCTCATGGTAGAGAGAAAACGCGATGAGACGTGACAACGCGTGACCTGTGACGCGATGAATCCATATTGGTGGCATGTTCCTCAAACCCTCAGCCAATAAAGAAGTCTCCAAAAAGCACGCTGCCGACCCTGCACTGCAGCCTTGGGTAGAAAAGTAGTAAGTTTACTGTCTGGAATTTAGGTGTTTCTCCACATCTGAGAAACTCTAGTCGACCAAAGACGATCGACGACATTTCTGCTCAAGAACACACCGTAGCTGTCCTGCGAAAGACACTGACCTCCTCAAATGTGAGCATCTTGATGAAACTCTGCAAGCCATCGACATTGATGCCTTCCTTTTCAGTTGCCCCATACATTATTCTATGGTCCACCAGGAACTGGGAAGACGTCAACAATCCTTGCATTGTCCCGACAACTTTTTGGGTGGATAATCATGCATATGAACCTGAAGACCAGCTCTAACAATTGACACTTAGCCCTGACAATTTCCGCAACCGCGTTTTAGAATTGAATGCGTCAGATGAACGGGGCATCACTGTAGTCCGCGAGAAGATCAAGACGTTCGCGAAGCAGACTCCCAGAGCAGCCGTCTCGTCTGATGAAAAGTCATATCCATGCCCACCTTACAAGATCGTCATCCTGGATGAGGCTGATTCAATGACTCAGGATGCGCAAGCAGCACTCAGAAGGATTATGGAGACTTACGCGAACATCACTAGGTTCTGTCTGGTTTGTAATTATGTCACGAGGTCAGTAGCTGATACCAGTATTGTCACCTATTCATCAGACCATCTGTAGAATTATTGAGCCGCTGGCCTCGCGTTGTTCAAAGTTTCGATTTACGCCACTTGATGACACCTCAACCCGCTCGCGCATTGAATATATTGCGCAGCAGGAAGCCGTCCCAGTAACCTCAGAGGTCAGTAACCACGTCCCAGTCCTCCTACGCACGGTCTAATCGTCCCAGTAGGTGATTTCAACCCTTATACAAACTTCTGGCGGCGACCTTCGCCGCTCCATAACCTTTCTGCAGTCAGCGCAACGTCTTTCATCAGCCACCTCTCCTCCGACACCCATCACTAGCAAAGACATCCAAGAGATTGCTGGTGTTGTGCCTGACGAAACGGTGGAAAACTTGGCACGTGTTCTGGGAGTCGAAATTATAGGGGGAAGCTCTATGGAAGTCGACGGTGCAGGACGAGCGCGAGGATTTGACGGCGTTCGAACTCAAGTGCGAAACTTGATGAGAGAAGGTTGGGGTGCTGGTCAATTACTATCCCAGGTACATAGTCAAAATCCACAACCGCTATTTACCAGACTAACTTGAGGACCGTTCTCCTCAATCTTTTACTCAGTTACATGATCTAGTAATCCTCCATCCCACTATTACTTCGTTGCAGAAATCGAAATGCGCGTTAGCTTTCGCTGAAGCGGACAAGGCGCTATGCGACGGGGCGGACGAGGAGCTATGGATTTTAGAGGTTGCCTTACGAGCATGGAAAGCACTAGCATGAGCACAGATAAATGTACAATGTATTATACCACAAAACTGACTTGCCCTGGTACTATATAGTTTTTCCCGAAGCAGATCATATTTGAAGACGGTAACAATAAGGTAGTGAGGTAGTAGTACACGCGTAGAATCAGAGAGCCCATAAACAGAAGCATAGGGCATACGACAGATGGTACAAGTCAAGGATAAAGCAGGACAAGAACAGAGAAGGGAACAATCGATCTACGAGACGAGTTACTTCTTTGGAGAGGCAGGCTTAGCAGATGCCGCTTTTGACGTGGGTTTGGCAGCAGAGGCGGACTAGACGGAAAACAATAAGTCACAGGTCAATCTCTCCCAGCCAAACGTACCTTGCGCTTGCTCGCGGGTGCTGCAACAGAAGATGTCTTCTTCTTGGCTGAAGGTTTGGACTTGGCGGCCGGCTTGGCCTTTGCAGCGCCAGTAAGAGACTACAAAACGTTCACGATAAGGATGGCATGCTACAAGGATGAATTCACCTTCTTGGCTGGTGTGCGCTTCGTGGAAGCCTTCTTTGCAACGGGTGCAGGTTTTGTGGTCTTCTTCGTCAATGGTGTAACTTTCTTTGTTGCCTTTGTGGTCTTCTTGGTCGCTACCGTGGGCTTTTTAACGGGCTTAGCCATAGGCTTGGTGGTAGCGGACTTGGACCCAACAGGCTGAAAGGATGCGGATCAGCCCCTATCTGACCCAATGTAAAGTACAGGAACATACCTTCTTGGCGAGGGGAGGGGCCTTGGTGGGTTTGGTATTCTAGAGCAATGTCAGCTTCAAAGTGGCACGCGCAAGGGACAGGCACATACCTCTTTCGCAGAGTCAGAGGAACTCTTCTTGGGAGCCAGTTTGACCTTAGAGACTGGTCGGCATGGCTTCTGAGACAAACTGACAAAGAACAACCAACCTTTCCAGAGGGTCCTGATAATGACATACAGTTAGACAAAGGCAGAGGAAGAGTCAGTGAAATCGACATACCCTTGGGCAACACGAATGTCCCTTTCTCGGCACCGTAGGCGATGGATCGGTTGATGTTGCTGATCACAGATGCGGTAACCTCCATCTTGTATTTCTCCTCAATGTACTTCTTAATCGTGGGCCTGCTGACGCCGGTACGATCGCCAGCATCGGCGATACATTCCTGAAGACAAGTAAGCCAAAGATCCTACACGAAGATGGAGTGCAGCATACACGGATGATATCAGCAAATGGCGGGTGAGGTGCAGACTTTGCTGCAGCTTTCGTTTTAGCAGCGGTCTTAGACTTAGACAGTATCGTTTTCTTTGTCTTGGATTGTGCTGTCGACATGGCGCAATGTGTGTTGACAATTGACTGAAGAGATGTATATGCGTATGCCTGAGAGAGAAAGAGTCGCTAGCGCGGCGGGACGGAGCAGGGGTTGGTTGTGGGTAGGGATGGATCGAAGAAGAGTTGGAACAAGAGACGCGAGTGGGAGAACATATACATGACAATCACGTGACCCACGTGATCTATATGCTCTAAACCTTGTTGTCAGCAAAACCTTATTTCGATTTCCGAGCATCAAAACCATCCACATGGTCACATGACCCGCCTGCCTTGGGTGGTAAATATCTATTGTCTTCTACATACACATACCCAGTCAACACAACAGTTAGCACGATGTGTTCCCGTAGAGCATTCGTGCATCTACACTTCATAATTCGCCTGCAGAAACAAGAATCGCAATCACAATATTTTAAATGTGCCATTGGTCTGCACGCGTGCCTTGTGGTGCAACGGCACCCATTCCTCCGGGTCTGCATTTGTAAGGACTGGAAGGGGCGATGCAACCGATGGACCGCGTACAAGAATCTGCCTCGTAATGTTGAGTACCGCACAGAGGGAGGGATCAGAAATACATACGTCTCCTGTCGGGTCACCGCCCTTCTCCACGCTCGTATCTAGTACTCCGACTAGTTTTACTTCCACGTTGGGAGCAGGTGGGCCGACATGTGTTACAGTGACGTGTGGTTCCGAGTCACTCGGGAATGTTTGAAGGTCGAGGGGATGAGATGTCATGACTGGTCCACAGACCAACGGATGCGTGTGTGCACAAACAATTGGGATGGAGAATGCGATCCTGGCCGGCTCCATCGCTGCTGCTTCGAGGGGACCTGAAAACATGGTTCAGCTTGTTCTTAAAATCAAATGCTCTTCATTTCACCGTTTGTAACAACGATCCCCCGCAGACTAGCCTCTAGTCTGTCCAAGACTTTGGTCCTGGCACCATTGAAGATCAAATTATCCCAGAATGATAGTTTTGTTATAAAGCCTTCCTGAAGCCCGGATAGCTTGTGTCGCCAAGCCAAGCCAAACAGAAGACTGGAACTGGAGGCTTTGAGCACTGAGCTAGTCAGTGGTTTCAAGTGGTTTGGAGTTCTAAAATGCGCTTGTGAGTCCAAGGACAGCATTCGAAAGCTCAGTGAAGCCCACAAGAAAAGTATGGTCGGTGAGGCCGATGATGTCTCGCAAGCTTTTAACAACTGGGATGACGGTGACATTTCGGAAGCTATAGGTACAGTGAGACACACATAATCGAGAAAGACCGCCACTCTCACCGCCTTCGTCTAACTGGAGGGGCGCGGGAAGTGATACAAAGTTGGCTCCTGCAGGATGTCATTGAGAAGCAAGCTGGCTGAGTCAAGATGTAATAACGAGACCTTCATACAGAGCTGTGTAAGCAAGTGACCGACCAAAGGTGGTCGACAGTGAGAATGCAGAAAGTAACGTGTCGGAAGACGAAAGGGGGTCTGCCATAGGAAAGAGAAGACGAGAGGCGGTCACACCGGCAGTGACATTCTGTATCGGATTGAATAGGTGTTTTTAGTGGCCATGGCCAAAGGTTGCTCACTGCATGGGTTAGCTGCGCTCCATGAAGCTCCTAGCCATATGTCAGCTAGATCCAGAAAATGACAAGACGCGCAGCACACACCCCATCTACGTCGGCAAAGAAGGAGACGCTGAAAATGCTGCTGGCTTCTGAGAACAAATGATGTGTAAGGACCATGACGTTACTATAATAATCGCATTACCTGGCGGGGGAACGTGCGATTTCGATAGCGTCTTTCCTTTGGCTTCAAGATCTGCCCAGTTCAGGATTCGGATGCCCGATCGCTGCGACTGAACAGCGCTGTTCCCCTTCCCGTCACCTAGTACTATAACGAAATGATGAGCTGACTGCCGCAAATCTGCGAGGTGTTCCAAGATGTGTTCCAAAAACGATTCTTGGACAATAATCGTTGTCGGTGCATGCTTTTCAAGGGTGGGAATGAGAAGGGAATTTGAAGACAATGTAAACGACACGATGGATTGACTTGCGAGTGCCAGGTCGGTTATCAAAAATTCTGCGACAAAATTTTAATGACAGGTTGAAGGCATGAAAGAGACTAGCTACCCAAGCTGTCGTCCAACAGTAATAGGGCAGTCGATTCTCGTGGTACAAGTCTAGCAACCTGCGTCAGTCCATTACTCAACGCCTCGACGCGTGCTTTGAGTTCCGCAGGTGTGATCTGGAATAAATTAGAGACTAGTAGGATCTAACTAGTGAGTGCTAGCGCACAATTGTTGACCAGAGCTTTCGAGGGGAGGCAGTGTCTTGAATGAGATCGCCCAGCAGCCTTATTTCAGGTTTAGGCCTTTCGGGAAGCTTGACAATGCCTCAGTATTGCCGGAATAGGACGACCGATTACGACAGCTCACTCTGCCCATAATCCCTGTCGCATAGTTCCTGTACACGGGAGACTCCCCAGGCATCCTCACTCGGCCTACATCTGCCTGTCGACCCAGGAGGAGAGGATGCACAAGACTGGAAAGGGGCTCAGATTTGGGGGTGTTGCATGGATAAATGAAGGAAATGACCTCTGCGGCTTCAGAAATTTTGCGAGGGCATATACAGACACTAATGCAACAGCAAGGAGCACAGACAAGTCGTCGGTTTTGACCCAGTCCATGATAGTACAGACAAGATCGTGAGAGATGACGCATCCAGCGCCGTTGCGTAAGCCAATTAACCAAATTTCCAGCGCTGACTAGTGACTGACAAAGTCGCCGACATTTCGAGAACGAACTGCCCACAGCTTTGCTACAGAACTCTGCAAAGATCAACACGTTGCTACCTATCGTCTTCGGCGAGCAGACGGAGTGATTGGAGAATTGATCGACGCAGTTTCGCCGCCAAGAGGGGCGTCTAGATCACGTGACAACAGCACTGGATGGTTCGGATCGGGAACAAAGCCCCTACTTATAAACAACCTCAGCTGCTTCCTTCCCTTTGCACCAGCTCTCTTTCTTTCATAACAGCCAAGTACAATGTCTTCCCCTAAGAAATCTGCAGCATCCAAGAAGAAGGCAGTCGCTTCTTCCCATCCGCCATTTGCGGACATGATCAAGGTAGCTCTTAGTCTCCCATATCGTTCTGCATGCCGTGTCTTCAAATACATTATGGGTATCACCGTGCATTGGCAATGCATTGTTCTTGTGTCACCCATCTGTTCATGCTCACCTGCCTCTGCATCTGTGTCTTATCAACTTGCCGCTGAATCTATGGTCACCTCACATAGGACTGCATAACAGCACACCCCTCTGAGGCCCGCACCGGTGTGAGCCGCCCCACGATCAAGAAGTAGGAACTCTATTCTCACAGTGTCCCCCATGTGCTTACAACGCGAAAGATTTTTGGAAACCAAATATGGACTGGATATCTCAGCCAGCACTGTGACCAACATCAACAGAGCCATCGCCCATGGCTTCGAGAAGGGTTACTTTACACTTCCCAAAGGTTTGCTGGCATGCCGCAACCAGGCACATTTCATTCATGTCGTCAATCTAGGTCCATCCGGCAAAGTGAAGTTAGCCCCCAAGGCTCGCTCCGACGCAGGCAAGGAGGTTTGTGAAGCTTGCAGGTCTGAAGTTCCTGTCTAAGTGGCTCTCACTGTTCTAGAATGCGGCGCCTGCACCTCCGTCCAAGCCGAAACCTGCTAAAAAACCTAAAGCTGCTGAGAAGTCTAAACCTGCCAAGCCAGCGGCAAAACCCGCAAAGAAGGCAACAGCCACTACTCTTGGACGTGCAAAGAAATCCGTCACAACAGCTACCAAGCGTGCTACTGGCACCAAGAAGGTAAGCTCAATAAGGCCTTTCAAAACTTCCAATCAATTGTAATGTAATATTCTCAATCTCAAGGCAGCACCATCTGCCAAAAAGGTCACTTTTTGTTCTGCCTATTGTTGTGCAGGTAGTTTACAACCCATTTCACAGCCCACCAAGGCAGCTGCCAAGCCAGTTGCAAAACCAGTTAAGAAGACTACTCTAGCCACCAAGAAGGGAGCTAAGCCAGCAACTGCAAAGAAGACTAGTGCTAAGCGTGCACCGGCTAAGAAAGTATGCATGCGCTCATATGTTCAAATACTTCTCACTCAATGTGCCTGCATAGACACTTACTGGCAGCAAGGCTAAAACCTCTGCATCAAAAGCTAAGACATCCGCAAAGAAGGCTGCCACAACCCCCGCAAAGCGAAAGGTACGTTCACCGCTCTCTCTTTGAGCGAATCTGACGTCTCTATGTAGGCCCCTTCGAAGCGGGGGTGATAATTTATCACGTTCATTATGCCCTTTCCGTTTGAAACTATGCCACATGTTGCCATGCCACATGCTCCTCCCTACGTTGCCTGTTGAAATTTGCTTGATTGTTCCTGCACCTCCTATCTCCGTTGTTTGTATGTACTGGTACGAGATGTTTTTGCTTTCTGGTCGCTTTCACACGTTATATTCGCGTGAATCGTCTATGCAGCTATCAGTCCCGCAGTGGACCCTTTTATGAGGGGCCGTCGTTTCCATGCATCACCGCGCATGATGATTTTAACCGGCTGACTTGGCTAACATGGGTGGATCTGTCCAAACTGCCTGATATAACCACAAGCATGATTAATAAAGTAAAGCCCGCAGAGAGTAAGCCTGTGAACTGGCAAACCTGCATCGTGACCCTTTCTTGCCCGTCATCGCCAACGGTCCGAACAACGGTCCCCTCGCCAATGCTGGGCGAATTGACAAACCGCGCGAGACGCTCCAGTACTGCCGCGTCGACCGTATACCGCGCGGCGAGCTGCTCGAGGTCCGAGTGCGACGTGACATACTTTCGGTCGTCAAGCAGGGCGCACAGGGTGCCTGCATCTAGACGGTTGCGCACGGGTCTGGCAGACGCCGCTTGCTGCTCTGCAACATGTCTCGTGCGGTACATCTCAGAGACTTGGCTCGTCTATGATCCCCCCATCCCCGCAAAAGTTTCAAAGGCCAACCCACCACATGCATATATATATATCAGATTATCGAGCAACAAACAGCATTGATGCATCAGTCACTACTCACCGTCCGAGCCGTCGTAGCAGCAGAATGTACATCAACTTGTCCGATTCGACTTAAATTCGCAAGGAGATGGGGGTCTTTTCCATCCCGTTCAACACCTGCCCTTCCACAACATCAATCACATGAAACGGTCGAATCCGCACGACATGCTCCCAAAAAAGCTGACCTTCGGTTTTCGCTTCGCTCGCCAGTGGCGGTGGCGGCTGAGGTCGCGACGGTGGACGTGCAGGTGCTGCTCCCTGGCTTTCGCCACCAGACGTCCTTGCTTTAGTGGGCAGAACACGCCCGACTTTCGACGATGAGCCACCCATCACTAATAGTACCGATGAAGTAAGTAATCAAAACGCCGGTGACGTCGCGGGACTTTCCCGGTATTTGCCGACTCGGACTCGAGTCTCTGGAAGTTTTAGTGACCGTTTTTGCTTGTATTTTGCTAAGAGTACAAATACTTAGGGCAGAGTTTAAAGAAACAAAAACGAGACGATATTGGCAACCGGTAGCAGGAGATACGGCATGACAACTCATGATACTGTTGTTTGAAGGGAGTGTAGGGTGAGGAGGTTGGGGTATTTATTTGACGCAGTAATAAAATGAAAGCAACGAGAGAGAAGAATTGGAGCGCAAGGAGCGGTATTTCGTGGCCGTGTCGTGACTTTGGGGTGATGAAGTGACATGGGGAAGATTTAGCTGTGGAAACCAGTCCCAACATTCTGAGGGTTCTGTCCACCGAACACTTGATACATGTACGCGTTGTAGAGGTGGGGGGGAATCCCATTCTGGGGCACTCCGTATTGACCCGGATTCATACCAAGCACCGTCCCTGCCTGCGCCAGACTCGGGGACTGCGTATTGAACGGCAAACCAGACATGGGCGATGGCGACGCTGTCGTCGGGGTAGTGCGCCGCATACTGTTGCGAGATACAGGTAGAGGGCTACCGCTAAATTCTGGAGAGCGCAAAGAGAAGGGATTAAACGGATCACTCGTCGGTGAGAAGGCAGCTCCGCTGGGAGCAGAGGCGCGTAGTCTATTGCCACCCTGCCCGAAATTGGGGTTGATTTGCAGTTGCGGGGGACCAGCTTGAGGAGACGCAGGAGAACCCACCTGCCCATTGGAGTTGTTCACCTGCATCTGGAGCGCCGCCATCATCGACGCGAGGGACGGATCTGGCCCACCAAAGCCAGTAGAAAGGCCCGACATACCGAATCCGGTAGATTGGCCGGTCGCCTTGGGCTTCACGGGCTGTGGAATGTTGGTCGAGTACTGAGGCTGAAAGTTGGGAATCGGCAGGCCAACTTCCTCAATGAGACGACGATATGCTTGCGTAGCAATAACTTTTAACTCGATCAAGACACGTTTTGTAGCTTCAAGGAATGCGGGCTTGTCAGCTGGATCGATAAACATACTCGTAAGGACCTTGTGAACGACGGCGACGCCATTGACTTGATCCCCAAGGACGTCCGTCAGGACATGGTCTCCTGGAGAGTTGAACAGTGCCTGCACAACCTCCTTGGACGCGTCAGGCTCCGCTTTTTGGTTGATAATCCTCAAAACAGTAAGCGACGCCAGCTTGTGCGTGCACAAGTGGGAAAGGTGCGGCGTAAAGCGCGGAGCCAAAAGCTTGTAACGCGCAGAGAATCCCGACGTGTCCAACAGCCACGTAAGGAGTAGCGCCCCATTAGGATTAGTGGCCAACGGGATGGAATTGAGGATGATAGCCGTTGCAAGACGGCGCTATGGTATACCCTTCAATCAAGACCTCCAAGCAGAAGGGACAATTACACCATACCTGCTGACTTAGTGTAACATGAGGACTTTCTAGACAAGCTCGAACGCTCCTGGCACCGAAACGTCCCTGGGCAATTTCCCAAAGGCGGTCGGTCATCGCGTCAAATACAAACTCATTGGCAGGTGATCCAAAGCGGAGGCAGCACCTAGTGAAACATGTTTTAGCAAGTTCAATGACAGCTGGTCAACTATACAGGCACTGACTGCACAACGTAATTGCCGAACTGATCCAAGAGCAATGGAGGAGTATATGGCCTCAGGTTCTGGGCTATAAGAGCCAATTCTTCAGGGGTAGAAACGCATTCTATTATTTTCTGGGCTGCCCAGGTACCGTTCTTGTGGATACCGATGGTAGCGAGATGGGGGACGATGCGCTCCAGCATGGCCAACCTTGGACCATCGGAGCATTTCTCAAACAATTTTTGTACAACCTGAACCATGTGAGTTCATGGCACAAGCGCAGATGATCGTCGCTCACAGTATTCCCGAGCCAATCTGAGGCCAGGTCGACAATCTCCCCATCTACAAAATCCTTTGCGACCTCGTCGACTTCTTCCCCAGTCATCCCACCAGAGTCGAGTCTCTTACGCAATTCTCGAAGTTTGGAGGCATCCCAGCGCCTGTTCTGCTGTCGTTCAGCAACCAAAGGAATAGATGTATAATACATGGTAGGAGGGCGGAATTCTACAAAGACGTTCAACGCGACTTTTGCACGAGATCGAGACATGCACGCACCGGCAAGCGCCTGTATGTCGCTTTCCGCATCTACATTACCTTTCGTAAGCTCCTTCATTATCATTTGTTGTTCTGTGATCGACGCAGTCCACCCCGCCTGCTTGGGAGCCGCATCAGGCGAGCTAAAGCCGTTGTGGGTGCCATGGCCAATCATGCTAAGCAGCAAATTGGACCGATAATTTTCTACCGCGCCTCCAAGAACCTGCTGGTCAGCAGGGATCGTCGAAGCCCCCTTGACGCTACGAAGGGCGTGGATGGTCGCGCCCACACTGAGGTCCCCAACGCCTTGGACACCAACGCCTACGGCCTCGTCAGCAGACAGGGGATCACCCGTTCCTCCCTTCACTGGCACTTTTGCAAAACCGATGCGGATAGCACCAACATCGCTCCCAAGCACATCGCGACCGTTCAACGCCTTGCGAGCTCTTACTGCATCATCCAAACGCTCAAAATTGACTAGACGTCGAATAAGTGAACCGCATCCACGACCTCAAAAAAACAGGCAAACGTACTGAATCCGCAATTCTTGTGCGTCAAGACCCTGGCTGATTCGATGGGCCCGTACGGACTGAAGACGCTCAGAATCGTGGCGGGAGTCGTCGTGGACGGGATTGAGCCGATCCAGAGCGCCCTTGTCGGTGTCGACTGCAGCTGCGCGTCCATACCCCCCGGACTGTTGAGGCCACCTGGAGAGGCCCGCTGGCCTGCACCGCCAGGCGAGACAATGCCACCAGGAGACATGATGCCCTTGGCGGGCGCAATAGGAGCGCTATCCGCCTTGCCAAATCCGATACGAACCGTCTGTCCGTTCTGCATACCAATGTGACCACCGAGACGGTTGAGGACGTCGTCCTTGGCCCGGACGGCATCGGCCTGCTCGACAAAGTTGACGAACCCACATTCCTGAGACAGTGTCAGTCTGCAGGATGGGGATACGATTTAAAGTTGCCTACCTTTTCTGGGAGCAACCTCAGACTCTCGATGGCGCCGTACGGAGCGAATACATGGATGAGGGCTTCGCTCGACATTGTGGAATCGAGGTTCCCGATCCAAAGCGACCTGGATGGGGTCTGGATCTGGCCAGAGGGGCTCTCGGTTTTGGGAGACATGGCGCGGGCAGAGACGACACCACCGGGGCTGAGATACGCATTGCGATCGCCGTTCGGGAAGCGCACGGTGGGAGATGCTGAGGAACGCGTCATGTGGAGCTTGTCGGTCCTCAGCGTGGGCTGCGTGGGGTGGCCACCGCCGATGATATTGGCGGCGGGGGCGAGTCCCGTGGGAGAGGCAGTGGCCTCACTGTAAGCGTTGGGGTCGCCGGCGGTCGTGGCGCGACGACCGGGGGAGCTGCGGGCAGCATCGTCGAGATTGGCCACGGACACGGCACGGGGACGAGCGGCGGAAAGATGGGGTGCCTGCTTGAAGCCCTTGTTGATGAGCGACTGGGGGTAAAAGCCGGTGGACTGGGCCATGGATGGATCATAGTCGACGGACTGGGGCGACTCGTACTGCTCGCTCATCTCGTTTTCGTCCTCGGAATGGGTGGGGGGGAGCATGGTGCCTGTGGCTCTGGTGCGATACGGATTGGAGACCGTGTTGGCACGGATGCGGGAGGGATTGGCGAGACTGCCCGCGATGGCGGCCTGGGCCTGGTTGCGGAGCTCGGACACGGTGGCAGGGGGCGGGGGACGGGTGCCGTCGTCGAGACCGAGATAGTCGAGGGTGTGCACGTCAAACTCGTCGCCGGCGCCAGAGTCGAGCGAGGTGGTGGAGCGGATCTCGTCGAGGGTGGAGATGTTGGCGGTGCGGGGATTGGTGAGCCAGGAGGAGGAGAAGATGGAGGGCCCGAACGCGTTGCTCAAGCCGCCGGCAGGGAGGGTGAGGGAGCCGGATCGCAGACGGCTGTTGCGCTCTGTGACGGCGGAAGCGGAGGCGATGGAGGCGGAATGGCGGAGACCAGGACGGGCGGTGGGACTGGTGGCCACGGGGGAGGAGGCCTGGGAGAACGAGTCCGTGTCATATCCGGCCGAGTCGGGGGTGCTCTCGAGGGCGGACGCAAAGTTCTGTGCGGCAAGAGAGACGTTGGAGGGCAAGGTGCCTGCCCTTGCTCTCCTAAAGTTTTGCGGATAGTTGGTAGGAGGAAGAACATGGTCCACGACCGACGTATTGGGAGGGGTCTCGCCAGCGGGCGAGCCGCCCTGCGCGAGGACACGCAAAGCGGGAGGACGGTAGTGCGCACTGCTGGCGGCAAGACCCTCCTCTGCCTGTATCTCCCTAGCGCTGCAAAAAAAAGGAAAAAAAGGGTCAACAAAGGCGGGCAGGACACTGTGGAGGGTGCGCGGACCGTTTTGCGTAGGCAGCAGAGGGCGCGGGGGGCGGTGTTTTGCCTGACGAGGTCTTTGGATAGGGACCCTGGTCGGTAGCAGAAAGGGACATGAAAGAAGATATAACGATTAGGTATTAGGAATGAAGGGTAGTACGCCAGCGGGGAGGAGGAGAGGGGGACTCTGCGACGACTATTGGATGGGTGGGTAGTGGTCTCAAGCCAACCAGCACGGATGATCCCTTCTAAATAGCGCCCGTACTCTCTATACTTTTTTTTTACTCTGAGCTTCTGCTACAGGGTTGCAAACAGTGTCCGCCTCCAACTCCGACCACCACCACGACGACGACCACAGCGACAACAACAACACCCACAACGTCGACGACGACGACGACGACACGCAGACGGCAGGCTCGCTCGCCGGGCACCGGAGGGCATCGCGAGCAGAGGCAAGCTTCTCCGAGTGCCGTGCGCCACCGCCAGCACCGCCTGATCACTGATGTTGCTGCCGCCCTGGCTGCCTCTCGTTGCGGATTTCCTGGTGTCGTCGTCCCTGGGCCACATCACGTGACGCACACCGCCTCGACATGTCCTCCCCCTCTGGCTTTCGCGAGGTGCGTCGTCGTCGTCGTCGTCGTCGTCGTGCACGACCTGCGATGACACTGCCACGCCAGATCTTTGAAATCCGCAGACTGAACAACAGTCCCCTCCGCGGCCACCTCTCCCACAGAGACACGGGTCTCCCCGGCATTATAGCATGCACCATGCCTTTCGGCAAGTCGTCCCTTCTCTCGCCATACCATACCCGTCACCTCCATCAGCCTTAGCAAATGATCGCCCCTTCGTGGCCATTGGCTGCTCCGAGGGCATATGGGTCGTGGACGCACACGACCCCGACTGTACGTCCCCCCCCGTCGCCCACACCCATGCACCCACGCCCACTCACCCCCCGTCCCCACCAGTCCTCCACCGCGTCCTCGACCTCCAGGCCGTCACCGGCTTTGCCGTCGTCGAGGAGTACCAACTTGTTCTCGTCCTCGCAGACAAGGTCAGCGCACACGTCCCCGCCGTTCTCTCGCGCTCACACGCAGCCACGCAGGCCCTGTACTGCCTCGGTCTCGACGCCCTCGACCCCTACAGCAGCCACGTCCATGTCCCCCAAAAGTTGACCGGCTCGGTCCCCGTCGATTTCTTCCGCGTCGGCATCTGGTCCACCTCTCTCGTCGTCATCTACAAGAAAAGACGGGTGGTGACGTTTATCTCCGCTTCCCATCCCCGTCCCCCCATGCTCACTGTCCAGAGCTAGACTGAGAGCGTGTTCCACATCCTCGAGCCCGTGCTGGAACCCCCCCCCCCACCACCACCGACCCCAACAACCCACTGATAGCCCATCTCGGCAACGGCCGCACGTGCTTCTTCCGGCCCGAAAAGGTGGTTCTGACGCGCACCCACCGCCCTCCGTTCTGACCCGTTCTTTTCTATCCAGGAGTTCTACATCCCCGTAGACTGCACCGATCTCGTGTTTCTGCGCTCTACCATTGCCATTCTCCACCCCAAGGGCTTCGAGATCCTCGACATTGACACGTACGGCTTGTTTCCCCCATTCGTCTCCGTGCTGATCTCTTGAGAATGGCGTGACAGCCTCTCCACAGCCACCATACCGCACCAGGGCGACCCCCAGTCCAAGGCGCTCGCCAAGCGCTGTAAAGGCAGCAAACCACTGGGTTTGTTCCGCGGCAAGGGCGGCAAGCATCTTCTCTGTTACAACAGTACGCACGCGCACGCACTGCCCTGCGTCTTCGCCGCTCACGTGAACTCTGTGCTGCATGTGCAGCCTTTGGGCTCTTTGTGGACCGCCACGGCGTCCCCCTCGACGTCGTCGAGTGGCAGGGCACCGTGTTCGCCGTGGCCCCCGTCGCGCCGTACATTGTCCTCTTCAAAGCACGCTCCATCGAGGTGCGCCAGGGCAGCACGGGCCTCCTGGAGCAGGTCATCTTTGGCAACGGCATGCGCTGCACGTGGCGCGGCCCCGGCGTGCTGCAGGGCGAGCTCGACGAGGACGATCTCGTCCCCGAGTCTGTCAACCAGCGCAGCCGCATGCAGGTCGTCATGAACGCCCCGCACGGTATGGGTCCCGAGGAGACGGCACAGCACGTCTATGACCTCGTCCTCAAGGGTCCTTTGCAACACTAGACACCCACATTATATACCCCCGAGCACATTGTATTTAAAAACACCACACATGTATAGTACGCGTCGTTCGTTATAAGCAAGAAGCAGCACAATTGTTACAGTACAAGGCAACACACTCGTCATGGACACGTGAACGAAGGGTAGGCCCAGACGTAAAGTAGAGAGGCGTGAGTGGTGGTGGGGAGGACAAACGTCTTACTAGGCAGCAGAGGGGGCGTTCCGCCTGCCGAGGGTAAGAAAATACGGACGGGGAGGGTAATAGACAGTAGGCATAAACGGGGAAAACACACGAAAAGAAAAGGGGGCGTGACTGATACAAATCTAGAAAATCTGCAAAAAAAAAGCGTCAATGGCAGAGCGAACGAGTGAGGGGGGGGGGGGTATTTGGGGGCTTGATAAGAATGTTTCAATCGTGTCCACGGTAGAGGATCCCGGGGCGTCATCATCATCACCCCATCGCCCTCCCCTCAGAGGCATGCCTCGTCCGCGACCGCGTCGCGGGCGGCGCGACCTTGGCAAGCGTCCGCTTCGACCGACGCACAGGCACCTCCGGCACCGCAGCCTTCTCGCGCTTCCGGCGCACGACAGGCGGCGGCGGCGGCGGCGGTGCATTCTCGGACGTCACCGCGTTCTCCTTCTCCGACGCAGACGACGTCGTGGTCGTCACGGCGGCGGTCACGGCGGGCTTGGTGAGCGGCGAGGATGGCGGCGAGGAGAGCGGAGAGGACGACGCGGAGACGCCGGTGCCGAGGATGTCCACAAACGAGTGGAACAGGCTTTCCTCCTGCTCGTTCAGCGGGATCGGCACCGACACGCATGCATTGCGGGGCGGGTCAAAGAACAGTGACGTTCCGCGCGACACCACGCCTGCGCCTGGCCGCAGCAGCGACGGCTGCAGTTCGAACACGTCAGGCTTGAGCCGCGCGTCCTGCTTGAACTCTACACACTCGGCGCCCACAAACACATCCTCGACGCGGATGCCTACCTCGCGCACCGCGGGCAGCACACACTCGCCCTTGAAGGCCGCCGTGGTTCCTTCCAGCTGCAACAGGCGGACGAGGGGGTCGGGGAACCACATGCCGAGATCTGCGCTCAGAAACACGTCCAGGATGGTCGACGGGATCGTTCCGGCGCCGGCATGCCGCGTCACCGCTTGCGCCACGGAGAGGGGGACCCACGTGCCGCCAATGGGCTCGGGCGCACGGGAGACAGTCATGCGAGGGGCGGGATGGGTGGACGACACGAGCGCGGAGAGCGGGAGTCCCAGCATGGCCATGACAGGGGTGAGGTTGACAAAGGAGGTGTCGATCCGCCGCAGGAAGGGGACACTGGGAGCGAGAAGCGTGCGGAAGACGGGGATACCTAAACAGCATGGTCAGCACGAGGGGGCGGGCGTCTAGGGGGCGACGTTACCCTCAATCACGGTGGCCACCACGGGGGGATCGCACGAGCGGAGGGGGTGCAGCAAGACGGGGGCGTCGAGGTCGCTGTCCATGGCAGCGGCCCTTTCGCACGGAGGGGACGAGATGGAGGTCGGCGCGGTGGCGAGCGTCTCTGAGGGAGATGCGCGCAGATCCTCGTCGTCGCGACGCGCAAAGACGTCTGGCCGCGGCACGGCTGGATCGACGTCCATGGCATCGTCCGCGTCGATGGAACTCCAGGCGGCGTCCCAGTCCCGACTCCTGACGCTCTCGGGGCCGAGGACCTCGACATCGTCCACGGCAATGTGGGCGTGGTGGGAGAGCTGACACTGGGGGGCGAGGACAGAGTCGTCGAGTGGGTGCGGCTTGAGGGCGAGATGGTCCTCCCAGCTCTGGGGGGGGGGCAGCACGGCACTCATGGGCTCGTCCTTGACGGGAGGCTGGGCGACGGGGCTGTCTGACTCGGAGACAAAGCCGGGGAGACCCTCGAGCGGGGTGCTGGGGACGTCGTCGGGGTGTTCCCGCTTGAGCGGGGGCAGACGGGGCACGTCCCAGGCCTGGGTGAGCACGTGGACGGAGCCGGGGACGAATTTGGGGAGGACGTTGTGGACGGGGTGGTGTTCCTCCTCCTCCTCCTCCTCCTCCTCCTCCTCCTCCTTCTTGAGGGGGAGGGGGACGCTGCCTCTGCGGAGGCCGACCATGGAGTTGTGATAGTCCTCGTCCTCGTCCTCCGAGTCGGGGGGCGGGGAGGGTGCGGAGAAGGGGAGGGAGCGGGAGCGGGCGCGGTAGTCCGGGGGGGGGTTGGAGAGGGCGGTGCGGAAGGAGGCGAAGGAGGAGGTGAGGAGGTGGGGGCAGGGGGCGGAGGGGGACGCGAGGGAGGTGGAGGGGGTCGTGCACGAGGGCGAGGGTATCGACGGAGAGAGAATGGGGTATGGGGGCAGCTCCTGGGAGGCGACCGAGGCGGACGAGGAGGAGGAGGAGCAGTCGAGGTCGGACGCGGCGCTGCGGCCGTCGTCGGAGAGGGCGCGGTCGGACATGTCCATCGTGTCGGAGAAGGCGTCGACGTCGGAGGAGGACGGGGTGGGAGAGGGCGGACGAGGCTCTTTGCGCGTGACGGTGAGTTTTACGCGAAGTCGCGAGGTGGTGGCTGCGGCGGCTGCGGTGGCAGCAGTGGCGGCAGTGGCGGCAGTGGCGGCGGTGGCGGTGGCGGTGGCAGCGGTGGGAGGGTCGGGGTGGGTGCGGTGGCGGGTGGACATGGCGGGGCCGGGGGGGGAGAGACGTGTGGGATGGGCGGCGCCGTCGTCGCGCTTGCGTTTGGTGCCGTGCGGCGAGGCTGCGAGGTCGTCGAGGGCGAGGCCGGCGCGCTGGAAGGGACAGGGGGCGCCTGCAGACTCGCTGAGATACCAGACGGTGGTGCCCTTGCGGAAGCAGGTGAGCGTGCGGCGGGGGTCCTTGACGGTGGTCGTGCCGCCGGTGCGCGAGTGGAGGGCGGGGGCGAGACGGTCGTCGTCGGGGGTGCCGGTGAGCGCGAGGGAAAGGAGCAGGGGCTGCGAGCGGTCCTGGAGGCAGCGGGCGAGGTGGTTGCGTATGTATGTGGTGATCGCCTGGGAGGCAGCAGACGCACTGCGGTGGACATCAGCCCGGGTGAGACACCCCCACACAAGCACGCACTTTTGGCAGACAAGCCCGTAGTCGAGGGTCATATGCGAGAGGTCCTTGATCGTCAGCGCGCGGTTGTCTACGGCGAGCAGGGCGCGCCCAATGGCGTGCAGCGTCCGGTTGGCGGCGTCGTCGGCGTGCAGCACGGCGTGCGGCGGCGGAAAGAGCGGCTGCGGGAGCGGGTGGGCCGCGCACCTGGGTCGCGGCACACGGTGGCGGGGCGGCGGGGAGGGCGAGGGACGGAGGCGGCGGGGCGGGAGGATGAGCGAGTGCGTGCGGAGTCGTGTGTTGTAGTCGGGCATGGCATTTGGCAGAGAAACTGGGTCAAAGGGGCGCGCTCCAGATAAATTTGTTCCACTCCCACCTCCAGGCGCACTCCGACCCAGCATCTCAGATCCCGCATGCTTCCCGTCCACGCACTCCTATTCGACGTCTTTGGCACCGTCGTCGACTGGCGCACCGGCGAGCCGGCTACCTTTGCACAACGTGCGCACACACGTCGCCCAGGGTGGACGCGGCCCCGCCACCGTCGACGAGATGCACCGTCTCCCCCGTGCATCTGCTAGACACCATGCTCGACTCTCCCCGCTGGTCCAGCCCCGCCGTCCTCGCCTGGCATCGTCTGCACGGCACGCACCCCCACCCACACACTCATCCTCCCCAGGCTGGCCAGACGCCACACCCGGCCTCTACGCCCTCGGCAACGGCAACATCACACTCGCCCACTGACCGCTCCCTGCAGGCCAAGCACGCGGACCTCCCCTGGGACGTCCTCTTCTCCAGCGAGCTCTTTGGCTCCTACAAGCCGGACCCCCAGGTCTATCTCGGCGCCGTGCGCCGCCAAAGCCTGCGGCCTCCAGGCCGTCTACGTACGTCGTCCCACCGAAGACGTCCACCTCGTCCCCGACGACAGCGACGCTGACCTCGTCGTCGGCGACTTTTACGAGCTTGCCCGTCGCATAGACGTCTGTACGTAATATATATACACGGACTCCCCTGCTCAAAACGCCACCTGCGCCGCCAGCCCGTCCAGCTCCCTCTGCCAGTTCTTGTGCTCGCTCACCTCCAGCGCAAACCGGGACAGGAACCCAGTCTGCCCCCTGGCCAGCCGGACCACCTCGCTTCCCGCCGCCATCTTGCGCGTCGTCACCACGCCATAGCTGTCCACAACCGCGCCCGGGTCCCCTTCGGACGCATACGTGATCCCCGGCAGTTGCACCGTCCTCTCCAGGAACGTCACACCTAAATTGAGATCAGACACCCTCCGATCACACACGCCACCCACGCACGCACCCTCGCCAACCGCCCCAATCGCCTTCAGATGCCCAAACGCCTCCCGCACCCAGTGCACCGCGCGTCCCTGCCTCGCCAGCGTCCCAGCGTGCGCCGCCCCCGACGGGACGATCACCGCATCATACACCGTCGAACGCTGTCCCTCAAAGTGCTGGTCCGCCGTCAGCCCCGCATCCCGCCCCGCCGTCTGCCCCGCCCCGTATATCGTCCCCCGTCGCGGCCCAATCAGCCACGCCGACCCCCCCGCCGTCTTGATCGCCCCCCGCAGCCCCTCCACCTCTGCCGCATTCACCCCGTCCGCAATCAGTATCGCCACCCGCCGCGTCCGGATCGTCGGCTCCCTGGGCAGGAAATCCCCCTGCGACAGCCCCGGGCTCGTCTGGCCGTGGTTCGGCCTTCCGGGCCGCTCAGGCACCGCTCCCCCCACGTTCAGCGCCACCCGCCGCGCAAGCTCAAAGTCGATCTCGTTCAGGCGCTCCGACATGTTCTTGTACACCACCGCATCGTCGCAGTGCGACAGCTCAAACGAGAACCCGTTCATCACGTGTGCCTTTTCGTACGGTCTGAGCGAGTTGTAAAACAGCTGCGCCTGGCTATAGTGCTCTTGGAACTTGGCGCTGCGCACTCGCTCTTTGATCCCTCTCACGTGCTCGGCGTACCTGCAGCGCTCAGTTGAGCGGGGCATCACCTAAAGCACACACGACTCACTCTTTGTATGCCCCCTCCCGCTCGGGACGTATAATCCCAAACCTGTTCGGATGATAGTTGACCTGAGACTTGACAATGGCATGTCTGCCCTTCCCGTCGCGGTTAAAGTTCATGACCGGGCACACGGGGCGGTTAATGGGAAGCTCCTCCCAGTTGATCCCCAGACGAGAGATCTGCGTGTCGAAATACGAAAAGTTTCTGGTTTGCAGCAGGGGGTCGTCCGAAAATCCGATCCCCGGTACAACGTGGCTGGTGCAAAATGCCACCTGTGCAACGTATCAGCAGGCTATCCGCCACTGAGGGGGGTTGCCACTGACCTGCTCCACCTCTGGGAAGAACTCATCGACCGTGCGGTTCAACACAAGCTCGCCAACCTCTTGCAGAGGAACAAGATTTTCTGGCCAGACCTTGGTCGCGTCCAAGATACTGCATGAAACATCAGCACGGCAGGAAAACAAACAGCTGGAATGCGCACTCGAAATCAAAGCTGTGTTCCTTGTCCTCTTCCAGAATTTGAACCGCAAACGTCCACTTTGGATAGGCGCCGCTTTCAATAGCTTCCTGCAAGTCTTTCCTATGGAAATCTGCGCCCAGTCGGTTCTGTTTCCCACGCTTGTCAGACAACAATGCTTACCGGGATCTTGTCCCGATATCTTCAGCGCCTCGTCCCAAGTCAAGCTATGGACACCGAGCTCGGGTATGAAATGGAACTTGACAAACACGCGGTTCCCCTGTGCGTCGAGAAGCGTATACGTGTTGACGCCAAATCCCTGCATCATTCTGAAGCTTCGGGGGATGCCTCGGTCGGACATGACCCAACACAACATGTGTGTTATTTGGCTTTGAAGTTGAGAAAAGTCCCAAAAGTTGTTATGCTAAGAGGCTTTAGAACCCAAGAGAGTCTAAAGAGTCGACCCACTTACCGCCGATTGTCCCTGAGGGACCTGAGACAAACATCATGAGCGACTAACAGAGTGAATGAATAGAAGTACACGCCTCATTGTGCGGCTCGGGTTTCACCGCATGTACAAAATCAGGAAATTGCATGCCGTCCTGTATGAAAAACACTGGGATATTATTCCTGCCAAACCGTATGAAAACAATACAGCAAACACAACAGCACCGCACATACCCGACCAAATCCCAATTGCCTTCATCGGTGTAAAACTTGACGGCAAACCCCCGGACATCGCGAACTGACGAAGCAGGAGTGAACCCTGGCACAAACATGTCGAACGCGGCGACCGCAATCCCACTCACCGGTATCTGCACTCCCGCGACTCCCCTGCACGGTCGAGAAGCGCACAAACACAGGCGTCGTCCGCGACGCGTCCGTCAGCACCTTGGCACACGTGTGCTCCGCGAGACGGTCGTCGTAGACCTTAAAGTACCCGTGCGCCCCCGCGCCCCGCGCGTGCACGACCCGCTCCGGTATACGCTCGTGGTCGAAGCGGTGGATCTTCTCGCGCCCAATCTGGTCCTCCAGCAGGCCAGGGCCCGTTTGGTTCTCTCGCATCACGCGAAGCCTGCATCACACATGGGGGTGTTGAGGCAAAAGGCGGTATACCAGTCCGATGTGGTGTGCGTACCAGTTCTCGGGGTCAGCGATGTTTGTTCCATGGTCGGTGCGCATCCGCTCCTTCGCATCGGCGCCATGGTGGGGGTCGCGGGTGTTACGGCGTAGGTCGTTTATTTTCTTTGTTTCACTTGCAGCAGCAACAGCGTCTTTCACAGTAGACACGACAGAAGTCATTGGTAGGAGGCTCCCATGGCAAGCGACTCTTTGCTACATATTATACGCCCCAGAAGGGATGTTTCGAGACATTATGACGAACAATGTGATCTCCCCAATTGCGCATACCAGGCGTCGACGCTCACAGAGGTTACAATCATCAATGACGACCACGACTATAAAAGTCAGACAAAATCAGGCGCCTGTGTCACTATCCTCGGACACCTCGGATTAACAATGGGGCCGCCCACTACATTCCAACTTTGCGCTCTCAGTCGACAAATATAATCAAAAGAAGTATATTACCCAACCCCTACACGATACGATACGACAGAGTCAAGAATAAGTAGAACAGGGATGATCGAGCCCTTCACAACTCCTCATCCGTAAAGACTTCCTCCCCACGCTTGCGACGAGCCATACGGTCCTTCTTGGCTTTACGAGCATCAGCGGAAGTAAGCTTCTTCTTTTTCTTGTTGTCGATCTTGTTACCCATCGCATCGTATTGAACCTCCTCTTCACCCTCCTTCTTGTCAATTCTCGGTCCAGACCCTTGACCTTCGACCCAGTTGTGGCCAGAAGCCTCAAGGTGACCGTCCCGCATGGCCCACACCCTAAACGATTGCATTAGTACATAGCGTGGGCTGCTGTAACGAGATAGCACACACTCTTTGCACAGCGACTCTGAAAAGTCACGGTTGTGGGTAATCACAAGGACACCACCCTGGAACTCCTTCAGCGCTTCGATCAACGCAGCTAGGGATTCACGATCGAGGTAGTCTATAGACATGGCACATTAGTATAGCATCCCATACTTAATATCGCCTCAACGCACTAGTGGGTTCGTCCATGCACACAATGTGGGGACGACGCCATGTCGCAGCTCCAAGGACAATCTTAACCTTCTGTCCACCGGAGAGACCTCTCATGGTATTGTGCGACACAAACTCCGGCTCGAGACCGAAATCAGCAAAATGCTTCTCAATCTCGCGACGAACGAGTGGACGCAAGAGACCAAGGCGCTGAGCCTCACGGGTATCTACCTCAATGACTTTCTGCAATGTGTTGGTCAGTTCTGGAATAACAATAACCATAATTCATACCTTCTCGAAACCACGCTTAATCAGGTCGTCACGCGGTAACCAGATGTTCTCCGAGGAGCTCAGGCCTTTGAACGAAACCTCGTATTCGTAAGATTGCTTAAGCTTCTTGCGTGAAATGATCTCCTCAATGAGGCGTTTCTGGCCCTCAATGACAATGAGCGCTCCATCCTTCATCTTCTGCTGCTCCTCCTCGGAGATGATACGATTGGCCTTGGTCATCTCCTCAAGATCCTCACCAGTCTGGTAACGCCAGAGCATGTACTCGAGAGGAGTCTTGTCGAGGTGGTGATCAATGTGGTGGAAAGCGTGTTGCGCAATGTATCCAATGACAAGGTTAGGATGTTTCCAGATTTCACCACCCTTGTTCGGCTCCATGTCGCCAATGAGGAGCTTGACGAGCGTAGACTTGCCTGATCCATTGGGGCCAAGAACTGCGACACGCGACGACAGCGAGACTTGGAGGGTGATGTCGTATAGCTGTTGGACAGGTTGCGACGGGTACTGGAAGCCAACCTTGCGCATCTTGAGCAAACTCTTCTCCTTGGTCTTGACACCCTCAAGAAGGGGAGGATCGGGGAGCTTAAACTTGTAATCTTCAGCAGCTTCGAGAGTGTAGTAAGACTTGGCCTCAGGGACGACCTTGACAAACGCCTCGAGGTTGCCCCGGTAACGCCTAACCTTGAAGCGGTTCAGGTGAAGGACATCGGTGATTGTGTTGTTCAAGAACGAAGAGTCGTGCGAGACAATGACTGCGCGGGTGGTCAAAAAGGCAAAGAAATGACAAGATGCTGACTTACTCGAGGTGCAGGACTTGAGGCCAGTCAAGTAGTTCTCCAACCAGGCAACATTGACAACGTCAAGCTACAAGACGTCAGCTATGCAATGCATGGATAAACAGGAGTGTGCGTACATGGTTAGTCGGCTCATCAAGTAACAGAATGTCAGCCTTGAATAACATCGCTCTGGCAAGAGCGAGCTTCATCTTCCAACCACCAGACAGCGAGCCAATAGCATGCTGTTGTCTTTCATCGCTGAAGCCAACCGACGAAAGAGTTTCCCGAATCTCAGCTTCGTCGGCCAAGATACGCTTGTCAGAAAGAATGAATTGGAGAACAGATGTATCGGCTTCGCTCCCGTCAATGTCGTGCTCGACGTAGAATGTGCGGACTTCATCAGGCGAAGGGAAACCTTCAACCTGGCCATTGGTGATAGCCCGCATAAGGGTGGACTTGCCAGTACCGTTCTTACCGCACAGTCCGTAGCGGTGGCCACGCTTCAGGCGCAGAGTGGCTGTGTTGAGCAGGATCTTGGCACCATATGCCAAAGAGAACGTGCAGTTGCACAAGTCTTCGCCTTCTTCTTCGTCATCCTCGACGGCGTTGTCATCCTCACCCTCACTCGCAGACTTGAGCAGCCAGCTGCTAACGATCTGTTTGGGCTCTGGCTGCGAAGCAACAAGTGACACGTAGGGCACGAGGCTTTCCCATTCGGCAGTATCAAAGTTTTTGGCAAGGACGAGGGCAGCAGCTAGCTTCGAGACGTAAATAGTCGCCGGTGCATTAGGCGATGGAGCAGACCCGCCGGCCTTCTTGTAGACAGCGGTGAGGGAGTTGGTCAGGCTTGCAGGCTCAACAACCCTGGGGGGTGGAACATCGGATCCGTCGCTGGACTCGGGAATCTTGCCAACTTGACGAAGCGTCGCGATAGCCTTGCCAACGACGCCACGGGCTTCGGGGTCACCGATGGTATTCTCAATCTTGATGAGACCAGGGAGGAGCTTGGGAATGAAGGGGCGAACGGTCTCTTCAGAGTCAACAAGCTTGGCCATGTTGTCAGTGATACTGTGGCCAGTGTGTCAAGGAGTGCATCGGGTTGAAAAACGAGCCTTACTCACACGGCAACCTTGCGCTTGGTAGCAGTTAACTTTTCCGAGAGACCACGAGACAACAGGGGCACCATTAGAGATAGGGTAGGGGCATCTACTTCTGAAACGAATGTGGTGGCCGAGAGAAGTTGGATGGTGCTGGGCACCTCCTCTACGGGATTAATTAAGGCAGATATTAATGCTGGAATAAAACGTTCAATGTCCTTGTTAGAGACCAGGGCAGTGGCCTTTGTGAGCGTATCACGGGCCGCTTTCTTGACTTCGGCCTTGGTGTCCCAGATGACGTCTGCGAGAACGGGGACAATGTCGGGCATGGCACGTGCGGTCTGGGAGGGCGCAGACTTGATCAACTGGTTGAGAATCTCAAGGGCGCCTGTCTTGACTTGCCACTTGCCGGCGGTCTTGATCTGAAGGAGAAGGGGAGGGAGCACGAGAGACGCACCCCAAGAGCTCTGAGCCTTGACGACGTCACGCACGGCACCGATGGCCACCGTCCGGACGGCGGGAGTCTTGTCTGCGAACGCATCGAGGAGGGCACTCAGGAGGCCAGACTCGACGAAAATGGTCTCGAGGGCGATGGAGGAAGGGCCCTTTGCGAGAGTCCTGATGGTCGACGCCGCACCTTCACGGGCGGCAGGCGATTTTTTGTCACCAAGAGCCTTGACAAGGGCTTCGGCAAGGCCGAGGTTAGTGAGGGCTTGCGGACCATCCTTTTCGGCGAGAGAGACGAGTGCCTGGGTGGCAGCGTCGCGAGCGGCCTTATCGGCAACGAATAACTGGGAGACGTCAAAGTCATTTTGAGGTGCAACGGGTGCGGCGTCGCCATTGGCAGCATTAGCGGCTTTGAGCATTAGGGGATCAACGTGGGCTGGGGCAGAGGCAGTAGCAGCTGGAGCCATTGCAAAATGTGGGGATTTCTCTATCGGACAAGCTCAGCACAACAGCCGTCGGGAGATAAGGACGGCGAGCACCTATAAAAGTGTATATGATGAGACTAACACAGAGGCAGAACCAACGAGGACGTGTAGAATCGAGAGGTTTGCGGTATACAGGGACTCTATGTGTCTATGCGGAAATACAGGGAAGGGGAGAGGGTGGTAGTTGAAAGAGAAAGGGAAGGCGGAGAAATGTGGGGACGGCGCTTTTACAGTAGTGGACCCCGGGAACTGCCGACAGCACCGCTGCCTGCCAGGTCGCACAGCCTCGACCCTGCGGCCGGCGTCACGAACGACGAGCGTGCAGCTGCCTATGACCGACTCTCCCTCGCTGACCCAGAAATGGCTGCGACAGAACATTCAGGCCTACTCCCACCGTGACATTGTCTACACCCACGTCGACACCGTCCTCGCCCTCTATTCGACGCTCCGTCCAAAGACGGACGTGTACAGTACGCCCGTTGTCGTCGTCTCGTTGTCGCGCATGCTGACATCCCCCGTATAAGCATACGACGACGGCAGGTCGCAGTTGCTCTTGTGTCTCCATGGCCTGCTCCCCATCCAGTACCGGCGCGCCTCCTACCACATCCCCGTGGCCGTCTGGCTCACCCACCAGTATCCCACCGAGCCCCCGCTGGTCTATGTCGTCCCGACAAGCGACATGCTGGTCAAGGCAGGCAAATATGTGGATGTCAGCGGCCGCTGCGGACCAGCCTACATCCATGCATGGCAAAAGAAGAGCGAGGTGCACCCACTCGTGTCTCCTTGGCCAACACAGCTGACTCCCATTTGAAAGGGATGCAACCTCAAGGCGCTGATGGAGGTCTTGACCGAGCAGTTCTCGCGCGAGCCCCCAGTATATGCAAAGCCGCAGACTCCGTCCCGCGATGGGCCCACACCGTCGCCTGGGACCGCAGACTACACCAATCGCCCGCCCCCGAATGCTCCCCGATCCAATGGATCCTCTGCGCCTCCCCAGCGATCCACTCCGCCACCCAGACCAGTCTCACTCTCCGACGTCTTCCTTCGTTCTCCGCCACCCCCCGTGCCGCACCACTCTCATGCCCCACAAAACGCAAGTGTCATTTCTCAAAGTCCCCTGCAAACTCTTTCTCACCTGGTGACCCTTGAAGGTGTACCACCCTCCTCGGTCGCCAACCTCCTCTGCTGTCTCACAAACACCACCCACATATTCTACCCCTCATGCGTCGTCGCCGCCACATACACACGTACGTACCCCCTCCGTCGCGCAATACTCATTGCAAGGACCCTTTCAACCACACACTCACCCGGCTCCCATGCCGCCTCAGCCATGGTCTTTACCCCCAGGCCATATCTCAATGCAGCCAACCGGCCCGCCGCCTCCCCCGTTGCCGTCGTCCAGCTTCCCACAGCCGTCCACGTCCGCACAAGTTCCCGCCCCTAGACCCCCAGCTCCGCCAACTGTCCGCCCTGGCATGCTGCCTGTGCCCCCGCCCCCGACACATAATTACCTCGACGAAGACGTCGAAGACGCCCCGTCCACAGTCCCTCCACCCTCCACCGCTCCCCCCCGGCCGCCCAATCCCGAAGTGCTCCGTCTGCACGCGCAAGTACACGCCAAGTTCACCTCAGAGTTTGCCGCGCTCGATCGGACCCTCGCGACAGACATGCAGCGCCTCCAGACAGCGCAGGCAGACCTCCTCGCCGGCGAGCCCGCCATACGCGACGAGATGGCGCGTCTGGAGGCCGTGCGTGATGTGTGTCGCGTCGTCGCGAGTAGATTACATGCCACCGTCAACACCGCCGAGCTGAACTTGCACGAACTCCGGAAAAAGGGTGACCCTGAGGTGGACGAGCTCATCTGTTCGACCACAATAGTATATAACCAGTATGAATGAACCTGCTTTTGCGTCCCAGATCCTTTCCCTGACCTTCATGTATCCAGGCTAATAACTCTAGTGGCTGAAGATAATGCGATAGAAGACACAATTTACCACCTTCATCGTGCACTCAATGCTGGTCGAATAGACTTGGATAAATTCGTACGGGTATGTGGTTTCTTTCAGCCGGCGATCATTCTCAACAGCCAGTTGCTTTAGACAACCCGAGCGTTAGCAGAAGAACAGTTCATGAAACGTGCCTTGGCAGAAAAAATTGTTTCTTCCATTCCAATGGGCGCATGGGGGTAGTCCAAGTAATATTTTACCATACATTGTTACAGTATTCGACAACGTCTACAATTACATTACTGACCTCATACAGCCAAGAAAATCAGGACCACAATGTCCATTCTCCATGTTTCAGGCCTTTACGTTATTCCTGGGTGCACTACCCACCCATCGCCACACGCGGCCTTCGTCTCCACCTTCAAGCTCCTCGATACTCGCACGCACATTTGTATTCCCTTCTACAATCCTCTCAACCTTGTCCCACAACCGACGTCGGGCTGGGATGGAGTGTTCGTTCTGCAGTATTAAGTCGCGGAGGTGCAACGATGACAAGTAAGCATGTGGAACAGAAACCGGGTCGGTATGATGAGCGAGCTCCTGGTTTCGCAACGCGTCAAGTGCAATCTGAACGAGATCGCCTGCACGACGCGACTCCATCCGCCTTGTCGCGAGCTTTCTCCTTGTCCAATACGCCGAAATGACCAGAAGAACAGAAGCTATCGGGAAAATATGAGACGAGTGGATACATACAATTGAGATACGCGCTCACCGAAGATGTAGGCCTTCCATTCATTCCATGCATTACGAGCTGCAACTCGTATCTTGCACGGAAGATCAAAGTAAGTGCGAACAGCAGCAATATATGCGGAGCCACTGGGTAAATAATTTATGATTTGGCGCATGCTCAATTCTTGATGCATGACCCCAACCTACCTTGAATCATGGCCCATAATGACATATCCGTACCGTTGTAAATCCGCTATGGCCTGTTCGAATAGACCCTCAAACTCGTTCGCCTTGACAACTTTTTTCTGAGATGGGTTATGTTGCGTGAGAGCTATCTTGTACAGATGCAAAACAACATACTTGGATCACAGTGACCTTTTTCAAGTGGTCACGAACTCGATCGACTTGCAGGCCCAGTTGTTCGGCTTTATCCCCTTCACCCAGAGGCCCAGACACGCCAACGCACAGTCGGTGTCCTCGAGTCAAAGCTAAATAATTCTCGAGAGCAACCCCGAGCCGACCAATGTTTCTTTTTCTTTCCTCATCCTCCACACAACTAGGAGGAAATGCAACAGGCCCCAAACCGGGAAGACCATCAAAAAGCTGAGAGAAAATGGGGGCTATGGCCAGAGGATGTTGGCGTAGCACAAATGAAGGTTCACAAGTAACCGTGTCGGGAGTGCAATATGCGTGAGCTGGGCACGGTGTGCACGTCATGGGCTCTGGAAGAGGAAGTAACGGAAGAGGTGTGCAAGTCAAGTTGGAAGCCTCGATGTCCCCAGCATGATGTGCCAAACGCTCCGTACATTCCTGCGCCGCAATGCGGGATGCCTTTCGCTCACCTAAAATAGCGTTGGTGTCCATCCCAGGATAACAATATCCGATCGATGCAGATTGGACCTTGTAGGAAGCGGTGGCCGCCAACAATGACAATACTATCGCACCCAAAATGACGCGTGCCCACAAGGAGGTACCTGAGGTTTCAGGGACCCGATGAGTAGTAGCTCTTCCTAAGCCACCATTGGCAAGGGCCTTCGACACTGCATCATTTAAAATGACATCATCGTTGAGATCAGCATCGCTGTATAACCTTTCTGCTTGGGCCACCCCTTCCTCTGCGTCCTCCTCGAAAACAGGAGATGATGTACGTTGCTCTATCTTCACCTTGCGAATTCCGTTTCGTAATGTAGGCATCGAAACAGGTGTCTCTACGCCTTGACCAGCGCCTGTAAGACGACGGGATGCTTTGGCTGCGACAGGTAATTCAGGATCAAACGTTAAAGAAGATGGTGGAGGAGTGAAGGGAGAAGAGGAAAGAGGTTGCGGAGGCGCAGAATATGCTTTCCTCCCACGACGAATTGGCCGACGCAGCGAAATAGCTCCTCTGCCGCTTGGTGAAGGGCGCACGGGCGAGGAAGACTCGGCCCCAGACTGGAAAATATTGTTATCTGACCACCCTTCTATTTCCTCCTATGACCACATGGTTGAGTGAAAAGCCATAAACATGCAACGATGATGACGAACATTTTGTGACACTCTACGCCCTTGAGGTCCTGCAGCAGCGGCCTACACAAGAGGTCTTAATCGGAATTTTAGAGCTACTAATTCAAAAGCTTACAGCCTTCCTTGGCCTGCCGACCTTTTTCGCAGGCTTTTCTTCAGGTTCACTCTCTTCTATCAAAGGAGGCTCATGGGGATCAGCAATTTTTGATGAGGTCCTTGTCAATGTAGGCCCAGCCGACGAACGTCGACGCTTTGGCTGACGCGTAATGTATCACTTCTACATACCCTGATATAGCGGATGGTGTATAACTCACTGGATCGGGCTTTATTGGAGATGAAGTCTGTGAAGGGGGTTTAGAAAGTCTGCGCGAAGATCTCCTCGGTGGCGGTTGCACTGGAAGCGGGTCGTCCTGTGAATTTGACACGTCATAACGCAATCATCACAACGCTGTAATTCATGTACATCGCTCATCGATTCCCCAGTCATTCCATCCTTGATCCCATGCGAACTGGCGATCGAACCTTCCCTCTTCAGCCGCTCCTTCTTTAATTGGTCTACACGCGGCTTGATCCCTTCATTGAAAGCCTGCACCAACTTTGACTTGTTGTAGGGAGTTGGATATTTGACAGCATGAAGAGTCAATATGGAAAGCAGATGTGGCATCGTGAGTGACATGGGGTCAAAATCAGGGTCCAAATATTCTCCTTGATTAATTACTTCTGTCGATGTTAGACGCGACATGTTGGGAGTCAGAAATAGGACGTGTTCGATATGATGGTTGTGGTGACAAGAGCAGTGATACCGAAGGCTGAACAAACTTGCAAGGCCTGTCAGTCACGTGCTCGCACGGTCCACAGTCTTATGTAATTGTAACCTCGTTTCCCAATCACCATGCGGTGCAAGTTCAGACGTCTTCCCAGATGTCCATCGATCGGAGAAACATTCAACACTGGTGTGAAAATGGTACAGCTCGCATATTGCATGCCACATTCCCCTTGAGTTCATGGGAAAAAATTTAACGAAATACACTTTCGTCGTCTTTTTCATGAGAAATCCGGGCGCAAAAATCCACGGGGGCCAAACCACTTCCCAGTCACAAAATAATTGAAGTACACCCATGGGAAAAAGTCCTACAAAATCAGTCAGGGATGCATATCAGATTCGAAGGTTCGATAGCTACCCGTTTCAAGTAATAAAACGGTCTGATTATATAGTCAGCAATGTTACTACGACATGGCTGATTTCAACGTACCTTCTGGGCTTGCCCTGATCTATATTCAATAGGTTGTGGAATGTTTCTTTTGGTTTAGCACCGTAAACAAACTCAGCCAACAATAGTTTGTTGTACGAAGTGAGAAGCTACTACATCAGTCAGACCCAGAGCCGGCCAATAAGGGACCACTCACAGGGCAACTAGTATAGCCATCATACGCTGCGTCACTGATTTTGCCTGTTTCCATCAATCTGAAAACATTCTCGGCGATGATAGGTGCTTGGGCAGTGATGGCCGCTGCTGTCTTGGACGTCGGGAGGCTGGAACAGTCACCTAATGCAAAGATATTGCTGAAATCTGGATTTTTGTGTTGCAAAGTCGTATCATTCACATCTACCCAACCAGCGGCATCAGCGATGGGAGACTCCTTGATGAAGTTTGGAGGCCCCATGGGAGGAGTGACATGCAACAACGAATAATCAGTCTCAACGGTTGAACCGTCGACTTTTTGGAAAGTCGCAATTCGACTTGAGGGGTTGATCGCAACGAGATTGTGAGAGAATTCTGCATGAATGCCCCGCTCGACGCGGAGCGCATTGAGTACTTCCGCATATTTGGGTACACTACAAGACGGAATGCAGGTGACTGATGAGATATTCACAAAAGGGAAAGATGTCTCCATATACCGCACCTGAACATGGTTGGCATCCCATTCCAAAATTCAATCTTAATGTTATTGCCCCTGCCCGTCTGCCTATAATGGTCCCAGGCCAACCACATGATTTTTTGAGGGGCTGCACTTTGACTGTCACAAATAGTCTCGTATTCATGAAATAGCATGGCACGTTACCTCCAGCACATTTCACGGGACCAGCTGATTGTGTGAAAATTGCCTTTCCCGTGCGCATGGCCTCGATATCATGCCACGTCTTGTCGCAGGTGTTGTATGAGTATATAGATGAAACTCCAGACAAAGGATCGGCGAGGGCACCAGAAAGCCCACCAGATATACTTTCCCAGTTGATTTGTATTCCGGCAGCCACGACCAAGATGTCGTAGGATATCGTCTTTCCTGAGGTAGTGGCGATAGACGAAGTCTTGGGTGAAAAAGCGGCGACATTCTCTGGATGGAGGGTGATATGTGGAGGCACGAGAGAATGGAGAGGGCGTCGAAGCTGTTTGGAACTCTTGTTTTTCAAACCACCACCAACAAGCGTCCATCCTGGCTATTGGAAATGAGATGGGCGGCTAGACGCATGTAGAACGTGTTCACCTGATAATGATGATACTAAGTATGCATTGTTAAGCACTGACTGGGAACCATCCATGGCAAATTGTGAATTCCTCTCACATATGCATCATCTAAGATCGTGATGTCACCTGCGTTGAGAGGGTTGCCGCCTTGCTTGAATCGGTTGAATATCTGATTTGCAATGGTCAAACCGCCAGTCCCTGCCGAAGGGGTTACCGAAAGACTTTTGCCACAGCGTTCACGTCGAACCTCCACCTATCACTAGAACCTTTGCCTTTGCCTTGTTAGCGGCGTCCGTAGTCACAGATCTGGACCATGCTGCAGTCGCACGGTAGGTAGTCACGGCACCTGGCAGACGACTGAAAAGCGACATTGTCAAGGTACGGCTTGATGATTATTTCAAAAGTTAAAAGTCCCGGAGTAAGGGCTTCGGAGATCGGAGATATCCGAGGCCTGCTATCGCGCGAGCTCTTTCACCCCTTCTCTATTTCCTGGTATCATTTATAATGTCCTCTCTTTCAGTACCACCGCGCGTAGGCCCCGGCTCTTATTCACGGCCTGCAGGGCGACCCGAGGGTGGCGACAGGACTGCCAGTGGTTCCCGTTCACCTCTACCATCTTCTCCACGAATGCCGTCTTCAAAGAACACCCGTCCGCAGGGCTATCCTCGTCCCTCGAGAGACAAGCCAGACACCATCCGAACCAACTCATCTTCAACCACCTCCTCTACCAGCGCCTCATCCTTCCTCGACCGGATGAAGGGGCCATCCTCTCGCACAAGTCTGGAAGACAACCAAGCGGAAGCACCGAGACAAGGAAAGGGTGGCTGGGCGCCAGCCCGAAGAAAGCACGTTGTGCACACCGAAGAAGAGCCGCCCTCTGATGAGGAGGATACAACTCAGGGCACGTTATGACTACACTTTTGCAAATTCATGATTATCTGACATGTTATTACAGGCCCCACACCATACACGGCAGGGCATGGCTATGATCTCTGGAGCCGTGTCACCGCTGTAGCAAGCAATCTCACCGTCAACGTGAGCCAGGCTTGGCAAAAGTCAGTCCTGGCTGACGGCGAAGGTAAGCATCACATCATGTCACATCGCGCAAAAGCCACAAGCGGGGGTATACAGAGACCCCGCCAGGGCAAGAATCACGCCTCACCAAAGCAATGAAGGCATACCACTTGGATCGCGCTCGGTCACCAGCGGACCTTCCTGCCTGGTTGTTTGACGAACACGAACGCGGGGTAGCGACGAGGGGGTGGGACGCATCGGCTCCGAGAGACTACGAAGACCGATTCTTGCCCGACCGGGCCTCTGCACCTCGTGAGCGAGGTGGCTTGCGTGACGTGTATGATCGAGTTGCGACGTCGTCGTCAACCACTCCTGCTGCACGAAGACCGCCCGCAGATTCGGGAGATGGGGGAAGGTCCCGAGCAGAAAACAGGTTAAAGGCCATCAGGGATGCCAAACGTTCAGCAAAGACAGGAACAGACGCCGCCCCGTCATATTCGGAGGGTCACCGCCGAGACATGGCTGCAATTGCCGGCAGCAGTCTCGAGGCGCAAGATGGAAGGCGGAGTAGTTCGCGAGTTGGATTGCCGACGCGACCCGGGAGAGTGAGGTGAGGATGACAAGTTGTTATGAGTATGGCTAGTAGACATAGGTATACGGAGTAATGCGGACGAAACACAGGTTGCGAGGGTCATTTTGTGCTCCGAAATACCCGGTAGACAAGCTGTGCTTGCGCCCCATCAACGACTGGAGCATCACTACTGGGCTATCATTTTCTCAAGCCACACATGTATCCAAGTCGCGGTAACGCAGTGAAGATACATTGATGATCAGCGATGCAAGGGAAGAGAACGCAATTGAGGCCAGTGCGACACCAAATATGCCTGGAACTGTAGACGCTCCCCTGCACTTGCCTTGCCCGAACCAATAGGCCCTCAACCTGAGAAAAGCCAAGCTACTTGCCATCACTTTGCTATCCGGGGTCCAGTGTACAGGGTCAGCGGCTAGCTTGTACTGGATTAAAAATACAGAGCCTGATCGCGGAGTTTCAATAGACCTGACGACCTAATAGTCCATGATCTTATAAATTCCGTGCCCCATACTCACGCCTCCCTTTACCCTTTCCCCCTTTACTGCCTCTTTCGTTTTCTCCTTGTCTAACGGTTTGTTCTTTAAACAAGCTCAATTGAATGCTAACTCACACTCTTTCTCTTCCCTCTCCCACTACAGTTACTCGAGCTTAGCCTCGTTTTCACTCTTTGATCGATCTAGGGATTCCGCTCTTTGATAGAGACCTCGACCTTGCCAACGCCTCCGCGAGGATTCATACCTAGCGAAACCACTAACATCGTCTTCCCTGACGATCTCTCTTTCGTCTCTTCTACAATCGATCTTCACAATGGTTCACTTTGTTCATTTATTCTCTGCTGCGGCTCTCATCTCTGTCTCGTCGGCGGGTTCGGTCTCTCTTTATTGCATGCTCGTAACTTCATCTCATCTCGTTTACTCACGCAGCTCCCATGGTCCCTCGAGATGGCAGCGCCATTGGCTCGGAAATCCCTGTCTCAGCTCCCAACGGAATTCCCATGTCGGATCCTCCTACTTCCTCAACAGCCGACAGCGCCCCGAGTGGTTCAGCTTGGATGATGCCCCCCCCTGATGCTCAGGGTGGCAACCAGTGGAACTCGTGAGTCGATCTGCTCGCATTCCTAGTGACTCAGCTCAAGCCTTTTTCCAGCGACGCCATGGCGGCTCCTTCGTCCGCTGCCATGATGGATGCTTCCTCATCCATGATGGACGCTACTTCTAGTGCCGCGTGGAGCGCTGCTACGGTGGCTAGCCAAACCGAATCGGTTCCTATGCCCCAAATGACTTATGGCTCCGGGAGCAACTCGTGGGGAGACAACAGTGGATATAGCAGCTGCGTACAGCGTAGGTGTTTGGAATGTGTTGGCGCCATAATCTAGGTTTAATTTCCTTGTCCAGAATGCGCTGCTAGCTACGGCCAGCCTTCCGGGACATGGGCTGCGTCTCCGACTCAGGCTTCTGCTGCTGGTGTTGCGGGGACTAATGGCGTGACTCATACTGTTATCGTTGCTCCCAGCCAAGGGTGAGGTTATATGTATGAATTTAAGACATGCTTGATTTCCTGACCAGGCATGCTCAGTGTTCTGCGATACTTCCCCTTCTCCACAAACGCCTCTGTCGGTGATACTGTGTCGTTCCAATGGCATGCCGGTCCCCACACTGTGACTCGGTCATCTGCTCTCGAGGTCTGCAACAAGACCAGTGCCCCTGGCGCCTTTGCTTCTGGCGTGCAGAACGCGAGCTTTGTTTGTAAGTTTCTATAGTGTGGATATACTTGGATATCTCACTGATCGTGTGTCCCCACCAGTCAACCAAGCGGTCAGCGACACGAACCCCATCTGGTTCTACTGTGGAGTCCCCAACCACTGCCAGAAGGGCATGTTTGGTGGTATCAACATCGACCAGCCTGACCCCGCCGGAAACCCTCCGTCCTCGCCATCTGGTGCATCGATGAGCTACATGCCGTTGAGCTCAATGATGCCCAACCTTACCATGATGGTACATATCTAAATGTATTCGGAAATTCGTTGTAACTCATTATGCATTAGGATCAGGACATGAGTGCGCTTTGGTCGTACACCAAGACCAAGACTGCTGGCAACCCGTACGCTAACGCCTGGGGCATGGGTACCAACTGTGCTGGCATGACCCCAGATGCAATGATGCAGACTGCTCAGAACGTTATGTCAGCAGACTTTCCTTTTTTGCTTTGCAGCATGCGCTGATTCTTCAACCCGTAGGTACATGCAGACCGTAATTGTCGCTAACCCGCAAGCAGTCAAGGACGGCAAGTTCTCCGTCTCCAATACCCAGAACATGACTATTCCTCCAGACATCCATCAGGCCCTCGCCAATGCCTCTCCTAATAGCGCAAATGTGTCTGCGACTGGGGCCCCAAGTAGTGTCGCTGCCGCAGGAGCCGCTTCCTCTGTCGCCCCCTCTTCCTCTGTGTCTGCTAAGCCTAACGGTGCAGGCTCCGTTGCTTCGTCGAGCATTGCCGTCGGTCTTGTCGCCATTTTAACCACCTTGGCTCTTTGAATTCCAGTCACGGGTTATCGAGCAGGTTTAGAACGATTGTGATTTCATTTTCGAGGTCCTGTACCCGATACGAGAGGTAGAGTCTCTTTGGTTTCATTACTTTGCCACACATCGCATTTGATATGAATGGACACTTTTTTGATTCATTTCTGGCAAATACTCGAGTTATCCCCAGTACCTAATTCCAGCTTGATCTGGTAGGCTTCGCTTGCAGTGAATATACTACCAGTCACGCTCCAAAGCCAAACCTAATACATCTATAACTGCCATTGGGATCACAACTTGAGAGCATATAGAAAACCACTATAACCTTTCTCCGTTACTGTAGCCTTCGCTCTGTCTTCCATAAAGGAGTCGTCTTTGATGTGCCAGTAATCTGCGGACCATTCAATGGCATGCCCGATAAGTTGTGGTCAGCAACCTGACCGTTTCGCACCACAAAAGCCAAGTCGTCAGGCGTCAAGTACCTCAATTTGGTTAATTGGAAATCCATCAAAGTGGTTCAGAGAATTCAGGTGTACAATTGTAGCGAGTGAGGTGATGGCTGATCCACCATGCAATGGTACCTATCTCCAGGATCCTTTTGACTGTGATTGATTTCGCCAGTAATGCAAAAACTTCTCCTGGTAAACAAATCATAATAAGGTTCATTAACCCTGGGCCTCAGCTACCGGGGCTTCAAGCTTCAGCTTCATCGCTCAGCGACGGCTATCTCCTAGCTTGTCGCAAGTGCTTGTATCACAGTGATGCGTCTGGTGCAAACGCTCATTACGGTAACGATTAGTTCCAGTTGCGGTAGTGATGTATTTTTGAGGTTGTCACATAAAAGTATAAGTTGGAACCAAACAGATAATAGCTCAAATCTTTACTCGTGATAAATGCCGATTGGTCAGAACCCAAATATATCATCTATTTCATCGCGTCTCCCATCCCTTTTAGCCTTCTTCCCTCTTTGCTTCTTCCCCGCTGTTCCCTTCTCTGAGCTGTGCCACTCGTGGTCTCCGGGAGACGCTTGGGCAGTATTGAGAGATGCCACTGGCGACATCCCCTTGGTATGGAAAGATGAGGTCGTAATGTCTGAAGTTTTATATGATATGTTCTGCAGGTTTGGTGTCGGGATGACCCAGATATTAGAGGCACAGCTGGACGTCATTGCAAGTCCACCAGAATGAGAAGGGGACAGGTCAAATCCAGATAATGTTTGATTGAGTGCGGCAGGGACCGAAAGAGATTCCTGAGGAACTATACTACCGAAATCCTCAGAAAGATCAGTGGTAATACGAGCTCGATGATGGTCACGCTTGGGAGTTGCTCTGAATCGTGATGATGCCATCAGCGCTGCAAAACCCAATGAGTCTAAGGGTAGCTGCACAGCGCGACATCCACTAGCACCAGGCTCCTTTGCCGCCCCAGGTCAATGCAGGCTAAATGTCCAGTTTCTGAAACTCACTGCAATGATATCAAGTATTCGCGCCACAGTCTGCCAAAGCATCGCGATAATTTCTCGCAGTTCAGATATCAGGAAATCGAGGCGGCTCGTGATTGAAATCAAAGAAATCGCCAGAGGAAGAAAAGTAGCCATTCGTATTTGTCGAGTGAAAGCTCTGATACGGACAGTTAGAGAACGTCTATGAAGATAGCATTCTTACTACCATACCCATGTGCTTTCCGAAAGCGAGCTCGTGCCTAAGTTGTCATGTAGTTAACGAAGCAGATCATGAACATTATGCATTACCTTATCAACTAGAAGGCACGCAGATCTCAACCGCTTTAGCAGAGAAAGACACGAATCCCTATCAGGTGCCTGTTTCCAAGCTCCACGGAAAACCTTGGGACTTGTAAGAAAACATGATTGGTTGATCGTAGGCCACGAATCACTGTGCGTACTTACTTGTTTCTGTCTTCGGTTCCGTAAAACGCATACCGCAATTCCTCCACAAACCCGATAAAATTCATCTCGTGTATCCTTGTGCCAAACCTGCGTATCTCAGAGACTTTACGCCAGAATATAGCTGACCTGTGTTGGTTTTTCCCCTTATAATATATCCGTTCCAGAAGCTGCAATTCATTGCGGAAGGGCATCGAAAGGACGGTGACACGGCGTGAAGCTTGGCGGAGATCTTTCAGAGACACGTCTATAGATGCATAATGAAGACTCTCTATTGCACTGCGTTTTATTGTTGCATCACCTGGTGGTGTAGGGCATTGGTTCATTAGAGTGTGGGAATACGTTACACGGCCCGGAAAGGATTGTCACTCGCCATGTCACGTTGTCCAAGTGCCGAATGGCTTCACAAGGACAAGATGCGAAGTTCTTTCAAAGAGGAAAGATACAGGTAAGGAGTACTCAACTCTGTTGCACTTGGGGGCTTACCTTCTCCACCTGATGTAGGAGTTTCGAAAGGAGTTGCAGGATGCTGAGTCGAAAGACAAGAAGTATGTGAAACGGAAGACGGTTTTGAAGAAGATCGTTGCGAATATCACCATGGGAAACGATAGTGAGTCTACTTTCTATGGTTGTCTATCGATACAGAAGCGTCTAAGTTATGTTTAGTGTCACTTTTGTTTACTGACATAGTTCCTTTGTTGGGTGCCCCTCTGCTGGAGATTAAGAAAAGTGCGACTTCTGTTTGAGGATCATGATTTTATGAGATTTAGCTTCATGTTTGTTTGCCAGTGGTTTATCTCTTTTTGGTTAGCTACGGTCGGTCCAAGCCAGATCAAATCATTCAAGCGGTGCCTTACTTTGTTGAGGTTTGTCTCGTTCATCAATCCTCTTTGATATTTTCCTAATTGTGCATGTCCTCAGGATTGCAATGACCACAACCCGTTAATACGAGCCCTGGCAATTCGAACAATGTCATATATCCCCCTCCCGGTCATCATCGAAGCTCTTCTCGACCCTCTTCGACATTGTCTCAAAGACAAGGATCCATACGTCCGAAAAACTGCTGCGATATGCGTAGCAAAACTCTATGTGCATGATCCTAACACAGTGGAGCGTCAAGGATTCATCAATATGTTGCGAGACTTACTTGCTGACGCAAATCCTACTGTCGTGGCCAACGCTGTTGCTGCCCTCACTGAGCTTAGTGAGCGAAGTGACAGCATAGTCCTTCGATTGAACCTCATTGTGGCGAACAAGCTCATATCGGCCTTAGAGGAGTCCTCAGAGTGCTTACATCCTTTCACTTTCCTGTCTCATCATTGACTTCTTTCGTGTTCAGGTGGGGACAGATCTACATACTCGACTGCCTTCTATCTTTTGTCCCTCAGTCAGCCCAAGATGCCGAGGTTCTTGCTGAGCGCATAGTCGTGCGATTGCAGCACGCCAATTCTGCCGTCGTATTGACCGCGATCAAGGTCTTGCTATACGTCATGAATTACATGGATAATAAGAAGGTCACGGATTATCTCTGCAAAAAGATGGGACCACCATTAGGTTTGTTCTTGACTATGAACACTGCAGCATTAGTCTGAAATGAAGCTTATCAGTGACCCTGTTGTCTTCCGGGCCGGAGGTCCAATATGTGGCCTTACGAAATATCCTTCTCATCATTCAACGGCGTCCAGCTGTTCTGAAGAACGACGTGAAGGTGTTCTTTTGCAAGTACAACGACCCAATTTATGTGAAACTCGCTAAACTAGAGATCATGTACCGTCTCGCAAGAGAGGAAAATGCCAATGAAGTATTAGCTGAGCTACAAGAGTGGGTCTATGACTGTTTTTCTACCCCCCTATTCAGAAGGACCTAATTGTGGTCACCAGATATGCATCCGAGGTGGACATTGACTTTGTCCGCAAAGCTGTGCGGTCAATTGGTCGACTAGCCATCAAGGTTGAGCCAGCAGCCGACAGGTGCATTAAGGTTCTATTGTCCCTCGTCGACACCAAAGTCTCCTATGTCGTTCAGGAAGCAGTGATTGTTATCAAAGATATTTTCCGTCGATATCCTGGACAGTATGAAGGTATTCTACCGACCCTTTGTCAGCATCTGGACGCTCTAGATGAGCCTGAAGCTAAAGCCGCCATGATTTGGATTATTGGTCAGTATGCATACCGCATTGACAATTCAGATGAGCTTCTGGACGATCTACTTTATACATTCTTGGAAGACCCCGTAGAGGTAAGCCGGCTCGTACACTCACAACAGAACTATCCATCTGAAATTTGTTCCTAGGTTCAACTGGCCCTTCTGACAGCAGCGGTAAAGCTGTTCGTGTACAAATCGCAATCGGACACCGCGAAAGAATTGGTTCACAAGGTGCTGAAGTGGGCGACTGAAGAAGTGGACAATCCTGATCTTAGAGATCGAGGCTTTATGTACTGGCGTTTACTTGCACAAAACCCAGCAGGGGCCGGAGAGATCGTCTTAGCAGAAAAGCCAGCCATATCTACCGACACTGATCGCATGGAGCGTGGGGCTTTGGATCAATTACTTTTGCATACAGGGACATTGGGATCAATCTACCATAAAAACCCAGAAGTGAGTCATCTCAGGATAACCTTATTCTTGAACATCTGATACATATCCCACTTCAAAGACATTTATTCGGAATGCGAAAGGCAAAGCCTTGACAGATAGTCCGGCACTGAACCCGAACTCACGACGAGTCCTAATTCCTCTACCTCAGAATATAGAAAATGTTCCCACTACCACACCACCTCCTCCTAAAATCAATCATCCGTTGGACGGCGTGGATCCGCTCTTGCCCCCGCCCTCCGTTCCTGACCAGGAGGGTACTGGCTCGGTTGCAGTGGACGCATCCAAGTCAGGTGTTACCAATACCTCGCAGGGTAGTCTTGGTGTGGAGGAGTCCCCAACAGAATATGAACCAGGCAATGCCGATCCGTATTCTAACCTGGATGGAGCATTCGGGGATTATGTTGCGGATGAGCCTCGTCCAATACAGAATGTACACCAGTCAGGCATAGATGACGATCTACTCTTTTAGTCCATATGGTCTACACAAACTATCGATATCATTAACTTTACTGTCCCATTTTGTATGTCCAACAGGGTGTCAGACTAGTGAGTTGCGTGATATATTTATTACATAGCCAGTGTTGATAAATTGTAACGTGGTTCTTGAAGGGAATGTAATAATGGCCCAATGATCATGGCTTCATTGGGTCTGGCGGGCGATTGTGCTTGGGTCGTAAAGAATTGTAATGCTATACGTAGTCAGTTTCGTATCCCATAGGTGTGGTGGCTGATACTTGCCTCTCCTAAGCCGTACATCCTCCGATGGTAACTTACCCGAACAGCGCCAATACTTGATGCAGTGCTCGTGCCAGGATGCGGGGAATGAACGACCACAGAGGGAGACCCCCACTGGAAAATGTGGATAGGGACATCGAACGCGCGTGCCATAGCCATAATTTCAGGCTCCCCTCCCCATGCACCAGTACCACGGATAGTGGAACAGTATCTCTGGAAGTCTTGGGATCTCATAAGACCGGCATCAATAGCTTCAGTGTCTTCATCCATGGAAACAAGAAAAGGGAGGAAATCATCGGGATGCGCTTCTATGTAGTCTGCCGCTGCTCGTCGAATATTTTGATACGTGGCGCTTTCGACAGGAAGGATTGAAAGCAGAGCTAGTTGGTCTGCCACAGCTGCGAATAAACAGTGTCCATCAGGGTTTATCTTTACAATAAACACAGTAAGTAACAACAAACTGACATACTAAAGGTGTGGCTTACGTCGTGGACTTCTAACCCGTGCGCATCACATAGTTCACGGATTGTTCTCCTTTCCTCCTCAGCTTCTTTTCTCAGCTGTTCACTAGCAGCTTCGTCCTCGGGGGTCTGTTGTGCAACGCGAGCTGCAGCTTTACGTATCTGTGTTTTGCAGGATGGCATTCTTGAGTTAATGGACAACATACACGCTCACCTCTCTGGCTTTGTAGCGGTTTTTGCTGCTGTTTCTTGAGCTACCGTCTTGCTTTGTCTGATGATCTCCCTTTATTTCGCTCAAAAAACTGGCCGACTGGTGTTGCGCAGTTGCATCACGGGCATCGAGTTGGGCGATGAGATTATCTACCAGCTCATTGCCCTCAAGTTCCGCATTTGAGGGTACGCTCATAGGGGGCGAGGGTTTCTTCAACTTGTTTTTTTTGCTACCGGCCATGTTTTAACCGTAGTGACCATGTACAAAATATGAGCTTTGGTGTAGCTTGATTTCGGCGCTGCTTCAAACTTGCAGAGTCCAAATGTAGGGCCCGCAGTCACCGAACCCCGTACAACTCCGACCACAGCTCCCGAGCCCTCAGCTTATATATAAGTATATAGAGTAGTAAACTTAACCCCGAATATCGACTCGGTTTGAACTGGTACTCGAGTGCATTCTAAATCCTTCGGGAGGTTCCGCATCTCAGTTTCTCATACCAAGCAAACTACAGCATTAATCCACATAAACACTCGCGCGGTTCCCCACGACAAGACAACATGGCTCGCGTCCCTCTACTGTTTGTGAGTCTGACATTTACTAGGACGTTACATATCCTGACTGGCGGAAGGGCACAATGACAATGGGTGCACCAGGCAAGAATGGGGTCAGAACTGCTGATCTCACCGAATGCCAGATAATTCTTGATGTGTACCTGTCTAAATACAAAGAGATCGATACAGCTCGGTGACTCCATTCACCTTTGTATAGCTTTCTTGTGACTGAGATGGACGGCTTCAGAATGTACGCGGAGGGTACGACCGAGGAAGTAAGTCTCAAACGGGTTTCATCCCATAGTGTCCATTCATCCCATAATGCTGAGCTACTATCTACGTCAGTACCTCTCCAAGTTAGACCTCAAAGGGGCAACCTTGGATACCAAGTGTGCACTTTCTGTCTCTTCCAACTGTGATTACAGTAACTCACAAATGCAAGGGTGTATCCTGTGAACCCTGGTGACCATGCACCAACTGCTTTGAGGGATACTTTCCAAGTTTCGTTGAAGCAGCTTGACCCGCATAGTGTTCGCGTGTTGTATCTCCACGCGCCAGACAGAAGTGTCCCGTTTGCGGACACGCTCAGCGAAATGGACAAAATGCATAAGGAGGGCTTGTTGTATGTGTCATTTCATGTTATGTCCCATTTCCAGAGCATTGAGATTCAAACTTCAAGCCAAATCTTTGGATTAAGTAACTTTACCGCTTGGGAAGTAGCTGAGATTGCGACAATGTGCCGAATGAATACCTGGGTTCAACCGTCTATTTATCAAGGGCTAGCCCCCTTCACTCATTGTTACCTGCACTTATCTGATGACTTGATTTGATGATTCCAGGATGTACAACGCTATTACCAGGGACTGTGAGACCGAATTATTGCCATGCTTGCGCAAGTTTGGTATACGTCTTGTTGTGTACAATCCTCTAGCAGGTCCGTCAAGAGTTCTTGCTAATATTCTACACATGACCTCTGCCTATATAGGAGGATTCTTTGCGGGTAAAATCGCAACCCCCGAGAGTGTACCTGCCAAAGAAGGCCGGTTTTCAGGGGGGAGTCATATGGCAAGGATGTACCGAGAGCGATACTTTCGGAAGTGTTACTTTGAAGCACTAGAATTAATCAAACCTCTAGCTGTTGGTGATGCTTTTTCCAGTGCATGTTATATATACCGATGAATTGTCTTTGAAATCACAGGATAAACACGGACTGAGGCTGACGGAAATCGCACTGAGGTGGTGTCAACATCACAGCGTTCTTACACCCAACGATGGCGTTATTTTAGGAGCAAGTACTGCTTCTCAGCTTCAACAGAACGTGGAAGATAGGCACGCATTCCCCCCCTCTTTACTCAATGCCCCCTATATTTACAAATTTTTAGCGCAAAGGGACCATTGCCTGAGGATGTTGTGGCAGCACTGAATGAGGCTTGGTTGCTGGTGAAACCATTAAGTCCGACATACTGGCGCTGAATGAATTTATTTTGTGGGGTGATTTGGAGCCCTGCATTTTGCATTGAAGTATCTCGCGCTCTCGAATTTCCTGTTGTGGAAGATTGCAGATCACTGCCTATAATCAGACAAGTGAGATCGCGGAACCAATTTGCATCACTGGTAGTGAGCGCTCGAGCCGTGGCTAAGTACCTTGAGTATCATACGGCCTTATAGCCAACATGGCTGCTTCACCAGAAGAATCGGAGACGCTCCCTTTGGCATCTAAACTTGCTGATCTGTACGCGCGTCAAGACGTCGCACCTGACGAACGATGGGGACAAGTCGCAAGCACAGCACGAAGTCTCGCCGATCGCCTACGCACTAGGGAGGGTGAAGGTCAGTGGTCTTGTCTTCATCTTGAACATGCACAGCTTCTGAAAGTACTTTCCGAGTAGTGGATGAGCATTCCGCCCTAGGACAAACACCACTACCACGAACACTTACTGCATTGATCAATGAAGCACTTGCAACTCCTTTGGCTGTATCCAAACCAGCATCATTGGCCGTTTATGAGCTTCTTAGAACAAGCGCAAACTTTTGTATGGACCACGGTATGTTTAACGCCTGTCGAAGTTGCGCGCTTTCAAAGTACCAACGAGCATTCAGATGACAATCGCCAACTCCTTTTATCAGCAAACTTTCCCCATGCTGTAGTATCGTTATTACAGCGCTATTCATACCATGTAGAGCCACTAGAGCCTTTGCCTGTCTCCCTTACGGAACTGAAGATCCTCAAGACCGCAGCAGGCGTCATACTGAACACGAGTTTGTACTTTGGTGCGTCTGAGCGGAGGCTTAAATATATTGTTTGTTCCATGACTTACACCTTTCAGACCCAATACGAGACTACTTCATCTCAGCGGGTGTTCCGGGTACGCTCCTATTTCTTCAAACACGAATCTATCCTCCATGCTCTTGGGCTGTCATCAATTTCGGTCAAAATGAGTCCTCATACACCAAGGAGGAATGGGGGTGGCGTAGTGGTTTTTCTAACTGGGCTTCTTTGGCTCTCTCAGAGTTGTTCCGAGACAATGGTGTGCAATCATCTCTCACTGAATGTGTCATCTGTGTCATCCTTTCTTAGATAAATCTCGTATCTTTCCCTTCGGAACCCCCCCACTGGTTGCCCTTATTGACGTCTTGACGAAATTCACACCACCATTTCCTATATCAACTGGCCGCCTCGTCGACGATCCTTCTGTCCGTCATGCTTTGGTCACCGCCGATGTTGAACTCTTGACTGATGTCTCTAGCCTCTTGGAGTCACTTGTACTGGATTCCGAAGATGTTCAGGAGTTTTTGGCAGAAACTGTCGCTTGTGCTCCTCACCATCAGGGTGGCCCTTGTCTAATCAAGTGGATCCTGGATTTCGTGGAGTTTGGAAACTATCCTCCGCATTGGTCCAGAGAAACACCGTCTGAACGAGCCAAGCGGGAAAAGGAATTTGATATGTGCAAGGCGGCCATTATCAAAACTATTGTCGAAGTCACCGGTGCCTTGCGTTGCATTGATATCTTATGGGACCTTAATTCCCCGAATGGATGGTTTGTCTCACGCCTGATTCGTTGGATCCAGACAAACATCACCAGCACCAGAGATGATCTCGTGGTCTGCGCTACTTTATGTTTAGGGAATTTGGCGCGCCGGGGTGTGTACCCAAGCTCCGAACCAAAAGAGTAACTTATCAATATTGCCCTTAGAGTCTCACTGCGTCGCCCTTGTTCAGCCACCATTTTCTTTGGTTACAGAGCTCGCGTCGCTTCTTGATGCTGAGGTCGATATCAAGCTCAAACACGGGGCTCTTGGCCTTTTGAAGCACTTGTCTCAGTCGTCCACAAATCGAGAAACCTTGGGAGAAATGGGTATTCTGGACAAGCTCAGCAAATCAGAGATCTGGTTTGAAAAGAATGACATGGCGGAGATCGTTCAGTTGGCCGCCATTGGTACAGGGAAGCATTTGTGTACGGCCAACTGTATGTTTCCATACCATTGGCCGTCGCTTATCCATTACTGAGCACCATCCTAGTTGATAATGCTGTGCAGCTTACCAGCTCGCGTGCAAATGCGAGTCCAACGTCCCCAACTGGCGTTGATCAGATACTCGCACTTGTCAAACGCTCCGACACTGTTGCTGTAAAAAGCGAAGGAACTCGTGTTATTGTCAATGTCATCAAGTCACTTTGTGCTCAGTCGCTGACTGACGAAAAGAAGCTTGGGCAAAGACGTAAAGCTATAGAGCTCGTGACAGCTTCTACTTCTGCAACAGCTTTGGCAGAGCTTGTAGGTCGAAGTAGGAAGTATCCCGTCTTGATCAGCGAGGGCATCATTGCTTTGACATTGCTGAGTCTCCAACCATCTGGCTGTATGTCGTCCTCGAGTTTCATGACCAAGAACTGATCCTGTATCTTCACCAGCCTTACCTGTTGTACAGGCACTGCTCGCGCCCCTGCCTGTGGACCCCATCCAGACGGCTTCACGCTCTACATCACAATCCAGTCAGGCGTCTCCAGTATCATCTCCAGCGACGTGTCTCACGATGCTGCATAACATTCTATCAGACGTCGATAACACATTCCCCATCGAACTTCGCGCCAATGCATGCTCGTTGCTGGGATCAGTGGGCCGGAAGAACACTGACAATGGACCCGATGCAAGCTTCTTACGGGACAATAGTGGTAGTGTTCTGGCGTCATTAGCACAAGCTCCATCGGATGGGGTGGATGTTCGGATAAGAAGCGCTGCTCAGAAAGCGCTTGAAGCGTGGAGCTAGGTAACTCTGCATTTGTCGCTGTGGGACATTGTAACTCTTGTGGGCCTTTTCTTTCTTGTGTACGCTCGTATTCAGATCCAGAGATGATACCATGTACATACACAGTGCCTCTTGAATCGCTAATCACTTCCAAATGCAGAGATGCTGTTGCCACCAAGATGTGTGCTAGATCTTAGCTCAGTACCAAAGTATGTAATTGCCATGGAGCTTCGGGAATTTAGCAGACGAATAGCCTCTCTGGTACATATCGCATTCGGTCGATAAGAACTGGAATCAAAGGTATGGGTTTCCTACAGTTATCCTCAATATTATTGCTTTCAGAAACTTTATAGAATTTATCCCCGGGTCAGCGGAGCGTACGATGAGTCCTCAGGTTTTGTCATAGCATTCTACACAAGTTTCACGTCCTAGTTGTGGTCTCGCGTGCGCGCATGCGTCATTAATGCAAGGCGGTCGCCTAAAAGTCCAATGAGGTGCGCGTAAGGTTTGGTGACTAGAGCCTTTCCTACTCCCAGTCGGGCCTCGTCTCGCATTGAATCATGACATGGACATCGTGGTGGTAGTGGATTGGAAGTCCATCCTCAAAGGTAACAGTGGAGCAACTCAGCTTATTCTGCGCCAGACGTCAGATTACTTTCAGCTGCGCGAGAGTTAGATATGTGCTCTGGAAAGCAATGGCCCAAAATACTGCTTGCAGGGTGAGCCTTAGCAAGTGGTATACGTGAGACAGATTTGGAGGAAGAGACTTTGAAGGGTCCAGAGACGTGCTCAATATTGCGTAAACTGTATCATGCGACAGCTCTACAGCGTCGCTTTGTTCACACGCTTTCAAGTGCTTACGAGGGAGGCATGACTGACGCAATCCTCTCAGTGTGTGGGATAAGCGTCATGGTCGGCGAAAGGTTCTTGCATGCATGTATAAAGCCCTTGTCGTCTCCGTCGTCTTTCTTGCCCTTGCGTGTTATTATCAATTTAGATCCCCGTCACCTATTGCTCATACAACACAAATTGTCGACAACATGTCTTTATCTCGCCATGTTATCAAACGCGTCCTTGCAGTGGAACAATCAGAGGTCTGTATGCTGTCGATGAGCAATTAGCTTGCAGACTGAGACCACTTGAAGGGTGCAGGAGCGCGGGTTCGACGGTCCATCGGCTCGATGGCATTGAGGAACCTCTCACCTTTTCTAATGCAAGTGTTCATCTTTTTGACGGAGCGGGTTTGAGTTTATTATCTAGTGCTCTAGGCTCGACCACTTCACTGTTGGCAAAGGTGCAGGATTTCCTGACCACCCGCACCGCGGCCAGGTTCGTTTGATACTCACAGTCCTCGGGACTTCTCGTACTTACATACAATTAGGCCACGGTCACCTACATGACGCATGGGTCCTTCCGCCATGAAGACTCAGCAGGTCATCGAGGCGAGATTGCTGCTGGAGGCGTTCAGTGGATGTGTGCCGTGAGCATTGACCATTCATCGGAAATATACATACAGTAGAACTTGATCCTTGCCATCACATGAAGGGTAAAGGAAGTGAGTCCTTTCATTTGAATAATCTCGTGACCGTATTCTCATTCTATCCAGTCATACATGCTGAGATGCCCGTGCATGGACATGGCTTACCTGAACCTCAAGGACTTCAGTTGTGGGTATGTCTTCTTTCCTACATCGCATTGCCAGCCTTGGTCATACATAATACAACTTTGTAGGTTGATCTCCCCAAAGAAGTAGGTCTTTTTTTTTTTTTTTTTTTTTTAATGAAGGTATATTCTGTCGTCCATAAACATCCTGACGTGTTGTAGTATAAGATGATCGTAAGTGTCTTTTCCTCTTACGTTTGCACAAAAGCCCCGATGTGTATTTTGTGCCAGGAACCCTCGTATCAAGAACTGGACCCTTCAGGGTATTTCTTGACCTTTTGCCTGTAGGAGCTGTGACTGATGAGATTTAGCATTCCAAGTGCTTACCCTGAAGGGCCAGACGGACCAGTGCAGATCAGAGTCATCAGCGGGAAAAGTCATGGTGTTGAATCGCCCGTGCGGCCGCAGGGTGGATGTTGGTACTTTCATGTGATCTTCAAGAAGAAATCATCCATTTTTCAGGATATCCGTGAGTGTCACCTTCATTACGATATAAATACTGATGACGGAATAATATTTTAACTAGCTGTGGGATGGACGTCATTCATGTACAGTGCGTCTTAGGCTTCTCAATACAAGTTGGAGCTCGGTTAATTGGGCGCTCTAGTCCTCAAAGGTAAACTCAGGGTGAACCCAGGAACTAATTCATTGGATGAAGAACCATACCATACTTTGGTTCTATCCCGAGGGCAGAATGAGACAGGCGTGGCTATCCAGGCCACCGAAGATGAAACTGAGCTTATCGTTGTGAGGCATACGTCGGGCCTATGCGGCTGATCCCTCCACATTAATGCTTTGTTTTGTGACAGATTGCGGGAGAGCCGCTTAACCAGGGAGTAGTCCAGTACGGGCCTTTTGGTGAGCCCCATATTTCCCTCAACTGACTGGCCGAGAAATCTGACCAAACAACAGTAATGACTACCAAAGATGAAATTGACCAGACCATATTGGACTGTACGCAAGTCAGTGGTTCGTACATGTTTAATGGCTAAACTCTACCTAGATCGCATGAGCCGTAATGGATTTGAAAAAGCTCATACTTGGCAGTCAGAGATTGGGAATTAATCTCATTCTATTTCACGTCCCAATTATATTTATTCATTTACTGTAATGGCAATTGCATTGCATCGTACAGGAGGAGATTGTGTAGTACAGTCTAATATGAAATACATATATTGAGTACAATCTCTTGGTGTAATGTAGGCAGGCCATGACAGTGGTCAGAAATAGACACGTAGAGAATTGCCTGAAAATGACTCGATGGGACAATAGGGACACTTGACTCGCCTACGCTCGTCGAGCGTGTCTAGTCAGCGAGAGAAAAGAGACGTTAAACATTATGCTCACCCTGCCCCCTTCTTGAGTTTCTCCAGACTGTCTTTTGCGACAACATGGCCGCATCCCATCATCATCGGGGGATTTGCTTCAGTGGATTGCTCCTTTGAGACAGGACAGGCAAAAATTGAATGATACCGGTTTTCTGGTGGTAAAGGTATCTCGATCTTTAACAAAATATTTAGGTAGGGTTGTAAGGATGATGTTCAATAACTCACCGGTAATTCATCCGTCTGGCTCCACTCGCTTTTTCGTTCTCTCATGACCTTTCGTCCCTTCTCTATTCGACTCAGGGCACCTCCACCTCCAATGTCACCCACAACTCTCAATGGAACCTGCTTGCTTAGCCCTAATCTCGCGCAGTATTCCCTCGCGAATGAAGGGAGTAGATCCATGTGCAAAGATGGACTAGCAAGGTCTGCATATGGCGATGTCATGAGCCTTGTTAGTGGAAGATAGATCATACAGGTAATCAGGCGGCGTATTTCTTGAGTGTGAGCATCATAGAGAGCAGGTGATATTGAGCGCATGTAATTGAGAGCCACCAGTGGGGGATGTGTTGGCGAGGTGAGAAGACGGAGGTATCGAGAACGGTGTAGATCAAATTCAAGGGAGGAAGACCGAGAGGTGAGGAAGGATCGATTTACATCGACCCATCTGAGAATATCGTGTCAGCAGAGAATGGGAAGTTTGCGTAGACTGATAAGTACTTTAAAGCTGGATCGATGTCCCCATTCTCGAGAGCATTCAAGATACCATGTAGTTCCACAAATTGAGATTTGAGGGTAGCATTCACGTCCACTCCAGCCTCCTACCGTTAAGGACATTCTCGTCAGAAAGATCCTATTTCGCGTTAGAAGAGCCCTACCTCACGGAAAGCGTCTGCCGCACCGAACTGCCCCGTGCGCACGAAATGATTCGCAATGGTCTTCTCAAGAGCGGACACAGATGCTGGTGAGGTGAACATCGGGTCAGAAGGTGGTAGTGGGTTGGTGAATTTCTGCACACATGAGTTGGTAGGCAGGAAAACGTGGGGGAAGGTAGCGATCACCTTGTCTATGGCCTTCCCCAGTTTTCCCAGTGATCCATGGATCTCTTTCTGCTTCTCATCCAGTTCCTTCTTCTTCTCTTCAATAAGCGTGTTGATGTCTTGAACTACCTCCTCGGAGGTCGTGCCTGCCTCGACGTGCTGCTTGAGCTCCTGCAATGAATTCAATAATGAATCTATAGTTTCAGACACAGATGGTGTCGCTTTCGGTATAGTCTTTGACGGAGCAGAGCGAGGTGAGGGGAACACTTGCAGCTTTTCAAGTCTAGCCAACTCTTTCAGCGGTGTGTCCATGCTATGATAGCTGGGTTAGAGCCAGCGCCTAGTGCGCTTGTGGCGCTAACTCCAACAATGCGATTTTTTCTGGGTGACGACAACGGACAGCTGAAGTCAGTCCGATGCACAAAGCCACTCGAGACAGATTGGAAAGTGGATGTTTCAATGCTGGACGATGGTGGGTGGCAAGGGAAAGCCAAAAATATTCAGCAGTTGGCAATTCAAGGAGACAAGGTGTGCCCTGTTTTCACACTGTTACAACAAGACTTAAATGTGGAATTGCTAGCTTGTCATAGGCCGATGTGATGGCTCGGCGACGCTGTTTAGTGTCAAGGAAAACGAAGACTCAGTACAAGTTATTCAACAGTGGCGAGAGACTCGATTCAAGCCAGGCGAGAAATACGTTGGGCTAGGTGTAACAGCTGACAGGTGAGTGTAGAACCTTCGTTTCTCTGTGCTGTGTTCATTGTTCGTATAGTCGAGTAATATCGTGTACGAATGCCGGTCACCTCCGCTTGACACACGTCAATATGAGTGCAGAAGACGGTGATGGAATCTCGCAGACCACATCCATACCGAGCCGCTTATGCGAATGGAAATTGTCTGATGACTGTCAGTCTTTTGCCTATGGTGGTGACGAGGTCGAAGTCTCTGTTTGGGATACATCTCGAGCCCTGGATCCTTCTCGAGCACTACTCCCAGTACCTGCCGTAGGAACCAAAAGAAAGAAAGGCCATAAGTCGGAGCGATTTGATGGTGAGGTGTGGAGGGCTCAAAATGTACATGCCTGCTTTCACTCGAGAATAAGTATCTTACTCTTCACACAGGTAGCCAATGACTTCCTTAATCTCAGGCAACCCGTGTACAACACGTCTTTGATGTTTCTGTCTCATATGTCAGGCGAAGCTGGCCCCTCCCATCATCTCCTTGCTGGCACACGTCTTGGTACTGTGAGACGATATGATACCCGTGTAGCCAAGAAGCCCGTTGCCGATTGGAAGAACATAGGGAAAGTTGGTGGTGTTAAAAAGGTACAACGTGGAAATTTCGAGTAGTGAGTTCACCGTTTGTGGCATGAGTTCATAATGAGAACGTTACTTCAGCGAAGCGTTCATAGCAGACCACGGGAGCAACTTGGTTGCCCTTGACCTACGCACAGGCCGTGTCATGTATACCTACTCTGGTTAGTGGGTTTGATTCATATCTCGTGTCACGATTCTTGTTGAAAACCATACTTATTAGGACTGGCTGGAACGATATCATCCATGGCGCCTACATCGTCTTGTCTTTCACCCCCTTTACTAGCCTCGACTTCCTTGGATAGATTCTTTCGTCTGCATAGCACTTACCAGCTTGCAGGCAGCAGTGAAAGTACGAAAGGCGAAGTTCTCGTCAAGACTTGGGTCAAAAGTGCGGCCGGTTGTATAGCCTGGGATGGCAAAATACCCACTCTTGGGAATGGTGCGACTGGTGACGATGGGCATGATGTATGGGCGGGAATGCAGGACGTGGGTGAAGAAAGCGACACTTCAAGTGTTAGCAGTGACTCGGACGGTGAGGAACGGAACTGTACCAAAAGGAAGAGGAAAAAAGTACGGTAATGTGCTTTTTACAGTAGCGTGTGGATACATATCATGAACCAGTGGGGCCCTGCTGCATTATCTTTATTTTGGTTTCCATCTCGCAACTTTATATCGGTTTATTTGATTTGAATAACCACGCAACTGCGTGATTCCAACACGTGATTGACGATCTCTGTCGTGGGTGCGTGAGGGGCAAGCAAAATCTATTGCATCGTCATCGCTCTCTCGCACAACCGGGGAAACAACTCCGGGCCGTGCTCAACCCAGCGGAAGCTATCGGACAAGAATAATAGTAAAAAAAGAAAAAAAAAAAAAAAGAGAGGGGAAAGTGGAAGGGTGGGGTGTGAGCGGTCGAAAGTTTTATGGTTTTGAGCGCGAGGTGTGAGGAAAGGATGAAGATGTGAGGTAGGAGAAACATGACATATATAGTAAAGGCAGTGGACAATGCGCAGAGCGTTCGAGTGGAAAGAGTGGTACTGTGGCATGAAGCTTTGAATATCAGGGTCACGTGCCTTCACCAGAGAAGCCGACCGAGGCGTTGTTCGATTTAATTGGACCTGGGCTTATCTGCTGCGTTGTTGCTTCCTGAGACTTCGAGTCCAGGTCTCAAACGTTTATACTATACCTTCTTCTTATATCAAAGGTCCCTATAGCTGGTCGCTGAAGCCTCGGAGATTTGGTCCCCATTCTGATGCACGTCCTTTGCGTAGCAGAGAAACCCTCCATTGCAAAGGCTGTCTCTCAGATCCTCTCAGGTGGTCAATTTTCCACTGTAGGCTTGTGTAGGTTTGATTTCTACGCATTGGCTGATATGTCCGACAGCGAGCAACACAGAACAAGTATATAAAGAATTATGACTTTCCTTACCCGCAAACACGCGACACTTATACTATGACCTCGGTTTCAGGGCATCTGATGTCCTTGGACTTTGGTCCTATGCACCGTAAATGGACGTCGTGCGATCCATTCACACTCTTCGATGCACCAGTTGAGACCAAAGTAGCAGACGACAAAAAGTGCATAGAGCGAAACCTAATCACTGAGGCTCGGAAGAGTCAGATGCTCATGATATGGACGGATTGTGACAGAGAAGGGGAAAACATTGGCATGGAGGTTGCAAAGGTTTGCAGAAATGCCAACCATAGTCTTCGAGTGAAGAGAGCTAGATTCAGTGCTATCATTGCTCAGTATGTTCAACTCAGTACAGGGGCTTGCAAAATTTCTCATCGGCCAGTCATGTCTTAGACAGATTCATCATGCTGCGCAACATCCTGTCGAGCTTGATAAAGCTCAGGCTGATGCGGTTGACGCGAGAACTGTTCTCGATCTGCGACTAGGCGCTGCTTTTACGAGGATGCAGAGTCTTATTCTCCAGCCACGATTCGGAGAGTTAGGTCAGCAGACAATATCTTATGGTGAGAATGCTTTGTCGTTCTGATCCTCGCAGTACTCATCTTACTGTATCAGGGCCGTGTCAATTCCCGACACTCGGTTTTGTTGTTTCGCGTTATGAGCAAGTTCAATCGTTTGCACCTGAAACTTTCTGGTATATCTATCTGTCTCTTGAGAGATCGTCAAACTCTAAGCTGAATGACGACTGCGGGGAAGCAACCGAATTCACATGGCGAAGAGGGCGGCTGTTCGACTTCGACGTGAGCCTGGTCATCTACGAAGGAGTCCTCAGCAACCCCACTGCCAGAGTGACAAGTGTGGCTCAGAAGTCTACGAAGAAATGGTAAGCACTCCGCTGATGTTGAACATTCGATGTGTTGAAGGTTGAATGAAGGAAACCATTACCTCTCACCACTGTAGACCTTCAGAAGTCCGGCTCCAGACTTCTCAAATTTGCGCCTAAGAAGATTCTTGATGTGAGTTGATCAAACATGACAAGCGAATTCCCGCTGAAATCACATGCAGGTCGCAGAGAAGCTTTATCAACAAGGTTTCCTCTCTTATCCTCGGACTGAGACAGATCAATTTGATGCGCAATTCGACTTCATGACTTTGATTCAGAAACAGACAGCTGATCCTAACTGGGGACCATTTGCTACAAGGTATGTCACATTCCGGAGCGTGGCTCGAGACTGATCTAGGATCCAAGTCTTCAACAAGGTGAATTCGGTGCACCACGTAAAGGGAAGAAAAATGATCAAGCCCATCCCCCCATTCACCCAACGGCACACGCTGCCAATCTTACGGGTGATGAGAAGCGAGTATATGAGTACATAACACGGCGGTTTCTGGCATGTTGTTCCAAAGATGCTGAGGGCTGGGAAACCACCGTAGATGTTGTCTGTGGAGACGAAGCATTTTTCGCCACTGGTACACAACAGCGCTTCCGTATACCCATTGACTGAAAACGATTACTCGTTTCACAGGTTTGCAAGTCATTAAACGCAACTATCTAGATGTCTTTCCGTACGACAAATGGATTGGAAAGCATATACCAGACTTCAACGAAGGAGAAGAGTTCATCCCTTCTGTGTGTGAACTGAGGGAGGGTCTGACCACGCGGCCTGCCTTGCTCACCGAGGCTGACCTTGTCGGGTTGATGGATAAGAATGGGATCGGTGAGTCATTATAGGACATTTGGTGTTTTGAAAATTTCGCGACCGATTTCACAATGGTAAGGGACGGACGCGACTATCGCACAGCATATTCAGACGATCATTGACCGAGAATATGTCATGGAACGTATGGAGGGGTCCACCAAATATCTTGTCCCCTCCACTTTGGGCATCGGTCTTATTGAAGGCTACAACAAAATCGGATTCGAGAAGAGTCTAAGCAAACCTCAGCTGAGGCGTGAGGCGAGTCCAGCTGAAAGGCTCGCGTTTTGGCTCTTGACTCACCACTGATGAGACAGACTGAAAGAAGTATGGTTCGAGTTTGCGAGGGAACTTCGACGAAGCACGAGATGTTAACTCAAAGCATCGAACAATACAAGGACGTCTTCGTCAGAGCTCGAAATCAGTTCGAGAAGGTGATAGCGGTACGTGTATGCCATCTTTCTGCCGAGATCCTGTCTTAAACCTACCACATCCTCAGAGTGTGCAAAAATACTTGCAGGATGGAGGAGGGAGCGGGGGGGATGGAGGGGACATTGTAAACCCGAGAGGAGCTACAAGTGGAGGAAGTAGGGGTGTTAGCAGGGGTGTTAGCAGGGCAGGTAACCGCGGAGGAAGCAGGGGCTATAGTGGAGGAAGTAGGGGAAGTAATAATGGAGGGGGTTGGAAAGATAACAATGGAGGGGTTAGGGGCGGTACCAGTCGAAGTCGGGGTTTCCCTCGAGGTGCCCGGGGACGAGGTGGGCGAGGTGGACGATCTCGGAGAGTCTCAACACGGGAGTAATGTCACTTGAAGTGAGCCACGACCAATGAGGTCACTCAGAAGAGGGGGTTCTGCAATGGTAGTTGTGCTCGCTGGGTAAGAGTACCGGAGGGTTAACTAGCTAGGTGGGGAGGACATGAAAGAAGAACTTAATTCTTTGACTGTATTGATAGATGTCTACTGTACCACTACTACTTAGCGTGGGACCGTCTAGTATTCGCGGAAGCAAAGTCGCACACCTGCTTGGAACCATTACTTGATTGCAGCTAAAAAGTGAAGTACAATGCGAGTTGTCTTTGGTATCATCTTTTTGAGATTGATGGGAACTTAGGGTGTATGGCAGGCCAGACCTCAAATCCTAATACCCATTGAGTACGTTCACGCATCTCGGTTGCGCGCTGATCGATTTCACCAAATCCACGCGTTCAGCATGAGTGGGCGAATGCTTATCCATCTCTTTAGGTTAATTTCACACCAGGAATCGATATGTCGCGTCTCCAGAAGACTCGACAGGCCTTGAACCTACTCGATGTCTCGCGGTCCTCAACAAGCTCATCTCTCGATCCTGCTCTATCCACGCTCTCGCCAGAGGATGCAGAGGTCTTGGATGCCATTATATCGAAAGCTCGAGATGCTACCGCGTTCATGACCGTTTTCAAGGCCTACAGTGAGGTTTTGCAACAACGTGGACTCGACCCTGGAAACGATGTCGTATACTATAAGCAGCTGCTCAAACTTGGAGTAATTAAGGGGGCCGATTGGGGTACCAAATGGGACGTCGTCAAGGATCAGTTAGGCCTTGATGTCGATACCGCCAAGAACCAGCGTCATAACGGACACGTATTACCTATGAAATTCACTGGACCTCCACGTTCCCAGCCTGAAGAAGACGTGTTTACTCTGCACTCACATGCCGACGAAACAGAAACAGCAGTCGATATCCTTCATCGCCCAGGTCTGCCTTTAGGTCTACCCTTCAAGCTTGGTTCGTCCTCCTCTAGGACAGGGATGATAGACTCTTTGGAATTGAACACAGAGGTGGGGATATCATCGACACTCCCTCGGAGATCCTTCCCAATACGTCAACTTTTTGCTTTGCCCGATCGATCCACTTCGACGTCAACCTCGGAAACGAGTGAGATTGTCGAGGCGCCTGTTCGATCCTCGACACCTCCATTGCCTCGATTTCGGAGGATTCAAGCTGACCATCCTATTCCAATGGCTACAGAGATTGCAACAAGGTCACGGGGGGGGGGAACTGGTCGAATCAACGAAGCAGAGGCTTGGAAGAATGTTGAACAGGCAAGACAACTTGAGGATGCTGCTCGCTTTCGAAGTGAGTCTCTACTTTCCATGTGTTTCCGGACGTGGCAAGGAGGACTAGACTGGGTTCGCGTATGTATTCCTTTCTGCGCGTTGAACTCTTCCTTTTATATTGCTGATCGCACGTGATGTAGACTACTCATAGCCAGATCGTTAGTGCTAGAAATCATATCCAACTTCAACGCTATTTTTTTCGATGGAAATCGCAAGCTGTCAGACTGCGGCAGATAACTGAGCGAGCGACTGAAGTAGCGCGACTTAGGACGCAGAGTACGACATTCAACTTTTGGAAAGAACAAGCTCGTCGCAGGAGAATCATTGGGTGGAGAGAAGACATGAGGGCCAAAATGAATCATTTCAAACGGGAACGGGAGGAGAGGACCCACATCTATGCTTGGACGGTACGATGCTATGCTTGACAACCCGGAAGATCTCTGATACCTGTAGCATCGGTTAGAAATGGCGTCAACTATACTTATCGCGGCAGCTGCATACGCGGAATCTTCTTCTGCGAGCATTCCGTCTTTGGGGAGCCAAATTGCGACGGATGGACAGCCTTGAAACTTTAGCTGAGGACTTCGAGGACACACGGACACATCGGATACTCGAGAATGTCATGGAATTGTGGAGCCGTCGTGTCCAAATGCGCGACGCAGAGAAATATATGATGGATAAAGTCTCTCATAGGATCGTAATAACATCCTTCGTGACTTGGATTCGCACCTTGTATGTTATACCTTGTGATCTTTTGTAAGGCTAATTTTACGTCTTTCCTTTTCTTTCCATTATAAGTCAGGATAGCTATTGTGCTAATGTGCATCAGACTGGACGACTTATCAGAAGATTTTTTGAGGCCTGGCAAAGGGCGATGGTGCATAATCGTGTAGGCTACTCCTGACGTAATCTCAAAGTGGTACTGACATATGGTAGGTTTTGGATTGTCGAGGAGATAAGCACCTGAAACGTCATAATGGCCTCCTTCTACGCGCAATTATCCGAGTATGGGTTGCCCGAGAACGAGGACATTTACTTGACAGAGTTCAGAACGCCAGGTTGTCAAAAGATGCATTCTTGGTTTGGCGTCGACGTTTGCAGGAACAGAAACTGCTTGAAGGTGCGCAGTACCTATCATTAGTATGATCACCACCGTTGAGCCAAGTCTCAGGACGGGCCATATCGGTTTCCAAGCGTGCCTCGAGTTTATTATTGGCGTCAGCATTCGAAACTTGGGCAAGGCGTCGTAGTCTTCTCCAACATCAACTTCTTTTAGTGGAACAACATTATACTACCGGTCTTTTATCGCGAACGCTTCTCCTTTGGCGTCTGCGACTTCGTGCAGGACTCAAAAGGGCATGTAAAGCAAACATGGCTCGAAAATTCTTCGTTGAAAGAGGCGCATGGGACAAGTGGCGTCTGATCCTGGAGAAGAGAAGGAGAATCCGCAAGCTTCAGCATTTGGAGCGCGAGAAAACAAAGATGGCTTTCCTAAGTAGCTGTATTTTCATTAGTCTTGGACTGTATGCTAAATTTGCGCATAGATTGGCTAGACACAACACGCCGTAGAAGACATCAAGAGCAAACAATCAAAGCATTCCATAAGCGGACTCGTCGAGTATGTTTGAAACTCTTCGGCACTTTAATTTCGCTTATTATCGTCATAATAGCGGTTGCTTCGGACAGCTGTGCAACGTTGGACGAATCGAGTTGTACTCATCAAGCTTCGAGAAATCAACGTCATAGAACAACGTGACACAGAGACACTAGGGTTAGTCCTTAGACGAGGTTGAGACTGCGCCCGCTTATATTTTTTTCATACCACCAGGATCGCATTCGCCAAATGGAAGGACGTATGTCTTCGACATGTCGAGAACTTAAGTCTTGTCAATAGCTTCCAGGACGTCAAATGCGAAGGTGCGTAGTCTTCTTCAAGAGTATCACCCACTCACGTGCATGGGGTTTGTAGACACGTTACGTCGCATGTTTATCAAGTGGTTGACAGCTGCTCGCAAGTCCCGGACGCGTCGTACACGCTTGGCTGAACGCGAAGATGAAGTTCGACTGAAGATATTGTCAGCTGCTTGGGAAGCTTGGAGAGATCATTTCCGCGAGATTAGGCTTCGAGATTTGGTGAGTTATACCCTATAACCATTAGTTTCCACAAACTAAAATGACATACAGGAATTTCAAGCTATCATCCAGAATCAGAGCAGCCTTCTCTACAGTGCTTTCATTACTTGGCAGTCACGAAGCAAGGTGTGTTCGCTTAATGTGTATGATTCATTTGACTAACGCAGTAATAGTCTGTTCCAGGAATCCGCTTTTACGCGACCAGCTTGAAAACCAAGTCGTGGAATTTCTGGCGTGCTGCCATGCCCTTAGCGGTGCAAGCCCGTATGGCTCGAGAGCTACACGCAAAACGTGTCCTATGTATGTTCAAGGCTTTCTCTATAAAGAAACAAATTGTAACACTGGACTAGCGACCATGTTCGATAAATGGAGGGATGCCCACCGGTCAAAGATCGCGCTCAAGGCAGTCGCGTGAGTACCAATCATGGTAAATGTACAATTCTTTTTACATTCTATCCATAGACGAGCCCGGTATCTGCGGCTGCCTAGCCCTGGTTATAGATCTTCTGCGTCAGGGCAACAGTCGCACGATACGCTACATCTGCGACCACTATTACATCGACCACTACGTTCGCAACTTTCAACCACTACCAACGACGCATCAAGCGCAGGACATACTCCCACCGCAACCCAACCTCCGCCTATCATGCGTAGTAGGACGTTCTCAAGCTTGCTTGCATCGCGACCGACTTTTCGTGCTAGGACCGTGGAGGATCCATCTCCTGGAACGGATGCAGTAACTGCTGATGATAGGCGTGATAGACTGTGGAATCAACTTCGAGGTGCACAAATTCTTGGTTTGCCTGGTGATAGAGCAAAGTCAAGATAGGGCTAAGGACTAGTTATTGTATCGATTCCCGTGCACACGCCGGTCTGCTGCATTGTGTATTGTACCCATTTTGTATCGTTACATCTGTTCGGTTTATGACTGTCGCCAGTGCGTGAGCCTACGAATTGCGATAGTACTGCCAGCCAACCCAATTGGCAATGACAAAGTATGTTGTAGTGGGGATAAGCATGATAAACCAGTACTTGTAATGCGTGTCCTGTGCGAGTATGTCTAATATCTGCGTTTGTAGCGAAAGACGAGTTCAGCTCCTCATAGGAACGGGGTTCACCATATCACTGACCCAGATACCGGTGTCTGGATAGAATGCACTAAAGAGCGTTGCGTAACTACCAAAAAGTAGTAGCAGGAAAGACAACAGGACAAGGCCGTGGCCCACGTTCAAGCACATAATTACTAGGACTTCTTCACATAAGCCAGCGGCTAGCACCAAACATCAAGGCATTACAATAAAATTACAGAGCACGAGAACTCGCAAGCGGAAGCGCGGAACAAAACAACAATACAGAGTGGACCTGGGGCTGCATAGAAAGAAGAAAGGAAAACGGCTTTATGGCACTATCACTCAGGATGGCCTCGCTCGTTTCTGGGAGTATGCATCACCCTCACCTGGTTTGCGTTTCCCGCCAGCCTCGACCTCGGAGCGCGAATCTGACACGGGAAAATGATGGGCATTAGTGTCGGGCGCGACATTCGTCTTACGTGTAGACGTTCTTGTCGCGCGCTGACCAGCACTTGTCTCGGTCGACACATGGTCGGAGGAAACAGGGGAGTTGTGAGACCCAGGTTGACTATCTGCAGACGTCACTCCAGAGCTGGACGTGTCGTGTATCATGGCCTGGGATGGCGGTTCATGTGAAGAGGGGATCAGTCTACGCTTTGGGGGGGCAGGTGGGCTGACAGGAGGGGGACGCGGTCCCAGGCTGGGTGGCGGTTCTAAATCCAATATCCGCATAGTCCCGTGGTCGTACCGTTCGGCTTGGAATGTCGGCATGGCGTACTGTGCGGGAGGGGGCACGTGCTCCAGCTCGAGGTCTGCGACAGCAGTACCGTAAGGATCCAAGGATGAATGTTTGCCGCGGAGGAACTGGCTCTTGCCAGTCCGTTTCTTGACTTCGTCAACGATGGCGTCGAGACCCTTTCCAGTGACTGATGCTCCCTCATCTCTCTCGTCGCCCTCATTCTCTACTGAACGCGGGTCACGGAGTCGACGTTCTAAAGCGGCGCCGACGGCACGCAATCGGGTATCATGCTCAGCGAGAACAGAAACGGCCTCAGCACGGCGGGCCCAATATGAGAACTGAGTGTTGGACCACCCTGAAAGGAGAAGGACGGTAGAGCGCGTGAGGGTGACCTGACCTGAGGGGGCACGCGGATACGGGTGCGTAAGAGACTTCAGCGGGTTGTAGGGATGTGGGACATATGTCCTCAGGATCTCTTTGACGACCTCAACCTTGACCAGAAATTCAATTGCAGAAACGCCAGACTTCGCGTCGTCATCATCACCCGATTTATTCTTTCCTTTGCTCTTGCCCTTCCCACCCAGGCGTCTCTCAAACAAGCGAGAGGAAAAGGTCTCCCACTTCTCTGCGCCCAGCATGTCACGTAGGAAACCTTCAGCATATGGATCTGCAATTGAGGGTGTAGAGGGCTTGGCGGGTTTGGGAAACGATCGGGTCTGCGGATTGTCAGCAAGAAGCGGCTGCAAAGTGTTAAAAGAGGCATACTTTGCTGTCAAAGCTGAGAATTGCGTCGTCTGGGTTGGGATGGACGTGCTCAGCAGGCCGGCGGGCGACTGGTGGAGGAGCCCGTGGAACAGGCTCGGAGTGAGAGGACGAAGGCACAGGTGGCGAGGAGAGCTGTGCCGAAGGATGGACGAGCGGGGATTGCGACTGAAAGATGAGCTGTGATTGTGAATGGTGCTGCTGCTGCTGCTGTTCGTCTAGAATAATGTTGGGAGAGAGAATATACTGAAGGTCCATGGCGGGATTTGGGGGAACACCGAAAGCTGACGTCGAATAGGACTGGGGGGTATAGAAATGTGTTCCCGGGGCCCCAGGGTGCTCCAGAGAAGGGTCAAGGGGGAATGAATCGCGAGTGTTGAGGGACTCGTCCATGGCAAGGGTGGTGGTGGTGATCGAGCGCATGGTGCACGGCGTGCTGCGAGCGTGGAGTGAGCACGGCGTATGTCTAAATGAACACTTGCGTGAAACGCGCAGAGCAACGAGCAAAGCGAGTGCAGGACGGCAAGGACGATGTGCGCGCAAGTAAAGGACAATCAGGTCGTGGCTGGGCGCACGCCCGTCTCTTCATTTGGAAGCGCCCGTGGAATTGCAACACTAGACTGCCTCCTTCGCTTGACGACGAGCACGGAGTCCAACAGCACAGGCAATTATAATGTCGTCATTCTCCATGTCCTCGGACGCAGCAGAACAGCAACAGTACTGTTCTCCCTTGCGCTAAGCGGCGTATGCTGATCTACGTCCTCAGCGTCGAGCCTCCTTCCAACGAGGTCCTCGCGGAACACCCTCCAGAGGTCGATCCAACGCCCCCTGTGCTCCCTGCGCCGCAAATCGACCTCTCCATCTCGATGGAATCCATACTTGAGGCGAGCGTAACGTGCAGCGCGCCATCTATCACTTGTTGTGGTGTGCTGATGACCAACTCTGGCACAGGAATAACTCAAAAGAGGCAGAGAAGCTGGAGAAATTATCTGAAGAGAAGGAGAAGCTGGACGAGAAGCTCAAGGTGCGTCGCCTGTGCCACCCCACGGCCTGCAGACGACTGCATCACTCCCGGCTGTTCCACAGGAGTTGCAGGACCGACTCGCCGCTGCAGAACAAAAATCGAAAGAAATGGAGGCCAGACGACGCTCACAAGTGCAGCACAACAGCTGAAGAGGTGTATATTGACAATATTCCGTATGACGGCCATTTTATCTGTGGCAACGTCGTCGCGCACGATGCCGACGAGCAGCCACAACGGTCACGACAAGTTGTTTACCTTTTCTAATGAGAACCATTAATGAATATCATGTTTCTTGCTTATTTATTATGTACATTGAATGGTCGCTGTGGCGCCAGCGTGATACGGTGGTGATCAAGCGCCGCCGCCGCCGCGTCACGTCCGTATAACATACATATATTTAATCGCAAGGTACAAGCGCGCCTAGACTTGTGCACCCTTGCTCCCGACTTCCATCTCCCCTCTTAACACGTATATTCAGTCATGCCTCCTCGTTCTCGTCCCCCCTCTCGCCGCGGGTCCATCGACCCCCAGCTCCTCGTCCCCATGGACAAGTGAGCCTCAGTCTTTTGCAGGCCCGCATCCTGCTCAACTGCTTTCAGAACCCTCGCTGGCACAGGCAAGGGGGACGAGTTTAATGTCATCTTCATTGGAGCAGGCAACATCATGTTTGGTATGCTTCTTTGCTGCTATGCCTCACACACTCCTTCATTCTCCGCATTGTCAGGCTCTGACGAAGGCCCATGGAACCACTCATTCCGTTTCGAACAGTCCGTCCTTTATTAAATCTCTATTCTTGCTGCTAATGCTTCAATTAGCAAACTTGGCCCCCGTCTCAAAGTTGTAGCACTTATCGACCCAGCCGTCGACCGTGCTGCGATTGTCCTGCAGAAGAAACGCGACTCGTTCGTGGTTTCGGCTTATGCTAAAACCCGTATCTTCAAGACCCTGGACGATTTCATGAAGAATTCGACTCCGGAGGATGCACCGCAGTACGTGTCTATCGTCAAGGTAGCCCAGTCATTCGACTCTAGACTCATTTCCCTTTGCAGAGCAGTCATCATTGGCTGTCCTCCAGCTTTCCGTGGATCTACCGAGCCTGGACGTGACTTGGAGCTCCAGCTCATAAAGCACTTCCCTGGTGTCCCTCTTTTCGTTGAGAAGCCGGTCGCCACTGGTCCTCGCGATGGCGTCGACAAGGCCTTTGCCGTTGCCAAGGCTATCGATGAGTCCGGCGCCATCTGTTCCGTTGGGTGAGCAATGGGATGTGTAGCATAGTGTCTATTTGCTGACCTGCACTATATAACAGGTATATGCTGCGATACCTTCGCGCGGTGCAGATGATGAAACAGATTATTGAGGAGAACAATTTGACAGTTATGAGTACGATCGCGCGGTATGCTTGCGCATATGAAGCCATCGCCAAGGACGATTGGTGGGACAAGGCTCGAAGGTGCGCTTTCCGCATTCTACTAGTTCTCCAAGTTTAAATCTGTGTAGCTGTGGTCCTATCATTGAACAAGGCACACATTTCTGTAAGTGCTAACCCAAGGACCAGGTTACATAGGGTCTTACCATGTGGATCAAGGCGACTTGTCCCGCTACTTTGGTGGCGAAGTTGACATATCCAGTGTTGTCGCACATTCTCTCGAATGGCACGAGAATGCCGGCCGCCTTTCCAAGGTCCCAATCGACGAGACCAAGATCAAACCAGAGAACCGTATTCCGCGTGTTACCAGCGCGACTTGGTGGGTATTATATATGTAAAGAATTAAGGCACCCATACTAACATACCGCGGTCATACAGGAAATACGAGAGTGGTGCGGTGGGTAGCTTGACGCACGTCGTTGCGTTGCAGGGGACCAATTACAGTTGCGAGCTTGAGGTCTTTGCAGATGGTTACTCTCTCAAGTGCTCCCTTTCACAATTTGTCCCCACCCCCTCCCCCTTTGCTTACCTTTCTTGCCAGGCTTGTGAATCCATACGTACAGCCGACGCTGTTTGTTCGTGCGCCAGGGGATGACTACGAGCAAATTCACAGGTTTGAGAATGACGATCCATTCTTCTCGGAGGCAAGTGGTTTCTGAAAAGTGAGACATGCCGACCGACCTTCATTGGGCCAGGTGTCAAATTTGATAGACGTCATTGAAGATGGTCCCGAGTCAGCCGAGATCTTGAGCTCATACGAAGGTTAATATATCTTTCGATCTCCTGCGACTACTCGCGCTATATTACTAACGGGCCTCACGCTCCTGGCAGATGCTTGCAGGACATATGAGTTTACGTGGGCAATCCGTGAGGCGAGTGAGAAGCGAGCGAAATGAAGCAAGCGCAGGGGGAACGTAGGGGAAAGAGAGACATTCGCATTAGTACATCCGCGCAAACGCATTAATCGGTATGCTAACGTCTTTGACAATCCAACGTGTATCATAGACACTTGCTATCATTCGCTATCCTAGTAATCCGACAGCAAGCACAGCTGTGCATGCTCTAGTCTCATCTTCGCTCACCTAGCTAATATGATCGAGAAGCTAGTTTAAACTTCTTCTCGTTCATCGCTGATAACAGGTCTCTTAGAGGATGTTGCCTCGTCTGAACCCTCCCTATCATCTCGTTTCCGTTTCCCTACTTTAGCCCTTGTGGCCTCCTTGTCCCACTCCTGCCGTAGATGTTCCTTGAGCTGGGGGATTGTTTTGAATGCCTCATCGCACCGCCAGCAAACAAGAGCCTCCTTCAACAACGGTTCGTACTGCGATTTGCTAAGCTTTGACATCTGTGTTGCGTGTCAGAGAACCTTCAAGTATGAACAAGAGCGAGCATATGCGCGAACACTGTCATAATAAGACGGGGTAGCATCAAACCAGGAAAGGACGTCGTCCAGGTGTAGAAAAAAGCCGAGCTTAGGATGGAAAGAGTTGTAGTGCTTCTTATTCTTTAACCTGTCAGAAAACAGGTCGGATGCGACAATATGAAGGTGAATATGTCTGCGAAACGGGGGTTAAACCTTGCTAGCAGACTAGAGAAGAAACAAGGATACTCCATGGATGCTTTCAGCCAGTCATCAATGAGTAAAAGATGTGCGATCCAAACTGGAAGAAACAGGATACTTTACGGACAGCGTGAAAGCCTACAAAAATGGGCCATTCAAACCCGAACCGCTTCACCATTTCCTGCTTGATTGTGTTCTTGACATACTCCGCGTCTCTAGCAAGCCCTTCTAGACACTGGCGAGCTCCGGTCTTGTCCCAGCGCAGAAGAGTCTTCAGACTCGCGGTGTTCGTTGCTGTCAAAGGGGGCACTATGCGTGGCAAAAGAAGATAATGGAAAGAGTTGGACTTTGGGTAGAGATCATGGATGGTGAGTGAGGAGGCTGTATGAGTGAAGAGCACGGAGGATGGAAGTGAAGATGGATCTGCGTTGGAAGCATACTTGCGCAAAATCGTGAGAGTCATCATGATTGAAGATAAGACTCAAGACTGGGCAGGCTGGAGGTCAAATATCTTTGGATGTAGACTGTAGCCAGAGACGCTCAATAGGGAGGCTGAGAGCGCCAGGTAGTGGGAATTGGAACTATACAACTCAGACACCGTCTACCGTCTAACTAACTTTTGTGCCATGGAAAACGACCAGGTGAACAACGCGAACGCAGTGAGCGATGGCCTAAGCTAACGTATCGTATTTCAGGGTGTTCTTGTTGACCTCTACGTCCCGCGCAAATGCGCTGCTACCAGTCAGTGAAGGACCAAAACACTAACGTATGCTAACAAGGACATCGCTTCAGACCGTCTGATTACCTCCAAAGACCATGCGTCCGTTCAAATCAGCATCGTTGATGTCGATGCCGAAGGCAAGGCGCTTTCAACTTCGACCTCTTTTGCGCTCAGCGGGCAGGTACGGGCAATGGGAGAGGGTGATGACTCTATCAACCGATTGGCAACAAAAGCCGGTTGTAAGTTCCTCTGCCATCGAACACGCCTTCATTTCCGTTGACATGATCCTCAGTACTTCGGAACGTCTGGAGTTACCAAAAATGATTTGATCATCTAGATATACTTTGCCACTCAATACATTGTCCTTCTCTGCATGGTCGTCCACCAGTTCGTACGATGCATAGTACATATTAGGCCCCCTCCGCCATTCAGGGAGAGCCATAGGAAGGATCCCCTTCTCGCACGCGGAGCCTAGGGCCTGCCTGTCAAATGTTATGGTGTCCACCGACTTGTATGCCTTGCGACTCGATGTCCTGAAATTGTGTGCACCAAAATTGAAGGTTTGTCCGCTATGTTCGGTATAAGTATGTTCCATATCAGTGGGGCGAAGCCACCGCAAACGTGTCGCTCCAAACAGATTCGTCAGTCACTTGATTAAGCGACACAAAAATTCGCTCTTCTAGTAGCGAAGATTTGGACGAAGCAGAACTCGCCGATTTTGTTTACCAGGGCCAAGCATACATCGAGTTTTTCGCTTGGCAGAACAAGTATCTTCCTCTTCTGATGGCCTCAACCATACTAGGGCGTATATGAAACCAGCTTAAGCTGAGTTTCGCTAGCTATGATAGCCTTAGGAAAAGCTACAGTGGAGCGTTCGCAAAGACCCGGTGGAGCTCCACAGTTGCTCCACATATGCCGCTGACAAGCTCCGTTCAAAGAGTGTCAAACCTCACCACCACGCCGATGTGAAGCTACCATGGAGGACAAAAAGATCGATAACCTTGTTACCTATTCGGTTCCCTCATCCCCAGCCGCTGAACAACCTTAAATTTGAAAGGGATAATTTATTTTATTTTATTTAATAAATTAATCTAGTTACAGGTCGTGTCTTCGTTCGTGACTTTTCGCAACTTACAACTGGGGAGGTGGCCCGGGAGGGACAGCAGTAGTGGCTAGGAGCATGAGCATGAGGAGGGCTTCAGGAACACGGCCATGGTTGTCCATCGCAAGTCACACTTACAATGGGATGCCATGCCGTTCGACTTGCATTCGGCGGTCTGACAAGCTGCCGGTCCAGGTCGTTGCTCCACTTTAGCTAAGACTATGGTGGAGCATCAAAAAGCTGGTTTTTCAACTTAAGCTAGTTCCATATACGCCCTACTGTTTCGTATGCAGCTATGCACCAATACTGCTTTGTCAAAATCACAAGCGAGCAGCCAAGACCGCAGTCGTAGCCGTTACTTCAGGAAGATATTGCAACTGATATTACTCCATGAGTGATAACATCTTCTGAGTCACTTGTGAACCGCGACGCAGCTTGAGATTACATTAATACGGATTAGCTAAGCACAGGTGACGTAACAGACCAATCTACTGCGCCGCACAGACTGCGCCGTTCCGTTTGTATAATACCTCAGTAATCCGTGGGTATGATGGGAGGAGAGACAGAACCCTCTACTAGCTACGACAGCAATCTGTCCACCAGTTCCGTGAGTTGCCACCTACAGCTACTCTCCCTATGAGTTCCAAGACCTTTACAGTCCGAGTCGATGGTCCAAATCAAACGTTCGCGCACTGACAAGGCATCCGAGGATGAGGAGTCTACCGCCAGCCACAGACTTTTATACTCCAAATCTAAAGTATACGTCAACCCCACCCCATACGCTAGAGATAACATCCCTGGATTTGTGGCCTTGGTTAAGAAGGTGTGCAGGACAGGCACTTACAGTAGCAGTGCACTCAGGTTTGTTCATTCAGGAGGGTTTCAACCCTGTCTACCTTTTAGCTTGGATTCCCGAGAGTTTGCTAGATGAAAAGGGGCGTGACGAGTGGGATAAGTTCCTAAAAGTAGAGAAGGCATCTCTAGATGATGAGGAAGGTATATCTACAAATATTGCCTTCAATAGCCATATTCTGATTAATGCCAGACGTCGTGTTCATTGATCCACCGGTCTCGCGACCTGAGAATTACGCATTCTCGGTTCTACTGTCTTCCATTTACAGCTTGGTAGCTGTTCCACCTTCTCTCTCTTCGTGGCATGGCACTGTCACTATCAACCTCATCCATGAATCGACGTTGCCTACTCTTCATTTCCATGACGATGAGTCACGTTCGGTGCACCTTCCGGCACCGTCAAACTATCCAGGGACTTATCCTCCGTCATATCCTCCGTTACCTAGCAGGACAACATGGGGAGGTGAAAGTCTAATTGCTGGTCTTCGCCCTTATGCGAACATCTTGCGGTCGTCACTTGAGCCAACCTTATTTCTCGTCGACCCTTCTCGCCAGGACATTGAGACACACTCTGTCGTCCTCTTCTCAGATGATGCGGTGGATTCCATCCTCTCACCTTCTTCATCCCCAATCCCTATTCACCGCCGGCCACGACCTGTATCCTCACCCCCCACAGGTACAAGGCGTCGCACATCCGTTCTTCACGCATCATTTGCATCATCACAGTCGCCTTCAGCGAGCATTATGCAGTCATTTTCCAATATTACACGTGCCACGCGCCATGCGGCGCAGCAGATACTTTCGCATCCTCTTGCAAAACCCATTGTGCCCCACCTACCAGATCCTGTTCGGAGTCTTGTCAGCGTCAACGGCGAATGGAGCAGCTGGGTTGAAAAAGGTGGTATGGGCGAGTTTGAGAGTGCTCGAGTCTACCTCGCGAGATGGGCACGAATTGTCGCAGAAGAAGGGGAGCGATCCCGGTTGCGCGAATCTCTGCCCTCAACGTCTGGTACACAAGCACTTCATGATGATTCTGAGGCATCTTCTCTTGGCATCTTCGAACTCATTCACTCAACATCTAATCTTCCTATTCCTCGGCCTACCCGAAATCCGCGACATCCGGTTGATAGAGCGCAATGGGAGGCTTGGTTCTCCATAGACGGAAGACCAAAGGTTGCTAAGAGGGAAATGAGGGCGGAAGTATTTCGAAGGGTGAGAGTCCCGTCTTTTCCCTTCTTCTTTTCTGTGATCGACACAATTTTTAGGGCTTGACCCATGATATACGACGGAAAGTGTGGCCATACATTCTTGGTGTGGTGCCATGGGATGCAAGCACGGAGGAACGGGAAGCCCTGTGGGAAGAGAAGCGACAGAAGTATCAAGAAGTTTATAATGAATGGTGTGGTGTGGAAGAAGTGTTCAGCCGTGAGGATGTTGTGGAGGTTCGAGATAGTCTGATTCTTGAATACTTACACTGAAATCTCTGTTTTTGATGCTCCCCTGCAGGAGCGACACCGTATTGATGTTGATTGTCGTCGAACAGATCGCTCTCAACCCTTGTTCTCGGCGCAGACAGGGCCAAGTCAAGGATATGATGGACTGTCCACTAATAAGTATTATTCCTCCATCTCTCCCAACCACGAGGATATCGGAGCACAATCACCCAGTAACGAACATGTGGAGCGGTTGTCTACTGTCCTTCTCACGTACAATTTCTACGAGAAAGAGCTTGGTGAGATTGTTTCCCCTCATTGTTGAAAGCCGGAAGAAGGCCAGAAATGACAGTACTAACGTCTAAGGGCTCGAAGGGTACGTGCAGGGTATGTCTGACTTGTGCGCACCGATATATATCGTCATGGGCGCCGACCAAGAGATGACATTCTGGTGCTTTGTACAGGTTATGGATCGCATGGTATGTGAACCAATAAGCGATATAGCGCAATCGTTATGCTGAATATACGCCTTACAGAAACAAAACTTTCTCCGAGATCAGAGTGGCATGAAAAAGCAACTTTTAACTTTACAGCAACTACTTGCTGTCATGGACCCCCAGCTTTACCGTCATTTAGGTGATGAAATTATGCTTCTGACTTAATCACGAATTTAATCCTCCTTAACAGAAAACGTTGATGGACTTAATCTCTTCTTTTGCTTTCGGTGAGAGCGACACACGTATCGTGTTACGTCCTGCACTAATAATCTACGTAGATGGGTACTCATCACTTTTAAACGCGAGTTTCCGTTTGACGATGTGCTACGTCTTTGGGAGGTGAGATCATGATTGGTGGAATTTTTCATAGTATGCGAAACTAATATATGGGTTAGGTTTTATGGACGGATTATTACAGCTCTCAATTCGTGTTGTTTGTTACTTTGGCGGTATTGGAATCACATAGAGACGTCATATTGCGGTATCTGGTGGAGGTACAGTACTCGATCAGTCCACCTCGTTTGAAAAGGAACTCACGAGAACTTCACAGTTTGATGAGATTCTCAAGGTGGGTTTTTACTAATGCAACTCATGTGATGTGGTGGTCACTGACATTTGAACAGTACTGCAATGAATTAAGCATGACTATCGAGCTCGACTCTACTCTGGCTCAGGCGGAGGTTCTTTATCTGTCATTTGCCCAACTTGTTGCCGACATCGACTGTCGACAAGCGGGAGACGCACCAGATAAGATAGAAGGACTTCGCAAAAGAGGCGGCAAAAGAAACGGACAATCCCTCAGCTTGCCATTGATTAGTGAGAACCTCCGGGAATTGTTGGAGCGGAACGACAGTTAGTTGGCGTACCGCGCTGCTTTGCCGTTACCCAGGACCTTGTGTCCCGTGTGTTGCTATGTACAAATTGTATCTATGTCTCCCTTGTTCACCGTATTCACATTCTAGTTTGCCGTTATGCGAGCAACAAGGCCGGGATCCAAACTCCAACGTTTGGGTGGGTCCACTTGTTGAGCCATCTCCTAAAGCGAGGGCTCAATCGCAATAGTCGACAGTATTTTTCATATCAGAACTGGAAGGTATCGCGAGATATACTAGCACGGATATCTGAAGCTACAAGTAAAGAGTTATTATGAATCATTCATCATGTCCATTGCATCAAGAAATGAAGATCTGAGAACGAGCAAGATGGTTCATACTAATTCATTCCCAGGTGTTGGCGCTGGTGATGAGGTTGGTCCCGGGGGTAAAATTTCCTCTCCTTCCCCTTCTTTCCATACTTCCTTTAAACTGATGGGAAGATCAACGTCGTCCATCGATGATCTCTGCAGGTTCCCATGCACTTGCGCATCCTCAATATGGTCTCCGTGATGAGAATCGCGAGAGTTGCGTGGTTGGTGGAGGTGTGCAGTCTCGCTGATTGAGTCAGGGTGATTGCTGTCAGGCATATGGGTGCCGGTTCGAGAATTACGGCTCCGAGATATGCGAGGCGAGTAAGGGCGGTGCGACAGCGGATGAGACAGAGACGGGTAATATTGTCTGTAGGAGAACCAAGCTAGGAACAGTCCAAGCAAACTACCGACGAGGGCATCTTGCCAATGATGGCGGTAATCCATTGTGCGAGATATTGCGACAAGACCTAGGTCGCCCAGTGATCAATGGCTTAGTGAATGTATGGAGACGCGCGTACCAGCTCCCATTAAGGGGACAACAGCTAGCCAAGCCTTCCTCGCGTGTCCTCTGCGGTCGAACAGATGGAGTTTTCCAGCCAGGTAGAAAAATAGAAAGCCAAGTCCGGCAAAGGATACTGCCTGACCAAGTCAGCAGCAAGATAGCAACCCCTAGAAATATACATACAGCTCGAATGCCCCGAAGGGAAGCTTCTGAAGCCATCTTTGAGGATTGCGTTGTCGGTCTGAGTGCATATAGTTGCATTTACGAGTCCAAAGACTGGATGGTTGGTGGAACCCGGCCGAGGTTGACACCGATCAATACAATCTGCGAGGCTGCTCTTAGTGCTGAAATTCAACCTTCCAGTGATAGAGCTGACCAGGCCTTGGGCGACCCACTGAACAGGGCTATGAGTAAGGAGTAGCTAGGATACTGCGAAAATCTTTTACCTGTGACTTTAACGATATTAGTGATGGTTCCTGTGAGAGCAAGAGCAAGAACAGCTTGATAACACTTGTGTCAAAATTTGAGAGGCAAGCAGTGTGGTTTGAGGCACCTCCTAGCCAGCTTGTATGACAGTCCCAAAATGAGCGTATGGACATCATGTTGACGGCCAGCATGAGGACCAGAGGCGCCACCAAGGCGATGAGAAATAAGTTTGTGTTCTGTAGCGGTTGGTGAACTTCAAGCCACCATTTGCGACTCAACTCACAGATACACGTTCATGAACTGCAAAGCTATACACAAGGAAACACAGAGTTAGTGCGATACGGCTCACAGCGAGGATCACGCGCGTACGTATGTTGGATCCTGGGTCGGAGTCAGTTCCACAAGATACATCGGTCTCATCATGAGAGACGCTACGTACGAGGTATCGTCCAGCGAAAATTCACGCTTGAATGGCTCCACGCTGTCCAGGATGAAAAATACACCTCTGTGAGAGATGCACGGAATTAACGTGCTCAATCGAAGGTAGAGCTCATGCGCACGCAATCACCAGTGTCAATACCCTTTTGAAACAGCATGTCATGAGCCATCGTACAGGGTTTTAGGATAAAATTTGCTCGCCAGTCCACGCCATACGATAACAAGATTGCTACTCTACGCTGCTTGTCGACTGCTTCTGTACGGCGATGCAAGCTGAAGAAACCTGGATTTGACAGTGTCTGCTGCTCATAGGTTGGTAGTGACATTGATATCGGAAGAAGTGACGGGGTATCAATATGATGCAAGATCGTAAGAAGAGAATGCCGCCGTTTTCTGGCCGCATCCTATCTTCGAGCATGCAGCGGCTCGGCACTCGCTGACAAAGACAGAGTGCTATGGCTCACGTCGTCACTCCACTGGATCAACCGTCAAACTACAAAGACTCACAGAACCGAGTAGACAGGCACGCCCAGAACGAGGTCCTCTCAAGGTCCTCCACTCTCTACGTATGTCTCGAAAACCACTTGAAGTCCCGAGTTATATTTATTATAGCCTTAGGTTGGCAATCTCAGCTTCTACACCACCGAGGAGCAGATATATGAATTGTTTTCTAAATGCACAAGTCCAGAAGAAGGAGGAGGTGTAAAAAGAATCATCATGGGTCTGGATAGAAATACCAAGTATGTCTCCCTGGTCGAGCTAATCTCCGACAATCCTGACTGTTTCAGAACACCATGCGGCTTTTGCTTTGTGGAATACTACACACATGCTGAGGCGTTAGCAAGTATGCGCTATGTTAGCGGTACAAAACTTGACGAGCGGGTCATACGATGTGACCTTGACTTGGGTTACAAGGAGGGCCGTCAATACGGTCGAGGAAAGAGTGGTGGTCAGGTACGGGATGAGCACCGGCAAGACTATGACGCGGGCCGAGGTGGATGGGGTGCACAGGCCCAGAGACTTGAGATTGAGCGACGCCGTGAGGTCGAGGATCGTTACGCAGACGCAACCGATGGTCCAGGCGCAGTGGCCGGTGGGGGTGGCGATTGGAAAGAGCGTGAGGGGGCAGGACCCACCCTCAAAAGAGGCAGATCTCCTGACGATGAAGGAGACGCTTCAAGGCCGGTGAGCATACATTACTCTCGTGTCTCATCGGCTGCTCTCACACCACACAAGACTGCTCGATCTCGTAAAGATCGGGATCAGGACGAGGACAGTTAATTGAACCCTCTATCTCCTATACTTCACTCTAATATACAACCCGCGCTCGCAACGTATACTCCACTGGTCCACCTCGAGTATATCGTGTCATATGGAGTCGGCGTACAAGGCGATGGGCCTCAGAGACCGAAAGCGTACGCACATAGTGTCGTGAAGTGAAGGCTGCCCTCCCGTCGCTATAAAAAGACTCAGAAATGCAATGACACAGATACTATGCTACTCACGGCTTGATCTTGACGATATTTTGTTCACTACTCGCAGAGCCTGCTAACCGGAAGCCTTTGAGATATTCTCTTAGATTCTCTACAGTGAGCCTGCCGGGTAATCCCCATATGACGACATTTTTGCCACGTTCGCGCACACCAGCGTCAGGCCCATTGCCAGTGATGACCCCCCGGTTCATCGCATTCTCTCGTCCCTTGGCTCCTCTCGACCGACCAGGTATGCTGTCCAACGAGTGAGTAAGTACCACATCCAAGGGGAAACCTGCCATTTGAGCAGTCCTGAGCTGATGAAACGCGGGATCGACGTGGACCGGGTGTGCAAACGTGACAAAGGCCTTCCCAACGGGAAGGAACTTATTATGATCTATGTATACTTCACAGGAATAGCTTAGATCAGTGGTGAGAACAACTACAGACAGGACTCGCCATTTTGCGCATTCTCAACCTTGTTCTTCACTAGAAGACGCCTGACATCAGAAACCGACGTTGTTCGTGGGATGTTACGCAGAACAACAGTTGTTTTCAAGCTGGGGACTGTTTGTGCAAGTTAAATCTTTGAAAGAAAATGCACGTATTTCAATCCCTACCGCTAGGTAGTTTGTTCATGACTCGCGTTACATAATCCACTGAAGGCCACACTAATGTCTTCGCGCGACGACCGGCGACGACGCGAGCGTAGCTGGGAAAAGGATAATAGGGAGAAAGAAAGAGACAGAGACAGACACCAAGATAGGGAGCGGCGTGGAAGCGAATACCGTAGAAGACGAGACAGCAGGTCACGAAGTCCACGTCCTAGCCACGGTGATCGCGACCGAGATGGAAGAAGCGGTGAGTATCATTTGTCGCTTCTTTGCTCCCGAGGACGGCTCAGCCTACATGTAGACAGACGAGGTTACGAGCAAGAGCACGATTCTAGAAGGGGTCGCGATCGGAGGGACGAGAGGCTACGAGATGACAGAAGGCCATACGACAGAGTTGACAAACGTGACTCGGGAAAGCATCCCCCAGAAAAGAGCCACGATCATGATAAAGACAGCAGGTCTGTTCGTTCAGAAGCTGACAAGCTGAGAAACACTCGTGAGTCAACTTCGAGACCAGGTGCAACTATGATTCTATGGCCATATACTCTCATTAACATCTTATTCTGCACCATCAGTTGAATCTCCCAAACCAGCTGCGCCATCTGGTTCTGGTTCCAAGGTTGATGACGACCTAGAGAACGGTCAAACAGAACCTGGGGAAGAAGTTGAGCCTATGGATGCAGAGGACGAAGAGCCAGACATGATGGCGTTGATGGGCTTTGGTGGCTTTGATTCAACGAAAGTAAGAGATCATCTTCTTATCAGCTGCTTTTCATCGACCAGTTACTTTAGGGCAAACCTGTACAAGGTAATCAAGAGGGTGCTGTCAACATCAAGAAACAGCGAACGTGGAGGCAATATATGAACCGGTCTGTATATAGCTACTGGATTGCATTCTCTGAGTTGACGATGTTCATTGGCTTATGTAGTCGTGGCGGCTTCAATAGGTATGCAGTGTGGCATAAAAGTGTGGCTGCTGCTTACTGTGCTTTTATTTAGACCTCTTGATAAAATCAAGTGATTTGGGTTCTGCTCTTGTTGTATTTAACTCGCCAGTATGATTCGATGTCTTGACCTAATTATCCGTAAACTGGCACGAGTTCTGGCACGTACATTCCCCTTGATCGGGTTCCTTATCTAGAGATGAACAGAACAGAAGTCATAATTGGACCTTGAAAGTTACAAGCCGTGTAATACGGGAATTGCGAGCGTGATGTAGCAAAGTGGGTGCGCATGTCGAAAAGGATGGTTGTTTCAACGTGACAATTAGCCCCTCAACTCCTCTCCGTGGCTGAAGCTAGAATCCGTGCAACTTGATCGTGCTCTTTGGAATACCCTCTTCGGTGAGGAATGTAGATATTTTGAGCCTCTGATCACCTTGGAGTTGGATTACTTGGCCAAGTTCGTCGTCGTCAACAAGGGTGCCGTTGCAGGCAAATTCCTAGAGTGGGGTAAACACCAGCACTATGCAACGACTAGAGCGAGAATAGAGGCACCTTCTTGAATGCCTTGAGAAGCTTCTTAGGGTCGTACTCTGTTCTGTCTGTCAGCCAGGCACCAGGACGACGCAGAAAGCCACTCACCCTTTGGCAAACCTTGCAACGTTGTCAACGTCTTGCGACCATTTCTCTGCTGAATACGGATATGAATGTAGTTCTGTTGAGATCCGACGTCGTTTGAGTCTCCAAGGGGGTCGCCTTCATCCGCGAACGGGTCTGGGAATAGATAAGTATGAGTGAACCGTACAGAATGTTGCAAGATGAAGGGAGGGAATGAACCGTAGGAGTTGAGGTTCTGCACGCTCATGCGATGGGGAGGATACACTTCTGAGTGGGGGTTTGATTTAGAGAGCAAGATAGGCAGACAAGTTAGGATGATTCAACAATGGCTGTTACGTATAAGTACAAGTCTAGGCGCTAAACACAATCAAGCCTATATTTCGCATCCAGCCGAACATCGCTGTAACATGACTCCAACCGCTGAAAACTCCTCGAAACGCCGTCACAGGAACGGGCCTCCTAGATTTCAGCATCTTCCCGCCGAAAGAGGTGACTCCCAGCCTCACTCATGATTATAAGCTGCCAGGTTGATTTGAGGGTCACAGCTAGAAAATTGAAGAAAGACTGGGTGGAAAAGAAAAAGATAAAGAGCATATGGCGACGACAAAGGCGGAAGCACGGTCTACTAGCTGTGCAGGCTGGAGGCACCTCACAGGAGGAAGCAACTATCAAACCTTCAGAGGCTATGGAACCTGAAAACACCGAATTGAGTGGTGAAGAGTTGGATCGTGTGGACGTGGATCAGTCAATACCCTCAGCGACGACATCCCTTATAGCACCACGGCCTTCAGCTGAAAAGCCGCAGATCAAGCCAAGATCATTTTCTCCATCCCAAATAGACAAGTCGCGTCAAATGCCAGAAATACCTTCAATAACCCATCGTGAGAGATCGCGGCGCTTCCTGAGTGGGCAGGCTAGTCGAAGAGGTGGTGGATTTGTCAGAGGAAAAGGAAAGCAACCTGATATGCGGGTAAAGATGGGGAAATTACTAGAAAAGATCAAGCAGAACCATACAGGTTAAGCGCTTCAGCCATAGGCTTGAGCGCCTAGTGAGAATCCTGGTCGCCTGTCCAATGCTTTTCTGCCCAACCTGTGCAAATATTCTGGTCATATCAAGGCAAGAATCCTGTTAATGCTTTGTCTTCAGAAATGCAGAACGGATGGATTTAGTGACACTGGCTATAATAAGTGGGCGTGCAATACGTGCCCATATGAGTTTCCCATATCGAAACAAGTCAACCACATCGCCACCTAACCTGAACTGCTTTGACGCTCTTTGCAGATGACTTCCCGCACGCGGCTAAAACGTAAAGAAGTAGATGATGTTCTAGGTGGAGAGGAGATGTGGAAAGATGCTGATCAGACCGAGAGTATGCTGCATAGCTCCATGCACTGGTTCTGTGAATAACTCGGCTTTCAGAACAATGCGACAAGTGTGACTCGAATCGCGCATACTACAAGCAGCTTCAGATACGATCAGCAGACGAACCCATGACAACCTGTGAGTCCATATGCATATATACTACTCTAGCTCATATCGCGCAGTTTACCTGTCTGTAGCTACGCGTTTTCATACGTGTGGAGTTTGGAGCACTAATCGTGATATATCACAGCTGCGTATCGTGTGGCTATAACTCCAGAGAGAACTAAAATGCAAGCTAAGAGACCCAAACGCAAATATTCAAATAACGCAACAGGAAATTGAATGCGGTGGCGAGCATCATGTATGACCCCCACCTTGTCATCATAGTGTACATGTTTAGCGTCTTTAGGATGCATTACGAGGTATTCAAAGGGCTTTTCTGATCACATTTGGCTACAGCGTCGAGCAACAGTTCGAAGAACTCGGGCACCTTGCGAGGACGTCAGTGTGTGGCAAAACGAAGACAAAAACCGACACGTGCATTCACGAACTCAGCCACAAGACAGTTCTTTCCGAGGCGTCCCCAAGAAGAATCGCATGAACGATAGTTCCAGACATCTACAACAGTCTCCCCAATGGAATGGTGACCAGCAACCTCCACGTCTACTCTATATCGCTTGCATTGAAAAAGGTCTGGACGTACTATATACGCGATGGTAAGGGCATCATGCAGAGGGGGCCCATCTTCAAACCCAAATGTTGACTTATATGCGTCGGCAAAATAAGTGAGCATAGTGGACAACGTATGCCGAAGAGGTGTGAGAGACTTGGGAAGTGATTCGGAAGTCTCAGGTTGCTGTGCGTGAGGTGAGAGGAGACGGGAATGAATGGCCCGAGTAAGTATCACTTGGTGAGTGACGTTAATGGGTATCATGGTCTTTCTGACAGGGAAATCTAAAACGATTTGAGATGCCTCCGCTTGAAGCTCTGTCAATCTACGGCATTTGCGACGGTAAATGACTGAACGAGGCTTACGGTCACACAAAATATTGTATTCTGAGAATTGAGGTCAGTAATCCATGCCCGAGGATAGGTTGGACTCCTACCAGCGACGGCACTTCTGTTACCGAGACCTACGCCCCCACCCATGAATACAATCTCTTCGATCGCAGGTTTCAAGTCCGGAAATACACTTAGGAATAACGCAAGGTTGGTCTGGGGCCCTGTTGTGACCAGTGTCGTGCGCTGACCGCGCCCATCATCCCAAGTCTCCTGGATGGCTATGGCCATGGCCTGTATGGCTCTGGCATTTCTAATATGCTGAATGCGTGCCTGTACGAGGGGATCCGAAAATGCAGGAAGTCCCTCCACGCCACCAAGCCCGTCTACGCCATGAATCTCAGGATCCGCTTTTGCTTCCCGCATCAAGGGCTTGGCGGCTCCAACATAGGCATGTGGGCCGTGGAGTGGAGCACCAAACGCATGTAACAGTCTCAAAGCATTTTTCCATGTGTCACTCGAAGATGCATTACCATGAACCTATACAGGTATATACTCTCGTATTTATATTCGAAATTGGATGGAAGCGATAAGCGTCTTACTGTTGAAACACCCAAAAGTTTGATTTCAGGGCAGTTGAGGGCTAAAAGAATGGCGACTGCATCGTCGTGGCCCTAGATTGTCTGTTCCAAAATAGAAAATGTAGAGCGTAATGAGAAGCATACTGGATCGGCATCCAACCAAATAGCTCTTGCCATACTTCAAGTTTTGCTCCCTACATTGCATCAAATATCCAGTCAATGTTGACGAGCGGATGCTTACTAGTCCAACTGGATTCAACGCCAACTGTAGTTGAGCAGCAAGAAGCCATTATCTCAAACGCAGATCTATATGTAGGACCATCGTACCTAAGTATGCTTGGAGCGCGGTGCTTTGATCAAAGTAGCAAACAGCAGCATACGGAGCATTACGTAACCAACCATCATGGACGCTGCAAACGGGACAGCAGATGTCCCCGAGCCATTCGAATGGCGGCCAGGTAGATATCATCATACCTCTGAAGCTCTGTGTTGCTCATCTTATCCGTGATTCAAGAGTACGATGCGGTTCTTCAGAAAGTCGCGCACACAGACATTGTCGAGTGCGTACGTCCAACTAGATGTCCAGAATAAAGTGTAGTTGTCAACGATGGTGTAGCACCGAATGGAAACGTGTTCGGGAAATGATAAAACACAGAATCAATAATGTAAGTTCGTGGCTACTTTGGCCTTGAGGGTATTGCTTCCTTACCACGGTTCGATGCTATAGAACATCCGCCAGTATTTGTCAGGCGATTGGAATGTTTCGACAGAAATGAATCCCCCAAAGTCACCTGAACCGAAGCCTCAGTCTTCTCCCATGTCTTTGCCGCCTTCATCCCCGCCGACACTTCCACCTTCGCCTGCCCATCAGGGTCTGGTCATCCCACCGTTTCCCATGCGAGAACGAAAGAGAAACAGCGTAATTCGGGTCTTCAAAAGCTGCATGGACGACAAGGAGGCCAATGATTCCAAACGCCAAATTTTCGAACAATTAGAATATTTCGACAGGTACGCCGGGTCAACATACTGGCGCTTTCATACGCTATGCTAACATGTAACAGTAACCCACCATTCACTATCCAGCGCCTTTGCGAGCTTTGTATCGAGCCGAGGAAACATTACAAAACCGTTGGAAAGTACCTCCGAGCTCTGGAGAGAACGATTCTCGTCACGTCGACAAGGGACATGTACCCAGATGGCGATAATGAGAACGTAGAGATGGGAACGGTGTTCGGAGACAATGAATCTCTGCGAGTAGCCATGACACCAGTGTTCAGTCCCATACCCTTTTTGCATGATGATGCACGCCGTTCAAGATCACCATCACCATTTGAACTTGCTGCAACAAAACGTCCGCCAAAGCCTGTCGATGATTTCGAGCGGCCGTCTCATGACGTGTCGGCACCTCGTCACGGCCTAGGGCTTGTCGACGAGCTTGACGATCCCAAACCAGGACATCTTGCCGATCATCCCAAGTCATTAACGACGGTAACGAGTGCCGACCCTATTCCTCCTTTAAGTGAGAGGTTTGTCAAGTCCACTAGTCCAGGGCCAGAGGCAGAGGAAGGCACGCGAGATGTGTCAGAGACTGCGGACGCGCGACAAGCTGAAGATGCTGAGGTGGAGGGAATGGTTTTGAATGACAATGTACTAGAAGACGAGGATAAGGAAAATAGACCATCATAATAACGACTGTGTAGTTCTATCGCTTACTGTGTTTTGAATTTATGGCAGCTTCATTAGCTCGCCGAGACCAAACATGTACAAGCGCGCTTTACAGGACGCGTCACTCTTCTTCAACCATGGACGAAATTGGAATTGTCGACATACAGAAAGAGGTATTGTAGCTTGTTTCCTTCACCACCTAGAAGCTCAATATATTTTTATCAGGAGCCTACCTTTGAGTCCGTTGTCACCGAAAAATCAGCACTGTTTCAAGAGCTCCAAGAAGATGACTATTACATCAGGCTCAAGAAACTTACTCGCCATCTGGAGATGCTTGAAATCCAGGAGTCCTACATCAAAGACGAGCAGATGAATCTAAAACGAGAGCTCATTCGCGCTCAAGAAGAAGTTAAACGTATTCAGTCTGTCCCGCTTGTCATCGGTCAGTTCCTTGAACCCATAGACCAACATACTGGTATCGTCGGCTCTACCACTGGCTCCAACTATGTTGTGCGCATACTCTCCACTCTTGATAGAGAGCTTTTGAAGCCGTCATCATCCGTAGCGCTACATCGGCATTCCAATGCCCTGGTTGATATCTTACCACCCGAAGCCGATTCGTCAATCGCCATGTTGGGGCAGGAGGAGAAACCTGATGTTAGTTATCAGGACGTAGGAGGGATGGACGCACAGAAGCAGGAGATCCGAGAAGCAGTCGAATTGCCTTTAACGCACTTTGACCTTTACAAGAAAATAGGAATAGATCCACCACGAGGAGTGCTACTTTATGGACCTCCAGGTCAGTTACACCTGTTTTTTATGGTCTACATACACCTATTCGTGTCAAATACAGGCACCGGGAAGACTATGCTAGTGAAGGCTGTTGCACACCATACTACTGCTGCTTTCATTCGGGTGGTCGGTAGTGAATTTGTCCAAAAGTACCTTGGCGAGGGTCCCCGCATGGTTCGCGACGTATTCCGACTGGCTCGAGAGAACGCACCAGCAATCATATTTATTGACGAGATTGACGCCATCGCTACAAAGCGATTTGATGCACAAACGGGTGCAGACAGAGAGGTACAACGAATACTATTGGAGCTGTTGAATCAAATGGACGGATTCGACCAGGGAAGCAACGTCAAAGCAAGTGCTTTTTTACAATTTGGTCTTTAGCTCCTGACCTTTGGCCAGGTTATCATGGCCACAAACCGGGCGGATACACTGGACCCTGCTCTACTTCGACCTGGTCGTTTGGACCGTAAAATTGAATTTCCATTACCCTCTCGCCGTGAGAAGCGTCTCATCTTTCAGACAATCACGAGCAAGATGAACTTGGGCCCGGATGTGGATCTAGAAGATTGTGTGTTTGGTCGTTAAATCCTCAACTGATCGCTACCTTACTGCGTCACTTCACAGACGTTTCGCGACCAGACCGTTTGTCTTCCGCGGAGTTAGCGTCCATTGCACAAGCCGCAGGTTTGCAGGGTATGTATTACCCGCTGCTCTAGTAGTGCTTAAGCTAATGTGGCTTCTGCAGCTGTTCGTAAAAATCGTTACGTGATATTACCGGCTGATTTCGAGGAGGCATGGAAGGTGGGTGTTTGACTTTATTGCGGCTTTGTTTTGTCTTGTTTGACTTTTTCGCTTATGGAAATTTTCCTCGTCTGCAGCAAACCGTCAAGAGAGGAGACGAGACTCATGAATTTTGTGCGTCCTCTACCTTCAGTCATCACCTGCATTGTTACTCAATGGTATTCTACACCTTCATTTACCAGATCGATAAATTGTATGGTTGTTATGTGAGTATCCAGCTAGCTCTTTTCCCTTCACGTCGCTTAGATTTCCCCAGCAATGTTTAGATGTATAATACATGCACTGTCACATCCCCTTTTTTCGGTGTCCATGCAAACCTGCGGAAAAACCTCTTATTACCCAGCTCTGTCACTTTAGCGCTCCGCTGCCTTATTTACAGTGGAGCGTTCATTTCATGAGCAAGATTGATTCCTCCCGACTCTTATTTTGCCCTGTTCTTTCACATAGACACGCCTTCACTGGTTGTGTCTAGATGGGAAGAGGATTCACACGCGGGTAACATCTTCCACTGTTTCTCAATACTATATTGAGCGGTCTGCAATTTGTATATTGTGAGTGACCTGTACTTCAATGTGTGATACTCACTTCCTGGGGGACCAGACTCTCTGAATATGAAAATGACTGCTACCATCGTAGTGTACCTCTATAAGAAATCTGCTCCCTCACACTCTGGGCGACGCTCGTCAATACTTACGCGTCGCCTTCATTTTATGGGAGCAATAGTAATGGTGCTGACTGTATAATGCCGTCGCCCCTCTACGCTGGCACGACTCTGCTTGTCAAGAGCTTGTCCAGGGTTACGGGAAACACCTTGTCATTATCTTATGCTTGTTTCATTGGAATGTATCCAGTTCCTACTATGAATAATATCGTATATTCACCACACTGATTCTGTAAGATACGTGCTATACTTTTTAACCCAATGTAGGGGGAGTTAACTTATCTTCTAAGTTCAAGTGCTTGACCCAGCTGGCTCGCTCGCTCTGTAGCAACTTGGATTGTCCGCGCAATCGTCGAACGCACCTTGCCGTCCTCAAGTGTGAGAAGTCCGGCAATCGTGCAACCACTAGGTGCTGAAGTGAAATGTAAGGAATTAGCGTATGCAGCGAAATGAATGCAAACATACTCGTGACTGCGTCTTTTATTTGGGCTGGGTGAGCTCCAGGCTGGAGTGCCATTCTTGCAGCTCCTTGCAAACCTTAGACCATGGCGCGATTTAGACTCGCATTAACGCAGAGTGAATCAGCCATGCTTACTCTGAGCTGCAAGCTCAAGAGCCTCTGGTCGAGGCAATCCCATCATAACACCTCCATCCGCCATCGCTTCTAGAAAGAGACAAGCAAACGCAGGTCCGGAGCCAGAAAGAGCCGTGCACGCATCAAAATGCTTCTCCTCTAATACTCTGCACCGTCCAATGGAAGAAAAAATGGCCAATATAATGGCATGGTCACGCTCGATGTCAGGAGAAACAGGAATGGTGGATACTACGGTCATGCCTTCTCGGATCTTTATAGATGATCCTTAACGACAACTTCAAGTCAAAGGTAGTTTATACGCTCACTTTGCACGGCGTGTTAGGCATAGCACGAATGACCTTTGTCGACGAATCGACAAGGCCCCTTAACTGAGAAATGGTTACACCAGCAAGAATACTGATGAGGAGCTTGCCCGCCAAAGCTTCTCGCATTCCATCTTCATCTAGAATCGAGCCTGCTTGCTGCGGCTTGCAGCTGATATGACGTTGAGACTCGGAGTGTATGTTTACAGGACGGACTCACCATAGAAGTACGACGTCGGCTTGCTTTACCGCGTTTACGTTTTGCTGTGCTGAAATTTCTACACTTTCACCTAGCACACCGAGGGAAGTGAATTGCTTCTGAAGCTTCTTGATGCTATCTTCCCTATTTACGCAAGCAAGAAATCGGGATGGCAATGAAGGATCTGAGCCTTGTATCGGTGTTGTGGTCCCAGAAGTGTGATTTTCCCACTTTTGACGTGGAAGAAAAGAGGTCGACTGCATGCTAGCTAGAGTGCCAGACAGCACCGCAACTCCCATAGTTCCACATCCTAGATCTCGTGCTCAGCACATCATTTCTTGAAGCAAAGGCTAACGAGTACCTACCCAAGACGCAGAGGGTGTAACCCATGCCTTTGGAAGCTGAGGCTGGAAATTAACTTCTGTGGAATAGTAAGCTAGCGCGCCTTTTGTACGCGTCGCATATGCGTGTCTTTGTGACTGTAGGAGCCACAACGCCCTTTGACTCGCTTGTCGAGGCGGTTCTCTCTGACAACATACGGAAGACTTTTCTAGCCAAAGGTTACAATGAACTTGTAATCCAAGTCGGCCCGAGCGAACGGTTCCGCGACTTGCTTGAAGAACGCGATGGTCTAACTATTCACATCTGGCAACTTAAGCCTTCAATCAACGATGATCTTGAGGCATCAGACCTAGTCATTAGTCATGCCGGTGCGACTTGTGTTCGTTCGTTTCCCAAAAAGATTTGAGCAGATCGCCATCTAGGTTCTGGTTCGATATTGGACGCCTTACGATTCCACAAACCCCTCATTGCGGTGCCAAACCCGACACTACTGCATAACCATCAGACTGAGCTCGCTGAAGCACTCGAACGACGTGGATATCTTAGTTCCTCAAATGTTTCGTACGTCTTCTGCCTCAGTGTGCGATGGCTTCACAACATCAACCCTTGTTTCCATGCAGCAACTTAGCCTCCACAATATCCACGTTTAACGCAGACAAAGTACTTCGCTTTCCTGAATTCGATGGAACCGGATTCAGATCACTGTTGGATGAGGAAATGGCGTTCGAGGCGTATAAGTAGGACAGCTATCGAGAACACCTGGGGCAGTTACAGCTCGATAGGTCTGGACTAAATATGAAGGCCAGAGGTATTTAATTCATATAAGTAGACTCGGGTTTGTGGACTGTGTCCTGGACCTGCGACTGGATGGGACCCCCACTGCCACGGTGTCGAAACACCCACCGGCCTCCAGAAACAGAAAACGAGTGCCAACTCTCCGACCTTGCTCTTCTGAATGAGTAATCCAAATGATTGCTTTCACAGTTGAGCTTTCGTCCTTTATCAAAGTCTGCAGCGATGCCTCTACCAAGGCCGTAGTTCCTGCGTCCAGAGCTGATGTAGGTTCTATTGCTTTATGCATTAGGACAGGAAAGGCAGAAAGCAGCGCAGGATTGACCGTCGATAAGCAGAACCTCTGCGCCCGGAATGCCTACAGCAATGGCTAACGCAATCCTTTGTGACTCTCCTCCGCTCAATTTTGACCAAGGACGATCCCATAGGTCCTCGTCCACACCCCATTGTTCCGCAATCCGCATGGGACTAAACCTTGCACCCGGCTGGGCTGGGCTGGAATTGGCAAAAGATCCCAGGCCATTTTGAAAAGGATGTGTCCCCTTGCCTTTATGCTTGACAGACTTTCGCGAAGAGAAGGACAACACCATATCAACGAACTCCCGAGGCGTCCCCGGAAGCAATGATGGGCGTTGTGGTACATATTGAACAAGAGTCCGGTACAACGGAACTCCTACGATAAGTCAGTAACATAAAACAGCAAATGCGACAGAATCTGCGTTCACCGTGCTGTGTCGGTTTCCTATAAGATGCTGGGTGAATCCTGTCAAGTTCTGGAACACAAAGCGACGTACCGGCCATGAAGTAGAACCTCTCCCTGATACATGTTGAGATGTGACAAGCATTTGAGCAATGTCGTCTTTCTACTCTGACAATGAGAACACTCGAAATGCTGGTAGCTGAGAATACCAACCCTGATCCACTCCTACCAGACAGGACTATGATATCGCCAGCATGCACATCGAACGAGATATCTACCAGGGTAGGTTGATCTTTGGTTTTGTGACACCAGAGGTTTTGGACGGAAAGCAAGGTATTACTGTCCGACATGGTGTCCTGCAACAAGCCCGCCAGAGAGGACAAGTTTATATTTAGGTCACATGATGCTCTCGGTATGCACATCTAGGATCATGATAATTACTACATGTCACGGCTGTGGAGGCAGACCCTGCGCATCCATCTCTTCTTGAGATAAACTCGACAACTCAATCATAACACCAACACCAACTTTTGCCGCATTCTGAATGAACCAGTATGAGTGATGGCTCGACAGTCTAGTTGAACTACTGACTTTGAAGTGGTCGATCTCGCCTGAGACAAGGAATGACAAAGTTGGGGCAAATCGTTGCTCAAGTAACGCAGAGACTTTGCCCGACGAGTCTATCTGGGCACGGAATGTAGCCATCCGTAAGTCATACTTTGCCCCCAGTGTGGCAATTGCGTCTCTTCGCGCAGGCGCCGCAATAACTTGGAGATCAGCAGCCACTTCCACCTTTTCGCCCAGCTTTTGCCAGTACGTAGCTTGGAGGATCCCGGCAGGTTGGAACTGCGCCGTCGCGATCCAGTCATTCTTCTTGCCGGCATACTTCAACAAATATGATGTGGTAATCTCCTCCATATCTGGTGTCGGCCGTTGATATAGCGTCTCAAAACCAAGTGCAAGATTCTTGGTTAATGACTGTAAATAGTTGCCAATATAAATGCCGGTCAAATCTGTAGGTGACGGGTTGATGGCCTTGAGGTTGGCGCTATAGTCCTGGCCTTGATAGTCATGTTCAAGTTGGACCATATTGTGCCCATCACGGTGAGAGAACTACATAACTATGAGGTTTGACACGACGAAATCCATCTACGTAGGGGTGGGACGTGCCTGAGCTTGGACCTTTGTCACATTATTGGCTGACCATCCTTGGTTGAGCCTCGCATTCACGTTACCGTCGTGATCAACACCGCCTTGCATGAAAATCTGAGAGGCCGGTAACGAATCACGAGGTGAAGCATGGAGAGTCAGCACATACATTTTGGGTAGCAAAAACAGTCCCAAAATTGTAAGATGGGGATGATGTTTGCGAACCAAGCGTGAAGGAATGCGTTGTCTGAAATGCTGGGCTCATAGACAGTCCCTTTGTGATATCAGCTCGTGCGCCATCGAAGAAAAAATTTGTGAGATGGGTGTCTGAGTAGGAAGTACGTTAGATTGAACGGAGGGTCATTGATGGGATACGAGCGCACTTTTGACTTCCTTCTGCAGATTCTCAACCGTGCCCGGGTTTGGAAGACCCAGAGAGGTTCGCCATTGGGAGAACCTATTATAGACACTTTGTAGGGGAGTCAAGGGGGAAAAATAGGATGATGACGACGAGGTGGCTATGGAGGAGGATGCTGGGGGTGGAGCAGATGGAAAATCCTCCTTTTCAGTAAAGGACGAGGTGGACATCACGTCCACGCTGCTCGTCGCGTATATGACGAAAAATAACGAGCGCCAGGCGGACTTTGAACACCTGCACCAATCAAGTTTCGATGTCCAAAGTCTTGTTGCATGTTGCACGCTACTAGTATGCCAAGAATAGTAGTGTACGAGTTGGCTAGAAAGCTCCGTTATCTGTTGCTTGGAACGATGCTCGCTGATCGTCTGGTGCTGACTGCGTGAATGATTGATTGAGTGGTCGCCTCCAGAAGTGGCTGGTAGTCTTCATGTACAGCTTCTTTGTCATAACCTGCCACGCTACCTCAACAACTCAAACTGTGTTACATTTATCTCTCGCCCAAAGTAATCTTCCCGGTTGCTTTCAAGTTGATCGTAGGTCTGTGACTCGTGTCTCTCGCTGGAGTTTGTCGTCTTCAGCTATCAGCAGTCTAATCCTTAATAAAGCGGAAAAGACTTGAGGCTTGGTGCGCTCCTAAGTTTGCTTCATCTGTATATTGTACCTCGGCTTATTTGTTATGTCTACAGCTAGCAATGGGACATATGCTTTTCTTGGTAAATGCCTTTGAGCTTATCTCATCTTTTATGAGTCACCACGATATCGAGAGCATCGCGGCACACTTTTATGAGGAGAGACATGCAGTTGTTTTATGGGAATTACTGGAACCAAGTGATGCAATATTTCAGGACAACGGCTTCGGGTTTGGGAGTCCAGACGAATTTGCATCTTCAATCAGCAACAACATATGGCCGAGCTGTGCTTTGAATGTTGAATCACATACCATATCCCACTTTTGACGGCTGAGACCCCTCGAGGCCTCAGCAAGCTGCCATGATTCGCCATTCTTGCAGTTGAGTACTGTCAACTGTGTATTATAGATAGTTGCGCGCTTGAGCATCTCTCTTCCTCATGGCCTTCGGGCATATGCAGTCTCTTTTGCTTTGCATTAAGAACGTAGCTATATCTGTATCTTGATTTCGATCCTAAGCGCCTACTTGAACGCTTTTGGTGAGGTTTGAAGCAGCGCAGCACCAACCCTGATTGACCTCGCGACTACCTCTTATTCTTACAACCACTTCACTATCACTTTTGTTTGTTTCAGCATTATCGACCTCATTATATCCTGAACGCTGCTGTAATTGTCTAATAGTAGTATCGCAATCGCAAGATGATGACACCGATGAGATACGTCGTGCTTGTGCTCGGCGTGGTTGTGCGTGTCACATCGCCTCGTTCGCAACCAAGATCGCTGACAAGGAACATGTTTCTGCAGATCTCTCTTCATTATATTCTCAGCTTCTCGCATGAAGAATATGGGCAAGCTACATCCTTGTCTCGACTTACTGAATCGTTGCGCGGGAACAACTCACCCATGGCAGGGGGCAGGCCACCCACACCTGGAGAATATTACCGGAACACCACCGTTCCGCCTCCCGATAGAAAAGCAAACGCTGTGTTTGTGGTTCTCGCGAGAAATTCGGACCTTCAAGGCGTCCTCTCGAGCATGAAGCAAATGGAGGATAGGTTCAATAAAAAGTTCCAGTATCCCTGGGTCTTTCTCAATGAGGAGCCGTTCACGGATGAATTCAAGCGGTGAGTTTGGTGAAGTTGGTGTTGATTACATTCTCATGGATGTTAAGATGGACAACCGAGCTCACCGGTTCTTCGACTCAATACGGCTTGATCTCAAAAGAGCAGTGGGTGCAGCCCGACTGGATTGATGAAGAGAAGGCGACAAAGGTCCGCGAACAAATGGTCGCTGATCGGGTTATATACGGAGGTGTGTGATCCAATGCAGTCGCCTTTCGTCACTCACAAGGGAGACTTTCGACAGGAAGCGTCCCGTGTGTCTTTGTACTTTCTTGTGCTACGCAGTTAAAGCTTATAAACTGAAGATACCGTAACATGTGTCGCTATAACTCTGGAGTAAGTATATCAGTAACCGACTGACTCTAGGATGTTCAACTGATTCTTCTTCGACAGTTCTTCTTTCGTCACGAACTCCTGAAGGACTATGATTACTACTGGCGCGTCGAGTGTGTGCACTTATTTCGAGACAGAGTTGGATTTCTAAAATGGTGTCTACAGACCGAATGTCCGGTTTTATTGCGATTTGGATTATGATCCATTCCTGATCATGAAAGATCAAAACAAAGTCTATGGTACTCCTGTTTCTTTCTCCTCGGATAAGTGTTAAGCCATGACTTATCAAGGGTTCACGGTCTCATTGTTTGAATATGAGGCCACGATTCCAACATTATGGGAGACTACAAAAGGTTTCCTCTTTATTGCTCCTCCCACGTTCTCACTGACAATATTTCCAATCAGAGTTTATTAAAAAACATCCCGAGTATCTCGCGAAGGACAATGCAATGGGTTTCTTATCAGCGGATGGTGGTGAAACGTACAACCGCTGTCATTGTAAGTCCCGAGTGTTTTTGTCTTCAACTATTACTCATAGGCATTATGTAGTCTGGAGTAACTTCGAAATTGGAGACCTTAACTTTTGGAGGGGCGAGGCGTATATGAAGTACTTTGAGCACCTCGACCAAGCAGGAGGGTTTTACTACGAGGTTTGCATGTCTCAAATCTTATGTATATCTGACACTGAACCTGTACCTCAGCGATGGGGGGATGCCCCCGTGCATAGCATTGGTGCATCATTATTTGCTAGGAAAGACCAGATACACTTCTTCAACGATATTGGGTATCGTCACGAACCATTTCAACATTGTCCTCAAGGCGAAGCGCATGCTCGGGGCAAGTGCTGGTGCGATGTGAATGAAAACTTTGATCATGAATGGTGATTCTCAATACGCATCCTTCATTCTCCTCAGTGATCCATGCTTACTTGTGTACGCTCAGGTACTCGTGTCTGAAGCGGTACGACGAGCTATTCTAAACACAGCAGTGCCAATAGGAGTATAACATTAGATGACTGATGGACTCTACATGTACCCATTTGTCGCGCCTCCTCGACCGATGGAGCTGTATTACTCATCTGCTACGACGCAGACAAACTGATACAACAGCAATCCAGGGTGATCGCCTTTACTATAGGATGGACTGCGAATAGTATTGATACTACAGTGATGTTAGAATGTGGGAATTTATTACCACATGAAAACGCACCGAATCGTAGAGCCTTGTCCATGCAGATCCTATGGAGGTCATGATTAAACGGTCCACATACTCGCCAACCAGCGAATGTGTCAGTGCTGGTTGAAAACGCTCTCGCAAAATTTCAGCCGTCTGTTCTCCAAAAGCGGCGAAACATGGAAGGGCAGAGTCTGGAACCCGTGAGACATCAAAATCGGTCGATTGCATCCTCAGCCATACCTTTCTGCATCAATTCTACAATAGCTGAGGAAAGTTAGGTTCGTCTTCATTGTGGTAGACTAAATTGACTGACTAATGATTCGATCACAGTGTTTTCTGGCAGCCTCAAACCCATGACGAAAAAGTCGCTTGAATTCTCGGAAGGGTTCGCTGTCAATTCCACCTAGCACTTCGACGTATTCTGAGGGTAACTTAAACGGGGCAGCCTCGAACCCTAGACTCAGTTTGAGGACAGGAGGACTATAGCGATGACAAATGGTATTACCAATATTCCCGGGCGAATTTGATAGCATGAAGCCGAAATCAATGTCTGGAATGCTGTGAACTAGAGAAAACCGGGGTTCAATCAGAACATACGAAGTAAGTGTCCATCCCTGTCAAGGAGTATGTTTCCATTGTGTCTGCGTTTATAACTTCAGTCGATAAGCATAGCAGAAAACAATCGGTTCCCTACCGATCCTTAATTTGGAGTAAATATGTCACTATGGAATAACCTGGTAAGCCGCATAAGTCCATAAACCAAGATACATCAGAAGAAAAAATTAAAAATTATACCAGCAAGGGACTGGGCAAAGTTCCTTTGAGCACGAGCAAACTTAGCAGATGACGGATCGCCATAGGCCTACATGAGGACTGAGACTGAGAATTACAGAGACTAACTGGGACATGAACGCACGGATATGAAATGATCCAAAAGTGTTACATATCCCAAACGACCCTCTGCCAATCGTCGTGCATATTCGGCCTTTTTAAGTGAGTGGATCGATACTGCGTCCGTGATAGTTTCCACAAGCCCAGAGGCGGAACCAGTGATGAGAATTCGAAAACTGTCGATAATTAATATGCATATGACAGAAAAATCCGTCCAATCGCGACTGACTGTCGAACCCAGCAGCTGCAGTTTTCGTCTTTCCAGATGCGTCCAAACTCTCGAATTAATTGAACAGCCAACTGCTCTTGTCGTAAATCGGCGCCAGTTTTCACAATGAGAGAGACACAATCCCAATTCGCAAGATGTCCATATGGAGATCCTGCCTTGATTCGACTCTAGAGTTAAATGCGTAAGCAGCTCCACACATCCCAAAATGAGTCAGATTCGAACCTTTTTTGTTGCCCACGATTCTCGGAACACAGCTGCAGAAGGATCCGCTTTATTTAGCTCACGCCGAATGATCCCTTCGTCCTCAGCTGTCTTGGCACTCCGGGCAATATCACGCAGGTTCATGATACCGCTCTCATCTGACGTCCGCATACGTTCCATCCGCTCCTCCTCCAACGCCAACATCTCCTGCATAATGCGATCCCGAATCGCTTGTGCTTCAGAGCGCTGCAATCGCATGCGCATGGCCGGAGCATCAGAACCTGTTCCGGCAGCAGAAGGTCCTGCGGTACCAAGGCCAGGAAGCCAGGAAGATCCTGGAATCCAGCTAAGGGCGGCAAGTGGAACAGTAGCCTCCGTAGTAACGGGCGCGGTGCCAGGGACGGGGATGGTTGTTACAGGTTCCCGTACAACATTAGAATTCAGCTGGGCCAGCATAACAGCAGCTGTGCGCATACGCTCCGAGTAATCTTCTAATGAAAGCGAAGCGCGAGCGTGTCCATTTGACATAACCACTGAGGACGACGTATTTGGTGTGTGATTATCTGAACTAGTCTGTAAATTGCGAGTGTCCGATAAAGAACCGATATGCTCGGGAAAAGAGGCTTGTGGTGATAATTGAGGTCCCAGTGCAGGCGAGGAAGGCATTGAAGCTGCTTTCGACCAAGCTTCCATGTCTAAATCCTTGTTCTTACGAACAGCAGGCAGGGCGATCGAATCATTGAGAGCTGTAGCCTGTGATCGGAGGGAAAGATCAGCGCCATACAATTGTTCGACAACATCGACTTCCTCTTCTGGCTCTTCCTGAGGAGGGTCCATAGGGGTTGGAGGAATGATAGTTCCGATAGATGGCACTTCACCATGATCGGTGCCTAAAGCATCTTGTGCTGTGTCATCCCTAAAGGCCGAAACGGACGTCCCAGCACCCGGACCGCCCGTCCAATCCGGAAGTTCCGACGACACTCCACGGTGGCCGATTTCCTTCAGAGCCATCTTTCGAAGGACTTCCTTATTTTCTCCTCTCGATGGATCAAAATCAAGATCCCCATGTAGAATCTCTACAATCAAGAGATATGGTGCTCGCTCTGCTGAATTTAGTACAACACTTTCCCCAGGCGGTATTCGGATAACATGATGGTGGGGTTCCGATAGACCATTGGAATTTCGCTCAGCATCTGAAGAGTCGCACCATAGGGGAATACAGACCTGAAAGAAACATGATAAAATAATCAACATATATGAAACATTCTAGATAGGACGTGAAGAATCAGGTTTTACCTCTGCGGGTAGCTTATGATTCAGGTTAATCAATTCGGCCCTCAACGCGCTCACTCTTGCAGGTCGAGGCACAACAAGAAGACGGTTGGCAATTGTCTCCAGGCCGAGAATAAATTGAATCTAAAATATAGCAAGGGCAATCAAGTTGTAAACCTGCATCCAGGCTAGTGAAGCCTACCTCGCCGCGTAAATAGTGACTTCGTAGCAGCTGGCCTTGAGAATAGATGTCATACCTTTTGAGAAGAAAGTCCACAGACATGGAACCGGAACGAACTGGGTGGTGGCGTTGTGCATCTGAGGGAGAGGTCATGTGGTAAGAGGATGGAGGCAAAGGGGGATCAAACTGTCCCAAAGGGTCGTCTGATAACCTTGAAGCCTTTGGGCCCAGCGTCGATTGTAAAGGCAGTGCGGGGGCCGTCTGAGCCCCATGAACTCGTTGCTTACGAGTACGACTTCCCGCTGGGTTCACAATGGAGGACGAAGACTTGGAAGGAGCGTTCACTCTTCCGGCGGCGGCTCCATTGAGGTTCCGCAGGTCAAACTGCTCCTCATCCTCCTCCATCTCCTCCTCTTCACTCTCCTTGTCGACGGTGCTCGTTTCCTTCGAATGCTGCGCCCCAGGAGCAGCCTCCTCCCCAGTCTCTAAATTTGGGGGCAGTCGGCGTGCTGTTGCATCCTCCCAACGCCCCTGGTCCACAGCAACCCTGCCCGTCAACCCCGCCACTTGAGGCATACCCGGAACACTAGCGAGGACACACCCCAAGCCCACAATGGCGGGCTCGAAGCGTGGCTTGACTTTCTTCCTTAGAAAGCGGGAGCGGGATGGCACCGCGAGTGAGGAATATGGTGCTGAGACCGGCGGGGGAATGTTGCCAAATATGATCTGGTGACATTTGTCCAAGACACGCTGGCACACGATAAATGACGGCGTGTTGCGTCGCGTGAGGGCCATATCATTGAGCGATGCCTGCATGAACCAAAATGTCTAAAGTGCGCTGTTCCTTAAGAAGTACGTCAAGGATTGGACACCACCATGGAACTCACGAGCATAGAGATGTGTGTTGATTGCTCAGCACACTCGACTACAAAACGTTCCAGAGCAGCTGATTTCGAGGGTTTAGTAACAAGTAAATGGCTAAGAGTGTCCCATTAGGCCATCATAGCTATCCATGGTAGGAGCAGAGAAATGTTTACCAGACAAATCCCCAGACGTCCCATAGTTCCGGCGTTGGAAGCTCTCTTAGGCGACCAGTCAAATAGTGTGTGATACCTTGTGCAGAACACGATGAGCTACAGAACTTCCAGAATGCCAAAAACTCGCAGTTTCCAACTCACCGATGTTGTCGGCATAGAGCCGAAGGTACTGCAAAGCAACATGCACGCTGAAGAACGAATTACTCAAAAAAAGCCTCAACAGCAGAGCATGCGAATACATAATTTAGTTGCTGGGGCTCGGAAGGATTGTAAGCTTTGGCTGGAATATCATAAATTGTGGGTTTCGACTGTAGGTAAGGCACACTTAGCAGCACACCCGTGACTAAAAGATCGTGAGATGAGGCTGGTGGCGCTTATTTGTATTAGAAGCTCGAGAGTCAAGAGCCGCAAATCACACATCATAGCCAACGAGTCAGAAAGCGTGTTACAACAAAGCAAGACAGAACACAGCAAACGATACATTAGAGATACAACTAAACAGCAAAGGCAAACCGCGTGCGAAAATGTTGGATAGAAGACCACACAAAACAAATGGGTTGCGATGGGATAGCAGGTTGCAGCGATACAAATACGAGAGCAATTGCGGGTCAAATGTTATAGCTGGAGGAGATTACAGTAATATTAGACCCTGTGTATACGCTTAAGAGTCGGAGGTTCAACTCACATAAGAAGCGATGGAAAAAGGTTATATAACGGAGATAGCCGTTACGAAGTGCCACGTCTCTTGACTCTTGCCATCTTCTCGTTCGACTCGTCAATCACCTTTGCCTTCAGCTGTCGATTGTCCAATCCATCCTTGGACGATTCGAGCTGGTGCCACTGGCAAGTGCCGTGCTCCATGTGACGCTTCAGAGCATCGTAGCGTGTAAAGGTTGTCTGACAGTCCCCGTTGGGGCAGATCAACCCATGCTCCCTTCCCCTGAAGACGACGAGATGCCAATGTGCCTCATCGACTGATATTTTGCCATCTTCCAGCCACTTCCACTCTTGCACAGCATGAGCGACCTTGTGGCGTTTCAGATCCAAATGTCGACCTGCTTCGAAGAGCCGCCTGCAAACCTGACCTTTACGCTCGCCGTACGTAAACGTGTAGAAACAGGTCATTTGGCAGTGGGAGCAGTCATCGCCACGGCAATCGCACGGTCCCTCCATGTAATCTTCTCCCCTATTGCATTTCGATTTGAGGGTCGGTTTGGAGGCCGGCTTCGACCGTCCCTTGGGGGCAATGGAGCGTCGGGACACCTTGTTAGAACGACGACTAGAGGGACCCGCAACCTCCCGCTGATGCTTGTCGGCGCGGCGGGATGGTTGAAACGTCCCCGACTCGTCATCATCCCCTTGGTTGCGGTTGTCGTCAGTATCGATGTCCGTGTCGAGTTCGGGAGGAGGGGTACGCCGCGACATGTGCCGTTTGGGCGCAGGATGGTCATCCTCGTCATTGTTGACTTCCTCTCGCCGTTTCGCTTTCTTTCCAACACTCCGCACAGGGGAAGCGGCTGGTATGGTCACCATGCCAGGCTGTACCTCTGACGCCAGAGTGTCATGAGTAGGCGAGACGGCTTCAAGAAGCTCTTCATCCGACGAGGATGAAGGTGAACGGGCCTGCTCATCAAGATATTGACGGACACACTCATAGTCATGGAATGCATCCTTGGGGGCGATCGTGGTGAAGGGGTAGGTAGAATACCCCAAGAGTGCCGTTCGCTGCTCGTAGAACTCCTGCATAAGATGCTGCAGCAGTTGCTGACATGTGAGGCATGTCAGAATCCTTTAATGTCAGCAACGGTGAGTTGTTGAAAAGTACTTACCGACTTGGCATCTTCTGCTAACCTTTCCTCCTTCTCATACTCGAGCCTCTGTGTCTCCTTCCACTCTGAGACCTCTGGGGTTGACAGATAGTCATCCAGAGGTGATGAACTTCGCCCCAGATAATCGGGCTCAAGGGTGGGGGTGGAACGGTGAGCCCTAGTCATATGAGGATGGCGGTAATCAGTAGAGTAGGATGTGTGGTAGGCAGAGGAAACAAGCAATCTATATAGTCATGGCATCAGTCATAAGGAACAATGGAGCAACGCAGAGTCAGCGTCGGAGCCGAAATGGATGACTAACCTTGGCTTGGTTTGACTCATTGTTCTCGAAGCTGTTTGTGTTTCCATCTGGAGCTCTGAATAAAAGACAAAGGCGAGTGTATGGTAAGAGGGAGAGACAGTGAAACGATGAGACAAGGACACTGTCCTTTTAACCCTGCGACCGCTGTAAGAACAATGCTTCCTTTGTTGCGACCCTGACTTTCACTTTTATGGTCACCCATATATGGTTTAGATTCTTTGCTGCTAGAGCTGTGATACTCCTCGTTTGACACTATGGCACAGAATGCAGACACCTTGTGCCACAAGAACAGACATCTGATCCATGAGGCAGCTATCGTGAGTGCACTGGTATATCGACTCATGGCTCCTATTGCATTTTTCCCGCCGATCCATTTTTCTCCCGAAAGAGAAATGGGCGCTCACCCCAATTGGTAGGATCCACAAGGCGCTTGGAGGATTCCGGATGGACAAAGGAGCAGTCTGGCAATGGTTCTGCGCGTATCGTTGCGGACTAGTTTCTTGTCGGAGCTGCACTGTAGCAAATTCTAGAACCTCTTCGCGAGGGAAACTATCCACCCGGATGCGCGGCCAGGAACTTGAGGGGAAGGGGAGGGGGGGGAACACTCGGGGGTTTCAGTGAGGTGAGTTCAAATCTGGAGGTATTAGCTTAGCTGGACCAGACTTCTGAAATATTGCCGGTACCGGGAAAGCGGATCTGCCAGTGAACAGCATTTGTATCGACGCTGCCAAACGAACGTGCGCTCATGCCTTTATTGACAAGCAACTGCGGGTTGGTTAAGGCGGCGTTTGCCGTGGATATTGAATGCATGCCCGTGATGCAGCCAGGGAACGAAGGATCGAATGGGAAGCCTCTGTTCTGTGTCTTCCGCTAATCAAAGCAGCCGTGGGGGGAGGTAGGACAATAGCGTGCTGCATGACTCGGGGATCCCAGGACACCCCGAGGAGTAAGCACAGCTTGAGTGCTTATTACTTCGATAGAGCATGAATGGGCATTGATTAATAATTGTAGTGCTCGCGGCATGCCCTCAGATTTGGCCTTCAAGTTTACTTTGCTATGGTCGACTGTATACGCGGCTGGATGGGGCGCAAGTCATCGCCAGGTCTGCACGTCACAACACATAATTTATGGGTGGAGATCCGAAATCGGCCTTTTAACAGCTTAAGGAAACCAGGGGATACCACAATGCGTCGGTGAATTCTTTGTGATCTGGGAAAGATTCACGTTTGGTCACGTGGTCCTTAAGCCTATACTGGTATTCTTTCAATATTTTTGCGAGTATTGTACATGGCACAGAGGCAAGCAACCAGTTTGCTAAACTCCTATGTCCCTGGGCAGTTGTTCACACGCAGTGGTTAAGCCAATTCCACTATATTCATTCTTGAAACACGATAAAAAGTGAGTTCCCGACCTACTGTAGTTACTTATAGACATGCAAGGCGATATTCGGTTAATTTTGGTTGAACACATTATAGATAGACCTTCTCAGCTTTTGGAAATCAGACCATTTCCACTCGCCCTGCGAGGGGCAATTTTGTCTTGCGGGAAGAACTCTCAACCTCCTAGTTTCCCTCCTGCACATGTCCGGCACCCAGGTGTCATTGTGGAATTCGTTGGATCCTTCATGAAGATACTTTGACTTGCATGCTGCCAAATTACCAGATTTGAGGAAATCTGAAATTCCTACATGTGCCTCGAGGCGCTATTGGACAGCTTCTATTCCATGTTAGTTCGGACCGGGGAGAAGCACAAGAGGTGAGCGATTGTGAAATGAGGGGATTCGCCATATGTTCTGCTTCCGTTGCTTGGCTAGAGATCACCGCCCATTCCTAAAAGGTATAGAGTTTGTTTCTTGGTCCCGGAACCGGACATGCGGCTCACAAAAGACTTCCCGGGTTCCGTTGAAGTACGGACCGGTCAATCCATGCACTCGGTGCGTGGATTCTCTCCATTTTTTGAAGCCGCAGTTGGGAGCAAATATGTTGCTTGCTCAAGGACGTCGGTGTGGCAGGGGCAAGTTCGGATCCCTTTTCGATCCCAGTATACACCAGTCAGCGTGGCGTAAGACGGTAGGTACCACAACCCAGTTCTGCATGAGATGCAGGCGCTACCGATATCAACTGAGCCCGCCAGAACCGAGGCGATTGAAACGGGTAAAACTTTGAAGCTTGAAACTCGAACTTGAAGCTTGAATGTTAGACTCCAAGTCTATATCTGTGTGCTGCTGCTGCACACTCTGGCACAACTTTAGTATCTGTGAACGGAACTACATCATTTAGTACTATGTCAGAGCAAATTGGGTATCTCTATGTTTCTGATATCTCACCAAGTTCACACTTGACAAGCCTGTGCAGTTATTTTTCCTCGTAATATATACATAGCAATGATGCCATCGACATGATTCTCCCTCTCTTGCAAATTCTGTGTGGTTGGCATACTGAAACTCTTCCAGGCCACATGGCGAGCGCTAATGGCATTAGGCCCCGTTGTGGCAGTGTGGCCGCGTATTGTTAACCGCTCATAAACATAAGTATGCACCTAGCTGAGACCTAGAGTAGTACTATAGTACTTGTCAATGACTCACAGATACATTCGGCATGTCATCTCAGGCTGGGTATTGATTGGCACATGCCTGGCAGATCCCACGGCCTGACTACCACCGACTGACGTACCCCTCCCTCTTCAGCTTCAGGCTTCTGGGCGCCCGCATGCAGCTGGGAAACAGAGCATGCAATAATCAATCAGTGACAAAGCCGGGTATCCGAAGATTAATTGCAGGGCAAGTACACCTGGCGCATCTGAACCTGGCTTGAGCGGGGCCATCCAACAGTGAGCTAGCGGGGAATGCACACGTATCACACCCATTAGAAGACAAGAGGTTAACATTAAGCCCGTGATTACTGACAGCAAAATCAAGGGACTGGAATAATACCTGAGGGTCAAATTCGAACGTGATTTCCATCGCGACGTGCCAAATTTAATTGTTGAGTCGATACTGCTCGATCCTCCTTCCTCATTCTCCGGGATCGGCTGACCAACATAATACCCAAGTAGTATCAATAAGGTCACAGGGAGCAATGGTCTCAATACACCAGTGCTGATAGCAGATATCGGTCGCTGTTACCCCAACTCGCCTTAGAATCAAGACTCTCAGTTCATTCCTATGAAATACACATTCTCGCGTACACAGGACGAGCTGTGAGAAGCGCCAGAGTCTGAAAAGACGTGTCCGTTCGCGCACGTCATGGTCGGAAATTGACCTCTGCAACTCCAAAGACCACATCCGGGATATCTGGCTCAGCATCCCCATCACTATCATCCAGGCCTGGTCTTTTTCCCTTCCCTGTGCCAAACGTTAATTTCATTATATTATATAACAAGGTATGCACACCCTTGACCGAAATGTCAGAACCCGTATCACTCCCGTAAGTTCTTCGGGTGTTAGGATTAGGCATGCTGATGAGCACGGATACCTGGAGTCTCTCCTCTTCTTTGGGCTGGTCCTTGGCACCACCCGCTGGGTAAATTGCCTCTGAATTGAGCTCCGCTTCCGATTCGTTCCGCTCCCCGGAAGGAACATGGAGAAGCGGCGGGGAAGGTGTTGTGAACGGACGTTGACTCAGCAGGCGAGAAATAAATAGTCTATGTGTACGTTGGCGTTCAGATGTAGGGAATGAGGCGGTGCTTCCATCTCCCGGAAGTGAGAGGGATTTCGGGTTGTTAGAAGACATCAGGGTTGCTGAAACAGGCTGCAGGGGCAAAAGGAAGAGTGGGACCTGATCAAACGTTTCCACTCTCCCAGGCACAGCGAAACGTACTTACCAGAATTCCTTCCCATCTTCCTTCCCCTTTACCAAGATTATCGGCATCAAGGCCGCCTTCATATGAGCTATCGTGTACCTGCTCGTGCTCGTCAACCCACACCTCCCATAACTTAGGTTTCTCTCCAAAATCACGCCTCCGACCCCGTCCTATCCCGCCGGGACCATCTTCCAATGCACCAGGAATAAGTACTCCTGCAGCAAGGGCTTCTTCTATACGTCGACGGAACCGTCGACGCAGGATGAACGATCTAATGCAGCTCTTGGGGTCAAATTCTTGAAACATTGAAAATCAGGGACCAACCTGATTACGATCGCACACGATACGGCTAATAAGAGAAGAAGGGTTGCAAGAAACCTAGAGAGAGATATAAACATGATTTGTAGGTAGTAGAACTGCTTAGGCGACCTATGTGCGCGGGAGCTAACGGAGAGAGACTTACGTGAATAGATATAACGACGAAGATTGCGTAGCGCTAGTTGAGAGTATGCACGTCAGGTCCACTGCGACATGAGTAAATGTGTTTTGCGCACGGTTGATTATTGCCTGGATTAGAGGTGGGTGCATTATTGAGAGAAGAGGTGGCGCTTTCAGACGGAGTGGACGACGTGATAGTCGACATCTGCGAGATGAGTAGATTACAATGACCGTCACAGTTCGTTTGAGGTGGTCGTGAGGCTACGAGGTATTAAAGATACTTAAACGTCGCAACCAGAAGAAGCGACGGTGACAGCTTGAACGGCCTGCAATGGTGTACTTTTGCCCTGTGAGAAGTTGGTGGAAAGCCTGTGACAGCGTTGCCGCAGCCAGTGCTTACACAAACACGCAGTGCTTTTCCTTCCGCGGCTCTCGTCTCCCCGTGTTCGTTGCCACGTTAAATGTTGCTTTTCTCTCTCATCCCTTTCCTGTCCATATGCCTCGCATCTGCCAAGAAGTCACCGCGAGAGAAACTCACTTCCCTTGCTGCCGCAAACAACGGCGTCGTCAAGCTCGATGACGAGATTTATAGTCTCATCACTTCTTCCGACCGTGATTGGTCGGTTGCTATCCAACTCACCGCTCTCAAGTCATTCAAATGCATGCCGTGCAAGTAAGGACATATTCTTGCTGTTCAGGACATGCTTCTTAAATATCTGTAACAGGGAACTCGATCCTATCTTCCGAACTCTGGGAAACGCGTGGACTAAAGTGTCTGCTACCGACAGAGAATCCCACTTCTTTGCGACACTGGATTACGAGGACGGCAAGGATACTTTCCGAAAAGTACTCTTCTGTGATTTTGCCACATGCACGCTTGTCTTATCTAGCCACCACGCAGCTTGGACTTAATTCTGCGCCTGCACTTCGAATTTATCCTCCTGCGAAGGGTCCTCGCCGACCAGGGAACGGAAGGTTTGATGGTTTCACTTTTGATTTTGGTAACAGGTGGGAGATGTCTATCATCCTTTGGACTCTTTGACGTCTGGCTTGCTCTTAGTGGCTTTGATCCTGCAGAATTAGCTGCACAGCTGTCACGCCATACGCCTGTTCCAATTCCTTATCGAGCACCACCAAACTACGCTTTGATCGCTACAATGGTGTCATCCCTCCTCACATTCGTTGTGGTCGCTCGCTCTATCTTGCCCATCTTGCAGTCTCGTTGGACGTGGGCGTTACTCACCATCGGCACGTCTCTCATTATGGTAGGGGGCTTCATGTTTGTTCGTATCAGAGGGATGCCATACATCGCCGGTGGCCAAAATGGAGCGCAATTGATCGCTCCTGGTTTCCAAACCCAGTACGGAATTGAAGTGCAGATCATCGCTTTTCTCTGTACGTCCGGAGTCTTTCTGTTTTCAAGTGGACCCTCTGCCTTCTGACATCCCGCCCAGACGGTGTGCTATCTCTTGGGTTCATCTCCTTGACAATGATCGTGCCTCGCCACCCCTCGCCCGGGCGTCAACGATACAGCATTTATGTCTGGACAGGCGTGTCCCTTACACTTTTCTCCGTCCTTGTGTCTATATTCAAGATAAAGAATGGAGGTCAGTCGCCTTCCGCCATGGTTTGCTGCCCTTTTCTGATCTCTGTCTAGGATACCCTTTCAGGCTTCTGTTATAAAGAGAAAAAAAGATTCATGTGCCATAAATTTCTATCATAATATCTGGTGGCATAAGACAAGTGCATAGACGTCAGGCAGGGTTATGGCCGAAAATTCATCGAGAGACACTCGAGTCTATCCTGTCCGAGCACCCATTCGTACCGCTCATCCTCTTTGAAGTCGAAATAAGTCGGAATAACGCGATAAAAAGCTTTTCGTTGTTGTTCTACGACTTGTCTAGCTTCTTCCAAACACTGACTGCAGATTGACCCAGAAGGAATATTGTTTTGAAGCCATCGCATGACCTGCAATACGTCTGGTTGCGCCATTTCTGCATTTCTCATCCACAAAGTGAGCGTTTTCTCGCAAGTTTCTTTCCGGTGATGAACTGCTCTTGGTCGTTCCACCAATGCCACGTCGGGAACGATGTTGACAAGCCGCTTGATAGCTCGTGTCATTCTCTGTCGTGCATTGGCCACGACATTCCACGCATGCCACGTCAATGGACTGGTCTCCATCATATACGGCGGTAATGTGCCTGAATCCCGACGGGCGATTGCGTAGAATGCGATAAGGACTGTGGTGACCTCTATTTGGTCATGGTATGATGTTGCAATGACGCGCAGGGCATCCTTAAGCTTCTGCGCTGCTCGTTCGGAATCCACCTCCGTTTGGAAGTGTTCCAGGTCCGGAAAGAAGTCGACGCGCAGGCGTGTCGTCGACCATAGCTGAAGCATTGTAAACTTGTACCTGTGGGAGAGCCGAATGATTCCCAGTAACTGATATAGCGTCGGAGAAATCGCAGCACTGTGATTTTGTGTTCAGTCGTCACTCTGTAAGCACCACTGATCGATTCACTGACTAGTCATCATAGATCACGCCTAGGAGACTCTCCCAATCGGTGGCATCGTCTCCAGGAGTTGGCATGTAGAAAACCCCCTGGGATTCCGCAAGGCCGGGCGTGAGTGATAGAAGCATGGACTCTAGAACCGTCGACCGATGGATCAGTCGATCACTGTGAACGAGAAAGTCAACGGAGGGGAAGACCAGAAGGAGGTCGCCGTCAGCAAAGAAGAAACTGTGGTGGCGACGTTTCACGTCCGGCAGAAACACTGCAAGCCGGAAGCTGTCCTTCTGGAGTACCTGCAACGGCAATGAGAGAAAGTCCATTGACGGAAAAGAAGATTGGAACTGGTAAATGTGGGTAATATCACGACAACCACCTCAAAACTTGAAGCCCTTTATATATGTGTAGGTGTAGAAGTTCCAAGTGTGCCACTCTCATTGCGGAGACATAAACTGTGCAGCTCACGGGAAACAAAGACAATAAATAGCAAGGACCCTGGCTGTTGAAGTGAGAGACAAGAATGCAGCCTTATGATGTCGCACTTGTAATATGAGACAAACCATCTCGCATATAACAGCATTAGAGCGGTACGGTGCTGCGCCGCTACAGTTTGTATTACACCTCTTGGGACGTCAGAAACGGATTTGGCGTTGTAACATGAGAGCTTATAGTGGTAGTGGTGATGTCAGACCACGTGCCATCACGGTTCGTTACACCTTGGGGTTGCCGTGTCTACAGGGGTGAATCCAGACAGGGGAGCTCACAGCAAATGTAAGAGCAGCAGTGGCAGACTACTTATGTAACTCTCGACGCTCGCCCGGTTCTTTGCCTCGCATTGAAGTCTGCGTCCATCGGCCGTCGCCACACGTATGGATTAGTGGAGAAGATGGAGCTGGAGACGGAAGTACCTGGGCCACTCAGGGATAACGCCATGCCGTGAATGAATGGCATCATGTACAATCACTTTTCCACTGACCATGACTTACGCGGGCCAAGCAGGTACCACAACACTTTTGGCTGTATGACCACTCTATGGGAAAACAGGTGTTTCACACAGTCGTCATACAGAGGCTACGAGTCTGGCGCTAGTGAGACGGATATTCTGCTTATGCATGACTCAAGCATAGTCTGAGACTTACACCTGCGGCGCACCGCAAGAATAGTTGCCGTCGAGCCTGGCACATGACCTGAAAGCATTTAAGTCTGGGTTCGTCTCGTTTTTATGGCAATCGTCATGACTGCCCCCACTCAAGACCTTGAGGTTCTTTTCCCACTTCCATATCCTCCTCCTTCTGTGCTCTCCCCATCTGCCACTCCTGGCATCACCCGTGAGTCTGAAGAGGCGTTGGTGCGTCTGTTGAAGAAAAATCATGTAAAGTTCCATTGTTTCTTCAACGATCGAGGATATCACAAGTGCGTCGATCGTTCATGTCGAGCTCATTGTAGAGTTGACATTTGGTTCCCCTAGCCATTTGTCTCATCACCTTTATGCGGCGTATCATATGGGGGCATCTCCAGAGCTTCTGCAGGCCGCATACGACTTGCATGCTCATTATCAGCGCTTGGCATACAAGTCTCCTTCCTCTATCGACGCAACTAACTGGAAAGATCATCTCGGAAACGAAGAGTGAGTTGTGTAACGGACGTCACTCGTGCATGATCGCTTAATTTATTGTGCAGCTACTATGATTCGTATCTGGCCTTTTTTTCCGCAGAATTGGTTAACAAAGGCCTGGAACCTACACTTAAGAATTTTTTCTTCTCTACGGAGGCAAATTGGGGGCACAAGGAACACGATGCGCATCCAGAAATGATTAGCAGGCTTCTAGCGGGCCTTGTCCATCCTTTTATTTACGTCGGCCATGGCATGGAGTTTGGACAACTTGGAATGGTAGCTGAAGGTTGGTTGGTCGCCGCTGATCCTGAACAAGACACTTAAGCTCAGCATACAGGATATGCACAAGCTGCTGTGCACTCCGTACCCACTTCTGAGCTCATATCTCGGGACTTTCTTGCGCCATTGTCGCCATCAGTGTCCATTGCTAACGCATTGGCACGAAAGCTGAGTTTTGCGACTTCTGCATCATCAAAATCACTCCACCCCTTTAGTATATTGGCGCGGATCTTGAATGACCCTCGTCTGTCACCTGAAAAACCGGCAGGTGATGTTGAGAGGTATTTTGAAGCTGCCATTAAACGTGTCAGTCATATTCTTCGCGAGTACGCTGAGATGTGGGATGTGGATGCCAGCTCGCCTGCGGCAGTCAATCGCCGAGTGGAAGAGATTGCCTGGGTCGTTACGCTCATCTATGGTGTAGGCGGCTGGAGAAAAGGCCACCCCTTCAAGGCCGACTTCTTTGCGTGAGCAACCTTTTATTGATCATGGATACTATGTTGAACCTATTGTGTGTGACATAGGATGCACCTTGTCACGTCGAGCCTCTTCCTCCCCTCGTTGCTCGTGCACCTCTCTGTCGACTCAAAAAGCATGTTCTTGCGCTCTTATTTTGCCGTGATTCTAGGATACTGGGTTTCACAAGGTCGTGCGAACTTGGACATTGATACGTTTTATGCAGGCACTGTTTCAGATCCCGTAGCTCCAGGCTTGCACCCGCACTCAAACCCTGACACACTGGTGAAGAGTAATCCCACTCCGAACCCATGGTATCCATTGTTGCAATCCACGCTAGTGCATCCTGGGGAGCATCTATTGAAGCTGGAGAGAGCCTTGGCACATTACGCAGCTTTGTACGGCACCACTCGCAAGGGTCATTTCAAGGATACCGAGCTAAAAGGCAGTGAGAAGCTGGAGGGGACGGTCTTTTTGCGCACTGCCTGGCTCAGTATGAACAGAAATGGGTGGATGAGAGAAGGTGATGAGAAGGGCGATTGGGACTTTGACGGGTTTTTCGAAGAGTGATTGCTTGCGAAGACAACTTCTGTAACTGAAACAACTGTAATTTGGCGTGCGTACAAATTGGATTCAAGACACGCGTGATTTGCGATTAGATTAGTCTTCACTTGGAAACAGAAATGACCCGGCAGCGGAGTACGAATGCAGTCGTTCCTTGTCGCAGTCGCCATTACTCGCGCTCCACACCTCTACCGCTCTCTCCAACACGGCTTCCGCGTGCCTACTTGGCACCTTCTTCCTATCCCTTGGACCTTATAGACGAACCATACCCGCTGTACTAGACTTATCTCCTCGGACCACAATCCCTAATTAGCGTATTGGGCAACGCGAAAAGAACATGTCCACATCAACCAATATCAAAGTCGTGTGTCGGTATGTGTGCTTTTTGGAAGTAGATCCCAACGTCACACCCACATTTGTTGGGAACTAGTTTTCGGCCTGTCAACGCCATCGAACAGCGCGAAGGCGGAGATATTGTTGTATCTTTCGATGACAACTTGCAGTCAGTGAAACTACGTTCTGCGCAATTAAGCCAAGGCCCGGAAAAGGATGGCTTCACTTTTGACCGCGTTTTCCCCATGGGTACCAAGCAACATGAAGTTTTCGACTATGGCATAAAGGGGTAAGTCGCACTAGCCCTCTGTGAGTTGGATGTCTGTTCAACGCGTGTTTAGCATCGTGAAAGGTAATTGGCACTCGCCTTTTGACGTAGTACATACACAGACAATGAGGGTTACTCATTTTATTGTTTGACAGATGTTATTGACGGGTACAATGGAACCGTATTTGCTTATGGACAGACTGGCTCTGGAAAGACGTTCACAATGATGGTGCGGATGATGTGACATGAAAACTCAAAGTTTAAACTTCGATACAGGGTGCAGATATCGACTCGGAGGAATTGAAAGGCATCATACCCCGCATAACGGAGCAAATATTTACATCCATCGTCGAGTCCGACACGCACCTTGAATATGTTGTCAAAGTTTCATACATGGAGATCTACCTTGAGCGGATACGGGATCTATTAGCTCGTAGGTTGCGTCATGGTTTACACGTACGACATGTGAATACCTTATTTCAGCCCAGAACGACAACCTTCAAATTCATGAAGAGAAATCCAAAGGGGTGTATGTCAAGAATCTATCAGACTACTATGTCGGCAGTGCAAAGGAAGTCTATGAGATTATGCGACAGGGTGGACAGGCGCGGATGGTTACGTCTACCAGTTTGTTTGTTCGGTGGCTTTCTCTGAGTTGTAGTTGATGCCCGTTTTACAGACATGAATGCTGAGAGTTCTCGGTCTCACTCAATCTTTTTGATCACAATTCAGCAGCGGAACACAGACACTGGCGCTCAGAAGACAGGAAATCTCTATCTTGTCGATTTGGCTGGCTCGGAAAAAGTCGGTAAAACTGGTGCATCAGGTCAGACGCTTGAAGAAGCCAAGAAGATCAATAAATCGTTGTCTGCTCTTGGTATGGTCATCAATGCTCTTACAGACGGGAAGGTGAGGTATACCTTGAGGAAGACATTTGTTCGCACTTACAATTCCTCCCAGTCAACTCACATCCCTTACCGGGATTCTAAACTTACCCGCATCTTGCAAGAGTCCTTGGGTGGCAACTCGCGAACCACCTTGATAATCAACTGTTCTCCGTCCTCTTACAATGAGGCCGAAACATTATCGACACTACGGTTCGGTATGCGTGCTAAGTCGATCAAGAACACTGCCCGTGTCAACGCGGAATTATCACCCGCGGAGCTCAAAGGCCTTCTCAAGAAGGCCCAAGTTGCCAACGCATCGCAACAGGCATACATTACTGCCTTGGAAGCAGAAATTTCCATTTGGCGCTCTGGAGGGCATGTCGAGCCTGGGGAATATGCTGTTGCTGATAAGGCTGGTGCACCTGTGTCAGCGCCCAAGAAGAGCCCAGTCCCATCGACGCCCTCAACTGCAAGAAGCCTCACTCCTTCGATACCTGCCGTTGAAAGCTTACGGGGTGACATCGATAGTCGGCCGCAAACCCCGACGGTGGTCGGTTTGGACAAGGATGAGAGAGAGGACTTCTTGAAGAGAGAGAATGAATTGAGCGATCAATTGGCTGAGAAGGAAAGTGCATTAGTAGCGCAGCAGAAGCTGGTGCAAGAGATTCGAGAAGAGTTGAATTTCGTTAAAGACTCGGAAAATTCTCTTTCCAAGGCAAGTTTGTTCGATTATCATGGAGTATTTTTTCATCATGCCACCTTACAGGAAAACAAAGCCATGTCGAGTCAGCTCAACGAACTCCGTTTGCAGCTAGAGCGTCTTGACTATGACAATAAGGAGGGCGGCATTACCATTGATATCCTTAAAGAACAGAATCAGGATTTGACTAACGAATTAGAGGAACTTAAGAAGACTGTTGAGGGACTCAAGTCCATACAGAAAGACCTGTCAGCGGAGGATAAGGAGAAGAAGAAGGCAGAGAAGATGGCCATGATGATGGCACAGTTTGATACCGTACGTCGGCCGACTTTGGTTATTTTGGCTCGCGTAAGGGTTACATATGTGCTCATTGCTGGCTCAACAGCAAGGTGCATTTTCCGAGAAGGAAGACTTGCTTCGTGCAACATTGGGCAAGCTTGATGCCATCGATTCGGATGCCGCGATATCCTCCTTGACAGCAGAAGATATTGCTACATTACGACGTCAACTGACTGAAGGGCAACAGCAAGTCCGAGACCTTGTGGACAAATTACTTGTCACACAGGAGGCGAGTGAGCATCATGAGCGACGGAAAGCTGAGATGGAGAAGCGGTTTTCGGCATTGGAGACTGAATATGAGGACTTACTAGGTACGTACTCCCGGCTGATTCTGCCAATGTATTGTTTTACCACGGACTCTCCAGAAAAAACTATACATGACGAGGAGACTAGCAATGTTGATGTGGCCGAGTCCATGGCTGACTACAAGGTTCGTACAAAAGCATCATCTTGGAGACGTAGCATTAATCTTGTTTGAATGGTTCAGAGCAAGCTTGAGACACAATTTGCTGCAAAGCGCGAGTCCCATGCTCGCGAAGTCCAAGACCTAAAGCAGCAAGTTGAGGTCAAATCTAACGAAGTTCGCATCTTGAACTCGAATATCAGTGAGCTAAAAAACCTTAATGAGGAGCTTAAGGTATGCTCTGAAGCGACAATTGCAACGTGTTATTCAATATGAGTTGGCAAACAGCGTGCGTTCGCCGTAACGTCGGCAGGGATTGAAGGGGGAAAGAACCTTGCTGAGAGTGCAAAGGACCTCGAGCGCACACGGAAGGCGATTACGGTGCAGCTCGCCGAATTTGATGGAGTCAAGAAGAACCTTGTTCGAGATCTTCAAAATCGTTGCGAGAAGGTAAACAACTAACATTTGTCTAATACACATATCTCGCTAACTTACAACTTTGACAGGTAGTCGAGCTTGAGATTCAGCTTGATGACATTAAAGAGCAGTACAACAATGTCATTCGTAATAGCAACAGCAAAGCGCAGCAGAAGAAAATGGCTTTCTTGGAGCGCAACTTGGAGCAATTGACTCTGGTGCAGAAGCAGGTGGGTTCTTTGGGGCAGGCGGAGGGCATGCTTTATATTTGCGAACGGAAATGTGGGGCTTACACTATGGACAGCTGGTCGACCAAAACTCCTCTCTCAAAAAGGAGGCTGGTATCGCTGAGCGCAAGCTTCTCGCGCGAAATGAACGCATCCAGAATCTTGAGGCTCTATTGCAGGACGCAGATCGACGCCTAGCTACGCAAAACCAGAAGTTTGAGGTACAGCTTCAAGCCGTTCGGGAGCGTTTGGATCAGGCAAGGTGTAAGTGAATGCTCCTCGATCCGTCATGCGCGGGCTGTCATGGCAATCTGAAACTGATATTGCCTATTGTAGCCATGAAACCCGCAGTCAGTGGCGCACTCAACTTTGGACGAATCGCAAAGCCACTGCGAGGCGGAGGGGGAACTGCGTCTGGTGGGACTCCAGCAAGTCCAGGCTTTGCGGGGACATCTGCAGCTTCGCCATTGGGGCGAGTCCAGAGCGAAGAGGGCAGGTATGTGCATCCACCCAATCTCCTTCACATGAATAATATAAATGTACGCCCATGAATATCTTCAGTGCATCTGGTAAGCCCATCGATTATGGGATGTACCTTTTTCTAATGAAATTCTTAATAGCCAAACGTGCATCATGGTTCTTCTCGAACTCTCGGGGTGGCTAGGCGACGAGAGTCTCCTTTTCCTTCTGTTTTTTTTTTTTTTTTTCGTACCTTCTTGTATTTTCCTGCCGACAACTGCCAGTCACATTTGCACCACGCAACATCGAGAGATTTGCTTAGCACCGATGCGACCGGAGCCAATTGTTGCAGATCCGCCATGGAGCGATTGTGCTGTGTCCTGGCATCAGCCCTGCACTTATATCTTTGCCGTTCTGTTGAAAACCGTCACGACCCGTCCCTGATATGGAGCTCCGCGTCCAGCGTTGAGGTACTAGTAGCACTGCCTCAGGTTCGAGCGCGGTGCGCCGTCGCGCTGGTTTGAGCTTAAACTCCCAGGAGACTTCTATTTCCAAATCTGAGCCGCTTCTCTGTCCGCGCCACACTACAAACAAAAAAAATAAAGTAAGATTCACTAAGTGCTGGAAAGGCGCGAGCTGCTATGGAGAAATATGAAACACGGTGAATCCATATGAACAGGCGCTGGTCGCGGGGCGGTAACTCTCTGAGTTCACGGCCCGAGAAAAGTTGCAGCCCCGACACTTTCGTCCCCTCATCCTCCCTCAGTTCCATCTCTCCTCCCCCCAAAAAGTACTCGTAACTTAGCCTATTTCTTCCGCCGAGCTTCATCTGTATGTATGTCTATTCTTTTTATTTATTTATCCGTCCACCTTTACGCATGCTTGGCCGTGCATTTTGCTGAACGCCGCATTATTGCCATACACACTCTTTTAGATCCCGTGCGCTACTTTTATACCGGTCGTACTCCTTTATCTGCCATCTGACTATAATTGTTGTATCTCTGGCTCGTACATCTTGGCATCCCTCCCATCCGGTGTACACCCAGACAGCTCCGTAAGGCTACAAGACACGTCGGCCACGCGCCTTTGGTTAATTTTCATCCTCAAAAAAATTCTTTGCGTGAGTCTCTTACTCCGTCGTTTCTCTCGGTCGTATTGACGCGTCGAGAGTCCTTCAGGTTTTTTTGATTCACAATGACAACCAACCCTAATGGCACCTCCCGCAAACCTTCGGGCTCATCAACAAACTCCAGGGGGCATTCCCCCTCTGGTTCCCCCAACCCTGTGTGTTATTATTTTTATTTTTATTTTTATTTTCATTTTATCTACGCCAGTTCCTGACTTTTGTAGGCTCACGGTCAGCGCAAGTTGACCCCGGCGTCGGCGAGCAACATGTTTAATGTTGGGATGGCAGGGCAAAGTTTGAAGGGTCTCAACACTGGTTGGCAAGTCTGTGTCTCTAACCATACCTCGTTTGATATGCATCATGATTGACGGATGCTCCAGGCGTGGAGTAATGGCACTAGCTCCAAAAGGACCGCCTCGATGTCTTCTGCTGCAAGCATCACGGAACAACCCCCTCCTGCTGACGGTGGCTATCGCTCTCCCATGGGTGACTCGACCTGGAATAATCCTCGGCCTCTTGCTTCGTGGGATATGGCTTCCAGTCCTGGCAACGCCGGTGATGCTGGTGGGAGTCCAAAGAAAATGGAGCTCGGTCAAGTGGTAAGATCGTTATGCTTGCGTTTGTCGTAGACATGGCGGGCAAAATTGATTCTGGAATAGGATGCTCACTCCCCTGGTCACGCATATACATTACAACAAGCTCGACAAAGACAGGCAACTGCCGCGCAAGCAGCGGCATTATCTGCACCTCGGATAGTTGGCATTGGCGGCCATGATGATGAGAAGCGGTTGGGGGATGAAGCCGAACGAACGAGCAAGTTCTCACCGCAGCGTTTTGACAACGGAGGGAAGTCCGCGTCACCGACGAGATCAGGTGGTTTCGCAACATCCTCACCATTTCCAACTCAGTCGACAGCACTCCCAGTCCATGGGACCAGTAGCCAAGTGAACTATGACGGCAATCAAAATTCAAATGTAGACGAGCTGTCTCTGGGACTACGAGGGATGGCTGTCGAAGATGATTATGGGGCAGGTCAAGCTGTCATATCCTATCGTGCCCAGCAACCAAACCATAGTGGTGCTCCTGGCGTGCAAACGCCTCATGTCCGCCCTCCGCTGCCAATGCAGCCCCAACCTCCTCGACCCGGCTATGGAGCGTATCCGCAGGCGGATTATTCGGCTTATTATGCGACAGCAGCACCAGGCCGGGACCAGTTTGCTGTTGAATATCCATATGGATACGACACATACCACAATGCCTCTGATCCTACAGCCATGTATGGTTCTGCACCGGCTCTTAATCCTGCAACTTCTCCTGGGGGCTTGTATCCATCAATTTCTCCACACCCCCATCCCGATATGCACAGAAGTCCATCGGGTGTCTTTTACGAGTACAATGGTCCCGCTCGCCCAACAGGGTCCCAATTTTTCTACACTCCTCATCAGGCTATGGTATATCACCCGCCCCCACCCACTCATTCTCCCATGCCCACCCCCCAACTCACTGTAGCGGCCGCATCTTTGAATGATAAGAAAAGGGAACTGCAGGCAAGTGGATGAAATGACTTTTTCGAAGCTGGTTCCGTTGCTCACGAAGTGTAGCACATGCAGTATACCATTCAACAGCAGCATCAGCAGCTATCTCATCAGCAAAATCTTATTATGGCGTCACTGCGCCACTCCACTCCTTCCCCTCATCCTCAAGCATACCCGGCTGGCGTTGAATATACCGGACAACTCCCAGTCATGTTGGGAGGGGGGGTTCTTCCTCCAGGGACCCCCGTATATCCTCATACCACACCAAACCCTCATTCAATGCATTTGTATTCACAAGGCATACGTCCTGGTCGTCGGACCGATAACAATGATTCTGCAGTTGCGTTACGAAGTGCTCTTCTAGACGAGTTTCGTGCCAACAAGGCACGGAAATGGGAACTTAGAGTAAGTGGTTTCAGTGGTCCCCATTTCTATGATTAATGTGTTCCCTATCTTCCAGGATATATTTGGTTATGTTGTCGAGTTCAGTGGAGACCAACACGGGTCCAGATTTATCCAACAAAAGTTAGAGAGCGCGACCAGCGAAGAAAAACAGAGTGTTTTTGATGAGATCATTCCGGATAATGCTTTACAGCTTATCCAAGATGTCTTCGGCAATTATGTGAGTCTGACCTTGACCGAATGGCGATTGAACTTAAATTTACTTTGGAAACATGCAGGTAATTCAAAAGCTATTTGAGCATGGTACTCAAGTACAAAAATCTGTGCTGGCGAATACAATGGAAGGTCATATTTTAACGCTTTCGCTGCAGATGTATGGATGCCGTGTGGTCCAGAAGGTGCTTTTGATGTGTTTCACGTTGTTTGCTTCGTTGACGTGTTGTCAGGCTATTGAGTACATTCTCCCTGAACAACAAGCCGCTTTTGTCAAAGAGCTCGACGGCCATGTACTCAAGTGCGTCAAAGACTCCAACGGGAATCATGTAAGGCCTGGTTTGGTAGCGTTGACAGCATGCACACTCATGAATTGCAGGTGATTCAAAAACTCATTGAGCGAGTATCCCCCGATCGTCTCGGCTTTGTTAATTCTTTTAGGGGCAATGTTTATGAGCTATCGACGCATCCGTATGGTTGCCGAGTCTTGCAACGCTGCTTTGAGCATTTGGGTGAAGATCAAAACCGTCCGTTACTTGAGGAGCTGCACAAATACACCATCAATCTAATGCAGGACCAGTTTGGGGTGGGTTATATCCTCCAAGCATTAGGCTACTTGTGATGAACATTTCATATTTAGAATTATGTGGTCCAGTTCGTTCTGGAGCATGGCAAGCCAGAAGATCGGGCTCTCATTATCTCGAAACTACGCGGTCAGATGTTGCATATGGCTAGACATAAATTTGCTTCCAATGTCTGTGAGAAGGCTCTAATGATGGCAGATTTGGACAATCGCCGCCTACTCATTGATGAGATCATGACACCGAAACCGGATGGTGTTAGCCCAATTGTCACGATGATGAAAGACCAGTTTGCAAGTTCGTTATATCTAATTCTCTACTAGACTATTGTTAACTGGATGTTTTTACAGATTATGTACTCCAACGGTCCTTAATGGTCGTTGAAGGTACTCAAAAGGAGGAGCTTGTTAACAAGATCCGGCCTCACCTTGTTAGCATGAGGCGCTATTCGAGTGCTTATAGCAAGCATTTGATATCAAGTATGTCGTCCACAGAAATTGGTGGCTGTTCTTACAGTTTGATTTCTAGTCGAGAGGCTCCTAGACAAGTGCGTTCCCAGCACCGGGGCAGAGGAGACAACTGGTGCGGCTCTCGTTGAGTTGGAATTAGCATGAACTATTGTTTGATACCTTTAGTGTTTGATGATGACCCAACTCGCATACCATCTATATCCTCACCATCATTCCATCATGGCCATTGATTGTTTGCGTTTTTCATTGCAGTCACCCCGCATTTCTTTCCCTTGCATCGTTACCATCTTGACTATAATCAACCGCTGTCCTTATGCGTTCTCGAGCCTTACTTAGTTCAAACTTTAGTCTCCTTGTGTGCTTCACAAAATAATTGAATAATAACTGATTTGACAAATCCTCAAATTCTGATAGCGGAGCTAGCCAGGCGTGTCAACGCCTTGGCGCCTAAGTACTGTCGACAGACGTGTCGTCTTCTGCTATATGGCACACGACGAGGCAGGCGTTCCTGTAGAGGCAGCGGCCTCGCTGTTTGGTGCTGGGGATGAGTCGGCCATCGATTTCTTTTCGTCCAGCTTTAATGAAGATGATTCACAAGATCAGTCGTCATCTATGCATGATTCTGGTGTCGCATCGAACCTCTTCGAGGCTGGCCCCGATGAGAGCACCACATCCTTTCCTCAGACTGTCTCCCATGATCCATTGTTGTTTGATGCCGGTGGCGTACTGGGTCGTGAGCCTAATCCAGAGGCAACTCCTGGCATCCAAGTCGACTCCCAGGCGGGCTATGATTCTACTGCAATTCAGCCCCAAGGATGGCAAGATCAACATGGACAGTGGCATTTGTATAATAACCAGACCCAGCATACCTCGACATATGATTATGCATGTATGAACGCCTTTGTTCTCCTTCAGTTTGACTCAGTTTCCGCTAACCTTTTCTTTAGCGCAAAACCAGTCAACTGACCTCTATGCACCTCATACTGAATATCATGCGCAGACACTTAGTCAGACGATGGGATACTCTGCGAGTTATTTGGCGTCACAGCCTACAAGCTATACAACGTCGCAACAAGTTGATTATACGGGCTCGCAGACCCTCTATACACCTCGACAAACCTCCAATCAATCATCCGATTATGCTCCACAGCCCTATTCCTATGACCATGGCCCCGAATTCACGCAAAATAGTGCTCAATCCGTGTACAATCCGTACGCGCCCAGCGTTCAATCATATGGGAGCCTTTCAACAGTGGACTCTGGCACACAGGAGAAGCAGAACTTGCAGAGCCCAAAGGATGTCAATGCTTACCGTCCAACTACGCTGAATGCATACGATCCTCCTATTCCGTCAAAGACTCGTTCAAAGGTCCGTCCAGCCTTTCACGCATCGCAGCCACCCTCCACCGTTCCCAACGGAATACATCATCATCCATATACCGGTGCGCCACAACCATCGCTGTCACTACCGCCGCCACCACCTCCTCCTGTTCGTGGTACGTCGCAGCCATCTTCGTCACTACCGCCTCCTCCAGCTGCTGCTACTGCTCCTGCTCGTGGTGCAGGTGTTTTAACACCCCTTACGTCTTATCCCACGGCCCGGCAGTCGTTAAGCGCAAGCGAGTCATTCCATGGTTTGTCTTCTTTCATACTGCGAACTCTTTCAGTCAACGTATCTTTCAATAGTTGTCAACTCCTCTCGGTGGAGTCACGGAACGGATGGTGTGCATGATGTAAGTTTATCTTCGCACCATAGTGAACAAAGCAACGTGTTTGGTATGGCCCTTGGTGACCTACCCTTGTCCACCCAGCTGGCTGATTATGAACACAGGAAGTGTATCAGCTGATCACATGGATGTTTCAACTTCTTTCCAACCAAACCCGCAAGGTGTCAACGTTGAGGGTGAATTACATGACGTCGAGTCTATGTCTTCCGCATATGACCCTAATCCTGAGGAGAATGTCTCGTTTCCGACTGACACATCGACGTTTGAAGCGCCACCGTCGCAGAGTGATCTCGAACAGCCTTTAACTGGTGAAGAACTCTCTTTTACTTCTGCAGACCTCGATCGACCTAGTTTCTCGCCGCCACCGTTGACTGGTTTGCCTGTGGAGTATTTTCAGAAACCTCAACTGACGACCGGTACAGGTCCTCAAAATGGGTTTGCAAACGGGTTTGAGGATAGTCGGGCTCCATACGATCCATATGCTCCGGCTCACCATTCTCGCCAGAACTCTGACGCATCTCACACAGGATCCATCTATTCAAATGCTGGAATTACGTCACCCATACCCCAGGATCCTTACGCCCCTCCCAACTCATCTACTCTCCCACGAAAAGATTCTACTGCGTCATCGATTCATAGCTCATATAGCCACAGCTCATTTGTTGCTGTTGCTGACCCTTCTCACGGCCCTTATGCAACGACGACTGGATTGCAACGAGTCCAAAGTCGACAAAGCCAACACTCTTATGAGGATGAGTATACTTCGCATTACAATCACACCCGTGATCCAGATCTGGGTACAACAGACGGGCGATTGAATCCAACTGCTGATCCTGATGCTGTTGGCCTTTCAACCGTTCTAGCTGCCCCTACTTATGCGCCATATGCACCCTCTCCTTCATTATTGGGCACAAATGATCCGTTAGGTCGAGCATCCGCGCGCGTTCCGGTAATAAGTTTCGGATTCGGCGGCAAACTCGTTACTTGTTTCCATTCGGCAGGAGAGACCGCTAGTGGATATGACGTCTCTTTGACTTCACGTCAAAGCACCTCAGTCCAACTCCGTACTTTGCATGAAGTGATACCACCTTCCGCAATGGACTCCTCTGCATCGTCTTATCCTGGTCCGCTGTTTTCTGATCCAGGAGCATCTTCAATCAGCCTGGCTCGCACTGTCGGTGTAGGAGTTGCGAACAACGTCAAGGCCAAGAAAGTCCTTGTATTGACGTGGCTAGCAGAGCGCTCTGAGGAGCTCTCCCGTGGAGTGGCTCACATCACATCGGGTTCTCAAGAGAGATATAATGCCGAAGGTAAACTGGTCCTGGTCAGGTTACTCAAAGCCATGGTAGATAATGATGGGCAGCTATCCGGAAGGTGATGACGTCAAACACTCTTGTCGTAAATATCTCATTTTTTCCTCTAGTCCTGCCATAGAATGGGCTGTGCGCACTGCCCTTGTTCCACGTTTAGGGTCACAAGGGCCCTCAACGTCGACAGACCTATTGTCATCTACAGAACATACAATGGCCTCGTCGTATCCATCTGCTCTTGCGGATGCTAATGAACCATCACTAACCGTTTATCATCTCCGGCCTTCTGCCCTTGATCGAATTCAAGAATTCCTCGTCCGAGGAGAGCGACGTCAAGCATATCATTACGCTTTAGATGAGAGGCTATGGGCGCATGCAATGTTGATTGCCAGCAGCGTCGACACCCAGGCTTGGAGAGAGGTTGTGAACGAATTCTTACATTCGGAGTTGTCCATCAAGCCTTCACCGAGACCTCTCCCAGGGTCGAAAGGAGAAGGTGCTGTTGGGTCGACAAATGGCCGGGAAAGTCTTCGCGTTGCATACAGCCTATTTGCTGGGCATGGTGCCGCCGCCGGTAAGTGGCCCCTAAGTTGTATAATTTCAATCTGAATTATTTACAGTGCAGGAGCTTATTCCACCGAAGGCGATGCTAGTGGCAAAGGATTCTTTACTTGCTGCACCTACTGGATTGCACACTACGCCAGTGTCGCCAAATTTCCCACAGACTGCACTAACCTCTAGTGTTCCGCTTGAGTCACTCGCCAAATGGCAGGAGACAGCAGCTGTGATGGCATTTAGTCAATCTACTGGCGATTCAGCGGCACTAACTGCGCTAGGCGATTATCTGGCAGCCAACAGATGGTTTGAAGCAGCACATGCCTGGTTTGTTTTTTTTTTTGGGCTCTCTCAGTCTATACATACTCATTGTTCTTTTAGCTACATTTTATCCCCGCGGACGTCCTCCCTCGGTGGGGCTGGAATACCATCTGTTCGTATCGTTCTTGTGGGCTGTGAAAGTCCGACCATTCTGCGTAATTTCAACAAGGATCTGGACGTGACGCTACTCTCTGAGATTGTAGAATTTGCATTGTCACTATCTCCACCGAAAGGCCAAGATGCATTTGGGGGTCTTCCTCACCTGCAAGCATACAAACTCATAAGGGCATTCCACCTAGCTGAGATGGGACACGTGGAAATTGCAAACCGGTACGTGTTGGTGTCTGATATCTTAGACTGCTGATTTGATTATGATAGAATAGCTATTGTGAAGCTATCGGTGGCACTATTCGGACTTCTACTAGGGGTTCACAGTTCTACACGCCCACATTCATCGGAGAACTAAAGAATCTGTCTGATCGTTTGACCGCTGCGCCTCAAATGGATAAGACGGCTTCGTGGATTTCCAGGAAAATGGCAAAGCCCAGTCTAGACACCATTGGTAGTTGGCTAGAAGGCCGATTCTCCAAACTCATTGTAGGGGAAGGGGAAGACGGTGCTGAACCTCCCGCAGCCGAAGAATCTTATCCTTCTAAGCCAACGTATGGTCCTTTCTCTCACTACAGTACCATTTCTTCTGCAGCGACGTCTGCCAGTCCCTCTCCAAGCCCGACCCCGCACGCACTTAACTCATCAGCCACGACGTCCGATATGCCGTTTGGACACGGACATGTTCATATCGACCGCGCGTCGTCCGCAATGGACCATTTACGCTCCGAAGTACGGCGGCCATCCCCTGTACCACGGGTGGCGTCGGCAAGCGCAACAACCACCACATTTGCTCAATCGTACAATCCTGCATCTCGATATCGGTCGACGCTCGGAGGTGTGAGTGGAGTTCCAGAGAATGAGGGTTCTAATGGATCTGAAGGACAAGAGGTATCTTGGTGGGGGTCAGGTACTCAGGACAGGAGCGGACCGACACCCACAGCTACCACTTTCCACAAGGTGGACGAGACCGAAACTGGGGGCAATTTTGTGTCTTTGATGGATGACTTTTCACCGGGCATCACACCGATTGCAACCCAGTCTTTACAATCGAAGGCTCAGACCCACGAAGACGATGACGAAGACCTTGGCTTCGGCAATTCTGCATTTAAGAAGCGGAAGCCTGATGCTGATGGGTCAGATAAGGAGCCAATGGAGAAGCCGAAAGAGCAGCCGAAGGCGGTGCCAAGCAAACCAGGTATGTGGCTTCTCAAAAATTTTCGCATGTAAGTCACATACTTGATTCTCCAATATCAGAGATGAAGCAGCAATCATCGTCGTGGTTGGGACGATGGTGGAGCCGAAGCTCCGAGTCAGCACAATCCGGACCTATCAAAGCCAAGCTGGGGGAGGAGACGAGCTTTTATTATGACAAGGAGCTTAAACGTTGGGTTAACACAAAGGTGAAGTGTTTGATTGATGGTTAACGAATTTTGAATTGATAGGATACGATACCATGAAAACAGGCGGGTGATACTGAGATTGCCCCGACACCACCACCGCCCCAGCCCCCTCGGCCAAGAACGGCATCTCCAGCTCCAGGTCCCCCACCTAAGGCTAGTGATACTGGGGCACCACCCCAAGCGAGACCTGCTTCGGCAGCAGACATGACGATGCCTCCGCGGCGGCCTCCACGTGTACGCTCGAATCTCGTCCCTACGGATGATTCTACAGCTCCTGGCTCAGCACCACCCTCCGCAACAAGCTTCGAAAATCCTAGGTCAGGAACTGGACCAACACCACCACCTGGTAGCGTTGGCATTGGCCGGCCAAAATCATCAGCGTCAAAGCGAAATGTTCGGAGTCGATATGTGGACGTATTTCAGCAAAGTCAGACTTAGACGTGTAGCACTATTAGTTTATTGGTTTACTTGAATACTCGAATTCATGCACATTGTACGTGAGACATTAGTTTAGCTTGCGTTCAGGTCACATGACCATCTTTGATTACTTACGTTAACCCGTGGAGTGTTCTTGCAGCAAAGTCTTCTTGGGTAGTGTTTGGCACCGTCAAGATGGGAAAACGCAAGAAGTCGAGCCGCAAGCCTACGCAGACACGCAAACGGGAACCCCTTGGTTTGTGTCAATAGTTCATGAAGCGAGTGCCTTCTCATTCCACATACAGAAACATCGTTTACCTGTCTGTATTGCCACCATGAAAAAGCCGTGAACATAAAGCTGGACAAGAAAGAGGGAATAGCGTATTTGAACTGCAAGATCTGCTCGCAGGGGTACCAGAGCAAAGTCAATCGTGCGTGTCTGTGACTCAACCATAGGCACGCGGCTGACCAGCATATGTAGACTTGACCGAACCCATTGACATATACTCGGAATGGATTGACGCTGCTGATGAGGCTGAAAGAACGCAGGGATAAGGGACAGGACGAGGCGAGACGATATATCGCTCTGGAAGAGAGGGTGCTACCATAGATTTGGGCCGCGAATGGCGTTGTTGAAAGCATTATAGCACTAGAACTGTATACCGTTGTAGTCTGCATCTTCTAAATCCACCATGCTATCAAAGTCAAAGCCGAATCCAAATCAAGGTATAGCTAAGCCACTAAGGCGTGAATCTAAAGCGCCTGACCCATTACATATAACCTCCAACGCCCATGGCGGCAGGACTTAAAAGTAGGTTGCACTCAACTTTTTTAGTATGGCAACTCATACCTGTGCAGCCGTCATCCTCTTGTCGTTTGTCCTTGCGGTGGGCTTCCTTCTCATCATACTTTCTTGCGCCTTGTGGTCGAATTGGTTACCCCTCCTCGTTGGTCAGTCAGAGCGTGTTGCATCACACTTTGTGCTGACCGCCTGTTTCAGCCTTGACCTTTGTCCTAGCCCCTTTACCAAACGCTGTGTTTTCTCACTGTGGCTCGGATGATTTCTCTCATGATTCCTTTGAGCCATCCGCAGCCGTTGACCTCGGACGCTTCATTACGGCCGTCACAGTCGTAACAGGCTTCGCCTTTCCTCTTATCCTGGCTCATGCGGAAGTTATCCGGCCTGCGGCCTGTGTCATGTCTATTGTAGGAGGAGGACTGGTATGTCATGGGCATTGCACTGTCTAGTTTCAGCACACCTACATTCTCACAGGTCTACGGCACAATACTACTGTACTCTGTCGCATTCAGACAAGACTCCGAAGAATTTTAAGCATGTAACGTATCGTGGTGCAAACAGCCGCATGTCTCTATTCTGTAGGGCAGCGCCCCATTTGATATACTCAAACAGTGGCCCATAGTGGGATGCTTTGATGTTGGACAACACGACATTCAGATGCGGCGCATTTCCTAGCAGGCGAATTGGAAGTGGCGTGAACGGCTCTGCAAAGCGAAATATACTTAAGACGAAATATACTTAAGAGGTGACCGGAAGTGCAACAACACTTACCAGTTGACGAGTGCATAGCCAGCAAATCAAGAGCAGGCAGCTAACTTCAACTATTGGTTGTCCCTTACAAACACACGCAGATATCCTTCTCCAGCCTTCGCATCCTCATCTGCATCACACCCAACTAACCGCACCTCGGCGTGTAGATCAAATCTACCCTCGGACACAAAACATATACCCATTTCAATTCCTCGTTCCTCGCCGCATTCCAGCCTTCCTATAGGGATGTCAGATAACACCCCTTCGTATAGCACGTGTTCACTTGGGCTCAAGCCCAAGTTCATCATCAGGATCAGAGATCTTACTGATGCATAAAGGTCAAACGCTGATGGATTATTAAAAGAATAAAACCCACGGCTCTGGTTGAGAAGAGTCATCCGTAAGTATACGAACTGATTGGGACGCGCTGTAGCTCTGCCACGGGAGGAAAGGACATTGCCCTCCGCATTTGCCTCGTCAGCATAGTCAACGAGTGCAAGTCTTAAGCGTGTGCGATCAATTCTCAGCACCTCCAGCATCGGCGCAGTTAATCGCTGCTGTCGGAGCGATAATAGTCCAAAGCGACTACCACCAGCCTGATTCCAGACTGTCAATTCAAATGAAGAGGTTGCCATAGAAGATCACACCTCTCGCCACCGGGTCCTTACCCGCTTGAAGAGCTCTTCACGGTACCAAAATAACTCCCGTTGATGCTTCTCTTCTCTTAACGATAGCTTGGATTTGGACACAACGAATTGACGATCAGATAAAGTTGGAATGGGAACTGATGTCTGCGAATCGGGGAGGAGGAAACGCTTGACTGGGAGAATCATGCTGCAGAGGTGAGTGAATCAGCAAAATGCGTAGATGCATTTGGAATCTAACTACCGCGCGGTCGACCCTGGGGCAACCAAACGAGTTGTCATACCCGCTGGAGTCCCTAAGAACAGTGTATGAGGGTCCATCATTGAACCTTCTGACATGCGAATGCTGACCTTCCTGATCCCGCTCGAATGTCACTTCAAAGGGTATTCCATATGTATTGCGAACATCCACTGTCACGAGACACCATTCGCCATCCTCGTCACCAACGCCTTCCAGCGTCCGTTTCCACCCCTCACGCTCCGTTACGGCGGCATTACCTGTATCATTGAATTCTTGTGCAGCAGTCACTGAAGCGAAAGGCAAGATGTCCATGCCGTAACATTCAAGCGTGCTGTACACTGTAACGAGCACCGGATATAGCACCTGCCGTGTGTAGAAAATATCTGAAGTAGTGAGCTCCTCCTGGCGAATATGCGAGTATGATATTTGAATTGTCCCACTTGTGCTATGAGTATTCTTAACATAGGAACCGATCTCCAAATGGAAACAGTAAAAGCGCACCATCCCACTTTCCCAGAGCAGATGATAGTGAGCACTGCTTTCCTTCCGGGACCCACAGCTTTGGGCTCCAGTTCGGGATCCCAGCGAAACACCGGTCGGCGCAGCAGCTCATATTCAGTCTCGTATGTCTCGAACACCGGCATGGCACCCTCTGCCAAAGCCTGCTGCGCTGGCGCCATTGTAGAGTCCACACACGTAACTTTCATAAATTCGATGGGAATCATTGAAACGTTCTCGACTGTGAGCCTGATCGTCGATCTAACGGGTATTCTCAACAACAGGACCGTTCGTGGATAAATTAGGTCGTGTGACTCACGTTTCTCCGTCGTACATCATGACGGCCCCATGTGTCAAGGACGTCCTCCGGATTCTCATGAGAGGCTGTTGCACTACAACATTGCATTCCAAGAATGACAGCTCAGAAGGCGTTCTTGTTGTCTTGGAAGCTCTTGCTTTGGCGACAGACAATCGCTTGTCACGAATCCAGGGCCGTGCATCCAATCCACTTTCCTTGATCCTATGTACTTCAGCATTCCAAGCACTCTTCCGCCTCTCTCTTGAGCTATCCTCTTCATCAGTCGCCAAGGGCAGCACAAACTCCCGTGGTGTTCCACCATGAGCTTGAACAACGCATCCACGTACAACGAGTGTACCAGGCTGGAGGGCATTGGCGATGATTCGCGTTACGTGGAATGAGTTGGCAGGGATGGTCACGACCAACGGTTGTAATTGCAAAGGTACACCAGATGTACTGTAGACTTGGCCTTCAGACGCGAAGTACATCATTGTGACACAAAACTTACCTGAGAGAAAGGCTTTGGAGCTCGAGATCAAACGCATACTGATTTTGAAGTGTGAGGATGAACTCGATGGGCTCGTTCTGGACCACAATGGTCTGTGAAGAACAAATTCGTGAACGATATACTCATATGTCCCCATCACACGAAAACACTCTGACCTGCGCCTTTGACTTCGAGGATAGTAGTCGAGGGTTGTAAATAAAAGGGTCTTGTTTCCCTACAACAACATTGATTTCCTCGCTTGGCGGCAATAGATCTCTTGCACGATGTTCGATCGGTAATCGGACAAACGGTACTCTTACACAAGCGAAAGAATGAGGCAACTTCTGATAACCAATGGAAGAGCACGTACGGGCTGATCTCGACACTAACTATGGGGCTGCCAGACCAGTATTCTACTCGTCTATCGTCCCCTCTTCGTCGAGCTGTCACAAGAGCCTTGGCAGAATTAGAATACAAGTATGATTGATCCGAGGGACTGATGATGGTATGCAAAGCCCTCAGAGCCGAAAGGTCAAACTGAGCTACGGTTGAGTATTCTGTCACAAAAGCCTCAGAAGGTGAGCAAATCAGCACTCGGAATCAATGCAATGTATATACCTGGAAGCGCCTCAACGATGGCCACCGCTTCTCGAACAATGCCCAGCTGTAGCTCGTCCCATCCGTACCGCAGCTTGTTTCTCTCTATTTGCTCTTCGTCAACACCCACCTCAATCTCGCCTCGTGTGTCTGGCCCTACGAGTTTGACCGCCTCTAGATCAATGCCATACACTTCACAGACGTACTTGACCAGTCGAATGATGCTTTCATTCCCATCCGCTTTCTCGTGTTCTCTAACACCTACACCCGGTTCACCAATACCTAAACCAGTTCCTGGAGCCGAAAGCAGACTCCGCGCACTTTTGTTTACTTCGTCCCTGCTGCAAACAAGAAGGTCCATCAAGGTACTTAGTAGCTCTCGCAACACGTAGACCTCCTTTCTACGAAAACCAAGACATGAATAAGTTTTCGCCATGTATTGCAGGAGACGAATACGGTCGTATGGCTCAAGGTGTAGCAGGAACGGCCCATGGGCTTGTGAGAGGATGCCGGCGATGTGGCTGCGTGATATGCCCGTAATGGCACTCATGCGAATACGGTGTGACTCAGTCGGTGTTGTTGGCGTAAAGGTAGGGGGAAGACTTGGTCTGATGAGGCTCGTCAAGGCAAGAGGGCCCCAGCCTTTTGATGCCCAGGTGGAGAAAAGAAGAGCAGTGTGCCGGCAGATACATGTAGTAAGGAGAATGATGATGAGTGAAGAATCGATGTCGGAAGATGTGCCATGCGGCGGTGTGGCTCGCGAATATAAAGCAGTGGCTTGTGAGAGCTTTTCTGACAATTCTAGCCACGGCTCCTTGCCTTCATTAGAAAAAGATGTATGCTAGGAATTCATGAGATGGTGATAGATTTGGAACCGAAGCGGGACACCTACCAGCCCGTGTCCAGCAGTCCAGGCTTCGAGTACTTGGACGGTGCATTGCCCTTCAAGGGCAGAAGCATGCCAAATTGAATCTTGAGGGGACTTTGATAATAATGATACTGATTCGCCATACCTATTTCTGGTTGTAAACATATAGTCATGACTCCATGCTGTTGCGGCTCACCAAACACCCGCATCTGCGCTTCTTCCCGCCAACAGAAATAAATCACCGAGGAATTTGAATAACCTACCCGTGGGAGGGACACCGATGACGCTCTGGCGTTTAGAAGACCTGGATGTCACGGCTGCAGCCAGTGAAACGTTGCGAGAAGGTCGAACGGGGTCGAACGTCGTTGCACGTCTCGTTGCTGGTGTAGAAGAGCGGAAATGACTGAGCTCTGGTTGGGTGTGGCTGCTCGAAGCCGCAGGAGTGGAGGGCAAGGAATGGCGCGCTGACGTTGGCGAATCATAAGGAGTTCGTTGATCGGAGAAGTTGGTAATAATGGGGAAGAGGTTGGAGTTGAGTGAATCTATGCCTATAGGCGACTCAACTATTCGAGCCTGAAAATGGATGAGATAAAACACGATGTAATGAAGCGTACGTACTAGGTTTGAAAATTCGCCGAGGATGCTGGAGCATAATTCGGCGATGAGAGTGCCTATGTAGAGCTCCTTGTTCCCCATAACACTGGGAATGACCACTATACCTGGAAGGGGATCACCCAAGTTGGCGCTGCTGTAGTCTCCATCCTCAAAGACATAGCAATTCTGAGCAAGTGGGAAAAGCGAATTTGGGGGGAAAAGATTGGTCAATTCTGCATTGAACTGGGCATGTAGGGAAGACAGTGTTAATGAAACAGCACACTCTGCAACGCCTATAATGCCAAGGGGGAAGTCCGAGGGTCTGAGAAGGGCCAACGGTGTATGCCAAGAGGGAGGAGGATGAGAAGAGAAATTGAGATGGAGGTGTCCTGTGGAGAGAGGAGATGGCATGAATCGAGCTGGGGAATCTCTGTCAGAGACGAGATCACCTCACTAGAAGGACTACATACCGTGATCGTCGCGCCCATCTGGAGGGATGTCGCCTAGTCTTATAGTCTCAAACGAGCGTATAAGGTTTGCCCACTTGTCAAAAGCCTGTTTCCTGATATTTCCCACTGGAACCACCAATATTCGTACATGGCTCAGCGATGCAAACGGCGAGAACTCCATCACGACACACATTGAGCTGAGTGCGCGCTTAAGTTTGGGCGGCTATTCTGCGTTGTGGCGTACGACGTGGCCAGTATTGACGCATGGTCCGTAAGCGTTCATTGCTAAGTCTTCATTGTCTCTGACGACGTTGGCGCGCAGGCAGTGAACGACAAAGCCCTGGGAGGGCTCATGCTCGTTGCAGCGTCTGTCGTATTCGTATATTACACTGTCTGGGCAATGTTTCTCGTATGTCGCCTACTCTGGTTATTCATTGCTGCATTTCACGTTTGTCCCCGCCAGCCCCTTCTCCCGTCCTCACATCCTATCCACGACCTCTTCCCAGCTCGCGAATGGGCCGTGCGTTTACCGGCTTTCATCCTCCTTGTTGGTCTGTCTGTTGTGGGCCTATTTGTTAGTTCAGTTGTTATGAAGGAGAGGGCCAAAAAGAACGCAAAGCTGGCCGTCAAAACTGCGTAATACATATTTCTTGTATACCATTGGGAAAACCAAGTCTATAAACTACTCCTCGAGCGTGAGTAATTATTAAGTAGCGAATGGCTATCTACAGAATGCGGGTATTGGTTCTCAGGCCTGCGTAAGTCCTGCTGTTCTTTACTCGTAAGATAGACGGCTTCCAAATTCCAAGCTCACATCTCTCGTGGCGTCTGTCGGAGAGCAAAAGAGTGCAACAGACTGCACGCTTGTCACGTGACGACGCGTTCTGCTTTCGCACAAATGTCCCTTCGGCGTCCTGCCACTGCAGCAGGCCCTCGCAAACATACCATGCCCCCACCAGTCTCTACAAGCTTCCGCCGTCCTAAATCAGCACTTGCCAAGTCATCGGCATCTTCTGTCGATGATCCCACTGCTCAAGAGGATGCGCCATCTTCCACCTCTCCCTCTCGACAGCGCTTCAAGAAACCCACCTCGGCTCACGATGGCGAATCCCATATTCAGGTGGTCATTCGCTGTAGACGCCGCTCAGACAGAGAAGTCCAAGATGGCTCACCGGTTATCATCACGACCAGTGGAACGCGCGGTGAAGATGTCACGGTCGAGACAGCATCTCCAAGCTCTACGTTAGGAGTTGTCATGCTCCCCCCAACGCGTACATACCCCTTCGACCGTGTTTTTGGTCCAGAGGCCGATCAGGCCATGGTGTATAATGATGTTGTCGCTCCTGTTCTCGAACAAGTTCTTGCGGGTTACAATTGTACACTATTCGCTTATGGCCAGACCGGCACAGGAAAGACGTAAGATTACTTGTGTCTCATGGATGCTCAACGCTGACTTTGCACCAGTCACACCATGCAAGGCGACCTCATACCTTCTTCCCTCGGCATTCCCTCTGCTGGTGCAGGCATGATCCCTCGCGCCCTCTTCAAGCTCTTTCAGCACCTTGAGTCTCACGCTTCTGACTTCAGCGTCAAGATTTCTTTTGTGGAACTTTATAACGAAGAACTTCGTGACCTTCTTGCTGCAGAAATGACTACCCCCATTGGCAACACTCAACCCATGGGTATGGGCAACGCACAGCAACCACAAGCTCAGGGAACAACGAGCCTGAAGATCTTTGATGATTCTTCCAAGCGTGGTGTGTTTATACAAGGTCTTGAAGAAACAGCCGTCAAAGACGCTGCGGATGCTATTGCACTCCTCACAAAGGGGAGTCAGAGACGACAGATTGCCGCCACTAAATTTAACGATCACTCGAGGTATACAGTCTTCAATTGTTTGTGTATGCAAATCGTGACGCACTTATCTAGTCGGTCACATTCCGTCTTCTCTATCACCGTGCATTTGAAAGAAAGTTCTGCACTGGGGGATGACCTTCTCAAAGTTGGAAAGCTCAATCTCGTTGATCTGGCCGGCTCAGAGAACATCGGGAGATCCGGTGCCGAAAACAAGCGTGCCAAGGAAGCTGGTATGATCAACCAGAGTCTGCTCACCCTTGGTCGGGTTATTAATGCCCTCGTCGAAAAATCTTCCCATGTTCCCTATCGGTATGTGCCTGCTTCACGATGCATACTGCGTCTCACATTATATCTTTGACCACAGTGAATCCAAGCTCACACGTCTTCTCCAGGACTCCCTCGGGGGACGAACGAAAACATGCATTATTGCAACCATCTCCCCAGCACGATGCAACCTAGAAGAGACTCTCTCTACCCTAGAATATGCTCTGCGTGCGAAGAGCATCCGCAACAAACCCGAGGTTAACCAACGCCTCACTAAAAACGCACTCATAAAGGAGTATGTCGCAGAGATCGAGCGCCTCAAAGCCGACCTTCTAGCTGCACGCGAGATGAACGGCATATATTTTTCACAAGACTCGTGGGATCAAATGACATCAGAAAATGAAGCAAGGCAAGCTCAGCACGATGAGGCGAAGCGCCATGCTGCGATTGTGGAATCGCAGTTAAATGTTGTCAGAGAAGAGTTTGAGCAGTGCATGGGGTTGCTTTTGAAGCGTGAGGGAGAGTTGACGGCTGCTCAGGAGACGCTTCGGAGTACCACGGAACAACTGCAGGCTAAGGAGGGTGAGATCGAGGAGATCAAGGATGAGCTGGCAGAAGAGGTCATCCTACGGGAGGCTCATGCAAAGACTGAAGCGTCCCTGAATAGCATTGCCAATGAACTAAGAAACACATTAGAACAAAGCGTGGAAGATGTCCATGGTCTATTTGACAAACTAAGTGAGGATTCACATTCTCCGTCAGGTTTTCGACTAAACCCTATATTCATTTCAGGCCGCAAATCTGCTGTAGCTAGATTAAATGCTCAAGCGGTATCGAAACATGGCAAATCACTAGGTGCAGATGCTGCTTCCCTGAGCATACATCTTCAAGAGTTCGTACACATGCACAACCAGCTAAACACCAAGTTACGTGACAGTGCTCAACAGTTCCAAGCAACGGGATCCGAGGTGAAGGTTCCAGTATAAGATTAGCGCCGTAGTACCTGATGAATCCTTGCCATGTAGATGCTCACGGCCCAGTCGAATGTGATCGATGGCCAGCTCCAGAGGCTCGCCGATTACTTGAAAGTCATGCGGTTCGGGGAAGCCGCTTCCGAAGATGCGATTGATGGCATAGTAGCAGCTGTCAATGAGGCTGGCGAAGCCATGAAGGATAATTTCAAAGAATGGTCCATCAATTTGACTAGTAGCTGCGAGTCCTTGCGCCACGAATTTCAGGCAACGTGGCTCCGAAATGCGAGTGCCGTCGAGAAAGCCTTCAAAGTGATGGCGGCGATGTTAGATACCGTTGTTCGGGAAGCCGGAGAATACGTCACTCAAGAACAAGATGCTGCCGTCGACCTCAGCGCACTGGTGAGAAACAACGCCAACACAGAAGTGAGTGTTCTTCTCGCTTCATGCAGGTCATGTTCTCAACACTACCGGTTTAGATCGACCGCCTTCGTCAGCAAAATGCTTTACTGGCACAACTCCTTCATGTTGAAAAGGTCAAGTCAGACCGAGCGTGTGACAAGTTGATCCAGCGGATTTCTGGTCTGCTGGGTGAATATACTGAAGCACGAGACCAGAGCCTCCGAGAAGCGGTCTCAGACGTGCGACAAAATGCGTCGGCAGGAGAGACTGCAATTGCTCAGTTTCTTGATGCACATACTGGTCAATTGGAATTTGGTGTCAAACGCCGCAGAGACTGGGATGCTTCGTTGGAGAAGCGCGGTGCCGATGGCAAAGAAGCTCGGGAAATAGGAATCAAGGTATTTTTTTCCTGGGCTGTTTACATCTGTGCTTACCAAGGCGTAGGCTTTAAAAGGGTTTAATGATGGGTTCTCGGATGGCCTGGAGACTGTGCAGACCAAAGTCACAAGCTCCGTTACATTGCAGATGATGGAGATGGACAGACAGACAGCAAATATGACTGGTATTTGCTCACCTGGTGAGTGTCAAAAGTGTTTAGCAGGGTGCGGCTCATTTCCCTGCAGCTTTTGACAAGCTGGGTCGGGTGAAACGTGCTCGCATTGATGCCACCGAAAGTATGGGATCTGAAGCACAGGATGGGTACCTTTCTTTGCAGCATGGTGTCAGTGCTTTTTCAGACAATATGAACCAGAGTATGAGTATGATGATGAGCGAGGTAAGCAGCGATCTAGCAAGCTTGACGATGACCTAATGCTTCCATTTCTCTCAGGCCTGTAGCCTTGACACATCGACTCAAACGTACTGCAACACCACAACTGCCCAGCTTTCGAACCTGCAAAGCACAACACGAGCGCTCCTGGAGAAAGGAGTAAAAGAGGATACGCCCACTGGCGGAACTCCTCGCAAGAGACATTGGGAATATCCATGTCAGTGGCCCTTGACTCGTCCAAGAGACGAGGTTATCGGCCAGTGGAGGGACACGAGAAGCAATGGTATAACGTCACCAGGAGCCGTAACTGTCTCTTCCCTCCAGGTGAAAACCGAAGACGTAGAACCGACTACAATAGAATCCCACGATTCACATTCCAACATCACTATGCACATGGATCCGAAGGTAGAAAATGAAGAAACTGTACTACCATTTACGCTGCCACCAGAGGCCACACCCGGCTTGAGATCAACGCATCACTATGTAGCACATGTACACAGAAGCACGGGGGCCAACGGATTCGGTAAAATCACCCCAAAGATACCTGAGTTTGGGCTCCCAAACGCACTGAAGGAGCGCTCAACAAATTTGCTGCCATTAGGGTCCAGACGACCGCGATGATAGTTATTTTACCATTTTCTCTATCATGTGTATACCGGTACATGTAATATGACCCAGTTCATAATTTAAATGCAGTTCATGTCGTTCCTGCATCAATTCACCTACTCACGACGCCTATCCAGGCCACCCTGCCGGTAGACCTCCAAAAACTGTAATTTTTCCGCCGTGAATACATCACTGGACACTTGATTCACTAGCGTGTCAAATGGTACATCCATGGGTGGATTGGAAATACCACGTTGTGCACGAGCAAACTAATTGACAAGGCGTGAGGTGTGGTATTGCAAGTGGATGAGAAACTCTACCTTTCCTCCGGCAATCTCACCGTGACTTGAAATCCGCAGTGTGTTGAGGATCGACATATGAGAAGACGTGTCCAACGCGACAACCGAACGAGCTTGTCTAATAAAAAGCATCAAGTCTGATACACAGCTCCAGATAAAAGTCAAGAGTGGCTATACCATGTTGCTCAGTCAGGTTCTCATGCTACGAAAAATTCAGACTCACAGGCTTCTCTACGTTTGGGCCATCATTTAGAGATTGGACTAGTAATCTTTCGAACGGGGGCCAAAGTTCATTCCAAACCATGCGTTCCACTCTATCCGAATCCGGCACCCCTGATGCATTATGCATGCACGCTTTACGAGCCACAAGCATCCAGAGTTTGACTGAAGCAAAACCATGGTTAACGCTCGGTGCCACGGACTCATTTAGAGTCCCAGATATTGGTAGCCGGAGCAAGTAAACATAGGATATCACAAAGTGAGGCAATAGCGCCAGCAGCTTCTGTGCAGCATCAGGGGTTGGACTTTTCAATCCACCTAACACCACAAGGTTCCACACGCGTACAGCAGTAAAACTCCGTGTTTCACTGACCAATGATTGCGTTAAAAACGTGTCGACGTGGATGGATGCATGTAAAACGAGCTCAGCGACCGCGAGAGATGTTGCAAACTCTGCCTGACCATAAGTCTCGCGATAAATGGGAGATGAAAGATATGAAACGGCATCTGAGCAAGCTCGAAAAACTGTTTGAGTCGGTAGATAGGAGTTCTGATCATTATGTAGAGATACTACCGCCTTTAACAATAAGAAGGTCAGTAAGATATATATGGAAAATAAATCACATACCTCGAGCATTGCAGTCATTGTCGAAGGCAAAGCACGAACCTTTCCCTTCAAGGAGTCAGATAAAACATCTAAAACACTCATTGCTAGGTGGTTTGTGGGGACCTCAGCACCAGTTATATCTGCAGTTTTGGAACGTCGATACATTGTGGAGGTGACATGGAGCAGGCGGTTGAGTGTCTCAGAATGGACTTCAAACCTCGCTAATGCTGCACGGAGTAGAGTTTCGGTATGGAGTAACAGTTCCTGTGGAGGAGTTATAGAGTGGGGTACGAATCAAAGAAAATACGTACCATACTCTGCAACTTATTATGCTGCACTATCGTTGTAGCCATAAGAAGCAATGGGTTGGGATCAAAGCTAGAGCCAGCGCGAGTGCTTGATGGCAAGACAACATCGGCTGGTTGTCTTGCGATTGCGGTCAGTCTCAGTCCGATATCTATGACATCGTGAGAGACGCATGGGGGAGACTGTGAAGCACTTACGTTGAATGAGGCTAACAGGAAAAGATTGGTGGTGGCATATAGCAACATATCTCTCCAGATTGTATAAGACATCAGGTATAGCACGATCGTTGGTGCTTGCGGCGACCTTTGAAAGTGTATCTCGTACAATGGAATCACGCAGACGTTCCCCCGGCTGAGCTGTTTGGGCACTGGCACCATTCACCACGTGTCGTATCAGCACAAAAAGATCATCCGACATGCGCCCTTGCTACAAAACAACGAATAAGGAGGGATCTCTATCCAAGACATGTGTTTAACCACCTTTGATAATAACCAAAAGAGGCCAGACACTTCGTACCTGTGCGGAACCATTAACACATACGTACCGTGTTTAAACACGAAGGAAACGCACTGAACGAAAGCAATTTCCAAGAAGTGCCTGGCCTGCGACACCAGAGAATCTTCGGTATTGAACCGGAGGGAGGCGGTTAGGCGTGTTAACACAAGGACTTGATGTCTATATACGAACATCGATCAAGCTGCAATAGTCAAAGCCCTGCTACTCACCCCAGAATTTTCAAAGCCAGAACAGGATACCCCTGCATAAAGGCAAGCATGACGGCCAAACATAGATGGCGAATATCATAGCTGGTGTCCAAAGTAATCAGATCAGTAACTGACTTTACTGCTCTGCACATTATTTCATCAAGATGCTTAAGTGATGGGCTGTTAAGCTCATGCTAAACGGATATGGATTATTGAACCAAATGTTTAACATTGACGACTGATGCTCACCTTTACAATGATCAAGATCATGGATTCCAATAAACTTCTCAGCACCGAGTAGGGCAACTCTTGCACATTCGTGATATTATCCCAAATCTTAGCTATGAGGTCCACAAACACATCCCCTACTAGTCCGGGAACAGGCGGCTCGCTCCAGGTCACACCCATCGAGGTCGGAGAGAGCGTCAAGGTGTGAGGCGCGTCAAGAACGCGCATGAGAGAGCTGATGCAGGTAAAGGATACTTCGTGCATCTTATGGAGATCCTCAAAATGAACATGAAAAGCTTGTCCGTTGGCAGTGGGTTTGAGACTCGTTGTAGTGAAGCCAAGAAGCCTCGCGAGAATGAGTTTAATCTTCAAGAGGTCAGCCAGGTCAACTTCCATACCGTCCGCAAGTCGCTGAAGACTTAGTATAACTAGAGATATCTGCATGCAAAACTCAGCGCATGTTGGGGGGTGGACGGGGACTAGACGATTTACACGTAGAGCAATGACCTCTGGATCATCTTGGATCGGGATTTTATCTGGTTCAGTGGCAGAAGATGGGTACCCGTATACAGACTAGGCAAAAGGTGAACGCTATTACGGGTCGTATCTTAGAGGACGTACCAAATGCGCAGCGGCTGCGTAGCCGTCCTCGACAGCTCCATTATTTTGCACAAAATCATCATCAAGAAGGGATTCCACTATCGTCTCCCAAGAAAGAACTATTTGTCTTTCGTCAAGTCACTATCGCAGGATCAGACGAAAGCCGGAAATACCTTGCCAAGATGGAAAATGTGGGTGAAGTTGCACAAGAAATGATGCTAGTCTCGCACGATCTGCGACAGGAGCTTTGCTCATGTACTCATTCCAGCATGCACTGATGGCCCGTAAATGAGGTGGAAGCAAAGTACGAGTCCACGTCTCAATGGCTAGTCTAATTTCCTCCTAAAAAAAAACAAGTAAATACGTGACAGAATAGTTCAATGCTCGCTTACGCGATCGTCCAGCCACAGTGGACTGAAAAAATGGTTGATAATATCAATAACACTAGTTTTCCACTGCCTGTCTTGTACTCCGAATGAAGGGCTATTCATGTCCAACATGATGCGAAACAGCCGTGTGACTGCCTGAAATCTGTGTACAGGGATGAATTGATGAATGTGTGTCGTGACAATTGGCGACAACACACCTAATTTGCCACTTTCCCGTCGACCGAAGAAAGCCACGAAGCAGAGAGTCAAACGGTTGAGAATCTACAACTAGAAGCCTCAACAAGAAACTTGTGCGAATACTGCCGATCTCTTGTAGATCAATATCATAGAAACGCCAAGCACTAGCAACGTATGAACGAGTATTTGTAAAACGTTATTCAGACATACCACAGAGCCAAGGCATCGCCATTCACAAGGATAAATTGATCTATTTCGTGCGATTCCAGGAGTGCTGATTCGGTCACCAGGATGTTGAGAAACTTGGCAGCAACCGCACAAACCGACTCCGGCCCATCTGCCACATAGCGCGAAAGAATAGTGACAAGTTGTGGGTCGATCTCCAAGATAGCAGGAGCGGCAGAAGTGCTGGAAACTGCTCTACGTCTATGATGCAATATACAATGAGTTTCTACGCCTAACATATCAAACCGATAACCGTACCTTTGCGGCGTATGGCGTAAACTATCCACACTGATCAACCCGAGTGACAAGATTGCTTGACGTTCGCAGCCATATACCAAAAGACATGTGACCAGTGAATATCGAAGAAAGTCAAGACTCAGACGGCGAAAAGTAACTACGCATCAGACGGCTTTTAAGAGAGAAAAAAAAGACTTACATCTCGTTAATATCATCCTCAGATTGCATCCGGAACAATAGGTCGTCTACCCAGATGACATTTGTCTGTACCATGACAATATCTAGGTGTTCATTCCCAGACGTCTTCAGCCACATTGATACCATCGTGGATTCGAGAAGCAAAACAATGGTTGTAAATGGCGCGTGGAAATCTTGAGCCAAGATAAAGAGTTGCTTTAACGATTGAGCTGGGATCTCGACAGCTGAGTGTGCCATAACACGAAGCCAGAGAACGCTACGTTCGAGACCATCAATACCTTGGGAGGCAACATCAATGAAAACCTTCCATGGATCGATGGGAGCAGACTCCGGAAGAGGGGTAATGCCATCATTTGTCGTGCTTGTGCGTCGTGAAAGGTCGGCGTCACGGTTAAACAAACGGGGCAGTGATCTGAAGGCCAGAGTCTGTTCAAACCGTAAGCATCGCCGCTGTAATAAAAATTTAGAATCATATACCCTGAGCGCGGTCCCTGGAGAAGTTACGAAATCGAACCATCTAATGAAAATTGACTCAAAGCTCGAAAATATAACATTCGCCTGCGCAAGCTTGATGATGGAGCGGAGCATGATCTCCCCAATGACCAAGTTCGCATCCTGTGATACTTATATTCTACACATCGCAACAATGTTTGAGTGGAAAACTCACCATCTCCATTTTTGACTCAGCACTGGGGAAATACAGCGAACCGGCGACACTCTGAGATGCCTCTGCCACATCGACACAGTGGTCATATAGGTAGTTCGTGTAAAGCGTAGTATCTAGTTCGTGCACAGACGCCAACCATGGAATGGCGTGACGCGTGAGCAATTGCTTCCGACAAGATACATACTCTCCTCCACTATTGACTGTTGTCTTCGTATTGTAACGACTTGTTGAAGTGAATGGCCAAGGGGATGGTTCGGAAGCTGTCCGCACACCTGGCAGGCTGGCATTGCGGGCCACATAGTCGCGAGCTACGATAACTAACCGGTCGTCCTCAGCGAAAATCCATGAGAGAACAATCTTGGTCAACCGTGATAAAGCATAATCTGACGCTGCTCCAGTGGATGCAAACCGACGAACGAGTAAGAGGAAGCCATATTCATTGATAGCAATGTCGATGTCTCGCAGACATGAATCGATAGCGACTACCAGGGTCTCGACACTAGCCGAGAGATCCAAGCCAAAGGGTAGCGGAAAGGAACAAAGCACATCAGATGGGGCTGTATCATCATACAGTTCACTTGACGCATCGATGCGATCGAAAAAGCCAATTTGATGGATATGTGAAAGCATATATCGTGCCGCACTATCCAAATGGACCTGGAAGTCGTGTCCTAACGCATTCCGTATGTGTGTTAGCGTCACAATTTCATACGGGTGGGAAAGAGCTTCCACTGGTCCTGAAACTTCTTGATCAACGTATAAAAGGTTGGACGATGAAGGTAAGGACGTGGGCTGGGCAGACAAAGGAGTCTTTAGGAAAGATGTGATACTGGATAGCAAAGACCAGTCAAACAAGATGGAATTTTCATTGGAGCGAGCAAGTTTGTTGAAGTCGAGGTATTCTTGAAGTGCAGCAGACATAGCTAGCCTGCCCGACGATAAGTATGCTTCATAAAGCCTGACAAAGTATTGTAATTCGAACTCGTCCACGTTGCTTTCCTTGGCCAGGGTAGTACGTGGACTCTTTTGATTCACTATGATGGATCTATAGCTCACCCCATTATCAAGGATGCGGAGCTGCGTCCATAGAATACTATAATAGATGGATATCTCTTCGTAGCTTCTCTTGGAAAGATCTTCCTCAGGCATGAGAACTTGCCTGTAATGGTCCACGAACGTTTGCCTCATGATGGACCAATCAATGAGTACGTTGCCAGGGGCCAAGGAAGATTCGTCGCAACGGGGAAATACAGTAAGGTCTGTGACCATGCATGATGAGTGGGAGGACTGATGGCATCTAGTGCAATTAAATCCTTGTGCGACATGACCCCAGAGCGGTTTGCGACAGACAAGGCATAAAGAAAGAGTAAACAGATTGGCCAGCCGGAAGCTATGATCTGCCTTTTTGATGATTTCGGGTTCACAATCCTTCCGAGAAGGCAAGATATATGAGAAGCTGAGAAAGTACGGTCGGGGATCAGTCTCCGAAGAGACCTGATATTGACCATGAAAAGTCCCGTCCGAGGAATCATAACAGTTCAGATGGACACAGATGCAACAAAAAGGGCAAAGCAGGCCAAAACCAATGATGGGAGTCAAGCAGGATTGACAACAGTTACGCAAAATGCCGTAATCCAAGGAGGAAGAATTTGCATGGGAGAAGCGCCACGGGATGAAGTCGTGTGCGTAAGGGTGATCACGGTCTGGCCTCGAAACCCTGAGCTTCGAGGAGTTCTGAGCTGAAAGAAGATCGGAGTAACTAACGATGGGAAGCGGCTTCCCTATCACTATATGTCCCAATGCCTTGGGCCAGAAAGTAGCCAGAACTCCTAGCGCATTGCGCCTCGTGAGGGCGCCATGGTAGGCCACAATTTCTAGTATGTCCAAATATGCATCCCGTTTCATAGACACAATTGTTTGGAGAAGTGAATGGAAGCGATGAAGCCTCGGAATGTCGCTTACTTCATCAAATGGATTGATCGCTTCAAAGACGGCAGCTAGTAAAGGGGGTATGAGGCTCGAGAGATAATAGACGGTGAGTGGCTGTAGTGGAGCGACGGAAGATAGAAAAGTGGTTGCAGCTGGAGACGTCGAAGACCACTGCAACCAACCTTGTTGACCCGACACTTGAGAATCATCAGCAGCTTCATTGACCTTGATGGCAACAATGGGTGTTTGGTTTTCAGTCGTAGTGTCTTGAACGGGATCTAGGAAAAAAAACCCTTATAAGCTAGAAATACTAGTTAATGTAAAAAAACTACCTCTCGTCTGTGGTGGTTTTAGACCTTGACACGACTGTAGATCTTCTAGCATCCCTCGCAAAACGCCATCCTCAAAAAAGGCAAGTAGTTTGGTACGCAAGACGGGCGCAAAACTGGCAAATGCAGGTATGACCGCAAACCCGATCAGAGATAGTATCTTCGCGTCATGACGATGTGTCTTAATTAAGATCTGAGCTATGTCCAAACAGGTAGCTTGTAAACCGTACGGAGGGCGCTTGAGACGTGCATTAGACGTCCTGAAACGGCAATCTTCAGACACCACAGATGCAAGGACCTTGATGCAATCAAGGAGAAGGGTGGGCGACTGAGAGCCACCGCTGAATGATGGGGAACGGGACCTCTGACCAGGCTGTTGACTGGACCTTCCCAGTCTACGAAGAGAAGAGTCCTCCCGCTGTGACGACATGGCCACATCATTATCCCTGAGAACATGACGTTAGGAATATACGATGCGAGTGAGGATTAAAACGAACGGAGCATCTAGAATCTGCCAAGCGTATCTATTAGAGAGAATGAGAACATCCCGTAGCTGCACCATATAATCGTATGTGGCGTCGGTAGAGAAGCCCTGCTCGTTTTCCACCGCGCTGTCTTCCTCCGCGAATCTGTCCGCGCCCTGTGCAACTGAGAGCTCCCTGCTAGCCTTGAATCTAACAGCGCTCTTGACAGTCTCCACAACCACCCCCAATCCATGCGAGTCCCTTCTCGTTGAATCTGCTTTAAGTTCATCATACACAGACGGCGCTTGTGGACGAGTTCCAAGCCTGGAGAGTAGATGGGCTAATAACTTTCGCAGCTCCCCCGGCGCCTTGTTCTGGATGCTGGATGCACCATCAGACAAATGGACGGGAGGCGGAGACACAGACGTGGGAGAGGTAGATATGCGCAAAGAAGGTAGTGCTTGCGAGATTGAGCGTGCACGTGACCGCACCGTAGCATGTGAGGTGGACGCATTGAGGTCAACTTGAAGATGGAGAGCCCGGCGCTCCTGAGGATTAGCTGCTGCCTCGTCCAACATCGCCTGCGAGCACTACAGATACTGGGTACAACAACGCGACAGCACTAGCTTTGACTGGCGGCTGTCATGAAGCTGTGTCACGCACGTCATGTGTTCTGCATTTACAGACCAGTGTTAGCAAATTCCCACGCTATTTAGAGCGAGAAACTCATATATATATACATGTTGTTATAATTCTACTTGAACCTGCTCCTCGAGCTCCTTTTCTTCTGTAGAAAACTGCTTCCTTGCTCTTCGTATATCGTCCTGCATGAACAGAAGCTCTTCAAGTCGTGCCAGCTTCTTTCCGTCCGCATGTCTGCCTAGTGCACGCCTTAGATCTTCGATCTGCATTCGCGTCTTGCGAGTTGGCGAGAGTGCAGTATGACACTAAAGAGCCATAAGTAACGTGTATGGCAGCGCACGAATCACCGCTACTCACGACATCGACCAAGTATTCCATCAGGATCTCCTCCATAACATCGACTGTGTCAGTTGCAGGCTCTTTAACGTCTCCAAAAGCATACATCATGCCCCTCACTGGTGATAGAGTATATCTAAGTGAGTTTCCGAGAAGAAAAACAACGTACACTCTTTTGTAAATGTGCCTTTAAGACTCTGTGGCTTTTTCGGTGCCCGAGTGGCAGACGCAGCAGCTGCATGGCTCGGTGCGGGCTGTGAAGTCGGTTGTTGACTCGAAGAAGCAGTTGGATTGGACAAGGACAGAGTTGGAAGTGGTGGCCTGGGCGCATTATAGGTGGGTGGTTGTGATTGAGGATAATATTGGTAGGTGTAGCCAGCCGGGTTCTGAGGATAGCCCTGAGGATAATGGGGATATTGGCCATAAGGGGCTTGAGGCTGATAGGAGTACTGAGCTGTGTAGGGAGCTGGCTGGGACGTAGAGCCAACAGCTCCGTAGGGGTGTGACATTGAGGTTTGGATTTGGCCACAAGGTCTGGAAAGCGCGTGCGACTTTTCAACCATCCTTGGCTCATATGCAGGGTTGGACTTGCCACGCCAAGTCTCGTGTGAAACAAGGAACCTGAATAAGCTGCGTTGCAGCCCTTGCTGTCGGTGTTGACCTCCGAACTTGTCTTTTGCGACGTTCAATTCTCACAAGTTCTTACAGACTCTTACAGTTGACCCTCCTGGTACCATCGGGTTCGCGTACCTTCATCGATTGTATATACAGTGATGCTGTGCTCTTGGTATGGTCTTTGGGGAACCACACTCGCCCTCTCGTTGTATAAAGCATCTGTTCCAATCGCCAGCTAACCCTGAACATTCGAAGGGTGCGATGTCCACATCCGACCAGGCCCCGCTGTGTTACTTGTTTTGATCACCGGACTCGCCGTGGTGTCTCCTGCTATCTCTTCAAATCACTGCCGCACGGCGGCTGCTCTTTGGGGCATTTTGTTCTCTTCCCTAGTCATGCCCCACCTGGTTCCACAAACACGTACTCTCTATGCAACGGGCCCGTATATCTCCTACCCTATCTCTAACTGAGCTTCATTGTTTGCTTTGCAACATCAACAGCATTGTCGCAGTTTGCTATCTTGCTCTCCGCTCCCCACTTACTCGCTTTCAAGACTTACACAAGCACCTCCCCCTTCGGCGCATGTATGAAACTCCTGCATCTCCCTGTTCGTCTGTAGCTACAGACGATGACGATGTTGATTTTCGAGTCTCTCCAGAATGGTGCCGCTATCGTGCTGTCATTGAAGGCCAAGGATATCATCTGGAGACCGTTCGCGATGTTAGAACGTTTTATCAACACTTCGCTACTCAGCATCCCCAAGAGCTGTCTGCGAAGCATGTCTCGTCAATGCAAGCTTGGACCGGACATCCCAGCGACAGCGAGGCTGATAACGATCTCTGTAAAGATCGCGGACTTGTGAGCGAGCTCAACTATGTAGGTTCGACTGTCTGATGAAGGAGATGGAAGCCGGACAATTTGTTTCGAGGATCTCGTCCACGGGACGGGAAGAAAGTGATCGTCAAGGCAGTAGGCATTTACAGCCATGAATTGGATGTGGTGCAATACTTGTCATCTCCACCTCTAAGACGTCATTCGGCCAACCACACTATTCGTAAGTCGGTAGAGCGCGACTCGGACAATTCTCATACCTTTGCAGCTATATTGGATCTCATTCGGGTCCCCCAAGATGGGCTGGCTTTTATCGTGCAAGAAGAATGGTCATCGACGTTTGCTCATTGTGCTCCTTGTTCACTTCGTGGGTTCCTTCATGCCACGCGTCAATGCATCGAGGTATGTGTCCCTACATGCCATCTCTGAAGCAATGCTGATGCTGTACCGCTAGGGCTTGTGCTTTATGCATGCTCACCATGTGGCACATCTCGACATTTCTCTTTCGAATATCTTGACGAATAATGCGGGCTCATACGCATACATTGATTTTGAACTGTCTCGTCGTTTTCAATCAGATGACATTCCTTTAGTACGCTGTATTCGGGGTACAGAACTTCCTCCGGAAATAGAACGAGGGGGTCATTGCTGTCCTTTTAAAATCGACATTTGGGCCTTGGGCGTTACTATTCTTCGTGCCTGCAAGGCCAGCCACATTGTTATGTTGCAGGGTTCAGGTGCTAACACTTCCTCCCGATAGGCTGCAGGCTATGAAATCGTCGAGCTACTGATGATCACCGAACCTATGCTGAGGGAGAGTCCCCAGGACCGACCATCCGCCAGGACACTTCTACGAGAATTTGATCGTCTTTTCGTGAGATCGGAACCTACTGAGTGGGCTGAAACAAATTAATTCTGTGAATTGACTGAAGGATGAACTTACATCGCATATTCTTTTGGAGTCTGGCATAACATGCATTGGCCAGCTCTATTCATAGTAATATATATATATATATATATATACGTGTACATATTCGCACCTATCCTCACAAGTAGAATATTCTTAGACACCATGTATACATAATATGGCATCACCTTCAACACTCATGCGCGTGCTCCATTTCCTGTCAATGCTACAATCCCATCCTCGAGCTTCCTACGCTTTCTTTCAAGATATCGAACACGAGCGTTCTCGATCGCTTCTTCGCTGTTTCTCTTCGCCACAGTCCGCTCCCTCTCTTCTTGTTCTTCGCGCTCCTTCTGTTGATTTAACCTTTCATGCTCCTCAACAATTTGTCGTTCCAATTCCCTCGCTCTACGCTCGTTGATTTCGCGGCGACTTGCTGCTGCCCCAGTAGCTCGATGTACATGGACCTCCTGCCCTTCAGTAGTTGCTATTGTTCTGGAGGTTCGAAGGCCACCCAAATGACGCGTGTTAGGTGCAGCGAGATTTAACCCAGCAGAAAGCAGTTCTCGTTTATCCACAATTTGATTGTCGTCATTGAGTTCCACCTCCTTTCCTTCGGCTCTTGCAGCACGCGCTAGCTCAGCGTCTGACTTGGATACAAAATCAAGGGGCTTCGTGATCGTCAAGTTAGGTCCCTGTGGACCAATTGTAGGTTGTGCCGATTGTGTGGTGGCCGCCACTGTAGCCGAATGCTCCTCTTCGGAACGCTCCAACAATTGGCGGTAAAAGTGAGCCATGCCCGTTGACGGCCCTTTCTTTGCCTTTGCCAATTCTGTCAGGATGGCATGTAAGACTACTTTTATAGCAGGCTCAACGAAATTTACGCGCCTTCTCGTTTTTCTTCTTCCTCTGCTCTCCGTACCTCTGCCATCTGATCCTTGTATGCTTGTGTGACAAATTGCTCTTTGTCCGCAAACTCATCTCCTTCTTGGTCTCGTTCTCTCTGTATTATCTTCTCTTCCGCTCGAAGGTAATCCAATTTCCGAGTCGCAGCAGATGTCAAAAGTGAACCTATATATTTGGGCTATGGGCTTGTCCATAAGTGCAAGAGGTGCTATAGAACGATGCATACCTCACCTTCCGCTCCCGCGCCTCGATATCCTGCTTTTCTTTACTCCGTTGCTTGGCTTGCTCCATAAGGTCATAAACTTCGTCATATTCAAAGATGGTCTCGTCAACTTTCTTCTCTTGTTCAAGTTTCTTCCTGGTGGCTCTCGAAGTTGCGCTGGAGCCCTGCGCAACGAGGTCTTTGTTGATCTCCGAGCGACTGCTTAATGGTGTAGACGCAGCATCTACTGGATCATCTTCAAACGAGATGAATGGGGTGGCGGGCTTCAATGACGGTGCTGTGCCCACCGTTTTGCCTTTGAGAGAGAAAGATAGTTTCATACCAGCGCGACACGCTTTCGTACTCCGAGAGTCCGCATCAGCCACAAGTTCCGCCATGACTTCATCCAAAAAGAGGCAACGAACACTCCTCGAATATGCGAGCAATTCATCTCCTGTGAGACCTTCCACAAAAAAAAGAAGATCTACTAGCTCTGGTGATGATTATAATAGCGATCCTGGAAGGATTCAGTTCGAGCATGGAGTCACTGAGGTCGACGAATATGACAAGAAGCCTCACGCTCCACGTCACTTGAAACCTATAGATGATGGAGACTTTCATCCTCGTCAATCGTCCACGCGCCAACATGAGTTTCAGTCATCTCCTGTGATTTCTGTGCACTCATCCTCATCGGAGGGTGAAGTGACTCGTAGAAAACGGCCAACGCGTTTCAGGCAATCTCATCATCACGTTGTTGTCTCTGACTCAGACGCGAGTGAGTCACAACAGCCTCGAAAGAAGCGTCGACTTGTGAAAGGTAAGAGGCCCGAAGACCAAGTATCTGAAGCCGACGATGGTGATGAAAACCTGATAGAAGAGGTGGATGAAGATGGTTGGTTTTGTCGCGGCGAATTTATTATTAGACTCATAGTTGCATTATGTTCAGTGACACTTGCTTCCCGTCTCCGGGATAGGTCTAAAAAGAGTGCTTTTGCGTATAATCTAGAGCGACTCCAGCGTAAGTGGCCGCTGATGTTGTGTTTAATTTGAATTTACCTTCTCTCCCCTTCAGGTCGTAGACGAGGCCAAGCAGCCACGTCCGAAAGCGACGAAGACGACAATGGTGGTTCAGAATCGTCCGGTATAGGACCTCCAGCAGAGTCTGCAGTTTTCGTGGGAGCACGTCCGTCCCGTACGGTATCAGATGACGACGCCAGCCAAGGTGGAGATGTGTCAGAGGATAGTAATGGCGATAATGATTTCATCGTTGAAGACGGTGGTGCAGAAAATGTTCCTGAACTACCCACCATGTTCAGCATGGGTACTTTCCAGGTACGACTGGCTTTGTTTCATTCTACGTGACATCCGTTGTGTTACAAATTGTTTCAGGACCTCTCGCATCACTTCAAAGTCATTTGTCAACTATTTGTCCATCTAGCGGTGAGAGAGCCACCTGGGCGACGCTCGTTTATGGAAAATGCCTTGAAAAGCAAGTGGTTTCACTTTCATTGCCGCTCGGCCTCATATTATCAAAGGGAATTATTTCTCCGTTCCTCTTGCCATTATGCGACGAAAACTATCTGGGATGAGGGATTCGTTGGTCGCTTCTTCGATTTGGAAACCGGAATTCAAGAAACTTTTGGAAACATTTCCTATTTTTCGACTCGAACTTTTGGAATTCTCTGTTCCAATCTGTGACGCTTGTCATTTAGGTAATCGTGTTGCGACATTGCGCGGTGTCCTGTCGGGAAACGAATACAATTCATTAACATATGAGGTGTGCTTGTTGCCTCCTTACGTTGATCTGACCTGCTCTCCAACCAACATCCAGCCGCGTCACGCCGCAGATGAAAGTGAGGAAGGACCTGCTGCAGCAGATTGGAACCTTGGACGCTTTTGCGCCGCGCGTGCCCAAGTCTTGTGAGTGGCCACCCACGTCCAATGACTACGCTCAGTGCTCATGGAGGCCGCAAGCCATATGTTCACCCATTGGGAGGTATGTTCACATGTGTACTAATTTATGTAGATGCAGTTTCGATTGACGATCACAAACAAGCAAATTCTTTACGACGCTCTCCGCGTCGAAGTAGAAGAAGCTATCACAACACTCAACGGATGGAATGGAAGGAGGGCCTTCATTCCAGCGACTAATGGTCCAGCCCTACCGGACGATCCCGATGATGCTGACGGGATGATGGACTGGCTAGATGGGAGAGGTATTATCAGTGCACAGTGGGCAAGGATCAAGGAAATGATGGAACGCGCCCATAAACTTGAGGCCAAAGGCAGAGGGGCTGAAGATGAGATGGAATTGGGATAGGTACAAAATCCGAAAATTATAATATGAAGTTCAATGTTGGGTGGTTGGAACCGGCTGATTGATCGTTTGGCCTGTGGCCCGAGGCCAGCGAAAATTTCCTGCCACTGCTTCAATATGAGTGTATAATATGGACGACGTTCTGTAGTTCCTTCGCTTGAATTTAGATACAATTGATGCCACATTACTGTAATTCAAATATCCATTGACCGCCTCTCGAGGTAAAAATTTTGGCTTTGGGTTAGCAACAGGGGTATGTGAAGACAGCGTCATCTCCTGACATCTGGTAAATTCTTTGAGTTATGTCCTATCAGACTTAGTAAATTCATCATTAATATTCTTATTATTTCTGGCAGAAGTCTTGGGTTACAGTAAGGCATGTAGTGATTAGTCATATTGCCTTTTAGGTCACGCTGTTCTTCTGTGTACTATGTCCTTTCTAGATCCTGACAAGCAGTTCAAACCTGCACAGGAGGGGGGAGATGACGAAGCGTCTCATGAGGCACAAGAGGACCAAGAAATAGGCACAGCTGGATCCGATGCAGATAACGGCGAGCCTGTCATGGTGTCTGATGACAGCTCTGAGGAGCCCGAGGAGGATGAAGAGGAAGAACGCCGAGTTAGGGAAGGATTCATTGCAGATGACGACGAGGATGATGACGACGAGGGCAGCAATGAAGAGGCTGCGCAGCGCCGACGACGCAAGAAGCGTAGACGGCGGAACAGAGGTGGCCTGTGGCATTACCTCGCATGTCGACATTGCTGACTCTCTCACGTAGCTCTCGAAGAAGATTTAGAAGAGGACGACCTTGACTTACTGGAAGAAAACACCGGTACTCGTATAGCGCGCAAGAGCAAACTCACTCGCCTGCGGAGAGGCCGTGAATCTAAATCACCCGTGGAATTTAAAACTAAACCTTACAAGTCGACTCTTGAAGATCGGTTTTCGGACGATGACGATGATCTTGGAGTGGAACAACCAGCTACAGACGATGTACGCGGTATCTGGGATGACGAGCGTGCAGGAGGTCGGGATCTGGACGACGACGTCGATATGGATGATGACTTCATTGATGATGACCTTGAAGAAGATGGACTAGGAGACCTAGGTGAGGAGGAGCGTGAGGAACGCAGAAAGGAGCGCTTGAGGATTGAGAGAGAGAGACGAAAGGCATTAGGCAGGCCAGATATGGTCGGCATAGATCCGAGGTAGGCTGGCTTAGTTTTTGAAGGGCAGTCCTTCTGACATCTGGTTCTCAAGTGCATGGGATGAGGTTTTCGAAGTCTTCGGGGATGGTACAGACTATGATTGGGCTCTCGAAGAGGAGGATATCACTGGAGCAGATGACATTGTACCTAAGTCTGAGATGCGATATCAAGATGTCAGTGTCTCTTTGCGTGCTCTCTCCTGATCTCCTTTCACGCTGATGACCCATCCGTTACATTCAGGTCTTTGAACCTTCCGAAATACGTGCGCGCCTTCTGACCGAAGATGATGATTGGATCCGCGCAAAAGATATTCCAGAGCGCATGCAGCTCGTGACATCGTCATTGTCTGAATCGGCAACCATGGTCAATAATCCCCCTTTTCCCCAATCTGAGCTGACTCCGGCATCTGAATGGGTCGCGCTGCGCATATCCCGTCGGATCGAAACTGAGTATTTCCTCCCTGACTCCAAATTCTCTCATCTCCTTCCGCAACTCATCCTCGCAGTGCAAAGATCCTTAAATTATCTTCTTTGCCAGAACCTCGAGGTGCCGTACATTTACACCCACCGTCGGGACTATATTTCCCACTTCGATCCGGCACTTGCGAGAGGAAGCGTCGAACTTCTCAAGCGAGACGAACTGTGGCGTGTCTATGCGCTTGGGCAAAGGTACCGAGCTCTTGTAATGCGAAAAAAGCTGCTCGAAGGCGCGTATCAACGACTCAGCGTCACAGACGAGTACTTTGAAAATACTTTACGCCCTGTGATCGATAGCATCGAGTTCGTTGCAGATGCTACAGAATGGTTAAGTATGACATACAAGGATCAGATAGCAGATGCCACGGCCCTACGGTTCCATGATGACGAAGAACCTGAAGAGAGGAAGATGAAAATGCCGAGTCGTATTTCTGCATACGAATTAGCGAAGAAGACACCTCTGGCTCGATTGGCACGAGAGTTCGGCATTGCCCCACGCAACATCGTTCTTAATTTCTCGTCAGACAGGAAGTTGACATTCCCTGAAGAGCCTGATGTTCCTCCACTGGTTTACGCGGAACAGTATACAGACATGGATGCCACTCGAGGCTTGCCTGCTGACGAAGTTCTGAAGCGGGCACGCATGATCCTTGCAACGGAACTCGGTCGTGACCCATTGCTCCGAAAATCTATTCGGGACATTTTCAAGACTGATGCACGAATCTTTGTTTCACCCACAGAGAAAGGCGTAAGCAAGATCGATGACCATCACAAGTACTATGTAAGTGCAGTGCATAGTCATACCTCACCAAGGCGAGTCTTGACCGCTTTCCAGAATTTTAAGTACCTGAAGGACAAGCCAATCACGCTTATGACCGAGTTGCCTCAGTTCCTTCACATTCTTGCGGCGGAAGCCGACCACCTTGTGACGGTGGACATTCATTTGCCTCCAGAGAAGCAGCATGAAATCCAGCAGCGCATCATCGATGCATGTTCTTCGGATAGCTATAGCGATATCGCCAAAGCATGGAATGACCAGAGAGCCGAAATTGTTCGTGAGGCAATGGTGAAGTATTTACTTCCCGCAGGCAGCAAGTGGGCCCGTGAATGGATTAGAGATGAAGTCGAGGATTTTCTAGCGGCAAACTGTGGGGAGGTACTAGAGGAGGTAAAGGTGATATTCTATTCCCATAATAGTTCACAATGATGATCATATAATTTCTAGCGAATTAATGTCCAACCCTACAGAACTCCTCAAATGGAGAAAGGCCAAACACCGTCAGTACTTGCTGTATCCTGGGGTAAGGGGGATCCTCAAGTCGATGCTATTTCGCTCGTATATCTGGACGATGGCGGCCGTCTTCGAGAACACTGCAAGCTAGACAATCTTTCGGACGATGACAATAGGAAAGAGTTCGAGGGTTTATTGGAGCGTCGGTCGCCTGATGTCATTGTCGTAGGCGGCTTCAGTGTCCAGACGACGAAGCTATTTGGCAGATTGAAGGAGATTGTGAACAATGAGATACCCGAAAGTGCACTCCCTGGCAAAGGAGCACCAGCTGCGCCCGGAGAACCACAAGCATCAGCGTGGGGTAGTGCTAGCCAAGGTGCATCCGACGGCAGCAGTTGGGGTGAAAGGGGGAGAGGTTCAGGATGGGGAGAATCTGGTGGTGGTACGACCGGTGGTACTAATGGAGGTTGGGAAAGTAATGTTGGTGCCAGCACTGGAACGTGGGGTGAATCAAACCGTACTGATATGGGCAGCGGAACAGCACCGCCCACCGGTCCCGCCAGCGGCAAACATGGCTATACTCCCGTGGTTTATGTGCCGGATGATACCGCACGGATATACCAGCACAGCAAACGTGCATCCGAGGAGTTCAGTGCTCTTTCGTTGACTGCTAAGTATTGCGTTGGTCTGGCACGATATACGCAAAGTCCTATGAACGAGTATGCTGCTCTGGGCCGGGACATGGCTGCTATCACATATGATGAAGACAATCAGCAATTGGTGGGTCTTTACCTCTTTCTTTAGAGGCATAAAGTTAACAGTATAAGCAGATACCTAAGGAAAAGCTCCTGACTGCCTTGGAGCGGGCATTGGTCAATATCGTGAATACTGTGGGAGTAGATATAAACAGGGCTGTTAGTGACCCGTACTACCAACTGCTTCTGCCATACATCGCAGGACTTGGGCCGAGAAAGGCTCAAGTCCTGATCAAGAAGATTGTTAAATTGGTCCGTTACTGGCTTTTCTTTACACACTCAAGCACCAGCTAAAATGCACGCGCAGGGTGGAACCCTGGTCAACCGAGACCAGTTTATAAAGAATGGGCTACTGACAACGCAGGTCTATATGAATGCCGCTGGTTTCCTCCGCATCCGTCAAGATCCGGAGTTGAGAGATATCAGAAAGCATAATGTATCTGAGGTAGGGGACCCGCTGGACGACACTCGAGTACATCCTGAAGACTATGAGCTCGCACGCAAAATGGCGACGGATGCCCTCGAACTCGACGATGAGGATGTGCATGATGACCACCCTTCCCACGTTATATCGCTCATCATGCAAGACAAAGACAACGTGTCGAAGCTTGATGAACTCAACCTTGATGACTTTGCCGTGAACATGTACGAGAGTAACGATGCTCTCAAGCGGCATACTCTCAATGTTATCAAGGATGAACTTCTGCGGCCCTTCCGCGAGGTTCGCAAGGAGTTCAGGCTTCTTACACCATGGGATGTGCTCACTATGCTTACCGGTGAGACGGAGAGGACTCTCCGTATTGGACTCATCGTATCAGCGATGGTCGTCCGAATTCAAAAGAGCTGGATTGTGGTCAAACTTGACTCCGGCATCGAAGGCATCATTAACGCCCAGTATCTGTCTGATCATCCTGATGTCCACCCAAATCAGCTCGTGAAGAAGGGCCAAACGCTGCAGGGTGTTATCATCCAAGTCAATGTGGAGCAATTCCAGGTGGAACTCTCGTCCCGGCCTGCAGATGTTGGTGTTGGCGACGCGAGTTTCCGTCGCCTCAAACCCGATCAGGAGTATTATGACATCAATCAGGCGCAGAAAGATCAAGATCTTCTCGCACGAAAGAAGCGTCGGGAAGTTGAACAAACGCGACGCGTCATCAAACATCCTGACTTTCATAACTTCAACGCAACGCAGGCTGAGGCGTATCTGTCAAAGCAGCAACGGGGAGATGTAGTTATTCGCCCGTCTTCCAAGGGGATGGATCATCTTGCCGTCACTTGGAAAGTTGACGATGGTGTTTACCAACACATAGGTATATGTGATTCTTCTTGAAGTATCAGTTTCTGATGATCTTTTGGCCAAATCAGACGTTGTGGATGAAAATGCAGATCCAAATCTGCAAACCGTGGGGAATAGTCTTGTCGTTGACAATGGCAAGACGAAACAGACCTTTTCTGACCTAGACGAGCTTATCGTCAACTACGTGCAAGCGATGGCGCGTAAAACTGAAGAGCTCATGGCTCATGAGAAGTTCAAGGGGGGAAGCGAAGACGAACTCCGTATGTTATGCTCTCATTTCTCCCGAATGGTGTCGTTGACTAGTACGACTAGACGCCTACCTCAAAAATTTCGTCATCATGAATCCTAACAAAAGCGTTTATGCCTTTGGTCTCAACAGAAAAAAGCCGGGACACTTCAATTTGGCCTTCCTTGCCAACAGAACCTCCCCCATTCAGACTTGGGTTAGTGAAGGAGTTGTCTTTACTTGTGGTTCGATTTAGCTCATTTATTCCAACAGCCAGTGCGGGTTTCGAATGAGTCTTACTACTTGTTCGACACGCAAGTCCCAACAGTCCCGAGCCTATGCGATGCCTTCAAGTATAGGTCAGCTCGCATGTTGTGGTCTTCTTTCTCACCTCGCTGATGCAGTTGTTCCAGGCACATGCACGAGTCGCAAAATCCGGGTGGTGGAGGTGGTAAGACGCCGTATGGAGGTCGGACACCCGCACGGACACCAGCAACTGGACGTACACCTGGCCGTACTACGCCTGGGCACCACTCTGTCCGAGTCCCGCCACCAAGTACATATAAGCAACCGCCAGCTCAGAGTTATCCGTACAGCCAACCTCCGTACGGTGGTTATCCACCTTCTGGTCCTCCCGGTGGATTACCGCCTCCTCCCAACGGTGTGATGATACACAAAACCTCTGGGTGGGGACAATCTGGCAACTGGTGATATTTCTAGGCACATTGTAGAAGAATTCTGGTCTGTTTTTGTATTTGTATGTTGGTATACTACACAAGCGATCTAGATCTGAGTCACTCGAGATCACGTGACGATGACATATGTGTTGGTGCTTCATGCTGAATTGCATTTGGAATGGAAATGGCAGACATATCTGAGGCGGCCACGGCCGCAAGACGAAGACAAGCGCCAGTAGGTGATGTCTCTTCCGTTATAAGTGTTCCCAGCACGAGCTCTCGCGACTCGGACGTGACAAGTGACAGTACGATCGCCGTATGGACGTATGCGACAGCGACCTGGTATGCTTGCGACTGTCATGTCATATGGTCCTAATTTGGTTGGACTAGGCTGGTTATTATGTCAACCCCTTTCCTCGCCTTTCCCCGTTTCCTGTTATTCTTGTCTTCTACGAATGATGCGACGGGAGAACATCGAGACTACTTAACGCCTCTTGAAAGCTTTCTATCGACGCATTTTGCCATCCTGGCACTTTCTGCAGCCATTGGAATTGTTATCTCTGTACGTCATTTGTTTAGGCATTGAGCTACTATTGACCTAGTATTGAGTAGCTTCCATCCGACTCGCCTATCTCGCCTCCGAGCGAAAGACGTCCAGATGGACACCCTCTACTCGTCCCCGTTACATGTGGGTTGCTTGTTAGTGCCTTCCTCTCCTACAACACGCCGGCATCCCAAGTCGGACCTCTGGCATTTTTCATGACCCTCGGTGCAGGAGTGACAGGTGTATGGGGTGTCTCTGTAGTGCGTAGCGCCTCTTTACCATGGGTATGATTTGCAATTGATCCTGTGATATGCAGTTGCTGTTTGCGGGGTCATCGTTGAAGTCAAAGAAGACTGACCCAGATAAACGAACTTCACGTTTCCTGTTTTGGAATCGACCTGCCGCCAACGTGCATAAACAACTCCGAAAATGACTTGTGTTATAATTTGTGTAATGCTAGATAGACTTAGCACAAGTTTGGGTTCCAAATTTTTGAAACCGATACACAATGCATCAGTCCGTCTGCACCCAACAACAGAGACCAAGGACCTGGAACTGGGGTGCAGAAAGGAAGAAGTGGGTACTTGTGGTTCCATTATCAGCTTCGTCCAGCCTGCAGCTCAATGAGTACAACGTCTTCACCGCGAGGACAATATGTGCCAGTGAAGTCTCAGAGAGGCCTTGACGATGGATATCCATTTCCTGCACACTCACACACGTCTTCAGAATCATCTTTGCGTGCGCTCGAGCTTTCCGAAAGCGCAGAACCATTGAGTCTGCATCTCACGCGCTCCAGACGCTCCAGTTCAATTGGCACCTTTCAATTCCAGGCGGAGCTTCTCCCACTTAGCCTGAGCGAACCAGAGCAGGACGACAGTTGTGTGGCCGAAAAGACCGTGGGTTTATACAAGGGTAAGTTGGTTCTTTTGGCAATGCAGTGCCCTCATGTGCGGCATGCCAGGTATTGCGTTGGTCGCAGGCTTACAGATAGGATCGGGCATTTTGTGTGTATCCCGTGTTCGGGACAAACCAAAGAACTAATGCACTGCACAGCTCGTCTCCAGGTGTGGTCCTTGCAAATACCCAGTCGGTAGGGGCAAGTCTTTTGGTCTGGCTAGTTAGTGGGGTTCTTGCATGGACGGGTGCCTCATCGTATGCGGAACTGGGCGCTGCTATCCCTCTGAACGGGGGGGCTCAAGCGTATCTGGCATATGCTTACCATCCCCTTGTCTCTTATCTTTTCGCATGGACTGCTATCTCTGCTTTAAAGCCTGGCAGCAACGCCATAATTGCATTGATCTTTGGGGATGTCCTCTTTCCATCCTTGGTTGATATTCACTAAATGATCGCCATTCTCTAGGGAGTACATGAGCCGACTTTTCTATCACGCTACACGTTCAGATATATCTGCGGATGAAATACCAGATTGGTCTATAAAGCTTGCTGCTTGTATAGCTATTGTAATTGTCACGGTTCTTTGCGCTGCAACGTCTAATCTTGGAACACGAGCTGCCGTGCTATTCACAGCTGTCAAAGTAAGTCTTTCCGACATACTGGGCTTGCTGATTCATAGACCATATCTCTCTTGCGCAGGTTGTGGCTTTGGTATGTCTCCCTACGAAATTGATATCCTCTTAAGATGACCGGTATCACAGCTCTCTATCGCCATTCTGGGCATCATGCAACTTGCACGAGGCCGGGCATCGACATCTATTACAGATTCTCTCTTTTCCGGGACAACAAAGAGCATTTCCTCTTATGCCTTGGCACTATATTCCGGTAAGCTTACTTAACACAATTTTATGCTTACTTCGAAGACATGGCTTTCAGGTCTGTGGGCTTTTGATGGCTGGGACCAGACAAACTACATCGCAGGAGAGATGAAAAACCCAGCAAGGAATATTCCTCGGGCAATACACTCGAGTATGGCAATCGTCATCGTCAGTGAGTGTAACCTGTCCCAGGTTCATTTCATAACAATTTGCGTAGATGCTTTTTCTATCGGCAAACTTGTCCTACTTTGTCTTGCTAGATAAAGTGAGTTGTCTGTTTAACAATAATATTCTAATTGATCACTGTAAAAAGGCTGTAGTCGAAAAGAGCAATACTGTCGCCCTGGATTTTGGCCATGCACTATTTGGGAAAATTGGTGGTGTAATCTTCGCCAGCACGGTCGCTTTCTCGTGCATCGGCGCATTGAACGGTTTGTTTCTCACTGCACTCCTCAAAGAAAGTTCAAATATAGGTTATTTTTAGGCTCATTTTTCACTTCATCTCGACTCATCTACACGGCCGGACGGGAACGCTTTCTTCCCAGCATGTTCGCCCGTCTCCACAAGACGCGCAAGACCCCTGTCAATGCGTTATGTCTGCAAGCCCTATTGACGATAATATTTATCCTTGTTGGAGGAGGATTCCGCACACTCATTAATTTCTATGGCGTGGCATCTTGGGGTTTCTATTTTCTTACCGTCAGTCATTTCTGTCATATTTAGTGCGTTGTAAAACTTAGCGATACATTAGGTTTTGGGTCTGGTGGTTTTGCGGATCAAAGAGCCTAATCTAGAGAGACCATATAGAACATGGATCATTACGCCTCTAGTGTTCTGTGCCGTGAGGCTTTCAGCTACACTTTCACCATGTGTTTAACAACGGTGTTACTGCCAAGGTTGCCTTGTTTCTACTTTCAATGCCAGTTGTAGCTGCACCACTGGAAGCATTGGCCGCTCTCGGTATGCTCATCGATACTCAAATGCGCATACTGTACTCACAGAGGATCGCGGCAGGATTCATCGCATTTGGTGTGCCACTGTACTTTGTCACACACCGCTCTAAGTCACGACTAGCCAACGGCTCACGAATTGAGAGAATTGTGGCTTATATAACGTCGTGCATTCCACGATTACGAAGTCGACAAGCAGCTGGATGGGTACCAGTCGACACGGAGGAAGATGTACTCGGGGAAATGTTGCAGTCACAGCTGGAAGGTGTGGGCGATAATGATCATAAGTGAACTTGTAGGACTCGATAGTATACTCGTTGCATTCATCTAGTAGTCTACATATACACCTATCTGGGAAGCTGCGGCTACGTTGGCAAGGATCGATGGATCGAGACTACCTACGGTATTGTCTGGATTCAGGAGACTGATCTAGTGATAGTGATCGCGCAACGATCGCGTAAGCTGTGCCGGCTCTCCTCTACATAGTAAGCAGGCACTCGGGGGCTACGTATATAAGGCGATTCGAAGATAAATCAAAGCAACAACAATCAGTCTCTACGCAACTACCCCTCACTGTGACGCAATAGTGACTATGTCTGTGAGTAGGTCTTGCAAACCGTAGGTGGCGGGTCTTGCTGATTACCACGCCACGAAGGAGTTCGACGTAACAAAGGAGCACGAGTACAAATTCGATGTCAAGGTAGGACAAGCTGGAGCGAGAGTGGGGCGTTCTGATTAATGTAGTTGCCGCAGATGACGTGCGGCGGCTGTTCCAATGCTGTCTCACGAGCTTTGTCGAAAGTAGAAGGTACGCCTAACATCATAACTCGCACTGATCCCATTCTGGGCTTGATTGACACTAGTGGATAGGCATTTCGACTTATGAGGTCAGTTTGGAGAAGCAGGAAGTTATCGTGAAGGGCCCTGTTGACTACGATACTGTTCTCGAGAAGATCAAGAAAACCGGCAAGGAGGTGGGCTCGTTGATTTCATGTTTATTGATCTCTTAATGACATACAAACGATACCATTCCACAGGTACGTTCGGGCACAGTTGTAGTGTAGCCGAGATCAGTTGTGGTGTAGTTGAGATAGACGAGTCTGTTGTTGTACTGTTCAATGTCACTGGACGCAGTCAAATAAATTTGGAATTAAGTATGTGTATATCATCGGAGACACAAATGTAATTGCGGGAGACATCGTTATATTTTGCATACTTATGTATATTTCTTTCGATGTATTCGCCGACGTAATCTATAGCCGCGCCCATCGTCGCCCCTGCCTGACCTAAGTCTGGAGAACTGTCTGTAAAGGCCACAGCATTGCCATTCGTGTCTCTGAAACGCCTGCTCACGTTTGCGTCGGTCGCTGTGGTTGGTGGTAGGTCACGGCGTCAACTCAATGTCCACTTCCACTGCATCGACATCTACCGGTGCTGGCCTGACTCCCAGCCCCACGAACACGGCTCTACTGGTCTCTTCCTTGCCATTATCGAGCATTGTATTACTAGTGGCGTCCACGGGCGCAACTACCTCTTCTGCTGAAATGTATTCTGTCATAAATCCGGACCCGACAACACCTCCTATACAGGACGATCACCAATGGATTACCGCGTATCTCACTATTCATCAGCTGAGCACGCCCAGCTACCGCTACATGTACATCTTGTGGCTCGCCGTGGTATTGATCTTCCTCGTGTTTGCGGTGCTGCACTGGACAGGAGCGAGAGGTGGAGCGGTAGGTGGTCTATGGAGTAAATGGAGTTTGAGAAGGAGAACATGGAGGAAGCAACACAGTTTGGCTGAAGCACGTCGGAAGGGCACGCCGCACAAGCAGCCCTTGTCATTGCCTTCGAATGCCCAGCTTCTCTCCCTTGCCGTCCTCTATAGCACCACATTCCTTTTATGTTTTCTCGGACCAGACTATATCGCCCCGGGGACACATGTGTGGGACCTCACACGCTACATTGCTGCTCGTGGTACGCAAACTCATCTGGATGCTCGAGTAGATCTGGCCTCAGCCACCTCCACGATTTCTCAACCTGGCTATACAATTTCGAAAGCCTGGTGGACTGCAGGCGGTCGTACGGGGACTATGACCTTTGCCCTGTTTCCATTATGCATTCTCCTTGCACTCAAATCCCCCCCTTTTGCATTATTTGCCCTTCCTTTTTTAATTCAGATATATAATGACAAGCTCGCTTTCTTACACCGCTGGACCGGCCGTCTCATTTGGTTTGTCACCACCTTACATATTGGTCTTTGGGGGGTGCAGTTGAGCAGAGATAAGAGGGGCACAGATAACGCTTCATCCGTTTGGCTCTTCGCGTTCGAATACGACAAGTTTGTTTTCGGGTGGTTGGTGGGTTCTGGCTTCTGCTATACCTACGATCAGCTTCCATTGAACGTTTCTCTTTGATGGTCTAGGGATTTATCTGTCTGACGCTTCTCGTCTCATTTTCTTTCCGTCTATTCAGAGATGACTTTTATGAAGTATTTTATATTCTTCACGTGCTGCTTGTGCCCTTTACCCTCGTTTTCTCCGCGTTGCACTACCCCCCGATTGGATGGTGGTGCTGGGCCGCCCTGGTTCTGTGGGGGTCAGAACGCCTTTGGAGGCTGGTTCGATTCTTACGAATCAACGGTGTCATAGGAAGCACTCGCAGCAGCAGAAGCATGCGTTATATCGCGTTGGTTCATGAAAGGGCCTCCATAGGACAATCTCTGGCGCAGTGGTCGCAAAAAGAGCAGCACAATGACAACTCCTTTCGACATCATCGAGGTGAATCGGACGCCAGTCAGGGTAGTGAACACCGGCTGGTTTTATCTGCAGACGCGGATACAATGGATGTAACTGATGGTCGTAGGTTTGGACCTCAAGTTATACCGGTTAGACCTCGACATTTCAGTACAGGGCAAGAGACATTTAGATCATTTGGAACGGGAAGCTCTGTAGATCTTATGACCCATGCTGTTCCTCCTGGCACCGCAACATCGAGGCGCGAGTTTCCGCCCTCTGGATTTGGCTCGGGTTCAGCGACTGCAAAATTTCCTTCTCAAGTGAGAGCATCAAGGTACAACGCGAAGGAACTCTATGTGCCTCCCCCCGGCTATGCACATGGTACTTTACTTCCAGGGCGCACGATTCGACTTCGGCTTGTTCCTTCCCATCTCTTCACCTGGGCGCCCGGACAACATGTGCTTCTGACCATACCTTCAGTCTCCAAATTCAGCAGTCATCCATTCACCATCGCGTCCATATGTGATCACGAAGCATTGTCAGACGAGGGCCGGGAGGTCATGATCCTTGTTCGCGCCCGATCTGGGTTTACGAAGGAACTCTGGTCTTATATAGAGCAACTTCAGGACGCAGGAAAGATTGGTGATAGACCTCCTTACGAATTCTCGCCTCCACGAGAGGGCGTTTTACTAAGAGCATACCTTGACGGTCCATTTGGATCCTCGATCAGAGCACGATGGACCTCGTACTCAACAGTATTGATTATAGCCGGAGGATCAGGCGTGAGTTTTGCGGTTGCTGTATTGGAGTATGCTTGCATGTGCATGATAGGAAGAAACGGTAAAATGCTTGGAGGGGTAGTAGGAAGCTGGGGCCATGACATTATCTCCCAGATCAGTCGCATTAGGTTTGTTTGGGTTGTCAGGGAGTTCTGTGAGTGTCCTTTGTGGATTTGTGTGTGTTCCCCTATACTTATTGTCGTAGCACACATACAATGGGTTGCAACAGTCATCCGACGATGCATGAACATGGTCCCAACAACTGCTTTACAGGTGGACATTTTTGTCACAAATGTAGTGTCAAGGAACGTACTTCCCCCTTTAGAATTCCGTTCATCTCGAGGGAAAGGTGACACACTGGCACCACCAACGCCCCATTTTGCGCAATCAGGGAGAAGTAGACGAAATTCGAACGCATCAGATATTAGCATGGATTCCACCATATCGTCGAACCCCTTTGCAGATATCTCATATATGAGGGCACCCCAAATAGAGAGTGGCATTGGGAATGAAATTGAAGTGATGGACATTGTGGAAATGTACGGGGAACTTGGCCACGAAGCGCACGTCCTTGATCTCACAAACTTTGACGGTGAGGACGATACTCGTCTTCCTGGTGAATCCCAATTATCCTATCGATTGAGAAAGGAGGGTAAGCTACGGCGAGCAAGGACAAGGAAGTCCAAAAATGACATGTTACCGAAGTTGGATCTCGACCACCGTACTGAGGCATATTCGACGTCGAAAGTGCAGCAAAGCCGTCTCACTCCGGAACCTGGGCCTCCAGGATCTCATCCCATCACATCTTCTGTCCAATCACCAGGTTCAGAGAACCTTCACAATCCATTCCTACGTAGTCCGCTCAGCCCTGGTAGCAGCTCTTCTTCCCCACTAACCCCTCAAAATCATATGCCGCAATCTTTCCTATACGCTGATCCCGGAGGTATCTCGAGTGGCATTCCTCCTACTCCTTCAAGCAAGTCGGAAGCTTCTCAACTCCAAGACTCACAGACTAGATACGCAGCTCATCACTCCCGAAGGCAATCAAAGGTCAATATGGATGAAGCAGAAGCCGAAGATATGACTATTGTTGCCGAACGCGCTCGTCTCGGGAAGGCGAAAATTGACCGAATCGTGGCAGATGAGGCTGGTCGCACTCGAGGAGCCATGGTTGTCGCATGTAAGTTCTAATTTTAAAGACGGGATTGAGGCTATCAATGAAATCTAATGCAGGCTGCGGTCCCACATCACTTAATGCTATGGTCCGGAAAAGTGTGGCAGCTCAAATCAATCCATCTCGTATCTTTCGTGGCGACAAGCAAGCTAGCATTGCTCTAGTGTCTGAGGACTTCGAGTGGTGATCTTGATTAACTCCCGATCTTTGACTTGCTATTATGCTAAAGTCTGTCAGCACATGTCGATCAGTACTTTCAGTGTGTCCCATTGCCATCCGAATCACGATTGATCTTGGACTTTCTCACCTGCATCATTGATACCCCTGCATATTTCCAGTGTACGGACATTAGACTATTACTAAAATAGAGCTATACTTAAGACAACCAAGGACTACGTAGTTACTATAGTACTTAGGCCAAGCTAAAGCTTGGCCATGCATGTATCTTGATTGTCACGGCGTAGTCACATCTTTGTAACGCTGCCCATCCTGCGCCGCCAATTCGTTCGAACGCGTCTCGTGTTACTAAATTTTGGCAGAACCATGAGTTCTATCGTGACACCCGAGGGCTACCGCTTGCATTGCGAAAATGGAGCCAAGCTTCTTCTGCCGGAGTCCAACGAAGCGTTTCTTAATCCTGTGCAAGAATTCAATCGTGATTTAAGTGTAGCCGCTATCAGGATATGGAGCGAGCAGTTCAACGAGATTAGGGAGAGGCGGTGGAGCGACAAACGCAAACGAAAGGAACAAGGTGCCCGGCAGCCGGAACCCAAGCGCAAGAAAGGTATGGTTTGCTACAATCGGACGTCCTCGCGTCTTTTTGTGCATCTGTGATAAAAGTTGCTTTTAAGTGGATATAGCGGGTGCGCCTGCGACCAGCAGTCCCTCCGTTCTGGGTGAAGTCGTTTTGAGCGGGAGCGGTGCTCAGCATGAAGGCGAGGAAACCGGAAGCCGAGGTGTATCGCAGAGTGCTGGTGGATTGTCAAAACAGCGGGAGGTCAGGACCAAACCCGATAAGATCTGTCGATGTGTTCAATTCCATTCTGCAGTATGTTCCTCAGAAAGTGGTTATTCTGGAGCCACTTTCTGCCACTGGCCTTCGCTCGATTCGTTATGCTCAGGAAATTCCATTGGTGAAGTCGGTACCCTTTCATTCCCGATACATGTGTCTCGGAGTGATTTCAGGTTAGATATGTTATCGCCAATGATATTTCGCCATCTGCAACGGAAATCATGAAGCGAAATGTCCTTTTCAATGAACTTGGGCCTCAAGATTCTATAGAGATGGCTGGCCACGATGATGAAGCTCCTGGTTCATCAAGAATGCCAAAAAAACCTTTTTTGGGGAAAGTCAGAGTCAACGAAGGTGATGCCTGGTCGGTGACTCATAGAAACTATTCGTGTACTACTATTCACCATTCGTAGCTCACTCATGTATGCGCATCGTGCTGAGCGGCAACGAGTGGATGTCGTGGATCTTGATCCATACGGCACTGCGGCGCCATTTCTTGACGCCGCCGTACAATGCATCAATGATGGAGGTATTGTACCACGTTACCAAGGCGCATCGTTATGTAGTTGACATTGAGGCTGGCCATTATAGGACTACTCTGCATCACTTGCACGGATCTTTCTGTCCTTGGTAATACAAACTATCCTGAAAAATGGTGAGCAAGGCTGTCTTGGCTAGAGCTCTGTTGTTCCATCCTCCAGCAGCTTTGCAAATTATGGTGGTGTGCCTGTGAAAGCTGAATATTGCCATGAAGTGGTATGTCGAATCCAAGCTACCAAAAAATATCTGAAGTTTATAGTGTTCAGGCGCTGCGGCTCGTCCTTCATGCGATCTCGACGTCCGCAGCTCGCTATGGTCGATACATACATCCCGTCCTCTCGCTGTCTATCGATTTTTATGTCCGCATGTTTGTGCGCGTTCATGTAGCACCTATAGAGGTAAAGAAAGCATATAGGTGTGTGCTCTAATGATTTCGTCCTTGTGTCACTATCTGCGTCGTGCCGATGACCTAGTATCAGTAAAACCTCGCTCTATTATGTTTGCTCTGGCTGCCAGTCCTTCCATGCACAACCTCTCGGGAAGATAGTCGAAAAGACGAATGAGACTTCAACTAACGTTAACCTTCAGTACAAGACTCACACTGGACCACCGGTTGCACAACAATGTGATGAATGTGGTGGGGTGTTTCATGTAAGACACTACCGAATCGAATGCTAGCAGACGTTAACCTTGACTGTAGGTCGGGGGCCCAATGTGGTCAGGTCCCTTGCACGATAAGGATTTCACCACGCGATTGCTCAAACATGTTCAAAACAATGAAGCCACGTATGGTACCTCTTCTAGAATGAAAGGCATGGTCACCTTGGCTACTGAAGTGAGGTCCTCAAGCATAGCATGTCCTTATTTCTCATCTAGCGTTCACATTAGGAGCTCGATGCTCCGTTTTACTTCACTCCTTCCAAGATAGCAGGTTTTTTCCACAGCACATCTCCTTCGCTCGAGCAGGTCGCGTGCGTGTGCTTATAGCCGCTCTTGACCTATCTTACACGGCTCACTGCGCAGGTCTGCTCTTCTCCACGCCGGCTTTTCAGTGTCACGCTCGCACGCTTGTGCGGGGTCTATCAAAACGACGGCGACAAGAAAGCTCATTCACGATATTTTCCGATGTCATGTAAAGCACCATCCAGTCAAAATGGAAAATATCAAGGAAGGCGCACCGGCAACTACATTGCTTATAAAAGCTTCCAGGTATTTTGGCACGTACTCGACAAACGAACGAGCTGACCTTAATTCATTCAGCATTGAGGCTAATTTTACTCGTCACCCAGACGTTTCCTCGCTTTCAAATGTGAAGCTTGTTCGTTATCAGCAAAATCCTACTTCCCACTGGGGACCAGGGGCAAAGGCACAACCAAGCGGCAAGAAACGCAAACGAGAAGGCGAACAGTGAAAGATTGCTGACGGCCCCGCAAGCGGCGCAATTGATTAATTAGTACGAACTACCAACATGAATAGTTTACACTTTACGAGTTGTGGCAATGGAAAAAAACGAATGATAATAATTCAATGGGAAATAAAATAAAGGCCTCATGCCGTAACGGTGACAGTCGGGGGCACCTTGGAAGGTTTGCTCTTGGCAGTAGAGGCGGGATTAGCAGGATCTTTGACGATCCACGGATGAAGGAGAAGTTCGGATGCAGAGGGACGCAAGTTATGGTCAAGTTCGAATGTTTTATTGAGAAAGTCTTCAGCATCGGCCGAGATATCGGAAGGAAAGGCAGGCTTGGCTGAGGAACCAATCTGTATAACAACGGCATCTTTAGGGATGCGGAGAAGCAGAGAAAAAGGATGGTGCACCTTAAAAATGGCCTGCATCTGAGTGAGTTGGGCCCATGGATGCTCTCCAGTGAGCATCTCGACCACCAGGCAACCGACACTCCAGATGTCAGCTTTGAGCGTATATGAAGTTTGCTTGACGACCTCAGGAGCCATCCAGAAAACGGATCCTTGCAACGATGGACGATGTACGCGTGCACTAGTGAGGATACTATCTTCCACCTTTTTTGATATGCCAAAGTCCGAAATTTTGATTCCACCCTTGTTGTCGACGAGAATATTCCCGCCTTTAATATCACGGTGAATAATCTCGCGTTCGTGGAGATAGTTGAGCCCTTGCAATATCTGGCGCACAAAGTTTCGTACTAGCGCTTCTTCAAATGCACCGTAGTTCTTCAAAAGCGTCGCCACAGATCCCCCTGGAACATACTCGAGGAAAATATTAAGATGGACGCCGTCCGATGAAGAGTCTGCTCGATGATCAGTCGTAAAAGCGATATGACTGACAGACTGGGACGTACCAAGATATTGCACAATGTTTTCATGCTGCAGTTCTTTGAGTAACTCTATCTCGCGTTCCAGGGCGCTCAGCATGCTTTTCTTCCGCTCCTCATTGGGTGCAGAGCCAGTAGGAAGCTCAACTTGTTTTACGGCCATGAGAAGGCCATGGTATGCATCCATTCCAAGATACACGCTGCCAAATGAGCCAGCACCGATGAGCGCACCCTTGATCCACTTAATAGCGCGTTTACCTAAAGAAAGTTGAGCAGTGTACGTAAATGACTACGATCGGACATACCGCCATTCGAGGTCACCGCCTTGTGCTCCTCTTCTTCATCAGCCTCGTCTTCCTCATCAATTGCCGTAGTTTCTTCCTCCTCCTCCTCCTCTTCCTCTGCATCTACAGCTGTGGTATTTCCACCGTCCTGTTCCGAATCTTCTGCCTCCGGATCTTTGCCCTCTGCGACCAAACTCGCGCGACGACTCTCCACTTCCTGCGTTATCTCATCGACCGTCAACATGCTCGCGGTATCCGATCGATCCCGCTTGCTCCTAAGCTCTGCCAAATAACTCACACGCCTGGATGTCGATGCATTCGAGCTGGTGCGTCCAAGAGCGCGACCGACATCGCTCAGACTTTCTGAGAGGCTTTCTGAAGGGAACTGCACCGGCGGAAGCAAGTGTGGCTCATGAGAGTGCTGAGACTCTGGGGTACTATCACCTGCCAAGTTCATTGATTGGCCATCCTCTGTTTCGACGGACATTCGTGGAGGCGGCTCATCCCGGTCGACATCTGTGGAGCGTATGGACTGGTTTGATAGAATCGATTTAGTCGAGCGGATCGACTTTCCAGACCGAATCGAGAGAGAGTCTGTGAGAAGCGGTACCGGTGGAAGGGGAGGGGACATTGATGATTTGCGGCGTGAGGGAGAGCCACCACTTGTGCTCGCACTGAAACGGCTCTCAAGCGGTTGGTTCCAGCTTTGGCGCGAGAAACGCCGGCTTTCAGGGCGTGTGCTTGAGTGTCCGGCTCGCAGCATCATGCTCTGTCGCTGAGTACGCTCAAGCACCTTCTTCTCAGTAAAGGGAAAATATTCTTGCAAGTGGGTAGCAATAAGTTCAGAGGGTGGCCGTTGCCCAAGGAAGTTACGCAATTTGCTCTGGGTCTTTGAGCGGAAAGAAGGCGTTGGGGACGCAGGCTTGGATGCGACGTCAGGAGGAGGGGCAAGTGTGCGTTCAGGATCGGGGACGCCGAGGCCGCTGAGAATGGATACAGAGCTCGCACGGTTCATTTGCTTGATTGTGCGAGCGTCAGGACCGAGCATATTATCGACGGTAGTTGGGCTAGCGGGACGCGGCGGGGGTTCGCCAAAGTACCGCTCGAGGACCTTCGAACGCTTGGGCTTACCGATACGACGTAGAGTGAGGCCATGTTCGCGTGCAGGGTTATCAGGCTCGGCATGGCAGATGAAAAGCAGCTCTGATTCGCTAAGATGTTTGCCTGCAAGGGCATAAGCACACATAAATTCTATGAGTTGTGATTGAAAAAACCTGCCTGGACTGTCCGCAAGCCCATCGTCGAGAAACACGCCCCATCCATCCACGACCAAACCCTCGTCAGGATCTGTGGAATCCAAATCATCTGGGTCCATGGAGGGGAAACCGATTCCGCCAAACTTGCCAAACTTGCGCAAGACATGTTCAAGGACCTCGGCTCCACGCGGAATATCCTCGACATTGACGACGCGCGAGTGTCCATCATCTGCCAAAATGAATTTCACACATTTGCGGCGAATGTCCTCAGCGCTCATAGGAGCACGGCCTGACGGTGTAGTAGGGCGAAATGGGCCACGGCCAACAGTATAGCCCTGAGCATTGCCACCAGATGATCCAGCAGTGGGTGGGGAAGGTATCGAGTTCCCTCCGGAATGTTGCGACATGAAGGACTCGGCGATGGGAGAAAGTGCACTGACAGCTGGATTGGGAGGCGGCTGAAGCGCAGCTTGCACTGAAGATGGGGCTGCATATGGGTGATGCGACGGGTTAGTGGCAGAGCCGGACCTATTGTGTGCGGCGCTGGACGGAAGTGCCATAGTGCGAGAGCGAGGTGGCGGAAGAGGCGAGGTGGAGCGACCAGACATTGCGGTTGTAGGAGTACGCCCGCCACCAAGATTGCCAGGACTCGGACCTCGAGGAAGGCCATACTCGCCTGTCCAGGGCGCGCTGGTGGATGAGGGCGTGGCCGGCGCCGCGGGAGCTGGTGGGAGGGGATCCTTGGTGAAGGACGGGGGTGGTTCCGTTAGCGTGGGAGTGCGGCGTCCGGAGTGATGCTGAGGGGGGAGAAGGTTGTTACGAGAGCCACCGCCCACGCTGGTTGTGCCTACTTGGATGCGCGACTGGCTTGGCGGAGCGGGTGGTTGAGCCTTGGGCGGGGGAGGAAGAGGTGGCAGACCTCGCGTATTGCCGTTAATATCTTTAACAGAAGAGCCGGAATGGGAATGGGTGTGGCCCTGGGGATGGGGCAATGGCCGTGGGGTGCGGCCGTTCTCTGCACGAATCAGCTGAGGAAGATCACGCGATGCTGAAGAGGTGAGATGGAGTGGAGGGGGACGGCCACTCTCTAAGCGTTTGAGGGTATTGCGGGGTGGCATCGAAGACATTGCGTCTCCGCCAGAGTCGTGCAGCTTGACGGGGAGCCTCTGTGAATCTGGACTGTGACCATTCGTCTTGGAATGCGCCTTGGAGCACCTTGTACGAAGGCTCTTGACGCCGTTGAGGATCTTTATGCGGTCGCCGACAGAGGCGATGCCCATCTCACGGAGGGTCTGCTGGTCGAGATCTAGGAGGATATCGCCTCGGATGTCGTGATTAGCAAAAGTTTGAGCATGGTGGGCGCATTTGCTGTCCGCGAGCCAGCGTGCGACATGCAGATCACTCCACTGGCGTAGATACTCTATGAAGGGGACGTTGGGCGGGCTGTCGAGGGTAACATTCTGGACGGGGGTATCGGGACGTGCAGACCTCAGCTGAGGCTGCCGGGAAGCAGGAGTGACGGTGAAGGATGGGGACGTCGGTGTCGAGCCATGTGGCGAGCCTGGGTCGAGCAGCGTAGAGGCTTCCAAAGAGACCATCGTAGCTACGACGACCGAGGCGCAACGATGAACGAGGATGAGAACAACAAGTCTGATTACGTATACAACGCGATCAGATCCGCTTAGCAGCCAATAGCAGATCGTCTCCACTGGTCTGGTCACCGGTCACCTACCAACGATGAGCGCGATCTCTGGCATACCCATTCACAACGACCTTCAGCAGGCCTTTGCCGCTGCGCAGACCGGCGAGCAGAGATTTCTCAAACTTGCCATAAGGAACGGTACGCAGTTCACTGCGCTGCAACTCATGATTGTTCACACCTCGCAGAGCTGATCGTGCTCGATTCCACCACGCCTGTCCAGGGCGACTTCTCTGCAGACCTGGAGGTGTTACAGGACATTCTCGACGACGAGACACCCGCATATGTCCTTGCCAGGCTCGACGATCCACCCTCCCAGTGGCTCGCCATAACCTATGTTCCCGATGCCGCCAAAGTACGCGACAAGGCCAGTCTCATGCGCTTACACGCCTCAGCTGCTGCTCATGCCGCCCTCTAGATGCTGTATGCCTCCACCCGCGCTGCACTCACAAAATCCCTGGGCTCCGCCTCCTTCCCCGACGCCTTATTCGCCACCCACAAGTCCGACCTCACCGCCACCGCCTACGCCGCGCATCGTCGGCATCAGACGGCACCCAAGCCACTCTCGGCACGCGAGCAGGAGATGGCGGACGTGCAGGCCGCAGAACGCGCCGCTGCGAGGTCCGGCAACGACGGCAGCACAGCGCGCCAGAATCATCTCGGTGGGGCCGGTCTGCAGATGAAATGGTCCGAGGACGTCGAGCAAGTAGTGAAGGGGCTGGCGTCTGGGTATGAGACAGGTAGGTTGGTCGTCATGAGCATTGATCCGGCAACGGAGACCCTCGTCCTGCTATCTGACGAGGTGTGCGCGCCCAACGACCTAGGTGCCTCCTTACCGCCTTCAGATCCAGGTGAGCATTTCCAGTCGAGTCAATATGGATCTTAACAATCACCCGCATCGCGTGTCTTCTATCTGAACAGCATATGCCTTCTTCGTGTGGTCCCACACGCAACGACGAGACATTGGTAAGCGCCAGCGCCATCGCATCGCTCGAGCTGACCGATTCCAGTGTTCATATATTCCTGCCCATCCACGTCTACCATCAAACACCGCATGATATTCTCATCTGGCGTCTCTTCCGTCCTCACGGCTGCCAAAGATATGGGCGTCATCGTGGCCAAAAAAGTCGAGACATCAGATCCCGCAGAACTCAACGAGGCTTTTCTTCGCACTGAGCTTGGTTTCGCAGGGAGCGGGACAGATGAAAAGAAACCATTCGCAAAGCCAAGAGGTCCTGCAAGGAAGCAGCGATAGCCTCTCTACATCTCTCATAGAACGTACGTATATAATTAGACCTGCTTCGCCAGCGTGGTCTTTTCTAGTATCCAATCATGTAGAACCCACAGCACGCTAGCACAGCTTATGACCTAGCGCACACTGAAACAACACGTCCGCACATCAATTACCCATTCCCACCACTGCCCCGCATAACCCGTTCAATCTCGGTTCGTATCTCGCCTAGATTAGCTTTCAGTGTCCGGGCATCCTCGAACTTGCGCTGCGCGCGTGCCTCTTCGACGAAAGACTCGAGTAACGCTTCCTGCTCGAGCAGCGGCTGCAGTCGATGTGCTAGCTGTGAGTCTGCGTCTACAACCTGTGTATGTGACGAGGAGTCCACACTCGACTCCGTTTGTGGCTTTGGGAGTGTCTGCCGTAATGTGAGCGGCCAGGCGATAGAGTGCCAAGTAAGATGACAACGCGTACCTGCAGCGGGAACATATTCTTCTGTAAGAATAAATTAGCCCGCGTCAGAATTGCGCTCTGCACGCGATCCTGCGACCCTCCACGGGGTGCGGGCAGCTGTCGTATTCGCTTGGCAAGCCGATCGTACTCCCCGAACGAGTCCAGTAATCGCTTGCGCATTGCGGCGGATGGCGCATTGTGCGAAGTAGCAGCATTCGTCCTAAAATTCTATCAGAGAAAAGCGCATGATGAAGGAAAGAAGACCAACGATAATGAAAGAACAAGCTCTTGAAATTGCGGCAAAGCATCCTCAATATCCTTCTCCAATGTCACAAGCGACTAAAGAGGGGATGAGATGAAAACATGCGGTGCTAGAAATTTGATCATACAGCATATAGCCGTGCAAATGTTGGCACCCGACTTGCTTCTTGTAGGTACTGTTTTCGTCTGTCCAGCATGTCAGGCTGAACCAGACGAGAGAGCTGCCCGACTCACAACAAAACAGTTCTACAATCCCTGCAGATCCGGACGCCCTTCAAAAACTTGTCCTCCTCTTCGCTCTTGGTCTTTGTACTTCCCCGTCTTTTGACACCATAGTCGACCCCCTCATTGACCTCCTCAATGTACCCCGTACGCTGATCCACCACAAAGAGAAGCGAGCATGTTTGCACACGCGTTGGCGGACGTGGCGGCAGAGAGCATACAATCCGTCCGCAGAGCCGACAGTGATGCTTGCGGTTTGTAAGGGGGTGAAAAGACGTGCTGAGCCAGTGTGAGATGGACCAAGGAAAAGCTTGACACTACATACGCGCAGAGTGGACATTGTGAAACAGCGGCATCATCCTCCCACGGGGTGATGCTTTGCTCTTCCGCTGCGAAGGTCAATGCCCGATTAAAGTAAGAAGCATGATCAAAGGGTAATCATACCGCGTATGTCGGCCTTTGGTCCCTGTATGCGCGATTCCACGACGTCACGCCACAGCTCGGTCGGATTCTTCCTGAAATCAAGGTCAAATAGCGAGGAAGAGCGCCGATGCGCTCGTGGCTTTTCCTTGTCCTTGTCTGCAGCGGGGGACACGGAATGCGTCAGAGGAAAGTGCAGTGCGATGAGCTATGCACAGCGGTGAGTATGAGAAGCGGGAATGAATCGAGAAGAAGTACCTTCTCGAGACGCCGTTCAAGGCGGCGCTGTTCGATCTTGGCGCGGTCGCGGACAGAAGAGCGGGCACAGATGAATTCATCGGTACGAGGGCGGTAGACACCCTTGGGTTGAAAGCCTGGGCGGTATGGGGCTGTTGTTCGGCGGGGAAGTGAGGAAGTAGAGGTTGCGATGGAGGGGGCTGGAGAACTAGATGGCGCAGGTGCAGGCGGTGAGGGGGATACTGCGGGAGGCGGTACAGCGGGGATAGATGTGGTAGATGTGGGAGCAGCAAGTGCGTGTGCTGGTGGGGGAGTAATGCCTATCGATGGAACCGGAGTAGGGGATGATACATGAGCAGAGGGATACGCGTCTTGGGAAGAGACACGTCTGGCAAAGCCGGAGGAGGGCGGATTTGAGCTGTGAGGGTCCTGGAGCGGAGCGGGCTGCCGTGGGCCGATATGACGGACGGGAGACTGTTTAGCGAAAGATGGAGAAATGGTGAGCGAATGCGTAGAGGGCCGTTGGAGGGTGTTGGGGCGCAGCGGTGAGGTCGCGTGCGGCGTGGACGCAGTTCGGAGAGGAACATGGCGAAAGGTGGAGGATGGGGGCAACGCAGACGCAGTATGCGACGATGTCGAGCTGGTGGAAGCAGAGACTGTCTGTTTGCTGGACGATGGAGTTGATGTGGACGCTAGAGTGGAGGTTGACATGGAAGACGAGACAACGTGACCATTTGTGGAAGGCGGCGACGGGTGAGGAGGCTCTGGAGGATGCTCATTGTCGTCTGTAGCAGAGGAGATATGGCCATTAGGATGGGAATCAACGACCTGCGGCGGAGATACGGGGGGCGGCGTACGCGACTCTGCGTGGAAGGTGGAGAGAGTGCGAGAATGTCGTTTTGACTGTCGAGCACGATGAGTTCGAGAACGTGCAGCACGACATTGAGCTCACCCGGTACGGCTGGTAAGGAACAGCGTTGGTGGAATTGTCCATAGCAGCAGCAGCTTGCACAAATAGACGCCGCGAGCTGTAAGACGTTTATCCCAAGAACAGCAGTTAAATCCCATGACCGTCCCTGCCTCTCCCTCGCTGCACGTCGTATCTCTCATTCTCCACGCATTATGCTCATCGCCCTTCGCACAGCTCATCCGCTCCTTTCCTCCCGTTCTCTGCGCATCGTCGCTTGTCGCGCGTACAGCACGCCCGTCAACAGTGCACCCGTGCCGAATGTGAACAAGATATGGGACAATGTCGACGACGCCGTCAGGGCTGTAAAGTCAGGCGACACTTTGCTCAGCGGAGGTACGTCTTGCTCTCTCATCATGTCAGATGCGCTCATTCTATTGCCAAGGCTTTGGACTCTGTGGAACGCCGGGTGAGTCGCTGGTCATACGCTGCTCGCATCCTGCTCATTTCCCATCCCAGATACTCTCATTCAGGCTCTGTCCCGACGCAAGGAGGTGCAGAAGCTCACTGCCGTGTCCAACAATGCCGGCGTGGGCGAGCTTGGCCTCGGTTCGTCAATAGGCTCTGTATTCTTACATGCATTCATGCGGCACCCTAGGTCTTCTCCTTACCACGCGTCAGATCGACAAGATGATTTCCTCTTACATTGGAGGGTGAGCAACAGCGTTTACAACCGCCATGTAGCCCCATTCACCACTGAAATTGACAGGAACAAACTTTTCGAGTCCATGTACTTGAACGGCGAAGTTTCGCTCGAGCTTGTTCCCCAGGGGACACTTGTGGAACGCATCCGCGCTCATGCCGCAGGTATACCTTTTTTCTTTACCCCTACAGGTGCCTCCACAGCCGTCGAGCTTGGATCCATACCCATTCGTTACAACTTTGGCGGTTTCAAAAATGGCGTACTCATTCAGGGCAACAAGAAGGAAGCCAGGGAGATCAACGGACGTCGATACCTCTTAGAACCTGCCCTCAAGGGTGACGTCGCCTTCGTCCATGCCTGGAAGGTCGACGAAGTAGGTAATGCCATCTTCAGGTATGATGTGCCCGTGGTAGCTCGCTGTCTCCTGACCCCTTCAAGGTATACTGCGAACAACTTTTCCGCTTCCATGGCCAAGAACGCTGCACTCACCTTTGTAGAGGTATGTTACGTGTTTATTATATCGCCTGATCATCTCAAGCGGTGTACAGGCCGAGGAAATCATGCCCTGCGGTGCTTTGGACCCGAACGAAATTCATCTTCCTGGTATATATGTTGACCGCATCGTACGTGCCACGGCGCCCAAGCAAATAGAATTTACGACACTCGCCCGTGACCCGACCACTCCACCACCGTCCCCCAAACCTGGATCTGATGAGAAGGGCGACGTACTCGCAAAGCGGAACAGAATCTGTCGTAGGGCTGCCAAAGAACTCCGAAACGGTGACCACGTCAATTTAGGTATCGGAATGCCAACCCTCGTACCGGAGTACTTGCCCAAGGGCGTCAGCGTCTGGCTACAGAGCGAGAACGGTATATTGGGTAAGAGAAGGATGGCACCTAGTTGTCTATGGTTATAGAATCCATATTTTACAAGGTATGGGTCCGTACCCGACCAAGCAGCAGCTCGACGCGTAGGTGTAATGATTTCCCAGGTTTGTTGCATTCCGACGAGCTTTTCCAGGGACATTATCAATGCGGGAAAGGAGACTGTGACGCTTTTACCTGGTGCTTCTGTCTTTGGTGTGTCTGGCAACGGAAAACATTACCTGGCACTCATTATTCCGCGATAGATTCCAGCGAATCCTTCGCGATGATCCGTGGTGGGCATGTCCAAGTCGCTATACTTGGTGTGAGTGCCTGGGCATTGTTGTAAAGTGGCTGCTCTGACATCAACGCAGGCCATGCAAGTGTCGCAGGCTGGTGACATCGCCAACTTTATGATCCCAGGCAAGATGGTCAAAGGTGCGGATATGAGTATTTGATGCAAAATGCTGTCTGACCCTGTACGTGTGGCAGGGATTGGTGGCGCGATGGATCTGGTCTCGAACCCAGATCTGACCAAGGTTGTTGTTGTGATGGAACACTGTGCGAAAGACGGGAGTCCGAAGCTCCTAAAGTCATGTTCGCTGCCTCTAACGGGGGCGCGGACGGTGAGCAAGATCGTGACCGAGCTGGCAGTATTCGAGGTGGACCGTGCTGTGGGAGAGATGACGCTGATGGAGCTAGCTGAGGGTGTGGAGCTAAAGGAGGTGCGGGCAAAGACCGACGCAGAGTTCAAGGTATCAGACAGCTTGGGAAGATTTGCTGCGTAAATGCTGTATCATACGCGTTGTCATATCAAATCAGGCTTGCTGCAAATTTGTGTGTGCCTCCGAAAGGTGCACCCTGGAAAAGAGGCGCCCGCGAGTAGGCGTAGGGACTCCTCCAAGAGCGACTATGCCGTCCTTGTTCCAGTCAATCTCTTCGTTCTTTACCACCCAACGAGACAGCTCTCATCTACGACGAGATCAGGCAATGGTCTCCGTCGACGATGCCTTCACGGTCCCTCCAGGTTTTACTCTCTTTTACTCTTGTCTGCGAGTGCACTAACCCTCTTTGCAGATACGGAGTATGTCTCCAGCCCCAACGCCTATACTTATCCTCCTCCGGCCCAGGGCGGGTCGTATGATACGGTACCACAGTCATATACTCCTTCATCTTACGATCTCCGTCCCCCCCTCTCAGCAGGACCGAGCAGCGCATCCCGTTCCCGTCCCACCTCCCTTCTCCCTATCCACCATTCACCCTTGTCCCCATTACCAAACTACCCTCCATTACAGCACACATGGAACCGTCTCCGAGCATGGCTCGATGAGCAATACCCAGAGCTTGCAGACACTCTAAACTGGGGCATTCAGCCTCCGGACCTTGCGCACCTCGAGCTGCAGCTCGGCTTTGCGCTCCCCCCGGCCGTCCGTGATTCCTATCTCATCGTGGACGGCCAAGAGGCCGAATCGTCGGCGGGTTGCTCCGATGGTCTTTTCTTTGGCTTGACACTGCTCCCCTTTGAGGACGTCGTCGAGGAATGGCGGTTCTGGCGTGAAGTCGACGACGACCCGGCCACCGGAGCCAGTACGGAGCTGCGGGAGGAGATGCGCTCCATCCCCCCTGGCTGGATACGCAGAGAGTATTCCCAGCGGGGGTGGCTGCCGCTCATCGCCGACAAGGGCGGAAACTACATTGGCGTGGACATGAACCCCGATGAACACGGCTCCGTGGGACAGGTCATCGTTTTCGGGCGTGACTTCGATACCAAGGTCGTCATGTGGCGAGGGGACGGTGAGGGCGGCTGGGCACGCTGGCTCGCCAGCTTTGTCGATGAACTTGAAAGTGGCGAGGGGTTTGAGGTTGGAGGGGCCGAGGTGAGCGATGGGTCGGAAGACGATGTTGGGTACGAGAGCTATTTCTTTGACGGAACTGTTGCCAAAGGCCAGGGTGGCGATGGCGGCGGTGGAGGCTTGCGACTGACTGGAGAGTATAGGGGATGGACCGTCTTGGAGGCATTGGCGGACCGAAGTATGAGGCGGTGGGTCGAGGCAGGCGTGATGCCTCGACCAACACCTGTGGACGAAGCTGGCCCAGTAAGTTCTGCGTAATTTACTTCACACCTTGTCTTATCCCACATTAGTCGCCGAAAGCTGTTCAATTGGCTGCCATCGATACAGATATTGGCTCCAGCAGTAGTTCTGTCTCACAAAGACAGGAATGGAAGTCGGCCTCAGCGCCAAATGGCGATCCTAGTTCGTCACATACACACACCCCAAGCTTATCCATCACGAAGGTTCCAGCTCCTCAGCCCGTCCAACTTCCCACCGAAGAGGATCTATTCCCATCACCTACCTATTCGTCACCAACGGAGACAACAATGTACGACGTGGAGCAGGAAGAGGAGATGGGGGAATCACGGATGCGTGAAGTAGACCGAATGACACCCGTGCAAGCTAACTACCCATCATCCGTTAAGGAAGCTACCCTTGTCCCTCTACCTCCCTCCAATGCTGTTTCCTCCTCAAACCTCCTCTCCCCGGTCCCAACACTAGATACCCTTTCGGCGCCACCAAACTTCCAACCTATGGATAACTTTGATTCCCAAAATCTCTTAACTGCCACTACCTCTACCGATCCCTCCCATGTGTCCGCTGTTATGGACGCAACAAGCTTGCCGGATGCTGCGCTTTCGTCTGTCACTCCAGCATCCCCACTTGTTGACTCGTCAGACTCCAACTTCTCCGGACCCCAGGCGGAAAAGGAGGAAGAGCCTCAGCCTAGCGTGCGTCTGGTTGGCGGTGGCGGCATCTCGGGCGATGCGGTGCTCGTGGATGACGCTGTTAACATTCCTGATGCGGGCAAAAGGGACTCGCTGGATGTTTCCTCAAATGGTTCGATCGACAGGCGGAAAAAGGAAGCAGTATGAACAGACGGATATTTTATTATTACCCGGCATCCGTTGCTCCTTATGCTGTCGCGGACATACATTTCATCGCCTCCACCCACGCGTGCCAGTGGTAATACTTACCCTTTGTTGATTACTACGCTTTTCTACACTCATTTAGTAGCGTATTCCCATGTTGAACACGTCCGAACCCGTAAGACTATTGTGCTACAATAGTGTACAGCATAAGATATAGCGACTACCGACCGCCACCAAGCATCTTCAACATATCCATCGGATTACCACCTCCTAAACCAGGCATCCCGCCTCCCAAGCCAGGCAGACCACCACCCATGCCCATTTGCGACATCATTTCTACAACTGGTTAATATACGTTTACGTGATGCCAAAGGATTTGACACACTTTGCATTTCTTCCATATCCGGCATGTCTTGCCCACCCATCATTGCCTTCATCATATCGGCCATGGGACCTTTCATGCCGCCTTGCATTGCTCGCTAGTGGTAATTTTTTTTTTTTTTTCCCCTTTCAAGCACGGAACAAGTGGGAATCAAGACAGACAGACGAACCTGCATTTGAGCAATTTGAGCTGGCGATGGCATTCCATTGGGCCCTCGCCCCCGCCCAGCACCTAATTTTTGTGCTTGCTGCAGCCTGCACCCAACAAATTAGCAATAGCAATAGATAGCCGGTCGGTCATTGGCACTCTCACCACCCCTTCTTTCCACCGGCTTGTTTTGCCATATTCGCCATCACTCGATATTGGCATAGCACCTCCTCGACTTCACGTACGCTGGTTCCACTTCCTTTCGCGACCCGGGTGACACGCCAGCTCAGAGCGACGGGTTTCCCGTCCTTGCCCCATTCCATGAAACACGCACCGTCTGAATCCAGCTCCGCGGCGCTCATGCTGTCGGTGATATAAACCATTCGTTTCATCCGTCGCCCCGTGTCCTCTTCACTCCCGGCGAGAAGTTCTTGGGGCAGCCCTGGGATCATAGACGCAATCTTACTCATAGGTCCCCTAAGGCAAGACTGAGCGCCATGAATGCAAAAGGGGAAAATACGGACATGCTCATAACTGTTTGAATTTGCTCTTTCCAATCTCGTATACTTAACTTGCCTTCTTCCAGTTTCTTGGCCATTTCCTTTTGCCGATCAGGGTTTTGGGCTGCAACATCTTGCATGTGCTCCATGAGCCCCTGCATGTCTCCCATACCTAGTAATTTAGAAATGAAGGGTTGTGGTGAAAAACGATCAAGGTCAGCGAGATGCTCGCCGACACCGAGGAAGATGATGGGTGTTTTGGTAGCTGCAACGCTGAATGCCATCTAAGGACGTGCAGACATTAAAAAAAACATGCGAACACTCACGCCGATATGGCACCTCCACCTTTGGCATGCCCATCCATCTTTGTGACTATAATGGCACCAAAGTCCGCACTTTCCTTGAACGCTCGACTCTGAGCTTCCGCAGCTTGACCTGGTGAACGAGAGAACCATTCAGAATGACGTCTGAAGTGATGAAGAATTTATTACCTATGCTAGCGTCGAGAACCAACACTGTCATGTTCGGTTGGACGGCCTCTGAGATTTGTATCATCTCCTGGAAAAGTTCCGTCTCTTGCTTATGTCGACCAGAAGTATCGACAATGATGACATCGAAACGCTCCTTCTTAAATTTTGAAACACCTTGTGCTGCAATTGCTACCGGGTCTGTCTCTGTATATGAACCAAAGTAGGCGATCTTGGCCTTTGTGGCAGATTGCCGTGTCTGGTCAAAGGCGCCAGCACGAAAGGTGTCGGCACAAACAATGCAAGACTTGAAACCGCGTTTTTGATAGTGAACCGCGAGCTTCGTGCATGTCGTTGTTTTACCATTACCCTGGAACGATATGAGGATATGTGGAAATGTAGAGCATATGTGCATGCAGATGTACCTGTAGACCAACGGCCATGATGACATTGGTTTGCCCTTTCTTCGGTTTGTATGGCTCCACCCCTGGATCCACTAATTGAACAAGCTCGTCGAAAACAACCTGCACGACGCCAACATAATTAGCAAGAAGGAGGCAGCTGTGAAGGACAAACACACCTTTTGAACAATATTACGACGATTTATATCTTTTCCCTTGTCCGCTCCACTTTCTAGTGCTGCCTTTGCCTTTGCCTTAACCTTTTGACGTAAAGAAGAGACCAGTTTAACATTCACGTCTGACTCTAGAAGGGCAGCGCAGATCTCCTTGAGCATAGCATCGAGCACCTGTTATCAAGTACGATAAGCGGAATAGCAAAGCGACCCCTAATGCAGACATACCTTCTCGTCGACGATGGGGGCCGCATTGAGCTGGGAGAGCGCAGCATTGAGCTTGCGACCCAGGTCTGCCAAAACCATGGCTGCAATACAAGAATGTCCAGATTTGTCAGCGATCGAGAAGCCCGATGGGATCTTACTCAACGCTCTGCCGACGCGACCATGGCGCGTAGCGACAGCGAAGGTGAAGGCTATAGCAACGACAAGGAGGAGGATCTCGACAATGAAAACGATGCTGAAGGTGAAGACACAGATGCTGAAGGAGATGTCGATGCCGAGGGTGAGGTGGACTCGGAGGGAGACGAGGTACGCGCTATTTGTTTCTACTAGTTTATGTAAATCACCATGTCTCTTTTAGGAGTCTGGTTCGGAATCAGAAGACGAATCGGAGGAAGGAGATGAAGATATTGAAGAAGAGAACTCTCCGGACGTAGCGGAAGATGCAGAGAACGAGGATGAGGAGGATGAGGAAGAGGAAGAGACTCTATCAGAGGCCCCGACATCACAGACTCAACTGAAGAGTACGCGTTCTTTATTGCTATAATATCACTTACACGTGCATATATTTTGATTAGAGTCCCCTTCACCAACATCCAGGCGTTCACTCTCACCTGCGTTCCTTCGTCGCTCGCTGCTATATCCGCCATTAACATCAGTCAAGTCGTATACCATCGAGACTGTTTGCGCTCTTCCCCACCCGGTTGCCACGCACTCTCTCGCCGCCTCTCTTTGCATGACACACCTGCTAACCGGGTCTGAAGACGGTAACATTCGTGACTATGACGTCTTCACAGCTTGCAACAGCAAGAACTTTCTCAGCCAACCTCAGCGGCAACACTGTGGCATACAAGAGGGAGCCATCAAAGCACCTGTCGCAAGAATGTGGTGGGAGAACCCACTACAATTTCCTGGACAGCCTGACGACAACCCTGTGGGACAGACTTTATCACCTGTCTACAGCCTTCTGGTCCATTCCGATGCTTTGTGGGGGTTGTCTGGTACATCGGCATGTCTGGAACAGTGACGATCACACGATCACTAGTTGACTATTCACACAGGTTGGTAGCGTAAATTTGTTTACCATTAGACATGACCCTGGGCGCATCATACATTCGCTCTCTGGCCACCTTGGACCAGTGTCAGCCCTGGCGATGCTTCCTGGTGAGAAGGGGTTCATTAGTGCCGGATGGGACGGGGAAGCGTTGGTGCGCCATTCCTCGATAACAAAAACGCTCAGACTTTCCCACTAATATCTCGCCAAGCAATGGGACTTGAATACGGGACAGAGAGTACGAAATTTCACACACGGTGCCCAGCTTACAGCTGTTGGTATGCGTCCCCTTTCTGGACCTTTAACGCCAGAGTCCAGGGACCAGGTATCAATCACTGTCGGTCCGGAACCGAACACATCTACCACGAATGTTGTTCCTGGGTATTCGGATAGAATTGGTACCATGGCCGGACCAGCAGAGGCCGCCACAGACACCAAACCCGAAGCAGCTGGCAATACTGATAGATCTACAGAGGTTTCCCAGCCTGAGCCTGAAGTAAAATCTGAAGCGTCCTATGATCCACTGTTTGACGACGAGCCAGAAGCCGATGTGGGACAGTCCGATGTTCCACTCAAACCGGAACCAAGCAACCTAGTCTTGCCAAATTCAAGCCAGCCCAATGGCATCACTGCAGCATCGCAGAAACCTTCTGTACAGGCGGGACTTGTTCCTCCATCAAAGAAGCCTACGATACCAATGTTGGACCCTGTGACCTACGGAGAATATTCTGGTGACATTCTGCTCGCAGCGTCTATAGATGGACAGGTTGTGCTCTGGGACAAACGTGCACAAACACACGGAGGCGTTGGGCGACTGGAGATGAGCGAAAAGTGCCCGCCATGGTGTCTATCGGTGCGTGCGCTGCCGGCATTACATGCAGCTGCAAGACAAAAGTTGTGATTCGACAGGCTTGCTGGTCGTGTGACGGGTCGCATATCTATGCAGGGCGACGGAACGGAACTGTGGACATGTGGGACACTCGTATACTAGGCAACACAAGCAGGGGGACGCCCAGGCTATTGAAAACCTTACGCAATCCTCCAAGTTCCGGCGCCGTGTCCTGTGTGGCGGCGTTCCCAGACGGCAATCACATTGTATGGTGAGTGGCCCAATGATGGTATTGCTTGGCGGCTAGCTCAAGGTCCGTTGCAGTGCGTCACTTGACAACATCCGGTTATGGAATGTCGCCGAGGCACCGGAAAGCGATGCGAGCCGTCGGACGACACCGGCGTTTAAAATTATTGCTGGACACCACGGGGGGATCATCTCGCAGATATGTGAGTGAGACTTGTTTTATTGTTGTTTTGTTGTGTGGGCTGACAGGCGAGACAGTGGTGGATGTGGGGGCGCGATTCATGGTTAGTGGGAGCGGGAACCGCGGGTGGGGCGGGGACAGCACGCGCACGGTACTTGTGCACGATGTTAAAGGAATGCAAACCTAGCCCGCGGATTAGAGTTTGTGTGAACCTTGTGTGCATCGAGATCGCACGGGGATTCCAAACTCCGCCACGTCCAGGATCTGGCCACAGCGTGAGATAGTTAGGGAGCATACCTCTCTCTGTTGTCGTCGTTATATACTTCTACTAATATGGATTTGAGCGAATTACTATCCCATCCTGTTCCTCTCAAACGCACTCTGTCCGGTGCACCGCAAGACTCTGAAGACGCTGCAGACGATATCCTTACCCCTGCTCAACGCAAAAAGTTTTTTAGGACCGCACATGGTCGCAGAGTCAGCTCAATCGCACAGCACTATCCACTCCCCGTCGACGACGATGAAATCAAGGTGTGTCTCTCCCCGCACACTCGATGTTCCCCCATCTCATACCCCCCGCCGGTGACAGCGCATGAGCACCGAGCATCGCATGCTCCGTTTCGTATATGGAGGCAGAAATTATGTGGGTCCCGTCGACACCATTCTTGCACCCACGCGCCGTCGCCAGCGTCGTATTCTCGATTGCGGCACAGGCAGCGGCCTATGGTTGGTCCTCCTCAGTTTGTCCTGTACTCAACGATGAACGCCGAGTCACTATCCAGGGCGTGTGAAATGGCCGATGAATTTCCTCATGCACAAGTCATCGGTGTAGATGTCGCACCTATACAGCCAGAGTACGCACGTCTAATCCACGACACACTCTGCGTGTCTCCTACTGACCGTCTCTCCTGGCAGCGAAGTACCTGTTAATTGCTCGTACGTCAGGTGCAGTTTGTGACTACTCATCTCACCACGTCTTCCAGCTTTGAGATTTATGATATTACGAAAGGACAACGCTTGTTACCTTACAACTCGGGATATTTTGACCTAGTTCACATGCGTTCTATTCACACAGGCGTGCGTACAGCCTAACGTCGCACCGTATATGCGGTCTAGAATCCCATCCCCACAGGTTTCAGATTATCCAGCCCTATTGCGCGAGGCTTTTCGCGTCCTTCGACCAGGAGGCATGATCATACTAGCAGAAATTGACCATACTCCACTCTCTGAATCGAAATTGCCCATTCCACCCGGTCCAGAAGGCGGTGCGTCAGGGTGGTGCGCATTCTGGGATGAATATCGACGGTGCGCAGCAACGCGAGGCATTGATGTTACGATCCCTTCCCGACTTCGTCCTATGCTACAGCAAGTCGGAGGTTTTGACCAAGTCACCGCTCAGGAGGTGCAATCTACTTCTGTCTCTTCTCGATTTATGTGGGAAATTAACCCCATCGCTTAAATTAGGCGTTGTTACCAATCGGTTTCTGGAATCGAGGTATGATCTCGATCCATCATTGGAGCTATGCCAGTTTTGAATCCTCGTCGTTAACCCCCCAGATCCAGTATTATTAACGATCGGGCAATTGGCCTGGATGGATTACGACTCACTGCTCATGGCTCTCCGTCCGCTTCTGCTCGAACATTCTACCTTATCTAGAGAGCGAGTCGATCAGATCCTCGCTGATGCTCAAGCAGATTTGTATTACCCAGAAGTTCGACCCAATGTTTGCTTGCATATTGTTCACGCTGTCAAGTTGTAGCTTTCCTTGTTCATCACACGCTTTTAATGCATAATGGAATTCACCTCATCCCTCCGTTACATCAGATAAAGAATCACCACCGTACAATAACCAGAACTGGCAATGAGTACGCACGTAAAATAAACAGACATCACGGCGCGATTGAACGAGTCGTGAGATGATAGCGAACACTACGAAGCACAGAATAAAAGGAGCCAACAGAGATATCAATGTTACTCGTCACCTGTCATATATGCCGAGTGGTTAATTCCCTTCGCCCTCCTGCTTGAGAGAAAACTCGTGCAAAACAGCGATGGCTTCGTTGACTTTCTGGGACATTGCCTCGTGGTTCTCAAGCAAGTGCAACAGCTCCGAGTTGTCCATTTCGAGGAGCATGCCTATTCACCCAGATCAAATTGTGTAGGCAAAATCTAAATACCAGAGGCTTTCACGAACCTGTTATTTTTCCGGCAAGATCGGGCTGCGCACTACGAATAGAAATTTCAGTGGAGGAGGGGTGCAAACAGGAGGATGTACATACTTGGCGATCTTCATGTATATCACTTCACCTAGCATCTGCTTCTGCTCCATAGGTGTCGCAGCGGCGAGCGCTGCCGGAGTAAGGACAGGCACTTCGGTCGCCAGAGCACTGGCGGGAACCGATGGGGCAGGTGGGCCTTGACGCTTGAAGGCTTGAGGGCGCCCGGCAGCGGGGGCGCCAGCAGGAGGAGCGCGGGTGGATGGGATTCCACCTGGAGGAACTGTCTGTCCAGCGGGACGTGGGGCGGCGCCATTGGGAGCAGAGGGACCTGTTGGAATACCACGAGGGGCGGAGCTGGTAGGAGATGTACCGGCCCCGCGAGGGTTGCTGCCAGTATTGGGGGGACGGGCCGGAGCCCCACGGGGAGGGTAGTTGGGAGGAAGGGGATTGTATCCCTGAGGAGGCTGGCCATAAGGAGCAGGGACAGGCATCCCGGCAATTTGCTGGGTGCCAGGAGCATACCTGGGACGAGGAGGCATCATACCTGGCTGAGGGTACCCCATAACACCACCTCGGCCCTGGGGAGGGAAGCCGCCGGGGCCAGGAGGATAATAAAGTGGAGCATTCATGAAACCAGCACCAGGAATGCCAGCAGCAGCAGCTTGCTGAGCCCTAATTTGATTGCGCTGATGCATCTGGCTTTCGAGCTGCTGCTTGCGTACATCGCGTCGCTGGGCAAGGGAGACATAGAGAGGTTTGGAGCCAATCATCTTCCCATTCATCTCCGAAACAGCTTTGGTAGCTTCATCGGGGGAGGAGAAACAGACGAAACCGAAGCCTTTGGAGATTCCTTTTTCGTCGCGCATGATTTTGGCGCTTGTGATCGTTCCATATGGCTCAAAGTCAGTACGGAGCTTGTCGTCATCCATGTCATCATCAAGGTTCTTAATGTAGAGGTTGACACCCTGGTACTTGCTAAGCTTCTCCATCTTAGCATTCTCGTAGCTCCTGCGAAGCTCGTCCTCACGCTCTGCCTTCTTCTGGGCACGCGCAACAAAGATTTTTTTGCCTCTGTGCTCCGTGTCATGCAGGGTATCCACGGCTTTCTGCGCCTCCTCGTGTTTTTCGTAGTTGACGAAGCCGAAACCTTTGTTTTTGCCGTCCTCATCGAAAGATATTACGGCAGATGTGACATTACCAAACTGGTTGAAAAGCTCTTCAAACTCTTCCTGAGTGGTTTCGGGATCCAAGTTCTTGATATAAAGGTTGGTAAATTGAGCCTTCATTTCATCGATCTTAGACTGGCGTTCCTGTAAATATGCTCAGATTGAGCGCTCATGACATCGAAGACGCAAACTGTAGCAAACGCGAACCTTGCGAGAAACGTGAGGGCCTACAAAGACCTTTTTGTCATTGAGCAACATGCCGTTGACAGCCTTGATCGCGGTGTCGGCAGCTTCAGCGGTCTCGTAGTGGACAAACCCGTAACCTTTGGAAAGACCGTTCTCATCCGTGGCGACTTTACAAGACAGAACATTGCCAAAGGCAGCAAATGTGTCATGTAGGGCCTGTGTATACATGAGGTCACTGGCAGTGATCAATATCTATTTCGTCTAACCTTGTTGTCAATGGCCTCATCTAGATTCTTGATAAAAATATTGCCCTGACCGGTCTTGCGGAGGGCGGGGTCACGTTGAGACCACATTATGCGGCTGCCAACGTATATCAGTTGCACATTGGATGCCATAGAACCGCACATACCAAGCGCGATTCTTGATGAGCGAATAATTGAGCTGCTCAAGGGCACGCTCGCCTAAGAAAACGTGAGCACGACGTCACATCACACACGTGCAACAACGTACCATCGCTCGCATTGAGATAGTTGACATAGGCATATCCAAGGGAACGACGAGTCACAGCATCGCGACAAACACGAATGCTGAACAGAGTCATACAAATTAGTTTCAACTGAAGTTTCGACGATGAGGCGTGTTTACCTGGCGACAGGGCCAATCATGTTGAAAATCTCGAAAAGCATAGCCTCGGTCACAGTGGGGTCCAGCTCGCCAACATAGAGCGAAGCAGAAGGCGCAGATGAAGAGGGCGCAGGAGCAGAGGGCATGTACTGCGTTGGAGCAGGGCCGGGCATAGGTTGGGCAGGCGGCTGCTGCTCCGGAGCATCGGTAGGGGCAGCGGCTGGCGGAGACGTTGACATGTTGATATTTTGGGGTTTATCGATACTCTTGCTTCGTTACTGAGAATGTGTAGGGGCTTTTCTTTCTTTTCTGGTGACGCGGCGAGGAACGATGAAGGTGAACTAAGGGTTTTTTCTCTTTTTTTTTTTGAGGTTTTTTTTTTCCTATGTAAAGTATGGGTCACGGGTCAACAAGGGAGAATAGTGCACTGGTCACTTACAGTCCTTCTCTCGAAGGGAGAGAGAAGGTTTAGAAAATTGGATGGGTGATGGCGGTTGGAGACGAAGGGGTTAACCGGGGAACTCAAAGCGGGGTTCCAAATCTGTTTATTGCTGTGCCTTTTCAGACAAAAGCCACTGCAATAGCTCAACAGAATATTATTGAGTCAATGCACGTTTTTATTCAATAGACAATAAGTCTGGGCGATGGTACAGGATATCCCACGGCTTCGTTGGCTAGATTAGAATACATACAGCCATGAATGTAATTATGTCACTGATGTCCGTCGTTCATCCTCTCGTAAAATACGCTTTTGCACCGTGCTGGGCAAGTTCGGTCCTTGCCTGCAGAAAGGCTGAATAATCTGGAAAGGCCGGAATATGATAGATAGATACCCACCTGTGCTACAGAATGCCCAGCAGCAGTGTGATGTGTCCAGATCTGATACCCATATGAGTACGTGAATGAACAACTAGTCTCGCACTGCTCACCTGGCGATAGAAGAAGCCAATACCAACGCCCTGTAGGGTCCAGCCTACAGTAGCGATTGTGCCAAGTACACCCGCAACTATCGACCCACGAGAATACATTTGGATAGTATTGATAAGGCCCGCGAGACCAGTGCTAATGAGAACTCCGTGTCAGAAATCCATACGGAAACTGGTGCAGAACGTCGAACCTGGGAACACCGATAATAGCGTATATGCTGAAAAGTAAATGCCATCCGCAAAAGAAGAAAAAGAAGTCTGCGTAATGCTCAGAAGCACTCGGCATGCATTAATGTTGTCACAAACAATAGTATAAGGATTGCTCCTACCATAGATATGAGCACAAAGGTCAGACGATGAGCATGTAAAAGTAGACTGACCTTCATGTATGCATTGTAAATCGGACGATACCATGTTAAGAAAGATAAGAGGCCAATGACAGGTAAATACCTTGAAAGAGATGTCAACGGAACGCACAAGGATAAGGTAAGAGCACGCACATGGCACTTGCGCCGACATCTCGACCACCATCACTCGAACCGCCAAGGAGAATGAAAATGCAGGCGACGAGGTTGACCGCGAGTGTGCCAAGAAGCAGAAGCCAAAGCTGGAACATGCGGGTGATAAGTGGGCGCGACGCCTCTGGGATTTCATCCACAATTGAATGGAAAATCAGAGGAAAGACTGCGGGTGAGACAAGGCATGATTAGCCGAGTTGAGGAATAGCGAATAGATCAAGATGCGGCGGACATGGGGGAAAATTATTTCTGCCATGGGTGCGGAGGTGCTCTGCTTTCTTGTTGAGCTCCTGCTCCCGGGCCTGTAGCTCGCGTTCTCGACGATTCAGCTCCTCGAGCCGATCTGGCTGGGAGTTGGAAGGGGGAAATTCGGAATGGACTGGGGTTGGATCCGAAGGGTCATCGAAGGGATTTGCATCTAGAGAATGGGTTGATGCAAATGGGTTTTCTGTTAACGAGTCTGCAAAGAGGGGTCAGAGAGGAAGTAGTTGGAGAAGCAGAAAACTCAACTGGGCATGACAGAGGTGGTACCGGGAGAGAAGCGCGCAGTTGCTGAACTGAGAATGAAATCGGATAGACGCTACGGCGCTGGTACTGGATGTATCTTGGAGGAAATATGAAAAGCCACGACTTGTAAAGACGTTGATTAGCTTGCTCCTCGTTGTCTCCACGCCGTCACCAACTGGTGGAGCTGTCTTTGCACACGTTGCTCTCGGTGGCAACGCGCCCAACTTAAAATATTTTAAGATCATCAAGTAATCGGGGTCCGCAGTACCAACGGTCCGGACTATATAAAGCTTCCGTTTGCCTTTTTCTTTTCTTCACTCCCCCCCATTCATCTTTTCGCCTCTAACAACGAGCATCCTTCGTTTGCGCCCCGCGCCCCACACTCTTTTCAAGGCAAACCGTCCTTGTATCATTCGCTCATCACTCTCGCTCGCTCACCACACCACCACCACCAACCATATATAAACCCACCATGTTCTCTCTCGCAGTCCTCGCACTTGCTTCAATTGCCTCCTCGGCGACTGCCCTCGTCATCCCCCGTTCTTCAATTCCCTCAACCTATGATGTTGCTATTCTAGAAAATTACCACAAATACCACGCCCGCTACCTGGCGCTCGATTGTGAGAGTAAGCACAACACGTCTTTTTTTAACGACTGTTGCCACCCTATGTTGGCGGTCAGTATCATCAAACGCTTGGTATAATGTCTTCAAACTTCTCTTTAATTCGTCTAGACCGAGAACTTGAAGGACAACCGCAAGCCCTACTGCTCCCCGTCCGATAGCGCGTCTTCTTCCGCTGCTCAGGCGGAGCCGACTTCTACGGTCGTACCTTCTGGTGATGATGACTGTGACGATGACGAATCTTCCTCCACAGCTGACTCTACGCCTACGTCAGCTGATACTCCCAACAATATTGCTCCCGTTCCAGCCCCAACGCCTTCTCCCTCTTCGTCTTCCAGTGAGAGGCCCAAGCCCCAGCCTGCCACGACCAGCTCGTCTGACACCCCCAAGCCTTCGTCTGATGGCAACCACGGAGGGAACGTTGGGGGGCTTGCTGGCGTTATTGGCCAGTTGTTCCAGGGCCAGTGCGTACAGTTTTTCGCTCTCTCTTCTTCCCAAGGATTTGATCGTTGGCCTGCCACAGTGCCACCTTCTTCTTCCAGAACGGCCAGGCTGGTAATTGCGGACAGGTCCACCAGGATACAGACAAGGTTGTTGCGCTTGGTCAGTCCCTTTCTACGTTATCCTGCAAGTCAACCCTGACAAAGGTTGTTGGCATTGCAGAGACCTCCATGTATGCCAATGGTATCCATTGTGGCAAGACGATTATAATCAAAGACAACAATACCGGCCACACTTCGAATGCCGTAGTTGCCGACTCTTGCCCTACTTGTGACAGCAAAGAGTCTATCGACATGTCACAGGCTTTGTTCGACGAGTTTGCCGCCGCATCTGTGGGCGAATTCGATGGTACGCAATCTGTGTTAGCCCATTACTTTTAGTTCGTTGACCAGAGATTCTTCCTTTCAGTCTCCTGGGGATTTGCTTCTTAGACGGTCCCCCCCTTCCCCCCTTTTCCTCTTTTCCTCTATCGTTGTCCCCTTCATCCTTCACCGTACATGCGATTCGGCTTTTCTTTCTTTTGTGGCAAGGGTGTTCTCTTCTCTGGGAGTTGCACCCGACAGATGAGGATTCCGTGAGTCCTGTGGCGAGGTTTTCCGGGGAAATTTTCGGCATCCAACGTGCTTTACCTGTTATCCCTGGTGGACATGACTCTCACGCGATGATGATCGAGATGAAATGTTTCCCCTTCCTCGCCTTCTTTTCTTCTGTTTTACTTCGTGCACATACCTTACCCAGGCTGTGCCAAATACACGCTGGTTGATGCACTTACATTAGCCATTCCATGTCGGACATCAGTGGATCATACCCTGTCAATGAACATTGATTTGTCTTTTCTTTCTGCAGCATTATATGATCGCATAGCCAGACGTGCCTGCGTAAAATCTTAGGAAGAGACAATTGGGTCGTCGATCTTACCATGACGACGTTCCTTGCTTAGCAGTCTGCTACACTTACGTACAAACCAACTTCACTGTTGACAACATGCACTCCTTAGCCCATAAGCTTCTAGTCGTGGGTGGTAATGGTTTCGTTGGTAGCTCACTTGACTGTTCTACATATTGAAAACTGATTTCAATGCCTGAGTAGGCTCTGCTGTGTGCAGAGCCGCATTAGGACGAGGTTGGGACGTTATTAGTATCAGGTGTGTACGGCATAATGTTTTTGTCAAATGAAACATTACCTATCACCATCTGTCTAGCGCCACTGGCAAACCATTTCGCACTTCAAAGGGTCATACGCCAGAGTGGACTTCGAAAGTCAGTTAGACCTGATCAGTACTTATGAGCGCGACTGTTGACTAAATATATTTCTGACAGGTTTCATGGCACGCTGCTTCTGCTCTGCACCCCGACTCCTATCAAGCCCTCTTGCGTGGCAGAACTGCCGTAGTTCACACTGTCGGAACACTACTCGAAACCGCCCAATATAAGGAGGCTGTGCGCGGTGGCGACGTGGTAGGCCTCGCAAAGACCATCTTTGGCACCCTTGCAGGGGGAGATGGCAGCAACCCTTTGAAACGGGGATCGAGCCATCCTGCCTCGTATGAGTCGTTAAATAGAGACACTGGTGAGTGACGCGTCAGGTTCGTGTCGGTGACACTAGATTCACGATACTCCCGGCCAGCCCTGCGTGTATGTGAGACATACCTTTCGACTGTCGCAAGCTCTCCGCCAGAATTTACGCCTGAACTCAAGCCATATGCCTTTGTCTATCTATCAGCGGAAGATATAGGCCGTCCAATCATCCCGCGACGTTATGTCGAGACTAAGCGACAAGCTGAGAGGGCCATCAAAGAGCTATGCCAGGGTACAGATGTGAGAGGCATATTCATCCGGCCCAGTAACATTCCTCCGTGTTTTATCCCACGCATATATTTACATACTTTCATCATCAGGCTTCATATATCACCCTCATTTGCGCCCCATCAGTAGCCCCATTGCTGCGCTCGCTTCATTGTCTGCTACCATCCACGAAAAAGCACCATCTATCATCCCGACGCCTAGTCGAATTCTCCGAGCACTAGCACCGGATCCGCCGTCACCTACACATCTGCCCTCAGCCTTGCAAGCGATGGCTATGACTTTTGAGCTTCCGCCTATACATCTGGACCATGTTGCAGAAGCAGTATGCAAATCTATCGAACGCCAAGACATAACTGGCCCAGTTGGGCTGAGGAAAATGCAGCAACTGGTTGGTTGGGATGAGCATGAGCCTGTTGATCGTTGAGAATGAGACTCCTTCACTAGGCTGTGACAGTCTACCAAAAGATGGTCAGCTTACACTGATGTCCATATATCACTGAAGATAGAGTCATGAAGTGACAATTCTGCGCGTTATTCATACATATCAGCCCAGTTAGCACCAATGGTAGGTTGTTCGGGGATTGCTGAAGGACTCGCAGCAGCGAATTCGGCGGTCATATTCTCTGCCTTCCCGACAGCTGCGTTGTCTTCTGGCGCTGGTGGTTGATTCTCGATCGCGTCAACCATATTCCACAAGTCTTCATCCTCTGCCTCGCCACGAGATGTCGGGCCTGTCAACCTTGGTTGCATAGTCATATCCGGGACGGCAACAGGAGCACCGGTGGCTGCAGTCCACAACGCATTTTCGTCGTTCTCCACGTTGGAAGGCTTGTAAGAGCTGCTGGTTCCGTTCTTAGCCGCATTCATTTCCCGCATTATCTCTTCCTCCTCCCTCAGCAACGCGTCAACATCCATATCATCATCGATATCAGTGGCAGACAACGAGGCAGATGGTGCACTTGAGGCTGCAGAGCCTGGCCGTGTTACAGGCGTGGGTGGATGAGTGGACGTGGAAGGTGAAACAAGACCCGGCACAAATCGACCGTAATTGACTTCCTCCTCACTGTCATGCTCGGGGCCATTCACGTCGTCATCATCCTGCGAGACTTGGTGTCCGATACTAGGCGTGATTCCGTGCGCCTCATCTCGCCAAACTTTTAGAGTAACCTTTGTAAGGAATTTGCGTGTCAGCAACGCATCTGGGCTACGCAGGGCGAGGAACATACCGCCATTCTTCGAGAACGACACAGCCTTTCGACTCTGTCAATAGTATCCCTGAATTGGAATTTGGGATACATCTTATGTGACCACGCATGGTACATTCGAAATAGCCTCGCCAAATCAGCAGTCTGCATACAAGCAGGCATTAGGACTAGTTTGTTTAGCATAGCAGATGAGACAGTACTCACCTCATGGCCTTTACCGGTGATCTTGAAACTCTTGTACTCTTTCAATAGACGGGGGAATCCATCGTGACCTAACAGTCTACCAACGCGTGTAACGCTGGAAATATGAACGCAAGTGAGAAAGGAACACACCTCTCTGCATCTAGTTTCGGAATGACTCCTTTTGTCTTGCCTTTGTTGCCCTTGTCCTTGTCCTTGTCACGTGTTGCATCATCCAGAGACGGGGAGGATGTCCTGGGCAATGGACCTTTGCTCGTTGCGGCCACCCTCGCATCAGCCTGACGTTTCAAGCTCTCGATGTTGACTGCTGGCGCGATATCCTTAAATGGGTCGTCATCGTCATCGAAACCAGCAAACATCTCGTCCAATTTTGCCTTTTCAGGCCCTGTAAATGCACTATTTCCACCCATAGTTTGAAGTGCTGCTGTTCGGGGACTAGTATGACCAGGAGAGCGACTGGTATGCTCCTCATCTTCCGTGTCTGAAAGAAACAACGCCGAACGCGGTTTTGTTGCCTCAGGCATGTAATTTCCCTCTGCATTGGAATTACTAGGCCCTGGAACGGATGCAGAGGTCTCGACAATGGGTTCTGCCCAGATATCGTCGAGTGACATGGTGTTGAAATTGAGCCCGCGCTTGTTGTAAGAGCACGACGCGTCTGCTTATGGACGTGTTGTTGTTGTATATGGGTCCCTACGCCCAGAATTGAATCCCGCTCAAATGAGCCTGTCCCAGCCGGACTACGAAGAAGGTATTAACTACTGGAATGAGCAACCTGCCAGTCTCGACGGAGTTCTAGGTGAGTTAATAATCATCTTTTGAAAGACTTTGAACGACTTTTTACAGGTGGATATGGTTCTGGCGTGAGAGGCTTTTCACTAGTGCCCGTGTGGCAATAAGGAACTGAAAACCCAATGCAAGACCTTGCCCCGAGTCGACGCTCTAGGCTCGAGGCAGTTTCTGCAGCGACTCATCCCTTCTCTTTGCACAGTCCCGTCCGCTGTGCGTCCATTGCAACCATACCCCGATACGCCAATTCGAACGCGTGCGCTTGATGTTGGAGCAGGAATAGGTCGAGTCACCCAGACCGTGCTTTTGCATCTTTTCTCTGACGTAGTACTCCTCGAACCTGTGGAGAAGTTCGTGCGAGAGGCCTTCCAAACTTGTCAAACCTCGCTCGGTCCACCACTACCGCCTCCATCGAAGCGATGGAAAGGCATTTCAGACAACTCGAAGAGCGTGACATTTCTCCAAGGCTCTCTGCAACAGTTCGACCCTTCACATCCCGAATTCCAGTCCACACGTCTAGGATGCTTAGGCTACGACGGCAAAACCGACACATGTTTTGACATTATTTGGTGCCAGTGGTGTCTAGGACATCTTGATGACGAGGCCCTCGTGTTGTTCTTCCAACGAGCCAAACTCTCTTTACGTTCTACTTCGGATAGCCTCATCGTCGTCAAGGAAAACCTGTGCAGAGATCAATTGGACGGCGAGCCTCGCACCATGTATGATGAACAGGACTCGAGTCTGACTCGGTTGGCCCGATCTTTCTATGTTTACGTGGTTGCTTATAACACTAAAATGCATTATCTAGGTCGGACGCCGCTTGGCTTAGACTTTTCAACCTGGCGGGTTTGACCGTTATACGGCAGCAGATTCAAGCAGGATTACCAGAGGGATTATATGTAGTGAAAATGTGAGTATCAAGTTGTGATTTGTTTAACTTTCTACTAAATTACAAATAACAAATAAGGTACGCGCTCAGATGTTGCTAACCCATGTGCTAAAGCGGGCACTTGTCTTCTGTGATCGTTGGATGCAAAAGTCTATTCTCGTGAAGCATAGTGTGATGGTCAATATGTCAACAAGGGAAAAATATTCGTACGAGTACATGAAGGTTGAGCCTACAGAAATGATGATACACGGATGTCCCAGGGATACTTATCACGAAAGGCTACCCTTAGTTTTCATATGGTCTTGTTTGTCGCCGCCGTCAAGACCAACAGCCTCTCGGATAGACTTGTCCCGCTCCCGATCCCTAACTTCCGTTCTTGATGCGGCGCGAGGTCGGATGGGGAAACATTCATTCACGACCCGCTCCAGCTTAGGCCAGATCTCATCACTTGTTGTGCCAGACAATGTCACCAATTTCGTTAATGGCGAGGCTCGTGATGCATAGTAGGATATCAGCGGTGAGGTAGATTCGTAGAATTTCTTTAGCCGACGGGCAAATATCTCCTGTGAGAATATACATGAGTGAAGCAAGTGTCAAATGCGTACACTGTACACGTACAGGATTGTCGTCAGGCCTTTTGCTGAGGAGTTCTCCAGTGATATCATCGCGACCTTCCACGCGAGGGCGATTGTAGGAAAGACTATAGACTCTACCAGATGGTGGATGTACCCAACGATCTGTCGTGGCAAGTTCTCAAAGGACTGTAGTGTATGACTAGAGACAACTCGCCCGCGATGCGGTTGAGGATGACTTCATCCGGTACATCTAGATTCACAATGAGACTAAGAGGATTCCCAGTATTTCTATGCCAGAATGTACAAGTCAGATTAGGCAGACATGGGAAAAACACTGATACCGTAGATGTGAATCAAGAAGCTCCCCCTGGCCCAGTGTCCTCGGGAAGCCATCCACAATCCAATGCTACACTGTTGCATAAGACAGCTGAACGGTAAATGCATAGCAAAACCGACCTCGTCACTTAGTTGATCTAGCCTGCCAGCGACCACGCGCATCATGATGTCGTCGGGAAGTAAACCTGGATGGAGCCTGCTTTGATGCATCCAGAATCACAGCGTAGAGATACTGACCACCATGGGCAACAATCTCGTCGGCGATTCTGCCGACTTCTGACCTAGACGACGGTCAGATGCACGCACAAGGTCGGTATGGTGCGCATATATATCTCACTTCTCCGCAATCTCTTGCCTCAGAAGATCCCCGGCCGATAGAAAGCTAATGTCGTATTTTTGTGTGAGCCTAGCCGATAGGGTACCTTTACCCGCCCCCTGACAGAAGTTCGAGATGTTGCTACATTTGCTTCGATTAACTCTAGTCACACTCACGGGTTTTCCAAACATGAGCATTCGAAGATGCTGCCCATGCTCAGGCTCTTCACGATCCTTCCCATGCGGTCTTGGTGAGAATGGCAATACCTTTGCCGACGGCGTCGACGAGCTCAAGGGGCGGCTCTGGCACTGATTCCACGAACGCCCTTGACTTCGTGTTTGCAAAGGAAGTGACCGAACGACGGTGATCATGGGCAAAGAGGTCGTTGGGGAGCCCGAGGGATACTTATACTCAAAGTCCCTGTTTCCGTGGGGCTTACGCGTCGGCGACTACGAAGCGCGCGTCCGACTACGGGTATCCGGGAAACACGATAGGTACACAGTGAAATTATGACGCTAGGGTATGGGCTAAGTATTATCTGCATTCCGCTCCTCTCCTTCCGGCAATCCGGCATAACTCTCAATCACGAACAGGTAACGAAAAAAAAAACATGAGCTCCTGCATCCACACTGGCCATATTTGGTGTCAAGGCACAATATGATGTCATCCCAATCAAGCGTCGGAGTCGGACGTGGCCCAAAGAGTGCATCGGCCACGGCCGTTTCCAGACGCTATCCGCCCTGTTATCCTGGGATGGGAACAGGTGACCGCCTGCACGGCGGTGATCCTGAGGGGAAGGAAAAAATCGTCTTAGTTGTAAAGATTTTCCATAAATGCGAATTCATACTTTGTATGGTCAGAAAGGGTCGCAATGATCTCTCCCTGCCCAGCAATTAAGCCACGAAGGAACAGTAATTGTAGTGACGTGCTCACCGTCGCGGCAACAACATTCAGTGAATGGTTCATATTTCCCACTGTAAAATGTGGGTATACCTCTGGGTTCTGATTCCATTGCGACTTCAGTATCGTGAGCCATTTACCCTGCCACAAAAGTCAGCGGTGGAACATGGACGACAAGGAACACTTCACTGTCTGGCAATTATGATGCAGGCGCGAGAATGGTTTAAACGACTTGACCGTCTTATCTGCAGTCATCTTGCCCCATTTGACGTTCCATACTGTATACCGCCAACGTCACAGAGTCTGTAATGCTCAATTTGAGATATATGGGGAACTCACAACGAATCGTGTCGTCATAACTAGTGCTGACGATTCGTCTTCCCGAGGGGTCCCAATATGCCGAGCTTACGCTCTTTTGGTGTGGCCATTCAGCCATTAATGTACCACTCCCCTGCTTGGATTCTAAAAAAATTGACACGGCATCTGAATCAATTTCCATCGAGCTAGGGCTTGCACTTCCTCGTGGTCTGGTGGGCGATGACGAAGGGGGCGTTGGAAGAGATGCAATAGGTATCTTTGACAGCATCCTCGCATCCCACAATCTGTACTGTTTCATGAATGGCGGCAAAGCAATGGTGCAAGGACGAGACATACGTGAGACTCCTATTGTTAGAGCTGACGAGAAGTCCTTCTGGGTGAGCCGGGTTTACCGACACACATCCAATTTTCGTATTTGCAAGTTGGTATCTACGCGCGCGACTCTTTCGCTGTCTTGTATCGATGTGTGTCAAGCCGCCCCCCGCATCTGAGATCCAGAGTTCTTGTCCACTTGGCAGAACGTCAAAGCTGGAGATCAGGATATCATCTAGGGCAAACACCTCTTTTGACATGCCAGTCTCAAAAGATATACTCCGTAGCGTGCAGTCGTAGGCAGACGTGAATATCTTGGGATGGAGTCATTAAAAAGAGTCTGGAAGCTAAACGGCAGGTGTCACTTACATTACGCGTGTCCAGTGGATCAAGTTTGACACATGAGATAGAGGACTTGGAGGTAGCGGGCCAGTGAGGTTGCAAACGATATATCTTGCCGCCGTTTTCACTTGATGTCACATCGCCAGTCTCGTCCTATAGCATGTTCCCCTTTTACTCAAGCATCTTAAGCCTAGTGACCACGTACCTCCACTTCTTCCGGAGGAGCAAGGGCATCCCATATTCCTAGTTGACCATGCTTATCTGAAGAAACCAGGAGATAATGAGTATATGCTATCCATTGAGACAAGATGCACGGCACCTCCGAAAAATATAAGGTCCTTGGTCTTGTCGTATCGAGTGAGAAAGAGGTCTATGATGGAGACGAAAATCGCACCTTCTCAGGATGATATAATGAACTATACACCCTTTCATCTGTCACCTTTGCTCGGCTTACAATCTTCAAATTCTCAAAGTGTGTCTTCAATTCCGCTACTTGCAACTCCTCCTTTTCCGAATGAGGCAGGTCATAGTACTCCTGCACCTCATCTTTGCTCTCAAGTGTAGCCATCAATGTCATCAGTTCCTGTGCCAACGTTTCGTCCCCCATTACCGAAAGGTCAAGATCCTCATGACGTGGACGCGTTGCTGCGCGTGCTTGTTCCTCTCGTTCAAGCTGTTCTTCTTGCTCTCGAACGCGTCTTGCCTCTTCTTCCATCTAGTTGTATAAGACAGCTGTCCAGTAACGTGCCACACGTTCCATAACGAGCACATACCTCGCGTCTACGCTTTTGCTTCGGCGTTTCATTAGGATCCACAATGGACTTGTTCAACCGAGAAGACTGCCTCCTAGGTGCAAGTGGTTCCGCAGCCTTGCGCTTCCTAGGCTGCGACGGTTGTACTGGCTTGGCACCTTTCTGGGGCCGAGGTTTCGAGGCTGGAAACCCAACTCCTGCACCTGCCTCTTTGAGGTCGAGCTGCGCCAACAACGCACGGTTCTTGGCGATATTTGCCTCCCTCTGTTTCTCGCTGTCAAAGAAAGTCATAAATCAATTAAGACGCGTGGGATACAAAAAACGTACAACTCTGTAAGCTCTGACATGAAGACACGGGAGATATTTGGACTCGCAGCTTAGGACGCGTTGCAGTATCAGTACAAGTGATACACAGACCACGTCAACCAAACAAGTACACACGCGTCTCGCTTAGCCAAAATCACAGATTGGATTTACACAAAGACAAAGGAAAAAAAAAGGCTGAAATACAAATATCTAGAAAGGCTGGAGACATGACACGGAAAGCAGAGACAGCACGATAGACAGCGAACGCGACAAGAAGAAACAAGGTTCCTCAGCAAAACAAAGGGAGGAAAAAAAAATTCAAGGGAAAGCTGCCTAGTTAATTTCCAGGACAGATGTTTCCAAGACGCGAAATGCTTGCTTGTCGCGTGACTGCTCCAACCAGCCGACCACATTTTTCCAATCATGTGCGGACGCCTCCTTCTCCCCAGCCCCCGCAAATGCTGAGAGCTCCTCATCTGAAATACCACGATACCTGAAAACAGCATGAATGAATGAAAAGTGGCTGGATCTTGTGGCTCACATAAAGAATATACGTGTCCAGACGCATGGCGAACAGGTCAGAGCAAGATCAATCGCGGAAGCAAGCCTGCCTGGTGACATAAATCGATACGCAATGTTCTTGTAGGTCGAGAAACTCGACATTTGGTTGCTGGAGTGATAGACGCATGAGAAAAAGACAGAAGTCAGGTGGGGACCAGCAGACTTAACCTGATGAATGATGTCCGTGCATGAATGGAGAGGCCCAACGACTCTAGAACCTTGCCGAGATGTGGGATAAATTCTCGGAGCGTCATTGCGAAACCATTGTAAGGTGCAATTATAGTGTTGGGGTCAATAGCAGCAGGGTCAGGTCTGTAGCAACATATGAGCCAGAGCCAAACAAGACGGCGTAGTAACGTACGTAGCCTCATAATACAGGGATGTCACGACGGTCTCGGACTCGAAATGCTCCAGAGCACCACCCGGATGCACCCGCAAGAAGAACTTGACTTTGTCGGGTGAAAGCGGCTCCGCGGGCGGCCACGTGGTTCCCAGTTTCCATAACGGAGAAAACGACAATGTAACGTCACAATACTGCTGTTCGGGAGATAGAATGCTCAGATTGCATTTTGCCACGGATGGCCTCGCTGCGACGGTAAGCTTTCCCATGGTACGTGCGTCGAAGAAGAAATCAGTCGAATATTGCTCCTCTTTGAGACGGGTTCCAGTGAATTCCATCTTGTGAATCTTAGCCTCATGATCATGAACGATGTCCAATTTTCCCATGAACATGCCTCCGACCACTGTTCCGTCTTCCGTTCGGGACATGTCGAGTTCATCAGACTCGCAAATCGTGTCGATAGCCACTACTTGACCGGGTCCAAGTTCGAGATTGAACGTTGCCGGCATTTCCAAAACTGGTGGTGGTCTACCAAATATCGATTTAGAAGGTCAATAGTAAGGCTGGGAAACTTACGGAGGTGGCGGAGGCTCATCCGGAGGTGGGTTATCGGCAAGCACTTCTACATAAACGGCAGTAAGATTCATGCTGGCGATGTGAAACGATTCATCATCGTGTATCTACTTCCACAGAGCTTTAGAACGCCAATCAGTGGTGTATATGAACGCAACTTGCCCAGATATAATCGCCTTGAATGAGACGCTGGGGATGACGGCCTTGTAAGAACTGGATGTGCAATGTTGTCGGGTCGACTCACCGAAGCTTGCGGGGCTGCAGTACTTGTAGGAACTCTGAGAGCAAACGGGGCGCCTGGAGCTGGTTTCACCCAATTCCTAGCTAGAGTTTCGAGATCCTAATAGTGCAACAGGATATAGAGAGCGATGCCATTGCACAAAGGGATGCTCACACTGTAATTATCTGGGAGTATCTTGACGGTTTCCATGTCGCCATAGGCGAGAGTCAGCGTACGGGTACGAGCCATGAGGGCCTTGTTGGAATTCTCGTTCTTGGTTCGTTTAGATGGCTTCCCCCAGGCGGCCGAGGGGATAGTTCCAGAGGTGGAGCTGTGGACCAGAGCCATCAGCGGTGGATGAGCAGACGGTGTTGAGGGAGAAAGAACGCACAGAGGGGATACGAGCATCTGAAAGAAAGAAAAGGGTCACCGTGTTGATGAGCAGGTTTTAGTTAGGGGAGGAAGGAGTCATCTTTCTTTTCGGATAGACTGATCAGTCGACTTCCTGCGCCTGAACATGAGGCTAGCCTGGCGGCGATGGGCTCACAAATGAAAGAAACGTATGAAAGACTATGAGGTGGTGGCAAAGAACGAGCAGCCCTCTGCCCACAATGCTTGCCAGAAACGAGGAATAGGGTGAGGATAGGAGTGGGGCCAGGTGAGTGTTCTTGCGGTGAGCCAGGTGGCTGCCTCGAGGCAGAGACCCCTAGCCCTTTAACACGTGACCACGACATGCTTTCCTCCTCTTTGGCTCCCGTCGGCCGCAGAGCCTTCTCCACAAATGTCCTCTCCCAGCTCAAGGACCAGGCAAGGCGAACTGGTCTCTCGCCGTGAGTACCCGCCACCTTTCGTCCTCTTCTTCTCTAATTCCAGTCGCCCACAGCTCTGGCAACAAGGCCTCCCTGATCACTCGCACAAAACACGTTGAAACCCACCAAAACAGTGCAAATAGTACCACATTATTTCACAGACGTGACGCCTCTACAGCACATAGCATCACAAATTCTACGACGTCCCTCTCTGGCCCAACCCTTGATGTCAAGCTCCCCGACCTTTCTGCCCCGCAAGACCTTCCCGGCCCTCATATCGCAAGTGCTCCTCCTCGTCGTTTCCTCTCGTTAACCTATGGCATGTTAGCCGTTCCTTCCTGATTTCTGGGACTCCTCTCTTGCCAGAGGTGCAGATGCGATTCGCCACGATGCCCAAGCTGAAGCGCCAATGCGCCAATTCTTGGTCATAGCGGGCTCATCATCACAACACGCTGGTGGACCTACGTACGGTTCGTCTGATCACTCTGAGGCCGAGTCCAGCGAGGATCAGGCAGCTTCCAGGGCCGCAGCACCCTCTCCTGGACTCTGGGCAGATGTCGCTGAAGACCTTGGTCTCCCACCGACATTTGACGTATCAGTCCCTTTCACCAAAATGCGCGACGCCATTGTATCCACCTTTCAGGACTCTGCACCTCAGAAACAAGGGCCGTCGACATTCCAGTCGAGACCTTTAGATCCGGATGAAGCAAAGGGACTTTGGGTTCTACTACTTATAATCGGTGGGTCCTGGCTGGCGGGTGGGCTATTTGATGGCTCCAAAAAAAGGGAACCGTTTTCTAAACCATAGATTTGTATCTTACACTTGCTGCACCTCAAAATACATTGAGGTCTGTTAGTTCAATATCGATGTGGGCTTGAACATTGAACGTTGAACGATGGCGCCGCGGAAGCATTTACCTTAAAAAGCTCACTATGAGCTTCATTCTGAGGACGCTCACCAGAGCGCGACCTAGCTCTCGAGAGCTCATAGGACCTCCAGATCCAATATCAAACATCCGCCCTATTATATTCAAGGGCCAATCACCCCTTCCAGGTGCCACAACACATCCCTATTCGCTTGCAGAATTTGGTGAGACGGACGAAGACAATATCGATTTTCAATGGCGTCTGGAGCGAGAACGACTCAACGCATTTAATCATGCCTTCTGGCTGGATGTAAGTATTTTGTCGTCCAACGGTTCATTTTTTCAATATCATCATAGAGTAACACTCGTTTCATGCGAGGGAAACATAACGTTCTCGACAAAATCCAGGAAGCAGGCAATGTAGCCGCGAAAGACAAGGAAGCCGCCCTTTCCGCATTTTATTGCCAGTGGACTACACAAGAAAGTACACGACAGGCGGATTACACTGCAGAGTGGAACGAGCGCAACCGTGCAGTGATCAGACTCACCATGCGTCGCGAGTTCCGCATTTGGAAAAACTTGCTATTGGACACATTCGTTGGACATCCTCGCTAGATAATACCTCCTTTATCTTCCTCCATCAACTTGCGTACATGTGCAAACTCTTCGTCCGAGGGACCAGCTTCCACCAGAGCGCTACTCTCTCTCCCAAAATCTCTAGAAAGCTCGTAAACTTGGTTCGGTGCCATGCCTGGCCAACGCAACTCAATCTCTTCGTGTGTTGGTACCCCAATGGCTTCCGAAGGACGAGCAATACTGTCTCCATGAAGAGGGGACGCAGCAAGTACCTGATATAACTGTGTCCTCCGTAGGTTGACAGTCAACTCATAATCTGTCTTGTTGGCAGTATCCCGTATGTGATTCCAACTGTAGAAATAGTCAGTGTTACAGGGGCCGTTACGGTGCGGGACATACTTATCGTGCAAATATATCCTTCGCCATACGTTTCGGACGGCCGTCATCTTACGGCTTGTCGACATACTCTTCAAAGCGAGTCAATACCATTCCCGGCTAGGCTAAGTGATAACTGCCTACCCGTGAGTTTGACACGATGATCAATGCATCTACGAAGTCAGTTGGCCATTCGGTATTGTCTTTCATGCTCAGTATATCAACGGCATCTTCCTCTGTCAAGGCGTTTCCTTGGAGAAATTGCCTCAATATGCGTTGGAAGAGCTGCTTGAACGCTGTTAAGTAGCGTTGCGGTTAGTAATTGAGCTAGACGCACGTCTTGCAAGGCTGGTCGGTCTGATGGAATAACGCATCTCGCCGACGTGATCGCTCGGACTCGAGATTCTACTGCAAAATTGGCAGGGTTGCCCAATTCCTCGTTGAATTGTTCCAAGAGAGTACTGTGAATAGCCATGAAGTCGAGTGAATTGTTAAAAGCTATAGAGAACTTGAGTATGTCTCAGGTTTGAATCCGGAATCAGCTCACCTTGCACTTTGTCTTGCGATGTAGCGGCAGGGCCCTCCGCCATGCAGGCTAACTTGCCTATACTTAGCATAAGCTACATGGTGACAGGGATTGAGCAGGTTGCAAGACAATTAGAAATTTAGACCTACATGTCGTGTCTCTCGGTTACTTTCTACTTGAGCCTCCGCGAGTAGGGCCGAAGCAGCGTGTTCATAGTCCTGCTTTCCTAAATCATGGATCCAAGAGAGACGAGGCTGAGGATTTGTCGTAAAAAATGTGTCGATATAATCGCCATACTCAGAATCTTGGTCAAACAATAACTTGAGTTTACCTTTGACATTCGTAAACGTAAACCAAAGAGCAATACCCGACAAACTGTAGCCACCTACCCTGTTCAATGTACCACTTGTAAAGTTGCGATGTGAACTCCCCTCGAAACCTCTCAATATAACCTCGTATGCGATCGGGGGTTGCGATCTCTGTGTCTGCTGATGCATGATGGGACAGTTCACTGAGAGCATGAAAGTCTCGGTACGATTCTGCGAGTTTCAGCGCATAGTCTGTGCTATCCATTCGAACTATGTGAATCAGTTAGCGAGTGGCACAAAAAACAACAGGCGGAAAGGTCACCAAGTTGACGTAGTATTATCAGTCGAAGAGTACGGAACTCCTCTTCAAGCCTGTTTCTCTCCCTTTCACTGCCACCTCCATCTTGGGAACGACTAGGCAAAATTGGTTACAGAAGAAGGCGGATGAATTATTAAAGGAGGACACACCTATCCATAAATTGTAGACAATCATCATATGCTCTAAAGAGGCAGCTGGCAAGCTCTCGCAACTGATCAGTAAGGTCCTGCTGAATGCTATGACCCCCTTCATCGCTCTTCGCAGTCTGTGATTTCGCCCGGAAATTCACAGTAATATCAAAGAGCTGGCGCAAATTTTGAAGAAAGTTGGGATCGCTAGTCCATGACTGGACAAAGGCCCGACTGAGCTGATATTTGGTACGATGTTGGGACCGGTACTCGAATGCTCTGGTGAACAATGCCAGCACGAGTCCATTGGCCTGAACTAGTAAATGCAGGTCTGCTTGTGATGCCTCAAGCGTCGATAATTCCGCTTCGACAATGCCCAAGATCTCGGGTACCAATGCACCAATGTGCGGAACCTGGGGAGAGTGAGTAACGTTTAAAGAGCAAACCGACAATGACTAGATAGCGTGCCTGTGAATTAAAGAATGATCGCACTGCATCACCATCATCTAGCTTTTCTATGCGCCCCATGTATGCTTCTACTGCAGAAGGAAACAATCGCCGTGAGGCTGTTTTCCTGATTTGCGCAGTTCATGATCAAATGATCAAATTCAAATAATGGTAGCAAATATTTGACTTACTGTGCCTGCTCATTATGATAGGCCCATATCCCGCGAGCAGCCACCAACTTCTCAACATTAGCAAGCAACTGCTCCCGCGTAGTATGTGAAAGCTGACAATGTACGAGTATGAGTAACAGATTGTCACAATGAGATGGCGCAGGTAGACCTTGCTCAGTCTACCACTTTCACCGATGAATGTGATCAATGCCTCGAGAGAGTTCTGACGACTAGCCAGCTGCGCCCCCATGCTTAGGGTAGGAGACACAACATCCGGATCTTGTGGATTACCATCAGAACAATTTGGCGTATTTGTAATTATCTTACCAGAAGTCAGGAACGCGTGACTCATCTGCTCAGCAGCAGTTTTAAGGCTCTCTCCATCTGCGATACCTGGCAATTGAAACTTCAAGGGGTTCTTTCATTAAGATCATTCGTCAGAAAGTCCTATGCAGCTTGATCGAACATTCACTCACCTCAGGCTTTGTGCCGTACTTCATAGCTTGTCGAATGGTAGATTTGAGCACGTTGGCTTGTCCGATGCTGATTATAGTGACTGGATCAAGTAATATACAATGGTGGATGGGCAAAAGCTTACTGCACATCATTTTTTATGTCGAGGATATTGGACATGTTAGGTCGTGCTGCGAGAACCATCCCCGTCGTCAACAACAACATGTCTCGACCGTCGGCCTGTTCTAAGACGCAAAACCCTAGAAGCATGTCATCTGCATTTTTGAGGTGTAGTTGTTCCTGGTACGGCGGTTCTTCAGTAAAGCATAGTGTCAGAAAGCATATAGCACTGTGCACGAATTGACACACACCGCTGGCAGAAAACGCAAACGCATCAGAGAACTGCGAAAATACGAGCTCCAAATCGACATCATATCCAAGATATTGAAGAACCGCCAGTCGAGGAGACGATGCATATCTAGGGTCTGCGGTCTTGGAGAGGGAATAAACTTTGAAAGATTGATCATTAGGGAAACAGACTAACCAATTCATAAGGAAGGACCTGTATGCCACCTTTCACCTCGAACATATCGGCTTCTGGGGACAGACGGAGGCGGACGAGTGCGTACACGCGCATTGGGGCTGCATTGAGATCCAGGGGCGATGAGTTTTGACTTGTGAGGGGCTCGTGTGATATCAACAGAACAGGGTCACCATTGCTACATAAGATTTCAACCACCGCATAATCACCACGAAGAGATCATATACAAACCTATCAATTGCAACGTCTAGCAGCTCGATATCCAACAGGTGCCTATCACCCTGCACGCCGTTCAAAATAGCATCCATCACTGTTTCTCTGACTTCACAATTGTGAATGCACTGGCGTATATGAAGCGTTAGAAACACTATCCGAATTTCCGATTAACAAAAGACTTACCTTCTCGCCACCTCCTGGATTAACGTTCCATTTCATAACGTTTCTATTCGTCAAAACCCAAACAGGGCGTCCTTCGTATCCATGAGTAACGGCAGCCCTTGTATTGGTGAAAGACTGGTCAAAGGAAGGAGATACGACAGTGATTATATCTCCACTGTCCCAAACATCAGCCTTCCGTTGAAGTATACGAAATGGGGTAAGCCACGATGTACTGGCACTTTCCTGGTCACTGAATGGCAAAGGTACAACGATGAATTTTCCAGTACCAGGACGAGCTGTTACTGTCAAGCGATAGAGTCGTGTTTTTGCCCTAGCGACAAATACCATAGCCTACAGACGTCGTGAGCAGAAACAAAGGCTGGTAGCAATAGTACCACATACATCGACGCGTTCCAGGCCAGTCACGGACTCATTCTCCGACAATAGGATCCTCGCTGTGCTGAACCTCTCTGCACCAGCAAGTCCGGTCCCAATGCCGTCCCAAAACCTCACCTCACCCGATGAAGACACCAAGATAAGACCCGGCTCACGAGTCGCCCCTAAAGGAAGCAAGGATGCGAATGGAACAGTCAGATATGGGCTCGATGGGCCCTGAGAAGGTACCGGGAACATATAACACGTTGGCGAGTGGAATGGGGAATGCTGTGCAGAGTTTTAAAACGAAGAATCGGTTAGTCTTGACCCACGCACAATGTCGACTTTCCAGACGAAGCATGTCGTCACCGAGACCACGACGGCATAGCTAGTTGATCCATGAAATACGTGCAAAGAGCCTGTAAAGAAGTCCCGTGTGGGATCTATATTGATGCACACTTAGAGCTTGGATACTGTGATGTGTCTCAATGACTTACCAGCTACTTGAAATGCTTGTTGTACCTCTATGGGCAGACATGCAGCTAGTCGAACGGAGAGTGTGTCAGAGAGCGCGAAGACGCGTGACTCTTCAGCTTGTCTTCCTCTATCAACGGGAAGCCTGAAAGGATCTATGTCCATGGATTTACTGGGCGAATGTACATCCGATGCGCGTTGCATTGTTGCGGTACAAAGGGCGAACGACCTGTCGAGTGGCTCGCGTTTTTTGAAGTCCTCGAGCCCAGTCACGCGCGGAGTCTAATCCCGAGTGCTCTACACAATGCTTGGACTTGAAGGGTATGGCAGCGATGACAGTGATTCAGGGCTATCACCACCACCACAACAACCACAATTGCAGACAGTTCCAGCCCTATTGCCTTCCAAAAAACCTGCGTTATCGCTCCCTCCTCCCGCAAAACCACTCAAGGCCAAGTCCAAACGCCCCGTCTTCACCATAGTCAAGCCTTCTAAAGCCGCCGGCTCTGACGAAGATGGAGATGAAATTGAAAGGCCAGCGAAGAAACCCAGGATTGATGCACGGACAGGTGCGGGGTCTTCTTCGCTATTGGCGATGTTGCCAGCACCCTCCAAGGCTCCCCCAGTAGCGACTGCGGCTCCAAGGGTTCTCGGCTCTGCTTCACAAAGAGGAGGTGCTGGTCTAATTATGCCATCATCCACTGATGATTCCTCTCGTACGGGTGATCCAGCCGCTTTTGCTGAAGACGGTGCAGACGTGGGAAACAAATCGACGTTACTACTACCCCCCACTTTAGCAAGATTAAAACCCGAAATCCTAGCAATAAACAAGAGGGCCAATCCCATGCCTTCCGAGCCAGCAGTTGATTTCTTCTCTCTAGGTATTAGTATTTTTGCTGTCATCTTATATACGTTCACGAGTTAACTTTCCAGGAGCATCAGGCACCAAAGCTTCACCATTTTCAACTAGTAAAGAAACCAAAAAAACGCTGTCCTCCTCTTCCATTGCCATCACATCTGCACCAACAGTGCCTACGTTTGAGCCTCCCGACCCCACACCCTCCGATTCCTACCCAGGTTACTACCAGCTTCCGTCAGGTCAATGGGCCGCCTATGAACCCGAATTCTACCGAAAGCACTATGAAGCGTGGTTCACATCTGTTCCCCTCGATGGAGCATCACAAAAAGGATTTGAGGGTGCCGAGGGAGATGATACTGTTGAGGTTGATGCACAGGAGCAACTAGATCTCGCCAGAAAGGAAAGAGAGGAGAAGAAAGCTCTTACCAAGGATGCCGTTGGCGGTTGCACAGCCCCCAAAATGAATATCAAGGTAAATTCCAGGCAGAGACTTGTTCGTGGCTTAATCTTCTGTTCTTAACAGGCCCCCAAGATTGGATCCCGAGCGCGTACCAGACATCAACTGTCTGCTTTACTGACGGAAGCATATGAGAATCGTGAAGCGTTGGAAGAGAAGATCGCCCAAGGAAGACGCAACAGAAAGGAAGCTGGAAACAAGTACGGATTTTAAGTCAAGCTGACTGTAAATCTGCATATAGCAAATATACAGTACATTTTTTGCGAGTCCAATTTTGATCATCCAATGCCATTCACGCTACAAAACTGAGTGGATGGTGATAAAACGTGGTCTACATGGCAAAATTGTACATGATTGATACTAAAGTGAAGCGCAAGAGAAGAGACAAAGATGTCAAATCCAAACCAGTACCCATACAATTTACTTCGAGCCTGCACTGAACTCTGAGGGGAAAATGTCAGGGACCAGGAGAGAAATAAAGATAAGTACACGGCGTACTCGTTACGGATTTAGTCCCTTCGGAAATCGCATGCTTGGAGAGTTCACCAGGTAAGATGAGCCTGACACTGGTTTGGATCTCGCGTGACGAGATCGTCGATTTCTTAGAGTAAGATGCAAGTTCTGAAAGGTCATGTTCAATGATGTCGCACATTTCGGACTAACATTGACTCACTGGAGGCCTCGCTGGCGATACGCTCGAAGATGTCATTTACGAATGAGTTCAAGATTGCCCTAGAGAGCAGATATAACATCGCACATCAGAACCGATGACAACCGGCAGCCAAGATAAAGATCGTACATTGCCTTGTTGGAGATACCAGTGTCAGGGTGTACCTGTTTGAGCACTCTGCATGCCGACACGTGAGTCAGTGAATGAAACACGCGCCAGTGCATTATCTCACTTGTAGATGTACGAAGAGTAGGTCTCCTTTCTGGCCTTCTTACGCTTCTTCTTGTCACCATCAGCTGCAGGTGCCGTCTTCTTCGAAGTCTTCTTGGCGGCAGCCGGAGCCTTGGAGGCTGTAGCAGGCGCCTTGGAGGCAGTAGTGGAGGCAGGTGCCTTACCGCCAGTGGTGGATGCCGGCTTAGGTGCCATTTTGTATGTTTGAGTGGCTTGCAAAAGGGCTACTCTTCGAGAACGCGTCAATTGAAATTGAAGCAGCAAAACAACGTGCATAATAACCCACTCAATGAGTTATTGTTGCTTGGCAAGACCAACACGCGTCGATAGGGGAAAAGATGGTCGTGGTTGAAGAAAGAGAGCGTCAGTCACGACGGCAGCTTATATGGCTGACGGAGTTTCAAGCACAAGTTCGAAGTCCGCTATGAACTATTTTGTGACCTCGTCAACAGAACTGGCTACTGTTAATTATAGATCTGTACTTTAATGTGCAATCAATGAAAGTACAAATAACATGTAAACATGCTGCCATGTCCGCTTGATTATGCATCACTAACAGAACTCCGGAGACCAGGCTCCATGACCCAGTGTTGTACCCAGACGCTGATGAATCTCGACGTGAAAAGGTGTATAAGGATATTTTTCTCCATCAAGCGCTAAATGCCCATCTATGGCATGCGGTGTCAGTCGGTACGCCTTGGCCTTGAAGTACCTTTGCTGTGGTCTCGTTAGATGGTTGCCCCCGGGCAACGCAAAGCACGTACTGAAGGCTCCCAGTACGTCTTCCCTTTCGCAGCACCATCCAAACCCTTGAGCAACTGTAAACGGGATATCTATTACAACCGTGTCAGTGCAGCCAGTGATTTAACCAAAAAAAAGCCGGCCTACTCGTTCTTGGGCGACAACGTCAATGTATCCATCGTCACACAATGCAACTGGGAATTGCATCAGATCCCTATTTCAATGTAAGAATAGTTAGTATTTGGGAAGAAGGTTTATGCTAACCGTGAAACATAAGGTAGTTTCCCTGCGCTATTGAGAACTGTCCATCAGTAGAGCATGAGAATATGCCAACTTCTGCTTACTAGACATAGCATAATTCTGTATCAATCACAGTCCAACCATCCGTATCATCTATATGCTGGAGAGCGGGTATTGACCGTCCTAAGGGGGTCGCCTCGACACCTGTGTGTCCGGGTTGTGAAGCAGATATATTTACTGGTGAGCGGGATGTCCGGTACGTTTCAACCATTTTCTCCTTATCCTGAGAGGCAATCTTTATCTCCAGCTTCATGGGACAACTCCTATTGACACCGACTGTTCTTTTCTTTATCGGAAAGGCTTCAAGTGTATTGTGAAAATTCATACCTTCCCGCAGGAATCCAATCATAAACCGAGTCTCTCCCATCCAGCGCAGATTTTCAGTGCCCAGATCTATGTCAGCCATCATTCCAATGGCTTGAGACATGAAGGATATTATCCTGTTCTCTCCTTGCTGTACCGAACAGAGATCTAACTTCATACGTCTCCCTGAAAGATATTAAGTCTACAGGATGACCGATGATAGGTAGCCACCATACCCTTGATGACATTTAACGCAGCCGCACAGACATCAAGGCCATCCTTAACGATTGTGTTGGCCTGTCAGAGATACCACACTTTAGGGTCATCGTTTACCTTTATGCCAAGCAGGGCGAGACTGAATCCATTAGCGGATCCCGTGGGTATCTGCACAACAGGTAATGCAAATGCGTCCATTGCGTCCTCGCGTTTGGCGAATGCATTGAATACCTCATGCACGAGGCCATCCCCTGAAAGCACAACAACGGCATCGTAGTCAAGCCCCATGGATTTTGTGTGGTCATAACAATGTTTGTAGCGTTCAGTCACTAGTGAAACTACATTTAAATGAATAAGCATATTGAGCCAACAGAGCGCTGACCGAGAACGTCCAATGGGCAGTGTGCAGCTTCAAATATCGGCTTAACCTGCCTTTCGAAGACGGAAACTGCCCTTCCCTGACAAATGGTCTACGTGAGAGTAGATGATGCGACCAGTGTGATCATACATACGGAGCCACCACGTGGATTGATGATAATTTTAAGCCTACGTTTGAACTGACAGCCTAGGGTCGCTGTGTTATAAGCCAAACCAACGAATGCGTTCGACTCACCATCATAAGCAGCCTTCATCAAAGTGCTTGCCCATCTTTCTGCATCCTCATGCCGTTCAGGATCGAAACTACCCTCTGTACTATACAGTACGAAAGATTTCCTCCGCTTATGCAAGAGCGAAATACGCAACATGCGGTCATCCGTGACTTCAGTCCAAAGCAGTTGCACAAGGGGGCATTCTACTTTCGATCGACCTGATAAAAATCAACAGAGAGACCCAACACTGCTACAAGCGACGGGAAGGCTAACCAGACTCGTCTACTGTAAGAGTTGCCTTGGAGAAAGAAAGCAAGATATTTTTTTTGTGGTGACCCACTACCACCAACTGATCTTGAAATGGAACGGACTCCATGTGGCCAAAGTATTAATATCGAGCACAAGAGCAAGAGAGTAGTGGTAGTAGTTAGTTGACCCCAGTTAGCCAAGTAGCACGTATTTGTTGATCCATCAGCGTGTGCCGGACGTGCGTTGCCGACTGCGCCGACGGTGGCCAATGGCCAATCCGATGTTGGAAGGCCGAACCATGTCCGTCTCGGTCCATAATCTCGCGCAGTCTGGCTTCGGCAAGGGGACGAACGAGCTCTACGACAGGTTAGAGCCAATGCACCGTGGTAGCTTGACCACCTTGTTGAATCCAGTATGCTGCCAACAGAGCTAGACCGTCTTATCCCTCCCCTGCCTTGGGCGCGATTCTATCGGCTATGATTTCGCCTCCTCCTTTCAACGTGCTCGAGTGAGTGATTCCTGCGATGACCTTGTTGCACCGTCTGAATCCAAATATTTAGGGTAGGATCTGGCACCGGTATATTCACCAGAGCCCTTCTCGGGCACTCAGATTGGTCTACAGCCGTGCGCGAAATTCACGCCGTTGAACCGAGTATGTCAAGCGTTACTTGCAACCACCCCCTCTCATTTGTCCGACACAATTTCTTGGAGGTGAGGGGATGAGAGCACATTTCTTTCAGACCGTGAAGGACCCAAGGGTATCCCTCAAAGAAGGGACCTTCGAGAATACACACGTCCCGGACGGTTGGGCTGATCTCGTCATCGTCGGTAAAAAGTCAAATAAGTTCGTGTTGGGTTCTGACTCAGATGCATGCCTTAGCTCAAGCGTTTCATTGGTGCCCTGACTACGATAAAGCCATGGCTGAATTCAACCGGGTGCTCTCAGCCAATGGTCGTGCCGTGTTTATCTGGAACCTAGAGGGTGAGGTCGACGTCTTTCCACTCGCATCCCGCAGCTTATGTATCCTCGAGGAGATTCTGCGACTGCTTGGGTCCGCCAAGTCCGTCACACTATTGAAGCATTCGAGCAAGGAAGTCCTCAATACAGGCTTGGCCTGTGGAGGAAGACCTTTCAGACACCCTCTTATGTCAAATATTTCGAACCACCTGAGGAGATGACTTTCAAGCACGTGGTCGTAGGCTCGCTCAAAGGCGTCATAGATCGTGTTTATAGCAAAAGCTTTATCGCGATACGTTCCGACGAAAGCAAGGCGCAAATTAGCAACAATGTAAGGGAAACTGTCGAGCGAGGTGATGGCAAAGTATGGATTGACGAGCAGCAAGGCACCTTCGAATATCCTTATATCAACACGGTTATTGTCATGAGGAAGAAATAGACAAATAGACTTGGTTTTTTAAATAAGAAATAAGGCTGATGTAGCCACATTCCAAGGCGCTAGTGACTATGTATTCAGTCCGCTCATTCACACCACGTCGCGACGTTACTAGTAGCGCATATATATAGACGTTTAGGCCCAGACACAGTCTGCAAACATAGCAATAATACTACCTATACTTATAGATGTGGATTGGTTGGATTGGCTGACATATCTAGTAGCTATACGATATAAAGCCAAAGGCTGAACAAATGGCTCAAGTAATTATTATCTGCAAAAGTACACAGTTTTTAATAAAGAGGGAATGGATTGCTGTCCGATGAGTCCGCCAAAACAGTCCGAGGGTAGATGAAACGGGTAAATGCAGGAAGGGTGATGATGTGGTGTTAGCAAGAGCTTGTGCATGTCCTTGTGGATCTATTGTGATGTAACAAAGCAGACGATGAGGCTTGATCATGGCCGCGCTAGAAGAATAATGTAAGAAAAGAACGTCTCTTGAGTAAATGAAGTAACGCACATAGTTGTTCTTTCCGATAGAACCAGAAGTAACCTATGACAATGATGATCTGGCATATCCTAAGTTGCAGCTCGTCAGTATAGACGTCAAGGAAGTGAGCTTAAGACTGACATGGCGACCCAGAATGGTGCGGAAGCCATCGGGCTACCTTTGAGGCCACCTGAAGAAAGACCTTAGAAATCGATACATAACCAGAGGAATAGATATTCACTAGAGAAATCCCACTTGGCCGCGTCTGGGAACACACTGCCAGGCCCGATGCGATTGGGCGCGGTAGCTCGTGCAACCATAACACACACAGATCCAATGACCTGAGCAAACGCAAGAGTCGCGCAGACGTGAAGCCGCGACAGTGTCTATAATAGAGGCCATATTGGTCAACCTAATCACATAAATACAAGTATTACGTACTTGCAAGAGTATCATTCCTAAACCAACGCCCTGGATCGCATCGAGGACTCCGAGCCAAAGCCAGAGCGAAGTGCCAAGGTACGGGCCTGCCTTTCCTGCCCACGGTATGTACAGTGCCAGGGAAGATGTGCCCCATAGCATCTAAAGCCCAATGAGTTCAATGCGGAGTACTCAAGATATGAATACACACCTGACACCAACGAGGGGCACCTAGACCCACAGCAAACACAGGTAGGAGCCACGTGTGTGTCTTGCTGAAATACGTCAGGATCCAAAGCATGACACCCCAAATGACGATGAAAAAGGCGATAATGAGACCGAGAATGGCCAGTTTGGGAATCGGAGCACTCCACAGGAATGTCCAATTACGACCATATGGCTATAATGATTTACGTGAGGCGGTATTTACTAGGACAAGGACACAACTCACCCCACTCAGCCAGTAGTCACGGAGAAGTTCCGAGGCTAAGAACCTAGGAGAGGCTATGAGTAATGTGAGGACACAAGATATGAGACACCATTACATACCACAAGACAAGCTTACGACGGAAAAGCGTTTTCATGAAGTTGGGGACCTTCGGGGGAACTTGTCGGTAGTATTCTATACCAACATCAGCGGAATCTTGCTAAAATCCAATAACACTTACCAGGCAAGCCTCTGAGAAGCAAGAAAAAGAACACCATGCTCATAAGCGCGAGGGGCCAGAGAATGAGGACGATCCACCAAGGAGGCGACGAGCTGGGTAATGCACCGCTGAGTTGATTTCCCCAGTACCATAGTGCCGCCACCCAAACTTGCTGCGAGCCTTGCACGATGCAAGCTCGCAACGTCCAAACCTCGGTGGCTGCACCCTAGGATCCTGTCAGCATCAAGCATTCCTCATCCGTATAAAGAGCACATACCGCCTCTTCACCAAAGTTGAGACCGAAGTACAAGAATGCCGCGGCAGATGCTACCGCATAACACCAAGTCGCAACGTTTGTGATTATCATATGACCTGGCTTAAAGATGCTCGACACCGAGGGTAATCCAATGAGGAAGAACGCCAAGGCATAGAAAACCCAGGGGAAGGCTAGCACGTAGATGGAGGGCTTGAGACGGAACAGAGTATACCATACTGCCGATGCAACCAAGAAAACACCTCCGAGAACATAGAGCTGCAGATTATTTTGCGAATTTTGACCAGACAACAGGGTGATTTGGAAACTTGTTGCACCCAGCATCTTTGGGAAAAGTGAATAAACAAAGAATCCAAATTAGAGGAGACGAAAGCCTTACCTGACCCATCGCTAGAATAATAGTATACAAAGGCCATCCAGCAATCTCTCGTTGGAGGGCAATTTGCAGCCTGGTCATAACTACGCCATCTGAGGCGGGATCATGATGCATCAGAGGTCCACTGTAGTCATGGGTGGCGTCGAATGGTTGTGCCCCCTCGTGGTGTTGAACTGATGAAAAACCACTGGGTGCTGGGTAATGGACTATGGTTAGAATATCTGTATTAATTGCGGGACGATCAAGGCTCACATGATGGTCGAGAATCATATACAGACGCGGCACCATAAGCCGAATCGTGTTGCGATGACCGAATGCTTGCAGCACTCGACAGCTTGTCCTTGCGTACCTTGTCGAAGAACTTCTCCTCGCTCTTTGTCAGGAATTTTTCGATAGATAGGTCGCCCTTGGAGTTATCCGTAGAAAGATCCTGCAACTTGTGGACGAAGTCCTGCACAACCTCACCATCCGCGTCAGTGAACTAGACATCGAAGGGTATCAGTGACATGAGCAAGAAAAATCATCATGAAGCACACCGTAGCGATGGCCTTGTTCAGGGGCGAATCTGTCTTCTCATCTACAATTGACGATATGGACTCCACAGATGAAGCTCGAGAATGTTGTCCAAAGGGTCGGTTGGGCGCTGCGTTTGTGTCCAAGAAGGGATCTGCAACGTGCCTCTGGTCTCTGGCAATTTGCCGATTTGCTCTAGCAAGGAAACCACCATAGTCCGCTTGGCGCGGTTCCGTGCCGTCTCTCGAATGAGAAAAGTAATCGTCTTCAGAAACGTCTGTACTGAGGGAGCCTCGCCGGCGCAGTCGTGGAGCTGTCAAGTAGTCACCTTGAGTTGCCAGAGTATCTTGACTCCACTGTCCTGGTGATCCCGGACCCGACCCAACGATGGGAGAGTTGTGACCAGTCGGAGAATCCCGTACTGAACGAGCTTTATCAGAGGCATCCTCGGGGTTCCAATCTTCAACTTCCATTCCTGAAATCGACAAGTTTTGCATGCGACCATCGGAGGGACGCCATGCATTCTCGGCGGCGATGCTACGACTTGTCAAAACACTACGACTGTGGAAGTCTTCCATTCGCTGGCGCCATTCAACAACAGGGAATCGCTGAACGGCCGACCGAGCTCGTAGTATCGCGCGTTCTTCTTCGGTTGATTTCAAAGCCATTTTGATGGTCTTTGTGAGCTGCGACAGCATATGTGCTGTGGAACTGGACTCAACAGGGAACCACTAGAAATAGATATTAGCAACTATCCTTTGCGTATGAAGTGATAACTTACCCAACCAGGCATCAAACCCAGACCTCCGAGTCTACTGCCAACTCCGAGCGCGCCTTTTCTTCCAAACTCTACCGCCACCAAGCCAAACGGCTCATCACGAGAGGGAATGAGCGCGAAATCCGCACCACTGAATAAATACGGCGGTAGCGCTGTGAATTCAGGCTTAGAGTAAACACGATCCGGATACATTTCCATCAAACGAGCCAATTTCTCCGCAGCAAAACGGCCATACAAATCGATGACCGGACCTACAGCAATCAGTTGAATCGATGGCCTCTTTGTTAGACTAGAGAGCCATTAGATGTTTACATCATGGTGATATCGTACAACACACTCACAGTGATGGCATGACGTCCGCGATCAGGTCGACGCCTTTCTGCTTCGACCATCGACCCACGAACACGAATAGATCAGACTTGGGATCCTGTTTGATGCCTGCCCACTCTTGTGCTTGACGCTTGAGTTCGGGTCGAGCAGCTTCGGCAGCCTGATCGATCTGGATGTGCGCAAGATCAACCGGTTTCTCATCCAGAGCCTCAATGTCACTTGGGTCCGGATTGGGTAAAGAATCGACATGCTTGAGAGTCCAAAGCGCAGGATATCTTGCCCAACTGCGTTTGCCGTATTTATCTGAGACACCAGCAACACCAATACTTTTTTGGTGATTACTGATAAAGGAGGCAGCAGCATGCAACAAGTTAAAGGTGTTCCCAAATTGAACGTATTTCTGGCAGTGCTCCTTGCTGATATTGAACGCAGAGCAGACTTCCTTCAACTCTTCTTTCGTTCGCAGAGGCCATAAACCTTGGAACTCGGCATTGTGCAGGGAAAGACAGACTGGCAGAACCTTTGGCAGCAAGTAAATAGGTGCGAGAGCGCCATGGTAATCGTTGACGTGATAAATGTCAATGGTTGGGAAACGTCGAATGGTAGCTGCAATCGCTTGATTCCACGTCGAATAGAAAATGGCGGAACTTAGGTCGTCCATGCGAGCGGGATAGGGATCAGACTTTGTTTGCGCACGGAACACTGGACTGTCAAGGATGACATAGGTGATGTTGTCCAATGTGTGTGTCTCGACTTCAATCAAGTACGGCTCTCCGAAAATGACCACCTCGATGGGTTCGGCAGGATCACCTGGAGGATATTCGATGTCTTTGACTTTAGGCACAACCCAAACCAAATCTACATCTGTCATCGCCTTGCCCATGAGGGAAGACATAACACCCAGACCTCCAATCTTGACCTTGAGTTTCCAATCCAGTATCTCATACTCCAGCGTCGCAATGAGAACCTGCCGCCGTTTGTCTTTGAGCTCAGGCCAACCAATCAACTCGCCAGTGTATTTATGTCCGGCGATGACCGCCTTCTCGTTACTCAATGTAGATATGGCCTTTTCTCCACCCTTCGAATGACCACCGATAATGGGGAAGTAGTTGGAGTGCTCCTTTGGCTTCATACCCCATTGGTTGTAACGAATACCGTAGAATGACCATCGGAAGATTAAAACAGCCAGGACACCGGTGATGAGAGGGATAGCAAGCAGCAGCGCATACATGATGGCGCCCACAGCCGACAATCCACGAGGTTCCAACGACCAAGTAAGGGTAGAGTCATCTACCACCAAAGCCCAGGCAAGGTGTGGATGAGGCGGGGCAGACATGTTCAAATAATTGGGCGCAGCAGAGTTTGGTGGAAGACGTTCCATCACGCCATCGCCGTCCGTATCACCGTAGAAGTAATCATCGAACCCAAAGACATTTAATTGGACATATGTTGGCCAGGACGACATGATCTCAAGTTCCCATTTACCATCGCCAGTTAGCTGCATCTGTGAGGGAATACCATTGTCAAAGCCCCAAGTGTTGAATTGCCCACGCGCAAGGAACTGCGGAACACGACGTTGCCACTTCGCGCCGCGGTCGGCATGGACAACCTGAGCCGCAGACGTGGCAAGAGACGACCAATCTATCCCAATACAGGATTAGTATGTAGATCCTTTGATGCCAGAACGAAAACGACAAACATTGAACAATGATGTGTTGTCCACCCCAGAATAAACCCGACTGCGCAAACGTGCTCGTGTCGATCTTAGTAACATCCTCCCATGGGGTCCAGGTCGACCAGTTTTGCCCGTAATCCCAGGAGAAACGTATGAGTTCGGCACCGAACGCCTTGTGTGCGAACGAGTACTGTCCATCAGCAAATGTGAACGCCTCGTTGTCATAATCCGCGTCAGGGAACACCATGACGTTCTTGGAGGAGCCCTTACGGAGCAGTAGATGGTCAATCGTCTATAACGGAAGAAGTCAGAACTCATTTTCATAAACGGAGAGAATAACGTACACCCGTTGATGCTGTGCCATCCTGAGTTGCGACATTGGCCACAGAGAGTTGAAGAATGCCGTCTGGAACATTATTCAACGTGACCGACCACGACCATGCAGACGTCTGCGCGCCAGGAATGACAGCAGGATCCGGATTCTGCACAGGACCACACTTGACGCTGTTTTTGTCAAAAGTCACATTCCCTCCATTCGCCGAAGACGACATTTGGAAGGAAAGGCCGTTGGTGAGGCTGTCACAATTCATTTCAACATTGTACTGGAACGAGATGTCAATGTTTGTAGCATTCGGGTCTCCAGACTCTGCCTGGATGCGATAGTCGTGTCCCGGTATGAATTTCGTCATCATAGGCGAGGGAGGTACCCAAGAGGCTTGAGGAACGAGAGCCTTGAAGCCATACGGATCAAGCGTCAACTGCGGCAAGCAACCTGTCCATGGTGCCTGACTGTTGTTGAAAAACGAGTCCTTGGAATCTTGGAGCTGATAGGTTTCAAATGGTGCGAATAGGTTGCGGACGGTAGTCCCGGATTGATAGGGAGACGAGATCCATAGTGAACCTGAACAGTCAAACTGTTTACTTGTCGTCGCATTCTCATTGGTATAGATGAGCCATATCTGGTCAGTGTGGTTTCCTGTGAAGTTTTGCACAGATTGAATGCCGGCACGGGATACGGACCACCATCCCACCTCCGTCTGCGTTTGATTGGAACCGGGAAGCTGTTCGAAATGCGTCCAGTTGCCACGCTGAACCAAATTAAATCCGTCCTGAAGAGCGGGGTACACGGAACGAAGGTGGTTGAAGTGGGCCATCATTCGGCGGGTCTCTGAGGTGGGATCGAAATGATCAAGACTGTTCCAGTCATCCTGACACCCCAACAGAGATTTCTCAAGTGGCATGTTGAAATACTGGTCTGACCCCAGTTTATAGCAGCCATGTCTTTGCCAAGCTTTAGTACTGCTCATCGGCTGACGTCTGAGGGTAAAATTTTTGAGTGCAATATACGAGATGTTGGCACACAGGCAACTTACCCGAAAAGATAATTCGACGCGCCATTGTCATACAGATAGAAGTTTTGCTCTTCTCCATAGTAGAACTGAGAAGCCGATGAGAATTCTCGAATATGACAAGTAGTTTACTAACTGACCAGTGGAATGCCCGGCATGACAAGGGTGGTAATGAAGGTTCCGAGGGCCAGCCTCTGCGTTCCATTAACAAGGGAAGGCCATCTGTACACATCGAAATTGGAGACACCATACATGTGCCTTGGATCCAAAACCCCGGTGGCAGAGTTCAAAAAATCGTTGTTAACCATCATTTCATTCCATGCGGTAACGAAATTGACGTCGATATCGAAGGCGACCTCGAGATTTCCGTCCATGCCGAGGAACCGTGTGAGAGAACGGTAAATCGAGTAATGGAATGCAGCGCCATCAAGTGCCGTTATTGGACTATTGCGCAAGAAATACTGATCATCATTCTTGGTGACATTTGCTGCTTGAAGGAAACCAGGAGGTTTTTGAGTAGGCGTGCGACCACGACCGCTAATGGGCGAGAGTTAGTCGTGATCGTCAGGTCTTTGAAGGAAACACATACATATACAGTGAGCCAAAGGCATCTCCTCCGGTAATTTCACCGACAATGTAAAAGTTGTTTTTTCCAAACGAGGCGGCACAAGCTTTGGTCGCCGTGGTCCAACTTGCAAGTGCATCCAATGTGATTTGAGTCGACTTGTCGACACGGATTCCATCAATGTCAAGAGCTTTGATAGTTAGACAAGCGTATTTTTGAATTTTCTGCATGACATCCGGGTCCCATTCACGCAAACGATCTTGAACGGAGGCGAACTTGGAGAGTTGACGTTGCCAGTCAGGATGGACACCAAAAGCCTCCATGTCCCCGAACTGATCAAACTCGGAAGTGAAACATCCTTTCATGTCAATCGAAGCAGGATCCACTTCTGTGCCATCCTCTGACCACAATGCTGGCAATCTGCAGGAACTGTTCCAGCTATTTTCGATCTTGAGGACGATGTCAATGAGGATGGAGAAGAGTGACAAGAGTATGCACGAATGCCCACCTTGAAGTCAGGATAGGTATCTAGACCCCATGGTGCAAATCGTGGCCGCTTCCATGCCGTCTGATACTGGTCGATGGAAAAGGGAGTGGAGGCATTGAGGTGGCTGGTGAAAGGTTAGGCTGACTGGGGTGCACTGTGACTAGAGAAAAAAGGGACGTACCCAGCGAAGCCAATGTAGTCGGCCATGGTACCGACCGTAAAGTCCATCATGATGTACATCCCTTTAGCATGGATGGCATCGATGAGGTTACGCCAGTCATCCGTGGTGCCCCAGTGGGGATCGAGCAAGCTAAAGTCAATGACCGAGTAACCTGGACAGGATATGGTAAGAAGTGGTGCGGGTACCAAGAAGAGAACAAGTACAGACTGTCTGCCTGCCAGGGCATATTCAAAAAGCCGGTGCCGGCGATGAAGATTCCTCGCACGCCCATGCCATAGAGATAGTCGAGTCTGCTCTGGAGACCCTTGAGGTCGCCGCCGTATCTGAAGCCCGTCTCCCGCCAGTCATTCTCGAAGGACGTATTGAAAAAGTTGTTGTTTGTGGGGTCGCCATCTGCAAACTTGTCGAGTAGGAGGGTGTAGAAGGGGAGAGCCCGCCAGTTTGTGGGAGACGGGGTATATGTGGTATTGGGCCTGGAAGCTTCGTATTCGAGCACGGACTGGGCGTTCTGGTTGGTGTTGAGATTGTAGGGGATGAGATCAGCGCGATAGGCAATCGCGAGGACTGGGGTGGCCCACAAGGAGAGGAGGAGCCACAGAGACGTGAACCACGGTCGAGGCATGCCTTGTGAAGGGAATTGAGGACGTCGCAAGGTACAGCGAGGAAAGAAAAATAAAAGAAAGAGACTAGGAGTAGGGTTAATCTAACAGGTAAGATAGAGAGTCATACACTTGGAAGGAGGGAGAAGGGGAGGCAGAATAATATTTAGTAATTCACGCAAGTGCCAGAAGCGGATATGCCGGCTGGCCCGGCATATGCGGGAAGCGGTAACTGATGGTGGTCCAGACAGCGCTCTGGCAATGGGCCTTGATCGCTATCTCGCCCATATCTCAGAGGCTGATCTGGCCGTGTTTCGACCTTGTTCGAATCCGTCTTGTTGCCTCCTCTACGTTATCCTCTCAGGCGCTGTCGACATGTCGCTCTTCGTCGCCGTCGCCAACGTCAAATCAATCAAAGAAGGGCATGCGATGATCCATAAGTATTTCTCTCTCCCTACGTGTCACTGACCCATCAGTGTCCGGGGCTGTTGTGCGCGCCTAGCTTCCTTCGGAAAATCCGGCATCGTTCAGCACTGCTGCATCGTCCCAGGCACACCTTGTCGACCATCTATCCGTAACTCCCTTCTACTTTATATGATAGGTCCATGTCCATCTGTCAAGGCGTACCGGTACCATCCACCCCTCAATATTAGCAGACAGGTTGCCGGAAAACTTTACGTTTTGCCGATCCAGGAATATTCCCGTCTCAAAATACATAAGTATGCATCTCTCTTGTCATGCTTAGGCATTGTGGCCGTCACTCCTTCTTCATTGTGCACGGAGATCACTGTGGCTCTGCCTGGGCACGGACAAGAGTCACCACACGTTGCCCGAATGCACCCAGAGAACCCTTCTGGTGGGATTCGTGGCTGCATAGCATGTTACACCATGCTCGTCAAGGCTGCCAGGGTTTCACCAGCTTTATATGCACACACCACTCCGGGCCGTGCCTGGTGTCAGAAGCATGAAGCATGCTGCCGTGGAACGGCCACGCCCCGACGTCCCTGAGTTGGAGCCAAGTGACGTCGCTCCATACCCACAAACCATGTGCGATTTTGTGCAACTTTTTGAAATGGCAAACCGGATCCTCAGCGCCCTCATTTGGGCGAGTTCAATGAGCTGGATTTTGGTGCTTCTGGTGGAATCGCCTTTACACGAAGTGGGATTCTGGGTGGATTTATAGTGGCGACGTGACAAGGAGTGTGGCGGGTTTGCTCCCGCGACACTGGCAACTCATCGCCACAGTGAACATGGATAGCAGAGGTGCTGCCCCAGTGCAGTTGCTCGACGAAGAAGGGGACTTTGCCGTGTGCAATGACAACTTCATTTGTGACAGCTGGTGCAGTGCTTGAACTGTGTGGGGCATTGACGTCCATCTTTTGGCGTTACTCACACACGATTCAAGATATATTCTCAAAGTACTGCTGTCCTACACACCCAGTGTCAGGACATGCGCCTGACGGCGCGTTCCTGACTGACGAGGGTCTTGATCGTTGGGCGCAAGACACGAACGGTGCGCCACTCACTCAGGAAACGAAGGATGAGCTGCGTGAATGCTTGGACGTGACAGACCAAGGTCATTTGACGTGCGTAAGCAGCGGCAACTTGCACCCGCGTTGGCAGCGATTGCCACATGGTACCAAGTTGTACACCTGATGACACGCCCTGCAGACAGAAAATGACCAAGAAGTAAGGCAGATGCGGCTTGTCTGTTGCACACGCGCGCTCACTGCCCACTGGCGTGATCTCTCGAAGCACGGATTTGATCGCGACTTGAACGTCACACTAGCAGATGAGGTACGGATGCAGTCACCGTGGTAGGGCTTGCACCTCGTCTCTCGCATAGTTATCAGACATACCCGTTACAGATCTAAAGGGTTCGAATGCTGAGTAGAACCAAAAGTGCTGTGAGAAGGGGCATGTTTTGAGACATCATCTTCCTGTATCGAGCAATACTATCTCATCGCAGATGGCATATCACTGCGAGTGAACGTCATAAAATATTCACAGAAGCCACTGCTTCTTCGCGATGTCTCTGGAGAACTAGCTTCCAAATTTCGACTCCTTCCCACTCGTCTCTGTCCCACTTGCATCCAGCCCTGTGCAGAGCTTTAGTTACCTTTTTGTTCGGCACGCGCTGGACTGAGAAGGACCACAGTTCACGGGCTTGTTGCAGGGCATCGTCGGCAAGACGAGGGTCGCGACGCTCCAGAGCGAGATAGATAGGCGGGGAATGGGTGGCACTGAGGGTGTGGAGAACACGGAGCAGAGGACCGACGAGCTCAGAGGTATAGAGGGTATCTGCAGTCAGTATGAGGTCAAACGGCGGGTGCAGAGTCGCGGCTGGGGGATCTGAGTTGCTGCAGTGGTGTGATGCAATGACTGTGGGGTGCGACCATGTCCAGAGTGCCGGATCGACTGTCCAGTCGAGCTCACGAGTCTGAAGGGTGCCCGAGCCTTGTGGCAGATTGAGCCTGTTCGAGTCTATATTTTTCTGTAGGACAGTAGACAAGACTGCGCGGGTGTCGGTAGCGACGACGTCCCAGCCCAGGCTGCACAACGCAAGACTGAAGCCGAGTGAGGGGAGTCGGCGCAGACACAGCAGGGCTACGCACGCCGTGAGGCCAGTGCCGCTCCCGAGTTCTATGGCTCGTTGCCCGACCCGTCGCCGCGTGGGGATGAGTGAGGGGAGGGTGAGGGCAAGGGCCTGGCCCGAGAGCCAGAGAGCGGTGCCGTTGAGTCTGCCGTCATCGAGCTGGGCGATGGCGAAGGAGGAGGAGTGAAGAGAAAGGGATAGCAGGGGAAGGTGCTTTGTGAAGGGCGCGGGTTCGAGCATGGAAGCGTGATGCACGAGGCGTGTATAACTAAGTATAGGCGCGTGAGGCTGCAGGCGGCTGTCTGTTTTCCCCGCTACCATGAAGGCGCTGTTCAACAGGACCTTCAACCGGTCCAGCTCCCTCAAAGACAAGGATGGCACGGCCGCTGCTACAGCCCATGCTGCCGCCGCCGCCGTCGCCTCCAAGGAAAAGTCCATTCCTTCCTTGCCCCCGTTGCCCGTATGGCCACCGCCGTCGCATCGTCCGCCCTCTGCTACCAGTCATCCTTCCCTCAAACCCCTTCCTGATCTTGGCACACGTCTGTTGCCTCCCATCCAGGACGATGTCACGCCCGCCGTCGAGACAGAGTCAGATCCAGGTGCGAGCGCACACAAGCCTCGCGGCGCATCTGCAGGAAACGGCACCGGCGACGCCCCCAAGAAGGTAGCCTTCATGTCGCCGCCCTCCACTCCCTCGGCCCCCCCTGTACGTGCTGCAGATCCGACCGATCGCAAAACGGGTGCCGGCGTTTCAGATGCGCCTCTCAAAACCACCGTCTCGCGTCTGCAGGCGGCACATGGCGCGGAGCCCAGAGTTTCCTCCTCATCGGCCACATCGTCAAAGACCAATCTTGGTGTCAACAAGGGGCCCAACAAGTCCACAACGACGCGTGGCATCACCACCCCCCCACACTCACAACGTACCATCGACGGCGCTGCATCCTTACGCTCGGGCAGTCCTTACTCGATCCAAAGTGCAAACACTGCTTCCAGGATCATGGCAACTGCATCCTGGAGCGAGGCAGCGGAAGAGGATTTGGTGAGTAATCTTGGGCCCCGCGAACGCACACGGCAAGAGGTGCTCTGGGAAATCGTGGCCAGCGAAGAACGCTACGTCGCGGAGCTCCTCAAACTCAAAGACACTTTCATTGATCCCCTCCTCCATCCTTATGCCACCTCTCCTATCGCCTCCCCAACCCTTCCTGACGGAGATGACTACTACGGTCTCCGTCTCGACACATTATCTCCTCAGGAATCTATCGATCATCTTCCAATCGCTGCTCGTTTTCTCAGTCCATCGCCTTTCGAGGGGCCACAGACTCCTTCACAGGTTCTTGGCTCAAACACACCCGTGATAGATGGAGATTCGTTAGATTCCGACGAAGAGGACGACCGCATGGGCAAGGGTTACGAGGCACGCGTGCATGCCGCAAATGCCAAACTCAATCACCCCCGTTCTCCATACCGCTCCCGGAACGGCACCGGTACGACAACGCGCAATGGCAAGATTCTCCCATTTCCAACACGTTCTCACCATTCGCTCCCACCCCCGCCTCGCCCGAATCAAAACGCCACATCCACATCTTCTCTTGGCCGTCAAAGTTATGTCGGCCCATCGACTATCGAAGACAGGAAGACGACAGCTACGCCTTCACATCGTGTCCTCCGCAAACTGAAAAAGGAGACAGGTCCATCGCCAGATGGTGCTATCCCTCCGCATCTCCTCCCTGATGACCTACGACGTTGCCTAGAGGTCATTGAGACAGGCATATTGAGCGGACATCTAATTCTTTCTGAAGGCCTTAGAAAACGATATGACGAGCAGTATCCTCTTGTGCGGAGCCTGGCCGATATTTTCGTCAGTAATGTGAGTAAAGACATGGCAGCAAAGTGATTGTTGTTCTTATCGTTTTAAAGTCACACATTCTACGTGAATATGCAACATACGTGTTACACCTTGAACGTGCTCTGGAGCAAGTTGACGATGCACTGTCCCTGGCTAGTGCCACCAAACGACCAAAAAAGCAAACTGAGGCAGAGTGGATGAAGCTCAGCAAATATTTGCAGGTTCGTTCTTCAATGTCCCTTTTAAATCCTTTCACTCACGTTGTTCCTTAGCGTCTGGAGGAATTCGCCGCAGGCAAGGCTGAGACTGGACTAGCGATATCCCTATCTAAACCATTCCAGAGGCTGCTAAAGTACCCTCTCCTCTTCCAGAACCTTCTCTTCCACACAGATCCGTCAACATTTGAATATGAGAGCACACTTCTAATGGTTGCGGAGGTGGAAACGATTGTGCGATCCATCGAGGACGAGAAGATACAGAAGGAAGAACGGGACCGTACCCGGGACGTCTTTGCGCGTATCGAAGGCCTGGAGAAGGTCAAACAGCTCGCTGTGCCCAAACCAAGCAGGCTACTCGTCGAGGAAAAGATGGTGAACGCCAACGAGCTGAACCGCGACTCGGCCGGGACCCCTTTGCCCAGAGGGGCCAGCACACCACCATCCGTGAGTTCCAAGGCAGTAAAGGGCAAAAGTTCGTTCCGTCGACTGAGTGATGCCCTACAATCGAGTGGCCCCCCGGCAGTTGGAGGAAGAAAAGACTTGTGGCTTGTAGTGTTCAATGATGTTGTACTGCGCTGTCAACGAACAGGGACCACGAGCCTGCCACTTGCGTCCACCTCACCAAGTGGCGCGAGGTCTAACTCCTTGCCAGAATTGCAAGGCAAGGCCAAATATGCAACGACTGGGCGAAGAAACTCTCATACAAAACCAAGGAATCTATACAAGTTCATCAAGATAGAGACTTGGGCTATGACTGCAGACGTCGGTAGACCCCGAGCAGGTATCGTGTCCATGGAGGAGTGAGTTGATTCGTGTGCCTTTCCTACCCTTTGTAATGAGGGCTTACCTTTCACTAGTATATCTCGCTCACGGGCCCTCGTCACCTCTGCCACTAGCGCTGCACTCAAACCCAATGAAGAGGATGATGACCCTATCAACGATTCGGACGACTCTGACCGCAAGAGCAAGATGAGCTTCTCGTATTGGGGTGCCGATAAGGTTACGCTTTCTCACCCTGCGTTGAACCCAAGGGCTCGAGCCCCCATTGGCCGTGGCAATGCCCGTGGCAGGGGCGCAGGCGGCCCATCGTCTTATACATCACGTGAATCCTCTGCGAATGCCAAGTTTGGTTCCCGCCTCGTACACGCGTCTGATGTACCGAGTCCCGCACGACCCGTGAGCCGTAAGGCTATCACCCCCTCTTCCCAGGGCTCCAGGAGGGCCAATATCACATCGCTCGAGGATGCTAAAGCTACCACTACCGTTTCGAGGCCTGCTTGGGATGGAAGCACCCGTGCGGCTCCAGCACCATCAACTACCGCAACGCGGCGTCCGCGCAACCTTTCCCAAGGAAGCAGTCAACCCCCTCGGCTCAGCAAGCTAGCATCACCTGCGCCTTCCGAGGACTCGGGAGTTGGATTGTATCGCCAAATGATGGCTCAAGATCCCTCCCTTAATCGTTAAGAATGTCCCCCCCCCCTTAGAATTCTCAATAGTTGTAGCATGGCTGCCACCTTCTCTACTCATTTTTAGCATCTATGTGGGGTCGGCTTCTTACACTTACCACATTTTCTCATCTCATCTCGTCTTGCTTCCATGGCTATGTTTCTCATCATTCCATGCTTCTCACTTCGTGTTGACGTTTTCGGCTACCCCTACACAATATTTTACCACTCCTTGATCATCAAAGTTATATCAACATACATTACCCAGATTTCGTGTCTTTCTTACTATCCTATCTGGCCTTTCTCTATTCCACATTCACGGCGGGGATGCACGAACATTACGAAACCCGTTCTTTCTATTTGACTTAGACCATGGTTGTACTACTACGATTTATAACAACCTTTATGCCTGGACCTCTTCATACGCTGCTTGATGAATACTGACGCTTCGACCACTGGGGTCTGATGCACAGCCCCAATCACCGCGTGGTATCCATCGAACAGCAGTGCTCGCCGCAGTTTCCGTGGAGTACAGACCTGTTTCAAGTTTTGGTGATTGGTGAGAACCTACCAAGATCGTTGATAGCGCTTACTCTGAAAGATTTCACGAATAAAATAAGCTTCCTTCGTGTCTGGAGTGTCAACAGGAAACGTTTCCTTTCGCTTTGCGAATACCTCGTCTGATACGACGTTAGCCGCGTGGTCCTTGATGCTGTAAACATCTTGTGTCAACTAATAGTCATAGTATCACGATGCTGGGCCTACCCATCAATCCACGAATACCCTACGCCATCTGAAAACTGCTCTTTTTGCCGCCACAAAATGGAATGTGGGAGATAGGGCTAGAAACACAGTATGGTGAGAAAACGGCCCACTTCGATGAACTGAAATCGCACTTTGCCCTCTGGAGCTGTATCAAAGGCCTTGCGTAGGATGTACTGTAGCGTAAAGTGCGTCAGGTGAAATTCATAGCATGTACAATTCACTCACTTTCTCCATTTTGGGACAACCGTCATCATCAATTTGCTGTTCCGCGCCCTTGCTGAACATTTTAGAACTTGCCTCGAGGTTCATAGCAGTATCTAAAAAAGCTTTATCCAAGAATGGAACACGAGCCTCCAGGCCCCACGCCATTGTGGATCTGAAGACATTATTAATATTACACTGGTAAATTCGTAACAGCGCTCACTTGTTAGCTCGCAAACAGTCAGCGGTATGTAAGTTCTTCACGCGTTTCACACATTCCTGGTGAAAGGCGGTAGCATCTGGAGCGGCGTGGAAGTAGAGATAACCTGAAACAGACCAGTGTCATTATTTATATTGCGCGTTTACCTGTCCAATAGTTGGATTGGCATACCACCGAAGATCTCATCGCTTCCTTCACCGCTGAGGACCATCTTCACGCCCATAGCCTTGATCTTTCGGCTAAGAAGATACATGGGCGTACTCGCGCGGACTGTGGTTACATCATATGTTTCCAGATGATAGATGACATCTGGTATGGCATCCAAACCCTCTTGGACTGTAAAGACGTACTCGTGGTGGACTGTTCCCAGATAGGCCGCTACCTTGCGCGCTGCCAGAAGGTCCGGAGCGTGAGGCAAACCAATTGAAAAGGAGTGTAGTTGGGGCCACGAGCCAATCGTGACTGAAACAACAGAATTCTTAGCATAGGAGAACAAGATAAACACGACTGCTACTAGCCATCTTCTGTAATGGGAATCTCGGAGGGTGTTGGAGGTCCACTAAGCTGTGCATGAACAAGCCGCCTTTGTCTAGCCTCGTATTGCGCTTGCGCCACCTTTTCTGTCTCACGCGCTGCGACGGCAGCTATCAAACTGCTGTCTAAACCACCGCTGAGCAGAACACCATAAGGTACCTCGCTCATAAGCCGCTTCCGTACTGCAGCTTCCAGGGTTTCTCTAACTACTCTCAGGTCCACAGGTATTGCCGGAGGAACTGCGTTCGCCTTATCGCCGTCCCACCATGAGGGTCGATAATATCGTTCAGCTTTTTCGGTACGGCTATCATATATGTGGCCAGGGGGAAATAAAATGATTTTATCGCAATCATCGACGAGCGCCTTGAGCTCAGAGGCAAAGTACACCACGCCAGGTGCCTTTGAACTCCACCCTTGGTACAATGTCGTGATTCCGATAGGATCTCGTGCAGCAATGATGCGAGGTGGTTGCACTGTCTCATCAAGGAGCACAAAGGAAAACATGCCATCAAGCATGCTGACTAGCTTCGTGTCATACTTTGGGTACTGCGGGGTAAGTTTGGTGATGATTGCTGTGAAACAATTCGAGACAGCTAGCTCACGAGGTGCAGAATAATTTCACAATCAGAATGTGTCTTTAACTGAGCCCCAGGTTGAACAAAGGCTCTTAAAGCTACATGGTTGTAAATTTCCCCGTTCACCGCCAGAATTAGCTTCCTGTCCTCGCTGAAAAGAGGTTGGGCACCGGCATCTGCAAAACTCCATGATGATGAATAATTTCGTCGAATGGAGTGAACACTAACTAACCAACACCAACGATAGCCAGTCGCTCATGCACGAGAACACTTCTTTGCCCAACGTAACAGCCAGACCAATCTGGTCCACGATGGCGCAGCCGTTTAGACAACGCAATTGCCCTTGAACGTGATGCAGGAGGGCTCTCGAGGCCGTGAATGGCAAGAATTCCACACATATTGGAAGTGCCAGATAAAAAGAACACTCAAAAGGGCCTGGACGCCAGCGTCTATTGAATACACAACTGACTCGAATTCTTATCTACGGGATTGCGTCCGCGGCGATGAATGCAATCAAGATCGATACGCGTAGCTTTGCTGACGAGTGCTGGCAGCGGAAAAAAAAAACAATACTGGGCGACTCTTGACCTTGTCCGTGGCTACACAATGAACACTCTCCACTGTCCAAGTCATGCATCGACTCACGTGACCGACGCGTCCGAAAGCACGTGATGGAGCTAGTAACTTTTTCTTTCCTCTTCCTCAGGCGCAACTCCAGCGACTCAAGCAAGTCAGATGGCATAGGGCGTATCTGTCGACCTCACTTGCCACTGGGTTAGATGCAACATGGATACAGACACCCAAGCGGCAAGTATAGCGAGACCACACCCACTTGGAAGCAGTAAGGTTACCATTAAACCTCGTTCACACGAGGGGAAATACACGGGAGCTAGTCTCGAGCGTGAAAGGTGTAGACTGATCATGTTTCATATTGATCCCGACCCTCATACTTTGATCTTTTATGCGTTATGCGATTCGTCAGCGATCCGGTAGCGTCGTGATGTGACTTGTTCCAAGCTTATAGCGGGATAACGCCCATCCACTGTGCACTAACGTCAGCGCACCTCAGACCAATTTCAGTCTCCGCCCGGCACACGATTGTCTCCACAGAGGTTGTATTCCGTGTGTAAACGATGTTGAACCTCACCAAAAATACTGTGAGACGGAGGAGAAACTCGATTGAAGTATTCGACAAAAAACATGCATTGGATCTTGCAACAGCCCAGTCGTACTCGGAGAATGTGTTTCTCTTCGTCCCTAATCTCATTGGTGGGCTCTCCTATTCTCTTCTTGTGCATCGTTGGGTTTTATGGTCTACTTTTTGCCAGGATACACGCGTATCATTCTCGCTGGCTTATCCCTCCATTTCATGAGTTACCATCCCAAATACTGTACCCTCCTATATGGTGTTTCCTGCCTGCTCGATGCTGTCGATGGCCACGCTGCTAGGGTATTAGGGCAGACTTCCAAGTTCGGCGCCGTCTTAGATATGGTCACAGATCGGTCTGTACGCATCCCATACATCGAGAGATGCATCTGATCCGAGTTGTCCAGATGTACAACTTCTTGCCTACTTTGCTTTCTCTCCTCAGCCTACCCATCCTACGCTACCCTTTTCCAGTTCCTCATTACTCTCGATTTCAGCAGTCATTACATGCACATGTATAGGTGAATGCTGCTGGGCTCCCTCTATGCGGCGTCGTCTGACACCCACACAGCTCCCTGGTCACTGGCTCACGAAGTCATAAAACTGTTTCGAGCGATGTTAGTCGGGTACTACGATTTTACTACGAGGACCCTGTGAGTATTACCTTTCTTCCTACGTCACGTTTGACTCGAACCGAGCAGATCAAATTATTCTTCATTTGTGCATGCAACGAACTATTCTTCGTTGCTTTGTATTTGATGAAATGGGATTTTTCCCCGATCGGGATCAAACTCACTAACCCACTACCTTTGGATTTGCACATATGGCTTGCGGGTTTAACATGGGCTCAGCTACTGGCTTGCACAACAGCTCCCGTTTGTCTGTTAAAGAACATCATCAACTTTGTTCAACTATGGAAAGCGAGTAAAATTCTCGTGGGTGTGGATTTAGCAGAGAGGGCGACCGCAAGGGACGAGAAGGAGAGGACAAAACGGTGAAAGTAAATTAGACAACATTTATACTGCCTTACCGGCGCTAAAATAGCCTCCGACTCTAATAATCTTTGGAGACGCGCACCGTACGACGTGGTATGCGTTCTCAAGCTCTAATTCGTCGCAGTAGATTTGTCTTGAGGGCTCGACCGCATCCACATAGCTTGATCCTTTGTTCAGTCTTCGTGACTGGCTCACGAAAGCCTCTCCGTTCTACGCTACCTTTGCGGGCTCATGTACGCAACTCGTCTTCCACAGTGCCTCCACCGTCAGACCCTACATCTCCACCAGAGGAGACTGAAGAGACCAAGCCCAAACCGCGTAGCCGTGCGAAACGCTCACAGGATCAATCGCCGAACGCTGCGTTACCTCCAAACTTAAACATATTATGGCCACCTGACGGCGCCCATACGCCTTCACCATCTGCTCTCCCACCTCCGGAACTTTTTCAGGAGGTACTCAATAGCTTTCTGATTACCCTGCATCCCCAGACGCAACATAGAGCCACCTACAGCACTCCTAATGGTCCTCCAGTTGAGCCAACACTTGCCCTTTATTGTCCGATTGAAGGTGGTGAATACATTATTGATGAAACGGTCCGTGAATTGGCACGACGAATGCAAGCAGATGTTGTGGTTTTGGATACTATCGAGATTGCGGCTGGAGAATGGGGTGTATTTGGCAAAGGTATTGCCAGCTAATTTGTTACATTCAAAACTGACGAACGAACATTAGCTGCAACTGCGATCCAACTTGCTGAGAATCCTTTGCACTTCGCCTCTTCCTTTCCTTCTCCCCCATCATCTTCGTCTTCGTCTTCTGTAGCGGTTGAGCAAGATGCAGACGAGGCAGACGACAATAACGGAGGCCCACATATAATTCTGAGTGCTTCACAGCCCTTTCCTTTCTCACAGCTGGGCATTCCCATTTCTCGCCCATCTCGTTCCAGCATCGTCCTTTCACGGCGTACTCAGCCCTCCAAGGCAAAGGCATTTTTCGATGATATTGTCAACATGCCTTCTCCTTCAGCTAGTGAAACCCTCAAAGACCCAGGATCTTCCTCATCAACATCTCCACCCCGGATTATCTATATTCGGGATTATCCGACGCTGGCACCCTCATTGTCTAGCTGGTATTCAGCCCTGGTAACATCTGTACGCGGCCATCGTCAAGGGCCCCTTGCTCGTCCAATGTCACCAATTCTGAACCCTACTACCATCGTGTTTGGAATTACACCTCCTGTTGTTCCCCCCTTGCATTCATCTTCCAGTAACTCAAGGACTCCTACAGGTCTCTTGCGTTTCCTGCTGAACCGTCAGCCCCCAGCAACGACCAGCCGACGAAATGACCACGGTAAATCTTCAGATTATTGGGATGAGAGCGAAACAGCTCAGAACGCTCGGGAGCGACGCCTCAAAGAACGATTGCGCCATTGGGAGAACGGTGATCCTAGCTTTTACGAAGAGCTACCAGAATCACCTTTGTCATCTGAACGTAATGGTGATTCACCTGCTCCTGGCTCAGGAATTATAATCGCTGCTCCAGCTGGTCAGACGGTTGGGTCGAGCATTATGGCTTCCAGGCATACCGAAGCGTCAAAAGGCGATGAGGACGACCCATACTTCCGTCTTTCAGTTGTTGTCCCTCGGATTAGAGAAGCGACGCTGGAGAAGGAATGCCGTATTGCGAGGCGGCGACATATAAACGAACTTGTTGTGCGTATGGCGGTCGGGAGTGTCGGTGGTATTCTATCGGAACGATTTGACGCCGCGGCTCAACGTACTGAGAGTGGGCATACAAAGTCATTTGGGGAAATGGAGCAATCAACAGAGGCATCGGGCCGTCCAGTCGCGAACAATAGATGCCAGAAGGACGTTGTCTCGGGAGAGAATACTGTCACACCAAAGACAGGGCATGAGGTTGTCAATGGCAGGACTCAAGACATGTGGGACGAGTGGGGTCAACGTGTCGAAGTTTGGACCACTGTAAAGAAGATTGCAGATCGTGCAGTGGGCGGTGTAGTGGCTTCGTTAGCTGAGAGCAACCCTGATGATTTACTCGGGAATGGGCTCTCTTTAGAGCCCACTCCAATTCCTTGGTCAGCTGTCCGATCGGCTTGGAATTCACAACGGAATACTCGGAATACCCGACGTGCCTGGATTGAAGAGGCTTCTGGTCGGACAACCCTGCAAGAGGAAGGGGAGAAAGCCACGGAAAACGTGAAAGAGCAAGAGGTTGACGAAGTCATCGAACGCGTGAAACATGATCCTGACCTTGATCAACATGAGGCCCGGTTGTTAGGCTGTATCGTGGACTCCGGTAAGCCCACCATGAACCATTTGCAATCAGTCCAGAGCTGCGAGTAACCGGTTTTGCTAGCGTCAATGTCTACAACGTTCAACCAGGTCCACCTTCCTCCACACACGATTGACTCCGTGCGGACATTGGTCTCCCTTCCTCTTCTTCATCCTCAAGCATTTTCTCATGGCATCCTGAAGCAACATACAATGACCGGAGCTTTACTCTTTGGTCCTCCAGGGACGGGGAAGACGCTTATTGTCCGTGCGTTGGCCAAGGAGAGTGGTGCAAGGATGCTCATCATCAAGCCTTCCGATGTCATGGACATGGTACGTATCCCATATCATGTTTTGTGGACTTACAGATTTCAAACCTCTCTCGTTTCAGTATGTTGGAGAAGGAGAGAAACTAGTTCGCTCAGTCTTCTCCCTGGCTAGGCGACTATCCCCATGCGTGGTTTTTCTTGATGAACTGGACGCCCTATTTGGTGCACGTGTCTCAGCTAGAGAGTCGGGGGGTACCATCGCACACCGTGGTGTTATCACGGAGTTTATGCAAGAGATGGACGGCTTGAAGACCTCCAGAGACGCCAATGTGATCGTTATCGGTGCGACGAACAGGTGTGACTGTCGATGTGATATGAATAGCTATCATGGTTTATACATCTGCTAGACCCTTTGATCTGGATGATGCAGTTCTTCGTCGCCTTCCCCGCCGGTTACTAATCGATCTTCCTGGTCAAAAAGAACGCGAAGGTTTGATACATGCCAGTGCCGTTATGAGTGGAACTAAACACGATCATCAGAGATCCTCAAAATTTTGTTACGCGAGGAAAGCCTGGCAGCCGAAGTAGACCTCGAATACTTAGCGAGGCGAACCGAAACATTCTCCGGCTCTGACCTGAAGCGTAAGTTGTGTTAATCACTACCACCGAATCGCTTAATACTCTAATACCCTAGATTTGTGTGTTTCTGCGGCTCTGGACGCTGTTAAGGAACGAGTAACATTACCGTGGGACGTCCCACGTGGCAAGACTCACTCTAATGATTCAGCACGCATTCGTTCTGCAATACCACCCACTGAGGATCCACCACACTCAACTGCTGCGCCATTGGACGCTGATGCGCAATCATCTCCCAACGCAGCACCATCCCCCCGGATTCTTTCCCTGTCAAATTTTACCAAGGCCCTCAACGAAATCACGCCCTCTGCTTCAGAGTCTCTCGGTACATTGTCCGATTTGCGGAAATGGAATGAAGAGTTTGGTGAAGGCGGGAGACAGCGCAAACGAATGATGTGGGGAGGTCGTTTCGGATTTTCTGACAAGCGGCCAGAGGATGGAGAGGGGAAGGTAGGTACCACTAGCCCCCCTGGCTAATATAGATGAATATAACATCACATAATATATAAATTTGTCGCGAAAATGCATTGTGAGGAAGCCGGAAGGTTTAGCGTCTTCGACGCCGAGCCTGACTTTTTGGAGCAAGACTCTTGTGTTCTGACACCATTTCATCATCCGCAGAACTATCGCCCTCTGTATCTTGCACTTTTCTATAATTCCATCAGCCACCGCGCGCGTCAAAGACAACTGATATACACACTGTTGCTTGCCTTTCGAGTGCTTCGCTTTGGCTGTCTTGGAGGGTTCTGGTTCCGGCTCTGTTTCGTGCTCTTCAGTGTCGTCTGTTTCGTCCTCCTCTACGTCTTGTCTCCTAGTTCTCCTGCTATCCTCCCCGTCTTTTACTGCACCCTCGCCGACCTTCCCCAATTTCTGCGGTTGGGACCAATCTGCCCTGCAAGTAGGACAGACTCTGCTGTCACGAGAAAATCGTTTGTAGCAATGATTATGCAGACGAGCGCTGCAAGCCTGAATATAACACCTGACCCCCGTGGTAAGCAGCTCAAGGCATAGAGTGCATTCATGGATGTCTTCCTCATAATTAGTCTTAAGGTAGGTTTGGAGCTCCAACAAGGCTCGCGATGATAGAGAAAACCGGCCACGTCTATGGCGTGATTCATAATCAGCGAATGTATAAGATACGATAAAGCTCACAAGCTTTTCAAAAGCCAACCTTTGGCCACAAAATTGGCCAAAACGGCTTCAGCTTGTGTCTTGGATATGGATGGCTTGAGGCTATTGACTTCTCGAAGGGCTATCATCGAAGAAATCGAATAACTTTCAGATGATGCTAGCACGATCTGCTCTATCTAGTGGTAGCAAGAGTTACGACGCGGCAAAGATAGGATTGATTGGTCTGACCAATGCTTTGAAATACGCGATCTCAACGGGAGAGTAGTCTGTGGTCACTTGAGCAAGTTCATCTTCTTTCGTATTAACCTTGTATGATGATGGATCCACAAGACGGATGGACTGTAGTTAGGGTGCTGCGTACCATTGCCCATAGCTTCTTGCCGACAACCTCGTCGACAGTCGCAGTCAATTTGATATCCAGAGGTTCTAGTTGACGGTTCAATTCGTTGATATATTGGTCAAACTTGTTGGGATCGTATGAGATATCCACTTCATCGTCGGCAGCTGAACGCTCCGCGTTAGCTTGGGCGAGGTCATACTGAGCATAGGCCCACCCCTTACTGCTTCAACACACTTTCCCCAGAGTACACGAGCTAGCTTGTCTGATACGACACGTCTAGATATCATTGTCTGGAGAAAGATGCGTGCAACGTCGTTTGAAGATACCATAATGGTGGTAAAGACGCGGTTGTGGACACGCGTTTCACGCGTCACGCTTGCCACTAATTTTCCAATTAAATCAACGAGGCTACAAGTATGTATAAAGTGCCACACAACGACCAATGATATAAGGACTGACGAAATGCTTATTACTTACAGCGTAACGTGCTATTATGGTTTTGGCACCCTCAATGTTTTACTCACCATTGCAGCAGCCCAGCAACCAAACAGCAATACGACAAGGTGCAATTCCCCCCATCCTCCTTCTGAGCCCCATAGTCTGACCAAGCCTCCGGGTATACCCGCCTTACCCTCGATCCAACCTTGATTCGTCCAGACGGACAGCAATGCTACCAACATCAGCGATGTGGGGATGGGAAGACCTTCAAAATATCGCGCTTTCCCGGTACGGTCTTTCGGGACAAGTGCGACCGTGGCATTGAACCGAGCTAATCGAGCAAGGCCACAGCATATGAATCCAGTTAGGACCACCGTGTCTAGTAGCGTGCGAAGCCCAACGGAGAATGCTAGTAAAGCAGGGGCAACACCAAATGATAGCTATTGGGCGCACGAATGTCACTAAATCACGCAAAGCGCATGCCAGAAGCATCAAGCTTACTAGGTCAGCCAATGAGTCCAACTCTTGACCAAGCATGCTGGTGCTTTTCCGCCACCTTGCCACCTTTCCGTCAAAGAAGTCAAACATGAGACCGGCCACTGGGAATGCGAGAGCCTGCCAGAGATACGCCTCGTCCTGTGTGACAAGGTAACGACCAGAGGAGAATATTGAGAATGAGCCGCAAAAGCCGTTCATGATAGTCACTAGATCGGCCAAACGAAAATTTCTAAATGATTGAGTGTTATAGAAACGTACAGAGACAAAGGAAGTATTGCACGAGTTACCTGACAAGCGAGAAGTGGCCATCCGTATCATTGTACTGATGCAATGGTGCTTCCTCATATTCTGCAGGTTTGTTGTTGGACGTGTTAGCAATTCGTTTACTCATGAAGGTTATCGTCACAGATCGTGGCAAGGAGCAAGACAAGAGAGGCTGGTGGTAGTGGGGGTAATGGCGGTGGCCAAGGACCAGCTGTCAATATGGAGGAGTTCCGGAGTCTTGGCATTTAAGCGGCACACGACCCAATACAAACAACATCAAAATCACGGGTACTGTACAACTTTCTGTACAATAAACAGCCTACGAATCTACAGCCATTGGATCCTCAGAAGCCTTATCCAACTCTCTGCTTCGTGCAGCGTACTGGTTGGGATGTGTAACACATTCCCCGCCGCCAACGCCCTCCCCCTTGTTGACTCCATGAGTCAGCTCGAATACCCGAGTACAGGCGACGTGATAATGGCCCGATTTTACATTGCTCATGATTTCAGGAATGTCTCTGGGGGACACTCCCTGGGACCCAAAGGTTGACAGAAGCGCACTGTTCAGATTTTCAGGCGAAAAGTGACGGAATGGACAACCATGCGATTCCGACACTCCAGGTTGATTTGTGGTAAGAATAGTTTGGCAACTGTTAACGGTTTCTGTTACCCAAAGAAGGGACGAGATAATAACTATAACAAACCTTCGGGCTGCATAATTTGTACGCTTCCCTTCTAATCCGAAGGAATGACGAATGTTATATTTGTATTCTTTGTTGAACTTGTCATCAGTCATTGTCCCACCGAAGCCTTTCCGCCAGAACACGATCGCCTCGTCGATAGATAAGCCAATAACCTGAAGCGTACTGACCTCAATACAAGTCTACCAGCGCATGTCCCACTCACCTTCAAAAACAATCCATACTGAAGTCTGCCATAATGTTTCAGGTGCCGCTCCTTGCGCAAAGTTTCGTGCAAATTTCGCATGCACAGAGGGAAGTCTTTCCTTGACATGTCGTCTATCATATCTGCCGTCACAGTATCACCTGATTCTGCAGAGGTATACTCTGAAGGGACGCCAGCGATGAATCCCTGAGACAGATGCTCAAGAATGGGCAGAATGCGGCCATCTTCGTCTAGTCGAGGAAGAGCCTTTGCAGTGATCTGGATCCAAAATTAGTTTTGGTTAACCAGCCAGATTGATATAAATCTCAAACCTGCAACTGCTTTTCAAGGTTTGTTTGGAACTCCTGGTACACCATGCTAGACTGTTCCCGTGCTGGGACGTATGCCATCCCCTCTTTCAAGAACACTCGGCGTCTTTCTATCAAATCAGGGACTCGGGTCCAAACCACCTGGTAAAATTGACCTTCCACTTCACCTTTGAGTTATAGAGGAAACGGCATGCCTTATAAAACATCTCTTCTGCAAACCTATCCTGAAGGAAAGGTGATGCGGCTAACAGCTCGGATTTCAATGCCTCCTTCTCTTCCCCATCCACCTTCGAATAGACTTCTCAATGACGATGGGATGCATGAGCCCTGAAGCTTACCAGTTCCCACCCAAACTTCAAGTCCTTTATAAAGTGTTCTCGCTCAAAGTGATCATCTGTCTCAAATCGAGTCCGGAACAGCATCATTTCTGCCTTGATGAACCGATATCTAAGCTCCTCCCTTCAAGAGGTCTCAGTGAACCCAGTATACACATTCTATCTTCCCACTCACGAACGACAAAATGCCAATCTCAGCACGAAATGACTGACATGGTCCTTCCTACGCTCCGCATCTCTATCCGTGGAGATGGCGCTGTTGCTGTTGAGTGGCAGATACTTCTTGCATTGTAGATTTGTGACAGAACGCATTTCATCGTACGACCTATTTCGGACAAGCGAAGACTCAATCTCCCCTAGAACACGGAGCCGGTCAATGGCCCATATCTCAAAATCTTCTAATGTGATGTCCTCTCGCGGGGGCATGTCGTAGCTATAGCTGAATTGGTTAAACAGTAACACCTACACATGGCTGGTTAACGTACAAGTTCAATCTATGAGGGTACTTAAGGTTTGAGGACTGCTCTCCATGAAGTTTGGAATGATATAATCCCGAAGGGGCTCTTCTGTCTCGTGAACTGAACATGGGGAAGATTAACACTAGAACTAAACGCGAAACGCGTGGAGTCACAGATATGTCACGCCTCGCTTCCTGAGAGTGGCCTACCTAAGAAAAGCTAGGATTGCAAGGAACAGCGGGAGCTAGCTATAGATACATCCGAGACAGCGAAAGCACATCGAGATACTATGCAGAACAAGCAATAGGAGAGCAAAACATATGCGGAAATGGAGAGGGTACTGATATATGGGACAGACAGTTGCGAGAGCCCCCCGTTCGCAATCAATCATCATCGTCATCTTCCAACAACCGGGCAACCCTAAGTCGCGATGGGACAATGTCTGCTGGAGCAATGTCTTCTGGACAATCGAATGTAACTCCAGGTCGAGGTCGCCGTTTGCGGCCACTGACGATGAGGTCGGTGGCTTCCTTATTCCTCCATTCTTGCGTCGCTAGAATGGCATCTCGAAGTGGAGGCGAAGGAGGGGCACCTGGTGTGTCTGCTCGCATGGAGGAGGCAGGAGAGTTCATCAACGTATTTGTCTAAGGTCGTTTAGTATGTACCTATCATATGCTATGCTGAACACTCACTGCGTTCCCGTCGAGCACATCCAGCGATGCTGATGAAACCGTCCTATGCCTTTTTGAGAACAGCTTAAAGGGTGAGAAAATCTTGGGGCTCTTCGGGCGAGGAACTGGTACAGATGTACTGGGTTTTGATTTGGGAGGTGAAGAAGCAGGATCTTTCGGAGACTCTTCACGCTTTCGCTCCTTATCCTTTGGATGACCAGGCGGCATCCACACCTCGTACACAGGTGGCTTTGAGCGTAGGAAATTGAAAAATCCTTTGCGCTGACCCTTGTCTCTATCAGTCGGCGCAGGTAACGCGGTAATGGTGGCTACAGGTTGCGACTGAGGCGGCAACATCACCGTTGATTTTGGGCTATTCAGGGAAGAAGGTGTCAACAAGCTGTCAGTGTCAGGTAAAGTTGAAGATATGGATAGAGGAGGTGGTGTAGGACGTAAAATAGGTCGGACGGGAGCGGGTGTAGATGGATGTCCAGAAATTGGGACACGTGTGGAAATAGAATGTAATTGTACAGGCGTAAGATTAATGTCGGATGTCTGCATGCTGGATGGTGTACTACTACCCGTCCCCGTCCCAGATGGCGGCGAAAGTTTGAGGAGAGAAGGAGGAGGGGGAGATGGGTTCCGAGGAAGGGTCTGTTTTGGTGCTGGATCAGAAGTCGTTGATATCGTCGCGGTTGTAGTTTTTGTGGTCCACGCTCCCGGCACCGGGGTTGCCGCAAGGGTAGCCTGACGCATCGTCGCAGACATTTCTCGGCCGCTGTTGAGGTTTTGGTATTTGTTGTTGTTGGGGCCATCGAATATAGAGAAGGTGGTGTTTGTAGTGTATCTGGAGCTCGTGGTCCATGCTCCAGGTGTCGACGCTGTGGATGCTACAGCGGAAACAGTATTTGTTCCTTGGGACCGCAGTCCTTTGCCCGCTGAGTCGCTACTGGCAGGTGTATATCTTGATGGTGTAGTAGTCGTTGTATCAAATATGGATTGCTTTGGTGGTGGCTTGGGAGTAGATAGATTCTCAATAGTCGTGGTAGAAAGATTTGCATTGAGGTATTTGGACGCCCAAGCTCCTGGAACATGTCGGTCTGCGGTTGTGGTAGCTGATCCGTTCATTCCCAATCTCCCAACCGTGTCTTGTTCGGGAGGTGTGGGCGGATAACTACGTGACGCGGATTGAGACGCCTGAGCCACTGTTCCGTTGGCGAGTCCTCGAGTTGCATTCGCAGTCTCACCGGTAGAGGAAGACACATTAGCAGCGGATGTCCATGTCCCTGCTGGGAGTGAGTGGGAAGGTTGTGAAGTACCGGTCGTACTACGCCCGATTATCGAGTCCATACCCATTGACGCAGTAGCTATCGAATCTGCATGTCTTGAGGTTGCTGACCGCGAAGACTGTGAGGCGTTTTGAGAGTGTTGCGTACTAATTGCGGTAGGAGTGGATCTCACAGGGACTATTTGATTGTGAGTCATTGTCGAGGGTGACTTGGTCGGATCAACTGTCCAACGCCCCGATGCTAGGTCAGTCGCAGGTGTAGTGTCGATACCGTCACCCCTTGCATGTCTAGTGGATATCGGCCACGTTGGTTGAGACGTGGCTTCAAGTTGAGAGGCACCAGGGGTTCCAGGCGCAGGTTGCGTTTGAACGTTGGACGCGACGAAGACTTGCGTATGATTTGTGTACCGATCTTCAGAGCTTGTCGCTGAAGCAGTCTCTAGAACGTTGTGGTCGGGAGCCTTGAGACTTTGATTTGACGAAGAAAGATTTGAAACTTGCACCGTGACACTTGTAGAAGGTCCTGGTTTGCTAAGCTGTTGTGCATTGGGTGGTATCCAACGTTGTGACGACTGCTCCGTGGATTGGGTGACATATGAAGGGCTACCCTCATAGCGAGATCGCGCATGATGTTGGTAATTCGATGGATGAACAGCGTGGGACGCCGTGCTCCGAGGAAGAGACTTACTTGGCGGTGGCGGAGCGTGTGCTGCTTGCGAACTCTGGGAGGATTCAGGGACAGTGACGTAAGAAATTTGGTCCGATGAACCGTCCTTGGGTGGCAAACGAACATCTGCAGGCTTAGTTGTAGCCAATGAGCCATTGAATCTTGACAATGACCGCCAACTTGTTGAATAGCTCTGGGGAGACTGGTGATATGTAGATAAAAAAATAATGAAATCGCCGCGAACACCATACCTGAGGCTTCGGTGCTGGTGAATCAGAAGGCAACGCCTGATTGAAAGGCCATGGACTAGAAGCAGTTCGAGAGTGCTAGGGTAACCGTGAAACAAGCAGGTGTATGAGCAAGCGTCCTTACAGTCAGGCTGAATCTCACAGGCAATTTCGTCGTGGGTGAGGTCGAGCCCGTGGGAAGCTTGGACATGGGTGGCGCGGGCTTACCGGGGGGCTCTGGTGGACTTTGTACACGGGCATGGGCTTCAGGATTGGCTCGAGAGCTGTTGGTCGACGGACGGGATGACTTGGAGGCAGTATCGGGAAGATGAGAGTTGCTATGGAGAGGTGTTGCCTGAGGAGTCACTTTTTGCCGACGGAGCATTTGTGGAATTTGGGGCTGTGTACGAGATTGTGTCTAAAAACGCGAGATCGGACCTTCGAGTCCAAAGCATTACAAGGAGGCCTACCTCTGCAACTCGTGATGCTGTGGCCGACATTGTCCGTCGAGTAGAGCTAACATCATCACCTTTCACGGGGTGAAAATGTCTTTGCAATATCACATCCTCAACGAGCTTGGCTTTTCCAGTAGACCCTCCACCAAGAGCTTCAGTCACCCTGGCAACCGTATCTTCCTTGTCTTCAATCTTGTTATCGTCACGTTTAGCAGCTTGAGGATGTCGAGCGGAAGAACTTCCATGATACTTTGCGTCAGGGGAAGGGTGCCAGATTGCGTGGCCATGCTTGTGCAACTCGGAGGTCTGCACTGCAGGGGCTGAGGCATGTCCACTGCGCGGCCCACTGTCCGTGGAAGATCGTGGACTAGGATCCGTAGATGTCTGCGTTGATAGAGAGCCAAATACACCATCAGAAGCTCCCGCTGGATCATCACGAGACCTAGCTTGGGCAATGGGTAGAGGTTGGGTAGGAGATCTAGAAGGGACAGAGGCGCGTGCTATCGTCGAGCGCGGGACCTCTTCGCGTCTAGAAGAACTGCTTGGATGGCTTCTAGGATCCTTGACATGAGGCTTGAAAATGCTAAACCCAGATGATGACTTGGCGGGAAGTGGAGATGCGTGAATCGTGGATTCGGACGAGTAACCGTGGGGGCCGCGCTCAGAGCGATGTGAATGAGACATAGGCACGTGGTTCTGGCTTGAGGAGCCGTTTGGATGACGTGAGTGTGGCGACGGGATAGCGTACGATGTGTCAGTTACTGCGACATGACTCGATGACCCAGGATGACCACGGGGTCGATGTAAACTTGGCTTTGAGGCGTCAGTCTCGGACTCTGAGAGGCGACTGTCTGACTGGGGGATCCATCGTTTGTAAGGACCCCGGAGAGAACCACCTGGAAACGAGATGAACAGTAATGTGAGTGACCTGAACTGGAGTCGTACTCGAGAGAATGATAAGAATTGTGGGATGCACCTGGAATGTCGTGTTGCCTCTGAGAAGCCACGCCATGGTGGCGAGACTTGTTCAGCATTGGACGACGACGACGAAATGTAAGAGCAGAAGGCAAGCTGGAACAAGATAGGGTATAAGAAGGGCAATAAGGGGGAAGGAAGAAAACTCTAAAGGGGAGTCGCGGCTTGCAGTTTAATCAGTAGAGTCGAAGAAAGGATTTGGAACTGCTGCGCGCGCACAGAGAGAAAAGAACAAGTGTGGCTTGAACCACGCCCACCTCGAGGACATTTTGCCTCCGCGGCTCACGACAAGGTGGATGACTCTTTGGTCACAGCGCAAGTATACGCTCAGGCATATCAGGATACTCCTCATCCGTGCCACTCCTATCACCTCAGTTGCCAGCTCGTACGTGATCACTGTAGACCCTAATTTCGCTCTTTAAACTCACTGATGCACGTGTAGCATGCGTGTCCGGCGTTCTCGTTGCGAACTAAGCCGACAGTCCAAAACCCTCAAGAATATATGGGCGACTGTCACAATACAAGGACTTCCTGAGCGAAGTTGACTCCCTTCAATATCTCACATCTATGTGAATGAGATTTGAGGGGTGGCGCAATATACGCACACTTCGAACACGCCAGCGAAGCTGTGTGGCTACGCAGACGCAATGGCCACATGCAGGAGTCCTTGCGTCAGTCCCGAGTCGCACCAAGCCACAGGTCGTCCGGTAATAACAATCCTGCTTCGATTGGCACTGGCACATCTCCGATCTCAACACGTAAAAAGGTACACGAAGCTATCCCTTCGACATGTCAGGTACTCCGGAGGAATGATCGACTGGTTGTCGCTTTTCAAGTACTCAAACACCTCTTTGAAATGCCTTCAGATCTGGGTATATTCTAGTACAGATGGATCCCATAATGATGTCCCGATGCAGTTGGTTCTAAACGTACGATCTTGATACTGTAAGAGGCAGATAAAAAAATAAGGCTGGCACGAAAGCGGAAGACCTGGTGACTGCGCAAGATTCAAGCACCCACATTTATAACCGGAAATGAAGATCCAGGAGATGCAGATCGACGATATTAAAGCTGAGTGCTGAGCAATTGCGTTTGTACATTGCAGCGACCGTCCTATAGTGACATGACATGACCTGATGCTCGGCGCGTCCTCTATCAACATGCCATCAGATTCTAGGACGTATCAAATTGAAGACATGTCGGCCAGACGCTGAAACTCACCAAATTTTGCAGCGTGCAAGATGATGGTCGTGCCCTCCAACGCAAACTTTAGTGTAGATGGGAGTAGCAGATTGCGTACGTCTTGCCCTTGCAGTTTGTCACTTCACAAGACAATAAGCGTGATCGTAGAAATATCATCACAACAAGGTCCATAAGTTGGCGCTGGCAGCTGGGGATTATGTGCAAAATTTGAAATATAAGTACCACGGAAGAGCTGTGATTTGCGGAAGTGGTGCTATGGTACAGGGTATCGCACAATTTGACGCAGGGATCACTAGGAAACACAGAAAACAGGCAACTAAACATACGTACCAAGGAAGGCAATATTCATAGTGTGGACGCTCGGGCCTGTGGTGAAAGACTCATCGCTCAGACACTGACAGGGAAGTGTCAGACTCGGGGGGCACAGTTGTCCTAACCTGTTATGACTGGAACGCACCCTATCGCCCGATTCTAAGCTCTTCAGGAACACGAGCCTTGGCAGTGAATTCGTATCTCCAGCGCGGCCTAGCAGCCATAGTGCTTCTGAATATTGCGAAAGCATTAATGATGACAGAAGTATGACTACTAGGTGATGTGAACTGGTTGATGATGCTACTTGTACGCTGATTCCTCATGCGCATGGTGGGCGAGTTCTGTGAGATGCCAATAGTTTCATCCTCATAACATAAAGGTACACATGATTACCGGTGATTCAGAATGATGACGTCTGGACAAGTAAATACAAAGGGAGAGAGAGAGTAATCGCTCAATGACTTGAAAAGCTCCAAGCGAATGAAGCTTTAAGGATAAGATATTGTGTACATACATGGGAAATCACTATAAAGAGATGTAGACCGATCACGTCAAAAACGAAGTCGTGAAGAACTGACGACGAGCCATATAGCAGACGTAACGCTCAAAAACCCATACCTCATGGCGGACCACGGCCCACACCACACTGCTCCCAAGACGAGAACGGTGCAGTAACCACGATGATGGAATATGGTTTTGCGCGACTTTGACTCATGACAAGACAGTGGAACAGCAGCAAGCTGACGAGGGAGCTGAACTCCCTCTCTGTCGAGAGATCTAAGGATCGCGCGTCCGAGCATAACAAGAGAGACGTTCACGCTTAATCATACGTATGTCGAAACAAGCCCGAGGGAAGGCTGTGGGATTGCTGGTCTTGATAGTGATCGAGAGACTGTGAAAAAGAAACCAAACAAGTGCAATTATCCCATTACATAAGGAAACTTGTTCCGCGACGCAGTCGTTCGTCAGCACCCTAATCTGCCCTCACCGTTCACCACATCGCGCTCGTCCCTGAGGACATAGCCGACTGGCTATCCACATCCACTGAAGTAGATTTTAAGTCTCTTTCTTCCCACTAACGGGCTATTTTGTCAACGCCCGCCCGCCTAGATCCCACTCGCACCGCTAAACAGTATGTCATATAATGACTGAAGTCGATTTTCCTTTCTACTCACATATGCAAACCAGCTTTAGCAATTTAGTCCTCATGGATATTGTTGATGCGAAACAGGCCCCGATTACTACAATGGAGATAGACGAGCCGGTGTCGGTCGATGATCGTAAGTGCTATGTCTCTATCGTCGTAGGTCTCAAAGCCCACGCGGTTACGAAGACGAGGCATTCGCTGCGAAAAATATGCCGGATTTGGGGCTCGAAGTTGAAGATTTTAAAGTCTTCACGTGGTCATTGACAAATTGGAGAAAACTGGACAAAAAGCTCACAAGTCCTGAATTCGACTGCGGTTGCCATAGATGGTGAGTCATATCGTGTCTTTTTAATTGCCATCGTCGGCTTGTTCTGTCACTTGGATCACATACAGACTGACGTGGTGATGTGATTGCATTAGGCGTATCCTTCTATTTCCTTTTGGAAATTCCAACGCCCCTCCAAACGATACAGTATCTGTCTATCTTGACTATGCAAACCCGAAAGGTGCAGCTGAAGGTTGGCATGCATGTGCACAATTCGCTCTAGTCATCTCAAATCCTCGTGATCCTACAATTTACACTGTCAGCCGTAAGTACTGCTCTGTGATGCTATGACTGCCGCTTATTTCGTTGAAGCAGACGCGAACCACCGCTTCATCGCGGAAGAATGTGACTGGGGTTTCACTCGGTTTAGCGAGCTACGGAAGTTGTTCAATATCCAGGAGGGTCATTTAAGACCAACAATCGAGGACGATGCCGCTGATGTGACAGTATTCGTCAAGGTATTAAAGGACCCTACAGGTGTACTATGGCATAATTTTGTCAAGTGAGTCTCGTTATGATTACGCCTCTACATCGCTGGACTCAGCCCTGGCTAGCTATGATTCCAAAAAGGAGACAGGATATGTTGGCTTGAAGAACCAAGGGGCAACCTGTTACATGAATTCTCTTTTGCAGTCTCTTTTTTGTACACGTTACTTCCGACGAGTATGTCTTTCGTGACCTTTTTGAACTATTACCGCTGAGTCTCCATCTATCAGGCTGTTTATCAAATACCGACTGAGGATGACAATCCAGCCGAGAGCGTGGCATTGGCACTGCAGCGTGTATTTTATCATCTGCAAACGTCAGATGCCCCTGTTGGGACGACGGAGCTTACCAAGTCGTTCGGGTGGAAATCTCTCGACTCTTTTATGCAGCACGATGTACAGGAGTTCAATCGCGTTCTACAAGATAAACTGGAGTCCAAGATGAAGGTATGATTATTCTATATGGGATCTTCTTGATGTGTCATGCATGGTTATCATCAGGGTACTCAAGCTGATGGCGCGATTACCAAACTGTTTGTCGGAAAGATGAAAAGCTACATCAAGTGTGTCAATGTGGATTTCGAATCATCACGAATGGAGGACTTCAACGGTATTGAACTTGTGATGCATCTTTCTATGTCTAACGCTTAGATTATTGCACCACAGATATTCAACTAAACGTGAAAGGCATGAAGACCCTACGTGATTCTTTCCGGGATTATGTCGCTGTGGAAGACTTGAACGGGGAGAACAAGTACCAGGCTGAAGGCTTTGGACTACAAGACGCAAAGAAGGGGATCATCTTTCATTCTTTCCCACCCGTTTTGCATCTGCAGTTGAAACGGTTTGAGTATGATATCCAACGAGACGCAATGGTCAAGGTCCGTTACAACATCCACAATGCTGCCAAATGAGAATCATCTACTGAGGCTATTCTGGGTTGTAGATCAACGACAGACATGAATTCCCATTTGAAATTGACCTTAGTGAATTTCTTGATGAAACCGTAGCCCGATCACAATCTTGGCTATATAAGCTACATGGCGTGCTTGTGCACTCGGGTGATCTTCATGGTGGCCATTATTTTGCCCTCATCAAGCCCGATCGTGAAACCCGTTGGCTCAAGTACGATGACGATCGCGTGACTCCTGTGACAGACCGTGAGGTCTTGGAGGAGAACTATGGCGGAGAACCTTCGAGCCCAAATGGTGTGCTGTCCCCTTCTCAACGAAACCAAGCACGATCTATGAAACGGTTCACAAACGCATACATGTTGGTATACATCAGGGAGACCGCTATTGATGAAGTATTGGCTCCTTTCACAGAGAGAGACACCCCCCCACACTTGAGTAAGTTGCCTCTCTAGCCGAACCCATAGCGATCCGTCAACTCTCAATTGGTCATTTTTAGAAGCTCGATTAGAGTCGGAGCGATTAGAAGCAGAGCAGAGAAAGAGGGAACGGGAGGAGCAACATCTCTACTTGACAGCCAAGGCAAGCTCAATTGCGACTTCGGAATTATCTCAGAAATTGATGATGGTTAAATTTGCAGATCATCACGGATGAATCCTTTCAGCAACACCAGGGCTTCGACCTTGCTTCGTTTGATGACAAGAATTGGCCGCCGTCCGAACTACAGAACTTCCGCATACTCAAGTCTGAATCTTATCTTACTTTCAAGGCTCGCGTTGCGCAACATTTCAATTATCCTGAAAATCAAATTCGCCTATGGGTGTTGGTCAACCGGCAAAATAAGACCGTGCGGCCTGACACCCATGTCCCGGAGAATGAGAGCACTCTAAGTACGTCGCAGGGGGGAACTATTATGTTCTGTATGCTGATGTGCCTCAAAAAGCCGTTGAAATGGTGCGTAATAATATGGCCGCACGGCAGACGGATTTGCGGTTATACCTTGACGTCATCCCAGATCCGAGCAAGGTGCCTTCGTTTAATATGTGTGTTTCATATAACTTAACGAAATACCTGCATAGATAACCCCAAATTCTATCATGATATTCATCAAATACTTTGATGTCTCCAAGCAGTCGCTGTACGGTATTGGGAAGACTTATGTGCAACGTACTTCTAAAGTAGGGGATTTGTGTCACGTCATCAACGAAAAAATGCGCTGGCCGCCTGGAACACCCCTCAAGCTTTATGAGGTTCGTCATAAAAGTACAGTCCACAACGATATCATTGTAACTCTATCTTAGGAGATCAAACCGACTATGATCGAGTTGATGAAACCTAAAGCGACTTTCGTCCAGAGTGAGATTCAAGATGGAGATATCATATGCTTCCAAGTGGAAATGAACGATAAGGAGTATGTATAGCCTTCGCCACTCTGATATTGGTTAATTTTGTCTTGCAGGACCCATGATGTGGAGAGTCAAGGACTATACTCTAATCCTGTCCAGTTTTATGACTTCCTCCAAAATCGTGTCCTAATATTGTTCAAGCCCAAAGCTGACGATGCTGAGCTTCCGGAATTTGAGCTCATGCTTAGCAAGAAGATGAACTATGACATCGTGCGTCACTTGATCTAGTCGCTGCTGTTCCTTATGATTATTGTTTAGATGTCGACGAAAGTGGGTGACTACCTCAAGCACGATCCCATCAAGTTGCGGTTTACTACTACGCAAACGAACGGGCAACCAAAACATGTTATCAAGCGGTCGCTAAATCAAAGTATCTCAGAGATTATGACACCAACATATGTGACACCTTCATCGACAGTCATCTTATATGAGCTACTAGATGTCAGCATCGTTGAGCTTGAGACGAAGCGAAGTCTCAAAATTGTATGGACGGGAATCCATAACAAAGAGGAAGCCACACACTCCTTTTTACTCCCAAAGACCAGTCCAGTCAGCGATGTTTCGGAACACCTGCGAAAACATGTTACCCTCAGCCCCTCCGGAACAGGCAGAATTCGTGTGTTTGAGGTTAGCAAGGATGGCAAGACACAGAAGGAATACACCCATTCAGAAATGATTGGAAATATCCCTGACCCAGCGGATCTCTATGCCGAGGTTTGTTTTCTATGCCATGTTTATATCAAATGTTGTGTTTACCGGAGTATGCGCATTCAGGAAATACCTGCCGAAGAGCTGGAAGCTGATGATGCTGACAAGGTTATCAGTGTTTTCCACTTCCAAAAGGAAGTTTCCCGGACACATGGCGTCCCATTCAAGTTTGTAGTCAAACCTGTAAGTGATGACAGATACGTTAACCAAGTGCACTTTTGACTATGGCTGCAGGGCGAGAAGTTTGTGGACACCAAGCGACGGTTACAAGCTCGTATAGGCGTCTCGGATAAGGACTTTGCCAAATACCGTTTCGCACTGATCCAAGTAGCGACCTTCAAACAACCGTCGTACATTGAGGACGGTCAGTGAATTTCATTCCATATTGTTAGCATCGCATTAAATGATGTATATGCAGACGATACTATCTATGACCACAAATTTCTACCGGATGACGCTCTGGGCCTCGATCACTTGGACAGGTCCGGAAAGGCACGGACTGGTGCTGGGGAGAAAGCAATTGTGATCAAGGGCTAGGAAGCTTTTCTTGGTCAAATTCGATTTCCCATGATATTCATCTCTTCCTGTTTCTGCATCCCACCGTGTGAAGAATCTTATGTACTACTTGACGGCTCTAATGAACGTTATGGTAAATTGTAACCGCAAAAATACTGGATTACTGAAAGACTTGCAAGATTCCTGCGTACAAATATAGATGATATCATCAATCTGCAACCCGTTTACTTGCGCTTCTTTGCTCTCTTTGATCGCGAATTCTATAGCGAAATGATTAGAGAAAATGACACGGATAGGAGACAGCGTACAGCAGATCGTGTGGAAGATGGTGAGTCGTCAGCATCACTGCCAGCACTGAGTGCAGCACTCTGGGGTGTAGGTGGTACAAGGCTTGAAGGCGTCGTGCCTGACGGCGCAGTTGGTATTTCGACAGCTTGGGCAGAGGGTGAAGTAGGCGAAACAGGTGATTCTCCAGCCTGCGTCCTTTTCTTGCCATATTTGAGAGCTATGATGATCATGAGCATTCCGCGGAACATATGAGAGAAACACCAACCCAGTTCGGCCCTCCGTTTTGATAACGAGTGATACAGATCCCCCGTTTTCTCATTGGCAAGCATCTCACTCGCTGTCTGAAAAATATAAGTCCCCCAGCCTTCCTTGAAGGAGTTGGCCTCTCCAACGACCTCAAGAATTTCTGCTTCCAGCTCCTTTTCTGCAGCTAATAACCGTGTCAAAAGGTCGTCGCCCACAGAGCCCTTTTGCACGAGAACGGTGGCCGCCTGCTTGTCCTCACGCATACTATGTATGCGAGAGATGTCCGTGACAGCACGACGCAAAAGAGCAGCTTTCAGAAGGTGATCGGGAGCTGGTGGGTCCATCTGCTGTAGAAGACTGATGTAGACATCCCGTTCGTGATGAGTAGGCCACCAAGGGTCCTTCTGCAAACGCGCTACAAGAAGTGCGGAATGAACAATGTATTCTAGTGTTGCATTGGAAGATTGCGTAATCACCTGCAGCTCGCTTTCGGTAAAACTGGCTGAATAAATATAGTGAGCCGACTAGGACCATCACGTAGACTATGGGAACAAGGACAGAGGTCATTTGCGGGACTGTGAAGGATACTGGTCTAAAGCAATATGACACGCTTTATGCGTGAGCTGGCAGACGTCACGGAGCCAAATAAGGATACTAAGCGCCGATAATACAGCGCAACTGCTACTCTCATTTCATATATTATTCAGGCTGCTTAGCTTCACGCGCATTTTGTCCTCTCCGGCGCCGAGACGATGCACCCATGAAGGTCACTCAAATTGCACCACGATATCTGATATATCTGATAGAACTCTGAGGCACACCCGGTTTCAGATCGTACCACGTCTGCTGTTCCGAAAGTAATATCATGACGAGAGATTCCAGGTTGCTGACAGAAATCTGCTCAAAATCCTGAAGCAGTCCAGTGTTAGAACTATAGACTATCAATGCAGCCGCCAAAATGAGAAAGAAAAAAAGGCAGAGAGTATTCCTAGTGCCTAAATAAAATATCACGCCAGAGGCCAAAGTGGGCTTATCTTAATCGAGAAAAAGATATACACTCGGAGTAATATCTTCCCACGGTGCTGGTTGGGGAGCCCGGGAGAAAATAACGGTTTTCCGATATTCAAAACTTGCTCTTAACAACCATGTTCTCCAGACTCGCGCACGGGGCTTTACTCATACCTCGGAATTCACGCCTGGCATCTAACTTGGTGCGTAAAGGCATATCAACCCATCGCATCGGCTGACTTTTTAGGCAGTCTCTCAAGGAGACATTGAATGAAATCATCCCGGTCAAGCGAGCGCAGCTCCAAAGGCTGGTGAGCTTTGAACAATGGCCTGCTGTTCATTGTCCTGTCCTTTACGCCACAATCGTAGAAAACCGAACACTCACAGGCGCATATTGGAGAGATCAAGGTACCTCTACTGGCTTGCCTCTACTCTATGCCAGGCTGAGCGCTCGGCACCCTGCCTAGGTGGAAAATATCATAGGCGGTATGCGAGGTCTTAAGGCCATGCTTTGGGAGGCTTCTGTCCTTGACCCCAACGAGGTTCGTTCGGTGCCCGATACTTATACAGGAAAGGGTCTTAAGTTAGGCGCAGGGTATTCGTTTTCATGGTCTCTCGATCACCGACTGCAAAAAACAGCTCCCTGCTGCGAAGGGTGGAAAGGAGATCATTCTAGAGTCCATGCTGTGGTTGCTGCTCACTGGGAGAGTACCCACCGAGCAGCAAACACGAGAACTCTCCTGTCAGCTGGCAGAACGAGGTGGCCTGCCCCAGTACGCTGAGAAGATCATTGATTCGTGTGTTGCATTTCCCGGCATTCATTTTCGAATTTTCAGTTTGATCGGCATTACAGATTACCCAAGTCTCTCCACCCAATGACCCAACTAGCTATTGGCGTTTCTGCACTCAACCACGACAGTAAATTTGTCGCAGCGTATGAGCAGGGTATACCCAAAGCCGATTATTGGTCGCATGCACTCGAAGATTCCTTGGACCTCATCGCCAAGCTTCCAACTCTTGCCGCCAGGATTTACTCCAATGTATATCGGGATGGAGCAGCTCTTCCCGCTATCAATAGGGATGCGGATGTTGTCGGTAGGCACATGCTTAGCTCTCTTAGTCGTGACAGCTCCACGCTTACGCTTACTCTGTATAATAGGGAACTACGTGAACATGCTTGGCTACGGTGACAATCACAGTCTGACAGAGTACCTGAGATTGTACGTCGCGCTCCACGGGGACCACGAGGGCGGAAACGTCTCAGCACATACCGCACACCTTGTGGGTTCGGCACTGAGCGACCCCTACTTGAGCTATTCCGCTGCCTTGCAGGGTCTTGCGGGTCCTCTGCATGGGTGAGTATCAGCACCATTCATTGCAACAAGCGTATTCACTGAATCTCTTAATCAAGCTTGGCGAACCAGGAAGTGTTGCGTTGGATGCTGGCGATGGAGGCAGCCATTGGTCCCGAAGGCACACATGATCAGATCAAAGAATATATCTGGAGGACTCTTAGGTCTGGTCAGGTTGTTCCAGGGTACGCGGTTTTCCTCTCTCTGCCTTTGGCGGGTCTGTTGGCTTCATACATCCGTGCAGATACGGCCACGGAGTTCTGCGGAGCCCCGACCCGAGGTATATTGCTCTGCAAGAGTTTGTAGACACGGAACCTGAACTGCAGAAGAGTCCGATCGTTCAATTGGTCAGGAAGGTAAGGAATGTGCGCTTGTCATTCCAGAGAAGCAGCTTAACGGTATTGCAGACGTTTGAGGTTGCTCCTGGTGTACTGTTAGAACATGGCAAAGTGCATCCTGATTGCTACCGTTCCCTCAATGTCTGAACATTTGACACGCTATAGACTAAAAACCCTTACCCCAACGTGGACGCAACTTCAGGATGTCTACTTTACCACTACGGGCTTACCGAGTTCAAGGTTAGGAATTCTACCTATGTCAGTATACCGTTGGCTGACAAGATGATAGTATTACACCGTCATCTTCGGTGTGTCTCGAGGTGAGTCTTGAAGATAGTTGTGAATGCTTCATTTTTGATAAATGATAATATAATCCTTGCAGCTATCGGCGCTTTGACGCAATATGTATGGGACCGTGGTAAGCATTGTCGGGCGCTCCTCCATATGAGAACTTCCATTCACTTTGGCCACAGCACTCGGCCTTCCGTTGGAACGCCCGAAATGTAAGCTTACGTGATCATATCTGGCATTTGCTCATCTGCGTCCCCGCAGCTGTATCGCTCGACGTCTTGGAGAGCCTTATTAAGAAATAGATGGCTGGTCAGAAGGTTAAAAGTAAGCGTACTGGCTTAAGTTTCTTTAGAGTAAAATAGAATGCTGTAGAACTGGCCCAAATACGGGGAACATGGAGTATCTTATCGAATAGACGTGTGCGACCTGTATCGACATTAGCATCACGTAGAAAGGATACGCATGCATAAGAAGAGAAATTTGGGTATCGACACTGAGGAGTTATGAGAACAACAGGTGGCCCTATATAAACAAACACAGATGATGAGGAGAAAAGGCCGCAATCCTAGATCCGCAAAATGAAAGACAACGCAAAGAACAAGAGCCGTCCAAGGCTCAACGCTAGAACCGACGCGGTTGGGAGGGGTAATTCCCTTGTGGAGGACCGGGACGGGGTTGTCCGGGGTATCCTTGTTGTGGCGGGGGATGCGGCTGATGCTGAGGGTAACCGTTGGGCGGGGGTGGATGTGGCTGGTGACCATTGGGGGGATATCCTCTCTGCTGGCTTCCTGGTGGAGGGGGAAAGGTCTGCTGGGGATGGGGAATAGGGCGTCCACTGGGGCCAGGCGCAGGACCTGGAGGACGTTGCTGGGGAGGAGGTCCTCGCGATCCAGCTGCAGGGGGAGCTGGACCGGGATCGCGAAGACCGACGCCTTGGGGAGGGGCAGTCCCTGCTCGAGGAGGAACTGGCGCGCCTGCTGGACGGCCCATCAGCCCTGGGTTCTTTTCTGCCGCCTTCAGAATCTCGTCGCTACGACGCCAATGAGATGGAATGAGATTGCTAATCAAATGGCATGGCGTACTCGAGGAGATTAAGAGCGGCGCAAAGCACGACCCACTCTACACAATCTTCGTTCCCTTCTCCAAGCGTCTGCCACACGGCCTTCTCCTCAGCGGTCTTGCCAGTGATGGAGATCCGAGTTCCTCCTCCACCCTGTCCGGGCGGGTTCTTCTGAATCTTTCCAAATTCAATACGCTTGGGAGGAATATTATGCCCTGCATAAGCAAAGTAGAACATGCTCCAAAAGGCTGCATTAGGGTTGGGTTTTGAAATCTGGAAGAGGGGCAAGTCTGCAGAGTCTGGGGAGGGAAGGGAGAGCTTGTAAATTGGAGACATGACACCTGTGTTGGCAATAGACCACTTGAGGTTGCGAGAAGCTTCGCAGCGGACGACACGTGCGGAGGAGGAAGGACCGTGGCCAGGATCCGAGGCGGACCCTTTGCCTTGTTGTCTTGGAGGGAAAAGCTTGGCGACACAAAGCTCTCCCTGCGGCGACGGGGTCAAGAGATAGTTTTCTGCATTCTGAAGAGATATGAGCGTCGGGAAGAGATATAGGAGTGAGAGTGTGCGCACAAAGTTAGTGTGCAGGTATGAATAGAGGATGTTCTGCGGATTGCCTGTATGGTCATAGTTAATAACAGCAGACTGATGAGAACACGGAGGTACCGTGGGGTGTGACGATGAGAGTTGGGAGATGGTTTGGCATGGGTGGATGGGTGGGAGAGGTATAGACGGAATACACGGCTTGAGAGACAAAGGTGAGCGCGATGGATGCTGCAAAGTGAGACGAACATACCAGACATTGCAGAGGGTGTCGATGCGGGAGGTGGATGAAAGGAGAGGAAATAGGCTGCTGGTGGCAGTCTCGGTCGTATCTCGATCAGTCAGTCACGCATGGTCGCTCACTGCCGCAGCGATATATGACTCACGTGACCACCAAATCAAAGTTACCTTGCAGAGTTCAGGTATATCTACCCCAGTGGGCTACTGTAAATGATGTGTCTAGTCTCAGACATATTTGTACTTTGAATAGTACTTATTCTCAAAGTGCACTGCACAAATGCATGGCAGACGGTGGGCCTCATGCTAAGGGGGCGTATACTATAGGTTGCCGCGATCAAAAACCCCACTCCACTCGGCCAAAATATTATATTTAATGATCACTACAGTAGGGCTCGAGGGGAGAGTGCGGAGCCCTCGGATGCGTCACATGCATGGTGGCATTGTCGTGCTGCAGCTTGACATTCGTTGACGTCGAAGCTTTTGGCTGACGACGGCTGTTGGTTGGAGCTGGTAAGGAGAGACGTACGTCGCTTCGACGATTAGGGTGACTGCATCACTTGCATTCTCAAAGGAAGTTGGAGAGTGCTCCTGAATGGATGCGATGAATATTCTGTAAAATCTGAGAGCCAGTAGGGGCAATTGTTGACAGGAAAGGCGAGGAGAAAGAGAGCCAGGCTTGCGGCGTGGCTGGGTGCGAAACCAAGCGCCGGACATCGACAAGAGACTCGCACACCAGTTCTGATCCACCTTTTCCATATTTTTTCTGTACGCCGCGTCTTCTCGCGATCGCGTCCTGGAGCCCTTCTTTCTCTTCATCTCTGCCCAGGGGCTGCTCGTCGCGTCCTGTCTGCCATCATGAAAAACATCAAAAAGACCTTGGTATCCATCTCCTATCTATCGTGCTTGCTATCTTCTCACATCCGCCCTTTCTTCCACAGCTGGCCCGTAGGAATACACAACCCGCCCAGCAAGGCGCACAGCAAGAGGCTAGCACGTCGAGGCAGGGCAGGAATAGCACTAACGGACCAACTCCCCCAAACAATGCACGGCCTACTCCTTCTGGTTCGACACCTGTTCTCCCAAATCTTTCTACTGTTGCTAGTTCCTCATCTCCTGGTGCAGCGTCATCTTCCAATACCCTTCAACGTACATCCTCTCCGAATACGCCCTCAACTCCGGAACGGAGGTACTCGGGCGAAAGGACGTCTCCAGCTCCCCCAATCGTCGTCGTCAGTTCCGATCCGCAGAGCGAGGCGATCCCTCCGGCCCGCAACTCATTCACGTTGCCAGATCGAGGATTACAGCACGTCAACGATGGCACCCCACCTAGAAATACAACGCTCAATCGTCTGAGAAATAGTGGTCCCAAGGACACTATTCCCATCGTTGGGAAGCCGCCTCGAAAGCAGCGTAGTAGCCGATTTGTTGTCACCCAGCATGTCGACATTGAAAGGCTACCTAGCTTTGGGGGTGCGTATCAGTTCTCCAAGTGAGCTTGGGGATGGTTGACATGTTTTTCGATTGGTACAGAGATTCCTGCGGATGCCCGGCCAGAGTTGTTCATCCGAAAGCTTCACCAGTGTTCCGTTCTCTTTGATTTCAATGATGCTAGTGCGGAGCTCAAGGGCAAGCAAATAAAGGCCCAAGCTCTGCATGAGATGCTCGACTATGTTACAACCCAGCGTGGTGTTATTACCGAGAATATATACCCGGAGGTCATCAACATGGTGGGTTTCTTATAATAATATCTTGACATGTTTTCATTGATCTATTTGCAGTTCTCCACCAATTTGTTTCGCTCTATACCACCCCAGGTGAATCCCACCGGGGACGCGTTCGATCCGGAGGAGGACGAACCCGTATTGGAACTTGCCTGGCCCCATCTTCAGATTGTCTACGAGTTTTTCTTGAGATTTGTCGAGAGTCCCGACTTTAACACCAATCTAGCGAAGCGGTACATTGACCAACCGTTTGTGCTAAACCTCTTGGAGCTCTTCGACAGCGAGGATCCTCGGGAGCGGGATTTTCTCAAAACCACTTTGCACCGTATCTACGGCAAATTCTTGAACTTGAGAGCTTTCATCCGCCGGTCGATTAACAATGTTTTTTTCCAATTCATATACGAGTCGGAACGCCACAATGGCATTGCGGAGCTCCTCGAGATTTTGGGGTCGATTATCAATGGTTTCGCCCTGCCGCTAAAGGATGAACACAAAACCTTTTTGACTAGAGTCCTCATTCCACTGCACAAAGTCAAATCCCTCTCACTCTATCACCCGCAACTTGCATACTGTGTAGTACAGTTCCTGGAAAAAGACTCGAGTCTGACGGAGGAGGTGTTGATCGGCCTTTTGAAGTTCTGGCCTAAAGTGAATTCGCCAAAGGAGGTCATGTTTCTGAACGAGGTGGAGGAGGTTCTAGACGTAATTGATCCCGCAGAGTTTGCCAAGATCCAGGTGCCCTTGTTCACACAGCTGGCGCGGTGCGTGAACAGTCAGCACTTCCAGGTTGCTGAACGCGCATTGTATTACTGGAACAACGAGTACATTGTCAACCTGATGAGCGACAATCTGTCCGTTGTTCTTCCCATTGTTTTTCCTGCCCTGTACCAAAACTCAAAGTCTCACTGGAATCGGTGCGTGCCGTGTCGAGTTGTTGGGTACGTGCTCTAATTCTCAACGTTCAGGACGATACACGGAATGGTTTATAACGCGTTGAAGTTATTTATGGAGATCAATCCGGAGATGTTTGACGAGTGCATGCAACAATACAAGGAGACGCGTTTGCAGTGAGCTGAATGGCTTTTTCGAGTGTTTGTACTTCCTGACACTTGGTTTGTGTAGGGAGCGGCAGAGACTGATCGAACGTTATGACGGGTGGCAAAAGATGAGAGAAGTTGCTCTGAAAAATGCGGGTGATGGTGCACCGGCCGAGGTGAAGATTGAGTACCCACCGCCACCGCCTTTGGAAGAGGAGGATCTTGGGGACGTGTCGATAGATCTTAGCGCAGCCATGGAGGCGGAGGTGGCACAGGCATTGGACGAGAGTGGGATCGAAAGAGTGCCAATGGCAGATCCGGGAATTGGAGGTGTGCCCATGGCAGATGAACCTGGGTCGCCGGGGGGTGGACAGGGAGCACATGTGCGTCGGAGGAGCGTGCTGCCTGGTGCGTATGCGAGTGAGTCTGTTCGCACCAAGCTGTGATGCTGACAGGGAGTGCGCAGTCGACCCGTCCGTACTGCGGGACTTGCAGTCGCACCGAAGCCTCGAAGATAGAGCAGGCCCATCGCGGCCACCTATGGAGGGATGAAGGAGGCAAAAGCCTGTGCATACGTTTTGTGCATACGAAATTTTTTTTTTTTTTTTTTTTTTTCGTGTCTATCTACATTCGCTCCTTCTCGCTCGATGCATGCGTACCGATACTTTTGACACTAACAATTTGTGCACGGCGTAATTACAATTTTTTATGGTGGCATGTTGGGGCAGGTTCTCGAATAAGCGAGCAGTGAGTAGGGTTTACGCGTGGCGTGTATGATGTCAGCGAGACGCGAACATTCTGCAACGTTCTCTGAAGTTCTTCGGCCACTCAAATAAAATCTCACAGGCGCGTTGGCTGCCTTCCTCACTTTCCACTTCTGAACCATCTCCTCGTGTGACTCTCCCCATCACTCGCAGCGCACTGTCTCATAACATTTGCTATATCCTAAAAAATGTCTTCATCTAAAGCCGTCGGAATTGACTTGGGCACCACCTACTCGTGAGGATCATCTCCTGTCTTCTGCATCTTCCTCGCTGACCTTTGTCTCTCAGTTGCGTCGGTGTCTGGCAGAACGACCGTGTTGAAATCATCGCCAATGACCAAGGCAACCGAACCACCCCGTCATATGTTTCCTTTTCAGACAATGAGCGACTTATCGGTGATGCCGCCAAGAACCAGATCGCCATGAACCCCCATAACACGTACACATTCCTTCCTTCAGTCTGCCATCCTTTGCTGTACTGATTCTCTTTTGTAGTGTATTCGATGCTAAGCGTCTCATCGGTCGCAAGTTCGATGACGCTGAAGTTCAGTCTGACATGAAGCACTTTCCCTTCAAGGTTATCAGCAAGGGCGGCAAGCCCTCCGTCCAGGTCGAGTACCGTGGCGAGACAAAAGAATTTGTGCGTCGTATCAATTTCATCATGACGCAGGCACTCACACTTGTCTCTTCTAGACCCCTGAAGAAATATCTGCCATGGTATTGACCAAGATGAAGGAAACCGCCGAGGCTTACCTGGGCACCACCGTCACCAATGCCGTGGTTACCGTCCCGGCCTATTTCAATGACTCTCAACGGCAAGCTACTAAGGACGCTGGTGTCATCTCTGGCCTAAACGTCCTTCGTATCATCAACGAACCCACTGCTGCGGCCATTGCCTACGGTCTCGACAAGAAAGTCTCGGGTGAACGCAATGTTCTTATCTTCGATCTCGGAGGGGGAACTTTCGATGTTTCGCTTTTGACTATTGAGGAGGGTATCTTTGAGGTCAAGGCCACTGCCGGTGACACACATTTGGGTGGTGAGGACTTCGACAACCGTCTTGTGAACCACTTCGTCCAGGAGTTCAAGCGTAAGAACAAGAAGGGTGAGTTGTCACGATTGTTCCTGTTTTGTATCTCCTCACCCATTTCATGTCAGACCTTTCTACCAATGCTCGTGCTCTTCGTCGTCTCCGCACGGCTTGTGAGCGTGCGAAGCGTACTCTCTCTTCCGCCGCCCAAACATCCATTGAGATTGACTCCCTCTTCGAGGGTATTGACTTTTACACATCCCTCACACGTGCCCGATTTGAGGAACTTTGCGGCGATCTCTTCCGTAGTACACTAGAGCCCGTCGAGAAGGTCCTCCGTGACTCGAAAATCGACAAATCTAATGTTGCTGAGATTGTTCTTGTCGGTGGCTCGACGCGTATCCCACGTATCGTCAAGCTTGTGTCGGACTTCTTCTCAGGCAAGGAGCCTAATCGCAGTATCAACCCCGACGAGGCTGTCGCGTACGGTGCTGCCGTGCAAGCCGCCATTCTATCTGGTGACACTTCTGAGAAGACCCAAGACCTTCTTCTCCTGGATGTTGCGCCCCTTTCCACTGGGTTGGTGACTTTCACTTTTGTTGACACAAAGCATACTAACTCGATTCATAGTATCGAGACGGCTGGTGGTGTTTTCACTCCTCTCATCAAGCGGAATACCACTGTTCCCACCAAAAAGTCGGAGATCTTCTCTACATACTCTGACAACCAACCCGGTGTGCTCATCCAGGTCTACGAGGGTGAGCGTGCACGGACAAAGGACAACAACCTTCTTGGCAAGTTCGAGTTGTCGGGTATACCCCCTGCCCCTCGTGGCGTTCCCCAGATCGAGGTTACCTTCGATATCGATGCTAACGGTATCCTGAACGTGTCTGCCTCGGATAAGACGACCGGGAAGTCTAACCGTATCACAATTACCAACGACAAAGGACGTCTATCGAAGGAGGAGATTGAGCGTATGGTTTCCGAGGCCGAAAAGTACAAAGGTGTGCTACTTTCCTCAGAATTCCTATTAGTGACTGAAAAATATTATGTTACGTACAGCCGAGGATGAGGCTGCCGCATCCCGCATTGCCTCAAAAAACGCTCTCGAGTCGTACGCGTACAACCTGCGCAACTCAATGCAAGACGAAAAGCTTGCCGATAAGTTCGACCCTGCCGACAAGCAGAAGTTGGACACTGCAATTACAGAGACCATACAGTGGCTGGACGGTGCGCAGGAGGCTGCGAAGGAGGAGTACGAAGAGCGACAAAAGGAGCTCGAAGCCGTTGCCAACCCAATTATGCAGAAGTTGTATGGTGCTGCTGGCGGTGCCCCTGGCGGTGCAGGTGGTTTCCCAGGGGGTGCTCCAGGTGATTTCCCAGGGGGTGCTCCAGGTGGTTTCCCGGGTGCTGGTGCAGGAGCACCAGGTGCTGATGGACCAAGTGTCGAGGAGGTATGTGACTATTTGTCATCTTCGATGGCTTTGAAGCTAACTGCTTCTCTCCAGGTCGACTAAACGATCTGTCTTCATTTCCTTGTTTCAGAATTGTTCTGTACACTACCAATAGATAATCTCAGTCAGAGAATGCAGGTGCAGAATGCATAAGAAGCTTTCAGAGGCAACAGAACTAGCAATTGTCTAATTGACTAGCAAATTATGATCAAGTACTAGTAGAGAGAGACCACGATATACGCTACTGTAATGTGACCCATATCACGTGAATCCGTGTCCCGTTCGGCGTCTAAGTAGCAAATTTTGTGGACGCGTTTGAACGCGTTGACCGCTGGTTAGCAAGGAAGGTTATGAACATTGCTAATCCAATTCCTTCCACAGTCTCCAGTATATCCTTTTCCTTTCTTACTGCTCAGGAAATTCGCCGGATATCCGTCAAGCAAATTGTCAATCCTGTCCTTCTCGATGACCTCAACCGTCCGAACATTGGCGGGTTGTATGATCCTGTTCTAGGGCCGAGTGATCGCAAAGATCTGTGCGTCAAGTCTCGCTTCATCCGCTCAGAATTTACTGACTTAAAAGCATTTCTAGCTGCGCGACTTGTCGCCTGGGATACTTTCAATGTCCAGGCCATTTTGGACACATCGAGCTCCCGGCTCCTGTATATCATCCGCTATTTATGGTGAACATGTACAATGTTCTACGCGGGACTTGTATGTATTGCCACAGATTCAAGTCCAGTCGCACCGTCGTACGTTTCTTGGAACCATTGCAATGGGCTGTGCTAAAACCATGCTTCCTCCAGGTTTGCAAATATGTTGCAAAACTAAAACTGCTAGAGCATGGATTACTCGATGCCGCAGAGGGAATTGATGATTTGCATCAGCGCAATGTCCAGGGGGAAGATGAAGACGACAAGAACGATGTTTCCGAATCAGACGAGGACTTCATAAAACGAGTAAAGCTCTATGTTGCTGTCCATTTGCATCGGGCATCTTCGAGAAAGCGTGATGAATACAAGGATACTCTCGTCTACCAGACACGGAAACAGGTCATTCAAGACTTTTTGCGCAGGGCGATAACCAAATACTGCCAGAATGCGAATTGTGGAGCGTACGTTTCGTCGCTTAGACTTTCTCTTCATGCTACTTTCTGACTTCTTGTTCAAGCCCAGGGTACAGTTTTCGCAAGGAGGGCCACACAAAGATCATTGAATATGATCTGACAACTAAACAGAAAGCCCTGAACGCTGCAACTGGACGACGGCGGCCAGATGTCCTGTTGTCTGAAAGAAGCTCAGTCAGGCCAAGCACAAATGCTCAGAGGGAACATGAATCGGATGAAGAAACGGAATCTGAAGACGACGTTGGTGAAGACGGCATGTCTGTAGGTGATGAGCAAAGTAACGGCGATCCCGAGCCTTCGCAACTACCGCGAGCTGCTAATGGCAGAGTCAAGACGAAACGCGGTCGAAACGAACGTGTTATGGCTGCAGAAGAATGCAGGGCACACCTTCGACGTCTATTCCGCAACGACTGTGAGGTTTGCTCGCTGTTATTTGGTCGACATGGCCCATTTGCGCCTCTCTCCTCAAAGGGGATGTCGGAGGCGTCTGCTGACATGTTCTTTATGGAAGTCATGACCGTGTCCCCTACGCGTTTCCGCCCTCCTGCACAGATGGGCGACACTATTTTTGAGCATCCTCAGAACGAACTTTTGACGAAAATTCTCAATACATCCTATCGGCTCCGTGATCTGAATGCAGATCTTCGTGAAGCTTCTACCAAGGATGCTATACGCCTGGACTCGGGTGCCGCGAAGAATCGGATCTTTGGGGCACTTCTTGAGGCACTTGTCCAGCTTCAAGTGGATGTGAATAGTTTCGTGGATAGTGGCAAAAATCCAACACCTATGCGACAAGGTAAGTTGCCTCCTGCAGGGGTAAAGCAAGGTCTGGAGAAGAAGGATGGCCTGTTTCGTATGCACATGATGGTATGCATCCCTTCACTTGACCTCGACGTGCGAACTAATACTTTTAAGGGGAAACGGGTTAACTTTGCTGCGCGATCTGTTATCTCCCCCGACGTTAACATCGAGCCATCTGAGATTGGAGTTCCTCCCGTATTTGCGCGGAAGCTAACATTCCCTGAACCGGTTACTCAACATAACTTTCGGGAAATGCGCGATCTCGTCATCAGGGGTCCACGAGACTACCCTGGGGCCACTATGGTTGAGTTTGAGGATGGCCACATGCAGTATCTTGTATGGTCACCACTGCATCATACCACCTTCTCCCTTATAATGTTCTTTACAGGAGAAGCTGTCGTTGGAGCAACGTACCGCTATCGCGAACCAACTCTTGACTCCTCAGGAAGGTAACAAAGCAGCAACCATGACTCGTGGGCTAACCACACGGACAATGGCTATTAATAAGAAAGTCCACCGTCATCTTAGAGATGGCGATATTCTACTTCTTAATCGACAACCAACACTCCATAAACCTAGTATGATGGCACACAAGGCCCGGGTACTACAAGGGGAAAAGACGATTCGAATGCATTATGCTAATTGGTATGTTTGTCTAAGGAGGATGAATTAGTTGTGGGCTAATTCATCTACTTAGTAACTCGTACAACGGTGAGATACTACTTTAATACTACGTATGAGCGATAGTAATTCGGAACGGAGCCAGCTGATTTTGATGGAGATGGTAAGCTATAAATTTTGATGAATATAGCGTTATGTTTGATTTTAATCGGCTAGAGATGAACATCCATTTCCCACGTCAGTACTAGATTATTCACTCCCTCTGTTTAGCTCTAATTGCGGGTATCTCAGAAAACGAGGTAGCACGTGCGGAGGCTGTTCACATAGCCAATACAGACAATCAATACCTGGTCCCTACTTCTGGGAAACCTTTACGAGGTTTAATCCAGGACCATGTTGTAGCTGGCCTTTGGATGACAGCAAAAACAACTTTCTTCTCGAGAGAAGAATATCATCAACTCTTGTACGGATCTTTACGGCCAGAGGATGATTTGCACCATGGTGGTCGTCTTATTACCTTACCACCGGCCATCTGGAAACCAAAACCTTTCTGGACCGGGAAACAGATTGTAAGTGCTTCTTCCCTCAACCACTGCGTACAATATTTATCATAGTTGATTGTCAAAGATATCCACTATTCTCAAGAACATAACCCCAGAGACAGCTACTGGCCTCAGTCTGCGATCCAAGTCACAGGTTCCCGCGAAATTATGGGGGCAAGATGCTTCTGAAGAAGGAGAGGTATTGATCATCAATGGCGAGTTACTTTGCGGGATACTCGACAAGTCCCAAATCGGGGCAAGCGCATATGGTGTCGTTCATTCTGTGCATGAATTATACGGCGCTGACGTAGCTGGTCGTCTTTTGGGCATCCTGAGTCGGTTGTTCACTAAATTTTTGCAGCATCGAGCCTTCACCTGTCGAATGGATGACCTTGTCTTGACTGATGAAGGTAATCGACGACGTAAAAAGCTGCGCGACGATGGACAAGATCTTGGGACGGAGGCAGCAATCGACAACTTCCCAGCACTCCGCAACGTGTCTTCTGCTGAGATGCCAGCGGCTCTCAAGGATTTGCTTGAGGATGTGCTTCTGGATGATGCAAAAATGGCGGACCTCGATCGACATGCTCAGAAGAAGATGTCGGAACACACGAGGTCTATCACGGATGCTTGTATACCCCATGGCCTGTATCGCAGCTTTCCAGACAATCACATGCAGGCGATGACTGTGTCTGGTGCTAAGGGTTCTCCGACTAACGCACAACTGATATCATGTGGCCTTGGCCAGCAATCGCTCGAAGGGCGGCGGGTGCCGGTGATGGTCAGTGGGAAGACTTTGCCGTCTTTCAAGGCGTTCGAAACGGCCGCCATTGCAGGTGGGTACATAGGAAGTAGGTTCTTGACGGGTATTCGACCTCAGGAATTCTACTTCCATTGTATGGCCGGTCGGGAGGGACTCATCGACACAGCTGTCAAGACCAGTCGGTCGGGATACCTACAACGATGCTTGATTAAGCATCTAGAAGGGATACGCGTGCATTACGACCACACCGTCCGGGGGAGCGATTTATCCGTATATCAGTTTCAGTATGGCGGGGACGGTATTGACGTTACCAAGCAGAAACATTTGCAGGAGTTCGAGTTTGCAGCGCGGAATGAGGCGACACTTGTCAACCGGACACGTCCGAAGGACTTGATCGGGCGTGTGGACGATGATGTCGCCATATCACACATGAAGAAGGCTCTCAAGAAGGCAGTCAAGTATCCACAGTATCCAACAACCCTCTCGCTATATAGTCCCAGTCGATATTTAGGGAGCACGTCGGAAAAATTCGCTAGTGCTGTTGAGAAATACGCGGCAACAAATCCCGATCAGCTCATCATGGTCAAAAAGTCGGCTGACCATGGTCCCGATAAGTTACATCTAAAGGGGCTTATTAGTCAACGGAATTTCCGCCAGCTAATGAACGTGCGGTATTTAAGAAGTCTCGTGGAGCCAGGAGAAGCGGTGGGCCTACTGGCTTCCCAAGGGTATGTGTTATTATTGTCAGCAGTAATCTTGTATCAACACTATATGCAGCATTGGAGAGCCATCTACTCAGATGACGTTGAACACTTTCCATCTTGCGGGTAAGATTACCCTGCTCTATATAGACCCCCGCTGAACATGTTGTCTTTACCTTTAGGCCACGGTGCAGCTAACGTTACATTGGGGATTCCTCGGTTACGTGAAATTGTGATGACCGCCTCGACAAAACCCAAGACCCCGAATATGACATTGCCGATCTTGGCCAACGCTGACAAGAACGCGACAGACGAATTTTGCAAACGTGCTAGTCGCCTCACTCTCTCACAGGTTGTGGAGAATGTTTTTGTGAAGGAACGTATATGTTTGAAGCATGATATCCGCACCAAGGAGTACACTGTTAAGATCTGCTTCTACCCTGCTGCCGACTATCAGAAGGAGTATCTTGTTACCACCACCGAGATTTTGAGCTGCTTTGGGAGCCGATTTGCGCGTTTGCTCAAGAAGGAAATTGCATTCGAGCTCAAGAGGTTTGAATGGGATCTCAAGAATCGGTCGGCAAGCATTGGAGAGGGACGGGCGGAACGAGGTCCTGGGGCTGGTGGTGATGAAGATGCAGAGGACGAGTCCGAGCCGCAGGCCAACAACAACGATGATGGCTCAGAGGTCGGAGATGGCGATGCGGAAGATGCAAAGCGTCTTCGACAGTCGAAGCAGCAGGCCACGTATGAGGAAGACTCGGATGACGATGCGGCCGATCCTGATGCGATTGTTTTGGATAATGAAGGTATCGAGGCTGCGTTCCGTGATGAAGATCCTGATAATGCCAAAATGGGATCAGATGACGGTAGCAGTAGCATGGATAGCGAGGAGGGTAGGTTGACGGTGCAGGTACAAGCTGTCGAAGAGTTGTTCCTAAAGAACTTGAAGAATGCGAGGTCATTTACATTTGACGAGTCTGGGTGTTTGTTTGACCTCGAGGTTTGTACTATATATCTCTTCTTTATTTGCGCACAGCTCAAGTTGCTATAGTATGGGTCAGACATGCCAAAGCTACTTTTGGTGGGCGTTGTGGAGCGGACATGCAGAAAAACAGTCATCCGGGAGATTCCTAATATCAAAGACTGTTTCATTGCCCCCAACGACCAGACAAAGGTTGATCAGCCAGGGCACAAAGTAAGCATCGAGAGATCTCGTACCACTCTACCATAACTGAGCACTAACCCTCATCTATAGTTAATGACGAATGGCTCAAACTATCTGGGTATATGGCAGGCCGCTGACCACGTCACAGATATTAATGGGATATACTCGAACGACATTTACTCCAGCTTGCGTACGTATGGCGTGGAAATGGCACGGACCAGCATTGTGCAAGAGATTGGTGCCGTGTTTCGCGCTTATTCCATTAGCGTAGACCTTCGACATTTAGAACTTATTGCTGACTATATGGTGAGCATATCGTTTCCGAGTGGTGGTCAAGTCGCTCATGTCTTCCTGCCTGTAGACGTTTGATGGCAGTTACAAGCCTTTCAACCGTAGAGGAATATCCACCAACAGTTCGCCCCTCCTGAAAGCATCCTTCGAGACGACAGCGTCGTTCATATCTGACGCAGCGTTGCATGGGGACTTTGACGACTTGACTTCACCTTCGGGAAGTATTGTCCTAGGACGACCCCCAGCGAGTGGTACTGCAGCGTTTGATATAGTGATGCCTGTCCCTGCGCCATAGTAGAACCTCTTGATTATTTTTGTGATGCATGTTGTCGTTTGTACTTTGCACTTTAGCATTGAATATACAATTTAAAGACACTCAAGAGCTGCTTAGGGTCTATTTCTATTGATTCCACGTTCCAGGAATCTGGATGTCAACAAAATGAGTAATTGACGGAGACTTTACTATGAAGCGACTCGCCTTCCACATGGGCGCATATGGGTCCACAGCTCGGCGGGGCATACAAAAGATTTTTTTCTAGCGCCTGCTGGAGTTCACATTTTTATCCGTGAACTCCAGGTACGCACACTGTGATGGTTTACATCCATATTGAACTAAATACACACTTTTATCCATGTACTCCAGCTGTGGACTTAAGGTCCAGCTGACTGTCTGAACCTACTAGTTGTTAGGTTATGGGCCCCACCAGCAAATCAGAATCACATGCCTTCAAACTTCCAAAGCTCAATGGCCAGAACTACTCACTCTGGGCTGAGCATATGCAAGCTGCACTGCAATCTCACTACCTTTGGCTGATAGTCAATGGTATGGAGACTTGTCCAGAAACACCATCTGATGCAAAGGTGGCTACTGCAGAATGGAAGCTTGAGCAGAAGGATGTTATGACTATATTCATTAATGTCCAGATCCCCGTCCAATCCACTCAGATCCCCACGCATATGAAATCTATACTCCATTTGGAAACCACTGTCTCCATCTCCCTGTCCAATCGTCACCGCTTATTCCACCCATCCATCTCCGGTTCCAATTGATGCATCAGCATCACCATAGGAACCTGGACATCCGTCCCATTGGACTCGGACATACTCATGCAAGGCTGTCGGCCTCAGAGACCCATCACCAGAGTAATTATTATTAGATTTCAAAATATGTATTTAAGTTGCCCGACTGGGGACTTCATTCCCCAGTTCAAATATTGAATCACGCCTAGTTCCTAAGTCCGATCCTAACTCTCTAAGTTGTACTCCATCTCTGAAATCTCAGACACCGGTATTAGTGAGGGTGCAGCACATAAGCTGAAGCCAAGTCCGTCCCGACCCCCATGACGTGCTCCAACTCCGACCCAACCTCCAACCCAACCTCCAACCCAATCTCCAACCCAATCTCCAACCCCCAATTGGACCTAGTGCGTAACAGTATATTTGAACTGCCACACTCACTCCTACCAATGCCATGATCCACTGCCAATTCTGAATGCGCACGAACCGTCGAGGTGCCCCCTCCCAGCATCGACACCATCCCCAAGGTCATCGAAGAACCGACGGACCGCATAGAGGCTGTCAATAAAGAAGACGACACCCCACCCTCTCCAAATCTGGCGCAAGCCATCTCCCTGCTCGCCAGCAGCATCTGTAACCCACAAGCCCCTAAGTCCTGGACCAAGGTCCAAGAACCCGACCCCTTCGATGGCTCCGATCTGCAAAAGCTCCAGCCGTTCTTGGTGCAATGCCGGTTGAATTTCCACGACCACCCCAACGCATTCACATCTGATCAGGCGAAGGTCACCTTTGCCATGTCCTATCTCAAGGGCACCACACTGGACTACTTTGAGCCAGCACTCATGGACAACTCCGATGACCCGATATGGTCAGAGGACTACTCCGACTTCATCTCCAAACTTTGGACCAATTTTGGTCCTTATAACCCTGAGGCTGATGCCGAGAACAAACTTGATCGACTTCAGATGAAGGAAAATCACAAAATCGCAAAATACATTGTGAGTTTCCAGCAGCTAGCTCTGAAAGTCCAATGGGGCGACGCCGCACTCTGACACCAATTTTACATTGGACTCCCATCCCGCATCAAGGATGAGATATCACGTGTTGGTAAGCTGGATACTTTGGCTACCCTCCGCAAGCTCGCCCAATCCATCGACACCCGTTATTGGGAACGTCAATCCGAGGTGTCCTGCGAAAACTTGGCTAACAACAAATCGGACAAGTCCAACAAGGGGTCCGATAAGTGGGCCACCGCCAACTCAGGCCAGAAGTCAAACACTGGTAACGCTGCCACTTCCGGTTCCGGTCAGAACAATTCCGGCACCAGCAATAACTCTGGAGCTTGCAAGGGTACTCCGGACCTCTCCACCAAGCTGGGAAAGGACGGAAAACTCACCCAGCAGGAACGCCAGCGCCGCATGGACAACAACCTCTGTCTGTTCTGTGGAAAGCCTGGTCACCAAGCCAAGGATTGCAACAAGGCAACCTCATCCACAGCAAAGGCAAAGGGCCATGCCACCAATGCCACGACGGACAAGTCTGATGCTAAAGTGACAGACCAAAAAAAATAGTAAGCAGTCCTATAGCCTCCATATGGGCTGAGGGCTGCGTTGGTACTCCCTGTACGACAAACGAGGTCTGCCTGAACGCATCCGCTCTTTCCCACTCTGACTCCCTTACCCTCCTCGTCCACTCCGACTCCATTCCTGATACCGCTATTCAAGCGTTAATTGACTCTGGTTCTACTCACTGTTTCCTCAATTCCTTTTTTTCTGATTTACATAAACTCCATACATACACCATAACTCCAATACCACTCCGATTATTTGATGGCACTACTAATGCTGTTATTTCACGAGCTATAGATTTGTCTATCCATTTTTCTGTCAGAGAAATCCAGACCCTTACATTCTATGTTACTCCGCTTGACTCCAGCTGTTCTGTGGTCCTTGGACATAACTGGCTCACCCGCTACAATCCGTTGATTGACTGGGCATTGGGCCATATCACATTCCATTCTCCAGCACAGGCTGTGTCATCCCCGACATCACCAGCAACTATAGGTGTGAAATTATCTTCTGCCTCTGCTGACTCTGCTCCAACAGATACTCTGTCTACCCCTCCGTTTATATCGATGGTGGACACTATGGTCTTCACCAGACTAAGCAAACTGGATGGTTCTCACACATTCCAGGTCCACCTCTCCAATCCAATATTCCTCGCCGCTTGTTCCACCCGATCAACTCCACCGGACCTCTCTATGGTTCCAAAGGAGTATCATGAGTTTGCCGACGTGTTCAGCAAGTCTAAAGCTGACTCTCTAGCAGAACACTGACCATACGATCTCAAGATCAAACTGGATGACAACTCCACCCCTCCGCTTGGCCCTATCTACTTGCTATCCCAAAAAGAGCTACTGGCTCTCCAAACATTCATAGATGAGAACTTGGCCATGGGCTTCATCCGCCCATCCCTATCTCCTCATGGAGCTCTGGTCCTATTTGTCCGCAAAAAGGACGGATCACTCCATCTATGTGTCGACTTCTGTGGACTCAACAAGATCACCAAGAAAGACCAATACCTGATACCCCGCACCACAGACCTACTCGAAAGTCCTCGAAAGGCTAAAATCTATTCCAAAATAGATCTCCAACATGCCTACCATCTAGTCTGTATCCGAGAAGGCGATGAATGGAAAATGACCTTCCACACATGATATGGATCCTTCGAGTGGTGCATCATGCCCTTTGGACTAACCAATGTGCCCGCCACCTTCCAGAGGTTCATGAATGATACCTTCACCAATCTCCTCGATGTGACCGTCCTTGTTTACTTAGACGACATTTTGGTATATTTGGACAATGAAGAAGAACATCGGACACATGTCCGAGAGGTACTCCGACGTCTCCGAAAGCATGGCCTCTTCACCCACGCTGACAAATGTGAATTCCACTCTGACTCGGTTGAATACCTAGGCTATATCCTCTCCCCGGCAGGATTGACAATGTCTGATGACAAAATCAAAGCCATACAGGAATGGCCAGAACCCTGGAAAGTCAAGGACATACAGTCCTTCCTAGGGTTTGCCAACTTCTACCGCCGCTTCATTCATGGCTACTCCGATATCACCGTTCCACTCACCCGACTCACTAGGAAGGGTACCCAATGGAATTTCACTGATGAATGTAGACAGAGCTTTGAGACCTTGAAGAAGGCCTTTACTTCCGCTCCGATACTGACTCATTGGGTTCCAGACATTCCTATCCTATTAGAGACCGACACCTCCGACTATGCACTTGCTGTGATCCTGTCCATCATCTCTCCGGACGATGGACAAGTCCACCCGATCGCTTTTCACTCGCGTACATTTACGCCCCCCGAACTGAACTATGACGTCCATGACAAAGAACTCCTTGCCATATATGAAGCCTTCCGGATATGGAGACACTACCTTGAAGGCCCCTCCGATCCGGTGGACATCATAATGGACCACAAGAACTTGGAATATTTCTCCACAACGAAACTGCTCACCCAGAGACAAGTCCGATGGTCTGAGTACCTATCTCAGTTCAATCTCATTATCCGTTTCCATCCTGGTTGACTCGGAGCAAAGCCCAATGCGTTAACTAGATGCTGGGATGTCTACCCTAAAGAGGGGAATAGTGACTACGCCACTGTAAACCCACACAACTTTTGTCCTGTGTTCACTAACAAGCAGCTGGCATTGTCCCTACAAGCATCCACCCTCATGACTCCCACTCTCTGAGCTGTCACCATTATGGACATTGACCAACTCCACTCCGACATCCGCTCATCACTCCGATCTGATCCTGTTGCAGTTAAACACTTGGACAACCCTTCCGATCTGAAGTGGTCACTTGACCCTGAAGGACACCTCCAACACAACAACCGGATATACATCCCCGATGCCAACAACCTCCAACTCCGAGTTTTGCAGTATTATCATGATCACGCGATCTCCAGCCACTTTGGGCAAAATTGCACACAGGGATTAATCCGACGAGACTATGTATGGCCAAAAATGCAGGAATACATTCAACACTACTGTAACTCCTGCACCATGTGTATGCGCTCAAAATCACAAAGGCACAAACCCTACGGAACGCTTAAGCAACTTCCGATCCTGGAGCAACCATGGAACTCCATCTCCATGGATTTCATAGAGAAGCTCCCCCCATCGCTCAGATATGACACCATACTCGTGATTGTCAACAGGTTCACTAAACAGTCACTATTCATTCCGACGCATGACACCATCACCTCCGCCTCACTAGCCAAATTGTTTGTTCTCCACATATTCTCTAAACACAGAGTCCCATCGCATGTCACGTCCGATCGGGGCTCGGAGTTCGTGTCCTCCTTCTTCTGCACACTAGGAAAGGCTCTCGACATGAAACTTCACTTCACCTCTGGATACCATCCTGAAGGAGACGGACAAACAGAACAAATGAATCAGTCCCTGGAACAATATCTCTGAATCTATTGTAACTATCAACAAGACAACTGGGCTGATCTACTTCCAATTGCAGAGTTTGCCTACAACAACGCTCCAAACGCGACTACCGGCATCTCTCCGTTCTTTGCTAATAAAGGCTACCATCTGAACATCTCTGTCCACCCTGAGAAAGAACTTGCCTCCACCAAAGCCTGCCAATTCGTAACTGACCTTGATCAACTACACCAACATCTCCAAGAGACCATCTCCAATGCCCAGAAACAATATCAAGTCTCTGCAGACCGACACCGCATTCCGGCTCCGGACCTGCAAATCAGAGACAAAGTATTTCGTTAAGGCCAAACACTTCCAGACCACCCGCCCATCAAAGAAACTCTCCGAGAAATACTTAGGTCCTTATGAGGTCATTGCTCATGCAGGCAGCAGGTCCTTCACCCTCCACCTCCCGGACCACTTCCAAGCAGTTCATCCGGTCTTCCATATATCAATGCTTGAACCCACTACCACAAATGAGATCTCCGGTCGCACACAACCCCCACCTCCCCCGATCATCATTGAAGGAGACAACAAATATGAGATCTCTGAGATCCTGGACTTGAAGATCAACCATTGATACAAGTGCAAGCTCCAGTACTTAGTCAAATGGACTGGGTATGAAGGCACCGACGAAGAGTCCTCATGGATCTCTGCATCCGAACTCGATCACGCATCCGAATCTGTCTCTGACTTTCACTCCACTTATCCAGACAAACCTGGCCCCCTTATGAATCTTTAAGTTCAATTGCTCATACTATGACTCCTGCTCTGAGTCACACTATGACTCCATCCATGACTCATGCCATGAGTCAGAGCAAATCCAAGCAGCTCATTGGCTAGGAAACTTCCACCCCCTTCTCACATATTCCACTAGCTTCCAGTAGTTTCCATCTATTAATAGGTAGAAGTTTCCAGTAGTATTAGTCAGCTCCTGTAAATACAATATAAAAGGAGCCCATTCTGCCTCTGAATAAATAACCATTTCTACCCCATCATTTGCACATCAGTGTGACTAGAGTGACATACAGTGTCATCCTCTATATCTCAGTAACTGTTGATTGTCCAGTTCAAGGGTCGCTTACAGTTGTGTAACTGTATTTGATTGCACTCGAAGTAGTGATTGTCCTGCTTTGGGCATGAGTGTAGTATCTGCCTCACATGACTACAAATCTACAGGGTGAGATTGTCTGTCAATAGTCCAGCCATTAGTGCTCTTGTTTAAGTAACTAGTGTGTACTGCCTTTGCAGAGCCTTAGGATCTTGAACTCGTGTGAAGCAGTTGCTAGACTACTTCACACATCGCTGTTACCCGCTTCAGAGTGTCACTGGTTGGACAGTCTGATTCATCCACCTACTTCCTCTAGCCTCTAAGTGCATTCCCCTCTTTTTGGAATATCTGGACCCCTAAGCGTCCGTGAACTCTAGACTCTGGAAGTCTTATTCATTCCCTACTGCTAAGAAATGTATTACCTTCCTGCATATCGTCTGCATTGACCATTACAACGGATTGTAACCAAAGTACAAATGTTAAATTGTTTCTGGAGTTGTGCTGCAGTAGGATTTGATATTCTTCTCAGCTGTTCATTCACGGAATTGTGGTGATTTAGAGTTTGCCCTAACACCATAATTTTGCGGGTTCCAGAACAGAGGCCTCATGTCCATGGATTGAATAGGTGAGATGGTTGGGTGCAGTCGGAGTTATACTGGGGGTCTGGAGACATATAAAAGGAGGGGCATGATCGAGGTCTTATCCTCAACGATGTCAAACCCTTTGGCAAGCATGAGCATGGCCGAGCTTGAGCAGCTGCTCTTGGCCCAACAGAAAGAAGAGGAGGAGGAGCAGAAATGGAAAGAGGAAGAGGAAGCAGAACGGAGATGGAAGGAGGAGGAGGAGGCAGAACAGAGACAGAAGGAGGAGGAGCAGAGGTGGAAAGAGGCGGTGGAGACAGAACGGAGATGGAAGGAGGAGGAGGCAAAAGCCGAGAGAGCTCGCAGGGTAAAAGAACTTGCAGCAGCGATGGAGGCTGCGAGACTGAAGGAAGTGGAGGAGCAGGCGCATGAGCTAGAGGCCGCCATGGAGGTAGAGGAGGAGGTGACTGGGGCAGGGGGAACCAGCCACCCAAGAAGTCCAAGTGTGCCAATATGGACAGGGACCCTGGAAGTTGCCATTATTTCCGTTATGCGGTCGGAGACAACTCGCCCGACAACTGTCACTGCGGTTGACTCGCCGTTACGTCCGTGGGTACAGCCATTGTTTGGGTTGGGTGCGGCTGAGGAAGATGAAGCGGCGGAGGCGGAGAGAGTGGAGGTGGAGGTGGACCCTGATGCCAATATGGAGCTCGACGCAAATGCAGAACCTGAGGTGGGTGTGGATGTCGGAATGGATGCAGAGCCGGATCCGACTTCAAATTGTTATGAGGAAATGGCTTGGGTAGCCACAGTCGAGGCTTGCAAAAGGGTGGAGCTCTACACCGTGACCACCAAGAAAAACCTCAATGTTGCAGTCTTTTCATTGAAGGCGTACCCGAGTGCTGATACAGAGAAGCGGGAGGCGGATCGGAGGGTCATATGGTGTAAGGCGGAGAGTCGTGTTTTGGCGACCCGTAAGAAGGAGCTGTGTGTCGCTAGGTCAGCGATCCAGCTTTGTAAGCGTGAGATGGAGAAGGTGGCAGCAGAACAGCAAGACAAGGAGGAGGAGAGGGAACATTTGGAGGCTGCAGCAAGAAGGGGCAGACCACCCAAGGCTCTGGCTCCAATGGAGCCATTTGGCGGACCCGGCGTAACTTGCGACTTATGTCGTGATGTGGGTGTGGAGTGCGTGTGGCCTACCGGCCCAACTTGCTGACTTCTGTCGGGGTTGGAACAGGAGTCATGGTATGAGTCATGGAAGGAGTCATAGCATGAGTCACCATTACCCAAATAACTTGGTCAATACTTTGTTTCCAGGCTGATCAGCACAGCTATGGGTAGGCACAGCTTCTATTGAACTCTCCACTGAAAATGGAGTCAGGAGGTGCAGTGGTTGTGAAGATATTGAGCATTTACTGGCAGTGGTGACCAGATTGAGTTGGAGATTGAAATGAGTCGTGTGATTGAAAATGAGTCAGTTGTCCAGGTGACTCCAGCTGACTTTGAAGCTGCTGACATCTGCGAAGGTTTGTGGGTTCATGTGGGTCCCAAACTTTGCCCAGCAGAACAACAAGGTTGTGGACTCATTTCTGCATGGAAAATTCCCGAAAAAATATGAAAAAATAGAGAATATTTGAATGGCCCTGAATCAAGAGAAAGCAGCACATATATGCTGATATTTTGAGGCCATGAAGCGAAATTGTACAGTTTCAGGACTTTAAACAAGATCTTTTAAGGGAAAACCAGTTCCCATACAATAACATAATGATGCAGAATAATAGGATCAGAGTTTGTCAGGGTTCATATGACTCAGTTTCTATTTTTAGTACCTTTCTTATTGCCCCTATCAGCACAGCCTGTTAGGGTGTGCTCTCCTATCTCTCCCCTATTGTTCCCCTATCTTGGTTCCCCTATTCCTTGCATCATCTAGTATAAAGACCTTGCCTGGTACAGCATGGTTTCCTCAGCTTAATCTCTGAGGATATCCACTGTACCAGGTGAGTCCCATGTATTTATCAGTGACAAGTGTATAGACTGAGGATATCTGCTGTACCAGCTGGCATTATCTCTTATCAGCTCTCATCTATTGAGTATCTTGTTGTTGTGGCCTCATCATTCAGCATAGCCCTCACAGAAGATCAAGCTCATAAGACGACCCCACACTTTATAAACACTTTCCCTATTACCCTCTACACCAATAATGGCCAATCAACTTCCTGAGGTATATTGGGGCACTCTGGGTGAAAGTGGCACCTTCTTGTGAGCCTTGCTCAACAGCCAAGCGCAGCAGCTGCAACAGCTGCAACTCCTGAACCAGCACCTCCAGGGCCAGTTTGCCAATGTTCAGAACAACCTAGCTGAGGCTGCCACAGCTGCTGCTGTCGCTGCAGCACAAACCATCTCCTCTCCAACATCTCCTCCTGCATCATTGTCTGCTTGTCCCATAAGGCAGCTGAACTGGAGAAATTTAGTGGAGACTGTACAGAGACAGATGGGTTCATTTGTGCTATCAGGCTTGCCATTGCAGCCTGCATCTTTCCCAGATGAGTGGACCAAGATCCTATATGCCCTCTCCTTCATGACAGCAGGTTCCACTGAAGTATGGGCCCACTGTTTTGGAACCGTGAACTTCAACCTAAACTGTGGTGTTAATCACAATCCAAGTTTAGCCCGAGGATGTATGACCTTTCAAGGCTAGCAATAAGCCTGAAACTATTTTAACGGAGAACCCGAAATTATACTCCGGTGAACAATCACAATCAATGTTGCCACAGGAAGTGAAGCAATAGAGATTTATGCTTGTCACGTGTAGTTCACGCTTTACTGCTGATGCAATGTAAAGTCAAAGATTGACAGGTGTTCAAGGGTTCAGATACTTCAAAGGGGGAAGTAACCTAGTGCCTTAGTACCGCAGGTTGAGTGGATTAAAGCTAACAATAATCCCTTCAACATAAAAAGATAGATACACACTTGAACACTTCCTTCTGAACAAGCATATTCACTGTACGTGTTTATCCATGATAGAATCAACAGTCAAGGGATATTAATCTCGTCTCAAAGAGGTGAGTTAATAGACTGTGTTGTTGATTTATTGAAATGCCCACAATTGAACCAACCGATCAATAGCAAAGTACATGTTAACCTGACTAACCTCAGAGTCTCAATTAAACGTGCAGTATTCTTGACCAATCAATAGCCTAGTACGTATTAACCTGACTAACCTCAGAGTCTCAATTAAACGTGCAAGATTCTTGATTATAACCAATAGCCCGATACGTGATAATTTGGCTAACCTCAGAGTCTCAATTACACGTGTAAGGTTCTTGATCAATGAATAACAATTAATACACTTCAAGTTACTGCTCCAAGTGGGCTTGTAGTGTGTTAATTACTAATCAGTTACTCCGTATTAACCTCTTCTCCGAGTTTGATTAATATTAGAGCCTGCTGCGCTTGTAATATAATAACTTCTGGCTTCTCCAAGAGTCAATCAAAGTTAATATACACTAAGAGTAGCTGATATAAGCGTGATGCTTATGTGATGATTACTCAATGCTTGAGTAGACACTGCTGTGTGTGTGTGGTAAAAAGATATTATTTATTGCACTGCTGTTGCAGCCCTTTTTATATACATGGACTATCTAGCTTATGTAACTAATCAGAGAACATTCCTGGTGCTTAGGGAAGCCCCTGGAAGGAAAGAGAAGGCTGGGGAACCTTGTGGAAGGTCCAGGAAGGTGTCAGAACCTTCTGTGGCTGCTTTTGGCTGAAGTGCGCAAACTCCGATGATTATGTAATGCACGCATCGTTCACTTGCACGCGAGTGCTCGTCAGAGTTGAATGACAGATTATATCAGCGACCGACCCCTTGTGTACACTTGTGGGCTCAAATACACAAAAAAGCAAAATATAAGTACATTCAATAGAACATTTGAAATACCTTTAAACTACTAAATAATAGTCCTTATTTGAAGTAGTTTAGAACTGCATATACCCCAACACCCACAACGAGACCCAAGCAGTCATTGATGGGACTTCATTGCTCTCCACTCTTGAAGAGTTCATTAGACAAGTGGAGAATGCCTTTGGAGACCCTGATCACTCTTAAATAACACAAACAAGGTTACATGATCTCAAGATGACAGCTGGCATGTCAGTGTGAGGGCTATGCTGAATGACGAGGCCACAACAACAAGATACTCAATAAGTGAGAGCCAATAAGATAATGCCAGCTGGTACAGCAGATATCCTCAGAGATTAAGCTGAGAAAACCATGCTGTACCAGGCAAGGTCTTTATACTAGATGATGCAAGGAATAGGGGAACCAAGATAGGGGAACAATAGAGGAGAGATAGGAGAGTGCACCCTAACAGGCTGTGCTGATAGGGGCAATAAGAAAGGTACTAAAAATAGAAACTGAGTCATATGAACCCTGACAGTCAGCAGATGCATACATGACATGGTTTGAGACACTGGCAGGAAGAACAGGGTTTAACAATGCAGCACTTGAAGATGCCTACACATGAGAGCTCCTGTATGGGAACCACCTTTTCCCTATCAAATCCTATTTATGCAGCACCAATGTGCTATACTTTGCTTTTCCATTCCTAAATATCAGCATATATTTGATGCTTGTACCTGGAATGGACTTATTCAAATATTCTCTATTTTTCCATATTTTTTCAGGAATATTTCATGCAGAACTTGGCCCAGAATCATTTATTTCTGCTGTGCTACAGTTGTGGACCCATAGGCACCCACAAACCTTTACACAGTCAGCACTCCACCTTTGGACCAGGCATTTGGCCTGAATTCAAGCTCAGATGTCTCTGATCAATAAATATTCTGTAACTTGACAACCACAGCCTCTCAAGGCACTATTTTCCATGGAGATCATCACCTGAGATGTGGCTATCCATGGCTATGCAAACCAGTGCAGAAAACAGGGTGGACACCCTTCTTTTTGCCTGATCAGTGCCTAGTTCAGGGATCAGATCAGGTGATTGCCTTGGAATATTCTACCCCTTTCCATAACATTCTAGCTGTTTCCTTCTACTATTAGATAGAACTTTCCAGAACCATTATTCAGCTCCTGATCAGTGTTAGTGCAGTCATCAGAACCTGTGATTGGCTTGGAATATTCTACCCCTTTCTTCCACCTTCCACAACCTTCCAGTAGTTTCCATCTATTAATAGGTAGAATATTCCAGAACCATTAGCCAGCCCCTGTAAATACAATATATAAGGAGGTCAAATAGTAACATATTCTACCCATCTTCTGCACACCAGTGTGACTAGAGTGACATACAGTGTCATCCTCTATCTCAGTAACTGTTGATTACCAGTTCAAGGATCTTTTACAGTTGTGTAACTGTACTTGATTGCACTCGAAGTAGTGATATTCCTGCTTTGGGCATGAGTGTAGTATCTGCCTCACATGACTACAAATCTACAGGGTGAGATTGTCTGTCAATAGTCCAGCCATTAGTGCTCTTGTTTAAGTAACTAGTGTGTACTGCCTTTGCAGAGCATTAGAAGCTTGAACTTGTGTGAAACAGTTGCTAGACTACTTCACACATCACTGTTACCTGCTTCAGAGTGCCACTGGTTGGATGGTTGGATTCATCCATCTACTTCCTTTAGCCTCTAAGTGCATTCCCCTCTTTTTGGAATATCTGGACCCCTAAGCATCCATGAACTCTAGACTCTGGAAGTCTTATTCATTTCTTGCTGCTAAGAAATGTATTACTTTTCTGCGTATAGTCTGCATTGACCAATACAAAGGATTGTAACCAAAGTACAAATGTTAAATCATTTCTGGAGTTGTGCTGCAGCAGGGTTTGATATTCTTCTCAGCTGTTCATTCATGGAATTGTGGTGATTTAGAGTTTGCCCTAACACCATAATTTTGCAGGTTCCAAAACACAAACTTTGTGGAAAATCTGGACAATATTTGGACAGTGAACACTATGTCAGGGCATGTTCCCAGTGCAGTGTACATCAATGATCCGATGGCTTCCCAATATGGAGTATTGTGTATCTGAGCTTACTTGGCCATAGTCTTGGGTATTTGAGACATTGAAAGGAGCAAGCCCGGCTGCATAGGAGTCGACAACAGCTTCATTTCATCCAGATTAAACCGATGGAGGATCAAAGTGATATAGGAGCATTGGGAAAAATGTATGGTATGTCATTCTTGGTCATGCCTGACTTCAATCCCTAGCAGCCAATGTAACTCTCTGAGGTCAGTTATTTCAACAAATTTTGAGATTTTTGATTTGAAACGACCAATGAGCTGAGTAGAAGAAGCTGAAATTGTGCAGTCATCAACGTGTACCAGGATTATCATGGAGCCTTCACTGTTGCATTGAAAGAACACAGCCTGGTTAACATCGCATCTGGAGAAAGCTAGGTGGTGCATCATTATTTCAACAAGCTTCTGATACCATTGCCTCTCTGATTGTTTCAGTCCATACAGTGTCTTTCAAAGATGACACACCTTTCCAGTAGAATTTGGAGCGTGATATCCAGGAGGTTGAGCCATATATATAGCCTCTTGATCGGTGAGTTCTCCATTTAAGTATGCACCTTTGATATCTATCTGATGGATCTCCATATCCTTTGCAGCAGCTAATGCAAGCACTGTTTGGATTGAGGCCAGTTTAGCGACAGGGGCAAATGTGTCAAAGTAGTTGACACCAGGTACCTGCAAGAAACCTTGGGCTATGAGGTGGGCCTTGTACCTGACCACATTACCAGCTGCATCCTTTTTTGCACAGAAAACCCATTTGGAGCCAACAATGTTTGCGTCCTCTGGTGGTACAGTAAGTTCCCAAGTTCTGGCTTCTTTGAGTAATGCTAATTCTTCATGAATGCCTTTTTCCCATAGTTCCCAATCAGGGTGACATCTCGCTTCAGCCAGAGACCGGGGTTCAATAGCCTCAACTTCACTGGTCTCAGCCATTAGTGCATATTCATCAATCATTTCTACCATCATCATCCAGTCAGCTGACCCCTCCCCTTCAAGAACAGTATCTTGCTTAACAGTGGTAGGGAGTTGAATTCCAGGAGCAATGACAGGATCAGATGGATGGTAAGAGGCAGTGCCGTGTCCGTCTAGGATGTCATGGACACACTGACTGGGTTTGCGCAGTCATTTACCAGGTGTGTCTTCAAGTTCAGGTGGGTCTGTGGTATCAATGCCAGTAAGTGGTGGCTCAACAACAGGTGCAGGTTGAGATGGAGCAGGGGCAACCGGAGCAGGTGAGGGTACATCAGATTTCATTTTGATAAGCTCCCAATCCTCCCCTCAAGATGAGAACCTGACATATTCCGATTGTCAAGGTAAACATTTCATTCAACACTCACAGTTTGCTTGTCAGGCCAGTAGATGCGGAAGCCTTTGCTTCACTTGTCAATGCCTAGCCAGCGTCCCTCTGTAACGTGTCCACCCAATTTGTCACCAGTTTCAGTGCGTACCCACACCTTTTCTCCCCATTCACAAACATGACACAAGTTTGGTTTCTTCCCAAAAGCAGCCTTGTACGGTGTTCTACCATCTACTGCTCTGGTTAAGGTGTGATTCATAAGCCATACCACATGACGTGCTGCTTCACCCCACAGGAATCTTGGCAGTCTGCTGGCATGTAAGAGCACGTGGATTCATTCTACAATGGTGCGGTTACAGTGTTTGGCCACTCCATTGCGCTGAGGAGTGTCATGCATGGTGAGTTTTTGACGAAGATCATACGACTCGCCCTCAACGTGGACTCCTATGGGTCCACGACTCGGCAGGCCATAAACAATTTTCTAGCGCTTACTGGAGTTCATGCTCTTTCTGCTGAACTCCAGGTAAGCAATCCGTAGTATTCTGCCAACACATTAGTATTTAATACACACTCTTTCTGCTGAACTCCAGCCTCCGCCTGCCTAAGTTGTTAGGTTATGGGCCCCGCCAGCGAATCAGAATCGCATGCCTTCAAATTTCTGAAGCTCAATGGCCAGAACTACTCACTCTGGGCCGAGCACATGCAAGCTGCATTGCAATCTCGCTACCTTTGGCTCATAGTCAATGGTATGGAGACTTGTCCGGAAATGCCATCCGGTGCAAAGGTGGCTACCACAGAATGGAAACTCGAACGGAAGGAACACATGGACTGGTTGCTGCGCGATCAGGCGGCTCAGGGTCTTATGAAGGGCGCCACTGAGAGTTCTCAATGGCCGCACGTTTCGAAGGCCCAAACTTCAAAGCAGATGTGGGACACATGGCATGACATGTACGTGACCAATCAGCAACAGATAGATGTCCACTACTACTTCGAGGAACTATATACTCGGAAGTACGTAGAGACGAGCTCCATGGCTGATCACATCACTACTATGCTCGACCTCGGACAGAAAATTACAGCAGCGGGAGAAACACTCCCTGATATACACATCGCTCGAGCACTCATCCTTTCACTCCCTCACAACCAATCTTGGGACATCATCAAAATCCAGCTGTTTGGTCTGGAATCATCAAAACTCACTTCTGTAACTGTCAGCAGCACACTTATTGCTGAAGCCAACCGTCGCTCCAGAGGCAAGTCCAGTGAAACTGCCCTATTGACCAGGAAGAAAAACGGTGGTGATGGCAAAAAGAAGAAGACCGGAGCTAAACCGAAACCTGATGATGAATGTCGTTACTGCCATGAGAAAGGTCACTGGGTCAGCAAATGCCCCAAGCGTGAAGAGGAAGAGAAGAAGAAAAAGAGCGGTGGAGGCACAGCTAACCTCACCATTAATAACCTGCAAGAACTAGGTGAACGTCAGATAGGACACGTGTTCATGGCAGGAGAAACACCTACATCGGCCGAGTTAATATTGGACTGCGGTGTGACATCCCACATGTTTTGTGACCGGAGTTTCTTCACCACCTACACCCCTGCGACCTCACGCAAAACGATCACTGTAGGGGATGCTCGCAGTATCCCGGTAGCTGGTCACGGTTCAGTTCAGTTCAGAAGCATCTTACCCAAAGGTTTTCGCACGATCACTTTACTTGGAGCCCTACATATCCCCACACTCGCTGCAAACTTGGTCAGTCTTGGCAAGTTGCAGCGAGAGGGTGCCTCGGTTACAAGCTATGACAGCGGACTATCAGTTTCACTGAAGGGAGATGAGCTGCTTCGTGGATCACTCACCGGTGACAGTGGTACATTGTACCACATCAACTGTCTTGAGATGCAAAGACACTCCACATATGTCGCAACGAGTGGGAGCCTCCGTCTTTGGCACCGGCGCTTAGGTCATCTGCACCTGGACGCAATCCGAGAGATGTCACAGAAGAACCTGGTAGATGGACTCACCATATCATCACTCACAGAATATGACCCCGTGTGTGAAGGATGCGCACTTGGCAAATCACACCGATTACCATTCCCTAAGGCCAGTAACGCGCGATATAAAAAAATGGACTTACTCGTAGTTGACCTCACTGGTCCGATGTCAGTTGAGACCTGGAGTGGAATGAGATATGCATTTGTTGCTGTTGAGGTCTCAAGCTGGCTCCCAATAGGGCGGATCCTACAATCGAAGGACAAAGCTGGCACTGCCCTGAAGGAAACAGTGGCTATGTTAGAGCGACAGTCTGGCAAGTTACTGAAGCGGATTAGATGCGACAATGGTACAGAGTTCACCAAACACCTTGTTGATTCATTTTGCCGCCGCAACGGTGTCGTTTTAGAAACGACCGTCCCATATTCACCAGAACAGAATGGGATCGCTGAATGGGCAATTGCCATCTTCTTTGACATGGTCAGATGTATGCTTCACTCAGCGAAAATGGACTTACGCTATTGGGGGGAAGCCTTCCTATATGCGGTCCACATACGCAGCTGTTCCTATACATCAGCTCTTAAAGGAATGGTTCCACTGCAAGCTTGGTCAGGAATGAAACCCGACATATCTCACCTTCGAACATTTGGATCTATCGCTTATGTTAATGTCCCGAAGAAATTGCGTGGCGGTAAACTGGAAGTCACCTCTGTCAAATGCCGCCTGCTAGGTTGGTGGGCTAACGAGACGAAGGGATACCGCCTTGAAGACATAGAGATGGGAAAGTTGATCACAGCTAGGGATGTACGGTTCCTAGAGGACCAAACCCCCGGGGATGTTGCCGTGATCGATACGCGAGGAGTTGCCCCCACACGCACTGAGATTGAGCGGTTAATGCCTGAGGATACAAGCCAACCAAGAAGAGAAAACTTACCGGCATATGAAGAGACACTGAATGGATCTGAGACAGACAGCTCTCGAGACACCCCTGCAGATGCTCGTGTGCCCCCTTCCCTGGAACCAGGTCCTAATGGACAACCTCCGACTCGATCGCATAGATGGGCTGACCTGCCACTGCGAAACCACCCTGCGCGAACACGAAACCCAGCGACGCAATTTGGTACTGCAGCAACTGAGGATGAGATAGATGCGGCGGTGACAACAACTGGCAGAACTCACCGTGCATTCATAGCATACTCAGATGAACCCCGAACGTACCGCCAAGCCATGAAGTCACGCTACTCAAAGCAGTGGGAGGAGTCAGTTATGAAGGAATATAACCAGTTGAAGCAAACTGGTACCTTTGAGTGGGTCAAGACGCTTCCGGAAGGCCGGAAGGCAGTCGGTAGCCGCATCATCTTCAAAAATAAACATGATGGAAACGGCACATTTATTCAGCATAAATCACGCATCGTTGCAAAGGGATTCTCACAGGTGCCTGGTCAGGACTTCAATGACACGTTTGCATCGGTGGCAAAGTTTAGTACGCTACGCACACTCCTATCCATTGTCGCTCATGAGGACCTCGAGTTGCATCAAATAGACGTAGTCGGTGCTTACCTACAGGGTGACCTCGATGAGGAGATCTACATGGAAGTACCTGAAGGGATCAAAGAGGAGGGTAAAGAAGGCTGGTACTGGAAGCTCAGGAAAGCGCTCTATGGCTTGAAGCAGGCAGGACGTCAGTGGAAAACTAGACTGGACAAGGCAATGACTGGACTCAACTTTAAGAAGAGCCAGGTGGACGATTGCCTCTACATCCTCCGAGAGGAAGGCACCATCGCACTCCTGGTACTCGTGTACGTGGATGATATGGCCGTTGCTGGACAATCACTCCAAAGGGTTGAGGAGTTCAAGTCGGAACTCCAGAAGATCTTCGATATTACCGACATCGGTGAGCTGAAATATATACTCGGTGTTCAAGTCGCTCGCAATAGAAAGAAACTCACCATATCCCTGAATCAAACGGCCTATATCACCAGGATCTTATCCAAGTTTGGTATGCAAGATTGTGCACCTGTGGCCACTCTGCTTGCTGTCAAACATAATTTGTCAACCTCGCAGTCACCTGCTACAGAGGAGGACCGCGCAGCTTACCTCAGATATGCCAGCGGTCTCTCTTACCTTGAGATCGTTGGATCCCTGCTATACGCAACACAGACGAGACCTGACATTCAATTTGCCGTCAGCCTTGTTTCGCAGTTCGGAGGAAACCCCGGAAAGGCTCACCTAGAAGCTGCAAAGCGCGTCCTGCGGTATCTGAAGGGGACCGCTCAGTTCACCTTGGCGCTTGGGCAGAGAGCCCATGAATCCGTAGACATAGTCGGTTGGTCTGATTCAAACTGGGGCGAGGACCCGGACATGCGCCGATCAGTGGGAGGTTTCGTATTTGACGTCGCCGGAGGATCAGTCTCATGGTCATCAAAGAAGCAGCCAACGGTCGCGTTATCTACATTAGAAGCTGAGTACATGGCTGCATCGAACGCAACAAAAGAAGCTATATGGTTACGAACCTTACTTGAAGACCTGGGGTATCCACCGGTCACGGCCACCGTCCTTCACGCCGACAATCAAGGGTGCATCGCACTGGCACGAAACCCGGTCACCCACACACGTGCTAAACATATTGATATCTGCCATCACTTCATCCGAGAACGAGTAGATCGCGGCGAAGTCAACTTACAATACTGTTCTACCAATGATATGTTAGCCGACATATTCACCAAGCAACTTCCCAGAGACGCGTTTGAAAAATTTAGGGAGCTACTAGGAGTGGGAGAAGGTTGACATCGTTGAGCACTCGTCGAGTGGGAGTGACGAAGATCATACGACTCGCCCTCAACGTGGACTCCTATGGGTCCACGACTCGGCAGGCCATAAACAATTTTCTAGCGCTTACTGGAGTTCACGCTCTTTCTGCTGAACTCCAGGTAAGCAATCCGTAGTATTCTGCCAACACATTAGTATTTAATACACGCTCTTTCTGCTGAACTCCAGCCTCCGCCTGCCTAAGTTGTTAGTTTTTGCATGGTACCTTTAGATTTGAGATAGGATATGAAATCCCTCCCTAGGTATTCACCGCCACGGTCCAAGTGTAGGGATTTGATGTTAGCATCAAGCTGCACATTGCACCAGATCTCATATTCCTTGTATGCACCAAAGGCTTCGTTTTTGGTGCATAGAAGGTACAGGTGTGTCAGCCTAGACATGTCATCCGTGAAAGTGATGTAATAATGCTTTCCACCTTTCGTCGCAACCGGAGCGGGTCCCCACAGATCACTGTGAATCTCTTCACCAAACTTGGCAGCACGGCTACCTTTGCTCGTTTTGGGAACAGGCCTGCGAGTTGCCTTTGCATATATGCAAGATCCACAAAAGAAAGGGTCTCCTGATGGTGAGTCCTCGAGTTTCACTCCTGTTACAAAACCTTTAGCCACTAATCTCCTTGCCATTTCAGGGGAGATATGGCCCATTTGACGATGGAATTGATCCAAAGTGAGTACGTCTGCAGCCAAATTTGCTGTATCAGACTCATGCGAGACACGATAGAGGCCACGTCCTGATTTGCCAATAAACAATAAGGAACAAAAAGATATAGTAGTTTATGTATCTACTTGCAGAGAGATGAATAAATTAGTGTGTCTCAGTTATAATACATGTCCGGTTGAACGGACATGTGACTCGTGACGATTGGTGTTAGTACTGCACCTTACATCACGTCTTAACTCTGTCACCTCTCCATGGCTCAGCGACATGCGTCTTTGACGCGCAAGACAAATGAGACCGATATCGAGGTAGTCATTGACCTGGATTGCGCGCCTGGAAGTGGAAGGGCCCAAAATATAGATATTTCGACGGGTATTGGTTTCCTCGATCATGTATGCATGCAACTCTGGAAAATACGTTTGTTCACTTTTCCAACGCAGATGTATCATGCCCTTGCGAAGCACGGAGGTTTATCATTAACTATAAAGTGTCAAGGTGATCTATGGATAGACGACCACCATACAGCAGATGAGCCCATGTTCATATCAATTCCCAATCATGTCCTTGAACAGCTAGTGCCAACACAGGACAGCGCGTTGGCTCTCGGAACTGCATTCAAGAACGCGCTAGGGGAAGTCCGTGGGATACGACGATACGGAACGGGTCATGCGCCACTCGATGAGGCATGTCGACCAATTCCCTTCTATCGTTTGTGTTCACACCCCTCGTTCCCTTTTCACTGCAGGCTTTGTCAAGAGCAGTGATCGATATCTCATCTCGCCCGTACTGTGTGGTAGATCTGGGACTCAAGCGCGAGAAGATTGGCGACCTTTCAGCCGAAATGATCCCACACGTGTTTCACTCGTTTGCCATGGCTGCAGGAGTGACACTTCACGTGGATGTCCTACGTGGTGAGAATGACCATCACCGGTGGGGTTGACAGTCTTTACGTCTATTGCGTGATGCTGACGGTCTCATGTATAGTGCAGAGTCGGCGTTCAAGGCACTAGCTCTCGCTATCCGACAAGCAATCAAGAAAACAGGGGGTATGGACGTGCCAAGCACAAAAGGAATCTTATGATATCTTCGTTGGCTCATATACACAAAGTGGAAATGTCGCTCAGTTCAATGTTACTTACCATAACCTGCACCTTTGCCCTTCAGGTGGGTTAAGCTACATAGAGCATCAGAGTTTATTTTCTATGCAATGGCTGCCTTCATACCTTGGATCCTATAGGACAATCAAACGCAGCAGCAAACTCTGGGGTGTTCACCAGTGTGCCGATAACCCGGTAACGATTTGGTGAATGTGGGTCCGAACGAATCCTTTGCACCGCGGCTTCTGGCTTGATATTTTGGGCCCATATCCTAGCAAATGAAATAAAGAATAATTGATCGCTAGGAACCATCGGGTCATCGTCAGCAATACGTAGACGAAAGAGACTCAGCACGGGCGCACCGAGTATAGTTCAGAGCCGGCAGTAGGTACTCGTCCCCTGCGCGGAACGAATCGTCGTATTGAGCTTTCCATGCGCGATATGATTGGATGAGGCCCTGATCGCCAATATTCTCCCCGCTTGTCCTAGTTGAAGAAACCGTGAAGCAATGCGTAAACGAAATAACATGTAACACTAACAGATTTCCCTATAACATGTGTAAGTTGAGGTGCAGCACATGTCTCACGGAAACGATACATTAACATGAATACGTCCTCCTTTCCCATCATCCACAGAATACTTCGAATATTGTCGAGAAAGACATTGCCTTCGTTCTTCAAAAGCTTCGCTGGTCGTGTTGGTCCACCACTCACGAAGCTTTCCCTAGGTGGCGATAACTCAACATTAATAATAATAAATGGGATGTTATTGGCCACGTACTTCTTGATTGTATAACCGTCCTGACGAGTCAAAGGCATGCTAAACGAGGTGCTCAACAACTCGGAAGATAGATATAGGCCAAAACAAACCGTCAGTTCATGTGAAGCCGCATGACCAAATGCCGCGTAAGTCATGTAGCCAGGCCTAAAGTAATACAAGCGTCAAAATGAGATAGATGGGCCTACGAGTAGATATCACACCATTCCCGCGAGAAGAACACAGGCCGCAAAATGCCTGCTGGAAAGACAATCTACTCCCCGAGATCGATCAGACACCCAGGGCTTTCTCTGACCGCATGACGAATGTACTACGCACCTCATTCGACGAGGGGTTGAAATACGCGTTAACACGTGATGGTATCGTCTAAGAGAGACAAGTTGCGGTAAGAATAATCCTGAACCAAGGATGCCCCACGTACCAACCACGATTCCACATCTCTTCGCCTCCCAACCTGTGCCCACTCTCGCGCCGTAGTGAAAACGCTGAAACCCTTGTCAGAATATTCTGCCTCAAAAGGAGAGGAGAAAACAGCCACCTAGCCTTAATCATATTACCAAAGAAATCAGACCTATCAATGTTGACGGGAGCGTAGTAGTCTGCGATGGCGGAGGCACTCGATGTGTTGGGTGACAAAGGAAACCCAATTTTGACACGGATAGCAGAGGCCTAGACATGCACCATCTCAATCGCTATGTTTGGTTTGAATAATGGTCATAGAAACGGACCTTTTCGGCAGCCGCTGAAGCAGAAGCATGATCCATCCACTGAAGGTTGAAGAGCGACTTCTTGAATGCGTCCACAACGCCTAGATCGACAAGTCTTATACATAATGGACAACGCAGACTAAACTGATGTTGCTCACCAGTAATGATCCGTGTCGCCTTCAATCGGGAATCCCCACTGAAGGTCTCCTGTACAAAGAACCTCGCTGAATGTCAGGAAACCCCACTGTCTCGACATGATTATCCTTTCAACTAACCTTCCAGCCGCAAACCCGAGGGCCGAATCTACCTTTTCTGAGCAGTAATCTTCCCGATCACCCACCACGCCTTTCTTGAGACCAGTAAGTTCTTCGACGAGCTCACGGTGCGCTTTCCAGATCTCTGTCTCAGGTCCAAGATGTTCTGCCAGTGACAGCGACACGACGGTTACGAGGTAGCCTAAAAGCACCTCATCTGTAGTCTCAGAGAGCAATGTCGAGAGGGAGGTCAGGTATGGTGGATAGGTTACTATGATACGATCTGGGGATGAAGAAAGGGGAAAGGTGGACCTATAATGAGGTGGAATCATTTACGATGAATCATGCACGACAAGCAAAGGTAATACCAGTATGCCTTGAAGTCGAACTCAGGAAGCGACGCCGAGAGATTAGCATAATCTACTGGATTGTATGTGCCTATTGGATCCTGCTGAAGGAGATCCCTGGTGCATGTTTATCTCTCTCGCTGATTCATGGTATCAAATGAAGGCAACGTACAGGTCAAGACTAGCCCTCGCCAACTCACGCTCGAAATGGACAACAGCATGTGCAAGCTCGTCAGCTGACTTCCTTGGCTCTGGCTTCGGCTTGTCTTCGTCGTCATCATCTCCCCATGCTGTGTGCCAACATCAATAGAAGTTCGACCACAATCAAATAAGAGATGTACGAGGCCATGGGAACGGTGGCCAGACTCTGGCCATGCTCGCGGGTTGTTCTGGGTCCTCGGAGTCCGCTTCATCTAAGGCCAAAAATATGCGCGTGATAATCGATGCATACTTTTCACGTATCGAATTCTCCTCAAAGTACTCCTACGAGATATCATGAGAAATGCATGAACTGGTATAGATACGCATATAGAACTTGACCAACCTTTGATGGAAGACCCAATGCTGGTTGGAAAAACCACAAGGTCATCTCATTTGGGTCAACACCTACGTCTCCATCAACTTGGAATGAAAAGAGGGCATCGATTGCTGGTTATACATGCTCAGAAGTGTGGATATTGGGTAGTGTGAGGATGCTCACCATGTGAGTGAAGGAAACCTACTGCAGTCGCCAAACCATCTCGAGGTTTCATGTTCAGTGAATGTTGCCCCGGATGTGAAGGCCCAGCGTTGGCGTTAGATGCATTAAACAGCTTTTTCAAAGTGAAAACTACATCTGTAACCGGTTCGATGCCAATAGTATTGAGATAGTCCTCATCTAAACATGACTGATACAGATCCTTAAGCTTGGTGAGCGTCTGTGAGTCAGGCGACGAGAATGACGCTGTGTTCTGAGTGAGAATGTCTTGGATTATCCTCTGAGCCAGATGATGTAATAAAAAGATTGGTACACGAGCAATTTAGACGAATATCGTACCCGGTTCTGCATGGCTAAGTCTTCAAATGCACCGTAGGACCCTTTGTCTCCAGGTAGCGGGTGTGTTTTCATCCAGCCGCCATCTAGAAAGGAGTCAAAAGCTATGCCAGATGTAAGGGCCTCAAACTGACTAGCAAATTCATAAAAGTTGTTGCATGGGTCTTGACTCGTGTCAAGAGAGTCAAGAATCGAAGAAGAAAGAATCACGCAGTGCGGATCCCAGCACACTTCCTGGATATAATGTTCAGTCAGGGATTTCTTGCGGCCGATAATTCGTGGTAACCCACCACCTCAGGTGCAGAAGTTGGGCTGGGAGGCTGAACGGTAGTAGTAACGGTGGTTGTGGATATGACAACCGAAGGAGGTATAGATGAAGGCTTCTCATCTCCAGGATTTGTGTTTGGCACCCGAGAAGAAAGGAGATGCTCTGCGCCGACAAACAGCCCGAGGAATGCGCTGCAGAGGATGAGAAGAATAAGCACAGCCGTCAATAAGACCCTCGTGAGGGGTGTCAAGGGTTCTGTTGTGAAGATTAACAACGTTACTGATCCTCATCAGATCATACAGACCTTGGGTCAATGCACTGACGCGTGCCAATAAAGACTCGTGTGCGTCGTCACGTTCGCCTAGAAGAGGTGCAGGCTCTGAGAAACCGTATTAGAGAGACACGAAAACACGTCAAAAAAATGCATGCCCTCTTCTGAAGTCTCATTAGGTGCTCTGAAGGTTGACATAGTTGTACACTCCAGAAGGGTTGGTTCTGGACAGATACCAACCTGCAGAGCATCAAATTGAAAGTCAGTTAGACGCTGACCTCAACTTAGTATGTGGACAAACTTGCCTTTTGTAGAAGCCCGAATTCCCCGTTTAACTCTTATGAAGGGGGGATGGCCGACTGCCGCAGCGGTTACGCAAGCTTCCAGCATTCTATTGCAAAGTCATAATTATATCATTTGACATAAATACTGGACGACAAGGGCAAAGCATTTCATGACAGTTTTATTGCCCTAGAACCTTCATCCAGTAAGGGCAAAGGCAAGGCAGTAAATGAATGCTCGATTTCGTCGTCTCCGTGTCACAAGCCATTCGGATTTGATCTTGAATTGCAACGTGTGCAAGATCCTGACCTTGAATTTAAGTTTATGCATGGTCATGAAGACAGGTGTACCGCTGAGAGCGATGCTTCCCACCCGCCTATCGTGCGCCTCTCACCAGGGTCGCAGTATCGTCAATTTGGGGGGGAGGGTACTGGAGTTTATGCTGGCCCTTCAACCCGTGATAGAGACGTCGCATCTCGTTGGGTGGAAGATGTAGAAGACATAGAAGACGTAGAAGACGCTTCTTCGAGTCCAGGTCTTGGATCAAGCCAGGAAGCTCAAGCGCCCTCTGCATCTTCCTCTTCCTCTTTCCGGCCCTTCTTCGTCACGCCTGACTAGTGAAGTGTCTTCCGGCGTCGCTCACTCTCGACCATTTCCTTGCGCTCCATCCGTTCTTCTTCCTCCCGTTCCATTGCCAGTATCCGCAGTACATTACTAGTCCAGAAATCCATGGAAAAGTCAGGTGAGAGCATCATATATTATCTGTGTTTTGAGTATTGCACAACTTGCACTATCTGTTGTCCCTCCATCATTTGTATGTTATCCAGGCATCATGCTAAAGTTGTTCTGCTTCTCACTCAGGTCTATGGCACCGGTTTCCAGAAGGCTCAAAGGTGGTTTATGCAAGATGTTTAAACGCAACCCCGCTGATGTGTCTGAATGCACAGTTGCATTTACTTTAAGTGATGGTGAAGATGACTGATGATGAGGCCGACCCACCTAGGCACAGCCTCCTCATCTCAAACACTCACAGATGACCCAGGAGTCTCATGTTTCTCGTGAAGAACCTGATCTGTACAAATCAGTTTAAGTCAGCAGCTCAAGCAGCCAAGGTCATGCCCTGGAAGCTAGCTCACAATCTCATGCTAGTGACACATAAGGCTGTGTCGGGGACCATATGTATCCCCGAAAACATCACTAAGACTGTTGGGCCTCCTTACCAACAAAGCCTTGCAGTACATTGGAACCATGTTCAAGTGCATCGTTGACGAGGTCAAACCGCAAACAAGTGTGGATGAGGTACTCGGGATGATGGTCGGAAAAAAAGAACGTGACAAGCCACGACAGCAACGCACGCGTGCGCTCGTGCCTCCATCGCTGCCCGGTGGTACGCGTACTCGCGCTCTGCCTCATCGTGCTACTCAAGCATCATGTGCAGATACCACCACCCATGCTCCACAACCGTCCTGGGCCACGACATGACCCGCTCCGTCCGCAGCCACTCTGCCGTGTTGTCCTCCCTGTGTGTGAAAACAATGTAAGAAGAACATACCTCCCTCCACACCAACAGTCAGATGCCACTCACAACATGGCCTCTCGTCGGCGTGCAAGCCGCAGACACTGAAAAGTGCTCTGTGTATGCAGCGTGAATCACCTGTCTCCCTTAAGGTGCATGACAAGCACTTACGCGACGCGGCCAGGAGGTCAGGCTGCTGTCTGATCAGCTGAAGCCGCGAGCTAACCAGTGTGTACTTGTGCCACAGAGATCAGTAAGGTCTGCAACTTTGACATCTCTGCACCTCTTGTGATCCTTGTGATCTGGAATGTTCTTTGTCAACTTCCGCTGCTTTGCATTCTGGGCAAGACATCAGCACCACCCTCTTCATACAACTCTTTCCTACCTGCGAAGCGACTTCTGGAGCAATAGGCATAGAAATCCATGCATTTTTTGGATCGGTCAGGGATAGCGCATTCATAGCCACAAGATATGCATGGGCCTGCATCTCTGAGAGCACCACAAATTGCTGTGACGACTTTATGTGAGATGATAATTGGCGTGCATACTGCACCATCGTGTCCGCCGCTGCAAGGCAATTGAAGCCGGTTCCCAGAGCTGAAACATGTCACTTACTGTTCCTAAAGCCCCCTCAAAAGACATACCACGCATAGAGCACCTGTTGGTACATTGTGCGAGACAACAGATCGGTATTCTGGACTTTGAACGATAGTGCATTTTCCACTTCATTGGGTAGTCTGGCAAAAATTAGGGACATCAGCCTGTCCACAGCATTGGCCTTGTATATAGCCAGAACCAACTGACTAACCGATTCACATTTGCTGAGTAGGCAAAAGTGAGTCGCTGCTAAAGATGCAACCTGGAGAGCAACTCACATGGCCTTGTAGGGAGCTGTCACCAGTGCCATGTACGCCTCCTTGAACTTCTCCATTCTGTGTGGCCAAGAATGATCTTTCTCCAAAGCTCGCTTGTATCCACTTCTGCACTGGCAAGCTCACACACCAGCTTAAAGCTGAAGGTAGGTTTATCATACTTGTTCCCTCAGAGTGATTCAATTTCCCTGGCAGGTTTCCAAGATATGGCAGTTGCTCACATTTGATGGCCAGTTATGGGACCCACTGCATTTGACATCATCCCCACCCCACATCTCTGCTGCTCTACTTTTGCTGGCAGAGCATGCAGGATGATTTGTTTGCTCACTTGTTTTGCAAGGATGGACACATCTTGATCCTGTGCCCTTGTGGCACTGCTGTTACACACTTGTTACGCACTAGGTCCGATTGGGGGTCAGAGATTGGGTCAGAGTCGGAGCGGGAATTGGGGTGCGTTGTGGGGGTCAGAATGGACTTGGATTCAGCTTATGTGCTGCGCCCTCACTAATACCGGTGTCCAAGATTTCGGAGATGGAGTATGACTTAGATAGTTAGGATCAGACTTAGGAACTAGGCATGATTCAATATTTGAACTGGGGAATGAAGTCCCCAGTCAGGCAACTTAAATACATGTTTGAAATCTAATAATAATTACTCCGGTGATGGGTCTCCGAGGCCAATGGCCTTACATGAGTATGTCTGAGTCTGACAGGGATGGATGTCCAGGTTCCTATGGCAATGCTGATGCATCAATTGGAACTGGAGACAGATGGGTGAGATTGGTGGTGACAATCAGACAGATAATTGGAGACATGATGGTTTCCAAATGGAGTATAGATTTCATGTGCGTGGGGATCTGAGTGGATCAGATGGGGATCTGGGCGTTAATGAATATAGTCATAACAACACTAGTGTAATGGTCATGCTCAGATCACATGCCAGTAGCTAGTTCTAAGGAGCCACATGCCAGTGACATGTCAGTAGTTATTTCCAGAAGCTTTGGTCTGTACTTATAAACCAGGACCATGAGTCCTTGTTAATGGGTGTCTTAGTTCACACTGTTGCACAGAACTCAACCAAGTGTATTGGTTGGGTGATGTGCTGTACAGTGTGGTAGTTACTAAGTTCTGTCTACTATATGTGGACCCACACATGTACTTGGGTCCACTGGCTTACATAATAACTATACATATGCACCCTATGGGTGCATATATCCATCAAGAAGACAGCATTCCTTAATGGAATGCTACATACATTAATTATAACTATCTAGCTATATACTACAGCAAGTAAGTACCTTGGGCACTTACACCCTCCCCTTTTTGAATGAGACATGATCTCATTCAGTACCTTTTAATCATACAGCTCCTTATGAAGCTGTTCCAACAAGTCGGTGTCCATATGGTCATCTTGTTCATATGGTTCCAGAGGGGGATGGCTCTCAGTCATCCCCAACATGGTTGCAGTATCCTCATCCACTTGAATGGATGAGGAGGATGCAATTGCTACTGCAGCATCCCAATTGAGTTCATGATTAAGTTGATTGTGACCTAAACGCTCAGCAAGAGAGCATTTAGCAGCTTTATGAGCTGCTTGGGAGACTCCCTGGGTCTCCTGCTTTCACTTACCAATCCTGGTGGGCTGGTTAAATGCTGCTCTGGAGGCGATGCATTTAGCAAACTCCTCTAATATAGCAGCATGATCAGGGGTGATGCCTCCTGATCATCCAAACCAGAGCACAAGCTCTAATTCAGTATGTTCTTTGGGGGAGCGATTCCCCCAATCATATGCTCCAGTGACTGAAGTGTGAAAGGTGTCACCAAGAGTTGGTGAGAACTTTTGACCACTGGTCAATGATCCCCAGTGGCCAGGATTCTGGAACATAGTCCAGAGGTTCTTTTTAAATACAGAAGAACCCTTCTTGGGAGTGGCCTTTTGTAGCCACATCCAGACATCCACATCGGACAGGTTCATAGTACCATCTGACTCCTGTCAGATGGCCAGGGGGACCCCATTAGAGTTTACTTGCCACCCCTGTATGAGGGCAAGTGTGTCTACTGGTGTGGTCAGTAGAGTGACAATAAAACTCATGTTATCAGCATGAGCCAGTAGAGTCATTCTCTTGATGACTCTGCACATTAGTACAGTCCTGTGAGGGCTATGCTGAATGATGAGGCCACAACAACAAGATACTCAATAGATGAGAGCCAATAAGAGATAAGGCCAGCTGGTACAGCAGATATCCTCAGTCTATACACTTGTCACTGATAAATACATGGGACTCACCTGGTACAGCAGATATTCTCAGAGATCAAGCTAAGGAAACTGTGCTGCACCAGGCAAGGTCTTATACTAGATGACACAAGGAATAGGGGAACCAAGATAGGGGAACAATAGGGGAGAGATAGGAGAGCACACCCTAACAGGCTGTGCTGATAGGGGCAATAAGAAAGGTACTAAAAATAGAAACTGAGTCATATGAACCCTGACAAGTCTGTTCCACAAACAGCATGGCCAATGCCTTTTTATGGAGTGATATGAACTCCAGAGTGTCTGTATTGCAGATGTTGAACCAGTCTGCCCTGATAGGGGCAGACTTTCCCAGAGGTCACAGCAGGTGGCCAGTGACTGCTCTGGGGGGGTCAGCTGCAGTCATGAACCACGGTGCCCATTTGGGGAATGATTTCCCCACATTGGCATGCTTGAGAGCATGCCTGAAATTGTCCCAGCATTTGCAATAATTTGTACACTGGGCTTCCTGTATGGGAACTACCTTTTCCCTATCAAATCCTATTTATGCAGCACCAATGTGCTATACTTTGCTTTTCCATTCCTAAATATCAGCATATATTTGATGCTTGTACTTGGGATGGACTTATTCAAATATTCTCTATTTTCCATATTTTTTCAGGAATATTCCATGCAGAACTTGGCCCAGAATCATTTATTTCTGCTGTGCTACAGTTGTGGACCCATAGGCACCCACAAACCTTTACACAGTCAGCACTCCACCTTTGGACCAGGCATTTGGCCTGAATTCAAGCTCAGATGTCTCTGATCAATAAATATTCTGTAACTTGACAACCACAGCCTCTCAAGGCACTATTTTCCATGGAGATCATCACCTGAGATGTGGCTATCCATGGCTATGCAAACCAGTGCAGAAAACAGGGTGGACACCCTTCTTTTTGCCTGATCAGTGCCTAGTTCAGGGATCAGATCAGGTGATTGCCTTGGAATATTCTACCCCTTTCCATAACATTCTAGCTGTTTCCTTCTACTATTAGATAGAACTTTCCAGAACCATTATTCAGCTCCTGATCAGTGTTAGTGCAGTCATCAGAACCTGTGATTGGCTTGGAATATTCTACCCCTTTCTTCCACCTTCCACAACCTTCCAGTAGTTTCCATCTATTAATAGGTAGAATATTCCAGAACCATTAGCCAGCCCCTGTAAATACAATATATAAGGAGGTCAAATAGTAACATATTCTACCCATCTTCTGCACACCAGTGTGACTAGAGTGACATACAGTGTCATCCTCTATCTCAGTAACTGTTGATTGTCCAGTTCAAGGGTTGCTTACAGTTGTGTAACTGTACTTGATTGCACTCGAAGTAGTGATATTCCTGCTTTGGGCATGAGTGTAGTATCTGCCTCACATGGCTACAAATCTACAGGGTGAGATTGTCTGTCAATAGTCCAGCCATTAGTGCTCTTGTTTAAGTAACTAGTGTGTACTGCCTTTGCAGAGCATTAGAAGCTTGAACTTGTGTGAAACAGTTGCTAGACTACTTCACACATCACTGTTACCTGCTTCAGAGTGCCACTGGTTGGATGGTTGGATTCATCCATCTACTTCCTTTAGCCTCTAAGTGCATTCCCCTCTTTTTGGAATATCTGGACCCCTAAGCATCCATGAACTCTAGACTCTGGAAGTCTTATTCATTTCTTGCTGCTAAGAAATGTATTACTTTTCTGCGTATAGTCTGCATTGACCAATACAAAGGATTGTAACCAAAGTACAAATGTTAAATCATTTCTGGAGTTGTGCTGCAGCAGGGTTTGATATTCTTCTCAGCTGTTCATTCATGGAATTGTGGTGATTTAGAGTTTTCCCTAACACCATAATTTTGCGGGTTCCAAAATGCTTCCTCCAGTGTCTTCAATGCTGGGTCTTTTAAGGTATGGCTGGCATCACCAACCATATATTCCTTTCAAAGCTGATCAATCTCAGCTTTGATTTCTGATAGGGAAAACTCTTTGAGTTTGCCCAGTTGCTTAGCACCCTTGGGGATGCTAGCCAGGAGGAGGCCACAATTGTGGTCATATCCCTCCCAGATTGGGTCAGTGTTGTCCCAATCTTGACCCTCGAACCCTCAAGGATCGATCCAAAGCAATTTGTTTGGGTGATCATCCTCTTTGGTGAGATCAATCATTTCCCATGACGATGAAGCCATGGGCTGTGGTGGCATAATGGCAGGCAATGATTTGCCTGCCATAGCATGCGATAGCGATGAAACACTGAAGGAGGCTGCTAATAAAGCACCTCCTACATTCAAGACCAAGCTCATGACAGTTGTTATGACTATATTCATTAACGCCCAGATCCCCATGCATATGAAATCTATACTCCATTTGGGAACCGTCACGTCTCCATTATCTGTCCGATTGTCACTGCCAAATCTTGCCCATCCATCTCCGGTTCCAATTGATGCATCAGCATCACCATAGGAACCTGGACATCCATCCCCATCAGACTTGGACATACTCATGTAAGGCCATCGGCCTTGGAGACCCATCACCGGAGTAATTATTATTAGATTTCAAATATGTATTTAAGTTGCCCGACTGGGGACTTCATTCCCCAGTTCGAATATTGAATCATGCCTAGTTCCTAAGTCTGATCCTAACTCTCTAAGTTGTACTCTGTCTCTGAAATCTCGGATACTGGTATTAGTGAGGGTGCAGCACATAAGCTGAAGCCAAGTCCATTCTGACCCCCATGATGTACCTGACTCCTTCTCTGACTCCGACCAAACCTCTGACCCAATCTCTGACCCCCAATCAGACCTAGTGCATAACAGTATATTCGAACTGCCATACTCACTCCTACCAATGCCACGATCCACTGCCAGTTCTGAACGTGCATGAACCGTCGAGATGCCCGCTCCCAGCATCAACACCATCCCCAAGGTCATTGAAGAACAGATGGACCACATAGAGGCTGTCAATGAAGAGGACAACACCCCACCCTCCCCAAATCTGGCGCAAGCCATCTCTCTGCTCGCCAGCAGCATCTGTAACCCACAAGCCCCTAAGTCCTGGACCTTGGTCCGGGAACCTGACCCATTCAATGGCTCCAATCTGCAAAAGCTCTAGCCATTCTTGGTGCAATGCCAGTTGAACTTCCACAACCACCTCAACGTGTTCACATCCAATTGAGCAAAGGTCACCTTCGCCATGTCCTATCTCAAGGGTACCGCACTGGATTACTTTGAGCCAGCGCTCATGGACGACTCCAATGACCCGATATGGTCAGAAGACTACTCCAACTTCATCTCAGAACTTCAGACCAATTTCGATCCTTACAACCCTGAGGCTGATGCCAAGAATGAACTCGATTGACTTCAGATGAAGGAAAATCACAAAATCGCAAAATACATTGTGAGTTTCCAGCAGCTAGCCCTGAAAGTCCAATGGGGTGATGCTGCACTCTGATGCCAATTTTACATTGGACTCCCATCCCACATCAAGGATGAGATATCATGTGTTGGTAAGCCGGATACTTTGGTTAACCTTCACAAGCTCGCCCAATCCATCAATGCCCGTTGTTGGGAACATCAATCTGAGGTCTCTGGCGAAAATTTGACTAACAACAAATCAGACAAATCATTGGACAAGACCCCAAAGTCCAACAAGGGGTCCGATAAGAAGACCACTGCCACCTCAGGCCAGAAGTCAAACACAGGTAACGCTGCCACTTCCGGTTCCGGTCAGAATAACTCCAGAACTGGCAATAGCTCCAGAGCTCGCAAGAGCGCTCCGGACCTCTCCAACAAGCTGGGAAAAGATGGAAAACTTACCCAGCAGGAACACCAGCGTCGCATGGACAACAACCTCTGCCTGTTCTGTGGAAAGCCTGGCCACCAAGCCAAGGATTGCAACAAGGCAACCTCATCCACAGCAAAGGCAAAGGGCTGTGCCACCAATGCCATGACAGACCAAAAAAAATAGTAAGCAGTCCTATAGCCTCTGTATGGGCTGAGGGCTGCATTGGTACTCCCCGTACGACAAATGAGGTCTGCCTGAATGCATCCACTCTTTCCCACTCTGGCTCCCTTACCCTCTTCATCTACTCCAGCTCCATTCCCGATACCGCTATCCAAGCATTAATTGACTCCGGTTCTACTCACTGTTTCCTCAATTCCTCTTTTTCTGATTTACATAAACTCCATACATACACCATAACTCCAATATCGCTCTGATTATTTGATGGCACTACTAATGCTGTTATTTCATGAGCTATAGATCTGTCTATCCATTTTTCTGTCAGAGAAATCCAAAACCTTACATTCTATGTTACTCCACTTGACTCCAGCTGTTCTGTGGTTCTCAGACATAATTGGCTCACCTGCTACAATCTGTTGATTGACTGGGCATTGGGCCATATCACATTCTGTTCCCCAGTACAGGCTGTGTCATCCCCGACGTCACCAGCAACTTTAGGTGTGAAACTATCTTCCACCTCCGCTAACTCTGCTCTGACAGATGCTCCATCTACCCTGCCGTTTATATCAATGGTGGACACTATGGTCTTCACCAGACTAAGCAAACTGGATGGCTCTCACACGTTCCAGGTTCACCTCTCTGACCCGATATTCCTCACCACCCATTCCGCCCAATCAACTCCACTGGACCTATCTATGGTTCCTAAGGAGTATCATGAGTTCACCAACGTGTTCAGCAAGTCTAAAGCTGACTCCCTAGTGGAACACTGACCATACAATCTCAAGATTGAGTTGAATGACAACTCCACCCCTCCACTTGGCCCTATTTACTCACTATCCCAAAAAGAGCTACTGGCTCTCCAAACATTCATAGATGAGAACTTGGCCATGGGCTTCATCCACCCATCCCTATCCTCCCATGGAGCTCCGGTCCTGTTTGCCCACAAAAAGGATGGATCACTCCATCTATGCGTCAACTTCCATGGACTTAACAAGATCACCAAGAAAGACCAATACCCAATACCCCACACTGCAGACCTACTTGAGAGTCCTCGAAAGGCTAAGATCTATTCCAAAATAGATCTCCAACATGCCTACCATCTAGTCCACATCCAAGAAGGTGACAAATGGAAAATGACTTTCTGCATGCGATATGGATCTTTTGAATGATGTGTCATGCCCTTTGGACTAACCATTGTTCTGGCCACCTTCCAGAGGTTCATGAATGACACCTGTTGCCGACCTCCTCGATGTGACTGTCCTTGTTTACTTAAATGTCATTTTGGTATATTCGGATAACAAAGAAGAGCATTGGACACATGTCCAAGAGGTACTCCGACATCTCCAAAAACATGGCCTCTTCACCCATGCCAACAAATTGTGAATTCCACTCCAACTCAGTTGAGTATGTAGGCTATATCCTCTCCCTGGCAGGACTGACAATGTCTGATGACAAAATCAAAGCCATACAGGAATGGCCAGAACCACGGAAAGTCAAAGATGTACAGTCCTTCCTGGGGTTCACCAACTTCTACCACTGCTTCATTTATGGCTACTCCAATATCACCATTCTGCTCACCCATCTTACTAGGAAGGGTATCCAATGGAATTTCACTGACAAATGTAGACAGAGCTTTGAGACCTTAAAAAAGGCCTTTAGTTCTGCACCGATACTGACTCATTGGGTTCCAGACACTCCTATCCTATTAGAGACCGGTGCCTCTGACTATGCACTTGCCGCAATCCTGTCCATCATCTCTCTGGACGATGGACAAGTCCATCCGATTGCTTTTCACTCATGTACATTTACACCCCCCAAACTGAACTATGATGTCCATGACAAAGAGCTCCTTGCCATATATGAAAGCCTTCTGGATATGGAAACACTACCTTGAAGGCCCCTCCGATCCGGTGGACATCATAATGGACCACAAGAACTTGGAATATTTCTCCACAACGAAACTGCTCACCCAGAGACAAGTCCAATGGTCTGAATACCTATCTCAGTTCAATCTCGTTATCTGTTTCTGTCCTGGTCAACTTGGAGCAAAGCCCAATGCATTAACTAGATGCTGGGATGTCTACCCTAAAGAGGGGAATAGTGACTATGCCCCTGTAAACCCACACAACTTTCATCCTGTGTTCACTAACAGGCAGCTGGCATCATCCCTACAAGCATCCACCCTCATGACTCCCACCCTCCAAGCTGGACATCGACCACTCTGCTCTGACATCCACTCATCACTCCAATCCGATCCTGTTGCAGTTAAACACTTGGACAACCCTTTCGACCTGAAATGATCACTTGACCCTGAAGGACACCTCCGACACAACGACCAGATATACGTCCCTGATGCCAATGGTCTCTGACTCTGAGTTTTGCAGTATTATCATGATCACCTGATCTCTGGCCATTTCAGGCAAAATCACACACAAGGGTTAATCCAATGAGACTACATATGGCCAAAAATGCGAGAATACATTCAACACTACTGTAACTCTGTCAGGGTTCAAATAAGTCATATTCTATTTTTAGTATTTTCTCTTGACACCCCTATCAGCGCAGCCTGTCAGGGTGCGTCTCCCCTATTTCATTGCCCCTATCACTTCCCCTATCTTTCCTCCCCTATCTTGGTTCTCCTATCTGTCTCCATCATTTAGTATAAAGACTCGCCTTGGTGCAGTGTGATCCCCTCAGCTTGATCTCTGAGGATATCCGCTGTACCAGGTAAGTCCCATGTATTTATCAGAAACAGCTGTATAGACTGAGGATATCCGCTGTACCAGCTGGCATTATTTCTTATCGGCTCTCACTTATTGAGTATCTTGTTGTTGTGGCCTCGTCATCAGCGTCGCCCTCACAGAAGATCAAGCTCATAAGACGACCCCACACCTCATAACACTTTCCCTATTAACTACTTCACCGATACCATGACCGATCAGCTCCCTGAAGCCTATTGGGACACTCTAGGTGAAAGTGGTGGCTTTCTGCGAGCGTTGTTCAACACCCAGGCGCAGCAGCTCCAGCAGCTGCAACTCCAGAACCAGCACCTCCAAAGCCAGTTCGCCAATGTCCAGAACAACCTAGCAGATGCTGCCACTGCTGCCACCATTGCTGCAGCACAGACCATCTCTCAGACCACCTCATTTCCCACACCTTCCCCTACATCGTCATCCGTTCGCCCAATAAGGGCAGCTGAACCAGCCAAATTCAATGGAGATCGTGCAGAGACGGAAGGTTTCATTCGCTCTATCAGGCTTGCCATTGCAGTCCAGCCTACATCTTTCCCAGATGAGCGGACCAAGATCCTCTATGCCCTCTCTTTTATGACAGGAGGTTCTGCTGAAGTATGGGCGCACAATGAGACACAGGCAGTCATTGACAGGACCTCACCACTCTCCACCTTGGAGGAATTCATTAAGCAAGTGGAGAACGCTTTTGGGGACCCTGACCGCTCTCGAACAGCACGAACAAAGCTACACGATCTTAGGATGACACCTGGCATGGAAGCGGATGAATACACAGCACAGTTTGAGATACTAGCAGGAAGGACTGGGTTTAATGATGCAGCACTGGAAGATGCCTATGCCCGAGGGCTCCCTGCAATGATTCTTGACAAGATCCATGCACAGCCATCCCTCCCGTCTGATCTCAAGGCATGGAAGGAAGCGGCCTGTCAAATTGACCGCAACCACCGTCGTCTTCTAGAAGTGAGACGTGCTCAGACTTCCCTCACTCCTGCCCGCTCTACCCCATCCCGCCCTCACAGCACTCCGGTCATCTCTGTACCAACTACCTTGGCAACCTCTAATGGTGCTGCACCTATGGATATTGACTCCAACCGCCATCGCATTGACACTCGGACATGCTACAACTGTGGAAAGCGTGGCCATATATCCCCAGCATGCCCTGAACCACGCAAGGAACGTATCCGAGCTGATCTCACACAAACAGCAATTGCAGGCATGATATCGGAGTCAGTAGCAGCTGCACTGAAGGCCAAGGAAGAAGCGCAGAAGGCAGTAATTCCAAAGCAAGAGGAGAAGCAGGATTTTCAGGCCAGTCAGCAGTGAAGAGCATGCCCTGCCTGACAAACCGGTTTTCAGTTCTTGAATCATGTACTGTAGGGCTCACAAGCGATATGTTACACGCACACTCCCTTGTCCATCAGACTGAAACCAAAACAGCCATGCCTGAAACCCCTTCTCAACTTCCAGCTAAACATGATGACCCTCCTCGTCTCTACCTTCGATCTGCAGACATCCGTCGATGTACAAGAATTCCCATGAAAATCCATTCAGTAGACACTGGATACCCTCTAGCCGTGGATGCACTCCTCGATAGTGGTGCTACAGGAATGTTCATTGATGCAGAATATGTCAAAGCAGAGAAACTTCGAACACACCCTCTACCACGTGCCATACCTGTTTATAACATTGATGGGACCCCAAATGAAGCAGGTTCAATCAAGGAAGAAGTCAATCTCATCTGCACATATGGGACCCATACCGAACGTGCCACATTTTCAGTCACAAGCCTGGGAACCTTTGGCATAATTGTTGGGCACACCTGGCTTGTGAGGCACAACCCAGAGGTAGACTGGCGTACAGGAAAGGTACAGATGACTCGCTGCCCTGATTCATGTGGAGAAGTACCAGAACACAAAGAGCATTCGCTTGGTACAACTCCTTCAAATGGCAAGAACTCACACGGGCAACCCCAATACAAGGGAGACCGAACATTTGTTATCTTTGTAGAAGACTTGGAGAATATCTATGCTGGTTCAACAGTTTCTCAACAGCTCGCACAGAAGGCTGCAGAATCTACTCCAGTCAAAACCCTTGAGGAGATTGTCCCAAAGGCGTACTGGGGATTTAAGGATGTTTTTGCAAAGGAGTCCTTTGACCAACTTCCACCTCGAAAACTGTGGGACCACGCTATTGAACTCACTCCAGGAGCGCAACCCTTCAGCACAAAGGTCTATCCAATGTCCCCAAATGAGCAGAAGGAGTTGGACGCATTCCTTGAGGAGAACCTACGGAATCATCGTATTCGTCCTTCCAAGTCACCCATGGCATCCCCTGTCTTTTTGTGAAGAAGAAGGACGGTAATCTTCGTTTTGTGCAAGACTACCGCAAGCTGAATGATATCACAATCAAGAACGCCTACCCACTACCCCTGGTACCAGACATCATGAATAAAATTGCCGCAGCCAATGCCAAGTACTTTACCAAGCTTGACATCCGATGGGGATATAACAATGTGCGTATTAAAGAGGGCGATGAGTGGAAGGCAGCCTTTCGAACCAATCGTGGTCTATTTGAACCCCTGGTCATGTTCTTTGGTCTCACAAACAGCCCAGCAACCTTTCAGACGATGATGAATGGCATTTTCAAGGAGCTCATTGATGATGGCACTATGGTAGTGTTCATGGACGACATCCTCATTTTCACTGAATCCCTAGAACAACACCACACGATTGTGCAATCTGTCCTTGAAATTCTTCGGGCCAACCACCTGTACCTCAAACCAGAGAAATGCCTTTTCTCGCAACAGAAGGTAGATTATCTTGGATTGATTCTCTCACAGGGACAGGTAGCTATGGACCCAGTTAAGGTGGCCGGAGTCAGGGACTGGCCCACACCATGCAATGTGACAGAAGTCAAATCCTTCCTGGGTTTCATCAATTTCTATTGTCGCTTCATTGAGGACTTCTCACATATCGCAAAGCCTCTGAATCGGTTAACAAAGGCAGATACACAGTGGTCTTGGATACCTGATGGCCCAGAACAAGAAGCCTTTGATAAACTCAAGCAGCTTGTCACGTCAACTCCAATCCTTGTCCTCCCAGATCAAACCAAGCATTTTCGACTAGAGACAGATGCTTCAGCATATGCAACAGGTGCTGTTCTATCTCAACTCTGTGACGATGAGAAATGGAGGCCGGTAGGTTTTGTATCCAAGAGCCTTTCAGATGCAGAGCGCAACTATGCCATCCATGATAAGGAATTGCTCTCAGTCATCCGTGGACTAGAAGAATGGCGCCACATCTTGGAAGGGACCAAATACAAGATTGAAATCCTTAACGATCATCAAAACCTCACATATTTCCGTACAGCTCAGAATCTCAATCGTCGACAAGCTCGCTGGTCACTATACCTTTCTCGTTTTGACTTTGAACTGATCCACCGTCCTGGACGACATTCAGCCAAACCTGATGCCCTCTCACAACGTGTAGATCATAAGCGGGGGAGGAAGATAACCAGAACCAGGTTCTTCTTGGCCCTGAGCTGTTCCACATCGATGCGACATCCACCTATCCAGGGCCAGAAGCTCAAATGATCACAGGAGAAGGAGACATATTCCTGGTACGTGTGCGGAACTGCACCAACAGAGATGAAAAGGTTGTAAAGGCTCTTAAGGAACTTGGTCCCTCTCGGAATTTACGAGGACAGGAATGGACCGAGGAGAATGGACTCGTCCTCTATCGTGGCAAGGTATATGTCCCTCTTGACCCAAAATTGCGCCATGACATTGTAAGGGCACACCACGATACTCACATTACAGGTCACCCTGGTCGCTGGAGAACAACAGAACTTGTATCCCGCAGCTACTGGTGGCCTGGATTTGGACGATACATTGCCAAATACGTCAAGGGATGTGACCTCTGCAATCGGACAAAAACTTTCCCTGCTCCTCCTATGGGTAAACTCCTGCCTAATCGTGTCCCAGATCGGAGGTGGCAAGTGATATCTGTTGACCTTATTGTAGAACTACCCATCAGCCATGGCTATGATGCACTCCTTGTCGTTGTGGACCGTCTTTCCAAACGAGCACATGTTATCCCTACCACCTCTGACATCAACTCCATAGGAGTTGCACGACTTTTCCGAGACCATGTGTGGAAACACCATGGCCTTCCTGAGGAGATCATCAGTGACCGTGGCACCCAGTTTGTCTCTCAATTTATGCGCGAGCTCAATAAGCTTTTGGGGATCAAGGTTGCAGCATCCACAGCATATCATCCACAAACCGATGGTCAGACGGAAAGGGTAAATCAAGAAATTGAACAATACTTGAGGCTTTTAGTCAATCAGCGCCAGGATGACTGGATTGAGTGGGTTCCTCTTGCAGAATTCACATACAACAACCGCATCCACTCCTCCACGCAATCAACCCCCTTCATGCTTGATACAGGCCAACACCCAAGGCTTGGGCTAGAGCCAATCCGAGAGACACGACTTGAAGCACTGGAAGAATTCACTGAGCGTATGGAGACAGCCACCACTGAGGCTCGCTCTGCCCTGGAAAAGGCAGCAGATGATATGGCACGATTCTATGATGCCCATCGGCAAGCAGCCCCAGTATACAAACTTGGTGACAAGGTCTGGCTCAATGCACAAAATATCACCACCACCCGTCCAACCAAGAAACTTGATCACAAATGGTTAGGACCGTATGTGATTAATAAGGTGGTCTCACGAAATGCCTATGGCCTATGACTTCCCCCAATCTTTGGCCGCACGCATCCAGTGTTCTCTGTTGTCTTACTCCGTCCTTATGAAAAGGATCCCATCCCTGAACGCCAGTCATCTCCTCCACCACCTCCAGTCATTCGAGATGGAGTACAGGAATACGAAGTTGAGAAGATCCTTGACAGCAGAGTTTTCCGAGGAAGACTGGAATACCTGGTGCGTTGGAAGGGCTATGGAGCTGCTGACGACCTCTGGATCCCAGCTAAGGATGCCAGTGGGGCTAGAAGGCGCATTGCAGACTTCCATCAGGAAAATCCTGAAGCCCCAAGGCGTATTTCGGCAGCCACCTATGTGGCTCTTCCCTTCAGACGCTTTGAGAACTTCACAGAACCTCCCAAACAGGTCCTCTTTGATTGGACAGCTGGCAGGAACCCAACACGTGGTATTGGACACATTTCAGAGCCGCAGAATAGGCACAATGAATGAATCCACTTCCCCTTCCTCAGTAAAACCATCATCGTTCACTACCCAACCCACCATGCCTTACCAGTCTGAATCCACCCCTCTACGCTCACTCCGTTCCTACCCCTCAATCACTTGGTCAGTTGACTCAAGGGATACTGCACGTGCTGTAGAGGATTATAACCTCCCATCTCCACCTCCACAAGTTCATTTCCCCTTCTGGCATCGTAATCCATCCAGACGCCAGACATACTACATCGGGGACCCTCTATTCATCGGCAACTATGACATACCATATGCCTTCCAAGGGCTCGCCGGTAAAGTCACCTATGAGGGAGGGGAGATGATACTTGGGGCAGTTTTCAGCACGAACAATCCCATATCCCCTGGAGAGTTCACCATCCCACTTTACCCCAAGGCAGAGAAGAGTCACCATCAACACTCGTCATGGGCTCTACGTTGGCAGAGAGTGAGAAGGGACCTTGCAGAGTGCTTCAGGGTGTGTCTCTCTTGAGATGGATGGGACGATAGTGCATATCGAGACGACATGCATTAAGAGGGAGGTGATGTCAGGGTTCAAATAAGTCATATTCTATTTTTAGTATTTTCTCTTGACACCCCTATCAGCGCAGCCTGTCAGGGTGCGTCTCCCCTATTTCATTGCCCCTATCACTTCCCCTATCTTTCCTCCCCTATCTTGGTTCTCCTATCTGTCTCCATCATTTAGTATAAAGACTCGCCTTGGTGCAGTGTGATCCCCTCAGCTTGATCTCTGAGGATATCCGCTGTACCAGGTAAGTCCCATGTATTTATCAGAAACAGCTGTATAGACTGAGGATATCCGCTGTACCAGCTGGCATTATTTCTTATCGGCTCTCACTTATTGAGTATCTTGTTGTTGTGGCCTCATCATCAGCGTCGCCCTCACAAACTCCTGCACCACGTGTATGCACTCAAAATCAGAAAGGCACAAACCCTATGGAACGCTTAAGCAACTTCCAGTCCCAGAGCAACCATGGAACTCCATCTCCATGGATTTCATAGAGAAACTCCACCCATCACTTGGATATGACACCATACTCACGATTGTCGACAGGTTCACTAAACAGTCACTATTCATTCTGACGCATGACACCATCACCTCCACCTCACTAGCTAAATTGTTCGTTCTCCATGTATTCTCTAAACATGGAGTCCCATCACATGTCATGTCTGATCAGGGCTTGGAGTTTGTCTCCTTCTTCCACACATTAGGAAAGGCTCTTGACATGAAGCTTCATTTCACCTCCAGATACCATCCCGAAGGAGATGGACAAACGGAACAAATGAATCAGTCCCTGGAGCAATATCTCCGAGTCTATTGTAACTATCAACAAGACAACTGGGCTGATCTACTTCCGATCACAGAATTTGCCTACAACAACGCTCCAAACATGACTACCGGCATCTCTCCCTACCATCCGAACATCTCTGTCCACCCTGAGAAGGAACTCACCTCCACCAAAGCCCGCCAATTCATAACCAACCTCAATCAACTACACCAACATCTCTGAGAAACCATCTCCGATGCCCAGAAACAATATCAAGTCTCCACAGACCAACGCCACATTCTGGCTCTGGACCTGCAACTCGGAGACAAAGTATTCGTTAAGGCCAAACATTTCTGGACCACCCATCCATTGAAGAAACTCTCTGAGAAATACTTAGGTCCTTATGAGGTCATTGCTCGTGCAGGCAGCAGGTCCTTCACCCTCTGCCTCCCTGACCACTTCTGAGCAGTTCATCCAGTCTTCCATATATCAATGCTTGAACCTGCTACTACAAACGAGATCTCTGGTCACACACAACCTCCACCTCCCCTGATCATCATCGAAGGAGATAACAAATATGAGATATCTGAGATCCTGGACTCAAAGATTGATCATCGATACAAGTGCAAGCTCCAGTACCTAGTCAAATGGACTGGATACGAAGGCACCAACGAAGAGTCCTCATGGATCTCCGCATCCAAACTCAATCACACATCTGAATCTGTCTCTCATTTTCACTCCACTTATCCAGACAAACCTGGCCCTCTTATGAATCGATAAGTTTGATTACTAATGCTAATTCTATTATTTTGCATCATCATTTTATTACAAGTCACAAAGGAATTACAAGTCTGCCCAAAACTCCAAAGGAATCTCACTCCACCTCATTTTTCTCTGCTCTGAAAAATTATAAACAAAATCATTTTCATTTTTTTATGTTATACATTGCATTTCCTTTTTCCCTTCCCCTTGTCTACCTCAGGCTCCATCTCCAACTCATCATCACTCTCTACATCCAACACCCAATCTTTCTCATCCCCCATGTCTGAATCCTCATCCAAAGGGGCCATGAACTTCTGCAGCTGATGTAACTCAGCATCCGCTGACCCTCCAGAACCTCCTTCCATTTCATCGTCTTCACCAAGTCCACTAGCAACCCCTCCATCCACCGGAGGTGCTCCGACTGCAGGTTAACCAGCTGGATAAGCTGGCCCATGGTACTATAGGGCACAGAGACATGCCCTGTACCTGCACTGGTCATTGCCCCTTCTGACCCAACACCACTACCCCCGGCTGCCACAGCACCCATCTCCATCTGCCGCTTTTTGGTTGGATGACCTTCTGACTCTTTCTCCGCCCCTCCTTGTACCACTAGTTGGGGCTTGACACTCCGACTCTGGGGATTGAACTTTCCATCAATCCTACACCCTCCTTTCTGACCCCAACAATGATTGCAGGATAGAAGGTGGCAAGTTGGGCTGGTAGGCCACACACACTCCACACCAGCATCATGACACAAGTTGCAAATTATGCTGGGCCCGCCGAATGGCTCTGTCAGAGCCAGAGCCTTGGGTGGTCCACTCCTTCTTGATGCAGCCTCCAAGTGCTCCCTCTCCTCCTCCTTGTCCTGCTGTTCCACCGCCGCCTTCTCCATCTCATGCTTGTGAAGCTGGATCGCTGACCTAGTGACACGCAGCTCCTTCTTACGGGTCGCCAACACGCAACTCTCCGCCTTGCACCATATGACCCTCCGGTGACGAGCCAGGACGCATCGAGGACGCATATCGAACCACTCTGACAGTCCAACTCCGCCAGCGTCTTTTCGTATCAACTTTTAAATAGCGCCGCAACTCCCTATCCACCTCAGTCTCTAATTCGAGCCATCGATTGTCACTCGTGTTTCATCACCATCGATCATTATCAGCTTTCTATTCACACCGATCCTTTCATCATCATTCACATGGCTTCCCATTCTATTCCCCTCTCCAACATCACTTCTAATAATACGTCACACTGGTCTCTGGACACAGAGGACTATCAAAAATACGCTGAGCTCCATGGGCATGTTAAGCCACCTCCACGTGTCAAAATACTTCCAAAACTCTTTCAACGTCCAAGATCCCCACCATGTCTCTCTTATGCCATTGGCGATCCCATATTCTTTCACAATTCCGTTGAACCATATACATTCCTCGACATTTCACCTCTATATCGTAACACGGATAGAAGAGTCAAACGTGAGGTAGAATTTCAGTCGCCATTGCCGACCTATCCTCCCACTTCAATCCGACTCAGGTTACATCGCGTCAGGCAAAGGGACCAAATACTCTTGGAGCGGGATACCATATGGAGACGGATCACTAAGACAATAAGGAGTATTTGTTGTGGAAGCTGACGGAAGTCCTCATGTGACTCAGGGTCAATTAACCTTCGGAGCCATAGGGAAGATGGTATTGGTGGACATTTCTATTGTTCTTTTATATGACTCACCCCTGTTTCATCTTTTAATTCATTCATACACGACTTACTCATCCTTGTTCTATTTTTGGTTCTTTTATTACTCATCGCCCCCTATTCTTACAAAGATTACCCCTATCTGTCATTTCATTTCTCCATGATTTCCCCTTTAGTAGTTCAACTTCACACGCTTTGTCAGCTGGCTTGATCAGCATTTCTTGCATCATATCGCATCATTTGCTCCTCATATTGTGTTGTTGTGCTCTGGGGATTTGTATATAAAAGGGCGCTAGTCTTCGCCTTTGGAAAATCAACAAGTTTTCAGCCAACGCTCTAAAGTCAAAGTCCACGCTCTAAGTCTACGCTCTACGCTCTACATCACAATCCATCATCTCTACACTGAGGTAAAACACCTTGGTTCAACGATCAGATTTCCCTCCGCCACCGAGAGGTTGATTCTCCTGAAACCAGCTTTCGCGTACCTCCCAACTGGGCTCCACATTGTCATCCAGTCACAGAGCACGATCAGCCATCGGGACCGACCTTTTGCTCCCATCCTCATCCAACCACAGAGCACTATCCCACTTCCCTGTTACGTACCCCTCGCCCTGATTGATCTTTGGAGTGCTGAACAACTGCGTTACACACCGTCTGCTTGCTAGGACCGTTGCGCGCAGGCTTATAGGATCTATTCCTTAAGCGAACCGACACCGGTCCACCTCCCGCTTCTCTGTATCAGCACTTGGGTGCACCTTCAATGAAAAAACCATGACCTCGAGGTTCTTCTTGGTGGTAGCAGCATAAAGCTCCACCCTTTTGCGAGCCTCGACCATGGCTACCCAAGCCATCTCCTCATAACAATTCGAGGTCAGATCTGGCTCTGCATCCGTCCCAACATCCATGCCTGCCTCGGGCTCTGCATTTGCGTCGAGCTCCATGTTGGCATCAGGATCTGCCTCCACCTCCACCCTCTCCACCTCTGCTGCTTCATCTTCCTCAGCCACACCCACCACAAATAACGGCCGTGACCACAGACATAATGGCGAGTCCACTGTAGGGACAGTTGTCGGACGGGTTGTCTCTGTCTGCATAATCAAGATGATGGTGACCTTGGGGGTCCCTGCCTGTATTGGCACACTCGGACTCCCTGGGTGACTGGTCGCCCCTGCCCCAGTCACTTCCTCCTCTACTTCCATGGCGGCTTCTAGCTCATGTGCCTGCTCCTCCACTTCCTTCAGTCTCGCGGCCTCCATCGTGGCCGCAAGTTTCTTGACCCTGCGGGCTCTCACGGCTTTCACTTCCTCCTCTTTCCTTCTCCATTCTGTCTCTGCTGCCTCCTTCCATCTCCACTCCTCCTCCTCCTCCTTCCATCTCTGCTCCTCCTCCTCCTCCTTCCATCTCTGCTCCTCCTCCCAAATGGAGTATAGATTTCATATGCATGGGGATCTGAGTGGATTGGACAGGGATCTGGGCATTAATGAATATAGTCATAACAGTATCTCTCCATTTAAGGCTGAGCCCCTGAGGCCTCATGTCCATGGATTGAATAGGTGAGATGGTTGGGTGCAGTCAGAGTTATACTGGGGGTCTGGAGACATATAAAAGGAGGGCATGATTGAGGTCTTATCCTCAATGATGTCAAACCCTTTGGCAAGCATGAGTGTGGCTGAGCTTGAGCAGTTGCTCTTGGCCCGACGGAAGGAAGAGGAAGAGGAGTGGAGATGGAAAGAGGAGGAGGAGGCAGAATGGAGATGGAAGGAGGAGGAGGAGGCAGAATGGAGATGGAAGGAGGAGGAAGAGGAGTGAAGATGGAAGGAGGAGGAACCATCATGTCTCCATTATCTGTCTGATTGTCACTGCCAAATCTTGCCCATCCATCTCCGGTTCCAATTGATGCATCAGCATCACCATAGGAACCTGGACATCCATCCCCATCAGACTTGGACATACTCATGTAAGGCCATCGGCCTTGGAGACCCATCACCAGAGTAATTATTATTAGATTTCAAATATGTATTTAAGTTGCCCAACTGGGGACTTCATTCCCCAGTTTGAATATTGAATCATGCCTAGTTCCTAAGTCTGATCCTAACTCTCTAAGTCATACTCCATCTCTGAAATCTTGGATACCAGTATTAGTGAGGGTGCAGCACATAAGCTGAAGCCAAGTCCATTCTGACCCCCACGACGTACCCAACTCCTTCTCTGACTCTGACCAAACCTCCAACCCAATCTCCAACCCCCAATCAGACCTAGTGCGTAACAACAGTGCTCGTCTCTGAGACAAGTTACTTCAGACTTCTCATTGTTGAGAAGTCCTTTGAGTTCTTGGACCTGCACAAACAGGTCTGAGTCATCCTTGTACATTTTATCACAGTCTTCATGATAAGGTGTCATGATGTCATCTTTGATGTTGCATACAAGTTGTGGCCATGTGACTCTTTATGCTCTTTCCACCAAAGCAGTGGAAAGGTATAGTTGGCCCCATTTTGGGCCTCGATTAAGTGTGACACATATGCGTCACACTTGTTGCACCCATGAGGGTGATGGATGGCAGTGCCACCGTGCCATCTGCCAATTTTCCAGGTCATCTCATCTTGATGACCCCTGATCATATCTGCAGCACTCGTTACCAGTGCTGCCACTGTGGAAGTTTGTTCAACTTCCATTGGATGCTTGTCCTGAGCATCCATCATCTCCCTTCTGAGAGATGACATTTTGATGGGGGGGTTGTGGTGGTTCAAAGAAACACTGCTAGCCTTTTATGGCTGAGCTCAAAAATTCTTTATTGAGAATTTTTCCAGTGACTATGTCACATGGGTATAACACAATTAATTATTGCTGACCCCTTTTGTGCTACTATGAGTAGCACAACAGTGAACTGCTCCCTATGGGAGCAGTTTTTTCTACCATTGAGCTGCCTATTGTTATGGTAGCTCTATCCTTATCTAGGAACTACCATTTAATCAAGGTAGTTCCTCCTCCCTTTGTTGAGCTACCATCATTGATGGTAGCTCTTTGTCACATCCTGCTAGGAGCTACCTTTATTCTTGGTAGCTCCACTTCCCCCCCTTGAGCCCCATTAGATCTTTGGGGCTCTGTATCTCTGAGAACTACCATCTATGAGGTAGTTCTTGTGCTTGAGTCACCCCTCAAAGTTCTAAATAATTGTCTAGAGCTTCTAGGTCCTTACATGATGTGTAAGGTTCCCAGGTGATGTCTCCCAACATCCATAGAACTTGAAATTCAAGTTCTTTATCACTTATCCATCGATGAGCGATGATTTCATCAATGAGCCACTCCTGCTCATCATCATTCCCAAAGTTGTAAAATGACTTCACTTCCCATTTCAGGATTCTCACCTCATCATTCAGCACATATGGTCAAATGAGGCTGATGTGGAACATAGGCATAATGTGCCTACTAGTCAGTTCTGGTGGCAGTTCCAGTGTCACCATTGAAGCTTTATTATGGGCTTTGATTATTTTATAGGGCCCAATATACCTGGGCACTAGTTTGCTGGTTCTACCCTTAGGTAGAGTCAAGTTTTTCGTTGAGAGGTAGACTTTGTCACCTCTCTGGAAGGTTGGGCCTTCCCAACATTTCTTATTGGCATGAAATGTCTGAACGATGTGACTTTCTATAATCACATCATGTGCCACTAGCAGGTTTGTTTGAGCCTGCTGTGCGAATCATTTGACACCCTTGAACTTGGTGTCATTGTTAATGGGCATGTCTATTCTAGGCATATACCCATGGTTAAGCTCAAATAGAGTAAACCCCATTGTTGAGCTTATGTTGGAGTTTAGGGACACTTGTGTGCCCAATCCTTCTGATCACTTGGTACAACAGTATGAAGTATTTGGCCAATGGAATGATTTGCTTGTTCCATTGCTCCATCTGTTTGCGGATGGAATGCTGTGGACATAAGGAGTTTCACTGCCATTATCCACTGTAGTTCATGCCAAAAGATAGATGTGAATTTCAAATCTCAATCAGATACAATTGAGTCTGGTACACCGTGAAGGCATACAACTTCTTTAAGGAACAGCCATGCTACTCCTTTCACTGTTACACGCGTATTCATAGGTATTATATGTACCTGCGATGTGAAGTGATCTATGACTACCAGTAGGTAGTCATAGTCATTCAATTTTGGTAATGGACCCATAAAGTCCATACCTATCAATTGCCAGGGCCACTCCAGTACTGGCAAGCTATGAAGAAGCCCTGTGGGTTTCTTCATACTGTCTTTGTTCATTTGGCACTTCATACACGAAGTGCAGAATGATTTGACATTGGTGGTCATACTTGGCCACCAGTATGACCGTCAAATGTAATTCATGGTTTTTAGTTGACCAAAATGGCCAACTACTTGGTGCGCATGGTTGATTATTATCTCAATCAGCCCTTCAGGAATGCTGAGTGGGGTATACAGATGACATTGCATTTGTATATATTTTTGGTCCATATTAGACCATCACGCACACCAAATCATGTGTGTTCTTTAGGTGCTTCCAGCACCTTAGAAAGGACAGTATCCTTTCTATATGTACCTCGTACAATCTGCATGAGGTTGATCCCATACTCGACATGGGATCACAATGGTGTTCTGTCATCATCTGATGACATCACTCCAATGTCCTCTGTTTCTTTAGAGGAATTAGAATCATCATTCAATGATTCTGTTTGAATATTGAGTGCTTCAGCTTCTAGCGCTCTGTTTTCTTTTTTCTTGAGCAGTTGCCTTTGGGTGACTGCTGCTGTCCTGATCTCGATGAACCATTCCATGGGGAGCAGTTCTCCTTCAGGGTCAAGATGTACATCTGCATTTATGTAGATGGTGTTGGGATGAATCTCTGTTGGGGAGTCATCAGCATAGTAGTGCAATAGACAATCTGCTACTTTGTTCTCTACCCCGTCTATATGCAGGGTAGTAAAGTTGAAACAAAATAAGAACTCCCACCACCTAATCTGTCTAGGAGACAGGTTCTTTTGGGTCTCAAAGTATTCAAGACCCTTGTGGTCAGTTACTAGGACGAACTTTCATCCTAGCAGCTTATCTTCCCATCTCATTAAAGCTTTGAGCACACCTATAGTCTTGTGCTCATGGGTCTTACAGTGCTGTTGTGCAGCACTAAATTTCTTGGATAGGGATCTGGCAGGCCAACAGGTCTGCCAATCTTTTCCTTGTCCATAGACAGCTCCGACTCCAGTTTTGGAGCCATCAGTAATAACCCAAATAGTATCAGGGTTATTGGCATCAATGGGCTCAATATTGGAGCCCTACACACTAGGAGCTTGATGCTTTTGAAGCATTTCTCTAGCAGCAGCATCCATAAGAATGGACGATTATTACAAGCACAACCCAATAACAGGGTTGTGTATGCAGTTATGTCTGGCATATAGTGTGCCAAATACTGCACTAGTCCAAAAAAATGTTGGACTTCATGGTATGACCTAGGTCATCTCCACTCTCATATTCACTGCATTTTATCAGTGTCTGCATGCATGCCTTGGTCATCTATTAGGTGACCAAGGCAATCCATACTTGTTGAGTATAGATCAATCTTATCCTTGCTCAGGAACATATGTGCTTTCCTGAGCTCAGTGAACACCATCTCTAGGTGGTGTTCATGCTCTCATATAGTATGAGAGTACACAAATATGTTGTCCAGATATACATGGATGAATCTTCCAATATATTCTCAGAAGATGGCGGTCATGAGCTGCTGAAATGTCGAGGGGGCATTGCAGTCCCCTTGCTGCATGACTTGACTGACGAATGTCCCCAAGATGGTTGCAAATGCCATCTTGGGTATATCCATCAGTCTGACATGTATCTGTTCATACACCTCAGACATATCAAGTTTAGATCAATATGTACAGCGGGCAACATCGTGTCTAATGTTGTCCTGATCGGGGAAGGGTGTTACATCCTTCATCATATTATCATTCTGTTCACGCAAGTCAAACACAGTGTGGAGCTTCCCATTTTTTTTTGGGAATACATAGCATTGGTACAGCCTGCCAGGCTGTAGCCGATACCCACCATTTAGCAGTGGTGCATTGCAGAACTTTCTCTGAAAGTTCTGCTCAGTAGTGCTCTGGACACTTAGGCAAGCGATAATGTATTTGCTTGTCAGGATCCACGAGATTAATCTCATGGTTAACTTCCCTAAATGGGGGAAGTTCTAAGAGTATGCTGCCAAATAGGTCAGCATACTTTTCTTTCCATTGATCCCTCAACTGAGGGACCTGATCAGCCATGTAAGCAGTTGATCCTTCATGAGCTATTCACATTGTGCTCTTATTTGGATCCTCCATTGGGGAATCCTTTACCAAGTCTAGTCCTTGTGGGTAGCTTGTTTTTAGAGTTACCCCCTGTTATGACTATATTCATTAATGCCCAGATCCCTGTCTGATCCACTCAGATCCCCATGCATATGAAATCTATACTCCATTTGGGAACCATCACATCTCCATTTATCTGTCCAATTGTCACTGCCAAATCTCACCCATCCATCTCCAGTTCCAATTGATGCATCAGCATCACCATAGGAACCCAGACATCCATCCCCATTGGACTCAGACATACTCATGTAAGGCTGTCAGCCTTGGAGACCCATCACCAGAGTAATTATTATTAGATTTCAAATATGTATTTAAGTTGCCTGACTGGGGACTTCATTCCCCAGTTTGAATATTGAATCATGCCTAGTTCCTAAGTCTGATCCTAACTATCTAAGTTGTACTCCATCTCTGAAATCTCAGACACCAGTATTAGTGAGGGCGCAGCACATAAGCTGAAGCCAAGTCCATTCCAACCCCCACGATGCACCCCAATTCCTTCTCTGACTCTGACCAAACCTCTGACCCAATCTCCAACCCAACCTCCAACCCAACCTCTGACCCAACCTCCAACCCAACCTCTGACCCAACCTCCAACCCAACCTCCAACCCAACCTCTGACCCCCAATCGGACCTAGTGTGTAACAGTATATTCAAACTGCCATACTCACTCCTACCAATTCCGAACGTGCACAAACCGTTGAGGTGCCCACTCCCAGCATAGACACCATCCCTGAGGTCATCAAAGAACCAACGGACCACATAGAGGCCGTCAATGAAGAGGATGACACTCCACCCTCCCCAAACCTGGCGCAAGCCATCTCCCTGCTTGCCAGCAGCATCCATACCCCACAAGCCCCTAAGTCCCAGACCAAGGTCTGGGAACCCAACCCATTCAATGGCTCTGATCCATGCAAGCTCCAACCGTTCTTGGTGCAATGCTGGTTGAATTTCTGTGACCACCCTGACGTGTTCACATCCGATCAGGCAAAGGTCACCTTTGCCATGTCCTATCTCAAGGGCACTGCACTGGACTACTTTGAGCCAGTGCTCATGGATGACTCTGATGACCCGATATGGTCAGAAGACTACTCCAACTTCATCTCTGAACTTTGGACCAATTTTGGACCTTACAACCCTGAGGCTGATGCCAAGAATGAACTCGATCGACTTCGGATGAAGGAAAATCACAAAATCACAAAATCACAAAATCACAAAATCACAAAATACATTGTGAGTTTCCAGCAGCTAGCCCCAAAAGTCCAATGGGGCGACGCTGCACTCTGATGCCAATTTTGGTCTCCCATCCTGCATCAAGGATGAGATATCATGCATCAGTAAGCTGGATACTTTGGTAAACCTTCACAAGCTCACCCAATCCATCAACGCCCGTTATTGGGAACATCAATCGGAGGTCTCCCACAAAAATTGGCTAACAACAAATCAGACAAATCATTGGACAAGACCCCAAAGTCCAACAAGGGGTCTGACAAGAAGACCACCACCAACTCAGGCCAGAAGTGAAACACTGGTAATGCTGCTGCTTCTGGTTCCGGTCAGAACAACTCCAGAACTGGCAATAACTCCAGAGCTCACAAGAGCACTCCAGACCTCTTCACCAAGCTGGGGAAGGATGGAAAACTTACCCAGCAGGAACGCCAGCACTGCATGGACAACAACCTCTGTCTGTTCTGCAGAAAACCTGGCCACCAAGCCAAGGATTGCAACAAGGCAACCTCGTCAGCAGCAAAGGCAAAGGGCCATGCCACCAATGCCATGATGGACAAGTCCGACATCAAGGCGATGGACCCAAAAAAATAGTAAGCAGTCCTCTAGCCTCCATATGGGCTGAGGGCTGCATTGGCACTCCCTGTACAACAAACAAGGTCCACCTGAATGCATCCACTCTTTCCCACTCTGACTCCCTCACCCTCCTCATCTACTCCAGCTCCATTCCCGATACCGCTATCCAAGCATTAATTGACTCTGGTTCTACTCACTGTTTCCTCAATTCCTCTTTTTCTGATTTACATAAACTCCATACATATACCATAACTCCAATATCGCTCTGATTATTTGATGGCACTACTAATGCTGTTATTTCACAAGCTATAGATCTGTCTATCCACTTTTCTGTCAAAGAAATCCAGAAACTTACATTCTATGTTACTCCACTTGACTCCAGCTGTTCTGTGGTTCTCAGACATAATTGGCTCACCCACTACAATCCATTGATTGACTGGGCATTGGGCCATATCACATTCCATTCTCCAGTGCAGGCTGTGTCATTCCCAACGTCACCAGCAACTTTAGGTGCAAAATTATCTTCTGCCTCTGCTGACTCCGCTCCAAGTCTATATCAATGGTGGATGCTATGGTCTTCACCAGACTAAGCAAACTGGATGGCTCTCACACATTCCAGGTTCACCTCTCCGATCCAATGTTCCTCACCCCCCATTCTGCCCAATCAACTCCACCAGACCTATCTATGGTTCCTAAGGAGTATCATGAGTTCACTGACGTGTTCAACAAGTCTAAAGCTGACTCCCTAGTGGAACACTGACCATACAATCTCAAGATTGAGTTGAATGACAACTCCACCCCTCCACTTGGCCCTATTTACTCACTATCCCAAAAAGAGCTACTGGCTCTCCAAACATTCATAGATGAGAACTTGGCCATGGGCTTCATCCACCCATCCCTATCCTCCCATGGAGCTCCAGTCCTGTTTGCCCACAAAAAGGATGGATCACTCCATCTATGCGTCAACTTCTATGGACTTAACAAGATCACCAAGAAAGACCAATACCCAATACCCTGCACTGCGGACCTACTCGAGAGCCCATGAAAGGCTAAGATCTATTCCAAAATAGATCTTCAACATGCCTACCATCTAGTCTGCATCCAAGAAGGTGATGAGTGGAAAATGACTTTCCACACTTGATATGGATCTTTTGAATGGTGTGTCATGCCCTTTGGACTAACCAATGCTCCAGCCACCTTCCAGAGGTTCATGAATGATACCTTTGCCGACCTCCTCGATGTGACTGTCCTCATTTACTTAGATGACATTTTGGTATATTCAGATAACAAAGAAGAGCATTGGACACATGTCCAAGAAGTACTCCGATGTCTCCAAAAACATGGCCTCTTCACCCATGCCAACAAATGTGAATTCCACTCCAACTCAGTTGAGTATCTAGGCTATATCCTCTCCCTGGCAGGACTGACAATGTCTGATGACAAAATCAAAGCCATACAGGAATGGCCAGAACCACGGAAAGTCAAAGATGTACAGTCCTTCCTGGGGTTCACCAACTTCTACCACTGCTTCATTTATGGCTACTCCAATATCACCATTCTGCTCACCCAACTTACTAGGAAGGGTATCCAATGGAATTTCACTGACGAATGTAGACAGAGCTTTGAGACCTTGAAGAAGGCCTTTACTTCTGCTCTGATACTGACTCATTAGATTCCAGATGTTCCTATCCTATTAGAGACCAATGCCTCCAACTATGCACTTGCTGCAATCCTGTCCATCATCTCTCTGGATGATGGACAAGTCCATCCCATTGTGTCAGGGTTCAAATGAGTCATATTCTATTTTTAGTATTTTCTCTTGACGCCCCTATCAGCACAGCCTGTCAGGGTGCATCTCCCCTATTTCATTGCCCCTATCACTTCCCTATCTTTCCTCCCTATTATTCCCCTATCTTGATTCTCCTATCCGTCTCCATCATTTAGTATAAAGACTTGCCTTGGTGCAGTGTGATCCCCTCAGCTTGATCTCTGAGGATATCCACTGTACCAGCTGGCATTATCTCTTATCAGCTCTTATCTATTGAGTATCTTGTTGTTGTGGCCTTGTCATCAGCATTGCCCTCACACATTGCTTTTCACTTATGTACATTTACGCCCCCTGAACTGAACTATGATGTCCATGACAAAGAGCTCCTTGCCATATATGAAGCCTTCCAGATATGGAGACACTACCTTGAAGGCCCCTCCAATCTGGTGGACATCATAACGGACCACAAGAACTTGGAATACTTCTCCACAACAAAACTACTCACCCAGAGACAAGTCCAATGGTCCAAATACCTGTCTCAGTTCAACCTCATTATCCATTTCTGTCCTGGTCAACTCAGAGCAAAGCCCAATGCATTAACTAGATGCTGGGATGTCTACCCTAAAGAGGGGAGTAGCGACTATGCCACACAACTTTCACCCTGTGTTCACTAACGAGCAGCTGGCATCATCCCTACGAGCATCCACCCTCATGACTCCCACCCTCCAAGCTGTTACCATTATGGTTGTTGACCAACTCTGCTCCGACATCCACTCATCACTCCAATCCGATCCTGTTGCAGTTAAACACTTGGATAACCCTTCCGATCTGAAGTGGTCACTTGACCCCGAAGGACACCTCCGACACAACGACCAGATATACGTCCCCAATGCCAACAGTCTCTGACTCTGAGTTTTGCAGTATTATCACGATCACCTGATCTCTGGCCATTTTGGGCAAAATCACACACAAGGGTTAATCCGACAAGACTACGTATGGCCAAAAATGCAAGAATACATTCAACACTACTGTAACTCTTGTACCACATGTATGTGCTCAAAATCGCAAAGGCACAAACCCTACGGAACGCTTAAGCAACTTCAGTCCCAGAGCAACCATGGAACTCCATCTCCATGGATTTCATAGAGAAGCTTCCCCCATCGCTCGGATATGACACCATACTTGTGATTGTCGACAGGTTCACTAAACAGTCACTATTCATTCTGATGCATGACACCATCACCTCCGCCTCACTAGCCAAGTTGTTTGTTCTCCATGTATTCTCTAAACACAGAGTCCCATTGCATATCACATCCGATCGGGGCTCAGAGTTCATGTCCTCCTTCTTCCACACATTAGGAAAGGTGTTTTGGAACCCGCAAAATTATGGTGTTAGGGCAAACTCTAAATCACCACAATTCCATGAATGAACAGCTGAGAAGAATATCAAACCCTGCTGCAGCACAACTCCAGAAATGATTTAACATTTGTACTTTGGTTACAATCCTTTGTATTGGTCAATGCAGACTATACGCAGAAAAGTAATATGTTTCTTAGCAGCAAGAAATGAATAAGACTTCCAGAGTCTAGAGTTCACAGACGCTTAGGGGTCCAGATATTCCAAAAAGAGGGGAATGCACTTAGAGGCTAAAGGAAGTAGATGGATGAATCCAACCATCCAACCAGTGGCACTCTGAGGCGGGTAACAGCAATGTGTGAAGTAGTCTAGCAACTGCTTCACACGAGTTCAAGTTTCTAATGCTCTGCAAAGGCAGTATACACTAGTTACTTAAACAAGAGCACTAATGGCTGGACTATTGACAGACAATCTCACCCTGTAGATTTGTAGTCATGTGAGGTAGATACTACACTCATGCCCAAAGCAGGAATATCACTACTTCGAGTGCAATCAAGTACAGTTACACAACTGTAAGCGACCCTTGAACTGGACAATCAACAGTTACTGAGATAGAGGATGACACTGTATGTCACTCTAGTCACACTGGTGTGCAGAAGATGGGTAGAATATGTTACTATTTGACCTCCTTATATATTGTATTTACAGGGGCTGGCTAATGGTTCTGGAATATTCTACCTATTAATAGATGGAAACTACTGGAAGGTTGTGGAAGGTGGAAGAAAGGGGTAGAATATTCCAAGCCAATCACAGGTTCTGATGACTGCACTAACACTGATCAGGAGCTGAATAATGGTTCTGGAAAGTTCTATCTAATAGTAGAAGGAAACAGCTAGAATGTTATGGAAAGGGATAGAATATTCCAAGGCAATCACCTGATCTGATCCCTGAACTAGGCACTGATCAGGCAAAAAAAAGGGTGTCCACCCTGTTTTCTGCACTGGTTTGCATAGCCATGGATAGCCACATCTCAGGTGATGATCTCCATGGAAAATAGTGCCCTGAGAGGCTGTGGTTGTCAAGTTACAGAATATTTATTGATCAGAGACATCTGAGCTTGAATTCAGGCTGAATGCCTGGTCCAAGGGTGGAGAGCCGGCTGTGTGAAGGTTTGTGGGTGCCTATGGGTCCACAACTGTAGCACAGCAGAAATAAATGATTCTGGGCTGAGTTCTGCATGGAATATTCCTGAAAAAATATAGAAAAATAGAGAATATTTGAATAAGTCCATTCTAGGTACAAGCATCAAATATATGCTGATATTTAGGAATGGAAAAGCAAAGTATAGCACATTGGTGCTGCATAAATAGGATTTGATAGGAAAAGGTGGTTCCCATACAAAAGGCTCTCGACATGAAAGCTTCATTTCACCTCCAGATACCATCCTGAAGGAGACAAACAGAATGAATGAATCAGTCCCTGAAACAATATCTCCAAGTCTATTGTAACTATCAACAAGACAACTGGGCTGACCTACTTCTGATCGCAGAGTTTGCCTACAACAACACTCCAAACACAACTGCTGGCATCTCTCCATCCTTTGCTAATAAAGGCTACCATCCGAACATCTCTGTCCACCCTGAGAAGGAACTCGCCTCCACCAAAGCCCGCCAATTCGTAACCAACCTCAATCAACTACACTAAAATCTCTGAGAAACCATCTCTGATGCCCAGAAACAATACCAAGTCTCTGTGGACCAATGCCACATTCTGGCTCTGGACCTGCAAATCAGAGACAAAGTATTCATCAAGGCTGAACACTTCCGGACCACCTGTCCATTGAAGAAACTCTCTGAGAAATACTTAGGTCCTTATGAGGTCATTGCTCGTGCAGGCAGCAGGTCCTTCACCCTCCACCTCCCTGACCACTTCTGAGCAGTCCACCTGGTCTTCCATATATCAATGCTTGAACCTGCTACTACAAATGAGATCTCCAGTTGCACACAACCTCCACCTCCTCCAATCATCATCAAAGGAGATAACGAATATGAGATATCTGAGATCCTGGACTCGAAGATTGATCATTGGTACAAATGCAAGCTCCAGTACCTAGTCAAATGGACTGGATACAAAGGCACCGATGAAGAGTCCTCATGGATCTCCACGTCTGAACTCGATCATGCATCTGAATCTGTCTCTGATTTTCACTCCGCTTATCCAGACAAACCTGGCCCTCTTATGAATCTTTAAGTTCCATTACTGATGCTAATTCTATTATTTCACATCATCATTTTATTACAAGTCACAAAAGGAATTACAAGTCTACCCAACCTCTGAAAGAATCTCACTCCACCCCATTTTTTCTCTGCTCCAAAATATTACAATCAAATCACTTTCATTTTTTAAGTTATACATTGCGTTTCCTTTTCCCCTTCCCCTTGTCTACCTCAGGCTCCATCTCTGACTCATCATCACTCTCTACATTCAACACCCAATCTTTCTCATCCCCCATGTCCGAATCTTTGTCCAAGGGGGCCATGAACTTCTGCAGCCGACACAACTCAGCAGTCCACTGACCCTCCAGAACCTCCTTCCGTTTCATTGTCTTCACCAACTCCACTAACAACCCCTCTGTCCACCAGAGGTTCTCCAACTGAAGGTTAACCAGCTGGATAAGCTGGCCCACAGTACTGTTGGGCACAGAGACGCACCCCATACTTGTGCCAGTCATTGCTCCTTCTGATCCGACACCACTACCCCCAGCTGCCACAGCACCCATCTCCATCCGCTGCTTCTTGGTTGGATGACCTTCTGATTCTTTCTCTGCCCCTCCTTGTACCACTAGTTGGGGCTTGAACTTTCCATCGATCCTACACCCTCCTTTCTGACCCCGACAATGATTGCAGGACCAAAGGCAGCAAGTTGGGCCAGTGGGCCATACACACTCCATGCCTGCATCACAACACAAGTCACAAATTATGCTGGGCCCACCAAATGGCTCCATTGGAGCCAGAGCCTTGGGTGGTCTGCTCCTTCTCAATGCAGCCTCCAAGTGCTCCCTCTCCTCCTCCTTGTCCTGCTGTTCCGCTGCTGCCTTCTCCATCTCACGCTTGTGGAGCTGGATCGCTGACCTAGCAACACGCAGCTCCTTCTTACGAGTCACCAATACGTGATTCTCTGCCTTGCACCATATGACCCTCCAATCTGCCTCCTGCTTCTCTGTATCAGCACTTGGGTGCACCTTCAATGAAAAGACTGCAATCTTGAGATTTTTCTTGGTGGTAGCAGCATATAGCTCCACCCTTTTGTGAGCTTCAACTGTGGCTACCCAAGCCATCTCCTTGTAGCAATTCGAGGTTGGATCCAGCTCCACATCCCAACATCCACACCCACCTCAGGCTCTGCATTTGCATCAAGCTCCATGTTGGCATTGGAATCCACCTCCACTTCCACCCTCTCTGCCTCCACCATGTCATCTTCTTCAGCCACCCACTGCAAATAACGGCCGTGACCACAGACATAACGGCGAGTCCACCAGAGGGACAGTTGTCAGACAGGTTGACTCCATCCATGTGATTGAGATAATGGCGACCTCAGGGGTTCCCACCTGTATTGGCACACTTGGGCTCCCTGGGTGACTAATTGCCCCTGACCCGGTCACCTCCTCCTCTACCTCCATGGCTGCTTCTAGCTCGTGTGCCTGCTCTTCCACTTCCTTCAGCCTCATGGCCTCCATCGTGGCCACAAGCTCCCTGACCCTGCAGGCTCGCTCGGCTTTCACTTCTTCCTCCTTCCATCTCCGTTCCACCTCCTCCTCCTCCTTCTGTCTCTGCTCCTCCTCTGTTTTGGAACCTGCAAAATTATGGTGTTAGGGAAAACTCTAAATCACCACAATTCCATGAATGAGAAGAATATCAAATCCAACTCCAGAAACAATTTAACATTTGTACTTTGGTTACAATCCGTTGTAATGGTCAATGCAGACAATACGCAGGAAGGTAATACATTTCTTAGCAGTAGGGAATGAATAAGACTTCCAGAGTCTAGAGTTCATGGATGCTTAGGGGTTCAGATATTCCAAAAAGAGGGGAATGCACTTAGAGGCTAGAGGAAGTAGATGGATGAATCCAACCATCCAACCAGTGGCACTCTGAAGCGGGTAACAGCAATGTGTGAAGTAGTCTAGCAACTGTTTCACATGAGTTCAAGATCCTAATGCTCTGCAAAGGCAGTACACACTAGTAACTTAAACAAAGAGCACTAATGGCTGGACTATCGACAGACAATCTCACCCTGTAGATTTGTAGTCACGCGAGGTAGATACTACACTCACGCCCAGGACAATCACTACTTCGAGTGCAATCAAATACAGTTACACAACTGTAAGCGACCCTTGAACTGGACAATCAACAGTTACTGAGATATAGAGGATGACACTGTATGTCACTCTAGTCACACTGATGTGCAAATGATGGGGTAGAAATGGTTCTTTATTCAGAGGCAGAATGGGCTCCTTTTATATTGTATTTACAGGAGCTGACTAATACTACTGGAAACTTCTACCTATTAATAGATGGAAACTACTGGAAGCTAGTGGAATATATGAGAAGGGGGTGGAAGTTTCCTAGCCAATGAGCTGCTTGGATTTGCTCTGACTCATGGCATGAGTCATGGATGGAGTCATAGTGTGACTCAGAGCAGGAGTCATGGCAGGAGTCACCATTACTCAAATAACTCGGTCAATACTTCGTTTCCCAGGCTGATTAGCACAGCTATGGGTAGGCACAGCTTCTATTGAACTCTCCACTGAAAATGGAGTCAGGAGGTGCAGCAGTTGTGAAGATATTGAGGATTTACTGGCAGTGGTGACCAGATTGAGTCGGAGATTGAAATGAGTCATGTGATTGAAAATGAGTCAGTTGTCCAGGTGACTCCGGCTGACTTTGGGGCTGCTGACATCTGCAAAGGTTTGTGGGTCCATGTGGGTCCCAAAACTTTGCCCAGCAGAACAATAAGTTTGTAGACTCATTTCTGCATGGAAAATTCCCGAAAAAATATGAAAAAATAGAGAATATTTGAATGGCCCTGAATCAAGAGAAAGCAGCACATATATGCTGATATTTTAAGGCCATGAAGTGAAATTGTACAGTTTCGGGACTTTAAACAAGATCTTTTAAGGGAAAACCAGTTCCCATACATCCTCCTCCTTCCGTCTCTGCTCCTCCTTTGTTCTGCCTCCTCCTCCTCCTTCCATCTCCATTCTGCCTCCTCCTCCTCCTTCCATCTTCATTCTGCCTCCTCCTCCTCCTTCCATCTTCATTCTGCCTCCTCCTCCTCCTTCCATCTTCATTCTGCCTCCTCCTCCTCCTTCCATCTTCATTCTGCCTCCTCCTCCTCCTTCCATCTTCATTCTGCCTCCTCCTCCTCCTTCCATCTTCATTCTGCCTCCTCCTCCTCCTTCCATCTCCGTTCTGCCTCCTCCTCCTCCTTCCATCTCCGTTCTGCCTCCTCCTCCTCCTTCCATCTCCGTTCTGCCTCCTCCTCCTCCTTCCATCTCCACTCCTCTTCTTCTTCCTTCCATTGGGCCAGGAGCAACTGCTCAAGCTCAGCCACACTCATGTTTGCCAAAGGGTTTGACATCATTGAGGATAAGACCTCAATCATGCCCTCCTTTTATATGTCTCCAGACCCCCAGTATAACTCCAACTGCACCCAACCATCTCACCTATTCAATCCACGGATATGGGGCCTCAGGGGCTCAGCCTTAAATGGAGAGATACTGTTATGACTATATTCATTAATGCCCAGATCCCTGTCTGATACACTCAGATCCCCATGCATGTGAAATCTATACTCCATTTGGGAACCATCATGTCTCCATTTATCTATCCGATTGTCACCGTCAAATCTCACCCATCTGTCTCCAGTTCCAATTGATGCATCAGCATCACCACAGGAACCTGGACATCTGTCCCCATTGTCGGTTCGCTTATGGAATAGATCCTATAAGCCTGTGCGCAATGGTCCTAGCAAACAGACAGTGTGTAACGCAGTTGTTCAGCACTCCAAAGATCAATCAGGTCAAGGGGTAGAAGTAGCACTGAGTAATAGGGAAGTGGAATAGTGCTCTGTGGTTAGATGGGGATGGGAGCAAAGGTCGGTCCTGATGGCTGATCGTGCTCTGTGACTGGATGACAATGTGGAGCCCAGTTGGGAGGTATGCGAAAGCTGGTTTCAAGAGAAGCAACCTCTTGGTGGCAGAGGGAAATCTGATCATTGAACTAAGGTGTTTTACCTCAGTGTAGAGATGATGGATTGTGATGTAGAGCATAGAGCATAGACTTAGAGCATGGACTTTGACTTTAGAGCGTTGGCTGAAAACTTGTTGATTGATTCCAAAGGCGAAAACTAGCGCCCTTTTATATACAAATCCCCAGGGCACAACGACACAATATGAGGAGCAAATGATGCGATATGATGCAAGAAATGCTGATCAAGCCAGCTGACAAAGCGTGTGAAGTTGAACTACTAATGGGGAAATCATGGAGAAATGAAATGACAGATAGGGGTAATCTTTGTAAGAATAGGGGGTGATGAGTAATAAAAGAACCAAAAATAGAACAAGGATGAGTAAGTTGTGTATGAATGAATTAAAAGATGAAACAGGGGTGAGTCATATAAAAGAACAATAGAAACATCCACCAATACCATCCCTATGGCTCTGAAGGTAAATTGACCCTGAGTCACATGAGGACTTCAGTCAGCATCCACAACAAATATGTCTTAGTGATCTGTCTCCATATGGTATCCCGTTCCAAGGGTATTCGGTCCCTTTGCCTGACACAATGTAACCTGAGTCGGATTGAAGTGGGAGGATAGGTCAGCGATGACTGAAATTCTACCTCATGTTCGACTCTTCTATCTGTGTTACGATATAGAGGTGAAATGCCAAGGAATGTATATGGTTCAATGGAATTGTGAAAGAATATGGGATCACCAATGGCATAAGAGAGACATGGTGGGGATCTTGGACATTGAAAGAGTTTTGGAAGTATTTTGACATGTGGAGGTGGCTTAACATGGCCATGGAGCTCGGCATATTTTTGATAGTCCTCTGTGTCCAGAGACCAGTGTGATGTATTATTAGAAGCGATGTTGGAGAGGGGAATAGAATGGGAAGCCATGTGAATGATGATGAAAGGATCAGTGTGGATAGAAGGCTGATAATGATCGATGGCGATGACACACGAATGACGATCGATGGCTAGAATTAGAGACTGAGGTGGAGAGGGAGTTGCAGCACTATTTAAAAGTTGATATGAAAAGACACTGGTGGAGTTGGACTGTCAGAGTGGTTCAATATACGTCCTCGATGCATCCTGGCTCGTCACCATTGGACTTGGACATACTCATGTAAGGCTGTCAGCCTTGGAGACCCATCACCAGAGTAATTATCATTAGATTTCAAATATGTATTTAAGTTGCCTGACTGGGGACTTCATTCCCCAGTTTGAATATTGAATCACGCCTAGTTCCTAAGTCTGATCCTAACTATCTAAGTCATACTCCATCTCTGAAATCTCGGACACCGGTATTAGTGAGGGTGCAGCACATAAGCTGAAGCCAAGTCCATTCCGACCCCCACAATGCACCCCAATTCCCGCTCCGACTCCAACCCAACCCCCGACCCAACCTCCAACCCAACCTCCAACCCAACCTCCAACCCAACCTCCAACCCAACCTCCAACCCAACCTCCAACCCAACCTCCAACCCAACCTCCAACCCAACCTCCAACCCAACCTCCAACCCAACCTCCAACCCAACCTCCAACCCAACCTCCAACCCAACCTCCAACCCAACCTCCAACCCAACCTCCAACCCCCAATCGGACCTAGTGCATAACACCCCCTTGGCATCAATTATTTGCACCAATACTCCTTCGCATTGAGTTTATACCCCATGATGGGGTATGAAGAGCATCAGTATTATGCTCTTCATTGGTGGGGACTTCTTCAGTTCCCATCATAATTTGGCCTGGGCCATTAAAGTCCAGGCATATTCCTAGCTTTTGTAGGAATGGAGTACCAAGTATTACATCATAATACTCAACATTTGTGACATCGAAATATTCTTCAATGTCTCAACTACCAAACTTTATGATACTCCTGCTCCCAATGCACACTAATTGCAGTGCGATGGGTTGCTCTAGCACGAAGGTTTTCATACCTGTCACACATGTGAATTCAGGGGATATCATTATCCCCTCACTTCCACTGTCTAATAGACAGTGGGCTAGTGTTCCACCAATCTCTCAATACCCAGAGATTGTTTTGTTGTCTATGTGCAGTCTATCTGGTCATGCTGTCAACTTCTGTCAGTGTTACATACTAGGTCCAATTGGGGGTCAGAGATTGGGTTAGAGTCAACAGTTGGAGTCAGAGCAGGAATCAGGGTGCATTGTGGGAGGTCAGAACAGACTTGGCTTCAGCTTATGTGCTGTGCCCTCACTAATACCAGTGTCCGAGATTTCGGAGACAGAGTACAACTTAGATGGTTAGGATCAGACTTAGGAGCTAGGCATGATTTGATATTTGAACTGGGGAATGATGTGATGGTTTCCAAATGGAGTATAGATTTCATGTGCATGGGGATCTGAGTGGATTGGATGGGGATCTGGGTGTTAATGAATATAGTCATAACAGTCAGCTCCTATGGTCATACATAGGTTTGGCCAATATGTTGACACTGACAGCAGCTATATGCAGCTGTCATGATTCCCTGCTTCTTGGGAATCTTGTTGCACCACAGAAACACACTGCATAGGTGTGTCTCAGTAGAATTCAATCATTGGGTCAAATTCATATTGCATTAGAGCTATACATTGGTGTAGCCTCCCTCTCAGGGGCATCATCTTGGTCGTCCCATTCGTATGGGGCAACCTCTTCATCCCACTTCTATAGCTGATCTTTTTTCATCTAGATGGTCCTTGGGATCATCTATCTACCTTATCCTCCACTATGTGTGAGGACATGTCCTTTTGGACTGCAGCCAACCTTACATTGCCCTTTAATTTGGGGCAGCTAGGTTGCATGTGACCTGTCTGGCCACATTCATAGCACACAACATTACTAGTAATGTTGGTTGATTGATCAGCACTTGCATGTGCTGGTGGTTTCAATTGATAATTACCCTTGAAAAGGTAATTATTGGAATTGGACCCCAAGCTTCCATTATGGGGTTCCAACCTTGACACACTTGCTTGTTGTGAGTGTGTTGGGAGCCATATACACACATCCTTGGGGCATGGGTCAACTCCCCATATTCATCATACCAGTAGTTCTACTGACTACTGGTGTATGGGAACCACCTTTTCCTATCAAATCCTATTTATGCAGCACCAATGTGCTATACTTTGCTTTTCCATTCCTAAATATCAGCATATATTTGATGCTTGTACCTAGAATGGACTTATTCAAATATTCTCTATTTTTCTATATTTTTTCAGGAATATTCCATGCAGAACTCAGCCCAGAATCATTTATTTCTGCTGTGCTACAGTTGTGGACCCATAGGCACCCACAAACCTTCACACAGCCGGCTCTCCACCCTTGGACCAGGCATTCAGCCTGAATTCAAGCTCAGATGTCTCTGATCAATAAATATTCTGTAACTTGACAACCACAGCCTCTCAGGGCACTATTTTCCATGGAGATCATCACCTGAGATGTGGCTATCCATGGCTATGCAAACCAGTGCAGAAAACAGGGTGGACACCCTTTTTTTTGCCTGATCAGTGCCTAGTTCAGGGATCAGATCAGGTGATTGCCTTGGAATATTCTATCCCTTTCCATAACATTCTAGCTGTTTCCTTCTACTATTAGATAGAACTTTCCAGAACCATTATTCAGCTCCTGATCAGTGTTAGTGCAGTCATCAGAACCTGTGATTGGCTTGGAATATTCTACCCCTTTCTTCCACCTTCCACAACCTTCCAGTAGTTTCCATCTATTAATAGGTAGAATATTCCAGAACCATTAGCCAGCCCCTGTAAATACAATATATAAGGAGGTCAAATAGTAACATATTCTACCCATCTTCTGCACACCAGTGTGACTAGAGTGACATACAGTGTCATCCTCTATCTCAGTAACTGTTGATTGTCCAGTTCAAGGGTCGCTTACAGTTGTGTAACTGTACTTGATTGCACTCGAAGTAGTGATATTCCTGCTCTGGGCATGAGTGTAGTATCTACCTCGCATGACTACAAATCTACAGGGTGAGATTGTCTGTCAATAGTCCAGCCATTAGTGCTCTTGTTTAAGTAACTAGTGTATACTGCCTTTGCAGAGCATTAGAAACTTGAACTCGTGTGAAGCAGTTGCTAGACTACTTCACACATTGCTGTTACCCGCTTCAGAGTGCCACTGGTTGGATGGTTGGATTCATCCATCTACTTCCTTTAGCCTCTAAGTGCATTCCCCTCTTTTTGGAATATCTGACCCCTAAGTGTCCGTGAACTCTAGACTCTGGAAGTCTTATTCATTTCTTGTTGCTAAGAAATGTATTCCTTTTCTGCATATAGTCTGCATTGATGTTAAGTGCTGAAAACTCAGAGTTTAAAGGAGTAGCTGGTGTTCAGATACTAGTGAGGAAGGGGATGGGACTTTACTGTTCCAGTTCAACCAGAGACAGATGGGGACAAATAACTATTGAGTCAGATCAAGTGGACTTGGCTTCAACTTATGTGTTGCGTCCCCTCGAATCGTTGCTCCAATATTTTGGGGTTCGGAGTACAGAGTTGGATCAAAGATCTGGAGTTCAACTTGTCAAGAAGATACTTGTCAAGAAGCTAGTAACCAAGAAGCTGATGGGGAATCTTAGTCGATATACGAACTACTGTAACATACAAGAAGTAGCCTGTATAAGTATGACGCTTGTTCAGAAATACAACAAATACGTATATACAACCTATTTTCCTCAAATTTTATACAATACACTTCAATTCAAACTCATTTTCATATTTCAACATGATTCTCAAATTTTACACAATATACTAGATTAAAACCTATTGTGATATTTTGGCATAATTCTCAAAAATAACTGTTTTTTCCCCATTTAGTGGTGGCAACTCTCTTGAGGGAACATCCATATCATTGATTCTTTCTTATACAATACTTGTAACATAATTTGAACTATCTTTAATTCCCACCTGGTATTTGTATATCTAAATACCCTATATAATACCAATTATATTAATACATACATTCCTATTATATCCATGTAAATAATTATGTTCATCTCAACCAAATATCTCATCTTTTAAAGTTTATTAAAATATAGAATATATGTTTATATTTATGAAAATTTCACACATCCGAAATCTTTTAAGATATCCAAATTGTAACTCCCTGGCTTTATGTATCATTGAAATCCTGATGTATATCTCCTATACATCAGAATATTGTATACTGACATGATTCCGAACAAGCGTCTATGTAGAGAATTGAATGGTAAAACTAAAAGCAATAAGACAATAAGACTAATATGGAATACAACATGGAAAGGAGTTCAGAGTTTGGACTCATGTCTGAACTAATACTAAACAATTATAACGGTTGTTGTAACCCATAAGAAGAAGACTACTAATGAGGAGAACAATGGCAGGGTCCGGAGTTGACGGAGGTGGAGTTGACAGAGGTGGAGATGGAATCTGGAGATCGGAACTCAGTGTTACAGGATGTAACAATTGACCAATCCAAAGGATTGTAACCAAAGTACAAATGTTAAATCATTTCTGGAGTTGTGCTGCAGCAGGGTTTGATATTCTTCTCAGCTGTTCATTCACGGAATTGTGGTGATTTAGAGTTTGCCCTAACACCATAATTTTGTGGGTTCCAAAACAACTGGTCTATGGGTTGAGGAGGACGCATTAGTCGCGTTCTCCAGGCATCGCATACCATGGTGGTATCACATCACTTCCTCTATCATTCAAGCAGTTTCATACAACTGCTCGATACTGCTGAATTCAGCATTGAAGCCCTTCTTGAGGACTTCTTGTCTCAGAGGTTCACGCATTGTGGTTACAAACCTCTTCCTGTATGTGTATGCATCCGGCAGCATTATCATGCGACCCACATACTTATCTAGGTCATTCATCAATTCGTGAATGGTCCTTTGACCCTGTATTACAGAGTCAAATTTATTTGATGCATGGTGATGCGTCAGGGTGTGTAGGAATCTACACTGCAATCCTTGGATTGCAGTTTCCAGGGTCCAGTCTTGGACTGCCCTGTTGTAGTGTTCTACATTCCTGTAGAACCATTCCTGGACTCACCTTTAAGGTGAGTGCCTAAGTACAATAGCTGAAACTTTGTACTTGATGGCCCTAGACACTTGTTCGGAATCATGTCAGTATACAATATTCTGATGTATAGGAGATATACATCAGGATTTCAATGATACATAAAGCCAGGGAGTTACAATTTGGATATCTTAAAAGATTTCGGATGTGTGAAATTTTCATAAATATAAACATATATTCTATATTTTAATAAACTTTAAAAGATAAGATATTTGGTTGAGATGAACATAATCATTTACATGGATATAATAGGAATGTATGTATTAATATAATTGGTATTATATAGGGTATTTAGATATACAAATACCAGGTGGGGATTAAAGATAGTTCAAATTATGTTACAAGTATTGTATAAGAAAGAATCAATGATATTTGGATGTTCCTTCAAGAGAGTTGCCACCACTAAATGGGGAAAAAAAGAATTATTTTTGAGAATTATGCCAAAATATCACAATATGTTTTAATCTAGTATATTGTGTAAAATTTGAGAATCACGTTGAAATATGAAAATGAGTTTGAATTGAAGTGTATTGTATAAAATTTGAGGAAAATAGGTTGTATATACGTATTTGTTGTATTTCTGAACAAGCGTCCTAGAAGATTATTCATCTTCAGCCATCATAGCATACCTGCTACAAAGATCTCAAACTCTTTGAGATCTGTGCCTCCTGCATATTGCTCAGGAGGCAATACTTTAATGCCCGCCTTGGCAAGTACAGACTTCTCTGGGTCTGTGTCTCTATTATTGACTATGGCTACTCACACCATGCGAGTAATGCCATCAATAGGATCAATTGTGTCCAATTGATCCGGTATGCCTTGACCTTCTAGGGTAAATGGTGCTGATTGTTCCCTGTTATGGGGAACATCTTCTTGAGGTACCCATTGGGTATCTCATTGTTCATGGCAGGTGTCTCCTGAAAGGCCTGCCACTTGTGCATGCTGATAACTGTCCAGTGCATGTCGTGACTGTTGATTCAAATTGACAGCCACATTGAGCTCTTGCTGGGGCTGCTGCTCTCTAAACAGCTGGCTGAGTTCTTGCTCTGCATGTTTAGCCTTCCATTCAAGGGCTAATCTATGTTTACAAGAAGCCTCAACTTCTCATTGATCCATGGCCCGATCTCTTGATCAAGCTCCTTTGCCATAGATTGAGGAGTTTCCTCTTCAATCTGCCTTGCTGGGATTACTGGGTCTCTAATTCCCTCCATTGGGGGAATTTCATTTTCTCTGTCTATCTGATCATTCAGTTGGACCCTCTCACCCCAGGGAGGTCCAGACTCTCTGGAGTCAGATTCTTGTCAAGAATCTGATCTTCAGCAATGCGACTTGTGTCACTCAGATTTAACATCATTCCTAGCTCTGCTATTTGCTGCCCCATAGTAGTGGCAGCATGCCCTGCTTCAGCAGCCATGTTAGCTGCCTGAGCACTAGCTTCACTAATGCTCTTCATCTCATGTTGATTATGCATGAGTTGTTCAGTCAATCTTGCGATTGACCTGTGGGTTTCATGCCACTCCGTGCTGTGTGATTCCCAAGTAGAAGTATCGCTACTTCTACTTGTGCTTGTATATTGAGCATGTTCCTTTCCTTTAGGAATATTGGAGACAGTGGATGACTGTCTCCTCATTTCTTCTCTAATCAAAGAACCACTCAATGAAGGGTTCTTGTTCAACAGATGATCTATTGTGCGATCATCTGTGCAGTCTCATGATTGCGGCAACTCTCTTCTAGAGTCTTCCTTATGAGAAGTCCCTGCGACTTCTCTAGGGTCTAGCTCCCCTTCCTGGGAGCTTCTGCTGCTGGCTACGTGCTGCCATTCATCATTTATGATGTCCTGTGTGCTGCCAGCATGACTCACTCTACTGTGAGTCATCATTATGATGACTCCTTTCTTTCTTCTATCTTTGTAGGCTAACTAAGTTAGTCTACTAGTTGCTCACTTATATGAGTGACTGGGGGGGTTGGTATACTTCTGTACACCAGCAACAGCTGGTTTTCTAGTATTGACTAGAAAACTTCAATAATGAGGAAGAATCAGTTGATTCTTCCTTTGGAAGTTCAAAAAAGTGTTAATGGGTGTCTTAGTTCACACCGTTGCACAGAACTCAACCAAGTGTATTGGTTGGGTGATATGCTGTACAGTGTGGTAATTACTAAGTTCTGTCCATTATATGTGGACCCACACGTGTACTTGGGTCCACTGGCTTACATAATAACTAATACATATGCACCCTATGGGCACATATATCTATCAAGAAGACAGCATTCCTTAATGGAATGCTGCATACATTAATTATAACTATCTAGCTATATACTATAGTAAGTAAGTACCTTGGGTACTTACAGTAACCAAAGTACAAGTGTTAAATGTTTCTGGAGTTGTGCTGCAGCAGGGTTTGATATTCTTCTCAGCTGTTCATTCACAGAATTGTGGTGATTTAGAGTTTGCCCTAACACCATAATTTTGCAGGTTCCAAAACAGGTTGCCTTGTTGCAATCCTTGGCTTGGTGACCAGGCTTTCTGCAGAACAGACAGAAATTGTTGTCCATGTGGCGCTGGCATTCCTGCTGGGTAAGTTTGCCATCCTTTCCCAGCTTGGTGGAGAGGTCCAGAGTGCTCTTGCGAGCTCCAGAGTTATTGCCAGTTCCAGAGTTGTTCTGACCAGAACCGGAAGCAGCGTTTGACTTCTGGCTGGAGTTGGTAGTGGTCTTCTTATCAGACCCCTTGTTGGACTTTGGGGTCTTGTCCAACAATTTGTCCGATTTGTTGTTAGCCAAATTTTTGCAGAAGACCTTGGATTGATGTTCCCAATAATGGGTGTCAATGGATTGGGTGAGCTTGCAAAGGTTAACCAGAGTATCCAGCTTACCGACATGGGATAACTTGTCCTTGATGTGGGATGGGAGACCAACATAAAATTGGTGTCGGAGTGCAGTGTTGTCCCATTGGACCTTCAGAGCTAGCTGCTGGAAACTCACAATGTATTTTGCAATCTTGTGATTTTCCTTCATCTGAAGTCAATCAAGTTTCTCAGCATTAGCCTTGGGGTTGTAAGGACCAAAATTGGTCCAGAGTTCAGAGATGAAGTCGGAGTAGTCCTCTGACCATATTGGGTCATCAGAGTCATCCATGAGTGCTGGCTCGAAGTAGTCCAGTGCAGTGCCCTTGAGATAGGACATGGCAAAGGTGACCTTCACCTGATCAGATGTGAATGCGTTGGGGCAGTCATGGAAATTCAACCAGCATTGCATCAAGAATGGTTGGAGCTTGCATGGATCGGAGCCATCCCTTGGTCCAGGACTTAGGAGCTTGTGGGGTATGGATGCTGCTGGTGAGCAGGGAGATGGCTTGCGCCAGATTCGGGGAGGGCAGAGTATCGTCCTCCTCATTGACAGTCTCTATGTGGCCCATCAGTTCTTTGACCTCCAGGATGGTGTCAATGCTGGGAGCGGACACCTCGATGGTTCATGCGTGTTTGGAATTGGCAGTGGATCGTGGCATTGGTAGGAGTGAGTACAGCAGTTTGAATATACTGTTATGCACTAGGTCTGATTGGGGGTTGGAGTTTGGGTTGGAGTCTGGATTGGAGTCAGAGTCTGGATTGGAGTCGGAGCTAAGATTGGGGTGTGTCGTGGGGGTCAGTGTTTTGGAACCCACAAAATTATGGTGTTAGGACAAACTCTGTGGATGAACAGCTGAGAAGAATATCAAACCCTGCTGCAGCACAACTCCAGAAACAATTTAACATTTGTACTTTGGTTACAATCCTTTGTATTGGTCAATGCAGACTATATGCAGAAAAGTAATATGTTTCTTAGCAGCAAGAAATGAATAAGACTTCCAGAGTCTAGAGTTCATGGATACTTAGGGGTCCAGATATTACAAAATGAGGGGAATGCACTTAGAGGCTAAAGGAAGTAGATGGATGAATCCGACCATCCAACCAGTGACACTCCGAAGCAGTGTCAGTTTGCTTATGGAATAGATCTTATAAGCCTGCATCCAATGGTCCTAGCAAACAGATTGTGTGTAATGCAGTTGTTCAGCACACCAAAGAACAGTCAGGCTGAGGGGTAGCACTGAGTATGGGTAAGTGTAATAGTGCTATGTGTCTGGGAAGGGTGAATGAAGAGGGTGCTGTCAAGCTGATTTATAGTGCTCTGGGACTGGAGGATGATGGGGAGCTGTATGGGAACCACCTTTTCCCTATCAAATCCTATTTATGCAGCACCAATGTGCTATACTTTGCTTTTCCATTCCTCAACATCAGCATATATTTGATGCTTGTACCTGGAATGGACTTTCTCTATTTTTCTATATTTTTTCAGGAATATTCCATGCAGAACTCAGCCCAGAATCATTTATTTCTGCTGTGCTACAGTTGTGGACCCATAGGCTCCCACAAACCTTCCCACAGCTGGCTCTCCACCTTTGGACCAGGCATTTGGCCTGAATTCAAGCTCAGATGTCTCTGATCAATAAATATTCTGTAACTTGACAACCACAACCTCTCAGGGCACTATTTTCCATGGAGATCATCACCTGAGATGTGGCTATCCATGGCTGTCCAAACCAGTGCAGAAAACAGGGTGGACACCTTTCTTTTTGCCTGATCAGTGCCTAGTTCAGGGATCAGATCAGCTGATGGGTGATCAGATCAGGTGATTGCCTTGGAATATTCTACCCCTTTCCATAACATTCTAGCTGTTTCCTTCTATTATTAGATAGAACTTTCCAGAACCATTATTCAGCTCCTGATCAGTGTTAGTGCAGTCATCAGAACCTGTGATTGGCTTGGAATATTCTACCCCTTTCTTCCACCTTCCACAACCTTCCAGTAGTTTCCATCTATTAATAGGTAGAATATTCCAGAACCATTAGCCAGCCCCTGTAAATACAATATATAAGGAGGTCAAATAGTAACATATTCTACCCATCTTCTGCACACCAGTGTGACTAGAGTGACATACAGTGTCATCCTCTATCTCAGTAACTGTTGATTGTCCAGTTCAAGGGTCGCTTACAGTTGTGTAACTGTACTTGATTGCACTCGAAGTAGTGATATTCCTGCTTTGGGCATGAGTGTAGTATCTACCTCACATGACTACAAATCTACAGGGTGAGATTGTCTGTCAATAGTCCAGCCATTAGTGCTCTTGTTTAAGTAACTAGTGTATACTGCCTTTGCAGAGCATTAGAAACTTGAACTCGTGTGAAGCAGTTGCTAGACTACTTCACACATTGCTGTTACCCGCTTCAGAGTGCCACTGGTTGGATGGTTGGATTCATCCATCTACTTCCTTTAGCCTCTAAGTGCATTTCCCTCTTTTTGGAATATCTGGACCCCTAAGCGTCTGTGAACTCTAGACTCTGGAAGTCTTATTCATTTCTTGCTGCTAAGAAACATATTACTTTTCTGCGTATAGTCTGCATTGACCAATACAAAGGATTGTAACCAAAGTACAAATGTTAAATCATTTCTGGAGTTGTGCTGCAGCAGGGTTTGATATTCTTCTCAGCTGTTCATTCATGGAATTGTGGGAATTTAGAGTTTGCCCTAACACCATAATTTTGTGGGTTCCAAAACAGTTGCCTGCTGACAAGCCAGGATGCATTGAGGACATATATTGAACCACTCTGACAGTCCAACTCCACCAGCGTCTTTTCATATCAAACTTTTAAATAGTGCCACAACTCCCTCTCCACCTCAGTCTCTAATTCTAGCCATTGATTGTCACGTGTGTTTCATTGCCATCAATCATTATCAGCCTTCTATTCACACCAATCCTTTCATCATCATTCACATGGCTTCCAATTCTATTCCTCTCTCCAACATCTCTTCTAATAATACATCACACTGGTCTCTGGACACAGAGGACTATCAAAAATATGCCAAGCTACATGGGCACCTTCACATGTCAAAATACTTCCAAAACTCTTTCAACATCCAAGATCCCCACCATGTCTCTCTTATGCCATTGGTGATCCCATATTCTTTCACAATTCCATTGAACCATATACATTCCTTGGCATTGTACCTCTATATCATAACATGGATAGAAGAGTTGAATGTGAGGTAGAGTTTCAGTTGCCATCGCTGACCTATCCTCCCACTTCCATCCGACTCAGGTTACATCATGTCAGGCAAAGGGACCAAATACCCTTGGAATGGGATACCATATGGAGACGGATCACTAAGACAATAAGGAGTATTTGTTGTGGATGCTGACTGACTCAGGGTTGATTTACCTTTGGAGCCATAGGGAAGATGGTATTGGTGGATGTTTCTATTGTTCTTTTATATGACTCACCCCTGTTTCATCTTTTAATTCATTCATACTCAACTTATTCATCCTTGTTCTATTTTTGGTTCTTTTATTACTCATCACCTCCTATTCTTACAAAGATTACCCCTATCTGTTGCTTCATTTCTCCATGATTTCCCCATTAGTAGTTCAACTTCACACACTTTGTCAGCTGGCTTGATCAGCATTTCTTGCATCATATCACATCATTTGCTCCTCATATTGTGTCATTGTGCCCAGGGGATTTGTATATAAAAGAGTGCTAGTTTTTGCCTTTTGGATCAATCAACAAGTTTTCAGCCAACACTCTAAAGTCAAAGTCCATGCTCTAAGTCTACACTCTACACTCTATATCACAATCCATCAGCTCTACACTGAGGCAAAGCACCTTGGTTCAACAATCAGATTTCCCTCCGCCACCAAGAAGTCACATCTCCTGAAACCAGCTTTCACGTACCTCTCAACCGGGCCCCCCATCATCCTCCAGTCACAGAGCACAATCTACCATTTTGACTGTCCTTTTTGCTCCTGTTTTGGAACCTGCAAAATTATGGTGTTAGGGCAAACTCTAAATTCCCACAATTCCATGAATGAACAGCTGAGAAGAATATCAAACCCTGCTGCAGCACAACTCCAGAAATGATTTAACATTTGTACTTTGGTTACAATCCTTTGTATTGGTCAATGCAGACTATACGCAGAAAAGTAATATGTTTCTTAGCAGCAAGAAATGAATAAGACTTCCAGAGTCTAGAGTTCACAGACGCTTAGGGGTCCAGATATTCCAAAAAGAGGGAAATGCACTTAGAGGCTAAAGGAAGTAGATGGATGAATCCAACCATCCAACCAGTGGCACTCTGAAGCGGGTAACAGCAATGTGTGAAGTAGTCTAGCAACTGCTTCACACGAGTTCAAGTTTCTAATGCTCTGCAAAGGCAGTATACACTAGTTACTTAAACAAGAGCACTAATGGCTGGACTATTGACAGACAATCTCACCCTGTAGATTTGTAGTCATGTGAGGTAGATACTACACTCATGCCCAAAGCAGGAATATCACTACCTTGAGTGCAATCAAGTACAGTTACACAACTGTAAGCGACCCTTGAACTGGACAATCAACAGTTACTGAGATAGAGGATGACACTGTATGTCACTCTAGTCACACTGGTGTGCAGAAGATGGGTAGAATATGTTACTATTTGACCTCCTTATATATTGTATTTACAGGGGCTGGCTAATGGTTCTGGAATATTCTACCTATTAATAGATGGAAACTACTGGAAGGTTGTGGAAGGTGGAAGAAAGGGGTAGAATATTCCAAGCCAATCACAGGTTCTGATGACTGCACTAACACTGATCAGGAGCTGAATAATGGTTCTGGAAAGTTCTATCTAATAATAGAAGGAAACAGCTAGAATGTTATGGAAAGGGGTAGAATATTCCAAGGCAATCACCTGATCTGATCACCCATCAGCTGATCTGATCCCTGAACTAGGCACTGATCAGGCAAAAAGAAAGGTGTCCACCCTGTTTTCTGCACTGGTTTGGACAGCCATGGATAGCCACATCTCAGGTGATGATCTCCATGGAAAATAGTGCCTTGAGAAGATGTGGTTGTCAAGTTACAGATTATTTATTGATCAGAGACATCTGAGCTTGAATTCAGGCCAAATGCCTGGTCCAAAGGTGGAGAGCCAGCTGTGTGAAGGTTTGTGGGCACCTATGGGTCCACAACTGTAGCACAGCAGAATAAGAGCATTCTGGGCCAAGTTCTGCATGGAATATTCCTGAAAAAATATAGAAAAATAGAGAATATTTGAATAAGTCCATTCCAGGTACAAGCACCATGTATATGCTGATATTTAGGAATGGAAAAGTGAAATAGAGCACATTGGTGCTGCATAAATAGAATTTGATAGGGAAAAGGTGGTTCCCATACAGTCAGAATGGACTTGGCTTCAGCTTATATGCTGTGCCCTCACTAATACCTGTGTCCAAGATTTTGGAGATGGAGTACAACTTCAACAGTTTGGATCAGACTTAGGAGCTAGGCATGATTTGATATTCGAACTGGGGAATGAAGTCCCCAGTCGAGCAACTTAAATACATATTTGAAATCTAATAATAATTACTCCGGTGATGGGTCTCTGAGGCCGATGGCCTTATGTGAATATGTCCAAGTCCAATGGGGATGAATGTCCAGGCTATGGTGATACTCATGCATCAATCAGAACCAGAGGCAGATGAGCAAGATTGACAGTGACAATCAGACAGACTAAATGGAGATGTGATGGTTCCCAATGGAGTATAGATTTCATGTGCACAGGGATCTGAGTGGATCAGATGGGGATCTGGGCATTAATGAATATAGTCATAACATTCTGGAGTTGTGCTGCGGTAGGATTTGATATTCTTCTCAGCTGTTCATTCATGGAATTGTGGTGATTTAGAGTTTGCCCTAACACCATAATTTTATGGGTTCCAAAACACCTAGGGTACTTACAATATTTGACTTTGAAAAATTTATAGAATATCCAACCACTATTCCAGGTATTTTCTGGAACCTAAAATGGTATTTCAGTGTATATGAAAGTTTTTGAGATTTTTTTTCGTGCAGTTTGACCACCATACAATAATAAGCTATATGCCCCATAGTTTGAACTCAACAGGGATAAAGTGGAGCAAATGTTGCTTGTAAAGTACATGACAAGATAAATACTTAGAAAGCAGCTTTCTGAACGAAGATGCAAAAGAACCAGTACAAAACTAGGGGTCTGCCTCAATTTTGAAAGTCTGGTGCGGCAAAGCCGACCAAGGGGTGTCTCTAAGCTCCCCCGGCTTCAGCTTGACACTAGAAGGTGTTTGTGACGCCTGCGCACTGCGACTTCGAGAGATACCTCCCGAAGATAATTTACCTGGGTTTGGAGAAAGTCCGCCAACGGCAGGAGAATAGGGGCCGGGAGTCGGCGCGGGAGAAAATGACGAAACTTGAAGTAATATAGTAAAGTCTTGTGTAGACTGCGTCAGCTTAGCAATGTTACTGCGTAAAGTTGCGGAAAAGGGATGCGACACTGAATATGCCTTCAGTATGGTCAAGACGTTCACCACCGCCTGCCGTCCTATCAATTAGAGCTACATACAGCAATCTGTGGGAAAAGCACACCTTCACGAACAGGTGAGCGTCTTCCCAGAAAGCTTTTCGATCCCCGTCCACTGCACCACTTCGCATGGCTTGGATCTTTTCTTTCAATCTTTTCGTGATGTCTTGTCCTCGTTGCAAAGACTCTACCAGTTCAGTGCTGGATTCTTGACGGGTGTGAAGGACCTCGTCCATCATTCTCCATACAGATCTCGCGGTCTCGGTCGCAGCCTCCATTGTGGCCAACAAATCCGAGTCAACCATCTTTGACGAGTCACTGGGAACCTCCAATGAAGAATGCACCATTCGGGACGCGTCTTGATGCAAATTACCCATTTGATAAGTAGACTGGCTTCCGCCTGGTGTGGCTGGAGATGAGGAGCCTTGACGAGAGTGCGTCATCGAGCCTGATGGGGATTCGAGAGATGAGGATTGACTGTGAAGCAACGATGCCTGTGAAGATGACATCGGCTTCCGCAGGGCCGAACGCAGGGGCTGCATCACAGGAGGTGACGATGTAGACGACGCTGGAGCTTCTTCAGTGGTCGATGGCAATGTTTTCCCTATTTGTACATCTCGTGTGCTGAATGATCCAGCGTGTCGTCTCATCATGCGTGACCTTCCATTCGGTACGTTTCCTGAAGGGGTTCGAGGAATAGGGGAAGACGCTAGTGGCTGCATTTCAGGAATGGGTGATATGGCATTGCGTGTAGTCATAGGGGTTGATGAAGTAGTTTGTATATGGATCTTGGAGGAAGGAACTGCAGGTGGCGGTAACCGATGGTCGCTTAAATGGGGCAATATTGCGTCAAGGTGCGGTGCCAAGGTCTGCCACGAATTGGATATTTCCGCCATGGAACCATACAACATCAGTAGAAGACTCCTAGAGTATCGTGCATCATCGGATCCAGCAAGAACCTTAAGCTGGAGGTGAAGAACCCCAACCACTTTGCCAAATACGGCTACATTATCCCTGCAATTTTCTAGAACACCCCGGCATACAGAAGGAGGGGGCACGCCTCGTCGAGAGATGGAATCAAAACGGTCCAATGCGTTGATGAGATGGGACATGTAAGTGCTGGCTGGATCAAGAACCTTACCAAGCAAACCGGAAAGGCGATCATCAATAGCAAATACAGTGTAATGCCTGAGTGACTGGTAGATTTGCGACACAGCAAAAAGAATACCTCTTGCGGAATCGATCATCGCCAAGAGGGACTCCGGTATGGTTGCAGAAATAGTCGATGGTGGTAACGTTGAAAGGCGTCGGAAATAGGAATTACGTTCGACATCCATAGAGGGTGCTGGATACTGAGGAGACGAGATTGCAGGAGAAGGTAAAGCTTCAGCGGTAGCGACATGACGAGACGGATTATAGACAGGTTGTGATCGTGAAGTACGGCTATACGTGGGAAGCTGAGTTGTGGACGTGCCGCCAGAAGTATCGTGGCCGGACAAAAAATCAGGGGTATTTTCAGGGGAAATTGGAGGTTTACGAAGCCGGTCGTCGTCACTCGAGTCGACGGTAGGTATTTTGCTTCCAGGAAGATTGGGTATTCGAGGGCGATGCATATGACCGCGACCAGTAACAGGACCTCGAAGATCAGGCAAACTCTTCTTTGTTACAAGCTGCGTGTCCGCAGAACCCGGCTGACGAGCTATAGAATATGAAGCATTGCGGCCATGTAACTGACTGTGCACGAAATTTTCCTCATATGATGGCGATGATGTATCTGCGTGGTGAATTCCGGATGAGTATTGTGTCTCCAATGCAGAATTGTTAGGAGATAGTGATACAGTAGGAGAAGCTGATGGGCTCGATGGCATAGAATTTGATGCGATATGAGACTGGTACAGGGGTGACGGGTATTTTGGAAGTTCGTGGTCATCGTCACGGTAGAATGAGGTATCCGAACTGCTAGACCCGTGAGAAACTGTCGAATAACTCGAAATAGCTGATTCCACGGAGTGCGAGCGAATATGCTGGGAAATGAGAGAGGGTCCTGCGTGCAAGAACGAAAGGTTGGTAGAGTGGTCAGACTCATCGCTACAGGTGGGAGTGATACATCAAGGAGCCTCAGGCTTTATTGATGACAATAAATAAAGTGGATATACATGCCTCGTCAGGTCGGATTCCCATGAGGAATTATGTTGTGGTCTGTATGGGGACTCGTCATTGGGCAACCTTAAGGGATTTGAGCCTTTTCCCCGGTCTCCCGAGCGGTTATCCTCGATCCATCTTTTCATGCTCGCAATACAGGAAATCATCGTGTCAGCATCTTCAGCTTTGTCGAGGGGTTCCAAAACAAATCTCGGTGGCCACTCTATTGGGTTGTGATCGGTTTGGAAGACAGTCAAGTTGGAAGCCTTGGCGATGTAAGACGGGAGACGGGAGATTCTGTTCTTCGAAATAGAGAAGACCTAGGAATGACCATGTAAGTCGGTAGTATCACACTGATGATGAAACCAGATACAAACACGAAGGCCGAGTAGAGTTCCAGGTTGTGATGGAAGACGTCTGAGCTTATTTCGGCTGATATCCAAAATCTCCAAGGAAGGCATAACAGTAAGCTGCTCGAGAAGTCTTGGAATATAACTCAATATAGAAAGCATGGTGAACGAACCACGTCAGGAAAAACCGTGAAACAATTAGCACGCAAATTTAAGTAACGTAAACGTGCAAGAAGTGCAAACGCCATAGGAAGGGTTGTCAGACGATTGTAACCAAGCGCGACTCTGCAGAAAGTCGATTGACGGTGTGGAGATGAGCGCAGAACTACGACGAACCTGAGGATGGTACACTCGTCGTGTTCATCTATGCCAATGGTTGCCAACTCTTCTGCTCCAATTTCGCCTACATCCCCAATATTTTTGTGACTAAAATCAAGTGTGCCGCCCTCGTCAGGTGAATCGAGTAACGCTTGAGCAATGTCAGCATGGGTGAGAGACGTTGCGTGACCTGTAAAGGGCCTATCTTTGTCTCTGTCATTAGAGAATGAATGGGGAGACTGTGGTCGTCTGTTTGATCTCCTCTCAAAATCCGGAGCCATGGATTTTGGGGAAACTAGTTGATACCAGCGAGGAGGGCATACACCTCAGTAGGAGGGCGTACTCTGAACTGCTCCCGTATACCCCGCCAAGTCGATTACATCAGCCTCAATGGAAGTCGCAGACAGTTTAGATACTGAGGCTTTGCTTGCTATCCTCAGCAGCCTCTTAGATCCACCAATCCCGGAACTGCATGTCCTCCTCGATGCCCTTACTTGCGCGAACGGCGACGTTGAAGCAGCCGCAAAATCCTTGCAATTGAAGCATGCATCCAACGCGCCTCGCATTATCAAGAGAGTCGCTACTGGGGTTCTCGACGATTGGTTGACTCCTGCAGCAGAGAATGACCAGCAACGAAAGAAGGGTAAAATTGCTGACACGTCCACGCTGCCGAAGAAGGGTCTTCCGATGGTATCGAATCGGAATGTCATAGCTGGACCGTCAAAAATACCTGCGTCGTCGAAACAACCAGTACCCTTAACTGAAGTTCTTCGACCGCCACCACCCACCCTACCCACTGTTCCGCGACTTGCACCTCTTATGTTACACAATTCTTCCATGGTAGAAAAATACACTCCATGCACCTTACATCTAGGCGTCCTTCCTCCAGAGCTAGCATGTCGTCTATTTCACTGCATGATCCACGCCTCCAAAGGTGCATACTTCTACGATATCCCCAAGTCATTGTTCAACGTACGTATCTTGCAGAATGGAAACGACACAAGTGGTGGCTGTTTGACCGACTCGTGGAAAGCCCTCATAAAACATCTTTCTATGCCAGACAAGCTGACGGAGTGGATGATAATCATTCCTGGCAAGAAGCAACTCAGTACTGGTGTCCACCATAGTCCACATCCTCGCATCGGCTTCGTGTTGACGGCAATGTGTCAGGTATAACGGCAGTGTGACAACTCCTCCTCCTGTGTTTCTGCCTGAGATGGAAGAGGCATGCCAACTCGTCGAAAACGTAGTCAATGGGGCTTTGCAAAGTCGATCTCGGTATTCCCTGGAATGGGGTGGTATTGGTACTGGAGGTCAAGTATGGAAAGCAAACGTGGCTGCGAGCAACTGCTACGCTGGTAAGTTTCCAGTTGGCATAATCCTTCCCTTATTTTAGAAATTGTGATAGGTGGAAAGGAAGGCGTTGGTTTTCATTCTGACCAACTAACATATCTTGGCCCATTTCCCACTATCGCGTCTTTGAGTTTGGGTGTGTTCAGAGTCCAATAATGCCGTTAAGATAGCCAAACGCTCATCGCAGTACAACAGGAACCTCTAGGATCTTTAGGCTGCGTGAAGTCATACCTGGGAATGAAGTCGAGACCCGACATGCTCAGACGTTCAATATCCCGGTCGTCCATAATTCGGTATCTTGTTCTATGGTCTTCTTGGACTTCTACTTATTCACGGTTTAAAAGCTTGTCATAATGCATGCGTCTACGCAAGAACGCTACAAGCATTCTATCCCTCGTCAACGGGCAATTGACATCTTTCGTCCGAGTTTTCCCTCCCGCCCAGACTCGGATATAGTAGAAAGCAATTGCAGAATCAATATCACTTTCCGGTTCTACCGTGTACGTCCTTTCTTACGCTTGAAATTGGAAACTAAACCCCTGCAATCAGCCTGACTTTCGACCTGCAAGCATACCACGATGCAGATGCAACATTCCCTGTGTGCTTCGCGTCGATATGAAAGGACGCGATAAGGACGACTTGAGAGGGGAAAACATGCGATACTTTTGGATGTGCTATGCAGGGGCACAGAACAACGGCAAAGGATGCTCATATGTTAAGGTGATGGATGTTAAAGCAGAGGGCCGCGGGCCCTTCGTTGGGGATCCTACGTCTTCAGATTTGTCATATTCGACAAAATGAGCAACAATCTCATTAAACAGATCCCCCATTATCTTTGAGAACAATGTAGCAGTGTAAAAGGTACAACAATTAATTATACAATATATCAAGATTTGCTACCAAGAGACTCGTGACACAAAGTTTCTAAAAAAACAGACAAGTCCTCTTGGTTAATTTCCAGGACACTAGTGTCAAAGGAGCTATGACGGGTCCGAGCGTTACAACGGGTTTTAGCATCTAAGAATGCAAGACCGAATTGACTACCACATCTGTGAGTATTTGGTGTCTGTAACAGACACAATACACTCACTTCTTACGTACATCACCAAACTCGAGTGCTGCGGTAACGCCAACAACGATGTATGTCCCAGCCTTCTCATCTAAACACGCTACCACGAATGGCAGACATTTCTTCTTACTGCGACCCAAAGTGGTCGCACCTACTTTGTCTCGTAGGGCTTCTACGAGCCAGAGCGCTAAACGAGACAGGACACCTGGATGAGCAAAAAGCGACAGATCGGGCCCCTGCGTCAAAACCACAACTCGATGTCGATTCATAGTTTTGATATCCTGTTTATCGATGATCGAAGATCCTTGGCGAATAATTGCACGGTGAAGCGACATTCCCAAAGATAATGCATCACGTACACGGGATATACTCAGTTCGTTGTCAATATGGAAGTTGACACAGACGTAGCGGGAAGATCACTTACTCATCCAGTGCGTCATATGCCGTCCAGAAATTGCGGACCCACCATTCCAAAGGTATTTTAGTCACACGATCTCCTGCCTCCTCGGGAACCTGATCTGTTCCTTGCGGGATGCTAGCACTAATGGGTGGGATGCTCTTTCTGTCATCCTCACGCCATTGGGCATCCCAGAGCTTGCCACCACCGAACCACTCTCCTCCATTTCGGGCCCCTTCGATCTCGATCTCCATGTTAACACCCCCGGAAACCTCTAATAAGGCACCGAGACCTTCCGCCATATCAGCCGCGCTAAGAGGCTGTGTTCGAAAGCCGTACGACCGGGTGAACGAAGGATATGTTAACTCCACCAGACCATACTCTGGTGCAATTGCCTCCAGCTTCGTACGTAGCTGGCGTTTGAGGTCCATGTCCATGTGGGAATATGGCTGTTGTGTTTGTGGTATGGAGAAACTAGTTTACAATCAAATCAGCCTGATATAGCACATAAATTGAGAGGGATCCAGACCCCATCTTAGCTAGAAGGCCGGTGAGTTTCTTACGTCCACGCTCTCGCCAAATACCTAGCTTGTTAGCAACATAACTGGAATGGTACATCGCGTCGTAGAGCGTCCAGTGACGAAAGAGGGTAAACCGCAGCTCCTCAGTAGCGCGGACAGTCGAGTCATCTGCATGAGCCATCGGGATATTATCGTGCGTAGTAGAAGTAGACAACAATGGATTTAGCCGTGCAACCTCATCATAAAAAACTTGATGGTATTGATCATATTTGTCCCGAGAAATGCGTGAGCTTGTGTACTGGAACGTCAACCCGAGTATAGCGAGCCTACGAACAGGCTATATCAGAGAAGTAGATTCGAGAGAAAAGGCCAATATTACCACAGGAGGTCATTGTCTACACGCTCGAGAACAGTTGCAAGAATGTAGATCGTTCCAGAAGCACCCTGTGCGTGCCATGTCCCTGCATTGTAGTGTTTTTCTATTCGAGAGGCGTGACGATTGCGTGTTTCTCGCAACATTCGCTTTGGGTGCTGCGATTGACGTCAAGCTCGCATCTTGAGCAGGAAGATAAATGTGAAATACCTCCGGACGATCTAATCGACGTCTCTTGCTGCCTCTGGAGTCTCTTTCTGAGGACTACACATATGCGAGCGATCAAGGAAAGTGATGCGAGTAGGAAAGGAGTCACATACACCGTATCGTCGCTTACCAGAAGAATTGGTCTTCTCCTCTTCCTCAGTATCCTGGACAACAGATTCAGAGTCGTTCGACTGCGAATCACCATCCAGATCCGTGTCTGAGTCAGAATCAGGTTCATACTACGTCTATGTGAGCAAGGTTTATCTGGAAGCCTCTCACGCACCATGAGAGCCTCCCATGCCTCCTTCACTTGGTCCAGCTCTGCTACTCCACCGTCATCCCAAATAAACACCCGCTCTGCCTCTGCTTCAGCACCAAAAAGACTTGACAAGTTTTGCGGTCGCGCCGAGTCAATGACATGCACTGTCAGGTTCTCACTAAAGGAACCAAACCATTCTGGAGAAGGAAGGTCGAGTATGGCACCCATATTCAGAAGAATTAGCGTGTGCAACTGAAGACGATGTGTTCAGCACATCACGACATCAAGATAGTCTGTACCTCTGGATAGTTCAACAATTCATTCCTCTGAGACTCGAGAGCCGCCAATCCCGATATTGGGATAATACGGTACATGACATCGTCTTGCTTGAACAAATCTGCCAGCATTCGTGCGGCGCACAGCGCGTCGACATCAGGTGCCACGAGAACGATGACCGACGATGCGGCGGTCGCTGGTGATTGACGGTGAGAAGCAAGTATGGACGCATAGGCCTGACCATACGATGGCTGGGATGGGCCTGCAATATGAGGGGGAAGCAGATACATTGTCAACACGTGACTGAGTAGCAATGAAGTGACTGACGTGAAGTCACGTTAGTCACAGTTCTGACATCACGCGACGAAACCGCAACATCTAGTATATGACCATTTATATATTATACATAAGTAGGTCTTACCAGAGGCGTTTTCTCCGTACTTCTTTAGTCTTGCCACGTATCCCCCATACCCCCCAGTTTAATTTCACCATAATCCGCAGGTCGAAATCAGCCACCTCCCACTTCTCACTTCCAAACTCGTTTTTTCCAGGCGTGATAACCCAATCGAATTCACCGGCAACACCCTCAGCCTCATCTAAAGCCCTAACATCACGCTCTGCATCTGCGGGCGAAAAGGCCGTAATGAAAATGGGACATCGAGTGGAAAAGAGCATAGGAAGCACCCCTCCCCACTCTCCTGGAGCAGATATCTGTAAGGTGTTTGGTGATGTTGGTGAGGGAAAGCCAAAGCCTGGTGCGTAGAGAACAAATAAATCGGTGTAGGGATCAAAGGGACCCAGCTCGTCGTGGATCTGCTGAGTGTACTTGGAGCGGAGCGCCGTCAACGACATAAAGGGACTGTGTGGTAAAGTATAAGAAGGAATCCCGCTTGAAACAGTCAGAGCACGAAGGCGGCGTCTGGACATTGAGCTTCCAACGTAAGTGGGAATTGGTGGCTCGTAGACCTTTGTAGCCTTGGAATCGGACATCGAGGCTGGTGTCTCAGGGTCAGCCGCAGGACTTTCAGACGACAAAGAGTCATTAGCTGCTGCCTTTGGCAAAGCCACTTGAGGACCAATAAAATATATCTGGAAGATGGCCGATGGGAAAAGATAGCAAAGCTGAACCCATACATCGGGAGGTAGAGCCGACTCGGTCCGTGCTCCTAAGACAAATATACGAGTAGGAGGCTTGCCAATAGACCCGCCACGAGTCTCGCGACCGCCTAATGGGGCATGTACGGTTGCTCGCAGCGCTTCATGTTGAAGCATAAGCCAGAGTCCCACTCTAATGACGCCAATTTCTTACCTGCGAGCGACCGCGCGCCTTCAGGGGTCAGACGTTGATTATAGGTGTTAAGATTGCTGTGTCTATGTATGATGGATCCGATGGTGAGGGGGTACGTGAGGAGCTTGCTTGTGTGCCGACGCATTCGCTCTGTGTCAACCGAACTGAATCCTCTTGTGTACCAAAAGATGTCCCAATTAGCAAAAGAGATGGCCTCTTCATATGCCTGCACGCCTGTAAGTTGTGGAGTGAGTCGAACGACAATGAAACTAACAGAGGCTTGATACCTGGTAGCTCGTATTCAAGTTTTTGTCTGCGACTCCTAAGATCGTGGTCATCCTCGTTGATCTCTCTCAATCTACTACAGTATCTTCGATGCTCTGCATCCTCTCTCCAGTGTTCCTCAGAGCAATGCGTTGGGTACCCACAATCTGGACAATCAAAGGTAACTAGCCTGGGTTGCGTCAATGCGCCCATCTTGCCTGTGCCAGACATATGCACACGGGAAATGCACACGGGACACTGGCATATCTTCTTGATAGATTGGGCTCGAGAACGTAGATCTAGGAAAGGAGAGGATGATAAAGGATGAAACGTGTTATCTTGGGCCCTCGGGGACGAGGTTTTCGTGGAAGAGGAAGACTGAGTCTTGGCCTGTCGGATATAACGAAAGAATGTACGGGCGGAGGACACCGGTATACCTCGAGGATGAACTATGAAGCGAGGTGTTAGAATACCTCGTGGGTGACATCGCTGCATGAACACAGAGTCCTCCCGTCAGCTGTGATCCCAGAATGTGCTAGTGCTGTGACCGCAAAAGGAACATTACGTAATGCTCAGGCAGTTTGCATTTCATTAAACCTCTAACCGGAAGATTCAACTCGATGATACCGGGCAGCTGATTGTAACAACAGGACTACGATATTCGACGGAAAGGGGGCTTCAATCGGAGCCCTTCCAGGATGCTGAATAACACCTCTCGCGGCAACGTGGCGGAGAAAGAGCTTCACTGACACCGCTGTAGCCTGCTGTGCAAGATCAATAGTGCTACGAGCTACAAAGACCTGTGGTGGATGATGAGTATGGTGGTCAGTGTTTTCTTGACTCATCCCACGCCTTTAAGCTTCAAGCCCCTTCTCCTCATTGCTCCTTCGGCGTGAGTTGTTTCTATGTGTATACGTGAATGGTGCGTCCTAGGCTCTGATTCAGCATTTGAATCTAAGGCATGCATCGATCCCTCCTTGTAGCCAATAGGACCATCTTAGCCGGGAAGACAACTTGTAATAGAGCAGGAGAGGTATTATGATCAGGAACCACGTATACACACGCACGAACTTACCATAGCTCATGCACTAATTGCAGGTTTCTAGCCAGTATGCTCATGCTTAGGCTATGGATGGTTCATTGCCTGAGTCATCATTGCACAGAAGATGCCGATGGAAAGGGTTAATCACATTGTATCACTGGCCCACGTTACACACAGCCATGAGCAGAATCTAATAGTCTCTTGAACGTGATATCCACTGGTTTCGAAATTCACAGACAGCGAGTTAGGTCAATTGACAGCATGGGTAGCTGTGTCACAAGACGATATACCAGTAACTCCATGCATAGTACGGATTATCATTTTGGTGGTGGTCCGTCGTAATCTTGGAACGAGCTCGACGCCACTGTTTGATCATTATGTTAAGAGTCTCTGTAAAAAAAAATTTGTATGAAAGTTTTCGGGATTTCCTTTTTTGCAGTTTAACTACCATAGTCTCGGTTACTCGTCAACAGATTGATTGTCAATAGAGGCAAGTAATCTATTCCAGAATTCGCTGGAACTTCCCGATTCCTTTTGTTGCTTTACATACGAGTACTTGATCGTGAGTTACGCGTGCCGAATAACCACGTATTGGAACGGACAGCAAGTATAACAGCATAACAAAATCAATTAGACAGTAAAGGATCAGATGGCTGCAGCTCGGGCACCGTCCTCGCTCTCATACGCCGAGAGAAACTCATCATATCCTTCATCATCCCCATCACTTGAGAAGCTTCCCTTGGTTAGCATGTCAAGCTTTCGGAGTGTCCGTCGAGGTGAGCGAGAATTCTTTCGAAGACGCGTGAAACGCTCTTCAGGATTGAAGTCAGTGGCCCGTGGCGTATTAGTCACTATATCTGACAGGCTCTCCGGGACCAGGGAGGCCCCATCGCTATTGCTCCTTTGTTCGACGACTGGAGCTGGAGCAGAACGATCGAGGTCTGCGTCTGATTTTCTAAGTCGCAAGTTCGCGGGACGCTGCCCATAACGTTTGCTGCGCACTGAAGGAGCCTTTTCCTGCGAAGTCGAAGAATCAGACGCAGCTTCGCGAGGAGTAGCGGGCGATCCAGATGTTGCTGTGTTCAATGACTTCTTACGCCCTGTCCTCTTATCAGTCTGAGGGTGCTGGACAGTATCCGCTACACCCAACACTACGGCAGTGTGATGACCCTCCGACCCGCCGCTTACCCGTGTGTTCGTGCTACTGGTCATGATAACCGGTGTTTTAGGTGGTGGACTAGAAGGTAATGTAGAAGGCGAATCCGGTAGTTCCACTTGACCCCATCCACGTCTTGCACTGTCTGCGCTACTTGTTCGGCGTTCATGCCGAAGATGCGCCGACCTGATTAATGTACCCGATGGCTCTGATTCATGTCCTGGACCTAAGGACTCCATTGCTGCCTCTGTGGTAGTGGATCGTGTTACTCCTGTCCGGGAATTACGTGGAGGATGGGATGAGACCCCTCTACGCAGAGGCACGAATCGGCCATTACCTGGCTCGGAATCTCGATCAGATTGAATGCCATTTCGCAAGGCAGGGGAGGAAGTGGATGTCGAAGAGGTAAATGAGCCAGGGTCTCGAGGGTGGGGTGAGGAGCTCCCAGGCGTAGGCGATCGACTTAGGCGACGGGGATTCGATGGTGTAATAAGGGAAGATGAACTCAAAAGGAGTGGCCGGGGACCCGATTTTGGTGCCGCGGTGGTGTTACCTGTGAGAGACGCTAATGCTGATTTACCCCTTGCCAAAAGCGGAGGTGACAGCCCAATAGCTGAACTATCTGGAGCAGAAAGTTCTTGCGGTGAGAAATACTTGCTTTCTCTAAAGTTGGGCCTTGGTGGTGGAGAATAATCCTTCTCGTAATTAGTTGGGAGCGAGCCTCTCTTTGGTAATATGTCAGCCCAACTTCTCCCCGACATGCCAAGCGAACCAGCTCGAGTATGCTGTGACGGACGGTCGGGTGAACTGACAGTGCTAGAGGGGTTACTTCTTCTCCATAGTGTCGAAGCTCGGGCGGTCCAACTCGAACTAGTTTTTGACAACGAGGCAGCAGCATCCGAGTCTTTAAACGTTCCCGTATAGCTCCAAAGGCCTGAGGACGAACTCGGTGATGCAAAATCTTCGCTGTCATGCCGAGGAGGGGATGGCATGGACGGCTCTGTAGGAGATGGGGGAGCTTCCATTGCGCTCTGGTTAGTGAAGCCACGCCAAATGGAATTCCCAAGTCGTCTTCCTAAACCCTCAGCACCCGAAGGGTTCGGCAACGATGCTTCAACAGCATTGCTGACAGGTGACAGTGGCTGAACTGGGGAGTTAGGCGGTAATGGCGAGGGTGGTACGTCCATAGAGCTTTGATTCGTAAGCCCACGCCAGACCGTGCTTCCAATTTTCCCTAAGAGTACGCTAGGCTTCTCGGTGGTGTCGCCTTCGTCTTCTGCACCGGAATCCGGCCACTCTGGAGAAGGGGTGCCGTCAGTTTCGTTATCAGACTCAGGGATCGAGGGTTCAGCGGGTACACTTCTGGCCATGAGATTTGACCAGACGGTCCCTCGAAGTCTTTCCCCAAATCCAAAACCTGCGTTGCCTCTCCTTTCCATATGCTTGCGCTGATTAACCATACCGACAGCAGTGTCAACTACTCTCTCAGGTCCACCAAGCTCATCGATTGGGTAAGCCCGTAATATGGCCATTCCCTGAGTAAACCCCTCCTCAAACTCAACTGGTGTGTTGGAGGGTGCGGCGAGAGTCAACTCAATGTCACCCCATAGGCCAGGTGATTTGATGGCTGCCCCGCCTAACCTGAAATTGTCAAGGTAAACGCGTAACTAGGAAGAAGGCACCCCGTCGACATACCGAAGCAATGTGCCACGAGCATTGATTAACATGCTTGTGCAGATGTCCACTAGAAACTCTAACTTTGCATTGTGATCACTTGTTCGTGGGGGTTGAGCAAATAATGCATCCCAGATGGTGAAGACCGAGGGCAGCGGGAACGTCCGAGTCAACAATGGTACTAGCCAACGACTTTCGAAGGATGATAAGCGGAATAGAAGAAGTAGCGAACCTCACGTACTATGAGTAGTGAGGAAGGGTTGGATCTAGACCTTTGCGACACTATCGTACACCAATCAAGCATTCGCTGGATGCTATATATGATGAATTACTCACCAAATCTCCCGATAGCTCGGGATCGGCCCATGCTAGTCGATGCCCTAACTTTGCCACCCACGCTTGGCTTCCTTCGTTCTCCGTTAATTCACCCACCTCTCCCCAAAGCTCAGTGAGAAGCCAAAAGGTATCCGCCTCAACATGAGCCAATTCAGATAGTTCAACCTCCTGAATCATCGCGACGTACAAAGGAACGAGAACTGAGGAAAGGTAGGATGTGGGTGTAGAGGGATGTAGGGCCATGTGGATATATAACAAACGCATGAGTGAAGTAGCATGACTACGTGTGAGAACAGAAGGATGCAATACAGTTCCTAACTTTTTCCGGGATCCATCATCTGTCGGCGAATCAATAGGTGAAGAAACCGATATTTGTGGCATCTGTAGTGAGGTGGGATCAGCGTGGCCAAGGTGAATCTCGGGTGTGCCATGAACAATATTAGCGTCATATGTATGACCTTGTATTAGCCTAAGGCGCTGATCCACTGCATCTGCAGCCTCGATCCTAAGGCCACCTGGAGCGCTACTGTCAAATGGACACAATGGGGATTGTTCCAAAAGCACATCTAGTTCTGGGGGAAGGTGTGATAGAGATTTAGCCAAACTAAGTAAGGACGCATCCGGGGGGCTTAATGGTGTGGATGGCGGAGGCTGTTCCTTTAGCCGCAAGAGGAGAGGAGATGCAAGGTCCTATTAGGTATCAGAAATTAGGAGGAACAGATCACGAGCTTGCAACGTTACAAACATAGTAAGACCGTCTCTTAGAGTGAGCCTCTACCTCCCATGAGTCTTTTTGTTGGGACAAGGTGCCCAGAAGCAATCTGGGAGCATAATCAAAATGACTCATGCACAGTTTAATGTAGACTCACTTCCACACTCGAGGACGTAGCCATGGTGGTTGTGGAGGAATTCCTGAAGGCGTCAGAGTGAATCATAACCCAATGACAGGGATAAGAACCAACGGACCTCCCGAGCAGATTTGCCGGAGCTCCTCAAAATTGACAACACGAGGGAATGTGCTCTGGTCCAGAATTTCGGAGAGAAGGTGAGACCTACAGAGACCATTAATTCCCTGAGCTATCATGCATGAAGGGGTGCGCACTTTTGATGTGGCAAGAGGGGGGGTATCCAGGAGAGGTTGTATTCATTAGATATAGAAGCCATGTAGACATCAAGACGTGCTAATGGGGGAGGCCGTGTGTCGAGTGCGTTGATAACCTGTTAACCATCACAATGGGTGATGAGAACCACGTGAATATTTCTATGCAAAAAGGCCCTGCTGACTTGCAAAGGAACATGATCGGTATAGTTTTTCACTGCCAGCTCGTTGAACTCTGGACTGTACATTTGCAATAGCATATCACGCAAGGTCATGACGTCTACAGCAACACAACGTTATCACGTCATAGTCGGGCCACAAAATTGGAGACGGCACCTCTCAGCTCCGTTCGAGAAGCAACCAGAATCAAACTGCAGACGGCTTCTAAAAGAGGAGAGTCGGACTCAAAGTCACTTCAGCTAATAAATCAGAGATCTGAAGCATGACAAGTCAAACTGGCTTACATGGGCTGGCCCAGCTCCCCTGACTTCTCCTGTAGTAGACTGCAGTAGAATTCGAGCCGCTCAAGTAAGCCGCTCAGCTTGTCATTTCGCACGAGCTTTTCGGTTTTGCTTCTAGCCAAACTGATGTCAGCTTGGCTGATAAGCGTAGCGACGTCGCGCTTAGTGATCTGTCATGGAATCAGTGATAATGTCCCAATAACAAGTTTGAAAATGTGCACATTTGACGTCTCGTCGTTTCTTTCCCGTAACTGTGCAAGACGAAACGCTGTGAGGCGGAGTTGAGACTGGCATATTGCGAGTCAGAGACCTTCAAAAAGGATAGGCACAATGCCCTCACTTGGACCTTAGTAGAGTCCCATAGAGCCATTCCAAGTAATTTGACACAAGATGAACACCCTCCACAGGAAATGGGATTTGGAACGATTGTGACAAATATATAACCTCAGGAGCAAGCAGTGCGGTGATGGATGTGGCTTTCTACATGTATGTGGCCCGAGGCGCGCGAGGGTCACGCCGTGACCACAGCGGTGTGAAGTTTATGTAACTTCACCAAAAACGCACTTGCAGCAAAGTAGCATAACATTGGATTTGCCGACAGATGTAAGTTTTGGTTTACAACAAATAACTACTTCGTAGTATGTAGGTTGGCCAGGTTTCACATCAATTCACATTGACATTCTACTAGGCTAGCTAGCAGCGAGATTCATTAAAGATTATGCTGAGATTTAGAAGTTCTTTCATCATTCAAAGTACAGTTGTGGAGTAGTGATTGCGGCCTGAAGGGAAGGCACCGGACCAGTTGCTACGCTGTGGCATTTTTGAGCTGATAACCATGGCATAGCTCCAGGGCCAGGGCGAGCCTCAAAGTGGTTGGCACGCACATCTCATGAGCTTTTCGAAGAGAAACAGGTGACTCTATTGCACGCTCGTTCACGTGCGCTTAAAGAGGGTACTACCCACAAGTCCATGGCACTATACGTCCTGACCCTATGGATGCCCACCTGTATTTATAGCATGTTGGTTGCCTTACGCGTGGAAATCAGTGATCGAAAAATCATATGGTTGGGTTGGAGTGTGAAAAGCACATTCTATGTACACGAAAGTATGGCCTGAGAGAGCTAAGATGATCACGCTGTAGATTCAGTTTCGTTAGAGAAGACCTGGGGGTGAGACCATCTGATTTGCGTGCAAGGCTCGCCTTCAGTGATCCCAGTCATCACAACATCACGTGGGCCGACATCCTCGCTCTTTGTCTATAGTCGGATTACCTGCCTTAAGAAACGCCTCTCTAAGAGGTATCGTTTAGGGTCACGGAGTGCCACCAAGCCGCGAGGGATCAAGCGTCGCGGCGTGCCGCAACGGTACCGGGCATGAAGGCATTCGTGTAGGGGGCAATTGTGATATCACCCTCATCCTTGATGACGGTTGTTGGAAGCCTAACCTTGGTGGAAGAGGTTGCGAGACCCTTCGTGACGGTGGTAAGCATGGTCGAATTGGAGAGGGCGTAAACGGTATTGGTCGCGAGGGCATTCGTGAAGGGGACGATTGCGACATCGCCTTCCCTCTCGACGATGGCTGTTGGAAGCGTAGTCTTGATGGCAAAGGGTGCGAGACAATCCGCGAGGGTAATAAATAGGGTCGAAATGCCGGGGGTGGGAGTTGTAATGGGATGCGTCTTGAAGTTAAAGATTGAGGTAGAGGCCTGGGCGCATGGGATGTCCTTCGTGGTGACGGATCCATATCAGACACCAGCGTCTGTGAACTCCCTCGGGACGATGGCTGAGACGGGGAAAATTCAGAAGCTGTATCTCTTTTTCCTTCTTCCATTTCCCAGGGCTCGGTTTCATAAGGAAGGGAGTGCACGTCAAGGGCCTCCTTTGAAACCCACACCTCCCTATTGTTCCAGGGGCAAAGCCGCAGTGGAGTATGCCACAGTCTAGGGAATCGCTTCGCCGTACAGAAGCAGGCCAGTAAGAAATAGCAAACGTAAGACAACACTGTAACCGTTGAGGAAGAAGCTTAATTTTAACTGTGGTTAACACGTACATACGAGTGGGGTTAGCCAGCTTGCGATAGAGATGTACACGTTGACCAGTTTACATGCCCCTTCTGAATCCACATCTTGAAATCATTGAGTTATGGAGAAGCGAATAAACGTTTTACTCACTTGAATTTTCACAATCAAATGATGGGCTGAGTATAGTGGATATCAGGGCAGCAGCTGCGTTGATAGCAAATCACATCAACGGGGGTTTCGATAAGGGAACCCTCAATTATTAGCCTCACCAAAATGAAATATAAGGAGTACGCTTAACCACGCAAGTTCAAACCAAACATTGCAATACCAAGGGGTGCGTTCTAAAGTATCTGAGACATCGAGAAGAGCGCTAAGGGTCCTATGAACAAAAGGAAAAGGTATTGATGATGATAAATCAGAGACGCACAATATAGGTATACACAGGGTAGAGAGAGCGTGGAAAGCAAGTAAGATGACGATGGATACAGCTGCGTAACGATCACTGGCTGAATATAAGAACGTTCGCAGCATTGAGCAATACAACCTCACTTTCTTGAACGGTGCGAAAGCCTTGTTTCGTAAATGCATCGGCTGAGAGGATACCAATCCATGCAATGCCCATTATGATCACAATCACTGAGGAATTTGAGAGAGTTGCAGATGGTTGCCATATGCGATGGCCACGCACCAAAAACATAACTTCTGGTCTTCAAGATCACGAGGCGGTCGAAGCAAGTGGACATCTGGCGTCCCAGTGAAGAAATGAAAGGATTACACAACAGCTGCACCTGTCAGGCTGGAGGATGAGGAGAAAGTGGCGAGGTGAAGAGACGCAATCTAGTCAATGATGTGTACGCAGCACAAAACCCGCACAAGAGCCATCGGTTTGAATTCTAAAGTGACTGCCCACTATTGTTCTGCAAGGACAATTGGACAATCATAAGGACGATAGTGGCGCACGGGAAATCCACTAAACCAAGAAACTATTGCGATAGTGCATCAGCAGGCCCCACGAGACTGCCAGGCGGCTGCACCTCTATGTAGGTATATGTTCTAGTTCAATAGCATGTCATGTGTCCCTGTGTCCTGTGAACCGCACGTGCAAGCCTTAAGCAGGACGCCCCCAAACACCCACAGCCAGATTGTATGTCTGAACAACAGCCTCTTCTTCAATATGACAACGACGTCGAAGGCGGCGATGTGCCCAAAGACGACATAAAAGGCTTGCGAGAATGGGTTGCTGAAAAGCTGGAAGCAAAGTCGTTTCATACGGCAGTCATCGCATTGGCTCGTCCCTTTTCACCTTGCGCTGCCCAATCGCCTAATTTGTTCTATTGGGGATCATGGTATAGATATCCATAGATAGTATTATTGTTCTGGCGGACCTATCCTACGCCTTCCTATCCGATTCATGCAACCCCGCAGTCGACGAGCCACCTCTATGGCTAGAGGTATTATCCTACATCTCACTCGTCATAACATATCTTTTTGTTGTCGAACTCCTCCTTTGTGCGTGGGCTTTCGGTCCAAAATACTATAGCCCTTTCCAAAGCATATTGCACTTTTGCGATGGATCTGTCATAATCATGACATTCGTGGTCGACGTGGTGTTGAAGGGTCGCGAGCGGGAACTCGCAGCTCTCCTTATATTGCTTCGATTGATTCGGTTTGCAGCTGAAGGTATGCATAGCCTATGGCCGCATGGTCTGACTGCTGAATCATCGTACAGCTGCGGTAGGTGTTGGGGAGTTAAATGAAGGTACCACACGAGAATTGCAGGAAGTGAAGAAAACCCTCGAAGAGAAGACGAATGCTCTTCACCAAGCTCAGCAAGAGATTCAGATGTTGAAACAGAGACTCTCGGGGTCAAATGCTGGGGCGTGAAGGAAAACATGGGAAAACATAGGATATTTGGGAAGACAAACATTTGTACTTGATAATATACCACGCCGTGAGTAATTACCTATTGATAAGTGTGCCAGCTCATGTCCTTGCCTTTCGCCTCGAGGCATGCTTGGCCTGTTGTATCATTGACTGCTGAGTTTGTTGGCATCATATCACCTGAGCAGTCTGCTTCTAATTTTGACGCGGTTTGCTCCTTCCTGTCATTTTCGCTTGTTATCCTCCAAAGTCAATTACTCTCAAAAAAATATTAGAGAAAAGTTTGGTCAATACACCCATTCCGGGCACGGACATGTGTGATCCACTCACCTAGATAGATATGGAAATGATCCATACATTGCCGTGTGTTCCCAACAACGCACAATTTGCAAACATTGCTGCAGAGCCGCCATAAGTGGTTGCAGAATCAGGTGCTGCAGTAGTTGAAGTGATTGATGTCAGACTTGGCAGGCACAGTGGTTAGAGCTCAGATCTATTAATAATTAGGGGATGATTCAGCGGGGTGGCTCGGGTCAAGCTTGGCCCAGAGCCAATGATGGGATCTACCAATCCTGTGGAAACCGCTGTCAGAGGGCCTCGGTGCTGTTTCTGGGACTGAGGTGATGTATATGACGACATGCAGGAGACAGGCGGGCAAGATAGTCAGAGAACGATAGGACGAACGTGGCCCTGAGGGGGCGAGATCTGAGAGAGAGGGGGTTGGGAGAGGGGGAATGAAAGCAGTGAGGAGGAGAAGGTGGTGGTAGGGAGGAAGAGGGAAATGGGAAGCCAAAAGATATGACATCATATTCAAGGGAGCCGCCGTGGTGGCGGAGTCTAGGTCTCACGCTTGGAAGGCGTTGGTCTTGTTGTCGCCCTCAACCTGGACGCGGTTAAGTCGCAGCGTAATTTGTTGTCACCTTTCCTCTGCGCTCCACTCGTTCCACATGGCTTTTGTATGAGTCTATTTCACTTGGTCTATACCCTTTTAGTATGAGTAGGTCTTTCTCTTTCCTCTCTCCATACCCTTCCCGGCTCCAATTTCTCTCGCAGTATCTGTCCGACCTGATACTTCAGCCAGACCATCTACTCTCCATTCTCACCATCCAGGAATCTCCCAGGAATCTTCCCCCTTTTCTACCACAAGCTCTCCCTCCACATCACCTGCAATCGTCGCCCCGCAGCCTTCTCGTCCAAATGCCTCGGACCATCAGACGGCGCTCCTGCAGCAGTCCCGACCGGCCCCTTCTGCCTCCCCCCCACCCCTTATAAATCTATCTGTTTCCGATGCTAGGTCATTTTCTGAGTCCCCAAACGTACATATCTCTCCTGAATCCATCAAAGACGTCTCTCTTGAGATCTACGTCAATGATGAAGGACTTAACCCTGTAGAGAGGATCTATCTCCTCTCTCGCAGCTCGGACCCGATGCATAGGTTGGTTGTCCATCCCACAGATTTCTCACCCTTACGCTGATTTTGATCAGAGTGTTTATGTCACGTTCGCTCCATACGTTTCTTCCAGAAGTCTCTCCATCGGAAGCTGTAGAATATGTGCTTCCCCTTCTCATAGGTCTCGCCTGTGATGACGGTAAGCTACTTGGAGGAAAGCAGATCGCATATTTACTCCGCCTCTCTATTTGTATCTCAGAGGACGCCGTCAAAGAGGCTTTGATCACCAGTCTTGTAGACATCATGTGGTGGTTTTTGGAAGTAAATGACATCGCCACTCTAATTTTCCCTTCGCTCACACAATTCCAGAATTGTCAATTAGTCGAAGACGAACCACCAGATGAACAAGTGGATCCACCTCTGCTACCCGTACAGACTTTTACCCCCATCTTGGGCACATTGCTCATAGATCACAATGCCAGGGTCGGGGCTCCCGCTAGATTTGCTATCGTAGAGATTCTGAACCGTTTGCACTATGCCGACGACAGAGGTGAAGACAACCCACCGTTCGGTAGGAATGAAAGGAAAATGCTTGAGCAAGAAATTGTTCATCAAGTCGTCATTGGCATGGGTCGGCTTGATGTGTCTGAAGATACTTCTCTTTCACCTGTTTCCAAGGCCGAATTGACACCAACGGTTTCATCACCGGTTCCAACCTCCTCATCGACAGATAAAAAGAGCTCACAACTCTCGTCGTCAGGTTGTCAGTCATTCTTGTCTTCGACAACGCAGCTTGATGCTTCCGATCCATTGGCAGAGCCTTGTCTCCCGTACTCCAGACCATCGAGACTCTCTCCTGATATGCTGTCGTCCACGGAACCTCTGTTAGAACCAAGTTCTTCAACCCCACATGAACGGTCATTTCAAGTTTCCTTGGCTTCCGCTTCGTCCCCAGACCTAAAACATCATGACGACACTCTGATAACTTCATGTTCTCGTTCAAGCCTAGAGGAAACCTTTGGCGAGATTGCAACCAAAACCTCTACTAACGACGTCAAAGGCAGATCAACGGCTGATGCACAACAACTCTCCGATACACAAGAGGAGACAAGAGAACAAGAAACAAAAGAACAGGCTGCCATTGGGCGACTGTTGAGCATGAGTCTGATTGCGACAGTAACGGCACACGGTAGGTTGCGACTTATTTCCATAGCTAGTCTATGCTCAGATTTCATGCAGCCAAGCTCCCGGAAGATACAATAAGAGCTTTTGCTGATGAAGTAGCCTACATTGGCGCAGATCCACTTTGCTGGGTTCGGCGAGAAGCATCATTCGCTGTGGGAGCACTCGCCAAAGTCGTACCCGTAGAAGTTGTATTTCTCGTACTTTTGCCGCTCTTTCAGGCTCTGGTCCGAGACGCTATCGGGCAGGTCCGTCACTCGGCAGTCTTCGCCTTGCCAGGCATTCTCACTCGTCTTGCGCCACAACATCGACGCACTTTGGCAATGGACATCCTGCTTAATCTTTCATGTGATGAGGCGTTTTTGGTGAGATCAGGTGTACTCGAGGTTCTAGGGGAGGTTATATATGCATTTCGTGAAGACAACGGCGGTGCACCGCAAGAGCTGGTGAGTTTGTTTGTTGGGAGGGAACGAGGTGTAGATTGGCGTCAGCACAAACATGGCCGCGAACCTTTGCTGAGTGATCCATCAACAGCCAAAGCGAAGAGCCCACCGCCCGCGTTGTCATCAATATCCGAAAGTGATGACGGACTGTCAGAGAGGAGTGAGGCAGTACGGCAGGAGCAGGTGGGCAAGATCGGCCCTACCTCAACTATGATGATGACACCTGGCGATTTTTTCCCTGAGCCGGCGCGTTCTCTCATCACATCCTTTAATTATCCAGCAGTGGCACTATCTTTGGGCCCACGGAGATGGTGTGAGGTGCGGGAGTGCTATCTCACACTCACACGGGATACAAACATACGCGTACGCCGCACTCTCGCGGCGAGCCTTGGCGAAATGGCGCGGATACTCGGCAGCGAGCTGACTCAGAGGGATCTAATGGATGTCTGGCAAGATATGGTGCATGATGCAGAGGATGCGCAAACTAGACTCAAGGCTCTGGGTGGTGTATGTCCTTTCGTCAGCGCGCTAGAAGGTCCAGCCCGAGAGGGCATTGTGATGGGGTTTCTAGAGCTCTGGGAACGGTGGCTAACAGGATGGAGGGAACGTGAATGTTTGATATTGGCAATGCCTACTTTGGCGGTATTGGCCCAGGGACAAGAGGAAGTGGTGCGAACACTGATGGGCAAGGCGTTAATGGATAAAATGGCAGCAGTGCGAGAGGCGGCTGTCGGGGCGGTGGGAGTTCATCTCCACCTCCTTCCTTAACTCGACTCACCACTATCTTTCCAGATAACTCATGTGTTTCGTGCATTTGAGAGTCGGCCACATATTGCTGAGGAATTCAGAGATGACTTACAAGCTCTTCCCTGCATGGACTGTTCCCGTAGGCGAGCGACGTAAGTAAGACGATACAGTCTATAATGGACTCAAGCTCATGTTTGCGTGTAGCTATGTCGCTTGCTGCCAGGCGATGACAGAGGGTGAGCATGGCAAGATGGAGATCGCTAGGGACGAGTTTTGGAAATACATTGTCCTGCTCAGCGAAGACAGGGTAATCGACGTGCGCATCGGAGTAGCTAGACTTTTAGGTGTATTGTGTGGTATGTGCTTTAAAGTCGGTGTTGAAGGTGCTAAGTCCTGTTGTGTTATAGAAAAATTTTACCCGCACCCGTCAACCCGCTCACCACGTCTCATAGAGGTCATTCGTCGACTCAGCCAGGATCCATCACGCGATGTACGTGCGTTTGTTGCCTTCCTTCTCATCCCTGAGGAGGCCAGTCAGCTCCGACATGCTCCGACAAATCCGGCAATGCCGCCACTGATGTTTGCCACATTTTCACGTCCTCCACCAAAAACTCCATCGCTCATCGTGAGGATCGACATGCAGGATTTAGGGAGTGGACACGAAAACTCTCCCATGGAGCTAACGTCACAGGCTCCCACGAGTCTAATGGACCAGGTTCTTTCCCCCACGACCATACCAGAAGGAGAAGTAGATCCCCTGATGTCTTCTGATACGGAAACCAAAGACCGAAGGCAAGGCGATAACGTTGCTACTAATGAATTCAAGCCGCCACCACTATCTAGTAGTAATGAGGACTAGACATCAATTTGAACTTTTCCTGTTGTATCATTATGTGACTTGCTCATCAGGGTGCAATTTGAGCTTTGTTATCTTTATTTTGCAGGAACTTTACAACTTGTGTACATGCAGCTGTGCCAATCTTGCAATCTTCTGTGATGAGGTGGCAGCTAAGGTTCGACCGCAACAATTAGAACGAGAACCTTGACGTGACACGGTATTGTCCGCCCAGCGCGTGGCACTAGTCAGGGCGCCTAATGCCAAGGTAGGCCTCTAGTTCGGGATCAACGTAGCCTGAACGCAACCTCTCAACTCGGACGAGATCCAACGGCTGCACTCTCGAGCAGGCCTCATTTGCTAGTTTTCTGGACATGATCCTTCGGTCCTTAACATTGGCCTATATCATGTCGAGCACATTTTTCACGTTGCGTTATATTGCCTTCGGTCAGTATCAATGCTATGTCGTCTAGGGTCTCATTTTGACAGCACAACCCGATTTCAGCTCTTTTCATCTCATTTCACTCGGTCATATGCATCGTCGCAGCACTTAACCTCGGGTCCCTGGCACAAGACACTGCTCGGTTTCGTGCGTTATAACCTACGTATCACTTTTTGTATCTGAGTGACATACTTTGTTCAGCCGAGGTTGACAGCTATCTCATTTTCTCAGGAGCACTGGGAATCGTCACTGTTTTCTCGGTGTAAGTGTCCTCGAAAATCCCATAGCACGATTGATTGAATACTTCCGGTTAGCATCTTCGTAGAGCTTGTCCGCAAGAATGCCTTCATCGCTCGTGTCATTGTGGAAATTGCTTGGGTTGGAATCCTTTGGATAATGAACTTGTGTATGGCCTCGTTCTACGCCTAAATCCCACTGTGTTGACATTGACTTCCAGCCGGAGCTGCCGCCACTACAGCGATCCAGCCTACGCTCCAATGCTCTTCGATTAGTTAGTGAGGTCCTTGATTAAGCCTATACAAGGGTTGACCATTATAACGTAGGCCAAGAACCAAACATTAGTTGTTTATCCACAAAAGTGCTGGTGGCCTTTACATGGCTCAGTTCCATCACACGTGTGTATCACGATATGTTTTGCCATCGCTATTGCTCACACTGCACTTAGTCCTTTCATACCTAGTGGGTCTCGTTGTCTGCGCTGTTCATCACAGTGAAGCGGATAGTCATGTCTGGCGCAGCGGTGTCCGTGATTATCGATGGTTCACACAGCGAAGACCGCTGCAGGACACAGCCGAAAATAAACTCTCCTACGGGCGATTGGTTGACCCTAGAGAACCTTCGGGACCACCAGCAATTTATGCACAGCAGATGGGGTTGTCCAGGAATTACTCTATCGAGCCGCTCAGGATCGTCACCACCATTGAGCGTCCTGTTCCTCCAGTGCCAGTAGCATCCTCGGGATCTCGAGCCATCCCATTTGGAAGAGATACATACCGTTTCCCCCCCCCTGCCCCAGTTCCCTCTTCTTCATCGCAGCCGTATTCCCTGTATCCGCAGCACCTTCAGGCGACAGTGGGGGGTGTGTCTGTCATAGCCGCCAGAGCTGGCGGACCTTCCCCTCCTCCGGCGGGGTCTTGGCCTCGTTTCAATCCACAACAACCTCTCAAGCGTAACGACCGGCCGCCCCAAAGAGCTGCATCCGATTCTTCTCCCATTAAGGCCCCTGCAGTGGTTTCTCCTCCGTCCAATTCAGAAATGGCAGAGCATGGGAACCAAAATACTCCCCTGCCGAGCGCGGCACGCTCACGGCCTTCAGGACCACGAATACCATCTACTTCTCAACGGCCTAGACCTCCTCCTCTAGACCTCTCATGCGTAGTTCGCACAATGAACTTGAACGTTGAAGGGTCGCGTGACTGTGTGGATGCTTGACGCCTTCATGTCCAGTCAAGATGCGCAGCGCGCTCTTCACGCTCATTTCACTGTCGCTTATGCTAGGGAGCTTCTTAGGTTTATGTTGTACTTTCAGTTCCGTTCAGTTTCGAAAATCTAGGTGTCTGAATTTGTAAATTGAGCGCCCGATCATAAGGGAAGCGCAAGCGCGCAAGACAATAAACAGCACTGTTCTATTGTTCCTCTCTTGGGGATATGTTTTGAAAGCCTTGGATGTTGTGGTTCATTCTGTTTACGTTGTTTACCGCTGCTAGCAGGGAGTTCTTCCCACCCTGACTGCCTCCTCAAGAACACTGCCAGATTATCTCAATTTGCATGCATGAACCTCTACGTCTTACTACGAGTCATTTTTCACTGTAAGTGATATCACCTTCATACCAAAAGTCAATGAGTTGAGATGTTTTTAGCATTGCTGGTGGTTCATAACCTGCTTGCCTTGATGGCAGCAGCATGGAGTATCTCTGCTTCAAGAGGTCACGGTGAGGGACTGCATGGAGGCTGGGTCATTTGTACTAACGTCAGATCTACTCATAATTCATGTAGTCTCCCCGGGAGCTGTGCTTGTTGTTTTTGGATGTGTGGCATATATGATTCTTTGCATCGCGTGAGTTGAAACGCAGTTGAATTGCAAACCTACTCACTGTCCAGTGCCCTCACAGGACCTGGGCCGAGGTTTGCGCTCCCCGAACACGGTTTTCACGAGTCCGTACTGAGGTTGCTTTGGCACCTACGGTGATCGCCTTTCAAATAAGTAAATATGGCCGTATCTGGTCTATGTACAATTCTCATAACCCCTTCATTAGTCGCAGCAATCGTGGTCACAACAAATACGATAAAATCTGTGTGCCATGATCCAAGTTGGTGACCTTCCCTCATACTCTTAACGCTATTAATCTGACATCGTGCTACAGATTCCTGCGTCACCCTTGTTGTGCTTTCTTGGTTGACCCCATTCACTCGTACGTAGAATACTGTCTATTTTTCTCACTTTTTTTTTTTTTCACGGAACGCTGTCATCACTAGTGTTGGTGTACTTCCTCATAGTTCTAGCCATTACGGGGGAACATGCAAAGGACTATCCTCGCATATGGGATGCGTCCTTCTTAGACCATCCCTGGTTCCGCACACCTCCACCGCCTCCGCCCAAAGATGACGTGGAGCCCGCTCTGCCATGTATCAATATCACACCTCCGCTTTCCCTTCGTGCGCAACCCTCCATAGATCACGAACTCGAGCGGTTTCCCTGGGTGCATCCTTCCTCGCGAACTCCTTCGCTAAATTTACCGATGCCTTCAAATTGCCACTCAGTGAACGACTCACGTGGCTCTTTCAAGTACTCCTTGATTCCACGATGGGCAAAGGACTTGAGGCCCCTACGGAGAGGCAAAGAGTTACCATTCCCCGTTGCCATAGGGCAGAGTCAGTTCTCCGAACCACGACGTATAGATGAACCAGTATCTCCGACCATTTACAGGGAGAATTAATACTCGGATCGCATCTACTATGTTTCTGTGTTAATGGGTTATTCCTGATGTGTACCTGTTATTGTCGGGTTCTCACTTGTATCTTACACCCCTGTATTGTTTGTTAGAAATATGCAAGCAAAGTTTGACAGCTGCTGTACCAGAGTCGCGAAATATCTTCGCGGTTATCTGAGCACCGGTTCATCTAGTGAAGAATCCAGGAAATCCGTGGATTTACCTAACATGTATACTGTTGAACTATTCGGAAACTTTATGTAAAAGTGAACCATGCCTCAAACGTAGGTACCGTACTGGTATGGCATGCCACAGGTCCATATATAAGTAAAAATGTACCCTGGTCAACCAATTCTGAATCCCAAGGCGAGTCCTGCTAAGAACGATGCTCTGGGTTGGAAATCTGCAGCTAGAAAACCGACGAGCCATTTCCACAACGACGAGACGCTAGGAAGACGTTTAACGCCATGATTGTCGGTCATATAGAACAAATTTTCGAATTTAGATGCCGCACGCCCCCAATCCATCTTTATCATGGACAGCGAATTGAAGTACTGCACATATATTTCAGTAGAGGAAACAATAAGGGGACTTCCAAACTGACTTGTAGTAAAACAAAGACCCCTCCCACAAAGAATGCGACAGCCTTGGCTCCCTTTTTAATAAAAACACCAGCACACACCCCAGCCACTGATCCAAAAGACAATTCGTACAGGTTGACTGCAGATGTCGGCGGTGGAGGCAATGGATCTGCCTCATCATTCTCCGGGGCTTCCGTGATTTCACTGGATGTAGTCGCTGTTGGAGAAGCGGGACGAGAACCACCAGGTGTGGTCGCTGCAGAAGTGATGGGTAAATCGCCAGCAACAGATAACAAGACACGCCTTCACATTCGCAAAGGATGGGGCTTGCGAATATAGAAGCGGAAAGCCCTAAACCTACACCTCCTGCAACGCTAAGCCATTTCTTGGTACTGGAATGTTTTCTGTATTGACGTGTGGAGAGTACCGAGCTTTTTCGAACAGGCGACCAGCATCGTGTGGAAAGATAAAGTGAGTTTTCACACGCCAGACGACAACATGTTTTGGTGTTAACAGCAAGTACGCCTTTGAAAAGCATATTTGCGAGTCGACACCACAGATGCACCGCGTCGCACACGTGATCACCGTGTTTCGCTCAAGCTGGTCCAATCATGTCGATGATACCCGCAGTCCTCTTACATACGATCACTGCGTCTGTCATGCTATGGGGACACACCCAACTTGATACCCTTGTCTCAGATGCCTGGATTAAAGACCAGACAGGCGGTCACTGGCAATTTCTGACGGTTCTGGGGTAAGGATCCCGTCGCCCATGAAGCTTGAAAGATTGGTAAACTGGGACTGTCCAGTCTTGCTGCAGCATGTCTTACAATGCTATTTGGTCTTTGTGGAGACTTATTCCCATCTATACAAGGCAATTATCCGCATTGTGTGTGCTCATCGAAAATACTAAATGTCTCCTAGCAATTCACAAGGTTCAACGCATATTATTGATGGTATCTCTGCCTGTGCGCTTTCCTGACAACTATAACTTCTATATATCCATTCACAAGGCCATCTCATAGATTGCTGTCGTAGTAGCCGCGATATATTGGACTCTGCTCCTGTTCTTCCCTTCTCTTATTCTGCCTCCCCTTCCAGGTTGGACTTCTGAGCCTTCGTCATCATCTGCAATACCACCATTGTCGCGTGTACCTCTCGGAATAGACTTAGCATTGCATGCCTCCCCCTCCATCGCGCTTGTCACAGAATTCTACCTATTCCAGGCACCATTCCGTCCATACGATCTGACTTACATCGCACCTGTACTTGCCGGGCTTTCAGGCGTGGGATACGCATTATGGGCCGAATACTGTGCGGAACATAATGGTCAATGTACGTCGACGTTCGATTATTTTGGTTTCTAGATGGAATGAATAACCCAACCCATATAGTTCCTTACCCATTTCTCACGGAGAGTCCACTCAAAATCAGAATAGCAATATATGCCGGGGTGACCCTAATTGCTCTGTTCATCATGCGTGGCCTTAATCGCCTACATCCACATGGGAAGAAGGGAATGAGATAGTGGAGTATTCGCAACAACGCTGTTTTATGCTATGTACAAGCTCTGGCTTTGAAAGCTGTGCATACAAACATTTGCAAGGTTTTCTTCCCACGCGTGCTGTTGTAGTCGTCCCTTCACATCCACTAGCATGTCGAAAGGTGTCAACGACACATTTGAACTTTATGACTTGCGTGTTGAGGTCGTCGTCCCAAAGGGAGACCAGCGTCGTATTCTCTGTGGGGCCAACGAAGGAGACTATTTCGAGCTGAAAGGCGAGATGATCAGTCTACCAGATGGAAAAGGATTCTCAATGTATTCTCTGGGTGAGGGACGCTGCGATGTCAGTGCTCTTCAAAGTGGTGACCAAACCAATCAAAGCTGCCACACTTCCTCTGCTCGCAGCGAAACAACGGTGTCGGGAGAAGAAAGACTGGATGTGGACCGATGAATTCATTGCATGTCCAGACCCTAATTGTCCAACCAGATTGAAAATTATGAGGACGGGCATTCGGACGTTCAATCACGGAGAAACCACGATAGTGCCTTTGGAAGTTAGTGCTTGAGACACGTACGGCTCGTTTACTATGGACCTGAGGCCTGGTCCGAGTTAGTTACGCGTTTCCTGCTTATTTCACGGTCCGCTGATTTGCACTGCGATAGAGAACCTTGAGTAGATCGTAAGCATGGCGTTGACTACTGTTGTCAATAGTGAGGGTTGTACACATATAGAGAGGTGCGCTAAAAATAATCTTTGAAAGCGCGAGACACGTAGAGTCCCGACTCATTTGCTTCCGCTCAAAACTTCTACGGCCATGTCTGGTGAGCAAGCAAAGCAAAAGCTATGGGGGGGTCGCTTTACAGGCAACATAGATCCACTGTCAGTAACAGTGTCTAATGCAGCCAATCGTCTTCTTAATGACCTGCCCTTCATGCGTTGTGCAGTATGTGGGAGTTCAACCAGTCTCTCCGATACGACAAAAGAATGCATGCGGAGGATATTCAAGGCTCCATCGCGTATGCTAAAGCTTTGAACCTCGCAGGTGTTTTAACAAGCGAGGAAACGCTCAAACTTGTGAACGGGCTCATGCAGGTCGGAGAGGAATGGAAAACCCAGCAAGTGTGTTTCATGCCCGGGCAATTCCAATTAAATGCTCAATGATGCCTACAAGTTTGTAATCAAACCAGAAGATGAGGATATCCATACAGCCAACGAGAGACGCTTAAAAGAACTCGTAGGTTCGGTTGGAGGCAAGCTGCATACCGGACGATCGCGAAACGATCAGGTTGCTACAGACATGCGACTCTGGCTCGTCAATGAAATCCGGAGCATCGAAGGAGTACTGAAAGCCTTGTTGCATGTGATGGTTGAACGTGCAGAAAAGGAGAAAGCTTATCTTCTTCCCGGATACACGCATTTGCAGGTGAACTCCCCCTGGTCCTTTCGAAACTTGTACATTTACGCAGCATGACAGCGCGCCCTCCCCGTGCGATGGTCGCATTTTCTCCTCTCTCACGCTTTCGCGCTGCATTCCGACTTGCAAAGGCTGCAGCAGCTTGTTCCCCGCATCTCGGTCCTACCTCTAGGCTGTGGTGCTCTTGCGGGCAATCCATTCCTAGTGGATCGTGAGTTTCTAGCCAATGAGCTCGGCTTCCAATCGGTGGCAGAGAACAGCTTATGGAGTGTCGCCGACCGGGACTTTGTTGTCGAGTTTCTAACCTGGGCCAGCTTGGCAACCACTCATATTAGCAAAATGGCTGAGGACTTGATTGTTTACTCCACCGCCGAGTTCGGCTTTGTGTCACTGAGTGACGCGTATAGGTGTGCCCCCCCCCCTTAGCCTAAATGAGACTGCCCCGCTTACCTTTGAAGTCAGCACTGGCTCGAGCATGATGCCACAAAAAAAGAATCCGGACTCTCTGGAATTATTACGAGGGAAAGCCGGACGTGTCTTTGGAAACGTCAGTCTTTAGTGGTATTTGACTTGATCTCCAATACTCACAAATTGGACCTCCTAGATGGCCGGCTTTCTCATGTCTTTGAAAGGTTTACCTTCGACTTATAACAAAGATCTGCAAGAAGACAAAGAAGCCCTCTTTGACGCTGTTGATACGATTTCTGCAAGCTTCAGCATCACCGAGGGAGTCTTGGCTACACTTACGGTACCTAAATTTGATTAAGCTGTGCCATAAGCTGATAGAGGTTGAGGTGCACCCCGAGAAAATGCGCGAAGCATTGACCATGGACATGTTGGCTACAGATTTAGCTGACTATCTTGTTCGGAAGGGGGTGAGTATTGATCATACCGATGTATGTCATACTCTATAATCACACGGCGTATTCAGACACCCTTCCGAGAAACCCACCATATTTCAGGTCGAGCCGTCGCCCTGGCAGAATCCAAAAAGGTCCAAATTTCTGAGCTTTCTATGGCAGAACTGCAGGGCTTGAGCGACAAGTTCGAGGACGACGTTAAACAGGTCTTCGACTTTGAAGCCAGTGTAGAAAAAAGGGATGCCATTGGAGGAACCAGCCTACGGATGGTGGATAGACAAATCCGTGTCCTGAGGAAGTCGCTTGAGGCGTAAGCTGCAAGATAATGAAGGCGCTAGCGCCTTTGTCTGTCCATTCGTTTAGTGTATAGTATACGTATCTCCCGGATCTGAATATCATCCAACGCTTCATCAACCTCCATATTTTACCTCGCGGCTTTAATGTTCTCTGACACGCGCACGTCATCTGTACATCGGACGTCCGTTTGCTGCGCGTTCCGGGAACGCCTATTATTCTCGGACTCCCTCCTTCCGTCCTCAAGTTCTTGAGCATGTGCCGGAATAATTGAAGCAGCCTCATGATATGATAGCATAGATATCGATCAAACGTCACTCGTCTTCGCTGGCACTGATATAATCAAGTCTGGTGGCACCTGAACTTTGTTCCGTATCCGAATGCTAGTTGTAAGTTGGAACTGGCCGGCCTCGTTCGTATACATCATCGTGATATGCTATATAGCATCGTGAGAGCTACTGGGAGTTAGATTCGATGGATGTTATAAGCTCAAGCCGCCAGTGACTGGCACGTGATAGGACGCGTTGAAAGCTAGTGATTACGCGCGTCGATGACGTCCCTCATCTAAAGCGAGCCGACTTGTATCAGGACCATCTTGAGCGAGTTCTCTTACCTAGAGTATGAAGCAATGTTGAAATAAGCCAGCCTTCCATAGCCATTGAATTTGCGCCATCATGAGCGGGACCCCAGGGTTCCGATCTGAACGTGGATTCAGCTTTCGACACATACACACTCTCTCATGAGCGCTTAAACGGTTACTCTCAGACTACTTATACCCTTTCAAAACATCCAAATGTGATTCCTTCCCTCATAATGGCTCGGGATAGACTAGCTACGTTGCGGGTGAGTGATGAGAGGTTATTGGTCCTCATCCTTAGCTTATTCGTTGACCTTTAGGCCCAACAGCAGGCTAGCTGCAGGTGGTACCCTTGGTTCATGAGCGTTTCACATGAACTTACTTTCGACTGTATGTTAGTGACCGCTGGTCTTATCCTTCCCAAATAGGTGCGGGTTACTCTGAGCCTGACCGTCCACCCAACACCTATACACGAACTTATCGTCCCACGATCATGTATGAACAACCTGACATTCAGTATGTGCCGAAGGCCGTGTCTGGTGAGGGTTGGTCCTACCCTTCACCTGGTGGTATGGCTTTGCCCGAAATATGTCATACCAATGAACCCAATATCCATCATGACACCCACTACAATATCTCAAGTGCGCAAAGAGTCACTCCGAGCGTTGAATACTCTCAAGAAGACATGTCCATGTTTTATTCCGAGGTATAGTCGTGAACCTTGACTACGAGTTGATCATGAGAGTTGTCTGAATGAGGGTTTCTTGGCCTAGATTAGCTCCACCCAAGACAACTTAAGAACGTTCAACGACAATGTTTCGCGGATCTCAGACTTGCATTCGCGGTCTCTCAATAGTATGGATTGGGCAACCTCGCGGCGTATGACGCACCAGCTGGATGGGTTGGTAAAAGAGACAAGCACTCTCAGCAACGTACTTAAGGATCAGATCAAGAAGCTGCATACCGTGCGTGTGAGTGGACGGGATGGTCAGATCCGGATACAGCAGGTGTGGCTCAGCAACAGAACTTTTTTTCTTTGATAATCATTGCTCAATAGATTGGTCTGGTCAAGCACAAATTCATAGAGGCATTACATAACTACCAACAAGTTGAGCAGGCTTACCGATCAAAGTACAAACAACGTATGGAGCGACAGTACAGAGTGGGTGAGTATGCAGAAAATGCTACATGTTCTACGCAGAGCTGATCTGTGCTCCAGTAAATCCTGATGCTACAACCGAGGAGGTCAAGGCTGTCATTAACGATGAACAGGACGGTAAATTATTCGTGGTATGGAAATACATGAGTCCCCGATGCCTTGTAGCTAACGAAGGTTCAGCTCCAGTCCTCGAACCGTTACGGACCAGCTAGAGCTGCCTTTCGTGAGGTACAAGAGCGGTATGAGGATGTAAAAAACATGGAGCGGACCTTAACAGAACTTGCACAATTGTTCAATGACGTGAGTACCCTGCCCGCAATCGCTTCCACAAGGTGATGGATCATGTCATTAGATGCAAGTTCTTGTAATGCGAGATGGTGAGGTTATTGATGGGATTCAAGCGATAACAGGAGACATAGAGAAGCACACTGAAGTTGGGTAGGTATCTGTGAATTGCTTCACTTGACTCAGTCTGACGAGATGTCGATTTGATCAGTTTGCGTCAAACCACAAAGGCCGTTGCATCTGCGCGAGCAGCGCGTAAGCAATGTTTATGCATCGGCACATCTCTTATAGTTGTTGTCTGTTTTGCCATCGTCATTGCCGTTCTCGCAGCGCAACTGAGCAACAACAACAACTGATCTGTCCGCGGGTGATATTAGCTCCCAATTTGCAGATGGTGATGGAATAACTTACACTTCGCTCATCATGACAACTAGCTTATGCTTTGCTCTGTACGTTAGAATTCTGTATTTTGAGTGTATCTTGGCTTGTAATTACTGTGACCTGTCATTCTGATTATCGTCACCGATTCACCATGGTAAGACAAGAACTAGCTCTTGTACCTCACCGGATTCCAGTGAGCTGCGCACTATTTTTATTGTGTGCGACCACCCCAAAATTATCACTGATAGATCTCCCTGCGGATGGATACTTAGTTTGTCTTGCTCCGTGCAACTAGTGTTTAATGGACCATTCCTTTCCATACCTCATGTTCTAGACGCTCGAGCAACAACTCGCGCAGCTGACTCATGACCAGGTGAGTGCAATTTGCTTAGTACGCCCAACAACTAGGTGGCTTCATTCTTTTCTTGGCTATTCGCGCTTTCTCGCATGTAAACAGAGGAACTATGAAGAATACGGGTAGAGGAAGGCCCATGGTCGAGCAACTTCAGAGGGCATAGTCAGGCGAAAGGTGGGAACTTGGCAAGAAAACCCCGACATGGCCCAGTGGAAGCAACTTAGATACAGAGCGTGGAGATGTGGATTCTGAGCACGGCCAGCAAATCAGCTACTTCTTCATAGTCCCAAAGTGGACACCGAGAACAATGCCAACAATCGCAAGAATGATAACGACAATGATAAAACAAATCCACCGTTTCTTACGTGCCGCCCGTGCGGATGCAACTGCCTTGTCGGTGTGTCGTAAGCTAGGCGTAATAACAGTTCATTGAATACGTAGCAGCAAATCGAGGCCAAAACTCGTACCCAGTCTCAGTGTCTTTCTCGACATTAACAGCTGCAGTCTGGATAGTGTCGATTGTCTCGTCCTGCTGCTCTACAAGAAGGCTCATCTGCAAGTGGACTAAGAATTCGATATCAAGACTACATCGGAAGTGCTCACATCATTAAATAATTGGCCAAGCTGGTCCAGGGTTCGCTCAATCCTTCTGACGTCCTCGTGGCGTTCTTGAACCTCACGATATGCCGCGCGAGTCTCGCCATACCGTTGCGAGGTTTGAAGCTGTAGTGTAGGCTATCAGTGAAGCTCTATGAGCCAGAATACATACCGCTTGTGTAAATATTTGTCCGCCTCGGTCTTCATCTACGACCGCCCTGACTTCTTCGGGGGTTGCATCGGGTTTAACTGGAATGCAAATCAACTATGAGAGAATCTCATAGTACATTTACAAACCGATCTTGAATTGTCGCTCCATCCGTTGTTTATATTTTGAACGATACTGCTGCTCCACCTGTTGATAATTCTGGATTGCCTCGACGAATTTCCGCTTAACCAGGCCCGTCTGTATGACACCAGATCCAATAATTTTCAAAACCCAGGACCTCAGAGTCAGGTAGAACACGCACTTGCTGTTTACGGATTTGAGCATCCCGCCCGGTGACATCCCTCTTTTGCAAATTCTGGACTCGAACTTTAAGTTCATTGCTAAGCGAGCTTGTCTGCTCCACTAATTCGTGCAGCTGGTCCGCATTGCGCTGGGCAGCTGCGTCGTCTATACTGTGCAAAGACTGCGAGTGAAGTTCTGATATGCGCGATACATTGTCGTTGAAAATTCTCAGACTGTCTTGTATGAGGCCAATCTGCATAACAAAACCATCGAATGCGGTTGATCCATTTCTGTAGATCATGAAAGACACTGTACCTCGGAATAGAAGGCGGGCAGGTCATCTCCAGCTGAACCAGGAGTGTGAGCTCTTTGGGAGACATCAGTCATCTCATACTGGTCACTTTGTTGGATACGGGGATATGAGGGGCGGGTTTGCGAGCCACTTGAGGCACCCTCATCGCCTCGGGAAGATGGGGTGTCGCTAGCGATCCAAATCGGGCATTAGCTCAGTAGAATGGTCCGCGAAGCCAATATAACTATACCCGCCCTGCTGCTGGGCCTACAGAATACCATACAAATTAGTCAATAGCTGGTTTCATCAAGCAGTGGGCTTACACGCATGGCTGCTAATCTGTCCCTGGCCATGTTGAGCTAAAGGAAATTCCTCTGCACGATATGTTATTTATCTGCCGACTCTCTTAACGAGAGAGGAGCGTTTGGTGTTGGGTTTACTGCTAACACCGCAAATTCCTTGCATCACATGTCACTCCGACTCCGCTTCAGTCTGGGCTCCTGACTCTAGTTGAAGCACCATCTTTGGGGGCTGGCGGTGGAAGAATAAGATCTGAATTTTGCCAAAGCCATTCACTGTCTTCGTTGCACCATATAGAGGTTGCAGAAATGGGTAAATTTCCCATTTTATGTCTTCGTAGCATCATGAAGCACAAGTCGGGGTTTCAAAAATTCGCATTAGCAACTCCCCTGTAACCGGCGAAAGGCTTGGCCGTGAGACACGAAAATAGGTAACTTTGGGTTAAGACAAAAGGGGCCGGCCATAGGTATATTCCCATTATACTTAAATGCTACGGGGCACAGGTTGGGTGAAAAGTCTTAGAAAAATACATCCGTTTTCACTGTCTCCGCTTCAACTCGATTGTTATACAAACAGGATGACTAACAAGCAGAATGACGAAAAGCACTAGAGCTCAATAATGCACCAGTATGAGGGATTCTATCCGTCTCAGTATGTCTTCTATGGCGGAAACGTCATCGGTTGGACTATACATCTACCAACCTCTCCAAACGAACTACCTCTGCAGATAACCTTGTCAGGAGAAAGCACTGCAAGTATCTTTCTAAACCTTGTTTAGGCGGATTAAAACTAAACTCTTTAGGCCGTAAGGACAAGGGACGGGTGCTCCCCTGTGCACACTCGCCCAGAAGTTAATAAGTTTCTAGATTGTCAGACCTCTAGGTATGATTGTGGCACGCTTGGTGTTATCCCCAATAAACAGCAGAGTCAGATGTTTCACTAAGTGTATGTTCTCCCAGAAGAAAACTTTTTTGTGCCCATTGCCCGCCTAATATGGGAATTCACCGACCGAATAATATAAGTATAAGCCCTCGCACTTGAACCTGTTCTCTTCGCTTGTTCTCACTGGCATTGGTTTATTCTGTTGAGAAATTTCAGGTAGTGCTGTAGCCACTCAAAACCCGAGCCCAGAGTGGCGTAACGAGGGACCGAGAGGTTTCAGCTTCCGCCTGCGCAGGTGTGACAGTGTGACATTTAGGATAACAACAGCCTCCGGCAACACCCCACTATTTCTGTCTTTCCATAAAATCCCCATCTTAGTACACCGAGTGCTGTTGATACCCCTCTTTCCTTAGGCATATCTCATCCAACAACCATTTTTTTCATTTACAATGGCCAGGGACAGATTGGCAGCCATGCGTGTGAGCCTGTTGGTCATCTAATGGAACACGCTCTCCCACTAATGCTATGTCCTGCAGGCCCAACAGCAGGGGGGATATAGGTGAAATCGCTTTCAGGTTGTATTCTCTTGCTCTAACTTTTGGTCCCGTTAATAGCGAGACCCCCTCATACCCGTCTCAGGGCGCTGGAGGCTATCAAAGCCGCCGCCCCAACCCGAACCCATATGCCCAGCAGGATGATCCCTATGAAATGACCGACGTCAACCAGGGAAGCAACGTTCCCCTCACCTCTGGGCTATCTGGCGACGACATGTCTGCGTTTTATTCCGAGGTATGTTGAGTTTCATGATCAATAAAGATGGTTTGACTACAATTGTCTGCGTTGCAGATCAGCTCCATACAGGACAGCCTGAGGACGTTCAATGATAATGTATCGCGTATCTCAGACCTTCATTCACGGTCTTTGAACAATATGGACGAAGCAGCGGCCCAACGCAATGCCAAGCAGCTTGACGGACTAGTCGAGGAGACCAGTGCGTTGAGCAACCAGCTCAAGGTTCGTATCAAGACCCTGCAGAAGAAAGGTGGTAGCGGGCGGGATGGCCAGATCCGGAAACAACAGGCACGTTTCACGTCGAATGAAGCGAGTATATTTGTACCAACTTCACTGTGTAGACCGGTTTAGTTAAGCAGAAGTTCGTCGAAGCCATCCAGAACTATCAGCAGGTAGAACAACAGTACCGGGTCAAGTACAAGCAACGCATGGAGCGCCAATTCAAGATTGGTAGGTCATTATCACATATTTCATGTCTCTTACCCTAATTCCTTCTAGTTAAACCCGACGCAACCCCTGAGGAGGTGAAGGCGGTTGTTAACGACGACCAGGGCGGTCAGATCTTCACTCAAGCTGTAAGCTTACATCTACTCCGTAGTTTCAATTAACCCACTGTCTGCATAACAGCTTCAATCTTCCAATCGTTACGGCGAGTCACGTGCTGCGTATCGTGAGGTCCAAGAACGTCACGAGGATATCAAAAGGATTGAACGAACCCTTGGAGAGCTCGCACAGCTCTTCAACGACGTGAGATGATCCACATTTTTGAGAGCCGACATCTTATGTTTTGTTAGATGAGCATTCTTGTTGAGCAACAAGATGAGACCATCGATGTTATCCAGACAGCAGCCATGAACGTTGAAAAGGACACGGAAGTTGGGTGTGTCCCTGATGCTTTCAACGTAGCCTTTTGTTTCTTATGAGTGCCGTCAAGATTACAATACACAGACAAGGCCGTTTCTTCGGCTCGAGCTGCACGCAAGAAGCGGTGGATCTGCTTCATCATTACCCTTATCATCCTTGCAATCATCGGCATCGTGGTTGGAGTCGAAGTCGCACAACACCTGCCTTCCAAGAGCAGCAACAACAAGAGCAGCAACAGCAGCACCCCTTAATATGATGAAGACTATATTTGTGGTTTATGGAGGGATCTCATCACTCGGTTCTTTATCTTTTCTTCACTATCAAGCCTCGAACGAAGCAGCGAAATATTTATTACGCAGTATAAATTGGACTGTTTGGATTCACGTTCTTTCTTCTTTGCCCACTTCTTTAGCTGTTCTCTGGTCTTGCTACAAAGTTAATCAACCGTGGATGTATGTACACGCTACATTCCACATTTAAGATAATGCCAACAGCTGCCTGCGGTCATCCAACTTCTCGTTAACGCGGCGGTATTTTCCCGGAGGGAATCTCAACGAAGAGTGCATGTACAGGATATAGGCCGGTGACGGACACTACTCATCCCGCTGAACTGGGTGGGTCGTGTGCCGATCATTAGCAAGAGTTTGTCACTTGTGGCAGTGAACATATTGAGAGCTTATCGTCTTCGCAGCTATTATCTGTCAGCAACACGTTGAGGTCGAGTCTCATGTTTTTATAAGCTATCAACTGTATGCTGAGAGCTATTGCCTGGTTCATTGATCGGATCGGCATCGTTGTTCAGCAGACCTTATAGACGATGGGAAGGATGAAAGAGGGTCTGTCAGTCTACCTGTCGTGTGTTTGAGCTTGCAGGTTCTATTCCCCACGGACTGTCCACACCAAGAAGCAAGAGCATGCAGATCCTGCGCCACGAAGGACCTCCCTATTAGCCAGATCGTCAACGGCGGACTCGGAACTCTTTGAGTATCTGGTGACGCCTACCTGAGACCCGGGCTCGGAACTATGTAGCCTTCCAGATAGGAAGAGCTGACCAGATCTCAGCATAGATAAATCGATCGTGGCCAAAGATGTCCGAATTTGGTTTCGTTGAAGGAACGCTACAGTGCCAACGGCTCTGCTGTTCCGATGTATTGTCTCACGAACATCATTGATGATGCTCTATTTGGAACCTGCAGGTTAGAGACAGGGATAGCATAGTAGCATGCATGTGCCCATCAGTCTCGACGGGTGCATCGCCTTCATTTCGCCGCGAGGTAGCCACACTTGCCTGCCATTCACCTTCCTTAGACGAGCCATATGCGGGACGAGATCCATGAGGCAATTTACGAGTGGGGAAGGTCTACAAGTTGGGAAGGTCCGGATAGGTCCGGATCAAGGTCCAGCCATGCACCACACCCTGCGACAAGTACCTCCCTAGATGAGCCTCGACGGCGACTTTGCCAAGCTGGGATCATGTAGAGTCGACGGGAAGGAAAGTCGTGTCAAATGTGCATTGGGATTGATAGAGGAAGAGAAGCAGATCATATTAAACAAGATATAAGGAATGCGACTAGTGTGAAGCGATAAGTACGGGCACTGTTACTTGGACCGGCCACGCGGATGGTTCCGACACAGGCTTGCGTAACCGAGCGTCAAAGAAGACATATATTAGAGCAGTCAAGGCCGCGTCACCTCATCCTGTACAGCTCGTAGCCACCTCTTCTTCCCCACCGACTACTCCGTGTTCCACTCCTCATCAGGTGTGTTGTCCTTATCCCACTCCACCATAGTTCCTGGTCGCTCACGTCGTTCCCTCAGAACACTACCCGTCCCATCATGCCTGCGAAACGTCGCTGTCAGCTCCCAGGTCAACCTAGATGCAACAATGCAGCTCTTCGTATAGTGGGCGATTGCCCACACTGCCAGTCGTCCTTCTGCGGCACAGTGCGTCCCTCATCCCACCTTGGTTACTCGCTGCATGCTCATTGTTTGTCTTGCCACTTAGCATCGTTTGCCAGAACACCACGCATGCCTTAAGATGGCCGAGTGTCGGCAGGAGGCTTTCGACAGGAACAAGGAGAGGCTAGAGAGCGAGCGTACGGTGGCCGCCAAGATCGCAGGGTGATCGTTCTCGTCCGCGCCAGACATTTGTGCATTTATCTTCGCCGCGCCACCCTCCACTGGACCTCTTCCTTCACTTCTGCACATACTCCACACACATACTCCTACCAGTCAGTTCACGCTCTTAATTATGATGACTCTTTGGCCTCCACGACGCTAGTGGCTGTCTCGCTGCTCGGAATGTGACGCGGCGAGGTAGCTGGTACCGTCGGTGGTAGGGAATCTTACGCCTTGTAGACGAATACTATCTTCTCTCCTCTGTCCTAATGTATTTGTGTTCTTCCCGGATTTGATAAATATTGGTTGCTCTTACCCGGTTGAAAACTAGATGAGATGATTCACGTGAAACCTCGTAGTCATCTTATAAAGGCTTGTGCCGGTCGTGCCTACTTACTCCCTTGAAATAATGGCAACAGATAGATTACGACAAATACTCACGCAGGTACGTAGCGACAGTGTTCTTGCTGCTGCAGGTGAGTAACGGGACGCCGTGTCGGACGGCCAAACAATCTGAGCCGCTCACCAACTCTTTTCATTTTCCACCATGTCCTCTGCGGTTGAAGTAGAGTCTTGGAATCAAGTGCCTCTCGCTCCGCCAGACAGGTGATGTCTTCAGATCATATCGCGTCAAGCTTAAGTTTGACATTATTTGCCTGTGCAGCATCTTCAAGCTCACCGCAGCGTACAAAGCGGACACTTACCCCCAAAAAGTCAACTTGGGCGTTGGAGCCTATCGAGATGATGACAACAAGCCATGGGTCCTACCCGTCGTAAAGAAGGTGGGTTTTTTCTCTTCAGTCATAGTCGGTAGCTGAGCTGAACGTACAGGCCACTGAGCTCCTCCTGCATGATCCAACGCTGGACCACGAATACCTCCCGATCACTGGTTTACCTGAATTCACAGGCGCGGCAGCCAAGCTCATTTTGGGTGCCGACTCACCCGCATGGAAAGAAGGCAAGGTTGTTAGGCGAGTTGGCATCCTCTTGTGTGTTGTGCCAAGCGGTCTAGGAATTGACGTGATTGTGCTATGTAATTAGTGTGCAGACTATCTCGGGAACTGGAGCGAATCATTTGGGCGCACTGTTCTTGTCGAGATTTTTCAACTTTAATGGCGCCAAGCAGATCTATCTAAGCGACCCGACTTGGGGTACGTGTGCCCTCATACGTTCTCCACGTATCTAATACTCGTGATCCTTCAGCAAACCACCACGCTATCTTCAAGAATGTATCCATTGAACCCGTATCCTACCCGTACTATGACCCGCGCACGATTGGACTTGACTTTTCCGGCTTCGTGTCGACCCTGCGGAATGCCCCCACGCGCTCCGTCTTCCTCTTGCACGCATGTGCCCACAATCCGACCGGTGTCGACCCGACTCCAGAGCAATGGGATGAGATCGCGACGATCATGCTAGAGCGTGCACACTATGCCTTCTTCGATTGCGCATACCAGGGTTTCGCAAGTGGTGATCTAGACAAAGACGCTGCAGCCGTGAGGAAATTTGTGCAAAGAGGCGTGCCGCTATTGGTGTGTCAGGTAAGCTAGACCTCGCGTCAAGTACCGGGTACGGAATTTGGAAGGTCATATATCGCTTGTTTAGAGCTTTGCCAAGAATGCAGGCTTGTATGGCGAACGTGTTGGCGCGTTGCATGTTGTTGCGCCTACGAAGGATGCCGCGGATCGAGTCAAGAGTCAGCTTTCTGTGTTGCAGAGGAGCGAGATTAGCAACCCGCCCTCGCACGGCGCGCGACTGGTGAGCTGTCGCATTTGGGGGCAATGAGTTCAATCATGTGCTAAGATTGCCGTTTTTGTAGGTAGCACTGATCCTCAATGACCCCGGGTTGTTTGAGGAATGGAAGCGTGACATCAAGACAATGGCCCACCGTATCATTGACATGCGACAAACACTGTACGATTTCCTTACCGAGGTGCTCAAAACACCAGGCAACTGGGACCATATTCTCAACCAAATTGGGATGTTCAGGTGTGTTCCCTTGACAAAATATCGGTGCACCTTCCTCATGTTGTATGTGCTTTGCATTTTACAGCTTCACTGGTATCAACCCGAGCCAGTCCAAGGCCCTTGTTGAAAACGCGCATATCTACTTAACTGTCAACGGGCGTATCTCTATGGCGGGACTGAACTCTCATAATTTACAATATTTCGCGGAGAGCTTGGACAAGGCAGTGAGGGGCACATTGTAATGTTGTCGTCCATCGTGTTTGCTTCTTGAAGATGCTTCTCGCTATATTCCTGCACGGACTGTTACTACTCACGGACTGTTACTACCCACCCACCCTCCCCCTTTTACTGTAAGGCGTTGAGCCTTATGGTGTGTTACATCCTTGACATAGAGAAATAATAAACCGCAACTGTTGGCCAGCTTTTTATCTGTCACCTCAAAGGAGGAGCATCTTAACTGCTATATACAGAGGGCTAGCGCTCGGTAATCCAAAATGGCTAAAGCCACAGACTCGTGAGAAGGGCGAGCCGCCTTCTTGGACTAGCGTTTAGCGAGTTTTTTTCGTCTGGGGTGCAGACGATGGGCCGACGAGCAAAGAACAAGCAGGGCGAACCAGCTCCATTACGAGATCCAGATGCCAGGAGCCCCCAAGAAACTGGGAAGCGGAAGGCGGAAGACGATGGGCCGAAACGGTCACCAAAAAAGCTCAAGGGTGGGCTGGTGTCTGTGGCTGTCAAGGATGGTGATAAAAGCAGCAAAGGAAAGGGTAAAGGGAAAGGAAATGCGAAATTGAAGGTTGGAAAATCCTCTCGGAAGAAGAGAGGAGAGGAGAATGGGAGAGAGGGAAGTCTTGGTTGGGAGGATGTTGACGATGGAAATTTAGAGGCTCATGCAGCGTGCGCATGGTCTCTTACACGATGCTTTGGTGGGCTCATGCATATAGTGCAGCTCGTTATTTGATGATCCTGCTGATGATGGGATGGTTGTGCTGGGCGATGACTGGGAAGGTGCAAAGGATGACTTGTAAGTTGGAATCTGGTCACATTCACTCAGTCGTATGCTAAGATCTATCAAAGTAGTAATAGCATTTCGGACGTGAGAGCTTGAAGGGCATTCGTTTTTCCCGTTCGCCCCGGCTAATTTTGATTCTTTTAGGCGCGAGGGCCTGTACAAGAGCTTGACTTGGGAGACTCTGAAAACGACGATGAAGTACCACCAAATGGGAATGCACCTTCCGGTGACGAAGATGAATCGGATGAAGAGTCCCCTATAACAGGAAAAAACATTGAGGCACGGTCGCGTGCGTTAGACAAGCAGACCGCACTTGACGCAGCACTTGACGAGGAGGAGATGCAGAACGGCGCTTCTATGGCAGATGGCGAGGAGGATATTGAGCTGTTTGAATTACCAACGGCAGGGCAGCGTGAGGAAGAGAAAAACCGGGGTGGTCCTGATGTACAGGAGGTGCAGCGGCGGATGCAGGAGTGTGCGAAGGTTCTAGGAGGCTTCAAACGATTCAGGAATAAAGGCCGGTATGTGTGTCACTGTGCGCGTCATGGACCATTGAAGGTGATGTTTTTTATTTGAACAGATCGCGCTCTGAGTATGTGGAACAGTTACTCGCAGACATTGCAAGCTACTATGGGTATAATGATTTCCTTGCCGAGAAGCTATTCCTACTTTTCCCTGTTGAAGAAGTGATATTCTATTGTGCCTCGGACTTACTCCATCTGACCCACTTGTCGTGCAGGCCATTGAATTCTTCGAAGCTAATGAGACACCTCGGCCAGTGACTATCCGTACCAATACCCTCCGAACACGTCGTCGAGATCTTGCTCAAGCATTGATTAGTCGAGGCGTCAACCTCGAGCCCATCGGAAAATGGACTAATGTAGGCTTACAAGTGTTCGAAAGCTTAGTCCCCATTGGTGAGCCTTAACTTATTATATTCTGCATCTCCCGAAAACTGAAAACTGACTTGAAGGTGCTACCCCCGAGTATCTCGCCGGGCATTATATGCTCCAGGCAGCCTCATCATTTCTCCCTGTCATTGCACTTGCACCAGTGCCTAATGAACGCATTCTGGATATGGCATCTGCTCCAGGTGGCAAAGCGACTTACATCTCTGCTCTCCTCCAAAATACAGGGCTCGTTTTCGCAAACGACTCTAACAAGGCGCGGACAAAAAGTTTGACTGCCAACGTTCATCGGCTTGGGTGTAAGAATGTTGTTGTGTGCTCTCACGATGGACGGGAGTTTCCGAAAGTAATGGGGGGGTTTGACCGAGTGCTGCTCGATGCGCCGTGCAGCGGGACAGGCGTCATAAGCAAAGATTCAAGCGTGAAAGTTAACAAGGTACGATGCATGCGGCACCTGAACACGCCGGTTCATCGGCTGAGGTTTTTCTTAACTGACATAACAGACCGAACGCGACTTTATGCTTTTGTCACACCTTCAGAAGCAGCTTATCCTATGCGCTATCGACAGTGTTGACCCAACCTCTGCAACGGGGGGATATATCGTATACTCGACCTGTTCTGTCACAGTTGACGAGAACGAAGCAGTAGTGGACTACGCCTTGCGCAAACGTCCTAACGTGACACTCGTGGATACTGGTCTAGAATTTGGGAGAGAAGGCTACACGAATTATAGAGGCAAGGTCTTCAATTCGAAATTGAACTTGACACGTCGGTTCTATCCTCACGTACACAATATGGATGGATTTTTCGTCGCCAAGCTCAAGGTGGAAAAGCGTAAAAAGGTTATAAAGGAAGAAGTGGAGAAGGAGACGCCTACCCTTACTGGTATCGAAGAAGAAGGTGAAAAAATGGACACTGTCGGTTTCGACTCGGACGAAGATAACCCCTTCATTGGCGGTGCGAAATTTCACTTTCATCTCTTTCACTCCCATTTGACAACCTCCACCAGAGGCGAAGCGGAGACAGCGGAAGGCAAAGGGTTATCGTGTACCCCCACGACAGCCTGCGACGGCTTCAGTGGCCGGCTGATGTTCTTGCTGTTGTGCTCGTTGTGCATTCCTTCTTTTGCCGAAGAGTTGCTAAAATGTGATGAGACGTGTTCCCTGATTGACGGCCCACTTCTTATATCCAAGCGTATCGATCTTCACTCGTTCGCTCTGCCCAAACTGCCCAACTTTCAAGAGGTATCTACCATGTAAATGTTGTTTGAAAGCGGAGTTCACCTACAAGTCCTTGGATACGCTGTCATGAAACTACTATCCCCAGTCAAGCTAATACATTATAGAATAAGGCCAGACAGACTCCATCTCATTAAGTCATCAAACACGACCTCGCCACCTCTTCCAAAGTAAAGCAGAACAGCTTGCTGCTAAAAGCCCGCAACCGGCACAAATACAAAATGTCAATCTCCAACAGCGCTTGCCCATACAAGCACCCTCAGAGTAGCCATCCTTATCCTTGGTTTCTGTCGCCGCACTCGCCAAAAAGGCATATAAGTAAGAGAAGGCGGACGTTCCAATAAATGAGGAGTACGTGATTAATCCAAAGTTTCGCGCGAGTGGCGCGTTTCCCCAAATGCTAGCTATGAGGCTGGGTCTACGTGAGACTGGGTCAAACAATCTAAAGGGCTACAGAGAGGATAAACAAGTCACTTACAGCACGGTGAAGATAGATCCATACGCAACTCCAATGCTAACACTAGACAGAGTTACGTTGTAAGAAGGTCCCTCATGCAACCGAACAGTTACAAACCTGAACGCCCATATCCCTTGCTGACTTGTTGCACCGAATGACATCCAGAGGAACGCGAAGGTCATTAGCATACACGCTCCCAATAAGAAAACAACGCGGCTGAATTTATGTTGACGCGGTAGCGCCAGTAGCCCTGAAGGAAGGTAGGACGCTACGGGAGAAGTAAGATCCGCCATTGGCCCTGTCGTGATACGAGAGATCGTGTTAGATAAAGAGAGGAGCCGGACCTGAGTAGCAGCTGTCGATACTCCAGCCTTTGAGGCTATTGAGGATACTGGTAATCTGTTGGTAATCTCTTTAACAGGTAGTGCCAACGAGATGGTGCCGATGTTAGCGATAACCATCTCACACTGAAACCCGGATAAGCTAGATACGTCTATGAAGTGAGTTCGCTTACTGATCCCAGAGTGAGCAGCACCACCAACGCCAGCACCCAGAAAGGCCAGTCACGAACGACATCCCACACTCTATCATACGTCTGCAAAGGTGTTTTTGTGGGCAGAAGAGGGGTGGATTCCAAATTTGCTTCGGGATCTTCATGCTGATCCACGAGAGGAGTAGTAGAAAGAACATCATCCTGTACCGGTGGAGGCTCCAAAGTCATATTGATAGCCCCAATGATGTGAACCACACCAGTAAGAATAGCAAGGAAAGCAGTGAAACCTGATACGTCTAGACCTCGTTGCGGGTCGGTAAACCAAGTTGAGGCAAAAAAAGATAAGATCAATGGTGAGAGCCCAAACAGCGCCATGCTGCCACCAGCTGCTAGACCAGAATACTTGGGAAAATTCTTGGATGCCGAAAACAATGCGGAGAAATATCTGAACGTTGTCGAATGAAATAAATAGGATCAGGTTTGAAACGTGTCTTACGAGGTGACAGTGCCAAGACCCGCAAGGAAATAATAAAGGACAAGACGACGAAATGATGCTGATGAGAATTGCGGATTGGCGTCTGAATGATTGTGGAACTCTAACGAGAATAACCCAAACCCAGTAGAAAATAGGATGGCTGATGCGAGCGAGCACACCCAAGGACCAACACGATCAATAGCACTCCCTACCATAGGTGCAAATGGGTATTGTCCAATCATGCCTCTGATTCAAATCACGCAGGGTATCGCCCGTCTAGTCAGCTTTAGAAGTTCTGTTAAATTGGCTGGCTCACGCAAGAACGATGGTGGATAGCTGAGGTTGGCTAAGACGAAAGCGGGAGATATCTGGAGACTCAGCGATAAGAGGGAAAGTGAATATCCCTCCTGCTGTTGCGCTGGCTTCGGTTTCAGTAACAAGCGGCACCTGGGAAAATAAGACGATTTCCTACGCATTCAAAGCCACCGAGATGCATGTTAGGGTCAGCCGAGAACGTTGAGAGGACAGGCCTTTGGATCTGCCATGAACTCGCACCGGAGAAGTCATGACGAAGATGGGAACTTACAGCGGTTTGCATTACGTAAGGCCAGCGCCCGTTTGAAGCGTGAGCGAGGCCTCAAACTTGCGAACGCAGTATCTAGCTCATTTCAGAATGAAATAAAATGAAATAAAATGTTCCATAACCTACAATCCCTAATGTAGTGTTATTTTGTGATTTTTTCCTCTAAAACCTCCTTGGTAAACTTCACTTTTTCTGGAAATACAAATTTTTATGAACTGTTTTCCGCATTATTCAACATATCACTGCAGTCTGTTAGCTTTTAAGATTATTGAAACATAGCTAAAGTAGTGTATAGAACACCCAGAAAGTCTTATATTTCAACATACATGACAAAATAGACTAAGCGTGGTATCTGCATTGTACTCTTCACTTCATCCTAATTATACATACATTGAGTGGTGAAACCATCCCCATGCATGGCATGCAGTCACCATATTCAACATCTCATACAGGAACATAAAGACATGTGCTTCCTCACCACTCTCAATCTCTGCACGGAAGCAAAGTCCATGTCGGCGAATATAAGCCTTGAGAAATGAAAAGCATTCCTCAATTGGGTTGAAATCAGGGGAATATGGGGGTAGGTACATGAGCTTAATGCCACTACAAGAGGATTAGCAACATATTCAAATAAAGATAAGGCTGTTTTACCCCTCATTGCACATTTCATGAATGCCATCAACATGATGAATTGCACAGTTATCCATTACCAAAACACTGTTTGGTGCAGGGTAAGGATTCATGCACTCTAGCAAACCCTTTAGAAAGATCTTGAAGGTGTTCCCATTGAAGGAGCCATGGACGATCTGTGCGTACAATATGCCCTCAAGTGATAGAGCAGGCAAGAGCGAAAATCTTTGTGAGACCCATACATGAGTATGGAGCAGGCTAGAGACAGTGAACATACCGATCACCACACTGAGAGTAGCTTGTTACTCCTGCATGAGCCCCCTTGTATGAGCAGCCCATTGACCGGTATGTAGTGAGTAGATTGATAGAGCTCTCATCAGTGAAGACCAGGTGCTCTGGTGGTTCCTGTGATATCTTGAAGACAAATAGTTCATGGGCAGCTTCACAGCATTCTGCAGCAGCTCTTGACAGCTTACCAAACAAGTCAATGAATCGGTAACATACAAACTAACAAACACACCTTTTTAGACGTGATTCCAAGCAGTTTCAGGGTTCTCTGGATTGTACTCAATGATACAGAGACATCTAATTGATCATTTAATCTCTCTGATATTTCGTCGAGATATATATCAGGGTTTCGGTCCAGCATCACAAGGGTGAACTTTGTGACAGTTTTGAATATCAATGCTAAGAGACAGCTGAGCCAAGACTTACTTCAATACAGCCTGTATCTAATAAACATGCTCAGCCTTGCTTTGCATAAGTTTGTGGGTCCTGTACAACATCACCAATCTCTCACCACAGTTGGAGTGTTCATCGGACTACATGTGGTGATATATCAAGATTCTTCACGATTTCTGCTGTACTATACCCTAGTGTTAAAGACTGATATACAACGCATTGTTTAAGATCTTTGGAGTAGTGTTGATGAAATTCTGGCATAACTACACAGAGAAGAATGAACATGATGAACAAATGCCACCAATCACGTGATGACTTCGAGTATGCTTGTGTAAATTCACCTAGGCGGACGGCCACAACGCCTTTGAATTTTCCTTGACTACACATCACCTTGGCTCAGCCAAATACTCCTTTGCCTGCTAGGGACGGAAACCCCGAAGGATCAGATGATAATTAAGTTTTCATGGCTCCTTTGCATGTCCTGCCTTTACTCACCATCTATTGGCGTTTCTATTGTATCTGTAACTCACATCCTATGTGCTGAAATATCCACCCTGAACAAGGCCTTCACCACTGCCCGACTTCAAAAATGGAGACATTGCTTGTTCCAAGATGGTGCTCTGAATGTGCTTGATTCTTCTTTAGCATGAAGATGGATGCCACAGAGAGCGATGTGCCGCCCTCAGCACCGTTCCGTGTCTCTGGCTTCCCTACCCTCAAATTCGATTTTTATGGTCCTTCTTGACAAAGGCGCGGCGCAGCGAGCGCATGTTGCTCTTGAAATGCGCATTCGGGGTAGGGAACGCCGTTTCCGCGTCGCCCACGAGCGTCGTAAACTGCAACGAGGGTCAGAAACGCGCCGTGAGAGAGACACGCGCGCACGCACCTGTCCAGCGGTCTTCAACACCTTGCGACACGCCTCCCAGACGCCCTTGCCGCCCAGGGGATCGACGACGTCATCGAACACGTCGCCCCTCATGTCTCGGACGACCTCAACAGCGTCGCCACAGCGGACATCCTTTGCGCTGGCGGTGTGTGCGCGCATCTCGCCCGTGCTGCCCCACGCGCAGGGGACCTGTGCCGTGACGCGGCACCCCAGCGCGGAGAGCGCCTGGGTGGCGAGGAGGCCGGCGCCGTCGTGTGCGTGGAGGACGAGGGCGCGGGAGCCGGGGGGGAGGTGGGAGAGGGTGCGCACGGCGCGGTGGGCGGGTATGCCCACGAGCGGGAGGAGGGCGAGCTGGAGAAGGGAGAGGGGGGGCGATGGCGACGGGGCCCGGTGCAGGCGGCGCCGGTCGAGCACGATAAACTCGGAGAGGGCGCCGCTCTAAAAGCTAACATGAGATAAAACGTGGGGCACGAATGTGTGCAGCGCGTACTTTGCGGACCTGGGTGACGCCGAGGACCCACTCCCCCTTGGACACCGTGTTCACGTCCCAGCCACACTCTACGGCGCGCCCGACAAAGCTGCGCCCAGGCACATGGCCCAGACCGTCGCTCCTCGCCGCGCGCTGGTCGAGCAGGAGCGCGTCGAGAGCGTTGAGGCCCGACTATGGCGATTATTAACTCGAGTCCTTTGATCTCTTTCAAGGGCAAGGCTACCTCAACGAAAGTTGCTGCTATTGAAGTAGCTACACTGACAGAACTTGACCATGATGTTGTGAGAATGACTAGCGAAAGTATGTATATACCAAAGCAATGACTATATCATTTAGTTCCTGGCACACCTTTAGCTGCCTCAACTGCCTCTCTGATGCTCCGCACGACAAACTTGGCATTTCCCTGACTAAGGCAATAAGGACTTGCGTGATAAAACTTTTCGTCCTCATCTGCAATCTCATCGATGCAAAAGAAGTCTTGCTTGGTGAGTTTTTCTCCTAAGTTGTCAAGATTTCTTCGTGGATTGTCCACTGCAAGCTTTGAAAAGAAGTTGCCAACCTCGGGGTATTCGCATGTGATCGCTACATTTGCCGGCTCAACATCATGAGTCTTTGGGATGGCTGATAGCATTGGAAAGCCAGCCATTAGGACCGCTGCAAGAGCATTGGCAAGGGGATTCTGGAGCTGCATCATAGGATCTCTAGGTACTTGTTCCATGGTTTGCAGCTCATTGCAGATAGTACAGAATTCTTCGAACACAGTACTCCATGGTGGATTTTCATAGTTCACCCCCACAGTTCCAATTGACTGTTCTCTATCTCAGTTGAATCTATACAGCATAGTGTAACTCACTTACTATGGCATGTGCCCAGCTGACAACTTGAGCGGATTTCAGAGACATGCACACCAAATCTGTTGACCTTGCAATAGACGTGTTTTCCACATTTTTGACACGATGTTAGCTGATTTCTCAGCTTTGTGAATTCCATCAGCTGTTTTTCAGCTGCAATCTCATCTTGTGCAGGTTCATCATTGTCCGCAATGGAATCTAGATTCAAGGCCTTCTTTGAGCCACTGATGAGCCAGGACACATCGAGGACGTATATCGAACCACTCTGACAGTCCAACTCTGCCAGCGTCTTTTTGTACCAACTTTTAAATAGTGCCGCAACTCCCTCTCCACCTCAGTCTCTAATTCTAGCCATCAATCGTCACTCGTGTTTCATCGCCATTGATCATTATCATCCTTCTATTCACACCGATCCTTTCATCATCATTCACATGGCTTCCCATTCTATTCCCCTCTCCAACATCGCTTCTAATAATACGTCACACTGGTCTCTGGACACAGAGGACTATCAAAAATATGCCAAGCTCCACGGGCATGTTAAGCCACCTCCACATGTCAAAATACTTCCAAAACTCTTTCAACGTCCAAGATCCCCACCATGTCTCTCTTATGCCATTGGCGATCCCATATTCTTTCACAATTCCATTGAACCATATACATTCCTTGGCATTTCGCCTCTATATTGTAACACGGATAGAAGAGTCAAACGTGAGGTAGAATTTCAGTCACCATCGCCGACCTATCCTCCCACTTCAATCCAACTCAGGTTACATCATGTCAGGCAAAGGGACTGAATACTCTTGGAACAGGATACCATATGGAGATGGATCACTAAGACAATAAGGAGTATTTGTTGTGGATGCTGACTGAAGTCCTCATGTGACTCAGGGTCAATTTACCTTTGGAGCCATAGGGAAGATGGTATTGGTGGACATTTCTATTGTTGTTTTATATGACTCACCCCTGTTTCATCTTTTAATTCATTCATACACGACTTACTCATCCTTGTTCTATTTTTGGTTCTTTTATTACTCATCACCCCCTATTCTTACAAAGATTACCCCTATCTGTCGTTTCATTTCTCCATGATTTCCCCATTAGTAGTTCAACTTCACATGCTTTGTCAGCTGGCTTGATCAGCATTTCTTGCATCATATCGCATCATTTGCTCCTCATATTGTGTCGTTGTGCCCTGGGGATTTGTATATAAAAGGGCACTAGTTTTCGCCTTTGGAATCAATCAACAAGTTTTCAGCCAATGCTCTAAAGTCAAAGTCCACGCTCTAAGTCTATGCTCTACGCTCTACATCACAATCCATCATCTCTACACTGAGGTAAAACACCTTGGTTCAACGATCAGATTTCCCTCCGCCACCGAGAGGTTGCTTCTCTTGAAACCAGCTTTCGCATACCTCCCAACCGGGCTCCGCATTGTCATCCAGTCACAGAGCACGATCAGCCATCGGGACCAACCTTTAGCTCCCATCCCCATCCAACCACAGAGCACTATCCCACTTCCCTGTTACTTACCCCTCACCCTGATTGATCTTTGGAGTGCTGAACAACTGCGTTACACACTGTCTGTTTGCTAGGACCATTGCATGCAGGCTTATAGGATCTATTCCTTAAGCGAACCGACAGTGCCACCAACACCACGACGGACCAAAAAAAATAGTAAGCAGTCCTATAGCCTCCGTACGGGCTGAGGGCTGCGTTGGTACTCCCCGTACGACAAATGAGGTCCACCTGAACGCATCCGCTCTTTCCCACTCCGACTCCCTTACCCTCCTTGTCCACTCCAACTCCATTCCCGATACCGCTATTCAAACATTAATTGACTCCAGATCTACTCACTGTTTCCTCGATTCCTCTTTTTCCGATTTACATAAACTCCATACATACACCATAACTCTGATACCACTCCGATTATTTGACGGCACTACTAATGCTGTTATTTCACGAGCTATAGATTTGTCTATCCGTTTTTCTGTCAGAGAAATCCAGACCCTTACATTCTATGTTACTCTGCTTGACTCCAGCTGTTCTGTGGTTCTCGGACATAACTGGCTCACCCTACAATCCATTGATTGACTGGGCATTGGGCCATATCACATTCCGTTCTCCAGTACAGGCTGTGTCATCCCTGACGTCACCAGCAACTTTAGGTGTGAAATTATCTTCCGCCTCTGCTGACTCCGCTCTGATAGATACTCTGTCTACCCCTCCGTTCATATCGATGGTGGACGCTATGGTCTTTGCCAGACTAAGCAAGCTGGATGGTTCTCACACATTCCAGGTTCACCTCTCCAATCCGATATTCCTCGCCGCTCATTCTGCCCGATCAACTCCACCGGACCTCTCTATGGTTCCCAAGGAGTATCATGAGTTCGCCGACGTGTTCAGCAAGTCTAAAGCCGACTCCCTAGTGGAACACCAACCATATGATCTCAAGATCGAACTGGATGACAACTCCACCCCTCCGCTTGGCCCTATCTACTCACTATCACAAAAAGAGCTATTGGCCCTCCGAACATTCATAGACGAGAACTTGGCCACGGGCTTCATCCGCCCATCCCTATCTCCTCATGGAGCTCCGGTCCTATTTGTCCGCAAAAAGGACAGATCACTCCGTCTATGTGTCGACTTCCGTGGACTCAACAAAATCACCAAGAAAGACCAACACCCAATACCCTGCACCGTGGACCTACTCAAGAGTCCTCGAAAGGCTAAGATCTACTCCAAAATAGATCTCTGACATGCCTACCATCTAGTCCGTATCCGAGAAGGCGACGAATGGAAAATGACCTTCTGCACACGATATGGATCTTTCGAGTGGTGCATCATGCCCTTTGGTCCAATAAATGCTCCAGCTGCCTTCCAGAGGTTCATGAATGATATCTTTGCCGACCTTCTCAATGTGACTGTCCTCGTTTACTTAGACGACATTCTGGTATATTCGGACAACGAAGAAGAACATCGGACACATGTCTGAGAGGTACTCCGACGTCTCCGAAAGCATGGCCTCTTTGCCCACACTGACAAATGCGAATTCCACTCTGACTCGGTTGAATACCTAGTGTTTTGGAACCGTGAACTTCAACCTAAACTGTGGTGTTAATCACAATCCAAGTTTAGCCCGAGGATGTATGACCTTTCAAGGCTAGCAATAAGCTTGAAACTATTTTAACGGAGAACCCAATTAAGAAATTATACTCCGGTGAGCAATCACAATCAATGTTGCCACAGGAAGTGAAGCAATAGAGATTTATGCTTGTCACGTGTAGTTCACACTTTACTGCTGATGCAATGTAAAGTCAAAGATTGACAGGTGTTCAAGGGTTCAGATACTTCAAAGGGGGAAGTAACCTAGTGCCTTAGTACCGCGGGTTGAGTGGATTAAAGCTAACAATAATCCCTTCAACGTAAAAAGATAGATATGCACTTGAACACTTCCTTCTGAACAAGCGTATTCACTGTACGTGTTTATCCGTGATAGAATCAACAGTCAAGGGATATTAATCTCGTCTCAAAGAGGTGAGTCAATAGACTGTGTTGTTGATTTATTGAAATGCCCACAATTGAACCAACCAATCAATAGCAAAGTACGTGTTAACCTGACTAACCTCAGAGTCTCAATTAAACGTGCAGTATTCTTGACCAATCAATAGCCTAGTACGTATTAACCTGACTAACCTCAGAGTCTCAATTAAACATGCAAGATTCTTGATTATAACCAATAGCCTGATACGTGATAATTTGGCTAACCTCAGAGTCTCAATTACACGTGTAAGGTTCTTGATCAATGAATAACAATTAATACACTTCAAGTTACTGCTCCGAGTGGGCTTGTAGTGTGTTAATTACTAATCAGTTACTCTGTATTAACCTCTTCTCCAAGTTTGATTAATATTAGAGCCTGCTGCGCTTGTAATATAATAACTTCTGGCTTCTCTGAGAGTCAATCAAAGTTAATATACACTAAGAGTAGCTGATATAAGCGTGATGCTTATGTGATGATTACTCAATGCTTGAGTAGACACTGCTGTGTGTGTGTGGTAAAAAGATATTATTTATTGCACTGCTGTTGCAGCCCTTTTTATATACATGGACTATCTAGCTTATGTAACTAATCAGAGAACATTCCTGGTGCTTAGGGAAGCCCCTGGAAGGAAGGAGAAGGCTGGGGAACCTTGTGGAAGGTCCAGGAAGGTGTCAGAACCTTCTGTAGCCACTTTTGGCTGAAGTGCACGAACTCCGATGATTATGTAATGCGCGTGTCGTTCGCTCGCGCACGAGTGCTTGTCGGAGTTGAATGACAGATTATATCAGCAACCGACCCCTTGTGTACACTTGTGGGCTCAAATACACAAAAAAGCGAAATATAAGTACATTCAATAGAACATTTGAAATACCTTTAAACTACTAAATGATAGTCCTTATTTGAAGTAGTTTAGAACTGCATATACCCCAACACCTAGGCTATATCCTCTCCCTGGCAGGATTAACAATGTCTGATGACAAAATCAAAGCCATACAGGAATGGCCAGAACCCCAGAAAGTCAAGGACGTACAGTCCTTCCTCGGGTTCGCCAACTTCTACCACCGCTTTATTCATGGCTACTCTGATATCACTGTTCCGCTCACCCAACTCACTAGGAAGGGTGTCCAATGGAATTTCACTGACGAATGTAGACAGAGTTTTGAGACCTTGAAAAAGGCCTTTACTTCCACTCCGATACTGACTCATTGGGTTCCAGACGTTCCCATCCTATTAGAAACCGACACCTCCGACTATGCACTTGCCGCGATCCTGTCCATCATCTCTCCGGACGACGGACAAGTCCACCCAATTGCTTTTCACTCGCATACATTCACACCCCCCAAACTGAACTATGATGTCCATGACAAAGAGCTCCTTGCCATATATGAAGCCTTCCGGATATGGAGACACTACCTTGAGGGTCCCTCCGATCCGGTGGATGTCATAACGGACCACAAGAACTTGGAATACTTCTCCACAACGAAACTGCTCACCCGGAGACAGGTCCGATGGTCCAAGTACCTATCTCAGTTCAACCTCATTATCCATTTCCGTCCTGGTCGACTTGGAGCAAAGCCCGACGCGTTAACTAGACGATGGGACGTGTGAGGGCGATGCTGATGACGAGGCCACAACAACAAGATACTCAATAAGTGAGAGCCGATAAGAAATAATGCCAGCTGGTACAGCGGATATCCTCAGTCTATACAGCTGTTTCTGATAAATACATGGGACTTACCTGGTACAGCGGATATCCTCAGAGATCAAGCTGAGGGGATCACACTGCACCAAGGCGAGTCTTTATACTAAATGATGGAGACGGATAGGAGAACCAAGATAGGGGAGGAAAGATAGGGGAAGTGATAGGGGCAATGAAATAGGAGATCCACCCTGACAGGCTGCGCTGATAGGGGTGTCAAGAGAAAATACTAAAAATAGAATATGACTTATTTGAACCCTGACATCACCTCCCTCTTAATGCATGTCGTCTCGATATGCACTATCGTCCCATCCATCTCAAGAGAGACACACCCTGAAGCACTCTACAAGGTCCCTTCTCACTCTCTGCCAAAGTAGAGCCCATGACGGGTGTTGATGGTGACTCTTCTCTGCCTTGGGGTAAAGTGGGATGGTGAACTCTCCAGGGGATATGGGATCGTTCGTGCTGAAAACTGCTCCAAGTATCATCTCCCCTCCCTCATAGGTGACTTTACTGGTGAGCCCTTGGAAGGCATATGGTATGTCATAGTTGCCGATGAATAGAGGGTCCCCGATGTAGTATGTCTGGCGTCTTGATGGATTACAATGCCAGAAGGGGAAATGAACTTGTAGAGGTGGAGATGGGAGGTTATAATCCTCTACAGCACGTGCAGTAAACCTTGAGTCAACTGACCAAGTGATTGATGGGTAGGAACGGAGTGAGCGTAGAGGGGTGGATTCAGACTGGTAAGGCATGGTAGGTTGGGTAGTGAACGATGATGGTTTTACTGAGGAAGGGGAAGTGGATTCACTGGCTTATATACAGTTAGTGGAATTTTGGCATGGATGAATTTGGTGAGCACTAAGCTTCACTGTGCCTATTCTGCGGCTCTGAAATGTGTCCAATACCACGTGTTGGGTTCCTGCCAGCTGTCCAATCAAAGAGGACCTGTTTGGGAGGTTCTGTGAAGTTCTCAAAGCATCTGGAGGGAAGAGCCGCATAGGTGGCTGCCGAAATATGCCTTGGGGCTTCAGGATTTTCCTGATGGAAGTCTGCAATGTGCCTTCTAGCCCCACTGGCATCCTTAGCTGGGATCCAGAGGTCGTCAGCAGCTCCATAGCCCTTCCAACGCACCAGGTATTCCAGTCTTCCTCGGAAAACTCTGCTGTCAAGGATCTTCTCAACTTCATATTCCTGTACTCCATCTCGAATGACTGGAGGTGGTGGAGGAGATGACTGGTGTTCAGGGATGGGATCCTTTTCATAAGGATGGAGTAAGACAACAGAGAACACTGGATGAGTGCGGCCAAAGATTGGGGGAAGTTGTAGGCCATAGGCATTTTGTGAGACCACCTTATTAATCACATATGGTTCTAACCATTTGTGATCAAGTTTCTTGGTTGGATGGGTGGTGGTGATATTTTGTGCATTGAGCCAGACCTTGTCACCAAGTTTGTATACTGGGGCTGCTTGCCAATGGGCATCATAGAATTGTGCCATATCATCTGCTGCCTTTTCCAGGGCAGAGCAAGCCTCAGTGGTGGCCGTCTCCATATGCTCAGTGAATTCTTCCAGTGCTTCAAGTCGTGTCTCTCAGATTGGCTCTAGCCCAAGCCTTGGGTGTTGGCCTGTATCAAGCATGAAGGGGGTTGATTGCGTGGAGGAGTGGATGCGGTTGTTGTATGTGAATTCGGCAAGAGGAACCCACTCAATCCAGTCATCCTGGCGCTGATTGACAAAAAGCCTCAAGTATTGTTCAATTTCTTGATTGACCCTTTCTGTCTGACCATCGGTTTGTGGATGATATGCTGTGGATGCTGCAACCTTGATCCCCAAAAGCTTATTGAGCTTGCACATAAATTGAGAGACAAACTGGGTGCCACAGTCACTGATGATCTCCTCAGGAAGGCCGTGGTGTTTCCACACATGGTCTTGGAAAAGTTGTGCAACTCCTATGGAGTTGATGTCAGAGGTGGTAGGGATAACATGTGCTCGTTTGGAAAGACAGTCCACAACGACAAGGAGTGCATCATAGCCATGGCTGATGGGTAGTTCTACAATAAGGTCAACAGATATCACTTGCCACCTCCGATCTGGGACACGATTAGGCAGGAGTTTACCCATAGGAGGAGCAGGGAAAGTTTTTGTCTGATTGCAGAGGTCACATCCCTTGACATATTTGGCAATGTATCGTCCAAATCCAGGCCACCAGTAGCTGCGGGATACAAGTTCTGTTGTTCTCCAGCGACCAGGGTGACCTGTAATGTGAGTATCGTGGTGTGCTCTTACAATGTCATGGACGCTTGTTCAGAAATACAACAAATACGTATATACAACCTATTTTCCTCAAATTTTATACAATACACTTCAATTCAAACTTATTTTCATATTTCAACATGATTCTCAAATTTTACACAATATACTAGATTAAAACATATTGTGATATTTTGGCATAATTCTCAAAAATAATTCTTTTTTCCCCATTTAGTGGTGGCAACTCTCTTGAAGGAACATCCAAATATCATTGATTCTTTCTTATACAATACTTATAACATAATTTGAACTATCTTTAATCCCCACCTGGTATTTGTATATCTAAATACCCTATATAATACCAATTATATTAATACATACATTCCTATTATATCCATGTAAATAATTATGTTCATCTCAACCAAATATCTTATCTTTTAAAGTTTATTAAAATATAGAATATATGTTTATATTTATGAAAATTTCACACATCCGAAATCTTTTAAGATATCCAAATTGTAACTCCCTGGCTTTATGTATCATTGAAATTCTGATGTATATCTCATATACATTAGAATATTGTATACTGACATGATTCCGAACAAGCGTCATGGTGCAATTTTGGGTCAAGAGGGACATATACCTTGCCATGATAGAGGACGAGTCCATTCTCCTCGGTCCATTCCTGTCCTCGTAAATTCCAAGAGGGACCAAGTTCCTTAAGAGCCTTTACAACCTTTTCATCTCTGTTGGTGCAGTTCTGCACACGTTCCAGGAATATGTCTCCTTCTCCTGTGATCATTTGAGCTTCTGGCCCTGGATAGGCGGATGTCGCATCGATGTGGAACAGCTCAGGGCCAAGAAACCTGGTTCTGGTTATCTTCCTCCCCCCACTTATGATCTACATGTCATGAGAGGGCATCAGGTTTGGCTGAATGTCGTCCAGGACAGTGGATCAGTTCAAAGTCAAAACGAGAAAGGTATAGTGACCAGCGAGCTTGTCAACGATTGAGATTCTGAGCTGTACGGAAATATGTGAGGTTTTGATGGTCGTTAAGGATTTCAATCTTGTATTTGGTCCCTTCCAAGATGTGGCGCCATTCTTCTAGTCCACGGATGACTGAGAGCAATTCCTTATCATGGATGGCATAGTTGCACTCTGCATCTGAAAGGCTCTTGGATACAAAACCTACTGGCCTCCATTTCTCATTGTCACAGAGTTGAGATAGAACAGCACCTGTTGCATATGCTGAAGCATCTGTCTCTAGTCAAAAATGCTTGGTTTGATCTGGGAGGACAAGGATTGGAGTTGACATGACAAGCTGCTTGAGTTTATCAAAGGCTTCTTGTTCTGGGCCATCAAGTATCCAGGACCACTGTGTATCTGCCTTTGTTAACTGATTCAGAGGTTTTGTGATATGTGAGAAGTCCTCAATGAAGCGACGATAGAAATTGATGAAACCCAGGAAGGATTTGACTTCTGTCACATTGCGCGGTGTGGGCCAGTCTCTGACTCCGGCCACCTTAACTGGGTCCATAGCTACCTGTCCCTGTGAGAGAATCAATCCAAGATAATCTACCTTCTGTTGTGAGAAAAGGCATTTCTCTGGTTTGAGGTACAGGTGGTTGGCCCAAAGAATTTCAAGGACAGATTGCACGATCGTGTGGTGTTGTTCTAGGGATTCAGTGAAAATGAGGATGTCATCCATGAACACTACCATAGTGCCATCATCAATGAGCTCCTTGAAAATGCCATTCATCATCGTCTGAAAGGTTGCTGGGCTGTTTGTGAGACCAAAGAACATGACCAGGGGTTCAAATAGACCACGATTGGTTTGAAAGGCTGCCTTCCACTCATTGCCCTCTTTAATATGCACATTGTTATATCCCCATCGGATGTCAAGCTTGGTAAAGTACTTGGCATTGGCTGCGGCAATTTTATTCATGATGTCTGGTACCAGGGGTAGTGGGTAGGTGTTCTTGATTGTGATATCATTCAGCTTGTGGTAGTCTTGCACAAAACGAAGATTACCGTCCTTCTTCTTCACAAAAAAGACAGGGGATGCCATGGGTGACTTGGAAGGACGTATACAATGATTCCATAGGTTCTCCTCAAGGAATGCGTCCAACTCCTTCTGCTCATTTGGGGACATTGGATAGACCTTTGTACTGAAGGGTTGCGCTCCTGGAGTGAGTTCAATAGCGTGGTCCCACAGTTTTCGAGGTGGAAGTTGGTCAAAGGACTCCTTTGCAAAAACATCCTTAAATCCCCAGTACGCCTTTGGGACAATCTCCTCAAAGGTTTTGACTGGAGTAGATTCTGCAGCCTTCTGTGCAAGCTGTTGAGAAACTGTTGAACCAGCATAGATATTCTCCAAATCTTCTTCTACAAAGATAACAAATGTTTGGTCTCCCTCGTATTGGGGTTGCCTGTGTGAGTTCTTGCCATTTGAAGGAGTTGTACCAAGCGAATGCTCTTTGTGTTCTGGTACTTCTCCACATGAATCAGGGCAGCGAGTCATCTGTACCTTTCCTGTATGCCAGTCTACCTCTGGGTTGTGCTTCACAAGCCAGGTGTGCCCAACAATTATGCCAAAGGTTCCCAGGCTTGTGACTGAAAATGTGGCACGTTCGGTATGGGTCCCATATGTGCAGATAAGATCGACTTCTTCCTTGATTGAACCTGCTTCATTTGGGGTCCCATCAATGTTATAAACAGGTATGGCACATGGTAGAGGGTGTGTTCGAAGTTTCTCTGCTTTGACATATTCTGCATCAATGAACATTCCTGTAGCACCACTATTGAGGAGTGCATCCACGACTAGAGGGTATCCAGTGTCTACCGAGTGGATTTTCATGGGAATTCTTGTACATCGATGGATGTCTGCAGATCGAAGGTAGAGACAAGGAGGGTCATCATGTTTAGCTAGAAGTTGAGAAGGGTTTTCAGGCATGGCTGTTTTGGTTTCAGTCTGATGGACAAGGGAGTGTGCGTGTAACATATCGCTTGTGAGCCCTACAGTACATGATTCAAGAACTGAAAACGGGTTTGTCAGGCAGGGCATGCTCTTCACTGCTGACTGGCCTGAAAATCCTGCTTCTCCTCCTGCTTTGGAATTACTGCCTTCTGCACTTCTTCCTTGGCCTTCAGTGCAGCTGCTACTGACTCTGATATCATGCCTGCAATTGCTGTTTGTGTGAGATCAGCTCGGATACGTTCCTTGCGTGGTTCAGGGCATGCTGGGGATATATGGCCATGCTTTCCACAGTTATAGCACATCTGAGTCTCAATGCGATGGCGGTTGGAGTCAATATCCATAGGTGCAGCACCATTAGAGGTTGCCAAGGTAGTTGGTACAGAGATGACTGGAGTGCTGTGAGGGTGGGATGGGGTAGAGCAGACAGGAGTGAGGGAAGTCTGAGCACGTCTCACTTCTAGAAGACGACGGTGGTTGTGGTCAATTTGACAGGCCGCTTCCTTCCATGCCTTGAGATCGGACGGGAGGGATGGCTGTGCATGGATCTTGTCAAGAATCATTGCAGGGAGCCCTCGGGCATAGGCATCTTCCAGCGCTGCATCATTAAACCCAGTCCTTCCTGCTAGTATCTCAAACTGTGCCATGTATTCATCCGCTGACATGCCAGGTGTCATCCTAAGATCGTGTAACTTTGTTTGTCCGTTCGAGAGCGGTCAGGGTCCCCAAAAGCATTCTCCACCTGCTTAATGAATTTCTCCAAGGTGGAGAGCGGTGAGGTCCTGTCAATGACTGCCTGTGTCTCATTGTGTGCCCATACTTCAGCAGAACCTCCTGTCATAAAAGAGAGGGCATAGAGGATCTTGGTCCACTCATCTGGGAAAGATGTAGGCTGGACTGCAATGGCAAGCCTGATAGAGCAAATGAAACCTTCCGTCTCTGCATGATCTCCATTGAATTTGGCTGGTACAGCTGCCCTTATTGGGCAAACGGATGACAATGTAGGAGAAGGTGTGGGAAATGAGGTGGTCTGAGAGATGGTCTGTGCTGCAGCAATGGCGGCAGCAGTGGCAGCATCTGCTAGGTTGTTCTGGACATTGGCGAACTGGCTCTGGAGGTGCTGGTTCTGGAGTTGCAGCTGCTGGAGCTGCTGCGCCTGGGTGTTGAACAATGCTCACAGAAAGCCACCACTTTCACCTAGAGTGTCCCAATAGGCTTCAGGGAGCTGATCGGTCATGGTATTGGTGAAGTAGTTAATAGGGAAAGTGTTATGAGGTGTGGGGTCGTCTTATGAGCTTGATCTTCTGTGAGGGTGATGCTGATGACGAGGCCACAACAACAAGATACTCTAAGTGAGAGCTGATAAGAAATAATGCCAGCTGGTACAGCGGATATCCTCAGTCTATACAGCTGTTTCTGATAAATACATGGGACTTACCTGGTTGTGAGGGTGACGCTGATGACGAGGCCACAACAACAAGATACTCAATAAGTGAGAGCCGATAAGAAATAATGCCAGCTGGTACAGTGGATATCCTCAGAGATCAAGCTGTTTCTGATAAATACATGGGACTTACCTGGTACAGCGGATATCCTCAAAGATCAAGCTGAGGGGATCACACTGCACCAAGGCGAGTCTTTATACTAAATGATGGAGACGGATAGGAGAACCAAGATAGGGGAGGAAAGATAGGGGAAGTGATAGGGGCAATGAAATAGGGGAGATGCACCCTGACAGGCTGTGCTGATAGGGGTGTCAAGAGAAAATACTAAAAATAGAATATGACTTATTTGAACCCTGACAGTACCACTAGTCGGGGCTTGATGCTCCGACTCCAGGGATCGAACTTTCCATCGATCCTGCACCCTCCTTTCCAACCCTGACAACGATCGCAGGACCAAAGGCAGCGAGTTGGGCTGGTAGGCCACACGCACTCCACACCCGCATCACAACATAAGTTGCAAGTTACGCCGGGTCCACCAAATGGCTCCATTGCAGCCAGAGCCTTGGGTGGTCCACCCCTCCTCGCTGTGGCCTCCAAGCGTTCCCTCTCCTCCTCCTTGTCCTGCTGTTCTGCGGCCGCCTTCTCCATCTCGCACTTGTGAAGCTGGATCGCCAACCTCGCGACATGCAGCTCCTTCTTACAGGTCACCAACACGCAACTCTCCACCTTGCACCATATGACCCTCCAGTCCGCCTCCCACTTCTCCGTATCAGCACTCAGGTAGGCCTTCAGGGAAAAGATCGCGACGTCAAGGTTCTTCTTGGTGGTAGCGGCATAGAGCTCTGCTCTTTTGCGAGCCTCGACCGCAGCTACCCAAGCCATCTCCTCGTAAGAATTTGAAGTAGGATCCAGCTCTGCATCTGTCCCAACATCCACGCCCACCTCGGGCTCCACATTTGCGTCGAGCTCCATATTGGCATCGGGATCCGCTTCCACCTCTGCTCTCTCCATCTCCGCCGCATCATCTTCCTCAGCTGCCCCCAACTCAAATAAGGGCCGTGCCCGCAGACGTAACGGCGAGTCCTCCGCAGTGACAGTCCTTGAACGAGTCGCCTCCATCCATGTAATGGAGATGATGGCGACTTCTGGGGTCCCTGGCTGTATGGGCACGCTCAGACTTCCTGGGTGGCTGGTTTTCCCTGCCCCGGTCACCTCCTCCTCTACCTCCATGGCCGCCTCTAACTCATGCACCTGCTCCTCCACTTCCTTCAGTCTCGCGGTGTTGGGGTATATGCAGTTCTAAACTACTTCAAATAAGGACTATTATTTAGTAGTTTAAAGGTATTTCAAATGTTCTATTGAATGTACTTATATTTCGCTTTTTTGTGTATTTGAGCCCACAAGTGTACACAAGGGGTCGGTTGCTGATATAATCTGTCATTCAACTCCGACAAGCACTCGTGCGCGAGCGAACGACACGTGCATTACATAATCATCAGAGTTTGCGCACTTCAGCCAAAAGCGGCCACAGAAGGTTCTGACACCTTCCTGGACCTTCCACAAGGTTCCCCAGCCTTCTCCTTCCTTCCAGGGGCTTCCCTAAGCACCAGGAATGTTCTCTGATTAGTTACATAAGCTAGATAGTCCATGTATATAAAAAGGGCTGCAACAGCAGTGCAATAAATAAGATCTTTTTACCACACACACACAGCAGTGTCTACTCAAGCATTGAGTAATCATCACATAAGCATCACGCTTATATCAGCTACTCTTAGTGTATATTAACTTTGATTGACTCTTGGAGAAGCCAGAAGTTATTATATTACAAGCGCAGCAGGCTCTAATATTAATCAAACTTGGAGAAGAGGTTAATATGGAGTAACTGATTAGTAATTAACACACTACAAGCCCACTCGGAGCAGTAACTTGAAGTGTATTAATTGTTATTCATTGATCAAGAACCTTACACGTGTAATTGAGACTCTGAGGTTAGTCAAATTATCACGTATCAGGCTATTGGTTATAATCAAGAATCTTGCATGTTTAATTGAGACTCTGAGGTTAGTCAGGTTAATACATACTAGGCTATTGATTGGTCAAGAATACTGCACGTTTAATTGAGACTCTGAGGTTAGTCAGGTTAACACGTACTTTGCTATTGATTGGTTGGTTCAATTGTGGGCATTTCAATAAATCAACAACACAGTCTATTGACTCACCTCTTTGAGACGAGATTAATATCCCTTGACTGTTGATTCTATCACGGATAAACATGTACAGTGAATACACTTGTTCAGAAGGAAGTGTTCAAGTGCATATCTATCTTTTTACGTTGAAGGGATTATTGTTAGCTTTAATCCACTCAACCTGTGGTACTAAGGCACTAGGTTACTTCCCCCTTTGAAGTATCTGAACCCTTGAACGCCTGTCAATCTTTGACTTTACATTGCATCAGCAGTAAAGCGTGAACTACACATGACAAGCATAAATCTCTATTGCTTCACTTCCTGTGGCAACATTGATTGTGATTGTTCACCGGAGTATAATTTCTTAATTGGGTTCTCCGTTAAAATAGTTTCAAGCTTATTGCTAGCCTTGAAAGGTCATACATCCTCGGGCTAAACTTAGATTGTGATTAACACCACAGTTTAGGTTGAAGTTCACGGTTCCAAAACACACGGCCTCCATCGCTGCCACAAGTTCCTTCACCTTGCAGGCCCTCTCTGCCTTCGCTTCCTCCTCTTTCCTTCTCCGTTCCGTTTTCGCCGCCTCTTTCCGTCGTTCCTCCTCCTCCTCCTTCCATCTCCATTCCGCCTCCTCCTCCTCCTTCCGTCTCCATTCTGCCTCCTCCTCCTCCTTCTGTCTCCATTCCACCTCCTCCTTTTCCTTCCGTCTCCATTCTGCCTCCTCCTCCTCCTTCTGTCTCCGTTCCGCCTCCTCCTCCTCCTTCTGTTTCCATTCTGCCTCCTCCTCCTCCTTCCATCTCCATTCTGCTTCCTCCTCCTCTTTCTGTTTCCGCTTTCCATCGGGCCAAGAGCAACTGCTCCAGCTCAGCCACGCTCATGCTTGCCAAAGGGTTTGACATCGTTGAGGATAAGACCTCAATCATGCCCCTCCTTTTATATGTCTCCAGACCCCCAGTATAACTCCAACCGCACCCAATCATCTCACCTATTCAATCCATGGACATGAGGCCTCAGGGGCTTGGCGTTAAATGGAGAGATACTGTTATGACTATATTCATTAACGCCCAGATCCCCATCCAATCCCTCAGATCCCCGCGCATATGAAATCTATACTCCATTTGGAAACCGCTACGTCTCCATTTTCCTGTCCGATTGTCACTGCCGATTCCACCCATCTGTCTCCAGTTCCGATTGATGCATCAGCATCACCATGGGAACCCAGACATCCATCCCCATCGGACTTGGACATACTCATGTAAGGCCATCGGCCTCGGAGACCCATCACTGGAGTAATTATTATTAGATTTCGAATATGTATTTAAGTTGCCGACTGGGGACTTCATTCCCCAGTTCAAATATCGAATCACGCCTAGCTCCTAAGTCCGATCCTAACTCTCTAAGTCATACTCCATCTCCGAAATCTCGGACACCGGTATTAGTGAGGGCGCAGCACATAAGCTGAAGCCAAGTCCATTCCAACCCCCATGACATACTCCGACTCCAACCCAACCTCCGACCCAATCTCTGACCCCCAATCGGACCCAGTGCGTAACATAGAAGAAACATGCCTCTGATTCAATATCTATCTTGCCAATCACCAATGTTTTGTCTTTCTGAGACAGTAAGAGACGCTTTGCGTGCTGAACCATCCCATCCCAATCCTCAGGACTTTTGAGGGTGATTGCTTTTTGTCCAGTCTTTGCCATCCGATACTTTAGCAATGGTTTCTTTACTATGTCTTTGCAGCCAACAGCCTTGTGTATTATTCCAAAGCCTCTGTAAAACCAGTATCTATTGGCATTGTCACATGCTTGGACTCTTTTGAATGACCGGTTGGTACAAAAAGGGCAAGATCTAGAGTGATGGTATGAAAACAAAGTTATGAGAATAATGATAGAATGTACCTGTTGCTATTTTTGAGGATACATCTGCAGAAGCCAGTTCTTCATCTTCTGAAGATAAAATAGAATTGTCATTGATGACAATTGCTTCATCAGAGCTTGAATCCCAGTCAGCCCGAGCCGCCTCAGGGACAAAGTCGGCATTGTGCTTCTGATGAGTTGTGGACCCTATGACAAGCTCATCAATGTCTGAAGGGAACTCTTCTGTAGCATTGTCGATAAGCTTGCATGATGGTTTTTTGACTCGCATTCCATGCCCTTGGCATGCTGAAGTGTCCTTGTTGGCTCCTGCTGCCTCCATCAAACTTGATCCATCACTGTCAGATATTTCTGTTGCTGAGGGTTGCTTTTTCTTTTTAGCAGCAGCATTCTTCCGCGGTGCTGAAGTAGACCGCTTGTTACCCATGGATTGTGCTGGGGTGGTGAACAAGGCACAAATTTTACAGGCTTTCTCACGGTCAATTGCCTATGCTTGTTACACACTAGGTCCAATTTGGGGTCGGAGATTGGGTCAGAGGTCAGGTTGGAGGTCAGGTTGGAGGTTGGGTCGGAGTCGGAGCACGTCATGGGGGTTGGGACGGACTTGGCTTCAGCTTATGTGCTGCGCCCTCACTAATACCGGTGTCTGAGATTTCGGAGATGGAGTATGACTTAGAGAGTTAGGATCAGACTTAGGAACTAGGCATGATTTGATATTTGAACTGGGGAATGAAGTCCCCAGTTGGGCAACTTAAATACATATTTTGAAATCTAATAATAATTACTCCAGTGATGGGTCTCCAAGGCCAACGGCCTTACATGAGTATGTCCGAGTCCGATGGGGACGGATGTCTGGGTTCCTATGGTGATGCTGATGCATCAATTGGAACCAGAGACGGATGGGCAGAATCAGCGGTGACAATAGGACAGGTAGATGGAGATGGCAGTTTCCAAATGGAGTATAGATTTCATATGTGCGGGGATCTGAGTGGATCAGACGGGGATCTGGACGTTAATGAATATAGTCATAACAATGCTTGTCAAAAGCCCCTGGCCCTTCCACAAAGACTTCGGTCTTTGTAACTGCATTGTGCACTAAATTACATGTATAAGGGCATATTGAATGACTTAAAATTTACCCTGATGTGATAAATCCTGCACAAACATGTTCAGAAGTGTATGCATAGACGCAAAAATGCAAGTTTTATTGAGGTGTGTTTCTGTCAATTTTTTTACATGAAACACTAGATAATACATTAGAGACTATGTCAACTTAATCTTGTGTCATTCTGTTGAGAAGTGAGCGAGATACTGCGTTCGCAAGTTTGAGGCCTCGCTCACGCTTCAAACAGGCGCTGGACTTACGTAATGCAAACCGCTGTAAGTACCCCTCAGCAGATACGACGATGGGGCGGGAGAGCTAGCTTATATAATGCGATTACGTTCCGAAGTTAAGCGTACTGTACTGCAAAATTTTTTAATAAGAAGCGGGTTGCCTGCTATGACGCTCGTAATAAAAGTTATCCAACAGTCGAAGTTCGGAGCTAGGAGTCCGTCCTAGGCTCAGGTATGACGTCTGGGGAGTAGACTTACGCGAACTACACCTCGTCCGCCATCGATGCGCGGTGATTATAACCACTATTTGGCAGCCCCTGACCCTGATTGGTGTGAGGTCCCCTTGGGTCTTTGTTGGTTCGTCTTACAATTACCATCTCCATTCTTTATTTTAAATAGATGACGGTACCGTCCTTACTACCCCCAGTTGATAGGAGTCACCTAAGTCCGTCATGGAGGGATCGCGTTGTAGTAATTCACTTTCCAAGCACCCATATAGCTACTCGCTCTGCCGCCTATTTCTGCGAACTGTCCTCCAGAGCAACGACCATCCAGCCAAGAACAGTCCTACAGGAGGTACAAGCCACTCAAGCCACCACCACCACCCTACTTGCCTCTCAAGACGCTTTACCAGTGTCATAACTTGTCCCTCCACGTCTTTCAGCGTCCCAGAATTATCTACCACATAATCACCGTAGCTGAGCTTTTGCGTGATCGGTAGCTGTGACTTGAGGCGTGAAGTTGCCGCTTCTCGTGTCGACCTATCGCGCTCCATCAACCGGACTATCTGCACCTGCTCCGAGCTGGTATACACACGTTAATTCCAACAGTGTATGAGCGCAAGAGTGATACGCGCCAATATACTATTACAACCCTCCCCATCCACTTCCACAGTCCTACCTCGATCAAGAGTGGAACGTCAAGAACACATATTCTTTCTCCCCTCAGCCAGCACTTGACTACCCCCCAGATCATTGCTCGCCTCACCGCTGGGTGTACGATAGCGTTTAACTTCTTGCGCTTCGTTTCGTCGTTGAATATCACCTCTCCCAGCTTTGGCCGGTCCAAGGTCCCATCAGGTCGTAAAATATCTCGTCCGAATACCAAGACTATCTGCCTTAGACCCCGCGTGCCAGGAGCGACAACTTCACGCGCCAGTGCGTCCGCATCGATGATAGGTATCCCGTGAGATGCAAGCAACGACGATACAGTTGACTTCCCTGTTGCAATCCCTCCAGTCAAACCGATAACTTTTTAAGTGTCAGTAATGCGGGAGACGGGTGAAGAAATAATCTGACCTAACATCGTTACCGGCGAGAAAATGCTCCCGCGGCGGCGTGCAGCGCATGAAATCATCACTGAATCTTTCAACAGCATGGCAAAATATATGGTTTCTCTTTACTTCGGTGTGATTTTTTTCTATTAATCAATTGGTAGGAAAGTCACTGTGCTACCATAGACGGTGCAACCATTGTTATGTAACTCAAAATTTCGAAGAAAATGTAACTTGTCCATGCGATGATAACGTTCTGCCAGCGTGTGCTTAGTCCAATTCCCTCAGTCTATATAATCCTCCTCACGGGGTTCCTCTAAGGAGTTATGATACAGATCTACATGATAACAGCATGATGCCGTGCCTCGACTTTCAACCCAACTTAAAGGCAATTCCTACACACCCCGACGAGTGCCCTAGCCGAACACCCGTTTCTGCTTTAGCAACATCTCATCTCGAAGTAAGGAAATCCTGGGATCAAGTCGCGATGATAAGTCCGCGCTCGCTGAAGTCTCAGATGCCCGATCGAGCATTTCCCCTGCCTCTTTCAATACTCTTTTCCAAAGTATCTTTGATTGATCGCTCGGAGGGCCTGTGGTAGGGGCGTCCGCGTCTGTCTTGTCCGATGCTTCTGCTTCTTTAAGATGCAGAACTGCGAGCTCGAATAGAGCAAGTGCGCTGATCCACTTGGCTTCCACCTGATGCTTTGCGACGTCCAGTAAAAATGCGCGGGCTTCCGCAAAGTGGGATATGGACCGATGGACGACCCCGACGAGGAGAGAACGAATGGCTAGTTCGTCGGGTGTGTCGAGGTCCACCATGTGCTTGTCATCTTTTGGACTGCTGACGTACGGTGTGTCGATCTTTACTGAAGGCGTGAGAGCGGTCCATTCGCGTATATGGGCTTTTGCTGATGACAGAGTGATGCGGTCGTGGATATTCCAAACTGAACAGGAAGTCAATAAGCCTAAAGAGACTAGCCAAAAGAGCACATACAGAGCCCCATTTCTACCAAAGCTTTTATCAGATGATTCCGCTGATGAAAGGTGTAAATTTACTAACCGTCTGCCAGGCTGATCCGGATGCTTGAAACGTAATCTGCGGTGGACCCTCTTCGTATCTGTTTCTGCTTGTAGAAAGCCACTAAAATACAATACCTCATGAACCATCACCGTAACTAAACCCAGATGACTCACGCTTTTTACGAATATAAACTTCTGTGGGTAATTCGCGACCCCCTAGTGTCCGTTTGTCTAGTAGTTGAGGTATATGATCCAGTAAAGCCTTTGCCTGCGCCAAGTTACCTAATGAAAGATAACATCCTAGAACACAAAGATATAGCGTCTATAACAGGGAAATCGTGACTTGTTGCGCCATTTCTTACCTGCAGCCATGAAGTGATACGTGACGTGGCTCCTGCGAAAGTAATATCGTAAACCAAGCAGCAAAATTGATACAACGAGAATAAATGATTTCCCTACCAGCTATTCAACTCTGTCATCTTCATGAACATACCAGCAGATTCCTCATATCTTCGTTGTGCCAGTAATGTCCAAGCGAGTTCGAAGACTAGCTGTGCGATAATAAACCGCATGTGAATGTGAAAACCAAATGATCAGCGAATATAGCACACCAAGGCGTCAGCTTGGACAAAACTGTGAACGCGCCCTGGAGAAAGGCCAGCCTGTAGGACAGAAATTGCACCATCTGGGTCATAGGACATGCGTAAAATCTTTGCCTAGATGAAAATTGATATACAGCGGTTCGGCCCTGTCCAATTATTTGGTCTTACGCTATTCAAAATCCACAATGAGCCCAACGGATATTTGCTCTGTAACCTGTCGAAATGATAAGAAGTTGTTATTTGTAGCGCTGCGCACCTCACTTGTTCACAATAACCTTATATTGTTTTAATATGTGGGCTTCATCTGCCTGATAGCCAGACTAGGGCAAAATGTTAGGTCGGCAATAAGAAAGAGGAGATGGCCACGTGCCAATAAGAGTACTGAACCATGATACGTCATTAAAGTGAGCCTGATAAGCAATGATTTAGGTATTTTAGAGTGACTATTGGAATAAATGTCCGACTGACCCTGCAAATACGGCATGGACGTCATCTTTTGTGGCTGCTACGGAAAGAGCTTGGAGAGCCAGTCTGCGATCGGAATTGAAACCAAAGAGACCTACGACCCCTCTTGATCAAACATGAGAGATGCAGGACTGAATATGTTTCTACGAGCAAACTCACTTGACCTTGGTGGGGAGCAGGGAGAGTACCAAGTTAAATAAACCATAGCCTTGTGTCGAGAATCAATCGTTTAGAAACTGACAGTGTTTAAAGTGCTTACCAAATGCTGCTCCGGCGATAATGAGTTCTTCAATTAAGCCATCCGGCTCCGTTGATATTGGGGTTGCGGCACGTGAACCTTGCTTTGAAGAGGATGGGCTCCAACGACTGAAGAGGCCTCCGCGACTTGAAGGGGGCTGCGGGAGGGCAAGGGAAGTGGCAGAGCCACCGGATGGTTGTGGGACCTCGACGAACGAAAGTTGACGACTCGAGACTGGGGTCGAAGATGGCGTGGCAAATTTCTCGACACCATCAGGAAATGCAGTCTTGTAGATCCTATAGACTCAGCAAAAAAAATCCATTAACAAAATGAGACTGGAAAATTTGATGAAATAGAACACAGGTTGTGAACAGTGTTGCTCGGCCCTTACTTTGTGAATTTTGTATGCGCACTGTCTCTTCAAGATAAAGATAAGTGCACGTGCATGGTCAACTCACACGAACCTGTTTAAAGAGTATCTAGACAGTGTATATATATAAATGTGAGCAGGGAGCGCCTAACAAGCGATACGTACAGGCATTGAAGGTAGCCAGTGTAACTCTCGCTGATCATATATATTACCAAGATGTGGTTGAGTGATACTGAACCCCTTACCTCAGAGCTTGAGTGAACGCTAACAAAAGGATAGAATCTGCTTGTAGGACCTCGAAGTCTAATCCAGAGGAAAATCGTCGGGTTTGAGGTGTGGCCTTCGCTGCCTTGACCTCTCTCTTGGCTTTTGCTTCCGCCAGTGCTAAAAGGCGCGAGGCTTCGGCCATTAAACTGGTCTATGCTTACAAAATCAAATTATTTTTTTCAAACGCCCTACTCATCGATTGACGTGCCTCCATCCCAAGAGCAGCCTGCAAAAATACAACACAGCCAAGACCCAGTAAATGGAATGGGGAATCTTTAGAAGACACTGAAATTTCGCGTCATAGGGTAGTAACTTGAGTTCAGAGGCGTGTTTTACCCACAATGTGTCTTGGCTGCATCAAGGTCGTTTGAGAATACGAGGTCAAATCCTACGCTAGCGTGCTTGACGTCATCTTCTGCGGTCATAACTGGTATGTGGCTGGATGTGTATTATAGGTGTTAATATTACAGCTTCTGGCAGTGGCGTATAGTCGTGGGGAGAAATGCACGCCACGGCTGATGTGTTACGTGACAGCGCCGACCCGTGACAGTGATGTGACAGAAGGTAAAGCGTGCTGGAGCACGTGATCATCATGAGCATGACTGCTACACTTAATCTGGCATCTCTTAAAGCGATAAAGAATAGTATCATAGGGAATCCTTCTCGCAAAAGCGACCTCGCTCGGGATGGCTCAATATCGCTGTCAGTTTCTGGCAACTCCTTGTCTTTGGCTATGGACTGATCGTTGACGCCACTGCAAAGAATTGTTGAATATCTCAATAGTACTAGGCATGGCTCTCAATCTACTGGCAGCTGTGAGGAGAGTAAGATCGAAGCCGCCCATATCATATCATCCATGTCATACGGTGATGTTGCTTGTTCAAGTCAGGGTTGCGAGCCATTACTGAACATCGTCTCAGGATCACAGGAGGCGCTAAAAAGCCTGTTGACGGCTCGTATCCACCATGTTCTGCTTTATTCTCTCTCTGGCGTTCAACCATCCGACTCTGATGGTCTGATCTCGGCCCTAGCGCGAGCTCTCAAAGCGTTCTCTACTTCCCTTGCAGATATCGTGGGACCCCCTTTATGGGGTTTACATGCGGAACAAGCGGAAATCAAGCAGGATGCCGTAACTGCACTTGAGGAATTGTTCCAAGCACGTTAGAGCATCAACGCTCTTCATTTCCCTGTTCTCATCTCGCATGCATCAGGTATCTTCGCTGGATGTCTGGCTTCCTTTCCTCGTGTCGAGTTCTACTCAAGTCAGCATCTCTATTGCGTGGATATTGGCATCCTGTGTGCGAAATCAACGTCATAGAGACGCTGTGACACAATGGCTTCCTCCTGCCGACCGCTCAAAAGAAACCAAAGGCAAGAGAGGGTGGGAACGGCCTGACGTTGGAAATTCCAATGCTCCAGGACGAGGAGGTGGGTGGCTGGCTCGCAACCTTGGCGACCTTTATAAACGCAAAGATTTCAAGGTAATCATTTTCTGGCATATACGAGGTATGGGCTCATGCTATGCAGGTGCAAGAGGCAGCCCTATCGGCCTTGGCAGCTTCTATCAAAGACACTCGCTCTGTTGTATCAGTACTCAGGCGTTCGGTCACCGGTGGAGATGGTAGGAGATACATTGATTAAGAAAGTCACTCTCTGAATTGTCGCCAGCTTTAACACCTATAATAGCCCTCGTAAGGTCGCGCAATATCGACGTGCAATTAGCTGCTTGTCTTTGGTGATTTTGATTACTGCTATGCAAGGTACTGTCTCACGTGACCGTTCTAGTGCTTCGCACATGGTCCGCGCCTCCCCTCCACCACCGCTAGGCCCTCACGGCTCACCACCTAATTATGATGGGTCACCCGCTCTAACAATCATCCATGTACTCAACGATCTCATTGGTTCTTCAATACCATCGTCAGCAAAAGTTAAGGCTTGTCATATCCTTGGTGAGCTGTGATTTTGGTTCGTGATCGTTCCTTTAACAGAAAGGTCACAGCGGCGTTGACTAGAGATGAAAAAGAGATAGAGAAGATTGCTGTTGATGTCGGAGCCTTAAACAAAGTTACCTCGCTCGTGGTAGATATCACACCGAAAGACATATCTGGCTGGGAAGAAGATGAGCCAGAAGCAACCGCGCGGCTGCGAGAGGTAAATCAACAATATTTGTATGAATGCATGTCTCATTAAGGACCAGGCTTTGCTGACGGTCACAGCGACTCTCACTCTCCACTGGGATGGTGTTCGACGCGACTTGAGCTCCCAGGCTTTCTTTCTTTGCATACACGTATGCATGTCGCATCCCAGCGTGGGGGTGCGCTATGCTGCATGCCAATGTGCCCGAGCCCTTTGTCGCTCCGTCAGTGTGTTAAGAACGAGCGTAGTGGATTCGGGCATCGGGAAAATTCTGTTCGAAATCACCAAGAACCCGGACGAAGACATCAGAGTGAAGGTCGCAGCTATGGCAGGAATTTGCAACCTGCTCAACGATTTCTCACCTATGCGACAGGTATGTGAATCTGAGAAACTACTCCTGATAACCCTTTGACCGTCATTTCTGTTGTAGGTACTAACCGAGCAGGGTGTGATCTCAACAATTGTTCGGCTAGTCCATTCGGAAGATAAAGCTATGAGGCTAAACGCTTTGTGGGCTATTAAGAATGCTCTGTTCAATGCAATACCAAAGGATAGACACATGATCATTGAGGAACTTGGATGGGATTATCTTGCAGCGTGCGGTGACTTTTGATCTATGTGTTGGACGAATATTGACCAATGGTGAGCAGCCTTTTGCTTGATTATGACGAAGAGCTTCGAGAGCAAGCGGTCAGCGTGGTGCGAAATTTAGCGGATAATGACTCGGATTTTGTATTCGAGGGACTTGGCGTGGACCGCTTAGCCGTCTCCCTAGAGCCAACGTTGATATCACCAAATGAGAACATTGTTACTCAGGTGTGTGCTCCCCTTCGTGCAACTACTCAGGCTAATTATTATGTAGGGACTGTGGGCAATAGCTAACTTGAGCAGTGGATCACTTGAATCTCTCAAAACTCTTCTTGCGCGTCTCAAATTTCCGGAAGCTATTCAAAATAGTCTGCACCACCCAAAAGTTGAAGTGCGACGGGCCGCAACTTCTTGTATCTATAAATTGGTACGGCGGAACGCTCGCGAGCTTATGGATTCTAAGATTGAAACTACACTGAGAAACATGATGGGGGGATCCAGGACGCTCTCAGGCAGCAGTGAACTTCAAATGGGGTATGAAAGCGATAGAGAGATTGCAGAAAAAGTGAAGAGGACGTTAGCTGTTATTGAGGGAAACAAGATGTTGGTTGACTAATTATCCTCTGTTTTACCATGTATGCTGTATTAAAGTCACGACGATAAACTATTGCTGAACATTATAATATTACTCAAGTAACAGAAACAAGATAAAACGTTGACTTTCTTGGAAGTAAACAAGCCACATTGAAACTCCGCCACCAGTTAGCCACCGCGACTTTCCTCTGACCTTTTCACCACGAAAGATGGCCAGCTTCATTGGGTAAGAGAATGTGAATTATCTTACAAACACTAACTCTTCGAGCTAGTAAAACTATATCTCTCTTGTCTCATTCAGACATCCGTTACCGCGGCATCTTACATAGCATTGACGCAACCCAGTCTACCATCCAGCTCTCGAATGGTGTGTCAATCATTCCTTTGCACATATACGGAGTGGATCCTGTAACAACCCCATAGTATATTCTTTGGGAACCGAGTCGCGTCGACCACCCGCGGAATATATACCCCCACAAGACACACCTTACGAATTCATCTTGTTTCGCGCGCAGGAAGTGAAAGACCTTAACGTTGAGACTCAACCTATGCCAGTTCCCCAGCAGAGGAATGTTCGCGATGACCCAGCCATAATAGGGGTAAGTGTTTATCATGGTGTTCCTCTGGTGTGCATCACTCGATGAGATAATCGAACTGCAATGTCGACGATTCAAGATTGCAACTAACTGAGCTTCCTTTGTTAAAATGTGCATGTAATAAGGTTACTAATTATGACTCGAAAGGTCTCACAAGGGGCACCAGCTTCACAGTCATATGGTACTTATCCCAACCAGTACCCGGCAAGGACGACATTATCTTCACAAGCGACTACGACGGCGCCAGAGCAGGCACCAGGTCCTGCGAGTACCTCCCAATCGAATAAACGCCGTGAAGCAAATGGACGTCCTGCGCAAGCTCCGAATCCAAATGCTGTCCGTTCCGCAGCTGCGTCTCTCGAGAACGTCGAACGTGCTATGGGGGATCTTCGTGTTGGGGATGGTTCTCGGAATGGCAGGCGTGTCAACGCGTCCAATGGAGAGGAGATACAAGCAGGTAACATCCACGTGCCTGCGGCAGATTTCGACTTTGCAAGCTCGAACGCAAAGTTCGACAAAGCCGCATTGGCAAAGCCTGATTCGGATTCAGACTCGTCGGAGTCAGACTCAGAGAGTGGAAATGATGATGTGAAGACGAATCCGTCGGATTCGGATGCCGAAAGAAAGAAGGAGAAGGACAGAAAGGAGAAAGAGAAACCCAAAGCGAAGGAGACGGCATATAATCCTTCCAAGTCATTCTTTGACTCTTTGACACCTAACTCGATAGGAAATGGCAAGGGCGGGGCACAAGCACAGCGTGGTAATGGTGGCAGGGGTAGAGGACGCGGCTATGGACGTAGCAGAAGAGAAGAAGAAGCGCAACGTAACCTCATGACCTTTGGGGAAACCACGCCTCCTTCTTATGCGTCTGGTTGGGCCGGGAGGAGGGGTGGTCCTAGGAGAGGTGGATATGCTTCTCAGGGAATCGTATCAAATGGGCGACCTGGCTAAGTCCTACTGCCTTCGTTCTCTCCGTGCGCACTATCGTTATGTTGATGAGTGGTCGAGGATCGCGAAATTACTATTTCAGTTTGTGCTTGTGACCTTTCGAACGCAACGATGTATGATATTTGTCAGGCACCGCTCGAGAGACAATCGACAAGCTGCATTTCGAGTCGAAGAACTACCTGCTCACAATTAGCTGATGACTCCAAAGTCATAATAGTTTAAATCCATTATAGCTATTGTATTCTATGCGTCACGTAGATGCAATATGACCCCGTCGTCACAGACGATCTTGGATCGAACTTCATAGCATCAAATGACATTAATAAACTGTTTGAAATAATGGAAGCGACAATCTCACGTATTGTAAAAGGCTGCCCTTTCTCCTCTCGGACGCTTGTGAAGTAAACGGTGCCCGTGCCTGAAATACTAAGAGATTATGACCAATCAAGAAGTAGCGTGCCAACCTTTGGAACCTTTAACTCTAAAACTTACATCTACATTTCCCTGTAATAAGTTAATCTAAGGCACACTGTGAGCAAGTTCCAGTGCAGCGAATTAGTACACAAACCGCTCCATCTATCCAGGGCTCTCCTCCTAGCCACCACTGCCCCTCAAGGTCAGCGTCATCCCCTAATGTCTGCCTGACTCTCTCATTTGATCTCAAGTTGAAAGATAATTGACGGACGACGGAGCTCGAGAGTCGTTCCATGTTGGTAGCATAGATGATGAAAGCGCCCCATGCTGACAAGCCCAGCGCGGCCAATGCAGCAATGAGAGGTAGACTAGACTGGATATTGGGAAACAAGATGTTGAAGAGGCTAAGGAAAGTATCTGCCTCGATGCGCAGGTAAACTTTACCTTTAACTCAGGGAGTTCACGTTTCCGCTGCGGGCGAGTGTAGTATTCGCGTGGCTTCGACGGGCTGTCGAATATGCGTGCATGAACGTTCTCGGGATGAGGAACAGAGCTCAAAGGTGCAGGACCAGTGGAGGCAACGGAATTAGAAGTGCTGGATCTAACTTGTCGCGATGAATGCGAGCCTAGTCGACGTCGAGCATTGTAATAATCGCTGAGGGAATGTGCGGAACGTGCGGAACGCCGTGTGAGGTTTTCGCTGGGTTGTGAGGGTGCGTCAAAGACTACCAGGGAGGGCTCGTGCGTCGAGCGGTGTAATTGGTGAATATGAGGTGTGGTAGTGCTTGACGAGGCTGTAGAAGCACCTGCAGTTGATGAGGAAAATCTGGTAAAAAGTCTATGCGTGTGTAATAAGAATGTAGACAGTCGAGGAATATGGCCCATTTTGGTGGGGCTTGCGCAAAAGACAGCTTATCAGCCTTTTAACTGAGGTGGCCCGATGTGGCGCGGCTGAAGTGTGAAGAAACTCCGATAATTCAAAGACAGTGCACAATCTGAGCGATAACATTATATATCTAACTATCACAATCGCAGAAGTTTTTAGCTACTCAAAGCTGTCTAGTAGTGATGAATCTGGAAATGCCAAGTTAGTTAGTTTATCCAATATCACCATGACTATAAACACACCTCCTCGCGCTCTCTACCCCTCATAAAAGGTGGTTCTGTACCAGCATAATATATATCAGTCCACAAGTCTTTTGGTAGGGGCTCAGGGGAAGCCTTCGCTGCTTCAACGGCCTGGTCAACTTCGACTTTAGCGTCTCTCTCGATACGCTATATAGAACATTAATTTATTAGTTGGAAGTGTACAATCCCACAAGGAAAACAAACCTTCAGCTCCTCCTCTGTGGCTAGACCCCATTCTTCGATGTAACGCTGAAGACCACGGATTGGATCCTGGGTACTCCTCATCCTCTGGATCTCCTCGCGCGTTCGATAAGTAGTTCCAGGGTCGGACATCCTGAAGATGAATGTAGCCAAACCACAGCATAAAAATTATAGTGCCCGCATACTCACGAATGACCACCGTAACGGTATGTAACAAATTCTAGTAGGAGCGGTCCTCTACCCTGGCGGACCCATTCCTTGGCGTATTTGACAGCCTGATGAGAGGCGACAATATCCATACCGTTTACCTAAAACAAGAGTCGGCGATTTCACTTTGACAAACTAGGAGTATACCACGCACCTGGATGCCGGGAATCTGATCGCCACGGGTGAAGTACTGCGTATTGGATGAGCTTCGTTCTGCAGATGTCCCCATTCCGTATTTGTTGTTTTCGCAGACAAAGATGCAAGGCAGATTCCAGAGCTTAGCCTGAACAAACAGTTTGATTTGAATTCGACCAATGATCCAGGGACGTCCCTCACCATATTAAATGCCTCAAACACTTGCCCTTGATTGCTGGCACCATCTCCATACAGTGTGAACGTTGCAACATCATTGCGACCAAGATACTTTTGTGCGAAAGCCAATCCAGCGCCGACAGGCACTTGCGCACCAACAATACCATTGCCTCCAAAGAAGGATGGGGTGAATATATGCATTGAGCCACCCTTCCCATGAGACATTCCACCTTGGCGACCTGAAAATAGGTATTAGGTCAAGGCATATCTTGGGGCAACGGGAGTCTGTCACCTACCTAGGAGCTCTGAGATAACACCCTTGATTGTGCCACCACGAAGTACCGCAAAGGGATGGCAACGGTAGGCAGTAATGACCCGGTCCTCCGGTGTTATTGCAGACTCGAGGCCGACAGATACCGCTTCCTGAATAGTACGTACAACGTTTAGCTTCGAGTAAATTAGATCGCGGGAATCGCACACACCTGACCTATAGCAAGGTGGCAGAATCCCCTAATGAGTTTGGCTTTGTAGAGAGCATCTGCAGCCATCTCCATCCGTCTCATAGTGTTCATCTGTGAGTACCATTTGAGCAGGCCATCTTTGGTGACTTCGACATCCAATTCAGGTATATCGCACTTGAATGAATGGAAGGAATCTTCGTGAAGTGTTACTTTGAACGGTTGCGAATGGTCGGTTGGGGGTTCCGTGAGTTTTGTGCTATCAGCAGCAGTCTGCAGGCCACGAACGAGAGGCTGGTCCAAACAGCAACTTCTTGAGAAATTAATTATTGAGCGAAGTAGATACTTACAAGCCTCTGCAAAAGTTTCGTGTTAGGGATCCTGGTCAAGGAGGCCATGGAGAGTAAAGTAGGACGATTTCTTATTTTAGCAAGCGCTGGAAACTTATCCTATGGTGGTCGAGCGCCCAACGATCGTCCAGCGACCTGGCGAAACGCGCAGCAGCTAACCTGGCTTCTACAAAATATAGATAACATGGCTGCACCTATGGCTGCACCTCCAGCGGTGAGAACCGCAACGAACTTGGGCATACATGTCATACATATTCATAAAGACCTCAGTGGCGCCAGTTCTCCTTCTTTACCATCGCTCCAGTCAGGGACGCTCATGACCTTGCAAGCTCACCAGACATCTTTAAGGTGAGTGAGTTTGCCGTTTGCCATTTCTTGCGTACTCAGCTTATAATCTTTCCAAGACTCCTACCGAAATAGCCGCAACAGCATCTTCTTCTGTTGGACTTTTGGTGACCGACATTCATGGCAGTCTTCATTCACTCAACAGGGACTTTGAACCTACGCGAAGTTGGATTGCCCATGTGGGCGGACGGGTCACTCATATGATTTCCCGCAAAAACATCCTGGTCACGTTGGGGGTAGGCCTGTCACTTGTTAATATTAGACGTATATCCATCGTAGTCAATTCTCAGGAAGAAGAGTCTAGTAGGATGCCCCTGCTCAAGATCTGGGACCTTGAAAAAAATGATAAAAGGTCGGGTGCTCCTGTGCTTCTGCGATCAGTTAAAGTACAGCATGGCAATCGTCCTCATCCAGTACGCCTGAATAGACATGCTCCAGTTAAACCCGCTAACACCCTACCAAAGGTGTCCACCATCGCATTGTCAAACACCTTGGCACATCTGGCTATTGGCCTTGCTGATGGGACTGTCCTTCTTTACAGACACTTCTCCTCGTCTCTGCAACCCGGATCCTCCCTCACATCGCTCCCGAAGCCACGCGTCATCCATGAATCACCTACAGAGCCTATTACTGGCCTCGGCTTTCGCGAAGCCAGTGACGACGTTCCACATATATATCTATTCATCGTCACCACAAATCGTACCCTTACTTACCTGGCTTCAGCCAAAGGCAGCGGTGCTGCCAGTGCCACCGCGGTGGATGAGGTGGGCTGTGGGCTTGGGTGTGCGACCATGGATTGGCAAGGGAGGGAAATGATTGTTGCCAGAGATGAAGCACTCTATCTCTGCGGGACGGATGGCCGTGGTGCATGCTATGCTTTCGAAGGTGTATTCCATTTTCGCCAAAGCGAGTGGACTTTGTTCACAGTGTATTTCAGGTCATAAATCATTTGTACAATCTCACCTCAATTATTTGGTGATCGTGTCGCCTCCAATGGCCGTCTCAGCATCTCATGCATCAGCTACCGTTCGCCATCTTGCTGCACGTAGCACAACAAGTGCCGACATTACAAAGGTCACTGTCTTTGACGTCGAAAACAAATTTGTTGCATATTCAGGGACATTTACGGAAGGTGTCAAAGACGTTTTTTGTGAGTGGAGGCAGATTTTTGTTCTATCTAGTGACGGCAATGTGAGTGGGTTACACACCATAACGTGTCGCTGAAATCAACCCGGTCGACCAGTTATTTCGCTTGCAAGAGCAGCCTACGACAACTAAATTAGATATACTCTTCCAAAAGTCTCTGTATGTGCTTGCCATCAACCTTGCACGAACACAGAGCCTAGACGAGGCCTCCATAGCGGACATTCATAGACGTTATGGAGATCATCTATATCTCAAAGGTGACTATGATGGTGCCATGCAACAATTTATTAAAACTCTAGGGCACTTGCAACCCAGCTACGTGATCCGCAAGGTACTGTTCATGGTTGTGTTAACAATCTAGACTCACTCGCAGTGACCTTAGTTTCTGGATGCACAACGTATCCATAACCTCACCACTTACCTCCAAGAGCTGCATTCTTTAGGCATTGCTAATTCGGACCATACAACACTTCTGCTTAACACATATACAAAACTAAAGGATGTTTCCAGGCTGGATAGTTTCATCAAGGCCGAATCGCATCGGCCCATGTCGGTGGATAAGGATGAACTCCCCTTTGACCTCGAGACTGCCATTAGGGTGTGCCGGCAAGCTGGGTATTTCGAGCATGCTTCGTATCTAGCCAAAAAATACGAACGTCATGAGGACTACCTACGGATCCAGATTGAAGACGCAGAGAATTATCAAGATGCGTTAAGCTATGTCCGAAGTCTTGGCTCAGAGTCGGTAGGTTTATTCTGCTTGCTGATGAGACAGAGCTTCATTTGTTTATCGTTTAGGCGCAAGGCATCTTGATCAAATACGGGAGATCATTACTCTCGCATTTACTGGACGAAACGACGATATTGTTGGTTGATATATGTGCAGGTGCTCCCATTCTTTCGTCCTTTGAACAAGAGGAAACACCCTCAGCGCCTACACCCAAGGCAACGACTGGCCCTTCTTACTTGTCCTACCTCGCTCTCACACGTGGAAACCCCGCCCTTGGTGGCAGCAGTGAGACACCTTCGTCGCCAACTACTGTAACACAGACAACAATGCAACCCAGCGGTCGATCCGATTCCCCCGCTCACCAAGACTCCGTTCAAGAAGGGTCCAAAACCAATTCCCCACGACCATCGGTGATCACAGCGCGGCTGCTGCTACCCATCAAACGCCCGTCGCCCCAATTATATTTTGCTCACTTTGTAGACCATCCAATGCATTTTGTCCAGTTCCTCGAGGCGGTTGCGCTGAGACGATGGGGTCAGAGTGTAGACGAGACGTTAGGAACTGCTCCTTCAGGCCACACAGAACACTTGGATGACAAGAGCGAGCAGACAGCTGTTTGGAACACACTCATGGAACTTTATCTTTCAATTGCTGCTAGCAAAGACTCCGAAGAGACGCGAGAAGCATATGCCTTGCGTGGAAAAGTTGTTCGACTGCTGCAAAATAGCCGTTTGCCATATGATCCGACTCATGCACTCATTGTATGTTCAACACATGCATTCACATCTGGACTTGTGTTGCTGTGGGAAAAGCTGGGTATGTATGAGGATGTGTTGCGATTCTGGATGGACAAAGACAAGGGGGGCAGCGATCAGGAGGCATCTACCCAGGTGCTCCGCCATCTTACAATATATGGACCTACTCACCCCCACCTCTATCCACTGGTTTTACGGTTCCTGACGTCAAACTCGAGTATATTGAGTCGACATACCGCTGATTTAGCTATGGTGCTGGAGCACATCGACCGAGAGAAGATTATGCCACCTCTCAGCATTGTACAGGTACTAAGTCGAAATGGTGTAGCAAGCGTCGGTTTGGTCAAACAGTGGTTGATGGAGCGAATTCAGGATTCGCAAAATGAGCTACAAGCTGTAAGCACCCTCACGGCGTTCCCACGATTGTCATGATTGTCATGTATCACTGCTTCATTATAGGATCGAAGTCTCATCAACTCGTATCGAGATGAAACAAAGGCAAAATTGCAAGAAATTTCCGAATTATCAGATCCTCACCATCCCCGCGCATTCCAAGCCACGCGATGTTCAGCTTGCAGTGGGCAGTTGGATCTACCCAGTGTTCATTTTATGTGCAAGCATAGTTATCACCAACGGTATGCATGGAATATGTGCAGCGATTCTCATTGCTGAGGTCACGGTCTGCCCCTTCTCCCATAGGTGTCTTGCAGATCAGGAGACCGAGTGTCCAAATTGTGCTCGGTCGCACGGGGTAATACGTGAAATACGTCGGAATAACGAACGGCTTGCAGATCAAGTACGTAGTGACGTAATGTTAGGAGATTTGTTACTGACAACTCTTCTTCAGCACGACCTTTTCCTGGGGGAGGTAGGCGAGCGAGGCTTCAGTGCTGTTGCTTCAGGCTTCGGGAGAGGTGTGTTGAACAAGATGCAAGAAATAACAGTTACTTGAAGAGTTTTTATGTCTTGCGCTAGGTTTATGTAAATTCTACATACATGACAATTGTGTTGAAGCGTTCGCAGCGTTATCATGCGCCAGCTTTTGTACGTCTTCGCTTTGTTAGTATCTCCACAAAAGGTCTAGTCGACGAAGAGATTCTCTTCACGTATGATAAAGAAAGGGATGGCGCTGAACCATTCCACCTGTTACGCGACTCTCAAGCTTCCACGATAAAGGCCTGCATTAGAGGTTTGCGGGAAGAAGAGAATATACAAGCAGGTGACAAGTGTATAGAGGTGTTTAGATTAGGGACATGGTCTTCCCACCTCGAAAGTACCCCTATTATAAATATATATATACTAATTCAAGACATATGCCACTCCGAGACCTGGTTATTTCATGCGCTTTTACAGTATGGATGGCTGGATGCAAGATGTGAGTAAAAGGTAAATGTCTTGTGCCGAGTAAATCGGTGTGTTCTCACATTACAGGCACAATTCATATGGGTCGAGGAAAGTCTGTTTGTATGTACAACAAGAGTTGAGGGGTGAAGGGTTCCAGGTTTACGATCGGTGTTGTGGACGGTAGGTAAGGTGATACTGATGAACATGCCAAGGTGACTTACAGAAGGCGATGTCCCGCATCTCTTTGGATGTCTCCATGATTGGCATTACTTGAAACAGCCCACGCACTCCACTTGGGACCAGTGTCTATGGATATGTCACCCTGATTATCATGTTTCTGATTTCTGTACAGAACTCAAGGCATTAGCAAATTTCCTTTCCTCTCTGGGTAACCTATGCTCACCATCTGTTGAAAAGTGTGTGTATTCCTGGCCTTGCATAGAAACCTGCACTAACATGATTTGAAGACAGCACAGGAGATCACAAGAAGGGGCCTCACGAAACACCGAAGCGGATCTGCAACGCTAGCTTAGATTGATCTCTTGAAGTTGTCCCTCAGGTTTCAACAGATGCTATTCGAAGTACAATTGCCTCACCTGGAGTACTAGTAGGACGCCGTCACTTCCCCAGGGAGACGAAGGCTGTCAACCGTCGCTGGCAATACATGTGATCATCACGGCCACGAAGGGCCTAAGAGCCTGTCCGGGACTCCAGAGAAAGTTAGACCTCGTGTCCATTGTTTAGCCGGATCCCTCATCGCTGCCGCTTCATATTTCCACACCACAACTGGTTAAAAGTTTAAGGAGAGAACCGTAGGAATGAAAGTATAAAGAGATAATCGTACGCAGAGTGGAGCCACACGTACCAATTGAACAACGGACGAGACCTATCCACACATCTCCTCATCCAAAGGTAGTGACGTAGAAGTCATGGTGAATGCACTGGGTCCTAAATGGACACCCGGATCTCCCAGTGCCAACGACTCAGCAATCTCCTTGGGCCAGTGATTCAATCAGTGATGTTCCCGACGAAATGTAGATGAATGGACTCGGGGCCCCCGATTATCTCAATGACACACGATTCTCATAACACAAAGGGCTGTCAGATTTTCCTGTGCCCACTCACATTGGTGTCCAATATTAATACTTTTACAATAATCATCTATAGACGCCATCCTGTCTGCGGAGTCGGAGATTTATTTCATTGACAGTCCGCCTACTCCGCTTTGATTGTCACTTGTGACTACAGGAGGCACTAATTGTAGTGTCATTCCATGTGCCTAACCCTAAGTCAATCTGCGTGGGAACTGCTGTGCGGATGCGGTAAGTCACGTCGGTGTTTGGCACCCCTGCTCTCAACTTGAAACGAATATGAATGGAGTCGCAAGGCGAATCCATCGGTCAAGGTATGTGAAACAAGTTTCGTGCAGATATCACAAGACATATAATTCAAATATTCTTTGGAGCTCACACGTGAAAAGGATCCAAAGTTTGTGTGAATTACCCATCAGCACTAAAAGGCAATGCTTCTACAAGACCTTCATTGAATAACAATAATGTGTTTGCCTGTGTGTGCTGCTCTTATTCTTTAATCGTTGATTATAAACTGAACTCACATTTGTGAATCACCTGTGACAAACATGTGAATCAGAGAGGGGAGGACATTCCCACTGGATGTCAGACTGTTTTCGCCGAAATATAACGGTATAATACCCATCTCATATATGATGCTAGACACGGGAAAATGACGATATTGTTATTCACAATAATCTCGCTCTTATATCCAGGGACCGGTTTCATTCAAGGTCTGTCATTTAATCAGTTGGCGCCAGCCTTAACACCCCCACGGCTTTCCATAGATTAGCGTTGGAACCTATCTGATGATCCTCGGTAGTTTTACAATGCAAATCATGATTGTCACCCTCACTGGGTTCTTCCTGACGAGGTCCTCGAGAGCGGCTCAGGTGCGATGGAAAACCATTGGGTGCGTTGGAATTTCTCAAGTGCAACGAATTTATTTTCGGTGACAATTGGAAACGCACGGCATCAATAAATAACGCATGATTCTAGCTTGGGAGCGCCGTAATAACCTTTGAACAATCACAAACTATCTGCAACAGTTGTCACAACAAGGGGGAACAAATGCCAGCACACGATTACCCTGACAATGACTGGTTCCACAAGTGGAGTACAGCAGGGTCGCTTGTCCATTTTGTCTTTGTTACCGATTTGCTACAGTTCAGCAACGTGCTATGCTATTGTTCTGATCCGAGTAGTTATTGAAGTGGTTCAAACGCAATATGCTGGTTCTTGGGTTAATCACATGGGTGCGTCCTTATAATTTCATCCTTCCTTGCTGACAAGTGTTATTCATCTCACTTATAATACCAAGACGATCAGCCACGCTAGAGCTGCACGCACGCGGTGCAGGCATTTGACAATTCAAAGGTTAAGAGATGCGCTGACTGAAACCCGCTGATCCTTGCAGCTTGTGCGTCAAATGTGAGGCGCAAAAATTGGTGATGGTGGGCCTGATATTTAAGGGAAGAGGCCTGAGATGCCTGAATCAGTACTACCAGAGGGGGTTACTGACATACTTCATCTCGCATTAATCCACCCATATCCTTCACTGTCTCGTGTCAATGGGTTCCACGTCGAGATCACTGCTGAAAGGCACTCCGGCGCTAAATGAATGGTCCTGATCAGTGACTCCTATTCTGATATGGCACAGCTATATAAGAAGTTGCACATTCTTCAGAATCCCAGTCTAAAGAAGGAATTCATCAAGCTCCGAAAACCATTTAATCAAGGGGTTTTCACATAGCCTCACGCGTTAAATGGCGAAGTTTCTTCGCCAACAATTGTATTTTCAGCCTACAGCTAATGACATCGATGATGGTTGGCGGGGATCCACTTTTGTTCCAGCCTGAAACATTGACCGGGCTATTGGCCATTCGCTTAACGCATAAATTGACGGAGCGCATTATTGCCTTGAAGGCAGACAACTTCAGGTGCAGGCGCACTGCGGCGGTAAGGTCGTATCCGTAGTCTCGATAGATGTGGATCCTTGTCATGAATCTTATCCGGGTCCTACAGGAGGAGGGGGCACCTTTTAAGGATACTGTAATCGGGTAAGTGGAAAACAATAAATGCAACGAAGATTTGCCCCATATGCTGATTCAATCTCAAGATAACATACACCCACTCAGGCGCCCTGTTTTGAAATGAACCAATCAACCGTCGCGTATTTTCGTTCAATTTACCGTCACACCGACAAAGTAGACGGAACCGCCTCCGCTGTTTCGCTAAAATGCGAGCGAGATCATAGATGCACAACCAAGTCTCGTATACCACATGGGGTCGGCAGATTAAAGTTCAAGGGAATTGACGGGGTGAATGAGCAGCTTGGTTCCCGATAGCTCGTTGAAGGATCACGAGGCGCATTCTTGTGGTAGTGAGATCTTCAAAAACCGTACCCGAGTCGGTACCTAGAGACCTCGAACACACAACCTTTTTAAAATTTATGGCGTCATATCAGGGAAATGTTACTCGTATAATTAAACCGAGTGTACATGAGAAAGTAGCGGACTTGCGTCGCACCAGGATACCCTTTTTGAGATAAAATATCCGACATCTATAATCTTCGGTATAGGCGTCGCGATGGGCTGTCATGACGGGAAAATGCGTTAGAATTCCGCATGGCAAAGGGGATGTGCCGTAAAAACTGGCAGGCCATGAAACACGCGGGGATTATCGTCTCTTCTTTCTTAGGGGCACAAGCTCTCTGAAGACAGGCGCAGGTTGCTGGAAAGAGCTGAGCTTATGGATCTACATGCAGGTTGTACCTACTCCGTCTATGGCCTTACCGCAGCGAAGTTGACGTACCAGTTACCGAGCACCCCGATTGAATTCCGCCCATGCCGTGGCATCCGATTTTTCGTCCTCTAGACAGCTTCTTAAAACAAGATGTCCCTGGCACGCTCCACGAATTTAATTCTAGCCCACGGGTTCTCTGGAGCTGGATAAATCTATCTGCCAAGGATCCCTAGTCTTCAGGCCCGCGAGTATGTACTAGAGGATAGTTGCCGGGAAATGAGGGAGAGTGAACAATCCTTAGCCCGTGACGCGTGAACCATACAACCAGGAAATTCCGTACTTCCTTGAACTTCTTTGAGAAAACGCCACACGCACGGACCGCCTTCTCCCAATGGATAAATTTGCCGAGGCTCAGAACACACATTAAATCCTCACCCCACATCGAGAAGCGCATCGAACTTTGAACCTGGTAATAGTAACACCGGTCCGACGGAAGTTCAATTTTCAATTGTAGATAGTACTGGCACACCAGGGAATGTCCGGTTACCGACATCCTAAAGGTGACTCCTGAATCCACTCAACGAGTGTCTTCAACTGTGTAAACTGTCAGAGGTCTCCAGATATCCTCGGGATCCGCGCGTCGCATTGTGACGTGCCTGCCTCCTTCCTTCGGGTCTGATTTTAAATCGTTTATTTTTCTAAGTTCTTCTCGCCGTCACCTCGAGAAAACACGAGGACACGAAGAAACCTTATCTGTAATCATTGATTCTGACTCGGCGTGCGAGAAAATACTAGAGACGATAGGGGTGGGAGATGCGACCCGGCCAGAAAAGCAGATATGGTGGATAATGCTGGGGGGTGGGGGTTGGGTGTGACGAGGAAATCACTAGAAACTTACCTTAGCCTTTGGCTTACAGGACACACAACAACGAAAAATGTAGGCGTTACGAAATACCGTCTAAAGAGAGCACGTATAGCTGCACGTGAGCAAAAGACAAGTCTCGTCGACGACTCATACACGAGTACCTCTGTTCAGAATACTAGAGCTCTCAAGGTCTCATTCAATCCTTCCGCCGCAGTCCGACAATCTTCAAAGGTGTTATACAATGGATTCGGCGCGAGACGAATGACATCAGGTCGACGCTCGTCACCAATGACGCCTCGCTGCTTCAATAACTCGTCGACTCGCTCCATGATGCCGCTCTGAGACGGAAAGAAAAGCAGCGAAAGCTGAGCGCCTCTATCCTCTGGAGTCGCGGGAGTGATTATGGTGAAGCGAGGATCCGCCAGAGATGGACCGGCCCGCGCCGCATCTGAGCTACTTTCTTCTATAAAGAATGTCGATGCTCGCAAGAGGCGGTCCAGGTAGCCCGTTAATCGAATTGATTTCTGACGAAGTTTGTGAATTCCTCCAGCAATTTCGAATGTTCTAAGTGAGCCGAGGAGAGACACCGTCGCAAGGGCGGACGGGTTCGACTGGGCGTAACCTTGTGCACCACGGATAGGGGAAAACTTGGGGGGCATAAGGAATCGCGTTTTGGCATCGTGGCCCCACCATCCGGCATACCTTGTAAGGGAAATAGCATATAGGACGCATCAGACGCTTGACTGGAGAATTAAATGACACACTGACTTTGGCCTCTCCACATCATCCCATCTCTCGTGTATAAAAAGTCCGCCGATACCTCCTGGGCCCGAATTCAGATACTTGTACGAGCACCAGACCGCAAAATCGGCATCCCATGCGTGCAGGGACATGGGGACATTTCCAATGGCGTGTGCGAGGTCCCAACCACAAATGCAGCCCTGGAAATCGCAGGTGAAAGGCGGGGGGGAAAGGTGAGCCTACAAGGACACGGAGGACGAGATGGAATAGTTGAAAAATAATCGACGCACTTGCTCGTGCGCTGCCCTGGTGATAGCCTCCATGGAAAAATGCTGTCCAGTGTAATACTGAATCCCGCTAAACAGGACCAACGCGATGGTCTTTCCCTCGCGCTTTATGGTATCCAGGATATCTACAAGCCGGAGCGTGTACTCTCCGCGGCGCGGGTGCATTTCCAGGACGGCATCTTTGGGGTTGAACCCATGGAGTGCGGCTTGCGACGCAAAGGCGTACTATATAGAAGGGAGTGGGGGGAAGGCCTTGTCAGGGACATGTATACGATGCCACAGACGAGTGCTCACCTGGTCCGAGGGGAATGCCTTGGTTTCGCAGAGGATCTTGTAGCGCCCGCTGGTCGGCTTGTAAAACGTGTTCATCAAAAGGTGCAGATTCGCCGTGAGTGTGCCCATGCATGCAACTTCATTGTCCTTTGCGCCTTGCGTAAAGGGTGAGTATTGTGTCCGTGGCGGCGGGGAGAAGCTGGAGGGTGTTGGACGCACCGATAAGGCTCGCTAGGAGGGGTGTGACCGTATCGGCAATATCTTTCCATTCTCTCCCCTTCGGGTGGGAGAAATGACCTTCTACGGCACTATGAGTAAAAACGAATTTAATTATGCAGGGAACAGGGTAAATCAGGCAACTCACCGTGTGCCCCAAACTTCGAGCTCTTCTTTTACAAGTTCCGCCGATCTTCTCGGCAGCGGTCCAAGAGAATTTCCACATAGGTATGTGCACGAATTTCCCGCTTTGAGAATGCGAGATTTAATATGATAACGAATCATCACCTGCCCTCTACCCTGGCTTACCCGCTTCCGAGGGTACGAGGATGGCGCTCACGTCTTTGTTTGTAGGTATAATGAAGTGAGGTGAGTAGCATTGCTGTTCATCATGTTTATCCAGTTCTGACGCGAGTTCTTGCATATCCAGCGTGGAAGAAGTGTGAAGATATTTGAAGTTCACCGACACAGACTTGACAATTCCAACTCCGACCAAACTACGGGGTAGTTGAACTCCTGTCGGTCAGTCGATAGGGTCACTGTAGCACACTCATTGCGCACAAGCCAACATTTCTATAATCTATGCTACGCGGATCCGGTGAAGAAATGGCCATTGCTGGGCAGCACATTGCCGGCAAGACGAGTGGCGCTCCACTGGTCGTCGTTGTGTATGTGATCTCCCTTGTTCTATTTGATGCGTGAAACCAATAAAATATGAAGCGGCGCAGGACCGGTTGGCTGCCTCGCTGCAATGGCATTCGCCAAGGACGGCTGGAGAGTAGAAATATATGAAGCTCGACCAGGTTTGTCGTAGGCTCTGTTTAATTTCCCTAAGCGATGCCGGTTGATGAGACGTCTTCGGCCGGAAAGACATGCGGCTTCCCTCTTCCAGGGCAGCATTGGCGCAGCGCTCCGTCAACTTGGCTATATCCTCCCGAGGCCTGGCCGCACTTTATTCGGTTGATGGACCAATGATGTCGAGGATACTAGACGACGCTATCCCCATGAGGGGCAGGCTTTTGCACACGCGCGGTGGGAAGACGGAAAGTCAGCTCTACGATGCCAATGGCCAGGTACGGAATTTCGTGATTGACACTTGGCTACATGCGTGCATCAGAATCATTATAAAACTAATCATTTCCCCTTTGCCCCCCCTGGGCGCAAGTGCATCAACTCCATCGACCGAGGCGTGCTCAATGAGTGTCTCCTCCGAGAAGCACTGGCATACCCTACAATCCGGGTGAATTTCAGACATAAACTCGTCACCGCCGATTTTGAGAGGCAAAGTTTGAGCTTTGAATTTGACGATCAAACCTTGCCCGTCACCGTGAAGTTTGACTTGTGCATCGGAGCTGACGGGAGCTATTCAAATGTCAGACGCCAAATGATGAGAGTGATGAGGTAAAGTCTCTGTTTATTTGAATTATGGTCAGCCACAAAGCTCCTTACAATCAATACATTCCTAGAATGGATTATCAGCAAGAGTACATCTCCCACGAGTATGTAGAACTCAAAGTTCCGGCCGGAATAGACGTATCTGGCGGCACACAGTTTCTGCTTGATCCCAACCACCTGCACATATGGCCACGACATTCCTTCATGTTGATCGCCCTGCCAAACAAGGTATGAAAGGTGGTTTTTTTTTTTTTTTTTTTTTTCAAATGAAACGGAAACGTGCGGGTCGTCTGATCAATCGCTTCGCATACTCTCAAGGACAAAACATTCACCTGCACCCTATTCGCACCCACATCAGAGCTGGAACAGCTCACATCACGCGCTGCGGCATCCACATGGTTCAAGGCCCACTTTGCAGACGCGGTGGAGCTGATAGGCGAGGCAAGGCTGCTGGATGATTTTCAGCGACATCCTCGCAGTTCATTGATTTCTATCAAGGTGATGTTTGCGGCTCTGAGATGGGACACGGAATGACCCATCGTGCTCAAAGGCCAAGCCCTATCATTACAAGGACCGATGTATTATACTGGGTGACGCGGCGCATTCGATGGTTCCGTTTTACGGACAGGGACTGAACTGCGGGCTGGAGGATGTGAGGGTGCTTATGAGTATTCTACGGAGCGAAGGGGCGCACCAGCCCCGAGAGGGCCATGACCGACTAAGGCGAGCACTTGAACGGTACTCTGAGGTGCGGCACGAGGACCTGGTGGCGATACGGGACATGGCGATGGACAACTAGTGAGTGTGTGGCGAGTGTCGGATTCCCCCAGAGTGACATGTGCGCGCGGGCAGTCTTGAGATGCGACACTCGGTGACGACGGCGGGGTACATGTTGCGCAAGAGGGTGGACCGGGTGCTGGCGGCGGTGTCTGCGCCGTATGTGCCGTTTGGGACGCTTGCGGAGGGGCTGGAGGAGGGACCGAACGGGTTCCCCTGCACGGAGCCGAAGGGATGGCTTGCGCTGTACACGATGGTGACCTTTCGGCCGGACATTAGCTACGCGAGAGCGAAAAGAAAGGCAGAGAGACAGTCGACGATCATTACGGGGATAGGACTGGGGATGGTGGGCTTGGCGGGACTAGGAGTCCTGCTTGGCCACCGCACTGGTCGAGAAGCGATACTAGGACGTAAATGAACTAGAGCTACGTATGGGCTGCAAGTGTGACGACGACTGTGTTGCATTCTCGAACCGGCACGACATTTCCGGGCCGGGGAGCATGAGAATGTCCATGTAGAACACAAGAAGTAAACAGAGTACAACCTAGCCAGAATGTATCATAAACGAAACAAGGACGTGAGCGACTGGGGATAGCGACGACGACGACGACGACGACACGAGGGACGGCGTGAAAACGAGAGAGAGAGAGAGAGAGGAGAAGGGGGTGGTGGGGGATTAGGACGATTTGGGAGGACGGCCGCGTTTCTTGGCGACGCTGGGGCCGGCGGAGGCGGATTCGGGGTCTCCCTGAGCATCCTCATCGCCGCCACCGTCCGCTGGCTGGACGGGTTTCTTGGGGGGTCTTCCCCGGGCCTTTTTTGCAGGCCTGTCTGCCTGGTCGTGGGCTGCGTCGTCTGCGGTGTCTGGGGCGGGTTTCTGGGAGGATTGGGGGAGGGGGAGGGGGGGTTGCGGTCAGGAAGGGCGGGGAGAGGCGGGGATGGGGGCACGCACCTTGGGGGGTCTGCCGCGTTTGCGCTTTGCGCCGTCGGCGACGGGGGGCGGGGCGGGTGCGCCGTCGCGGGGCTTGTTCTTGCTGCCCTTCGGACGGCCGCGACTGCGTTTGACGGGCTTGTCGTCGTCGACGACGGTGGCGGTGGAGACTGGTGGGGGTGAGTGAGAGAAGAGGGGGGACACGTGGAGGAAAAGGTACGTACGGGGCAGTTCCGAGGGCGGGGCGGGGGCGGGGGCGGGGTCGGGGGGAGGGGCAGCGTTGGCGGGAGGAATGATGTCTCGGGGAGGGCTGGACATTGTTGGCGGAGAGAGCAGCTTGGGATAAAGGGCCACTTTTTATGATAATTCCGGAGGGGGGAAAGGCGTCCGTGGAATATAATAAACGGATTTTCTGCGTGTTTCCATCCGCATCCGGCTGCGTGGCTACTCAGCCTCCCACGCGAGTCGAGATCCACCCTCGGATCTCTCCGACCGATTGGCCTTCTATCCGGCCCAGCGTCGCCATGCTCTCCTTTGTCCTCGCACTCGTCCTCGTCGCACACGCGGCCGTCCTCGACGACCTCCACGCGTTCCCCAAGTACCGTCTCTCCTTCCTCCACGGCCTCCCCGTCGCCAACCACACCGCCGAGCGCTGGCTCCGCGACGGCCTCCGCGGCGGCGAGCCCGAGTTTCTCGAGCAGGCCCCGCGACGCATCGACGCTGGCGATGCCGGGACCGTCGTCGTCCCCGCGCACGAGGTGAGGGTGGGCTCTGTCGCTCTGTCGCCGCCTGCGCATTCACCCATTGCCAAAGGGATATCCACTCAAATCGGATCATCAATCACGCGTGCACGCTCCCGAGCCTTCGCCTGCGTTGGAGCACATGCGTCTGGGTGCCAGCAAGTCCTATGTGTGCCTAATACCCCCCGCACCCACTCTGCCCCCGCCCCCCCCAGACGACCCCTCCTCGCCCGCCACCCCCTCCCACAGCTGGTCCCTCCTCCTGCCCTTGTCCGGCTCCTGTCTCTACGTGTGTCTCTCCACTGCCCCCCACCGCTCACTTTCCCCACAGCATCGCCAAGCATGGTTTACGTATGCCTACTGTCACAACCTCCACGTCAGGCAATTTAGAGAGCTGCCAACCACCTATCCCCACCCCCCAGGTACCCCCTCCCAATCATCCCTTGTCATATATCACTCATTTCTTCCCAGGGGCCCGCGTCGTCGAAGAGGATCCCGAGGTGCGTACCCGGCCCCCCCCTCCACGTCTCCCCCATCCTGACCACTCCTTCCAGTGGGAATCTTATACTCTCGGCAAATCCCCCCTGGCGCATTCCATCGACGGCCAGCCCCCAGTCAACGACGACCTCGCCCTCGCCAACAATCTCGAGCTCGCCCGCCAGGGCGCAGGCCAGCGCTATCTCGTCCAGCACTGGTCCGACGGCACCATCTGCGACAAAACGGGCCGTCCCCGCGAGATTGACATCCAGGTCAGATCTTTATTCTCTTCATCCCCCCTTCGCGGCAATTCAACTTTTGGCGCCCATAGTTTCATTGCTCGATGACGATGACGGACACGATCCTGTTCGTCAAGGAGACGCGCACGTGCGAGTACGTCCTCGTCATACACACCCCGCGGCTGTGTGGCGAGCCGGGCTTCAAGTCGCGGCTCGATCAGATGCCGGAGGCCGCTATTCGCTGTCGCCAGGTGGTGCAGAGCGTCGACAGCGCCGATGCCTCGTTGCCGGAGGCGCCCCACCCCGTCGAACGCAGGGCACGCAAGCCCATCCCTTCCCCGTCGTCGCAGCAGCAGCAGCAGCAGCAGCAGCGGACGGCGGCGGCAGAGGACCAAGATCAGGATGGCACACACGGTGCGCACGGTGCCAAGGACGGCGTCCAGGACACGGAAAAGCTCTTGCGCAAGGCGCTCGAGACCCTCCTGGGCCGCGGGGCGGTGGAGGATCTGGCCATGTTTGAGCTGCAGCAGGGCCAGGCGGAGGGCGAGTTTTATGTCGCTATTGGCGACGCTGAGGAGGAGGGGGATGCCGACGCGGGGCAGCAGCAGGGGGAGCCCATCGCCAGGGGGCGCGGGGATACCCTCGAACAGGCCCTTCGCGCGGCGGGATTCGACGTCAAGGCGCGTAAAATAAAGGAACCGCCTTTAGAGGACGAGGACGACGCTGGGGATAATAAGCGCGATCGCGACGAGCTCTAAGTATATAAAAAATGCAACTGTATTTGCAAACTACATTTCATTCGCCACGAAAACGACTCTTTCATGCATTATTCGGCAATAATACAACTGAGCATAAAAAATGTGCTGGATGGGGCATGTACCGTACCGCCCTGTATAAGATATGCATGTCTGTAGTGTCTGGAGGGGAAGAGGCACATGGCGCATGATGCGGTGAAGATTAGGTGCAATAAACATCTAAAAGCGGGAGGGAATAAGGGACGGGATGTGTGAAACGCCCACAGGTCGATCAATGGTGGAAGAACCGCTTCTTATGAGGCTTGTCGTCGACCACCATCTTGATATGCGTATGCGTGGGCATCCGCCCCACAACCGAACACGCCTCGATCGCCCTCAACCACTCATCGCCCTCATCCACCTCCACCTCCTCCTCCTCCTCCCCACCCACACACACATGTTCCTCCCCCGGCGGCGTATTCAACCCGCCCCCACACTCCCGCCCCCGACACTGACACACCAGCCCATCAGGCTTGCCCCGCCCCCGCAGCAAATCCGACAACGTGCACCGCGCCTCCGGCTCCACAAACATCATCCGCCGGATCGCAGAGCGCGACTCGCGCGGCAACAGTCGGAATATCGACTCTGCACCCACCCCTGTCCCGTTGTACGTCACCACGGACGCCTTGCTGTCTGCACGTGCGCGCAAAGGCGGCGACTCGGGCCTGGCGGTGGTGGTGGTGGTGGTGGTGACGGATGGGGATGCGGTGGCTGCTGCAGCTGCTGATACCGATGCCCGGGGGGTCGTGGGCGATGTGGGCAACGTCCCAAGAGACGCGTTGGCACCCACATGCAGCGGTGGCGGCGGCGGCGGCGGCGGCTGGGGATTCCACGGCAGGGCAAGCAGTCCCGCTCCCGACGTCACCGCCGTAGGCGTCCGCTCTGGCTCGTCATGCGACGACGACGACGACGACGTCGTAACATGAAACGTCCCAGACCCGGTCGGAGACGTCGGGGCAGACTCTGTCGACGTCGCAGGGCGCGCCAGCTGCCGCACGCTTGCGTCCATGTCTTCGGGCGACTCGGAGGACCTCAGAGGGACACCTACTCCACCCCTGGAGCTGCTAAAGTGGGCGGGGAGCGTCGCGGTAGAGTACGCCGTGAGCGACTTTGTCTCGAGCTCGTGCTTGACCCGGTCGCCGCGCGAGCCGGCGCCTGGAGTGGGCACCGTGAGCGACGTATCCTCGCTGGGCGCTGAGGAAAACGTACTGGACTCGTGGGACGTGCTGGACCCCGAGCTGCAGGTGCGCCCGGGGGACGGCTTGCATGTCTCTGGATGGGGGCTGGGGGCTCGGGATGGCTTGGGCTTTACACACAGATCTGGGTGTGCCTGCACAAAGCTTCTGAAGCTGTGGTCCGTCTTGGGGTCTGGAATCTTCCAGGGGAAGCGGCGGAGAACCATGCACATGAAAATGACAGCGACACTCCACACGTCTGTCTTGCGGGGGTCGTACGACTCTGAGCTGAGGACCTCTGGAGCGAGGTAGGGGTCTGAGCCGACAATGCCCGACGCCATGGTTTGGGCCTTGCCGGGATAGTGGAACACGGTGGCAGTGCCAAAGTCGATGAGCTTGACGACATTGTCCTCGGTCATGACACAATTGTCGAGCTTGAGGTCGCGGTGGGCGAGGCCCATGCCGTGGAGGTAGTCGACGCCGTCGACGATCTGGCGGAAGACGCAGTAGATCTGGGGACGGCTCATCTTGCCCGACATGACGACGCTGAACAGGTCGTAGGGGGCATACTCCATGACCTGGCGGCGGCCGATCAACGGGGGCAGCGGCACGGCACGGGGCAGAGACATACCTCATAGTAATGGCCATGGTCGGAGACGATATCGACGGTCTCGATGATGTTGGGATGCTTGAGGGTGGAGCCCACGCAGAACTCGGCGGTGACCTTCTTTTGGTACTCCTTCTCGGACTCGCCGCTGCGTTTGGGACGGAACTCTTTGACCGCAAAGACATGGCCGCCGTTCTTGGTGCTGGCCTTGATAAGACGCACCGTGCCGCCGGCCCCGGAGCCGAGGACCCGACCCCACTTGCCGTACTTTTTGCCCAGGTGTGCCTGGGTGGCCTCTGAGAGGGAGACGACCGCGGGATGGGCCGGCGTCACGATGCCGGATGCATGTGGTGCAGACGAACGTGGAGCGGGACGGTCGGGAGCAGAGCCGGTGCTCGAGGGGGGCTCTCTGGGAGGCGGGGACGGGGTGCGGGGGCGGGGGGGGGGGCTGCGTCTGCGCTCCTTGGCGGGCCTGTCCTTGTGGTGCTTGTGGATGAGGCCCGAGAGGCCCCGGTGCTCCTTGTCTCTGGGGGCGGCGGGAGGGTCGAACACGGCGTTGGCGAATGCAGAGCCACGCCGCTGTGTGGCGGGCGTCTCGTGAGGGTCGCCCGGGGAATGCGCAGCGGGGCCGCCGCCGGACAGGCTGTGGGAGGGGTGGTGGTGCGGAATGTGGTGGTTGAGGAAACGCTTGAGGTCGTGCAGGGTGCCCGAGACAGAGTGTTTGGGCACCCGCGGCGGAGGGGGGGGGGCGCCGCCGGGTGGGCCGTCGGGGGCGTCTGGGAGGGGCTGCGTGCTCCTGCGCTTGCCGACGAGCAGGAAGCGGGAGTGGGTGGGGTGGACAGGCGGTGCAGGGAAGGGGAGAGAATGGAAGGAGGCGGTGGCGGAGGCGGCGGAGGGGGTGTCGTGGACGGGGGCCTGGAGGAGATCGCTGGAGGAGGACGACCTTGCGCGGTGGGAGACGAAGGAGTGGGAGGGACGGTGGTCGGCGGACCTGGAGCGGGGGGGCTCGCCGATGATGCCAGCACCGAGAGCACCGACAGAGACGACGGCACGACGAATGTCCATGTTGTCCTCTGCGAGGGAGAGGTCGTCAGAAGAGGTGGGAAGAGCCGGGGGGGCGCCAAGCTCGACAGGAAGCAGGGGGAGCATTGGCTTGGCAGAGAGCATCGCCGTGGGGTGTGTGCAACGCCAGATGGAGGTTCAATCCAAGCCAGCGCGGCCATAGCCAGCATCCCGGGCGCCGTGGCAGCACGCGGCAGCGGCCGGCTCGAGGACATGGATCCCATCGGAGCGCCGTCCTTGGCAGTGCGCAGCCTGCAGTGGACCCAGCGGGATCTCTGTGGACAGTCCCGGCACCGGTCTCCATGACGCCCCCCACGCTCACGTGTCGCGCACCCGTCGGTGCTGTGAGGCACGTGACCGCTCCCAACGTCGATGCCGCGACCCTTGCGGCAACAGCTCAAATCCGAGGCTGCAGCGTACAGAAGCTACGCACGCACAATCAAACTCGTTTCGGCGAGATTTCCGGCCCAGGCCTGGGACCGACCAACGCTAACCACTGAGATCATGCCGCGCATGCCATCTCTCACACCCCCCCCCACGGGGACACCTCACCGCACGCCCCATCACGACCACCATCACCGAGGACCATAAAAGTCGCCCAAATCTATACCCTCCCCTCGAGAATGATTTTCACCCCCGGTGTCTACTTTCTCGCCACCGCCGTCCCCAGCACCCTCGCCCCCCCCCTCCTCTTCCTCCTCGCCCTCCGCTATCTGGCCCACTTCCACCATGCCTTCCATCTCTCCCCCTCCCTAGCCGCCTCCCTCTGCATACTCACCGTGCCTCTCTATTGGTATCTCCTCGCCACCTACACCCATTTCCAGCGTCTCCGCCACGCACGCAGACTCGGCGCCAAGCTCGTCCCCATGGTCCCAGGCGAGTCCCTTTGCCTTTTCGTCCCCCCCCCCCCCCCTATCCACTTATCGCAGCCCACGCCAGGCAAGTGGCCCGGCAACCTCGATCTGCTATGGACCAACTTTTTCGGCCGCGACCTCTATCTGGGAGACGGTTTCGCAAGGGCGATCGACACGTATGGCACCACGTTTTCAAACTCGGTCTTGGGTGACTACAGGATCCTCACCGCCAACCCGGAGAATATGAAGCTCGTCTTGGCCACCGACTTTAGCCAATATGAAAAGGTTCGTCGTCGTCCTGCCCACCCAGCTGCACGGGCTCATCTCCGTCTGCCAGGGCCCCAGATTCAATGAGTATGCTTCTTTGCACCCGTCAACCCCAACCCGGCTCACAGTCGCTTCCAGAATCACAGGCTCGGTCCTCGGCTCCGGCGTCTTCAATAGCGACGGCCCAATGTGGCAGTTTCATCGCAAACGTCGGTCCTCTGCATTCCCCATCCCATCATGTACTGACAGGCCACACCAGTCACGCGCCCCTATTTCGTCAGGGAGCGCGTCACCGACTTTGCCATATTCGACGCAAAAGCCACCGTCGCTCTGCAGCAGATGCAAAAACGACTCGACAAGGGCCAAGCCATTGATTTCCAAGTATCCTGCCCTCTACTTTTGTTTGTCTCGTACCCACCCCTCTCTTTTCTCAAGGACCTCTGCAGTCGATTCACCATCGACTCTGCATGTGAATTCCTCCTCGGCACATCCATCCACAGTCTTCTAGACCCCCTTCCGCGGCCAGACGAGGATTTTGGCCACATCAACACGCCCAGCAACCGATTCGCGCGTGCCTTTGCAAACGCACAGCTATCGATCACGATGCGCGGGAGGATTGGCGTCCTCTGGCCCTTGTTTGAGACCTTCAAGGACAGGACCGACGATGATATGAAAGAGATCAGGGGATTCATAGAGCCCATCGTGCGGGAGGCTATGAGGAAGAAGGCGGAAGGTGTCGACTTGAAAGACAATGACTCTTTACTTCAGCATTTGTTAACCGTCACGCAAGGCAAGCATCGCTCTAAAGGCTTTACTCCCTCTCTCATGGCCGTCGTAGATATGAAGCTGATTATAGACGAGACCATCAAGTGAGTCTGTGCTTTGAGTGCGTGGGCCATGCTCAGTTGCGTCTAGCATCATGCTCGCGGGGCGCGACACGGTATGTACATGGTATCCCTTGGCACTCGTCGAGCCGCTCATGCCACACTCCCCAAGACCGCAGGGCTCTTGACCTTTATCGTGTATTGTCTGGCAATGCACCCGGGGGTCCTTGCTTGCCTTCGAGAGGAGATCATCAATACCACGGGCACCAGTCGCGCGCCCACGATTGAGGACGTGCGAGGCATGAAGTATCTACGGGCCGTGTTGAATGAGTAGGTGCACTCCTCGTCCTCTTGCGCGTACGCACGTAACGCTAGGGGCACAGGACACTCCGGCTGTTCCCTAGCGTCCCTTTCAACCATCGATTCACCGTCGCCCCCGCCATTCTCTTTAGCGATGAGGGTGACAAATTATACGTCCCAGCGCACACTCGGTACGCGGTTTATTAGCATGTGGACGGCGGTGTGTTGATGGTCCCCGATGGCAGAGTCACGGTCTCGTCCATGCTTGCCCAGCGGCATAAGCCATATTGGGGCGAAGATGCAGATGTGTTTGACCCCAATCGATTCTTGGACGATAGAGTCAAGAAATTCGTAGCACCTAATCCGTTCATATTCATCCCATTCAGTGCTGGACCGCGTATAGTACGTGTTTACCCCCCCCGGTGCTTGCGCTCTGGCAGGTTCTGACGCGCGTTTGCAGTGTATTGGACAGCAGTTTGCGTACCATGAGGCCTCATTTTTCATTATTCGTCTGCTGCAACGCTATGACCGTATCACGCTTGCGCCCGAGTGTCAGCCAGAGGATTCGAGACCGCCTATTAGCTGGCAGTATAGCAAGGGCGGTACACCCCGGAAAGCCGTCGAACAGTGTGTTATACAATCGCATCTAACATTATTTGCAAAGGTGTGTGCGATCGCCATCTCACGCGCACAGACTTGTCAACGCTTTATAGGGTGGACTATGGCTTAGAATGAAACGGACGAACGAGGAATGAAAAATGGACCTACATTTGACGCATTGCACTGCAAACACTGACTTATATACCGCGTGTATTTCACACTGTACCTCTTTCTGTATGGGGGCATGCGCATGATGCGCTACATAAATACAGCCGGCACCTGGTCTTGGCGCAGCGCATCGAACCCCCTCTCTCGGTATTTATCCTTCCACGCAGAGCTCATCAGCTTCCGTATTCCCCGCAGAACGGTGTGCCGCTTGGATCAAGCCGGATCCTGGTGCCTGCCGCAACAACGAAAGGTGCGCTACGGCCGGCCAGTGTCAGGGCCATCTGGCACCTGTCTGTCTGCAGCCAGCACGGGGATTTCGTGCACAAATATCAGAAGCTCAGACCCGGTGCTGGATATTGGCGGGCGATATGAGTGTGGATAATGATGATGATGTGATGACATGCATCATCAGGCCTCGGATTCTCAGACGCAGCGGAGTAATGAAGCCGCTACCGCCGCGTGAGGGTCTCGTGCGCGTCCGCTGAACGTTGAACCGAGTTTTCATATTTCTTTGACCTCCGGTCGTACCTTCGGAACTAAAGCTATACCAGTCATTGTCCCTGCCAGGAACTCCACGGACCATCCAGCATTATGAAGGGATGTACTGATCCGTCTCATTTAATAATCAGGCTTTGATCCCGTATACGTCGTTGCCATAGGTCGCTATAAAAACCTCGCAACCCCGGTCATGATATCCTATCCTGCTCTTCCCTGTCCCTATCCCCGCATACCTCCCGCTCCAACTGTCAGCTTCCACCATGGCATTCCCCCCCACACCCGAAATAGACCTGAAACACCCTTTGCCTGCAGCCTTCGCGCATTCATACAGCCTGGGGTCTAGACTCAAGACTCACGCGAAACGGCGTTTGATATCGATAGTAGATTACTCCTTTTACGGCCATGGTGGTGGTTCTCAACATCTCCACCACAAACGTTTGAGTTTGAATGAATTTTTTTTTTCTCCGCCCTGCTGGGTGGGATGACCGCAGCGCGGCTCTCCGCGATGGGCCCGCACCGGAAAAACACTGCGCTTTGGTCAACGATGGGTCGTGTGTCTTTAGGGGGCTTCTGGACAGGTCTCGATCCCACTTCCTTCCTGTTCGGGACGTGCCTGCCTCGCTAATTCGTATCGCTGCCACGGAACGCCACACATGAATGACACTGGAAAAAGAGGAATGTCGTCCAATCATTGGGTACATATTTGGCAGCCATTTCGCCGTGCTGCTGCGGCGAATAAAGTACATGTGGGGGGATGTCTAGGACGAATTTATGACCCGTGGCAAAACGAATTGAGCCATTGATACAAAGAAACGAGGGCTATGGAAACACAAAGAAGACCCGCGCACCAACTCTTAGAGAATAATGACCGTAAACAATTTTTTTACGGTACTTGGTTAATAAATGTGGATATCGTTGGCGACCCAGTCTGCAATAAGTTGTGCAAACTGAGGCAGATCGGTGTAGAAGTGCTCATGTGAGAGGGAGTCCCAGTCCTTTGTGACACGGTCTTCCTCCCAATGTTTCTCGGCGTACAGACGTTTAAGATGGTCGTAAATGGCTTTAGACTGTGCTAGATCAATCAGGGTATCGCCGGTGGAATGGATAATGTGCCATCGAAGGGGCTGGGACGCTGCGTGCAGCGGGTAGCGCGTCGTGTTCCAAAACTCGTACGGTTCGCGAAAAGCAGGCTTGATGTAGCGCTTTTCATATTCAGGAAACTTGGCGATGACTTTGTGAAGGTCGTAGATACCCGATGAGAGGGCAACGCCCCGTACGGCACGGAGGATGGAATCATTGGGCTTGAGATAATCATTATCGGCGGGTAGGGGTGTGAACGAAGCGGCGGCGTCTAGGAATATCGAGGTGAGTATATGTGCGCCTGCGCTGTGACCGATAAGATATAGCCTGGTGCTGTCGAAAGGTGCGCCTTCGGGCCAAGTGATAAGGAACCGCAGCGCGTCCAGCACGTCTTTTGCGTGTGCGGGGTGCTTGAGCTCGTTGTCTGCCTTCTGTGAACAACGACAAGACGGGTCAGACGGCGTGCATGTATGCAGGCATTGGTGGGCTCACCGTGAGACGATAGTCAAGGACGGCCACGGGACACCCTGTCAGGTCGCGGATGCGGATTGCGAGGCCAGCATGCTCCTCCTTCTTGCCCGACCTCCATGTGCCGCCGTGCACAAAGACGATGAGAGGTCTTGTCGGAGAGTCGGGGGCGTCGTAGACGTCGAGGTCCTCGTTGCCGTAGCTGAGTTGGTAATGTTAGTGTACCCGTGTTGGGATCCGTGGACGGACCTTGAGCGTAGACGTACGTCGCTGTGTACCGTGGCTCGCGCATGGGGATCATCGATGCGCCCGACGTGACGTATCCCCGTGACGTTACGCCCCACCCGTATTTAACGTCACACATCTGTCACACCCCGCCTTCCCCCCTTCACTCCCATACCATGGCCTTCACCGCGTCCGACATTATCAAGGTATCTCCTCTCATCATTCCCCGCAGCGACCACGCCCTTATTCTTCCTCCAGATCCTCTGCGCGATCCTCTTGCCCCCTCTTGGTGTCTTTCTCGAGCGTGGATGTGGGGCCGACCTGCTTATCAACGTTAGCCCCCTTTCCTGGACAGCTGCCGCTCGCTCACGCGTTGTTTTCTGCGCCAGATCCTCCTCACCGTTCTGGGCTACATCCCGGGAATCATTCATGGTGACATCTCTTTCGCACTGTCGTCAGTTCACTTACCCACCTCCCCAGCCCTCTACATTATCTTAAAATATTAGGGAATTTTCCTGATACTCTCCCCGAGGACACACGCTGTTCGGTTATGATCGACGATGTTGATACCATTTCTTGACGCCTCTTTTACTCCAATGTATGTATTTCCAGACGACGACTCCCAGAACACGACACCTTCAGACTCTATTCCAGAGTTACACGGATTGAATTTCCAGGGAATCCCAACTAACTGACAAGAACGCAGGCTGCTCGCCTACCATAAGAGGTGTCTCGTAAACGCCACTTGCGTCATTTCCAATTACAGCCGTTTGCATTTGACTTTGCACTCCGACGCGCGGCGGCTGACAGCCAGACCAGCACTGGGATTTTCCACTCCAATGCTTAGCATAATAAAAATTGTTTCGAAGAGCTTTTGGCCTGCCGATCCTCGATTCCCGCACTGCTGCGCAAGGCTCCCCATCTGTTTCCAGCACATCCAGGCGCCTCACTTTGCATGGGCAGTCCTTTCTCACACTGTAGCATCATTCTCTGAATTTTCTCGAAGAGATTTTCCAAGTATCTCACCGCGGGTGTGTCCAAACTTTGAGCATTCAGGTGCTCCCACGCGTGACAACATCTCTTCGTTCCCCACCAAAAAACTCTTTAACAAAATTCAGGGAGTGATGTTATCTACAGTGTGAGCCCATGCAAAGTTACATGGGTAGGCTCGCCAGAGCCTTGCGCAGCAGTGCGGGAATCGAGGATCGGCAGGCCAAAAGCTCTTTGAAACAATTTTTATTATGCTAAGCATTGGAGTGTCCCAGTGCTGGTCTGGCTGTCAGCCGCCGCGCGTCGGAGTGCAAAGCCAAATGCAAACGGCTGTAAGGCAAGTTCTATTCGCTTTCCTCACTCTCTGTATCCTGTGCATCGAACTGCTCTATCATCCTGCTCCCAAGAGCCCAGCTCTTTTCCATATTGACTGTCAAGCTCCCTGGCACTCCCCCTTCACCTCTACTCTCCGCCTTTCCATGCCAAGTCCTGATGTCGTCTTCTTCGACAATGTCATCTTGGTAGAATGCAGCCAGCAATAAACCGAATAATGTCTGGTATCGCGCTTCTCCAGCGCACAACCGCTGTCAATGCTACCGTTAGACCGCAAAAATTTCACCAATTTTCAATCAACACGTACCTGTAAAACGGCAATTGTCTCCACCGCATCCACGCCACCAATAGCAGTGACTAATCCGCCCCACCTTCCGATCACTTTCCGCACTTTATCTCTAAGCTCCCCTTCCCCTCCAACAATCTTGTCCATCAAAAATGAAATGACCGCCTCGCGCACACGGCCCAACGGCACATTGCTTGCCATTCGCAGCGTCTTGAGCTCCACCGCCGCATTGTCAACTGCGTGCCCTTCCGCCCACGCCCGTTCCAATGATGCCGTCGCCTCACTCTGGAACTCTGCGTCTGCCAGTGAGTTGATTTTCGACGCGAACCCGTTTGTAGGCATGGATGTATTGGATGAGTAACCAGAGGCTGCATCCTCGAAGTCAAACTCCTCAGACTCTTCAGAGGAGGCTTCCTCCGACGAAGAACTGTCAGGTTCATAACGCTGGATGTCATCCAGCCGCGTCTCGTCACCTGCACAGGATCAGTCGCGTATGGTCCTAGGGGAATAACAATACACACCGATTCGTAATAGCCTGAGGTTTTGAGGGGTCTCCAACTCATCTGCAACCTCCTCGTCCTCATCCTCATCATCGGACTGCGTGCCCCGAGCGCCTACAGTCTCCATAGTTGGCCATATGATTCCGTTAGACTCTATTCCTAAAACATCCATTAATCGCTCTACGAAAATAGTCAAAATGAGAATAGTCAAGAAAATCTTCGTCCACATACCTCCGCCCTCTTCTGGTTCCTCTTGTGCGACTCTAAAAAACTCCGGCAGTCTCGCCTGAGGTCCCAACTTCACCCCATTACTCACAATACACCCCCGATCGACCATGCTCCCTTTTAAAATCGTCACCGATCTGCCAATAATGCTCTGGTCAATGACACAGCCCTCTTCCACAGTCGTGCCGTCCCATAGATAACTGTCCCGTACGACAGCACCCGCGCCGATAACACATCCTGCACCAAGTACCGACCCAGATATTTGCGCATTTTCTTCAACATGCGTATTCTCGCCAAGAAGGGTATTACGCCCGATTTTACATGAACTGAGGGGAGTTGAGGAGAAGATGATGTGCATTAAAGAAGTGCATACCGTGACAGCTTGACAGAGGTCCCGCCAGGTGGGAAGTAGACGTTACCTCGCCGGTGTTCATATATTTTTCCACTGGGGTTGTTCTCGTCTGGAACGAGTGGATATGTCCATCTTGACAATATATCCTTACTAGTTCAATAATTGAGCTTGTGCTTTAATATGCAAGGCCACTGCAGTTGCTGACCTGATCGTATCGTAGCTCTTGCTGTCTCTGACGCGGGCTGCATACCCATCTTTGACAACATGACAATGAATTGTCTTTGCAAGGAGGTCTGACGTCAATATCCCATGCACAAAGTCCCGTCGGATATCAAGATAGTCAAAGTTGTCCTGGAACAAGGACGGCACCTGCAAACAATGAGTAACTGGAACATTGGACAGAAACACACGCGCACCTCCACAGAGCATATATCAATACCGCAATCGATGAGGTCATTCCGGACGTCCACATTCTCATGTTTCGAAAATGCCTCGCGCGGAATACGAACATGTTTTTTCAGCGGTATGCCCACCACAGCCTCGTAATGAAGACATTCCTCTGTGTCTGCATCAAGAACAAACACCCCCGTATCCCCCAGCGGCCTAACACCATGTCCGTCACCCAAACGCAATGTTCCCCAAGAGCGCACAACACACCTAGTACGATGCTCCGCCCCCGCTTCCTTCACGACCATCGTCATAATCGCATCCTTGTCCGTTCGCCGCCGGGCCTTGTGCGCGCGCACGACCTCGTCCAGCCGTATATTGCTCACAAGGTCGCCAAAGACTAGCACAAAATCAGACGTGATCACACCATGCGTGTAGACGTCGCGCAACGCCTCCCCGGGCGCGAAACATGACGGGTCCGTAACGATGGGCGTGATTTTGAGTCCAGATGCGGGAAGCGACCACTTCGACGCACTAGGGAGGCGGAATGACGCTTGGGTGATATGTGAGAATGACATGTACACTTACCTTAGTGTTTCCTTGATCAGGTCTGCGTGTGCAGTGCAGACCACAAATACATCTTGCACACCGGCCAGCGAGAGGCTTTCTAGGGTCCAATCCAAGAGTGAGGTGTTGCAAATGGGCAGTAGACACTAACTTTCCTAGCTCAATGTCGTTCCGAGCGGCTTACAGTATTGGTTGAACGTACTCGGGGTTGGTTTATGGTCAGAGGCTTGAGCCGCTCATTATAAGTATCTGCAAGAATGACGGCCTGAAGCGGTTCGTCCTCCTCAGAGGGCATATTTCCTCCGCTACTCGAGCTCTTGGGCGGCGTCAGAGTGGAGAGGCAGACCTCAAGCACAATGACGAGTCACCTTCCAATCACGTGTTCCGAGCAAGAGCAGATTTTTTCACCAGTTTGACGCCTTCCACAGACATCTAGTCATGCTTCTAAAAGTGCTAACAGAAAGTAGGTATATTCCAAACAGGAAACAAGCTATCATTAAGTCGATAAGACGAGACGACACGGAGAGATGCATGGTGGTACCGAAGCAAGGAAGGGAAGCGTTCGAGACGATAATGAACAAGAACAATATGAAAAAAGGAAACCTCGGCAGCAAACGTAACGTATTCGTAGAAGGGACGTCGAAGGCGCGATAGACTGGGAACTAAGTAGAGGAGTACGGCGAGGCTGGAGGGAGGAAGATGAAGACGACAGAAAACAAGGGAATCCACGGGTCATAGGGTGCGGGAAATGAGGACACATGATGTAGGAATGCATGTGAAGGTCGCGCATCATTAAACGGCGTTACGGTCATTGTTGGAATAATGGTGTAACGAGTCGTTTACGCAGTAGCAGCCACAACAGGAGCGGCCGCCGGTGCGGGCTCAACCGGTTTCGGGGGCTGTGATTGACAGCAGTCAGCAGGGTAGAATACGGTTCATGAAGAAAGCTATACCTCAACAGGCTGAGCAACGGGAGCAGCGGGAGTCTCCTCTGGCTTCGGCTCGGCGGGAGGCGCCTCAGCCTTAGGCTCACCCTCTACGGCGGGGTTCTCCAGAGGAGCAACAGGCGCAGGTTCATCAATTTTAGGGGGGTTTTCGTCAACTTTGGTCGGCGCAGCTTCCTTATCCTTGGGCTTGGTGGCCCTGAAGAACTCGCCGACGCGAGCGGACAACCGACGACCGACCTTGGTCGCGGATGGCTTGGGCCTGGCGGGCGTGGTCTCCTTAGGCTACGACAATTCGATAAGGATAGAGCATGTAGTAGACAAAAAACTGATAAACCTTCTCTTCGGGCTTTGCGCTATCCTTAGCGGGTTCAGCAGCCTCCGCAGCGGGCTCTTTGGGAGCAGCCTCTTCTGCAGGCGCAGACTCACTGTAAAGTACCGAGGTAAAACATCAGGCATGGTCAAACTTGGACAAACAACGAACGTCTCAGCGGGGGCAGGCGTCGCTTCAGCTACGACAGCCTCAGGGGCCGGCGCCTCTGACTCAGCAGCCGCCTCTTTGGGCGTCTCCTCAGTAGCAGGGGAGGCCTGAGAATGATAAGACACATGACGAAAGATGCTTAACAACCAACGTACCTCAGTCGTGGCGGGGGCAGGAGCCGCCTCCTTCTTGGTGGGCTCTTCCTTCTTCTTGTCCTTCTTGGGGCTCTTGGGCTTCTTGTCGCCCTTGAACGGTGCGAGCAACTTGGCAAGGATGCTGGGGCTCTTGGGCCTCACCTCCTTGGTAGTCTCAGTTTGCTCTGTCTTGTCTTCGGGAGCAACAGCAGGCTAATAGAAAACCCTCAGCCAAACGGAACCAGTGTGGCGTTAGGGGTAACATACCTTAGCGTCGGCAGCCTTGCCTTCCTCCTTCGCCTCTTCGTTAGCAGGCTCCTCGGCAGCAGCGGGGGCGGTGGAGGCCTCGGGAACAGGGGTTTCTGCCGCAGCGGGGGCAGTTTCCTACAAAGAGATAAGTAATGTTAGCGTTAACGTCAGAGGCTATCGGCACGGCACCTCTTTAGGGGCCTCGGTTGCCTGAATCAACAAATGGGTGAGCTAAAAGAAAAAAAAAGGACAAAAACGTGAGGAAAATGGACACATACAACAGGCTCTGTGGGCACGGCGGTGGCAACGGCGTCAACCTTGACTTCGTCGGAAGGAGCAACGGTGTTCTCAACGGCAGACATTATTACTCAAGTGGCTGGAGACGAAAGAAGGAGAAACGGTCGAGTTAGCGTAAAGCAAGGTTGTGAGGTTGTGTTTGATAGAAAGCTAGGGCTGAAAAAGGCTGAAAAAAAGGTGTACATACAGAGGAAAGTTGCGAGTGAACAAGGGAGAGGACAGCTGATGTAGTAGCAAGAGGATGGGACGCGAAGGACAACAAAGGTCGTTGACGACGGTGTGGAGAGAGAGAAAGAAGGAGGGTACAGATTGCCAAACGCGCCTAAGCTACTTATGGAATTGGCGACCAGCCGACACAAGTACAAACAGCAGTCCATGTGTAGTCGTGCGCTTGCTCTTTCTTGGCTTTCACGCTATCCCTCCTCTTTTTCTCTGTACATGATCAAGGACAACATTACCGTCTTTCACCAGCATCTTGAGCCTGCAACTCCTGGGCCACTATCCTTGAACTGCAACCTCTCGCAAACCCTGGTTGCGATCAAAAGATACGCGATTCTTTTTCCGTGCTGTTATTCGGCAAGAAATTTACACGAAATGTAAGAAATAAAACGTCAACAAACGGCTTCCTCGGCAAAATGGAACTTCTTCTCCCATAAATTGACACCGCGGCGTCCGGCTGGATCCGGCCTGCTCTCGCTAAGCTAACTCCGTGTACTCCTCGTTCATACTCTGCTCTCTGCTCTGCTCTCTACTCTCTGCTCGTCGTCTCTCGTGACGATTCCTGTCTTGTTTGTCCTGTCACTGGGCGGCTTCTGGGTGCTTACCGCATGACACACTGACGTCACGCTGTCCCGTGACGGTAGCGCCACAACTTGGGCTGATAATCGCAATGGTGGACAATGGGACATCCTGACAATAGGTTTCGTGGCCCGGCATAAAATGGCTCTCCACTTCTCGTCAAACCAGCTTCACCACCCTCTCTTCTTGACGAGCAAGCCTCGCAATGTTCCTTTTCTTCACTCCCTTCCTGCTCTTTGTGTCCTGCTTACTTTCTTTGCTTGTTTCTGTCTCAGTTCCTCTCCTCCACACAATTTTTCTATGGGATCTCAAAATCCAAGATTCGTCTAATATCTTTGGCATTGCCAGTGTCAACGTGACAGGTGATATCAAGTTTGGCCTATGGGGTTACTGTGTCAGCCAGATCAAGGGCAGGTAGGAAGAATTTTTGACCCAATCTGAGCAATAGTTAGATCTACTTTTCAGTGCTCTGGGTTTCAGTGATAGCACCCATGCCCAATGCACGCGTGCATCGCTAGGACTCCACGTGGACGCTACCCTTGCCCAACTGCTGTCCGTATTTTTTGCAACTGTTTGCAATTGTGACTTATCGTCACATGCAGCGGGATCAAAAACTTTGAGAATACCATCAACAGGACTCTTACCTCAGTTCTCGCACTGCACCCAGTCACCTGTGTGCTAACGTTTGTCACTCTTCTCATCGCTCTTCACGCTGCATGGCGTCCTTCGCGTCAAGCCCATTACTTTACACTTATCCTCTCCGGCATTGCAGCCTTCATTGGGACACTTGTCTTTTTCATTGACATTGCCGTTGTCTCAGAGAGCGAGAAGAGCCTCAAAAAGGCGACAGATAGTACATTGGCTATTACATGGGGAAATGCTGTAAGGCCTCTTGCTGTGCTTTCGACGAGTCAATGAAGCGCTGATGCTTGATATATCGTAGGTATGGCTGTCTCTCGCGGCCATCATTGGTCTCTGGGCTGCTTGCGCCGGCGCCTGCTTTGCCATTTGTGCATGTGGAGGTCGCTACTCCCGCAAACGACTTCGCGATGGGTACTGTTCTTCTCTAGATTCCAGTTTTCATCTCTCTCACATCTGGTGATATGATATAGAAAGTACTAAAAGACACCCGTCATGACAACGCCCGATCCTTATATAGGCAACTTGCTCCGCTTCAGTATCTCCGACTAGCTAAGTAATGATGTGTATCGACTCCATTTTCCCCTCGGCGAGCTATTTAGTCCCCGTCCAATGTATTTTACCGTGATTAAATTGCATTCAATAAACGAGGGAGAAAAAAATTATCCACACGCTCAATCAGTGAAAATGTCTACAAGTGCTACACGGCACTCAATGCATATGCATACTAGTCTACACCCTAAAACAAAAAGTGTTACCGGTGCCGATACAACATACACGCTACATGTGTTGTCGAGTGCAAAATATGTAATTATAAGCGTCTTCATCGATCCCTCCTCGTCCGTGGTGCTTTTGGTTTCGGCTTTACGACTTCATCGCCCAACTGCGCTGTATCTGACTTGCGTTTTTTCGATCTCTTGCTGCCCCCCTTCGCTACCGTATCATCCATATCCACCGGCGACGCCTCGGTATCCAGCATTGATCCCGCTGTCTTGTCCGAATCATTGGACACAGAGCGCACTTCGTCCAGAAACGCACCCAGACGCTCCGCCCCATTCTGCTGCACAGTCGCATCAAATGCCGTAGTCCCAGCACCCAGCACACCCCCGGTATCGAAATCCTGTCTCAAAAACGCGTCAAAGTCAAAGTCAGGACTCGCCTCTGACAGTCGCGGGGGTGGCTGTCCAGTCGTTGCAGTAGTAGAGGACACGATCTCCTCATCCGTGTGCTGTTGTTGTGTCTGCTGCTGTTGCTGCTGTTCTCCACGCAGCGCAGCTGTCGTAATTGGGTCGAGGCCGAGGCTTTCAATTAGTGAATCAATGTGTCCCTGTAGAGTGTTGACATCTGCCTCTACTTCTGCGGCATCTTTGTAAGACTTTTGTAGCTGACTCGAACTCTGTGCCAATGCGTTTAAAGCTGCCGAATCGTCTCCAGATGACAAAGACAAATTTGACGCAGCGGATAAGAGTGATAGCGTCGAACCGGGACTGAGCTGACCATCAACTGGCGGTCGAAAATTGAACAGCGGCGGTGACGGCATCGCCTCCCTAGAAATTTGTGTGTTTTCCGGACCAGGATCAGGTGGCATGGACACAGGCATCTGAGACTGCAACGCTGCCAAAACACGTTGCAATTGTGTAGGGTTATTGAAGAGAGAATTGAGGGCATTTTGCATGATCTGGTCAGACTGAGGGTTTGATGCAAGTGCCGACAAGTTCATGTCGGAGGGTAGCGTGTAATCAGCAAATGGTTGGGAGGGGTCCGAGGACAGCAACTGGTTGTGGTCTGACGTAGGCAATGGGTATACCGAAACGGAGGAATTAACAGGCTCTGATATTGGATTGGGTGTGGTATTGGGAATGGACTGTGAAGGGGATGTTACTGATGGCAAAAAGTTGGGAGTCTGTTTTGGTGTCGACGGGCCCGGAGATGGTCCTGAAGATGGCCCCGGGGAACCTGGTGTCTCGATGGTAGCAAAGCGGTCTGTGTGGCGAGAATTAACCATTGCCATCGTGTGTACATTCGATAGAAGCTCACCACCATCGTTAGCTTGGCCACCTTCAAAATCTAATGGCTCCATGAAATCGTTCATGTTCAAGTGCATACCATTTAGCACCTCTGCAGCCTTGCCTTCTAAGTCCACACCGCTCTCGATCATAAGTCGATTTGGCCTGCGCGGCACGATGGCGGTGGAATTGGAAGAGTCATCCTGCATCTCGTGTGGCACCTCTTGGGCATGTGGAGAACCGCTACCCGACTGACCAAATACACCTGCGAGAAATTTAAGGATTCGAGATATAGTATCGTGATGTTTTTTGTGGCGCTCGCGCGCGGCATATGCCTCCTGCCACAACCCTTGGTTCGACTGGTGAAGCTCCTTCAGCTCAGCGGAAATAGCCTGCTGGTGGCGTTTGATAGCTTGTATGCCATTCACGACGCCATGGATATCTAATACCGTCCCCTTTACGTTATGCGAACTAAATGTGGACTCTGATTCCGCACCGTTAGCCTGTGCAGACGAGCTAGCCACGGGCTCTTTGAAATCTAGAGGCTCATCTCCAGGCTCATTTGTTGTTTGCTTTTTCCTCTGAATAAGACACAAAAGATCAGACTGCCCACGTTGAAAATTCTGATTCTCAAAATGTGAGACCTCGTTCTCGCCATCGCTCCTGAGAACGCCCTGCTGCAGGTGTGGCACCTTATGGAAGCCATAGTTATTCAACTGCCTCACGAAAGAACCGAAATTCCCGTGTTTGAACCAATGGGGAAGCACCTCTTTCGCAAAACGTTCATGATCATAGACTGTGATCGCCGTGAGTACACATGCAAGTGCAAGTGCAAGTTGAACTTACCATAGAAGGAATCGCCAGCGTCCGACCACCGGATGAGAGTGTCCGTGTTAGGGTCATTAACCATGCTGCAGAAGCACGTCAGATCCGCTGGGAATCACTTGCTGAAACAAAATCAAAATACTGGTAAAGCTTCGAGAGAAACGGCGGGATCTGCTGTCTCGTCGCTTTGCTGGGATTAGTGAAGGCATTGGCCTTACGGGTAGTGAGAGCCATGGGTGGCTGCCGGCGACAAAGGGTGCACGTCAATGCAGGAATTGGAGTTGAGCGTTGACTGGCAAGTTTACTTTAACGCCTGGAGCGGCAGCGTCTCTGCCTCGCGCCGCATAGCGAACCAGGGCCGTGGCAAACTCAGCTGGCTCCGTCTTTGTTGGCCACACAGCTCATCGGCCATCGAAGCTCACCTCTATTCGCCAGCGTTGAGTCTACATACCTTGACAGTTGACCACGAAGTATGTCTCACAAGTTCGAGCGATCCCATGACCCTACTCGAATATCTTCTTCGAGGTCTGTAAGTCACTCAGTGCCCAAGGTCCGGATATATCATGATTTCGCAAGAATGTACCTTTCAAAGAAGCCGCCCCATAACCTCTGCCAGTTGCATCTCCAAGAGCTGACAGATTACTACCTACCCACTGCCCAGGGCCACCTGCATATTCATGTGGCCGCCGCTGTTGAAAAGCATTCCTGGTTCTGGCCTTCATATTATAGAGTACCCTCACGTGGGTTACTATATGACTGTCATATATCCCAACTTTACATAGAATCGCAGCATAATATAAACAGCAGAAATACAGGGTGAGCAGCACGGTCATGACGATATAAAGTTGGTCCACGTGCATAACGCGGAACTAGTGGTATACGGAGCAGGATGGGAATGTGGTTGTACTAGATCCATGAGGTTGTAACATAAGTTCACATGAAACTCATTTGCTTCAGTGACGTTTCAGTCAGAGCGATGCCCGCTCGAGCTAGGCTCAATAGAAAATGAGTCGAAACCAAGGTCGAATGGGGACGAAAAATCAGAAGGTGGGAGCGCCAAAGTAGTTTCTAGAGTATTCCTCCTGTCCTCCTGCTTCGTTTCCTCGATATACTCTGCAGGGGGACGAGGAGGCAAAGGTGGCGGAGGCGGTGGCGTTGTTGGCGCCGGAGCGATCATTTGCGAAGCCCGCTTTTTGCCTGCAGAAATTGAAGGGTCTCGCCGTAAAAACGTTTCGCTGGTGTCCGATTTGTGTGACCTGTGTGATTGGGTACGTGTCGGCAAACTTGTAGATTCAAGTGTTTCATGTTGCGGAGTCGTCGATGCCTCCAATAACGGTGGTGATTGTAGTGGTGGCCCTGCCTCGGCAGAACTAGTATCCGCGGCTGCATATCGAGCTTTGAGTTGAGCCTTTTCCTCGGCGGCTGACAATGATTTACTGTTAGATTCGTTAGTTTGGAGAGGAATTGGCGGTGGCGGTACCGGGGTAGGTGAAGACGGAGGGGGCGAATCGTAATCAGGGGGTGGAGGAGCTTGCTGAGCTGCAATAATACGATCACGGGCTTCGAAAGCACGTCTCATTTGTTCCTTCTCTGACAGGGGCGCGCTCGTTGTGGAATGGCCATTGGATGACGATGGTCCATCCAACAAAGATGATGAACGCGCAAGTAGAGAGTACTGCATCGGTGGCATCGCTGGCGAAGCGGGCTGTAAAGGTATCGCTACCGTTACAGGCGGTGAGTACTGCACTGGCACTGGTGGCGGCGGCGGAGTAGGCTGTGGAGGCACCGATCCAAGTGGAGGAGCCTGTCCCGAACGTATCATAGCAACATCCCGAGCTTCAAATGCTCTACGCATTATTTCCTTCTCTGAAAGTCCTGTAGGTGGACCAGCTGGAGGTGTCATCGCTCTTTCCGATGGCGGCCTATGCACGGCTACAGTTGGGGGAACGGTTGGAGGGGGGGAGGGAGGTGCGACAACTTGCGCATCTCGAGCCTCGAACGCGCGCCGCATTACTTCCTTCTCAGACAGAGGGGGTGATGCCCCATTGGCGCTCGGACCAGAAGAAGTGGTGTCAGAGCGAGCACCAAACAATTCGTCATATGGAATGGGACCTTCCTGAGGTGCAGCCTCGGGGATACTGTTCTCCGCTTGTTGTTGCTGTCGCTGAACTGCATTTCTGGCTTCGTAGTACCGAAGAGCACTCTTATCCTCGTCTGTCGAGATGACTTGTCTCGTCGGCGGTGGTGCTCTGCTACTAGGCACTGTATTACTAGAAATCATCGTCACATTTTGCCGTGGATTTGACGAAGTTGTCACAGGCGTATGCATGTTAGAGGCGGGTCGATTAATGGATGCCATGGCATGCGAATACAAAGCAGCGCCGGCTGACAATGTTGGTACTGCGTTCGATGCATATGCGGCTACGCCACGATTAAATTGCGAGTCTTGTGACGAATGGGAAGATGTAGCGCGGTTGTGACTCAGACGTGTTGCTGAGCCAGAAGGGGGAGTGGCAGCAGAGGTGACAACAGGATTTGAGGGGGGAGGTGTGCTAACCAAACGTCGTTGTGTTTGGCGAGCTTCAGCTTGGGCCTTTTCAAAGAGTCTTTTCTTTTCATCCTCTGCGGTGAGCCATGGTGTTTGAGTACCGGACAAGGCTGTACTTGGCCTTTCGCCGCGGGGAGTTTGGTCAATGGATGTAGGAGACACTTGCCGAGGGGACACGTGACCATTTGATGGAACTTGAGCCTACAAGACACCATCAGGAGAATATCCCATGATAGAGGAGATTGCCTCACCTGAGATGAAGCATCACTAGCTGCCCTGTGTATTTGCTCTGCTTTCGCTTTTGCGGTCTCATACAGTCGCTGTTTCTCGTCACCTGCTGTTGGCCAGGGAGATGTGGATGAGGATGGACCAGGAGGTGGAGTAGGCTGTATAGTAGTTTGCGGCGGCGGAGTGGTGCTTTCGAGATACTTCGGCGATACCTCTGGTTTAACAGGAGACTCTTCCTCTGGAACGTTCATTATTTTCAAGGTACGACTCATTCCGCGAGCGCGACGACCGGTCGCCGACGCGGGTCTGGTACCTGCGTTGCCACTACTATCCGAGTCCTGAGAGTATTGAGATATTCTGTTCGAACCATTAGTCGCAGACGATGCTCGCTGCTTCGCGTCGGTCATGCCGGAATCGCGATTCTCTTCCTGGTGCAATGGCATAGTGCTAGCACCTTTATTTGGCTGGCGATTATTGCCGAACTCATCTGGGTCACCAGGATTACTGGTCGCTGGCGCATCGCTGCTAGCGGAGGCGATGCCTGCTTCAGGTGTAACATTCAGTTGGGACGGAGCTGGGCCTACTGCCGAACCGTATGCGATTTGCTGGAATGAATACGGGTTCATAGAAGTTGCAGATTGGCTGAGATTAGGGGAGCCGGGAGGTGTGCTGACAAGAGCACCTCGAGGAAGAGAAGGGTGTGCTCCATTACCGTTAGGAATACTCGGCAAACTACCTGATGGCGGAGGATGTGGAGGGCCATACTTGGACCGGGAGTCGAGCGAATGCACCACTGCAGCGAAGGGCTTTTGTGACAGCGCTGGTTTCAAAGACAAGTTTGGAGCTGTACCTATTCGTCTATACATGTGTTATGAGGTCGCAGCAATGTGGAAGCACCTCAAGTCCATACCTAATCATTTCCGTGGACACATGTCTGTAACAGAGTGAGTGAACCTGGAGCAATGTGAATGCTTTACTAACCTTGGCCAGTTGGAGATGGTGACAGGCAAATCCATGACAACTGGATTTGCGAGGTCTATGATCGCTTTGATATTCAAAGAGTAGCTTATGTCAATGTGCCGCCCTGCGTTCACCGAACTTGTGGTATGATTTCCAGGTATAACGCATGCTAACTCTGCTTTGTGCTGAGTACCGCCATACAATGTTATCGAGACTGGTAGCTTCTGCTCCCCGAGAACAAAAGTTTGAACGAGGGGTCCATTCTTCTTACCATGTGATTGTGGACCGGTACGGTAAATGATTGTCTCTCTCAACGAGAATTCAAAGCCACGAAGAACCACAGGTGATAGGTTGTCAGACTTGAGTGTCGCAAAAATGGACAGACGATCCCCCGGTGCATAACATGTGTGGGAACGATCAACTGCAAGGGTAAGTCCATTGCTGACCACATGACGAGACTCGGGTTGAGCGTATATCGGCCACGTGGAATGTAGTTCGTGCTTGTCTATTACGACAGGCACAGAGTGTGAAGTGGGAGTGGATGCTTCTCTTCGAAAGAGTCCCCTAGAATGAGGTTGGGGAGTATGGGTATTGTATAGACGCGTGAGGAGAATAATGCCATACTTTTTCCCTCTGGTGCAAAGCGTTGCGACTACTTCGTACTAGCGAAGCCATAGTGGTAAACGTGACGTGAATCGGGACACACAAAGAGACCTACTTTGATACCAGCGCCTCTCTCTAGAGCGACACTGGGTGGGATTGTCTCTGGTACCCGGATATTAAAGGGAAAGTCTTTCTAAAGAAAACATTAGGGTGCAACGAAGGACATAGACCCACACAACATACAGATGAGAGCGTCTCGTGTTCGTTCTGGGCCTCCCATAGAGTAATGGGACTCTGACCGACAAGATCAGTGTATTCTTCGCCCCGATTCCCAGGACCAGGTATGGTTTCAATCTTCCGTAGCTCGACTTTGACCCATTTGGCCTTCACAGGCTGGTTTCCAAGCCTGACTTCGACGGCCTCGGGCAAGGTTAATATAGGAATACAACGCCTGTTCACTGATGCATAGACACTCACCCCTCTGATGGTGGCTTGAGGCCTATCAGGGCCGGCAGGGATTCCTGGGAACCCTGAAGACGTCCCAACATCAGCGACGACAATAGGATATGTATGCGTGGACCCAAATTACCATGCACAAACTCGACATTAGGAAGGGCGCGAAGAAGACTGTCAAACATTAGATGGGTAAAGAGACGAGAACAATGATTCATACATCTTAGCATGCGACATAGGTGCGTGTAGCACGCGCAGCTGGAATGATAGTCGTCTGCAATGTAAGAGCCAGAATAACTACCTCAGTTCGGCAATTACCGGATTTATCTCCAGTTTACGCGACCAGTCAGATTTTCTCACGCCCAGCTTGGAAGGCAAATTACCATGAAATTAAATTACACCTTTACACTTCAAAGTGCCTCGTCTTGGGGCCTGTTAGCTTTGCGTACGTTCTTCTTATAGCATGTCTCTGATCATCATGAAATTGAACTGGCAACACTCCATATAACTCACATGTCCTGCTGCCCTCGTAGTTGAAGTTTCTGTAATTCAATATCAACCATCGGGAGCTTTCTGGCACTCGTAGGCCAGACACGCGTGGTCTTACATGCCAGTGCAGCAGATGCAGCAGAGGCATCGATGAGTCCGAAAGCGCCCAAGTTGCATTCTCGCCACTGTCCCACCCACAAGTTAATTAGACGCACTGCGGGGGAGAAACTAGTCCTTTCCCAGTATGAACTAGTCTAGAGGGGCGCCAGCAAACTTCCTGTGAACCCCCAAGACCCTTCGGCAGTGGCGCAGGAATGCAGTGCTGCCGGCCTAAATACCTTTGCGGTGTTTTTAAAAACGATATTCATTAGCATAGTTATCATTGTAAGTTGGTGATAAAGGTCAGTGGTAGAATAGTGGGTGCAGCGGTCGGACCGCGCTCGCCGGAGAGTCTGCAAAGATCCGTCCCTCCGCGCACGGTACCTGGCTCCTATATAGATGGAAATCTAAGCGTCATGTACAAACATCATCATGATCCCCCCAGGCGTCTTGTTTTGCTTGGACATTTCTAAGCTTCTTTTACCGCCAGTCGTGCTCCATGCATCTTTGAAACTGCTTTCCTACGTTTACTCATGGAGCCTTTCTACCTTTGTGTTCGTCGTCGTTTGGGTCTTTACACTCCCTGTGTATGTCCATGCTCATGCAGCCTATACCCACTCTGTGCACACTCGCGACGCACGTAGGCTGGGTGCCGAGCTCGTTCCAAGCATCAGAGGCAAGTGGCCGGGCAACCTGGACATTCTCTATAATGCTTTCATCCGCAAAGCTTTATACATCGGTGACGGCCTTATCCATCATGTTCAGACACACGGAACGACTTTTGCACTTTCCACATTGGGTGATACAAGAATATTGACCATAAATCCCGAAAACATCAAACGAGTACTCGCAACTGACTTCGACAACTATGTAAAGGGAGAGTCATTCAACACGTGAGCAGTCTGTGCGTTCGATGAGTGGAGATTGTCTCACGTTCCCATCAGCACTATGGAAAGTGTGCTGGGTGTGGGCGTTTTCAATAGTGATGGCGAAATGTGGCAGTTTCATCGAAAACGTCAGTCCATGTTGTCACGGGCCTACATATGTCTAATCGATGCGAGCAATATGTAATAGTCACAAAGCCGTTTTTCGCAAAGGAACGAGTCACCGATTTCAATATTTTTGATTCGAAAGCCAAGTTCGCCATACAGAAGATGCAAGAGCATTTTAATCAGGGACTCGCCATTGATTTCCAAGTCGGTATCATTCTATTATTATTTACATCAACGCTAGTATTGATCTTTATCTTTTAGGACATCTGCAGTCGGTTCACTATCGACTCGGCATGTGAGTTTCTCTTGGGCACCTCAATCCACAGTCTCGAAGATCCCCTTCCGCGGCCTGGAGAAGCTGATAGTTACCTGTCTACCCCGGGCAATCGTTTCTCCCGTGCCTTTGCCAATGCTCAGACTGTAGTTGCATCTCGTGGACGTCTAGGAATGTTCTGGCGACTAAGGGAGTTCTTCAAGGACAAGACAGAGGATGATATGGTTATCATCAGAGGATTTATCGAACCTATTGTCAAGGGAGCAATGCGGAAACGAGAAGAAGGTGGCTCAAGCGAGACAGAATCCTTGCTTGACCACCTTATAAACGTCACGGATGGTACACAATATTCCTGCCTATTAGTTTGCCTGCTCAACTTACTCCATAGATACAAAGCTCATAGTGGATGAAGTCCTCAATATGTAAGCTCACACTGTTACTGTAAATATATTCTCCATTAATCGAAACCTCCAGTATGTTGGCGGGACGTGACACGGTGTTTTCACTGTCCACTCTGTTGTCCATGTACCCGCATTTACTTTGGGTTTATAGACCGCCGCTCTCTTAACATTCGTGACATACTGTCTAGCGATGCACCCGGATGTTCTCACTCGACTCCGCGAGGAGATCTTGAACACGGTCGGAAAGAATCGTGCACCCTCTTTTGGTACGCCTGATCCGTCCACCATTCAATGACGAGCTGATATTTGTCGCCAAGATGATCTTCGAAGTCTGAAGTATCTCCGGGCTGTCCTCAATGAAACGCTCCGATTGTTCAGGTGATATATGCCACATCATCCTGATATTGTATCTGACAATAGCTCAAGCCCTGTCCCTTTCAATGTTCGTCAAACGATCAACGGCACAACTCTGGTCAATGACGAAGGAAAGAAACTATATATCCCACCAAAGACTCGGTAATTGCATGTTTTTTTAGCACCTCTCGACTGCTTATGCACTTCTCAGCGTGACATTTTCTTTCATAAATATGCATCGACACGAAGCATACTGGGGACCCGACGTTCACCTGTGGGACCCTGATCGGTTTCTCGACGACAGACTAAAAAATACGGTGACTTCTAATCCGTTCGTCTTCCTTCCATTCAATGCTGGCCCGCGCATCGTACGTCGTCGTTACGGGTGACTACAGACTGGTATCTCGCTGCTCACTGGCTCCTGTAGTGCCTGGGTCAACAGTTTGCATACCACGAAACTTCCTTTTTTATTGTGCGTGATATTTCTCAGATAATGGGACTAACGCACCATGACCAATCAAGGTTCGAGTCCTCCAACATTTCGAAGCCATTGAGCTCGTTCCCGAGTGTCAGCCGCCCGATTCGAGACCGCCAGCGGAGTGGGCAACGGACGTCACCGGGTCTCCTCGCAAGAAGCTGGAGCGATGTTTCCCTAGATCTCATTTGACATTATATGCTCAGGTGCGCCCCTCCCAACTACCGTTTCTTTAATTGATTTATGCCTGGTCGAAGGGTGGCCTTTGGTTGAAAATGAAAGCGAATACAACTGAGACAGTCTAGTTTTGACAAAGTACGGCTTAAGATTAACTACACTGTCCTCCACTTGTACAAATGTAGCATATGCCGGCGAGACTAACATTCAACCTTGGTCGTCAGCATCTCTCTTCCGTTTCATTTCGCGCGAAACCTTCTGTTGAGCTGCTTCATGCTTTGCCAACTCAATGGGGACCTTGGAAACTGGACTCTTCCCAATTTCTTGCTTGAGATCGTACCTATTGTGGGAGTTGATCATATCAGAACAGCAATAAACAGACAGTATTATACTTACATTACTTCGTCATCGTCGTTCGTGAGGAAAGTTATAGCGGTTCCCTGCTTCCCAGCACGGCCGGTACGACCTGCAGTACATCATTGAGAGACATATTCCGACCTCTACAAGAGAAAATAGTATACCGATACGGTGCACGTAGGCCTCTATAGTGCTTGCCATTTGAAAGTTGATAACCAAGCTGACGTCCTGAACATCAATACCTCTCCCAGCGAGGTCAGTCGCAACGAGAATGTCCGAATCTCCCTTACGGAGCGATGCGAGTGCTGCCTCACGCTGTTCTTGGTTCTTACCAGAATGAAGAGTGGCAGCGCTCCACTAGACGTAGCCATTTCCTCAAGATTAGCACTACAGTTGTCGATGACTATCACTTACCCCTGCGCGCGATAGATCCTTCGCTACCATATCAGCAGTCTTCTTCTGGTTGACAAAGACAATGATTGGCGCAGGATAGCCATCATTGTTGAGGATGTCGAGGAGCCGTTGCCTGTGAACACTTGTCTCAGCATGCAAAACAACATACAACGTCATGAACTGACTTCTTCTTCTCGTCTCCATTGACGAATTCGACCTTTTGCTCCACGGTGTCGACAGCTCTTCCAGCTTCACCGATAGTAATCACCGCAGCTCTCCGTAGATATCTTTTTGCGAGTCGTTCGACTGCTGGAGGCATCGTGGCTGAAAAAAGCGTGGTCACCCTGGTACGCGCCTTTTTGAAAACCCCATCTTGGTCGACCTCCATCTTCTCCGTGTCTTCACCCTTCAGAGTATCCGACGGCAAAGCATCCAAAATATAGGTAAGATCAGCTTCAAAACCAAGGTGGACCATGCGATCAGCTTCATCCATGACGACGTACGTGCACTGCGACAGGACAAGGACATGTCGGTCTATTACGTCCTTGAGACGTCCTGGCGTTGCTATAATGATATGGGCCCCTTCTCGTAAATTAAATTGTTGCTCTTCGACAGCACGCTAAAGACATGAACGTATAGGTCAATGAATATATGAATTGTGATACACAACTTGACGTACACCTCCAACAATAGATACGCAAGTGTAACCAAGAGGTGCAGCAAACTTGCGCGTCTCACTCTCTATCTGCTGCGCCAGTTCACGCGTCGGAGCCAAGATGAGAGAATACGGACCAAGATGCCTATTCTCGTCGGTGAAAGGAGGAAGGTTTCCAATGTATGTTAGCATGGGAATTACGAACGCCGCAGTCTTTCCCGAACCTGAAACGAATCAATATGGGTAGGCGTCAGCAGAGCTCAATAAGTAAACCCACCAGTCTCGGCGATTCCAATAACATCCCGATTCTGAAGGCCAATTGGAATCGCTTGTCGCTGGATCGGAGAGGGTTCCTTATAACCAATCTTTTCTATGATCTCCAATATTTGCTCGGGAATGCTAGACTCGGCCCAAGATCGTAATGGGGATGGGATTTGACCGCCTACGTTGGAGAACTCTTAGAATGTTTCTGGTATGTGATAGAAATGCACAAACCTCTTGCTGCAATGCTGAAATCTTCTCTGAAAATCCTCCAATCTCTCTCTTTCATCTCTGAGAGCGGCTTGTCCGACCAATGTCTCTCGTCGACTCCACTCCTCGCCGCCTTCCTGCGCTCCATGGCATCAGCCAGTTTTTCGTCTCCTCGCCTCACGCCCCCACCACCATCATCCATACCAGCCAAATGGCCTCTGCCAAACATGACGCCTGCACCTTGGCCCAGGTTAGCAACAGGCCCAGCCATCTCGGGTGTGAATGTGTCCTCTTGCTCATCCCAATCAAAAACAAATTTGCGATCATTCATCTTACGGATTTTTCGTTTCTTCTTGTCAACACCAAGATAACGTGACCGGATTGCTGTCAGATCAGAATCTGTCATTGGGGGGACATATGGTGACGATGTGCTTAATTCTGAGGAAGAGGCACTTGAAGATGTGCCAGGTGGTGGGGGTGGCGGCATAGAAGACAACGCTGCTGGAGAGTCAGAGGATGTTATGCCCGAACGATTGCGGTCCGCTCGTGGTGCAGTAGGAATGCCATTTTGAAAAGCTGGCCGCGAAGAACGACTGTCCTGTTTTCGGCTATCCTTGTTGTCCCGCTCTCTGCCTCTAGGATTTCGATCTTCGACTGCGAAATATCAAAGTCAGCCAAGGGTACGAACTAGGTTGATGTGTGAATCACGGACAGCGACTGCTACTACGTCTGTCTGTATATCTGCCAGCCTGTTGGTCACGTTCTCTAGCTCTGAGCTCTTCGGCTTGCCGTTCGAGAGCTTCTCGTTGAAGTCGAGCATGTTCTTCTTTTCGTTTCTCCTGTTGGATCTCTTTAGACCGTCTTTCAATGGCAATCTTGGCACGTTCCTCCTTGGACAAGAATCTGGGCTGCGGACAATTAGTAAGTTCTCTGACTGGTCAAGTTCATTCTGACTTTCGAAGCAGCCTCTTTCTCTTCCTTCTGCTTTTGAAGTAGGGATTCAATGGACAGTGGCGCAGCTTTTGTCGCCATGATATTGGTGGACGGGGTGTGGCCACGGTGGCGTCACCGTAGAAGCGCCGGAGAGCCGAACTTTGACTTGTGGTTGATTCGGGTTGACTCTCCTTATGATGCCAGTTCGCCGTGATAAAGTCTACATTCGTGATCGATTGGGCCTTTGGATGCACAGCCCTGTCACTACAGAGCTGGAAGAGCCGACCCTAAGATTACTTGCGCCTAGACTCATGTAGTACTTGCAAATTCAATAGACTAGTGTCCTGAGTCTGGCTTCAAGTTTCAATTGACATTATAGGAGCAGGGGAGGCTCGCTAACATCCACAATCGAAGATCAGCATCACGGTTTTCTAAAATAGTACGAAAGAATATCAGAGGAGCAACTGCCAGTGCACGTGCGAAAGACGGAGTCCAAGTGACGCGACGTGACTTCTGAACGTGTACGTGAACTCCGGGATTCAAGTTATAGCGAAGTTCCTGTGACCGTAAACTAGCGGGCACTACAACAGATGACATTAGTCTTATTATGTTGGAGCTTACCTTACGATGGTTCAAGGAGCTGGCATTCAATCGCCGTTATTTCTGGGTTATAGCAGCGGCAATTCTGCTAGGTGATGCTGCCTTGACCCAAGTGATTATTCGCTACGTGCCTTGTAGGTTGTGCTAATAACATGCATCTATAACACGGATTTGACATCTCATTAGACACAGAGATCGACTTTGAAACATACATATATCATGTCAACCTCTATGGAAAGGGCGAGCGAGACTATTCCAAGATCATCGGTCCTTCAGGACCGTTGGTGTATGTCCCTGTTCGACCTTCTGCATTTATTTCTTTCTGATTTATCGAAGTTACCCTGCAGGGCATGTCTTCATCCATTATTTCCTGTCAGTCGTCACTGCCGGGGGCTCGGACCTGCACCTCGCACAGCAAACTTATGCCCTGCTATACCTAATTTCAGTTATGCTCACTTTTGCTATCTATCGTCAAGGAGGTATACCAAACTACGTCCTCTTCGTCCTTCCTCTCAGCAAGAGGTTGCATTCCCTCTTTATGCTGCGTTTGTTTAATGACTGCTGGGCTCTGGTTGCCGTTCAAATGGCGACTTTGGCGTACGCGATTGGCTTGGATAACATGGCAACGGTGCTCTTCAGGTATTTATTTATGTCTGTATTACCTTCTTTGCTGAATGTTCAGGATTCAGCGCAGCACTCTCTGTGAAAATGTCAATCTTGCTATACCTTCCTGGCCTCCTCGTCATCCTTTTTAGGCGGCATGGTTTACTTCACACCTTTCGACATGGCGCCACCATCGTGTTGTTTCAAGTTTTGATTGCGCTCCCATTTCTTCGCAAACACCCTTGGTCATACCTATCCTCCGCATTCGAATTTTCTCGCGTGTTCCTCTATAAGTGGACTGTAAACTGGCGGTTTATTTCTGAAGATGTCTTCTTGAGTCGATCCTGGGCGCTGACACTCTTGGCCGGTCAATCATTTATTTTGATTGCATTTGCTATGATCAAGTGGTGCAGGAATGACGGTGGTGTTGTGAGTGTTCTCAACCGTGGATTGCGAAAGCCAATGGTCGGGCCAAGTGTCAGGGGTGTTTCCGCGGATGGTATGTTAGTTCTTCTTATCTCATATTTTGTGTGTTAATCCTCATCGACAGAGGTTATTACCATTTTATTCACTTCTAACCTGATCGGCATCGTCTTTGCACGGTCCTTGCATTATCAATTTTACAGTTGGTATGCACAACAGACTCCGTTTCTCCTTTGGCGTACAAAGTATCCCGTCATAGTCAGGTACTGGACGCGTTTATCTGAGTCGTATTAATCAATCATTAATTACCATTTCATAGGTTCGCTATCTTGGCTTGCATTGAGTATGCTTGGAACGTATTTCCTTCAACAATTCTATCCTCTTCGGTGCTTATAGCCTCAAACCTGGCCCTTTTAATAGGGATATGGTCAGGGTTTCCTGGAGGGAAACAGATTTTCACAAGTGATGCAAAACAGCTTTAATGTGTAAACCCAGTAGAACCCACCTATGCCCAATACAGAATATGTAGAGCAATTCCTTCAATTTTCAATGACTTCATGGAGGCATGTTGGTCACGTGACATCTCTGAGAAATTTTGGTCGTTCCTACGATGCCTTCCGCCGAAGAGGCAGAATCCTCTGCAGCACCCACCTTCAGGCAATTGGGACTGATAGATCCTCTCATTGAGGCGTTGTCCTCGGTCTCTTTCACCACTCCCACCTCTATTCAGATCCAAGCCATTCCTCCTGCCCTTGAAGGGCGCGATATTATTGGTGTCGCTGAAACAGGTTCGGGAAAGACAGCAGCGTTTGCGTTACCTATTATTCAGAAGCTATGGGAAGAGCCTAAAGGCCTATTTGCCTGTGTCCTTGCACCAACCCGCGAGCTAGCGTACCAAATCTCTCAGCAATTCGAGAGCCTGGGCTCTGCTATTGGCGTACGGACTGTAGTTATTGTGGGAGGCATGGACAGGATGAGCCAGGCAATTGCTCTGTCGAAACGCCCCCACATCGTCATCGCGACGCCAGGAAGGTTGGATGACCACCTTGAGAACACCAAAGGATTTAGTCTACGAGGATTGAAGTATCTTGTGGGTTACCACTTGTCTGGTCTGTATTCAACGTGCTGAACCATTGGAAAGGTTCTGGATGAGGCGGATAGACTGCTGGACATGGACTTTGGGCCTGTAATTGACAAGATCTTGCGTGTGATTCCCAAGGAACGAAATACGTATCTATTTTCTGCAACTATGACAACAAAGGTGGCGAAGCTGCAGCGTGCGAGTTTGTCAAATCCCGTACGGTTAGAAGTATCTACAAAGCACGTGTCTGAAGATTCTTCTGCACTACTCGTTAACCTTCTGCTGACGAGGTGTGCCTGTAGATATTCAACAGTGTCTACCCTATTACAATACTACCTACTCGTACCATATATCCACAAAGACGTCCATTTGATCTATCTTGCTAACTCTTTAGCACAAAACTCGATGATCATTTTTACACGCACGGTCAACGATGCTCAGAGGTACAATACATGGCTGTGGGGTATTACTGATGCTTAATATTGTCTTATTCAGATTATCAATAATATTGCGAACACTAGGCTTCTCAGCAGTCCCCTTGCATGGTCAACTAAGTCAGAGCGCTCGTTTGGGTGCTTTGGGAAAGTTTAAAAGCGGTGGAAGATCGATATTGGTTGCAACAGATATAGCTAGTCGGTGAGTTATACCCATTCGTGGCAAATTCATCCTTACATTGATCTTGGTGAAATTTATAGGGGCCTGGACATTCCCCACGTCGACGTAGTCATCAATTTCGATGTTCCCGGCCACTCCAAAGATTATATTCATCGTGTGGGGCGTACTGCGCGTGCGGGACGCGCTGGCAAATCCATCACGCTCGTCACGCAGTATGACGTTGAGTTATTACAGCGTATTGAGACTGTTGTGAAGGTAGAAATGAAGGAATGGGCAGTGGACAAGGATGAAGTCGCACTTTTGAGAGAACGCGTCAGTGAGGCCGGAAGAGTCGCAGCCGGTGAACTCAGAGAACAGGCCAAAGAGGGCAACGGTCGGAAGAGAAGAAAAGATCATAGAGCCGACGAGGGTGGCGGTGGAGACCGAGATGATGACATTGTTGAAGCTGGTCTCCCAACCAAAAAGCAAAAGAAAAAACGGAAATGAGCATATGTTTCAAGGCCCGTGTTGTTGTCTTTCCTCGTTTTACCGTTTAAACATCACATCGGATCTCAGAATATACTTGACACCTTTCAAAACTGGCTTCCCCTCATGGAGCATACAATCGTGGCCGTGGCTAGATATTTGTTGTCACCTCAACCGCGCGATGAAAGTAGGTCACTCACCGATGCAACAACGCCGTGCCACTAGTTAAGGGTGCTGCTATCTCTCTACTTTGCCCACATCGTTTTTCACGGTAAAAGACAGTCTTATGGAGAACATGTTGGTATGTAAATAAACGCGCCGAGCATCAGCGTACCTGTCCACCGGCAACTCCTTGAGCTTTACCCGTGAGGTATATCAACAGGGTCCATTCAGACTGGGCACCAGTCTCCGGGTCCTTAACGGAATCATCGTAATGGGGTCCAAAGTGCTGGCCCTCTGAGTAGCGATACAAGCGAATATTTGAGTTGAGCGAATGAGGCCTAGGGTCTGTCGAAATGTTGGGCTTTCGCGTCATGGACGCTGGGAGTGGTAAGCTAGGTAGATGAGGTTTGAAGATAGTGAACAAGTGTTGTGCAAAGTGGGGCGAACGTATCGAAAGTCGATCTGGGAATATGCATGACTTGGTTGAAGCTACAGAACCAGTTTCACAGCTGAGGAACGCACGATTAATGCGATCAGCTTCACCTCTCATCTTAACAGGTGTGACTTGCAGCGGCAGTTTTTCAATGAAAGCTACAAAGGCTTTGCATTCCTCTGGAGACAGTAGATTCTACAACCAGGATTCCTCTAGCGTAAGGCCAAATGAAGCCATAATAAGTAAACGCACGTCTACAAGAAGTATCTGATCGTGCTCCAATATTATACACTCCAGACCCTCCTTGGGTGATAACTGAGGGAAAGGTAGGTGGCTGCCAATGATCTCCTTGGGTTGGTGCAACTTCACGTTCCCAGCTTTCGACTTGACAGGTTTTGGCGGCATACCGATAATAGCCCACTTACCTCAAAAGATTATGATGCTGTATGTGTGTATACATACACGGCACCTGAGGACCCTCTGGCGAATCTACTAAAGCGGTTGTAACAAACAACTTGTCAAGAGCTCGAGCGTGACACAGCGCCGCATGTAAGTAAAATGTGGCAACTGTAGGAAGGTAGAAGGGCGCAAGTGCATTTATTACAATTGTATCTAGTTTCCCCCATTCTCATTCGCTAGCTGCCATAACTAGAAATAACAAGAGTCGAGGAGTTAGCTCCGGCGCCGGTGCTTTTGATGTGGAAGTACACGTACTTGCATTGATTAAGTCGCCTCCACTTTCCTTCAGTACACGCACCGCCTTCGCTCGAGAGCAGCTCACCTAAGGTAATAATGAGCAGCTAATAGAATGGAGCATGCGTGTGAGGTACCTGCTGCATGACAAGTTCAATGTCTTTTGCATCCACCCCAGTTTCGTCAACTTCGCCATCCTCCTCCGGGGCCTCCAGCTCAGGCATTTCATCATCAGCATCGTCTCCTCCAGTTGTTGTACCTGGTGCTGTAACAGGGCCAACCCCGGGTCCTCCGCTTTGAGCAAGTTGCTGCGCAGACAGTTGTGCTTGGGAGTTGATGTCTTCGATCTACATGTAAAGCATCAGCGTAATAGATGTATGACGTTTGGGTGTTTGGTGACCTTGGCCTCGCCAAATACAATGTAGCAATCACTGTTCGGGGACTTGTATACATCTGGGGAGGCAATTACGAATAGAACCTGTATAGAAGTGTGTTCAGACCACTTTTGACACGTATATGTGCAGCTCATACATTCTTTGGTCGTCTCAAGGTGACTCGAGTGATGTTGGGGACACGCTTCAGACCTAAGGCGAGCAACGCCTTACGAGCTTTCCGCTCCGATCGCGACTGGATCTTATCCAACGCCGCTGTCGAAGTGGGGTCCTCTTCGTGATCGGAATGTTCAGAGTGGGACTGGACCTCTTCGATAGTGGCCATTTATCTGTACGCATGTTGGGCGTCAATATGTACATCCAAGGGTGCGAGTAGCCATCCATCCCAATGCCCTCTCAGTACCATATGTCATATGTTTTGCACCATATCTGGAATGCCGCCCCCATGAAGGTCGGTTAAAATCTACTCACTTTGACTCTGTTTCGGTAATACTCAGGAAAGACGAATGAACGACGAAGAGCTCCGGAAAGAGCCGAGCCGACCAGGAAGACCCGTACCGTGGACCCGTCCAATGATCCACTAACCCTAGCGTCATGTCACGTGAGAAATTTACACATACACCACTCGTCTATATCCGCTCGTGAACGACTATTTTGTTATACGTTGGCCTAGCGTCACATGCGATGAAAGCATGGATCTATACAAAACCACCGTATGTCTATGCATAGAGGATGGCTGCTGTCGATATCTGCACGTCTCACCGTTCTAGCAATCAACCGGCGCCCCGGAGTTTATTCAAGCAATATCTAGTTCCAAGAATTGCTGCCCTGTATTTTATTCATATAATATCTAGCTGTTGTTTCTACCAAGAAATGGCGCAAAGTCCATGGACGAGACGCGGTACGTGCGTTCAATCACGTTGGGGAACCTGTGCCGATTATGGGAACCACTCATATGGATACTCAAATTATGACAACAACATACTGTAACCTAGGGTTGATGAGTCCATGGATGAACGAACGTCCAGGTAGCTCTCACCCAACCTGACTTAGGTTTTCGTGCATGCTCTCTGACTGCAACTGGACATTTGTTCTAAGCTGCTAAATCGATAATCCACTACAACCGGTTAGCATTGTGGTGACCGTTCCCGTGTTTGCTTTCTTATTCTGCTGCTAGAATCTCACACGCACGTTTCGAATCCTCTTAGGCCTTTTGATTATGCTCGTCGTGATTCTGGGGTGCACCAAATCCGAGACAACTTGTCACTATTGCAATTGAACTGGAAATTAATAATGCAAGAATTATGATGTTAGTCCTCACCCATCCCTGGAAGTTTGGTTCAACCCATAACTTCGCTCTCCCACATTGCTATCTCGGCCCACATAGCAACTTCCAATGGAACCTCAGACTAAACATGCAGTGTATGACTCTTCTACGTACAGCGCAGCGGGTTCGGCTGTCATGGATTTCAAGCCTATCAACGAAGTTCACCAACATCTGTGCGCCTTCCATAGTTATGCGTGAGTTTTGCAGCCCATGGTCGCAATGTGCCTCCTCAACTGGCTTGACAGTGTCGATCAGACGCGTCAAGTGGAGGCCCATCATTTCTGCACTCACTTGAACTCGGACTTACATCAATGCATCATTTATGATTCCAATGCACCCAACGCTAAATTGATTGGTATTGAGTATATTGTATCCGAGAAAGTAGGTGTGGTGTTTTAACATCTCCTTGTCAACTTTTTAACCCCAGGATGTGATAGGTGTTTTTAGCCCTTCCGATGGATGAGCGTGAATATTGGCACTCACATAAATATGAGGTAGTGACCTCCACCCCTAGAATCAAGAATTTCACTGATTCGACTTTGTCAGGTGGAGAGTGGTCTGCTCCAGATTCACATCAAAAACATGGTGCCTGGTTTGTATTCTTGTCTGCCTGTTGTTTTGGATATATTTCCCATGTTCCTTCAGGACAAGTGACGGACCTTGCGGAGCAACCCGCCATGCTCGAGCTCCAAAGGACATACGGCAAGACCATACATACGTGGCAAATTGTAGTCGAGCCTTGGTGCTTTACAACGAGGCCATCCTAGTATTTTCCACAGGATATGTCGCCCGACCTCCCCCTGGGCCCGCCGTCCTTCATGATGTCTTTTACTTCCGATGACCAAGTACACAAGGGACTAGTGGATGCGAGAAACCAAAGGACAGGTCAGAACATCCATGACAAGCGTTTGTTTAGGCAGCGATATCTGCCTGACCACGGAAAAGCTAAAGGCTCTGACCAGTGGGTGGAGACTGGACATTCGATCAGTCTCGAACCAGTGTTGAAACCTGTGAAGTTCAAAGAGTAAATTACGTAGTTGTGTATAACTGTGTACACAATTGTATGTTGAATACTTGTTACAAGCTCTGACGCCACCCGACGCGATACCTATCATAGGATATTCTCATAAGTCAATGAGAACCAGGAAGCGTAAGGCGGAAGACGACGTTCCAACTCCTGTCGCGAGCTCTTCAAGATGTCATACTTCCACCAAGCGGCAGAGGATGGACCCCATAGCTGAGAAGAGGCTCGCTCACTTCAAAGCCTCCTGCCCCAAGAATATCATGGACAGAGTGGATAGAGTCATGACGCAAAGATTTTTTATGATTGAGCGCAAACGACCCGAAGGAGAGCTGAGAGAAGAGTTCAAAGTTTTGGGCTCTACGTGAGTCTCTCCCACTAGAGCTGTTACGTACCACCACTTATTCTTACTATTAATGTGTGCAGGGGAAACGTGCGCGTCGTTATGTAGCCTCTCTACGTTTGATTGACCCCCAAGGCACTTATAGATTTATACCGTCGTAATCGATAAATTGCCGTCATGCAATTGTAATATTTTGTATTTTTGTCTTTGACACCTCCATATACTCATGCGAATCAGGTCCTGATGCAGCAAAGGGGAACCACTGTAAACACATCCTCTTTATTTTTTTGAAAGGTTAGTAGCATTAAGCATACAGAAGACACTATCCCAACTGCTTGACAGTTTTGTCTGTATCCATCTCATCCCCTCTCTATTATCAAAAGTGAGTGGTTATGTATAATTACCGTCATATCGGTTGAGTCATTCTTCAAAGAGCACTGTTATCTACGGAATTGGAGGACATATTTGCCAATGCTCCTACGGCGCCCAACTCTCTAGCTCATGTTCGCATCCAAGCAGCCTATGCCAAAGCTATGGGCCGTTCAGATGAAATTGACGAGCTGTATTTTAAAGCAAGGAATGAGAAAGACAGCAAGAAACGGATCCCCGAGGAAGGGGACAACTGCCCCATCTGCTACGAATCAATGTACGATGTGGATACCAAGAAGTTGGCGTTCTGCGATGTGTGTGGAAATGGACTTCATACGGAATGTTTCCGGCAATGTACGTCCTTCCACCATAAATCGGTTCTGCAAGCTGACTGATTAGGTTTTAGGGGTGAGGACTGCGACAACTCTCATATGTGTTTGGTGTCGTGCCAAGTGGGTGGATGGTGGGAGCAGCACAGGTGAAAATGCTAGTACGAGCGAAGGCTATCTCAATCTTGGAGCTGTGGCTGGAGTCAGCCCTGTACGAGATACCAGCAGCTGTACAGACATGTCACCATTATTCGGAAGAGCAGTCACTTACTCTTGTTCTATACAGATTATAATGGGCCCAGGCGTGGATACAAGAGGTACAGTAGTGGTTACCGACGTTAGTATTGTCGCCAGTTCCTTACTATCTCTCGGGACTAGTATCCGAACTTTTGTATTATCGAACGCTTAATTGAGATAGGTACAGTAACAACAAATGATTAGCATAGAATAGTGTTAGTTCTCAAAAGTTCGATAGCATCAGTGTCCATCTAAATCAAGTGACACCCGATTATTGTGTGATCTTAACCACCTTACCCCTCCACTGTTCCCAATTTTTCAGTACGCCTTCAACCACAAAGTGAGCCACTTCCTTCCTGGCGACAGAGTATGCACCCTTAAATTCTTCGAGGGTTATCTTGTACTTTCCTGTCGCTGGGTTATTGTTCCCATCTATCAACAAGGAAGGCCGGATGATAACAAGCTCTTTGAGATAGCCGGGAGGCTTCATTTCTTTCTGCCAATCTGGTCCCAAAAACTCTGAGAGTTCTTCGGGATCTTCCTGTGGCCAGGTCCAGTTTGCAGCGTGGAAGGCAGCACCTGTTCAATTTGAAAGTAAGTGATCTGTCAAAACCAAAATAAAATTCACCTACGTTCCATGGTAAGCTTGTCAACATGTGGTCTATGGAGGCCATATGTGAAAATTGGCTTCAATAAGAACGGTAGTGTGTCGTGACTGGCTTTCGTCAGCCCGTTGGACGACATGACAATAAGTTTGGGCTGAGGTGATGTTGGGGTCGCTTCTGGATAGGACACTAAGACATTATACAAGCAAGAGCTGCAGAGATTTGGTGGGTTGATGACGAAACCCTTCAATGGGGAGAACGAGGCCACTCCACCTGGGACAAAGGTGGGCACTGAATCAGCGATTACCCCCAAGAATGAGGATCAGCCATATTCACCGACAGTGAACAGAACAGCGTCTAGTTGCCCATCAACACGGGCTTCGCTAAGGGCCATTTGAACATCTGTTCTCGTAGTGGCATCGCCTCTGATGATTTTGGCTCGCCCTTCTTGAATGTACTTTTGCATCTCAGCATCTTTGTCGAATACTGACGGTTTGCGCAACAAGAATGTCACCGTGTGCCTTTCTCCTAGAGACGCGACATGTCAGAATAAAGGAAAGAGCGCGTTTGCTTAGATGGTACGTACTCAACAATCGCAGGCATGAGAGATAGCCAATGTTCCTCGAAGAACCGATGGCAAGGAGGTACATGTTGAGGTATTGAGTGGGAGCCCGAGGGTTTCTTTGTTCAGCAGTGCTTATGCGGGTTCAAATACGATCCTATTGCAGTGCGCCAGCGCAGCTAAAGTATGTAGTTGATTTTGCGATCATGACGTCAAACGGCACGTTCGAGCCACGTCTCTGCTGACTCTATTAATTCGGACGTACTGCGCAATATGTATCGGCCGGTGTGCGTAAACAGCGGCGACACTGAGATTAACCTTTTATGACAGACATGTGCTAGTCTCAGGTCACAACACACTAACGGCAAGAAGGCTCGGTCAGTCATCTCACAACTCTCAAGTGATAGATGCGACTGAATAGGCAATTTGCTGATTGGGAGCAAATGTGGCGAATCTTTTTTTTGCTGGCAGTTAATCTATCTGTCTATTATCGTCTTCTCAATGGGATGCTTTCTCCTTTGAAATCTGGAGTGCGTAGGGATTGCGTGGGTCATTGGCGAACGCTTCAGCTGCAGAAAGGTCAGGTTGACAGTTCTGCAATGCAGCAAATTACAAACACGTACACTTTACGCCCGCATCCTGGGCTTTCGACACGAGGTAGAACGTAAGTCCACTAGCGGCGAAAAATGCCCACATAGGGCGAAGAATCTGCAGATGGATACTAAGCACCACAGCCTGCAAAAGCCGGCTTACTCACGGGTGTTGGCCACTTGCGGAGCCCTAGGAAACTCATGGCTTGGGATGTTATACCTTCGCTGATGAAACCAGTCAGAATGTGGGTGATAATAAGCTCACAATTTACACTAACAAGAATGCAAGTAGGGGTGTAATGAAGCGATGAAGTGTAGTCGATCGGAGTTCAAACCAAGTACTCTTTCCGGCAACCGTGACTTTATTCTGCCAGAGACCACCTGGGGTTCCCACCCTGACTAATCTACTTAGAGGCGACTGCTGGCCCGGCGGTTTCAACTAAGTAGGTATGTTTCACAGCTAGGCTCCTATACCACACTTAGTACCGCAGATAGCGTTCAACTTGAAGAAATAAAATCCGACGGTGAAAACCTTTGCAACGGATGGAGCCGGCCGTCCATTTGTCACTCTTACTGCGTCACCAGCGCGCTCCGCCCCTGACACGTCTCGCCAACGGCCATCACCGCCGTGTGCGCCCGTCGTGTGCGTGCATGCGCTACCGTCGTCACCGTCGTCGACTGTCCACATAAAAACTCATGAAAATCCTTGCGGTTTTCGCGTGAGCCCTTTATAACTAAGTTGTATAATATATTTCACGTTCTCTTCCAACCATATGATGACCCTGCACTTGACAATAGCGTTGAAAGACCTTCGCTCTCCTCACATAGGTGCTACCTCAACTATTCACCCATTGACAACGACCTCTTACAAGTTATGAGTGGCTTTGTACATAGCTCAAGCAAGCACATTCTTTGCTTTTAACCCATGATGATATACTATTCCTATACATGGTGTACTTAACTCTGCCCTGATTCATTCTCTCTATAAGAGATGTTGTAGATAACTGTGACATGCTGGTGGCAAAAGCAGCAGGAAATCCTGCACAGTTGGAGGAATTAAAAGAGCAAGGAGGAATAGGCTTAGTATGTAGAGACATTATGTTATGTTTATATTCATTAACACCCAGATCCCCATGCATACAAAATCTATACTCCATTTAGAAATTGTCATGTCTCCATTAGTCCATCCAATTGTTATGCACTAGGTCTGATGGGAGGTCAGAACTTGGATCAGAGTCAGAGTTGATGGCAGGGTGCATTGTGGGGGTTTGTAAGTACCCAAGGTACTTACTATAACATATAAGTACAATTAATATATGCAGCATTCCCTTAAGGAATGCTGTCCTCTTGGTAGATATATGCACCCATAGGGTGCATATGTATAGTTATTATGTAAGCCAGTGGACCCAGTACACATGTGGGTCCACTTATAGTAGACAGAAGTTAGTAACTACCACACTGTACAGCACATTGCTGTTTTGGAACCCACAAAATTATGGTGTTATGGCAAACTCTAAATCACCACAATTCCGTGAATGAACAGCTGAGAAGAATATCAAACCCTGCTGCAGCACAACTCCAGAAACAATTTAACATTTGTACTTTGGTTACAATCTTTTGTATAGGTCAATGCAGACTATACACAGAAAAGTAATATGTTTCTTAGCAGCAAGAAATGAATAAGACTTCCAGAGTCTAGAGTTCATGGATGCTTAGGGGTCCAGATATTCCAAAAAGAGGGGAATGCACTTAGAGGCTAAAGGAAGTAGGTGGATGAATCCAACCATCTGACCAGTGACACTCTGAAGTGGGTAACAGCAATGTGTGAAGTAGTCTAGCAGCTTGTTATGAGTATATTCATTAACCAGATCCCCATCCGATCCACTCAGATCCCCACACATATGAAATCTATACTCCATTGGGAAACCATCATGTCTCCATTTATCTGTCTGATTGTCACCACTGAATCTCACCCATCCGTCTCCAGTTCCAATTGATGCATCAGCATAATTATTATTAGTTATCAAATATGTATTTAAGTTGCCCGACTGGGGACTTCATTCCCCAGTTCGAATATCGAATCATGCCTAGTTCCTAAGTCTGATCCTAACTATCTAAGTTGTACTCCATCTCTGAAATCTTGGACACCAGTATTAGTGAGGGTGCAGCACATAAGCTGAAGCCAAGTCTGTTCCAACCCCCATGATGCACCCTGATTCCTGCTCTGACTCTGACCCAACCTCTGACCCGATCTCCAACCCAATCTCCAACCCAACCTCCAACCCAACCTCTGACCCCCAATCGGACCTAGTGTGTAACACAACTGCTTCACATGAGTTCAAGCTTCTAATACTCTGCAAAGGCAGTACACACTAGCAACTTAAACAAGAGCACTAATGGCAGGACTATCAACAGACAATCTTGCCCTGTAGATTTGTAGTCACGTGAGGCAGATACTACACTCATGCCCAAAGCAGGAATATCACTACTTTGAGTGCAATCAAGTACAGTTACACAACTGTAAAAGATCCTTGAACTGGTAATCAACAGTTACTGAGATAGAGGATGACACTGTATGTCACTCTAGTCACACTGGTGTGCAGAAGATGGGTAGAATGTTATGACTATATTCATTAATGCCCAGATCCCTGTCCAATCCACTCAGATCCCCACGCATATGAAATCTATACTCCATTTGGAAACCATCACATCTTCACTTATCTGTCCGATTGTCACCGCTGAATCTCGCCCATCCGTCTCTGGTTCCGATTGATGCATCAGCATCACCATAGGAACCTGGACATCCATCCCCGTTGGACTCAGACATACTCATGTAAGGCCGTCGGCCTTGGAGACCCATCACTGGAGTAATTATTATTAGATTTCAAATATGTATTTAAGTTGCCTGACTGGGGACTTCATTCCCCAGTTCAAATATTGAATCATGCCTAGTTCCTAAGTCCAATCCTAACTATCTAAGTTGTACTCTGTCTCCAAAATCTCGGACACCGGTATTAGTGAGGGTGCAGCACATAAGCTGAAGCCAAGTCTGTTCCAACCCCCACGATGTACCCTGACTCTCTCTCTGACTCCGACCAAACCTCTGACCCAACTTCCGACCCAATCTCTGACCCCCAATTGGACCTAGTGCGTAAAGCTAAGACCTATTCCAAAATAGATCTCTGACATGCCTACCATCTAGTCCGCATCTGAGAAGGTGATGAGTGGAAAACAACTTTCTGCACTTGATATGGATCTTTTGAGTGGTGTGTCATGCCAACGCCAATGGTCTCCAACTCCAAGTTTTGCAGTATTATCATGATCACCTGATCTCCAGCCATTTTGGGCAAAATCGCACACAAGGGTTAATCTGATGAGACTACGTATGGCCAAAAATGTGAGAATACATTCAACACTACTGTAACTCCTGTATGCGCTCAAAATTGCAAAGGCACAAACCCTACGGAACACTTAAGCAACTTCTGGTCCTGGAGCAACCATGGAACTCCATCTCCATGGATTTCATAGAGAAACTTCCTCCATTGCTTGGATATGACACCATACTTGTGATTGTCGACAGGTTCACTAAACAGTCACTATTCATTCCGATGCATGACACCATCACCTCCACCTCACTAGCTAAGTTGTTTGTTCTCCACGTATTCTCTAAACATGGAGTCCCATCACATGTCACATCCGATCAGGGCTTGGAGTTTGTCTCCTCCTTCTTCTGCACATTAGGAAAGGCTCTCGACATGAAGCTTCATTTCACCTCTGGATACCATCCTGAGGGAGACGGACAAACAGAACAAATGAATCAGTCCCTGGAGCAATATCTCCGAGTCTATTGTAACTATCAACAAGACAACTGGGCTGATCTACTTCCGATCACAGAGTTTGCCTACGACAACGCTCCAAACATGACTACTGGCATCTCTCCATTCTTTGCTAATAAAGGCTACCATCCAAACATCTCTGTCCACCCTGAGAAGGAACTCACCTCCACCAAAGCCCACCAATTCATAACCGACCTCAATCAACTACACCAACATCTCCAAGAAACCATCTCCGATGCCCAGAAACAATACCAAGTCTCTGCAGACTGACACCACATTCTGGCTCTGGACTTGCAACTTGGAGACAAAGTATTCATCAAGGCTGAACACTTCCAGACCACCTGTCCATTGAAGAAACTCTCTGAGAAATACTTAGGCCCTTATGAGGTCATTGCTCACGCAGGCAGCAGGTCCTTCACCCTCTGCCTCCCTGACCATTTCCAAGTAGTTCACCTGGTCTTCCAAATATCAATGCTTGAACCTGCTACTACAAACGAGATCTCTGGTTGCACCCAACCTCCACCTCCTCCGATCATCATCAAAGGAGATAACAAATATGAGATATCTGAGATCCTGGACTTGAAGATTGATTGTTGGTACAAGTGCAAGCTCCAGTACCTAGTCAAATGGACTGGATACGAAGGCACCAATGAAGAGTCCTCATGGATCTCCATGTCTGAACTCAATCATGCATCCAAATCCGTCTCTGATTTTCACTCCGCTTATCCAGACAAACCTGGCCCTCTTATGAATCTTTAAGTTCCATTACTGACACTACTTCATTTACCTGTCCGATTGTCACCACCGATTCCACCCATCTGTCTCTGGTTCCGATTGATGCATCAGCATCACCATAGGAACCTGGACATCCATCCCCGTCAGACTTGGACATACTCATGTAAGGCCGTTGGCCTTGGAGACCCATCACTGGAGTAATTATTATTAGATTTCAAAATATGTATTTAAGTTGCCCGACTGGGGACTTCATTCCCCAGTTTGAATATCGAATCACGCCTAGCTCCTAAGTCTGATCCTAACTCTCTAAGTCGTACTCTGTCTCCGAAGTCTCAGACACCAGTATTAGTGAGGGTGCAGCACATAAGCTGAAGCCAAGTCCGTTCTGACCCCCACGACATACTCCAACCTCCGACCCAACCTCCAATCCAATCTCTGACCCCCAATTGGACCTAGTGTGTAACAGTATATTCGAACTGCCACACTCACTCCTACCAATGCCACGATCCACTGCCAATTCTGAATGCGCTGTCGGTTCGCTTAAGGAATAGATCCTATAAGCCTGCGCGCAACGGTCCTAGCAAACAGACGGTGTGTAACGCAGTTGTTCAGCACTCCAAAGATCAATCAGGGCGAGGGGTACGTAACAGGGAAGTGGGATAGTGCTCTGTGGTTGGATGGGGATGGGAGCTAAAGGTTGGTCCCGATGGCTGATCATGCTCTGTGACTGGATGACAATGTGGAGCCCGGTTGGGAGGTATGTGAAAGCTGGTTTCAGGAGAATCAACCTCTCGGTGGCGGAGGGAAATCTGATCGTTGAACCAAGGTGTTTTACCTCAGTGTAGAGATGATGGATTGTGATGTAGAGTGTAGAGCATAGACTTAGAGCGTGGACTTTGACTTTAGAGCGTTGGCTGAAAACTTGTTGATTGATTCCAAAGGCGAAAACTAGTGCCCTTTTATATACAAATCCCCAGGGCACAACAACACAATATGAGGAGTAAATGATGCAATATGATGCAAGAAATGCTGATCAAGCCAGCTGACGAAGCGTGTGAAGTTGAACTACTAAAAGGGGGAAATCATGGAGAAATGAAACGACAGATAGGGGTAATCTTTGTAAGAATAGGGGGTGATGAGTAATAAAAGAACCAAAAATAGAACAAGGATGAGTAAGTTGTGTATGAATGAATTAAAAGATGAAACAGGGGTGAGTCATATAAAAGAACAATAGAAACGTCCACCAATACCATCTTCCCTACGGCTCCGAAGGTTAATTGACCCTGAGTCACATGAGGACTTCAGTCAGCATCCACAACAAATACTCCTTATTGTCTTAGTGATCCGTCTCCATATGGTATCCCGTTCCAAGAGTATTCGGTCCCTTTGCCTGACACAATGTAACCTGAGTCGGATTGAAGTGGGAGGATAGGTCAGCGATGGCAACTGAAATTCTACCTCCCGTTTGACTCTTCTATCCATGTTACAATATAGAGGTGAAATGTTGAGGAATGTATATGGTTCAACGGAATTGTGAAAGAATATGGGATCGCCAATGGCATAAGAGAGACATGGTGGGGATCTTGGATGTTGAAAGAGTTTTGGAAGTATTTTGACACATGGAGGTGGCTTAACATGCCCGTGGAGCTCGGCATATTTTTGATAGTCCTCTGTGTCCAGAGACCAGTGTGACATATTATTAGAAGTGATGTTGGAGAGGGGAATAGAATGGGAAGCCATGTGAATGATGATGAAAGGATTGGTGTGAATAGAAGGCTGATAATGATTGATGGCGATGAAACACGAGTGACGATTGATGGCTTGAATTAGAGACTGAGGTGGATAGGGAGTTGCGGCGCTATTTAAAAGTTGATACGAAAAGACGCTGGCGGAGTTGGACTGTCAGAGTGGTTTGATATGCGTCCTCGATGTGTCCTGGCTCGTCAGCGCACGAACCGTTGAGGTGCCCACCCCCAGCATCGACACCATTCCTGAGGTTGTCGAAGAACTGATGGACCACATAGAGGCTGTCAATGAAGAAGACGACACCCCGCCCTCTCCAAATCTGGCGCAAGCCATCTCCCTGCTCGCTAGCAGCATCCATAACCCACAAGCCCCTAAGTCCCAGACCAAGGTCCGAGAACCCGACCCATTCAATGGCTCTGATCCACAAAAGCTCCAGCTGTTCTTGGTACAATGCCAGTTGAATTTCTGCGACCACCCCGACACATTCACATCCGATCAGGCGAAAGTCACCTTTGCCATGGCGATGAAACACGAGTGACGATTGATGGCTAGAATTAGAGACTGAGGTGGAGAGGAAGTTGCGGCACTATTTAAAAGTTGATACAAAAAGACACTGGCGGAGTTGGACTGTCAGAGTGGTTCGATATGTGTCCTTGATGCGTCCTGGCTCGTCATTGGTAAGCCGGATACTTTGGCTACCCTTCGCAAGCTCGCCCAATCCATTGACGCCTGTTATTGGGAACGTCAATCCGAGGTCTCCCGCGAGAACTTGGCTAACAACAAATCGGACAAAACGTCAGACAAGACCCCAAAGTCCAACAAGGGGTCCGATAAGCGGGCCACCACCAACTCAGGCCAGAAGTCAAACACTGGTAACACTGCCGCTTCCGATAAGCGGGCCACCGCCAACTCAGGCCAGAAGTCAAACACTGGTAACACTGCCGCTTCCGGTTCCGGTCAGAACAATTCCGGCACCAGCAATAACTGTGGAGCTCGCAAGAGTACTCCGGACCTCTCCACCAAGCTGGGAAAGGACGGAAAACTCACCCCGCAGGAACGCCAGCACCGCATGGACAATAACCTCTGTCTGTTCTGTGGAAAGCCTGGTCACCAAGCCAAGGATTGCAACAAGGCAACCTCGTCTGCAGCAAAGGCAAAGGGCCGTGCCGCCAATGCCACGATGGACAAGTCTGATGCTAAAACGACAGACCAAAAAAAATAGTAAGCAGTCCTATAGCCTCTGTATGGGCTGAGGGCTGTGTTGGTACTCCCCGTACGACAAACGAGGTCCACCTGAACACATCTGCTCTTTCCCACTCCGACTCCCTTACCCTCCTCGTCCACTCTGACTCCATTCCCGATACCGCTATTCAAGCATCAATTGACTCCGGTTCTACTCACTGTTTCCTCAATTCCTCCTTTTCCGATTTACATAAACTCCATACATACACCATAACTCTGATACCACTCCGATTATTTGACGGCACTACTAATGCTGTTATTTCATGAGCTATAGATCTGTCTATCCGTTTTTCTGTAGGAGAAATCCAGACCCTTACATTCTGTGTTACTCCGCTTGACTCCAGCTGTTCTGTGGTTCTTGGACATAACTGGCTCACCCACTACAATCTGTTGATTGACTGGGCATTGGGCCATATCACATTCCATTCTCCAGTACAGGCTGTGTCATCCCTGACGTCACCAGCAACTATAGGTGCGAAATTATCTTCCACCTCCGCTGACTCCACTCCAATAGATACTCCATCTACCCCTCCATTTATATCAATGGTGGACGCTATGGTCTTCACCAGACTAAGCAACCTGGATGGTTCTCACACATTCCAGGTCCACCTCTCCAATCCGATATTCCTCACCACTCGTTCTGCCTGATCAACTCCACCGGACCTCTCTATGGTTCCCAAGGAGTATCATGAGTTCACCGACGTGTTCAGCAAGTCTAAAGCCAACTCCCTAGTGGAACACTGACCATACGATCTCAAGATTGAACTGGATGACAACTCCACCCCTCTGCTTGGCTGTTTTGGAACCTGCAAAATTATGGTGTTAGGGCAAACTCTAAATCACCACAATTCCGTGAATGAACAGCTGAGAAGAATATCAAATCCTACTGCAGCACAACTCCAGAAACGATTTAACGTTTGTACTTTGGTTACAATCCGTTGTAATGGTCAATGCAGACGAGCAGGAAGGTAATACGTTTCTTAGCAGTAGGGAATGAATAAGACTTCCAGAGTCTAGAGTTCACGGACGCTTAGGGGTCCAGATATTCCAAAAAGAGGGGAATGCACTTAGAGGCTAGAGGAAGTAGGTGGATGAATCCGACCGTCCAACCAGTGACACTCTGAAGCAGGTAACAGCAATGTGTGAAGTAGTCTAGCAACTGCTTCACACGAGTTCAAGATTCTAATGCTCTGCAAAGGCAGTACACACTAGTAACTTAAACAAGAGCACTAATGGCAGGACTATCGACAGACAATCTCACCCTGTAGATTCGTAGTCACGCGAGGTAGATACTACACTCACGCCCAAAGCAGGACAATCACTACTTCGAGTGCAATCGAATACAGTTACACAACTGTAAGCGACCCTTGAACTGGACAATCAACAGTTACTGAGATATAGAGGATGACACTGTATGTCACTCTAGTCACACTGATGTGCAAATGATGGGGTAGAAATTGGTTATTTATTCAGAGGCAGAATGGGCTCCTTTTATATTGTATTTACAGGAGCTGACTAATACTACTGGAAACTTCTACCTATTAATAGATGGAAACTACTGGAAGCTAGTGGAATAAGTGAGAAGGGGGTGGAAGTTTCCTAGCCAATGAGCTGCTTGGATTTGCTCTGACTCATGGCATGAGTCATGGATGGAGTCATAGTGTGACTCAGAGCAGGAGTCATAGTATGAGTAATCACAGGAGTCATGGTATGAGTCATGGAAGGAGTCATAGCATGAGTCATGGCAGGAGTCATTGCATGAGTCACCATTACTCAAATAACTCGGTCAATACTTCGTTTCCCAGGCTGATTAGCACAGCTATGGGTAGGCATGGCTTCTATTGAACTCTCCACTGAAAATGGAGTCAGGAGGTGCAGTGGTTGCGAAGATATTGAGCATTTACTGGCAGTGGTGACCAGATTGAGTCGGAGATTGAAATGAGTCATGTGATCGACAATGAGTCAGTTGTCCGGGTGACTCCGGCTGACTTTGAGGCTGCTGACATCTGCGAAGGTTTGTGGGTCCATGTGGGTCCCAAAACTTCGCCCAGCAGAACAATAAGTTTGTAGACTCATTTCTGCATGGAAAATTCCCAAAAAAATATGAAAAAATAGAGAATATTTGAATGGCCCTGAATCAAGAGAAAGCAGCAGATATATGCTGATATTTTAAGGCCATCAAGCAAAATTGTACAGTTTCGGGACTTTAAACAAGATCTTTTTAAGGGAAAACCAGTTCCCATACATTGGCCCTATCTACTTGCTATCCCAAAAAGAGCTACTGGCTCTCTGAACATTCATAGACAAGAACTTGGCCACGGGCTTCATCTGCCCATCCCTATCTCCTCATGGAGCTCCAGTCCTATTTGTCCGCAAAAAAGACGGTTCACTCCGTCTATGCGTCAACTTCTGTGGACTCAACAAGATCACCAAGAAAGACCGATACCCAATACCCCACACTGCGGACCTACTTGAGAGTCCTCGAAAGGCTAAGATCTACTCCAAAATAGATCTCCGACATGCCTACCATCTAGTCCACATCTGAGAAGGCGACAAATGGAAAACAACCTTCCGCACACGATATGGATCTTTCAAGTGCGTCATGCCCTTCAGACTAACCAATGCTCTGGCCGCCTTCCAGCGGTTCATGAATGATACCTTCGCCGACCTCCTTGATGTGACTGTCCTCATTTACTTAGACAACATTCTGGTATATTCGGACAACGAAGAAGAACATTGGACACATGTCCGAGATGTACTCCGACATCTGCAAAAGCATGGCCTCTTCGCCCGCACTGACAAATGCGAATTCCACTCCGACTCGGTCGAATACCTAGGCTATATCCTCTCCCCAGCAGGATTGACAATGTCCGATGACAGAATCAAAGCCATACAGGAATGGCCGGAACCCTGGAAAGTCAAGGACGTACAGTCCTTCCTAGGGTTCGCCAACTTCTACCGCCGCTTCATTCACGGCTACTCCGATATCACCGTTCTGCTCACCCAACTCACTAGGAAGGGTATCCAATGGGACTTCACTGATGAATGTAGACAGAGCTTTGAGACCTTGAAAAAGGCCTTTACTTCTGCTCCGATACTGACTCATTGGGTTCCAGACGTTCCCATCCTATTAGAGACTGATGCCTCCAACTATGCACTTGCCACGATCCTGTCCATCATCTCCCTGGACAACGGACAAGTCCACCCGATCACTTTTCACTCACGTACATTTATGCCCCCCGAACTGAACTATGATGTCCATGACAAAGAGCTCCTTGCCATATATGAAGCCTTCTGGATATGGAGACACTACCTTGAGGGTCCCTCTGATCTGGTGGACATCATAATGGACCACAAGAACTTGGAATACTTCTCCACAACGAAACTGCTCACCCGGAGACAGGTCTGATGGTCTGAATACCTATCTCAGTTCAATCTCATTATCCGTTTCCATCCTGGTCGACTCGGAGCAAAGCCCGACATGTTAACTAGATGCTGGGACGTCTACCCTAAAGAGGGGAATAGCGACTATGCCACTGTAAACCCACACAACTTTCATCCTGTGTTCACTAACGAGCAGCTGGCATCATCCCTACGAGCATCCACCCTCATGACTCCCACCCTCCGAGCTGTCACCATTATGGATATCAACCAACTCTGCTCCAACATCTGCTCATCACTCTGATCTGATCCTGTTGCAGTTAAACACTTGGACAACCCTTTTGATCCGAAATGGTCACTTGACCCTGAAGGGCACCTCTGACACAATGACCAGATATACGTCCCCAATGCCAACGGCCTCCGACTCTGAATTTTGCAGTATTATCATGATCACCCAATCTCCGGCCACTTCAGGCAAAATTGCACACAAGGATTAATCTGATGAGACTATGTATGGCCAAAAATGTGAGAATACATTCAACACTACTGTAACTCCTGCACCATGTGTATGCGCTCAAAATTGCAAAGGCACAAACCCTACGGAACGCTTAAGCAACTTCCAGTCCTGGAGCAACCATGGAACTCCATCTCCATGGATTTCATAGAGAAGCTCCCCCCATCGCTTGGATATGACACCATACTTGTGATTGTTGACAGATTCACTAAACAGTCACTATTCATTCCGATGCATGACACCATCACCTCCACCTCACTAGCTAAATTGTTCGTTCTCCACGTATTCTCTAAACACGGAGTCCCATCGCATGTCATGTCCGATCGGGGCTCGGAGTTCATGTCCTCCTTCTTCCGCACATTAGGAAAGGCTCTTGACATGAAGCTTCATTTCACCTCTGGATACCACCCTGAAGGAGATGGACAAACAGAACAAATGAATCAGTCCCTGGAGCAATATCTCCGAGTCTATTGTAACTATCAACAAGACAACTGGGCTGATCTACTTCCGATCACAGAGTTTGCCTACAACAACGCTCCAAACGCAACTACCGGCATCTCTCCGTTCTTTGCTAATAAAGGCTACCATCCAAACATCTCTGTCCACCCCGAGAAAGAACTTGCCTCCACCAAAGCCCACCAATTCGTAACTGACCTCAATCAACTACACCAACATCTCCGAGAGACCATCTCCAATGCTCAGAAACAATATCAAGTCTCCACAGACCGACGCCGCATTCTGGCTCCAGACCTGCAAATTGGAGACAAAGTATTTGTTAAGGCCAAACACTTCCAGACCACCCGTCCATTGAAGAAACTCTCCAAGAAATACTTAGGTCCTTATGAGGTCATTGCTTGTGCAGGCAGCAGGTCTTTCACCCTCCGCCTCCTGGACCACTTCCAAGCAGTTCATCCGGTCTTCCATATATCAATGCTCGAACCTGCTACCACGAACGAGATCTCCAGTCGCATGCAACCCCCACCTCCCCCAATCATCATCAAAGGAGACAATGAATATGAGATATCTGAGATCCTGGACTCGAAGATCGACCGTTGATACAAGTGTGAGCTCCAGTACTTAGTCAAATGGACTGGGTACGAAGGCACCAATGAAGAGTCCTCATGGATCTCCGCATCTGAACTCGATCATGCATCCAAATCCGTCTCCGACTTCCACTCCGCTTATCCAGACAAACCTGGCCCTCTTATGAATCTTTAAGTTCAATTACTAATGCTAATTCTATTATTTTGCATCATCATTTTATTACAAGTCAAAGGAAATTACATGCCTGCCCAAAAGCTCCGAAGGAATCACTCTGCCTCATTCTTCTCCGTTCCGAAATTTATAATCATTTTCATTTTTATTTTATACATCGCGTTTCCTTTTCCCCTTTCCCTTATCTACCTCAGGCTCCGTCTCCGACTCCTCATCACTCTCTACATCCGACACCCAATCCTTCTCATCTCCCATGTCCGAATCCTCGTCCAACGGGGCCATGAACTTCCGCAACCGATGTCTGACGACCCTCCAGAACCTCCTTCCGTTTCATCGTCCTCACCAAGTCTACTAACAACCCCTCTGTCCGCCAAAGGTGCTCCGACTGCAGGTTAACCAGCTGGATAAGCCGGCCCATGGTGCTATTGGGCGCCGAGACGCACCCCGTACCTGCACCGGTCGTTGCCCCTTCCGATCTGACGCTGCTACCCCTGGCTGCCACAGCACCCGTCTCCATCCGCCTCTTTTTGGTCGGATGACCCTCCGATTCCTTCTCTACCCCTCCTTGTACCACTAGTTGGGGCTTGACGCTCTGACTCTGGGGATTGAACTTGCCATTGATCCTACACCCTCCTTTCCGACCCTGACAATGATCACAGGACCAAAGTCGGCGAGTTGGGCTGGTAGGCCACACACACTCCACACCTGCATCATGACATAAGTCACAAGTTATGCTGGGTCCGCCAAATGGCTCCATTGGAGCCAGAGCCTTGGGTGGTCCGCCCCTTCTCACTGTGGCCTCCAAGTGTTCCCTCTCCTCCTCCTTGTCCTGCTGTTCTGCCGCCACCTTCTCCATCTCACACTTGCAAAGCTGGATCGCCGACCTCGCGACATGCAGCTCCTTCTTACAGGTCGCCAACACGCGACTCTCTGCCTTGCACCATATGACCCTCCGGTCCGCCTCTCGCTTCTCCGTATCAGCACTCAGGTAGGCCTTCAATGAAAAGACTGTGACATCGAGATTCTTCTTGGTGGTAGCGGCATAGAGCTCCACTCTTTTGCGAGCCTTGACCGCAGCTACCCAAGCCATCTCCTCATAGGAATTCGAAGTGGGATCCGGCTCTGCATCCGTCCCAACATCCACGCCCACCTTGGGCTCCGCATTTGCATTGAGCTCCACATTGGCATTGGGATCCACTTCCACCTCCACCCTCTCTGTCTCTGCCGCATCATCTTCCTCAGCTGCCCCCAACTCAAATAAGGGCCATGCCTGCGGACGTAATGGCGAGTCCTCCGCAGTGACAGTCCTCGAACGAGTCAACTCCGTCCGTGTAATGGAGATGATGGCAACTTCCAGGGTCCCTGGCCGTATTGGCACACTCGGACTTCCTGGGTGGCTGGTTCCCCCTGCCCCAGTCACCTCCTCCTCTACCTCCATGGCGGCCTCTAGCTCGTGCACCTGCTCCTCCACTTCCTTCAGTCTCGCGGCCTCCATCACTGCCGCAAGTTCTTTCACCCTGCGAGCTCTCTCGGCTTTTGCCTCCTCCTCCTTCCGTCTCCGTTCCATCTCCACTGCCTCTTTCCGCCTCTGCTCCTCCTCCTTCCATCTCCGTTCCACCTCCTCCTCCTCCTTCCGTTGACAAGCCAGGATGCATCAAGGACGCATATCGAACCACTCTGACAGTCCAACTCCGCCAGCGTCTTTTCGTATCAACTTTTAAATAGTGCCGCAACTCCCTATCCACCTCAGTCTCTAATTCAAGCCATCGATTGTCACTCGTGTTTCATCGTCATCAATCATTATCAGCCTTCTATTCACACCAATCCTTTCATCATCATTCACATGGCTTCCCATTCTATTCCCCTCTCCAACATCACTTCTAATAATACGTCACACTGGTCTCTGGACACAGAGGACTATCAAAAATATGCCGAGCTCCACGGGCATGTTAAGCCACCTCCATGTGTCAAAATACTTCCAAAACTCTTTCAACGTCCAAGATCCCCACCATGTCTCTCTTATGCCATTGGCGATCCCATATTCTTTCACAATTCCGTTGAACCATATACATTCCTCAACATTTCACCTCTATATTGTAACACGGATAGAAGAGTCGAACGTGAGGTAGAATTTCAGTTGCCATCGCTGACCTATCCTCCCACTTCAATCCGACTCAGGTTACATTGTGTCAGGCAAAGGGACCGAATACTCTTGGAACGGGATACCATATGGAGACGGATCACTAAGACAATAAGGAGTATTTGTTGTGGATGCTGACTGAAGTCCTCATGTGACTCAGGGTCAATTTACCTTTGGAGCCATATGGAAGATGGTATTGGTGGACGTTTCTATTGTTCTTTTATATGACTCACCCCTGTTTCATCTTTTAATTCATTCATACACAACTTACTCATCCTTGTTCTATTTTTGGACTCATCTGGGAAAGATGCAGGCTGGATTGCAATGGCAAGCCTGATAGCATGAATGAACCCATCTGTCTTTGTACAGTCTCCACTAAATTTCTCCAGTTCAGCTGCTTTATGGGACGAGCAGATGATGATGCAGGAGGAGAGGGGAGATGGTTTGTGCTGCAGTGACAGCAGCAGCTGTGGCAGCCTCAGCTAGGTTGTTCTGGACATTGGCAAACTGGCCCTGGAGGTGCTGGTTCTGGAGTTGCAGCTGTTGGAGCTGCTGCACTTGGCTGTTGAGCAAGGCTCGCAAGAAGGCACCACTTTCACCCAGAGTGCCCCAATATGCCTCAGGAAGTTGATTGGCCATGATTGGTGTGGAGGGTAATAGGGAAAGTGTTTATAAAGTGTGGGGTCATCTTATGAGCTTGATCTTCTGTGAGGGCTATGCTGAATGACGAGGCCACAACAACAAGATACTTAATAAGTGAGAGCTGATAAGAGATAATGCTGGTACAGCAGATATCCTCAGTCTATACACTTGTCACTGATAAATACATGGGACTCACCTGGTACAGCAGATATCCTCAGAGATCAAGCTGAGGAAACCGTGCTGCACCAGGCAAGGTCTTTATACTAGATGACACAAGGAATAGGAACCAAGATATGGGAACAATAGGGGAGAGATAGGAGAGTGCACCCTAACAGGCTGTGCTGATAGGGGCAATAAGAAAGGTACTAAAAATAGAAACTGAGTCATATGAACCCTGACAATCTCCTTCATCTCCATCCCCATCAACTCCACTTCCATCAACTCCACCTCTGTCAACCCCAAACTCCATTACTGTTCTCTCTATAAGTAGTTTCTTCTTATGGGTTACAACAAACCTCCTTCTTTATTATTGTTTAGTTTCAGTTCAGACTTGGGTCCAAACTCCTTTCCATGTTGTACTCCACATCCATCTTATTGTCTTATCATTTTAGTCTCAGCATTCAATTCTCCACATACTTATATGGGCTACTCTCTGTCTATTACAGTAGCTCATATATCAACTAAGATTTGCCCCATCAACTTCTTGGTTGCTAGCTTCTTGACAAGTACCTTCTTGACAAGTTGAACTCCAGATCCCTGATCCAACTCCATATTCTGAACTCCAAAATATTGGACTGACAATCTGAGGGGGCGCAACACACAAGTTGAAGCCAAGTCCACTTGATCCAACTCAATAGTATTGCTCCCACTCTGTCTCCGGTTGAACTGGAACAGTAAAGTCCCATCTCTCTCTTTACTAGCAGCCAAACTCTGGCCTTTTTCCATTGAACCCTGAGTTGTCCCAGACACTTAACAGAACTCCTTTTCATGTTGTACTCCATATCTGTCTTATCGTTTTAGTTTCAGCATTCAATTCTCCACATACTTATATGGGCTACTCTCTGTCTATTACAGTAGTTTGTATATCAACTAAGATTTGCCCCATCAACTTCTTGGTTGCTAGCTTCTTGACAAGTACCCTCTTGACAGGTTGAACTCCAGATCCTTGATCCAGCTCTGTACTCCAAAATATTGGACTGACAATCCGAGGGTACACAACACACAAGTTGAAGCCAAGTCCACTCAATCTGACTCAATAGTTATTGTCCCCACTCTGTCTCTGATTGAACTGGAACAGTAAAGTCCCCTCCCTTTCACCACTAGCAGCTGAACTCCTGTTTTGGAACCCGCAAAATTATGGTGTTAGGGAAAACTCTAAATCACCACAATTCCATGAATGAACAGCTGAGAAGAATATCAAATCCTACTCCAGCACAACTCCAGAAACAATTTAACATTTGTACTTTGGTTACAATCCTTTGTATTGGTCAATGCAGACTATACGCAGAAAGGTAATACGTTTCTTAGCAGCAAGAAATGAATAAGACTTCCAGAGTCTAGAGTTCACGGACACTTAGGGGTCCAGATATTCCAAAAAGAGGGGAATGCACTTAGAGGCTAAAGGAAGTAGGTGGATGAATCCAACTGTCCAACCAGTGGCACTCTGAAGCAGGTAACAGCAATGTGTGAAGTAGTCTAGCAACTGCTTCACATGAGTTCAAGCTTCTAATGCTCTGCAAAGGCAGTACACACTAGTAACTTAAACAAGAGCACTAATGGCAGGACTATTGACAGACAATCTCACCCTGTAGATTCATAGTCACGTGAGGCAGATACTACACTCACACCCAAAGCAGGACAATCACTACTTTGAGTGCAATCAAGTACAGTTACACAACTGTAAAAGATCCTTGAACTGGTAATCAACAGTTACTGAGATAGAGGATGACACTGTATGTCACTCTAGTCACACTGGTGTGCAGAAGATGGGTAGAAGTGGTAGAATATGTTACTATTTCAAAGGCAGAATGACCTCCTTATATATTGTATTTACAGGAGCTGACTAATGCTTCTGGAATATTCTACCTATTAATAGATGGAAACTACTGGAAGGTTGTGGAAGGTAGAAGAAAGGGGTAGAATATTCCAAGCCAATCACAGGTTCTGATCACTGGACTAACACTGATCAGGAGCTGACCTGAGATGTGGCTATCCATGGCTGTGCAAACCAGTGCAGAAAACAGGGTGGACACCCTTCTTTTTGCCTGATCAGTGCCTAGTTCAGGGATCAGATCAGCTGATGGGTGATCAGATCAGGTGATTGCCTTGGAATATTCTACCCCTTTCCATAACATTCTAGCTGTTTCCTTCTATTATTAGATAGAACTTTCCAGAACCATTATTCAGCTCCTGATCAGTGTTAATGCAGTGATCAGCACCTGTGATTGGCTTGGAATATTCTACCCCTTTCTTCCACCTTCCAAAACCTTCCAGTAGTTTCCATCTATTAATAGGTAGAATATTCCAGAAGCATTAGTCAGCCCCTGTAAATACAATATATAAGAAGGTCATTCTGCCTCTGAAATAGTAACATATCCTACCACTTCTACCCATCTTCTGCACACCTGTTATGACTATATTCATTAACGTCCAGATCCCCGTCCGATCCACTCAGATCCCCACGTGTATGAAATCTATACTCCATTTGGAAACCACCACGTCTCCATCTACCTGTCCGATTGTCACCGCCAATTCCGCCCATCCATCTCCGGTTCCGATTAATGCATCAGCATCATAGGAACCTGGACATCTGTCCCCATTGCACTTGGACATACTCATGTAAGGCCGTTGGCCTTGGAGACCCATCACTGGAGTAATTATTATTAGATTTCAAAATATGTATTTAAGTTGCCCGACTGGGGACTTCATTCCCCAGTTTGAATCATGCCTAGTTCCTAAGTCTGATCCTAACTCTCTAAGTTGTACTCCATCTCCAAAATCTCAGACACTGGTATTAGTGAGGGCGCTGACGAGCCAGGACGCATCGAGGACGCATATCGAACCACTCTGACAGTTCAACTCCGCCAGCGTCTTTTCGTATCAACTTTTAAATAGCGCCGCAACTCCCTATCCACCTCAGTCTCTAATTCGAGCCATCGATTGTCACTCGTGTTTCATCGCCATCGATCATTATCAGCCTTCTATTCACACCAATCCTTTCATCATCATTCACATGGCTTCCCATTCTATTCCCCTCTCCAACATCACTTCTAATAATACGTCACACTGGTCTCTGGACACAGAGGACTATCAAAAATACGCCGAGCTCCATGGGCATGTTAAGCCACCTCCATGTGTCAAAATACTTCCAAAACTCTTTCAACGTCCAAGATCCCCACCATGTCTCTCTTATGCCATTGGCGATCCCATATTCTTTCACAATTCCGTTGAACCATATACATTCCTCGACATTTCACCTCTATATTGTAACACGGATAGAAGAGTCGAACGTGAGGTAGAATTTCAGTTGCCATCGCTGACCTATCCTCCCACTTCAATCCGACTCAGGTTACATTGTGTCAGGCAAAGGGACCAAATACTCTTGGAGCGGGATACCATATGGAGACGGATCACTAAGACAATAAGGAGTATTTGTTGTGGAAGCTGACTGAAGTCCTCATGTGACTCAGGGTCAATTAACCTTTGGAGCCGTAGGGAAGATGGTATTGGTGGACGTTTCTATTGTTCTTTTATATGACTCACCCCTGTTTCATCTTTTAATTCATTCATACACAACTTACTCATCCTTGTTCTATTTTTGGTTCTTTTATTACTCATCACCCCCTATTCTTACAAAGATTACCCCTATCTGTCGTTTCATTTCTCCATGATTTCCCCTTTAGTAGTTCAACTTCACACGCTTCGTCAGCTGGCTTGATCAGCATTTCTTGCATCATATCGCATCATTTGCTCCTCATATTGTGTCGTTGTCCCCCGGGGATTTGTATATAAAAGGGCGCTAGTCTTCGCCTTTGGAATCAATTAACAAGTTTTCAGCCAACGCTCTAAAGTCAAAGTCCACGCTCTAAGTCTACGCTCTACGCTCTACATCACAATCCATCATCTCTACACCGAGGTAAACACCTTGGTTCAACGATCAGATTTCCCTCCGCCACCGAGAGGTTGATTCTCCTGAAACCAGCTTTCGCGTACCTCCCAACCGGGCTCCGCATTGTCATCCAGTCACAGAGCACGATCAGCCATCGGGACCGACCTTTTGCTCCCATCCTCATCCAACCACAGAGCACTATCCCACTTCCCTGTTACGTACTCCTCGCCCTGATTGATCTTTGGAGTGCTGAACAACTGCGTTACACACCGTCTGCTTGCTAGGACCGTTGCGCGCAGGCTTATAGGATCTATTCCTTAAGCGAACCGACATAAGTGGCTGCCCCAGAGAGGCGCGTCAAAGACCATACAGGACGATTTGTCGACTGGCAGCTGGGAGATATCTAACTATTCCAACCTCTGAGTACGCTCTACACACCTGATCTCCCTTCAACATACGAGCATCACCTCCCCTTAATCTATTGCAATGGCTCAACCTAACCCCTCGATACCTTCCTCCACATGTTCCAAACTCGACTTTCCTATCCCTCACTCTCGAAATGCACCAAAATATTTTACCGGGCAATACGACGAAATTGATCGATTCCTCAAGGAGTTTGAATCACTCGCACAGGCCTACAACCTCAGTAACGATGATTGGTTTGAACTTATTACTCGTCATGTCAAGAAATCCATTCGGGAGACAATTGAAGGACTAGAGGAGTATACGGCAAAGGAATGGAAACCTTTTGCTGACACCCTTCGGAAACTCTTCGATCATGTCAAGACTGAGAAGCGCTTCAAAGAGAAAGACCTCGTCAAGTTCATTTCCAAAGCTCGTAGCCATCGTATTCGCAGTCTCTCCGATTTCCACAAGTACCAGCGGAAGTTCGCTCGGATCGGTGGATGGCTGTATCAGAACAAGAAGATTACGATTGAGGAGTACCGGAAGTATTTCTGGAAGGGAATCCCTCGATCTACGCAGAAGAAGCTCGAAGATCGAATGCTTCAGGAGAACCCCAGACTCACACGTTCCACCCCTTTCCCCATTGATATTATTGTTGCAGCAGCTGAGCATGTCTTCGATATCTCATGTTTCTATGATGAGGACTCGGATGACTCCTCCGCTTCAGAAGATGATTCTGATGATTCTGACTCAGATAATCACGACGATGACTCCGATGACAGCAGCAACAGCACTGATGAAGACGTCAGAAGGACGAAGTATACTTCCAAGGGGAAAGCAAAGGAGAAAGCCCATGGCAAGCGTACCAAGGACGTGCAGAAGAAATCAAAGACGGTAGCAGAACCCACCCAGAAGGATGCAGATGAAGTCGCCGACCTGATCGACAAACTCCAGAGAATGAATCTAAATGACCCATCGTATGCCTCCCTATATTTTCGAATTGTCACGAAAGCACCCAGTACTGCCAGCATTCTTACCATCCCCCCCAAACGTCCAAGTGACAGTATCATTAGAACCAGCACCACTCGCGCAAGTCCCAACCAGACGTCTAATGGTAGCCCATATGAATGTTATTTTTGCAGAGAACAAGGACACTCAACAAAGCGATGCCTACAAGCTGACACAATGATTAAGGCAGGAACCATAATACGCACATCTGAAGGACGCATAGCATGGTCTGATGGAACTAATATCCTTCGAAATGGCACAGAAACAATCTTGAATGCGATCAACCGAGAACTGGCTTTCCGGAGCAGAGTTAATGTAGACCGACCTACTTCTGCAACCAATCTCATACTCGGACGTTACAACCACAGCAGCATTTCGTCTGACGATGAGGATGAACAGGATATCTTAGGGAACGTATATGCGTCGGAGGTTTATCCAGCAGCAAGATCAAGAGATGAGCACCGTACGGAACGTTTGAAGAAGGTCAAATTTGAGGGAGTATATCCACCGCCATTGGAAAGGTCTCATAGGAATGAAGAATACGAGAAGGAGAACTCAGTTCCAAAGAAACCTACGGTTCCTAAACTTCCAAGGACCACTACACCGGCACCACCTTCTACACCAGCACCTATGCCACAGTCTTCTGTCGTACCACCATCATTTTCAACCCCAGCACCAGTTGTGACACCAGCTCCTTACATGTCGCCACCTGTTCGACAATCAGCTCCTATTCCAGATCCAGTACAAGCACCAGCGATTCCGGGACCTACCATTGTCCCCTACGATACAGCAGCATTACCTTTCGATCCAAACGATGATGATCAAATCATGGAAGATGTCAATGACTCAGATGTACCACAGTACGTTCCTCCTAGCATACCAGCTAAACAGTCGAGGGCTTGTCAGGGTTCAAATAAGTCATATTCTATTTTTAGTATTTTCTCTTGACACCCCTATCAGCGCAGCCTGTCAGGGTGCGTCTCCCCTATTTCATTGCCCCTATCACTTCCCCTATCTTTCCTCCCCTATTTTGGTTCTCCTATCCGTCTCCATCATTTAGTATAAAGACTTGCCTTGGTGCAGTGTGATCCCCTCAGCTTGATCTCTGAGGATATCCGCTGTACCAGGTAAGTCCCATGTATTTATCAGAAACAGCTGTATAGACTGAGGATATCCGCTGTACCAGGTAAGTCCCATGTATTTATCAGAAACAGCTGTATAGACTGAGGATATCCGCTGTACCAGCTGGCATTATTTCTTATCGGCTCTCACTTATTGAGTATCTTGTTGTTGTGGCCTCGTCATCAGCGTCGCCCTCACAGAAGATCAAGCTCATAAGACGACCCCACACCTCATAACACTTTCCCTATTAACTACTTCACCGATACCATGACCGATCAGCTCCCTGAAGCCTATTGGGACACTCTAGGTGAAAGTGGTGGCTTTCTGCGAGCGTTGTTCAACACCCAGGCGCAGCAGCTCCAGCAGCTGCAACTCCAGAACCAGCACCTCCAAAGCCAGTTCGCCAATGTCCAGAACAACCTAGCAGATGCTGCCACTGCTGCTGCCATTGCTGCAGCACAGACCATCTCTCAGACCACCTCATTTCCCACACCTTCTCCTACATCGTCATCCGTTCGCCCAATAAGGGCAGCTGAACCAGCCAAATTCAATGGAGATCGTGCAGAGACGGAAGGTTTCATTCACTCTATCAGGCTTGCCATTGCAGTCCAGCCTACATCTTTCCCAGATGAGCGGACCAAGATCCTCTATGCCCTCTCTTTTATGACAGGAGGTTCTGCTGAAGTATGGGCGCACAATGAGACACAGGCAGTCATTGACAGGACCTCACCGCTCTCCACCTTGGAGGAATTCATTAAGCAAGTGGAGAACGCTTTTGGGGACCCTGACCGCTCTCGAACAGCACGAACAAAGCTACACGATCTTAGGATGACACCTGGCATGTCAGCGGATGAATACACGGCACAGTTTGAGATACTAGCAGGAAGGACTGGGTTTAATGATGCAGCACTGGAAGATGCCTATGCCCGAGGGCTCCCTGCAATGATTCTTGACAAGATCCATGCACAGCCATCCCTCCCATCCGATCTCAAGGCATGGAAGGAAGCGGCCTGTCAAATTGACCGCAACCACCGTCGTCTTCTAGAAGTGAGACGTGCTCAGACTTCCCTCACTCCTGCCCGCTCTACCCCATCCCGCCCTCACAGCACTCCAGTCATCTCTGTACCAACTACCTTGGCAACCTCTAATGGTGCTGCACCTATGGATATTGACTCTAACCACCATCGCATTGAGACTCGGACGTGCTATAACTGTGGAAAGCGTGGCCATATATCCCCAGCATGCCCTGAACCACGCAAGGAACGTATCCGAGCTGATCTCACACAAACAGCAATTGCAGGCATGATATCAGAGTCAGTAGCAGCTGCACTGAAGGCCAAGGAAGAAGCGCAGAAGGCAGTAATTCCAAAGCAAGAGGAGAAGCAGGATTTTCAGGCCAGTCAGCAGTGAAGAGCATGCCCTGCCTGACAAACCAGTTTTCAGTTCTTGAATCATGTACTGTAGGGCTCACAAGCGATATGTTACACGCACACTCCCTTGTCCATCAGACTGAAACCAAAACAGCCATGCCTGAAAACCCTTCTCAACTTCCAGCTAAACATGATGACCCTCCTCGTCTCTACCTTCGATCTGCAGACATCCGTCGATGTACAAGAATTCCCATGAAAATCCACTCGGTAGACACTGGATACCCTCTAGCTGTGGATGCACTCCTCGATAGTGGTGCTACAGGAATGTTCATTGATGCAGAATATGTCAAAGCAGAGAAACTTCGAACACGCCCTCTACCACGTGCCATACCTGTTTATAACATTGATGGGACCCCAAATGAAGCAGGTTCAATCAAGGAAGAAGTCGATCTCATCTGCACATATGGGACCCATACTGAACGTGCCACATTTTCAGTCACAAGCCTGGGAACCTTTGGGATAATTGTTGGGCACACCTGGCTTGTGAAGCACAACCCAGAGGTAGACTGGCGTACAGGAAAGGTACAGATGACTCGCTGCCCTGATTCATGTGGAGAAGTACCAGAACACAAAGAGCATTCGCTTGGTACAACTCCTTCAAATGGCAAGAACTCACACGGGCAACCCCAATACGAGGGAGACCGAACATTTGTTATCTTTGTAGAAGAAGACTTGGAGAATATCTATGCTGGTTCAACAGTTTCTCAACAGCTCGCACAGAAGGCTGCAGAATCCACTCCAGTCAAAACCTTTGAGGAGATTGTCCCAAAGGCGTACTGGGGATTTAAGGATGTTTTTGCAAAGGAGTCCTTTGACCAACTTCCACCTCGAAAACTGTGGGACCACGCTATTGAACTCACTCCAGGAGCACAACCCTTCAGCACAAAGGTCTATCCAATGTCCCCAAATGAGCAGAAGGAGTTGGACGCATTCCTTGAGGAGAACCTACGGAATCATCGTATACGTCCTTCCAAGTCACCCATGGCATCCCCTGTCTTTTTTGTGAAGAAGAAGGACGGTAATCTTCGTTTTGTGCAAGACTACCGCAAGCTGAATGATATCACAATCAAGAACGCCTACCCACTACCCCTGGTACCAGACATCATGAATAAAATTGCCGCAGCCAATGCCAAGTACTTTACCAAGCTTGACATCCGATGGGGATATAACAATGTGCGGATTAAAGAGGGCGATGAGTGGAAGGCAGCCTTTCGAACCAATCGTGGTCTATTTGAACCCCTGGTCATGTTCTTTGGTCTCACAAACAGCCCAGCAACCTTTCAGACGATGATGAATGGCATTTTCAAGGAGCTCATTGACGATGGCACTATGGTAGTGTTCATGGACGACATCCTCATTTTCACTGAATCCCTAGAACAACACCACACGATCGTGCAATCTGTCCTTGAAATTCTTTGGGCCAACCACCTGTACCTCAAACCAGAGAAATGCATTTTCTCGCAACAGAAGGTAGATTATCTTGGATTGATTCTCTCACAGGGACAGGTAGCTATGGACCCAGTTAAGGTGGCTGGAGTCAGGGACTGGCCCACACCGCGCAATGTGACAGAAGTCAAATCCTTCCTGGGTTTCATCAATTTCTATCGTCGCTTCATTGAGGACTTCTCACATATCGCAAAGCCTCTGAATCGGTTAACAAAGGCAGATACACAGTGGTCCTGGATACCTGATGGCCCAGAACAAGAAGCCTTTGATAAACTCAAGCGGCTTGTCACGTCAACTCCAATCCTTGTCCTCCCAGATCAAACCAAGCATTTTCGACTAGAGACAGATGCTTCAGCATATGCAACAGGTGCTGTTCTATCTCAACTCTGTGACGATGAGAAATGGAGGCCGGTAGGTTTTGTATCCAAGAGCCTTTCAGATGCAGAGCGCAACTATGCCATCCATGATAAGGAATTGCTCTCAGTCATCCGTGGACTAGAAGAATGGCGCCACATCTTGGAAGGGACCAAATACAAGATTGAAATCCTTAACGACCATCAAAACCTCACATATTTCCGTACAGCTCAAAATCTCAATCGTCGACAAGCTCGCTGGTCACTATACCTTTCTCGTTTTGACTTTGAACTGATCCACCGTCCTGGACGACATTCAGCCAAACCTGATGCCCTCTCACGACGTGTAGATCATAAGCAGGGGGAGGAAGATAACCAGAACCAGATTCTTCTTGGCCCTGAGCTGTTCCACATTGATGCGACATCCACCTATCCAGGGCCAGAAGCTCAAATGATCACAGGAGAAGGAGACATATTCCTGGAACGTGTGCGGAATTGCACCAACAGAGATGAAAAGGTTGTAAAGGCTCTTAAGGAACTTGGCCCCTCTCGGAATTTACGAGGACAGGAATGGACCGAGGAGAATGGACTCGTCCTCTATCGTGGCAAGGTATATGTCCCTCTTGACCCAAAATTGCGCCATGACATTGTAAGGGCACACCACGATACTCACATTACAGGTCACCCTGGTCGCTGGAGAACAACAGAACTTGTATCCCGCAGCTACTGGTGGCCTGGATTTGGACGATACATTGCCAAATACGTCAAGGGATGTGACCTCTGCAATCGGACAAAAACTTTCCCTGCTCCTCCTATGGGTAAACTCCTGCCTAATCGTGTCCCAGATCGGAGGTGGCAAGTGATATCTGTTGACCTTATTGTAGAACTACCCATCAGCCATGGCTATGATGCACTCCTTGTCGTTGTGGACCGTCTTTCCAAACGAGCACATGTTATCCCTACCACCTCTGACATCAACTCCATAGGAGTTGCACGACTTTTCCGAGACCATGTGTGGAAACACCACGGCCTTCCTGAGGAGATCATCAGTGACCGTGGCACCCAGTTTGTCTCTCAATTTATGCGTGAGCTCAATAAGCTTTTGGGGATCAAGGTTGCAGCATCCACAGCATATCATCCACAAACCGATGGTCAGACGGAAAGGGTCAATCAAGAAATTGAACAATACTTGAGGCTTTTCGTCAATCAGCGCCAGGATGACTGGATTGAGTGGGTTCCTCTTGCCGAATTCACATACAACAACCGCATCCACTCCTCCACGCAATCAAACCCCTTCATGCTTGATACAGGCCAACACCCAAGGCTTGGGTTAGAGCCAATCCGAGAGACACGACTTGAAGCACTGGAAGAATTCACTGAGCGTATGGAGACAGCCACCACTGAGGCTCGCTCCGCCCTGGAAAAGGCAGCAGATGATATGGCACGATTCTATGATGCCCATCGGCAAGCAGCCCCAGTATACAAACTTGGTGACAAGGTCTGGCTCAATGCACAAAATATCACCACCACCCGTCCAACCAAGAAACTTGATCACAAATGGTTAGGACCGTATGTGATTAATAAAGTGGTCTCACGAAATGCCTATGGCCTACGACTTCCCCAAATCTTTGGCCGCACTCATCCAGTGTTCTCTGTTGTCTTACTCCGTCCTTATGAAAAGGATCCCATCCCTGAACGCCAGTCATCTCCTCCACCACCTCCAGTCATTCGAGATGGAGTACAGGAATACGAAGTTGAGAAGATCCTTGACAGCAGAGTTTTCCGAGGAAGACTGGAATACCTGGTGCGTTGGAAGGGCTATGGAGCTGCTGTCGACCTCTGGATCCCAGCTAAGGATGCCAGTGGGGCTAGAAGGCGCATTGCAGACTTCCATCAGGAAAATCCTGAAGCCCCAAGGCGTATTTCGGCAGCCACCTATGCGGCTCTTCCCTTCAGACGCTTTGAGAACTTCACAGAACCTCCCAAACAGGTCCTCTTTGATTGGACAGCTGGCAGGAACCCAACACGTGGTATTGGACACATTTCAGAGCCGCAGAATAGGCACAGTGAAGCTTAGCGCTCACCAAATTCATCCATGCCGAAATTCCACTAACTGTATATAAGCCAGTGAATCCACTTCCCCTTCCTCAGTAAAACCATCATCGTTCACTACCCAACCCACCATGCCTTACCAGTCTGAATCCACCACTCTACGCTCACTCCGTTCCTACCCCTCAATCACTTGGTCAGTTGACTCAAGGGATACTGCACGTGCTGTAGAGGATTATAACCTCCCATCTCCACCTCCACAAGTTCATTTCCCCTTCTGGCATCGTAATCCATCCAGACGCCAGACATACTACATCGGGGACCCTCTATTCATCGGCAACTATGACATACCATATGCCTTCCAAGGGCTCGCCGGTAAAGTCACCTATGAGGGAGGGGAGATGATACTTGGGGCAGTTTTCAGCACGAACAATCCCATATCCCCTGGAGAGTTCACCATCCCACTTTACCCCAAGGCAGAGAAGAGTCACCATCAACACTCGTCATGGGCTCTACTTTGGCAGAGAGTGAGAAGGGACCTTGCAGAGTGCTTCAGGGTGTGTCTCTCTTGAGATGGATGGGACGATAGTGCATATCGAGACGACATGCATTAAGAGGGAGGTGATGTCAGGGTTCAAATAAGTCATATTCTATTTTTAGTATTTTCTCTTGACACCCCTATCAGCGCAGCCTGTCAGGGTGCGTCTCCCATATTTCATTGCCCCTATCACTTCCCTATCTTTCCTCCCTATCTTGGTTCTCCTATCCGTCTCCATCATTTAGTATAAAGACTTGCCTTGGTGCAGTGTGATCCCCTCAGCTTGATCTCTGAGGATATCCGCTGTACCAGGTAAGTCCCATGTATTTATCAGAAACAGCTGTATAGACTGAGGATATCCGCTGTACCAGCTGGCATTATTTCTTATCGGCTCTCACTTATTGAGTATCTTGTTGTTGTGGCCTCGTCATCAGCGTCGCCCTCACAGGGCTAGGAAATCCGTACCGCCAACTATCCCTACTACATCTGCAAAACCAGTCAAACCGGCAATCAAACCGAAGCTTCCCAAGACACCTAAAACTCTTCCAAAGATTCTCCCACGACCTCCTTCTGCTACGATTCCAGCATCTGCCAAGCTTCAATCTCAGTGTCACAAGGATTTCGACACCGATCAATTTTTCCAGAAGATATGCGATACACCCATTACTATCACTATTTCAGAAGCCCTCGGATCATCCCCACTCATGGCCAAACGTATGCGGGAGTATTTGCAGCTAACTAGAGTCTCTCAGACCAACCAGATTGGAGAAGTCCATTCCATGGGATCGACAGCATCTTATCACCCCCATGACGCACGTCTCATTTCCATCAGGATGACATTAGAGGACAAGTATACTGTCGACACTATTATTGATTGTGGATCCGAACTTGACATTATCAACAAGAGGACGTGTATCCAATGCAACATTCCAATCGACACTACTCCATTCATGTCTATGCGAGATGCTGGTCAACATGAAACTCCGATGGAAGGACGCTGCCATAATGTTACTCTCACGGCAGGCAATCTTGTAACCCTTACAGACCTTTGGGTTGGTGGAAAGGTTCCGTTCTCACTGTTATTAGGTCGACCTTGGCAGTGACGAAACCGCATTTCTATTGATGAAAGAGAGACAGGGACATGGCTCTGCCGACGGGACCCTAATGATAGGAAGATATGGGAAACATGCGTCATTCCAGCTAAGCATGCAGAAGACTTTTTCGGTACCTTTCAGAACCATTTTTTTGGCCGAGATTACCCCTCTCCAGATTCGCTTCTAGCACAAATGACGATCAGATCAGCCCAGCAACTGGAAGAAGTGGAGACAGACGAGGACATCACCTAGACAAGTCGACCTCTTTTGTCCGGAATGACATTAAACTACCACCCGATACCCAATTTCACCATTCTTTAATTCCAAATTCCCCATCTAACTCTCTTCGAAAACTTCCTATTCCTATTTCCTCAGCCGTCACAAGAAAACGATACAAACCAGTTGATCAAAGAATTCGCCCCGTTCCAGCTACGTTTCCAGAAGAAGCTCGTGTAACAAGAAAATTCCCAGAAGATCCCCTTTTATCCCTTATTCCCCTTTCGCCTCATCCTCCAGAATTCACCCCCACTCCCAAACTCACCCAAGAACGCCTTAATATTCTAAAAATTAATCCAGAAGGTTTCTTATGGCCAGAAGAAGAGAAGTTGTTTATTATGGCACTCGCTAATAATCAGGAAGTCCTAGCTTTTATTGAAGAAGAACGCGGAACCCTTCGACAGGATTATTTCTCGGATTATATTATCCCAGTTATCGAGCATGTCCCTTGGACAGATCGACAAATCCCTATACCCCCAGCACTGGTTGACGATGTTGTCCAGATCATTCGAACAAAGCTTAACATTGGAGTTTTTGAGCCAAGCCAAGGATCGTATCGATCATCCATGTTTTGTGTGCCTAAAAGTGATGGCAGACTGCGAAACGTGATTGACCTCAGATCGCTTAACAGTATTACGATCAAAGATGCTGGACTCCCTCCAAACCTGGACGCTTTCGTGGAACCATTTGCAGCACATTCCATCTACTCCAGTTTCGATCTTCTATCTGGTTATGATGCCAGGATCATTCATCCCAAGAGTCGAGACCTTACATCCTTTCAGACGCCACTGGGACTGCTACGTTATCGTGTTCTTCCTATGGGATACACTAATGCTGTTGCGGAATTTCAGAACTGCACTACGTTCATTCTTCAGGATGAAATTCCTCATAATGTCGGTGTCATGATGGACGATATAGGAATCAAAGGTCCACCCACACGATATGAATTGCCAGATGGATCATACGAAACCATACCAGAAAACCCAGGAATCAGACGTTTCGTATGGGAACATGCCATTGTGGTCAATCGAGTCTTACATCGCATCGCACATGCTGGAGCCACGATTTCTCCAAAGAAGTCTCAAGTTGCTCGACCCGAAGTGACCCTAGTTGGCCAAAGGCTTACATATGAAGGACGACTCCCAGATCCATCACGTGTCTCCAAGATTCAAACATGGCCTTCTCCAACAAATACGACACATGTCAGAGGATTTTTAGGACTTTGTGGCACAATGCGCATATGGATCGAGAAGTACTCTGAGCTTGCACGTCCACTGACAGAACTACTCCGAAAAGATGTACCATTCGAGTGGAACGAGTCACACCAAAAAGCCATGGACATTCTCAAGGAAGCGGTTGCAACATCACCAGCTCTTATTGCAATCGATTACAAGTCTGGACAGCCCGTTATCCTAGCCATTGACACATCCTCCATTGCCATTGGATATATCATTTACCACATTGATTCCCAAAATCATCGACGCCCCGTACGATTCGGTTCTATTCCAGTCAACGATCGAGAAGCACGTTACAGTCAATCCAAGCTAGAACTGTTCGGTCTCTATCGTGCCCTTCGACAAAATCGTTTGCACCTCACGGGTGTCAAGAACCTCTACATCGAAGTTGATGCGAAGTACATAAAGGACATGATTAATAATCCTGACCTTCAGCCAAATGCGACACTAAATCGTTGGATTGCAGGCATCCTTCTTTTCGACTTCACTCTCGTTCACGTACCAGCTTCACAGCACAAAGGACCAGATGCTCTTTCACGTCGGCCTGTTACAGAAGAGGACTCTGAGGTAGAGGAAGATGAAGAAGATGACTGGTTTGAAGAAGCTTATCACATTCATTCACGATCAGGAGAAGATTGGACAGCACTATACGGATCACCTCAAAGAGGAGGGTGGCATAACGTCTTTCAAGCTTATGGTGTCAGACACTCTGACGAGCTGTTACACCAGATCTACCAGTTCCTTTCTAATCTCCAGCTTCCTGCATTTGCCAACAGCATGCAAAGGAAAGCATTCCTTGACAAGAAAGCGCGATATTATTTTCTCAAAAATGACAAGATGTGGAAGCGTACTGCGACTCGACCTCTCCAAGTTATCCTTGATCCCAAGAGACGTACTCAAATTATTCGACTCTCACATGACAACTTAGGACATCGAGGAGCTTATTCAACTGCCAAGACCATTTCACTTCGATTTTGGTGGCCATCATACGTCAAAGATGTCAAACACTTTGTTCGCACATGCCATCAGTGTCAAATTCGCTCCACATTCAAAGTTCATATTCCACCTACTATTTCGACTCCAGCCACTTTATTCACGAAGGTTTATCTGGACATTATGTTGATGCCCAAGGTTCACGGGTACCGGTACATTGTTGCTGCTCGAGATGACCTTTCAGGAGCTGCAGAAGGACGGAAACTGAAGAAGGCCTCAGCATGTGCTGTCTCTCAATTTATATTCGAGGAACTCATCTGCCGTTATGGGAGCATTGCAGAGATTGTGACAGACAATGGTTCAGAAGCCAAAGGTGCAACAGAAGAACTGCTTCGACGCTATGGAATTCCACAGATTCGGATATCACCCTACAATTCACGAGCCAATGGAGTTGTCGAAAGGGGACATTTCACGATTCGAGAAGCCCTAGTCAAGGCATGCGAAGGAAACATATCCAAATGGCCAGACCTAGTCCATCATGCATTCTTTGCTGATCGTGTTACAATCAGGAAAGCCACCGGATTTTCGCCATATTATCTTCTCTATGGAATCGACCCCGTCCTTCCCCTCGATCTTTTCGAAGCCACTTATCTCGTATCAGGGTTTAAGAAGAATCTTCCCACACATGAACTCCTTGCACTTCGAATTCGTCAGCTAGTCAAGCATGATACCGACGTCCACAAAGCGGCAGACACTTTGCACCAGTCACGATTAAAGAGCAAACTCGAATTTGAGCGACGTTACCAGCACCGATTATGGAAGGGAGAGCACAAGCCAGGAGATTTGGTATTAGTACGGAACTCTAGAGTTGAGAAGGAATTGGATCGGAAGACGAAACCACGTTACCTCGGACCATTCGAAGTCGTGCGACGTACTGCAGGAGGATCATATGTCTTGAAGGAACTAGATGGGACGATTTCGAAAAGAGGAGTTGCATCATTCCGCCTTCTACCTTACCACTCTCGAGATGGAAAACCTCTCTCTCCTGATAAGCTTCCTTTGGATGAACCTGATGATGCATCTGATGATGATTCTGATGAAGAATTAGTTGACTGAGGACAGTCAAATTTTAAGAGAAGGGTGGATGACGAGCCAGGACGCATCGAGGACGCATATCGAACCACTCTGACAGTTCAACTCCGCCAGCGTCTTTTCGTATCAACTTTTAAATAGCGCCGCAACTCCCTATCCACCTCAGTCTCTAATTCGAGCCATCGATTGTCACTCGTGTTTCATCGCCATCGATCATTATCAGCCTTCTATTCACACCAATCCTTTCATCATCATTCACATGGCTTCCCATTCTATTCCCCTCTCCAACATCACTTCTAATAATATGTCACACTGGTCTCTGGACACAGAGGACTATCAAAAATACGCCGAGCTCCATGGGCATGTTAAGCCACCTCCATGTGTCAAAATACTTCCAAAACTCTTTCAACGTCCAAGATCCCCACCATGTCTCTCTTATGCCATTGGCGATCCCATATTCTTTCACAATTCCGTTGAACCATATACATTCCTCGACATTTCACCTCTATATTGTAACACGGATAGAAGAGTCGAACGTGAGGTAGAATTTCAGTTGCCATCGCTGACCTATCCTCCCACTTCAATCCGACTCAGGTTACATTGTGTCAGGCAAAGGGACCAAATACTCTTGGAGCGGGATACCATATGGAGACGGATCACTAAGACAATAAGGAGTATTTGTTGTGGAAGCTGACTGAAGTCCTCATGTGACTCAGGGTCAATTAACCTTTGGAGCCGTAGGGAAGATGGTATTGGTGGACGTTTCTATTGTTCTTTTATATGACTCACCCCTGTTTCATCTTTTAATTCATTCATACACAACTTACTCATCCTTGTTCTATTTTTGGTTCTTTTATTACTCATCACCCCTATTCTTACAAAGATTACCCCTATCTGTCGTTTCATTTCTCCATGATTTCCCCTTTAGTAGTTCAACTTCACACGCTTCGTCAGCTGGCTTGATCAGCATTTCTTGCATCATATCGCATCATTTGCTCCTCATATTGTGTCGTTGTCCCCCGGGGATTTGTATATAAAAGGGCGCTAGTCTTCGCCTTTGGAATCAATTAACAAGTTTTCAGCCAACGCTCTAAAGTCAAAGTCCACGCTCTAAGTCTACGCTCTACGCTCTACATCACAATCCATCATCTCTACACCGAGGTAAACACCTTGGTTCAACGATCAGATTTCCCTCCGCCACCGAGAGGTTGATTCTCCTGAAACCAGCTTTCGCGTACCTCCCAACCGGGCTCCGCATTGTCATCCAGTCACAGAGCACGATCAGCCATCGGGACCGACCTTTTGCTCCCATCCTCATCCAACCACAGAGCACTATCCCACTTCCCTGTTACGTACTCCTCGCCCTGATTGATCTTTGGAGTGCTGAACAACTGCGTTACACACCGTCTGCTTGCTAGGACCGTTGCGCGCAGGCTTATAGGATCTATTCCTTAAGCGAACCGACAGCGCAGCACATAAGCTGAAGCCAAGTCCATTCCGACCCCCACAACATGCTCCGACTCTGACAAAACCTCCAACCCAATCTCCAACCCCCAATCGGACCTAGTGCGTAACAACACCAGTGTGACTAGAGTGACATACAGTGTCATCCTCTATCTCAGTAACTGTTGATTACCAGTTCAAGGATCTTTTACAGTTGTGTAACTGTACTTGATTGCACTCAAAGTAGTGATTGTCCTGCTTTGGGTGTGAGTGTAGTATCTGCCTCACGTGACTATGAATCTACAGGGTGAGATTGTCTGTCAATAGTCCTGCCATTAGTGCTCTTGTTTAAGTTACTAGTGTGTACTGCCTTTGCAGAGCATTAGAAGCTTGAACTCATGTGAAGCAGTTGCTAGACTACTTCACACATTGCTGTTACCTGCTTCAGAGTGCCACTGGTTGGACAGTTGGATTCATCCACCTACTTCCTTTAGCCTCTAAGTGCATTCCCCTCTTTTTGGAATATCTGGACCCCTAAGTGTCCGTGAACTCTAGACTCTGGAAGTCTTATTCATTTCTTGCTGCTAAGAAACGTATTACCTTTCTGCGTATAGTCTGCATTGACCAATACAAAGGATTGTAACCAAAGTACAAATGTTAAATTGTTTCTGGAGTTGTGCTGGAGTAGGATTTGATATTCTTCTCAGCTGTTCATTCATGGAATTGTGGTGATTTAGAGTTTTCCCTAACACCATAATTTTGTGGGTTCCAAAACAGGTGATGATCTCCATGGAAAATAGTGCCCTGAGAGGCTGTGGTTGTCAGGTTACAGAATATTTATTGATCAGAGACATCTGAGCTTGAATTCAGGCCAAATGCCTGGTCCAAAGGTGGAGAGCCGGCTGTGTGAAGGTTTGTGGGCGCCTATGGGTCCACAACTGTAGCACAGCAGAAATAAATGATTCTGGGCCAAGTTCTGCATGGAATATTCCTGAAAAAATATAGAAAAATAGAGAATATTTGAATACATCCATTCCAGGTACAAGCACCAAATATATGCTGATATTTAGGAATGGAAAAGCAAAGTATAGCACATTGGTGCTGCATAAATAGGATTTGATAGGGAAAAGGTGGTTCCCATACAGATGCACCATTGGCCTCTTACAAGCACAAGGATGACCTGAAGGACATTGCAGCTGCCCTTACACTAGATCAGACAGGTACAGTTGCAGAGCTCTTGGCATGGTGTCAAATGCGTCTCACAGGCCATCCTGACCTTCAGTACAACCCTCACTTTGCTGAACTCTTTTCTATATGCCACCCTCACTTTCAAGGTGCCCAAGTTGCTGACACTACAAGTAATATGGATCCTAACTCTTTCCCTACCTGTCTAACCCCCTAGTGTATGTTCCCCCCTCTTTCTCCCCTCTCCCATCCCTCCCACCTCACTCTCCCTCCTCCCACCAATTCATGCGTCCCTCCTCTTTCCCTTCTCTCCCCCATGTACTCCCCCTTCCCTAGATTCACACATGTGATTTTTGGAATCAGACTATGTAATTTCACGTATTTTACATTTTTGGGAAATAAGTACGCCATGCCATGCGGCCAATCAAGGCTGCATGGTCTGAGTTTTAACACGGCTTGAAGCCGTGATTGTGCCGCAGTGACCATATGTGACGAATATGTGACAAAAGCGTGACGAATCCACCAGAAAAACGTGCATCTAGGTGGTTTCCCAGCGCATTCTTAAGTTTCAAAAGTATTTATCAATATAACTTGATATTATTGAAGCTGACATGTTCATACAAGGTTTTATCAGAAAAAACAAATCAATTCACACTGTTTTCGTTGTCTCAGGAGTCATTTAGTGATTTTGGTTAACTACCTGATGCCTGATAATATATTATACAACTTGGTTACAAAGGGCTCACGCGAAAACCGCAAGGATTTTCATGAGTTTTTATGTGGACATCGTCGACGACGGTGACGACGGTAGCGCATGCACGCACACGACGGGCGCACACGGCGGTGATGGCCGTTGGCGAGACGTGTCAGGGGCGGAGCGCGCTGGTGACGCAGTAAGAGTGACAAATGGACGGCCGGCTCCATCCGTTGCAAAGGTTTTCACCGTCGGATTTTATTTCTTCAAGTTGAACGCTATCTGCGATACTAAGTGTGGTATAGGAGCCTAGCTGTGAAACATACTTAGTTGAAACTGTCAGGCCAGCAGTCGCCTCTAAGTAGATTAGTCAGGGTGGGAACCCCAGGTGCTGGCCAGAGACAGTAAGTAGATTCTGTTACCAGAGCGTAAATCAAGGCGTAAATGAAGCCATAGTAAGTACACGCACGTCTCGTCTAACAAGGAGTATCTGATCGTACACTCTAAACCCTCGATAAGGGATAAATGAGGGAAAGGTGGGTATGTTGCTACCAATAATCTCCTTGGGTTGATGCAACTTCACGTCCCCAGCTTTTGACTTGAATATGTTGGCGACATACCGATATTACGATAATAAGGTGAGATTAATTATGTTTTCTTTAGTCTTGTATCATGTTCGAAGTGTTCTACTATGTGGGACGTCTACGATAGGAAGAGCCAGCTTACGATACGCTAATCATAGCCTTTTACTGTAACACTTCCGACTTATGCAGTCTGCCCTTCCCTGTCATTCGCCTCATGGTGACTCGTGGTTTTGTCCAGCAGGAACATTGTTTTGAGAATAGACAAGCTCAGGTTCAATCTGCGCGTCCAAGTGGCTATCAGCATGCTGGCTCTCCTCAGATAGTGAAGGGCTTTGATGATGTCGTCTACGCGGTAAATCTGTCTGATGTTCTGACACCAAAGAACGTTGCGAGCTCTCGTTAATCACAGGATATGGCTGGGCATAAGGTGCCGGTTGAATTGGCATGTGCGGGGGAGGCATATGGTGACTCTGCTGAGCATAATGCATAGATCGCTTAAAGAAGTCATGAGAAATTGTCACTGTGAGACGAAGATTCATGACGTACGCTGTGATCCCAGTGATCAAATGCGGCAGCGATAAAGGGTTCAAATGCGGCCAAATCCTCCGTCGTCGAGCGCAACGTTCGTAGTAACTGTTGCTTAATACATGGTGTATAAGACAAACCGACCAAAAGGGTTGACGCAAACATTTGCCCCGGAGTCGCGTGATCCTGAGGGATTGCAAAGGGTAGTGGCACTTGAGTCTGCTGAAGATTCGGGTCACTGGGATCAGCGAGCACGGCTTCATACTGTCCTATGAAGGGTTTTGTACTTCAGGCATGCCAGCTGGATGGGAAGGCTTACCTTGCTCGTTGATCGTGTATCCAATGGCTGTTTGTTCAATCCCCCCCCCCTCATTAACTGCTCCCCATGTTATTGGCAAGAAACCCCAAATACAAGAACGCGCGTACCAATGGCCATGCCCAGTTCCGCCATTCTTTTCGCTTTAACACTGGCACGGTGTTTGCGTTGTCTCTCACGCGCCGCTTCACGAATCCTTTGTTTTCTCTTGGCCTCTTCCAGTGGCAAGTTATCGAGAGAGATCCTCGTACCACCTCCTTTCCTTTTAGTGGATAGCAAGGCTGAATATGTGCACTCCTGGTTCTGTGAGTCCAGATTCGCGCCGGAAGTACTACCAGGCATTAGACCTATTGTCGAGCTGTCTTTGTGCCGCTGCCGTTTGTGAGATGGCCGCTCGCGACCTTGTTCTCGCTTATCCGGTATGGGTGCAATAATTTCGGAAGAATGCATCGAGTTTTCGCGTACTTGAGCCGATACAAACGTGGTAGAAAGGTCGTCATGACGGTTGGCGTCAGGATAGCTCATCGTGACCAGTGTGACGTTTCGTTGGCGGTACAAATTGACGCCCATGTGCCACACCTAATCCAAACACGACGCGGTACCGCGTCTAAAACCAACGACGACAATGGACGCCGAACTTCACAATTGTCTTGCTGAGACGCTTAATCCTGATCCCAATGTGCGTATCAAGGCCGAACTCCGACTTGGCGAACTATTGCCTCACCCCAGTCCGTAGTCTTAAAATCTGCCCCTTTGCCGAGTCTGACGCGATTGCTAGGTGCGGGTTCTGCACTGGCCTCCATTTTTTCTTCCCAGGATGTGGACATAGCCATGCGCCAGATGAGCCTTTATCATTTCATGTCTGATCGCTACTTGATAGCTTTGGGACTAGTACTCTGCGAGTGTCGTACTTCGAAAGTACGTCAAGGAGCACTGGTCGCCTTATTTTGCCTCATTCAAAGGGTCCGCTGCTCCACCAGAGGTTCTGAATATCAGAGTTTGTTTCCCTACCTAGCTGATCGCGGCGACAGGTCAAAGATGCCATTCGCAGCGCCATCTTTCATGCCTTATCCGACACTTCAAGCAAAGTTCGCTCTGCTGCAGCTAACGTCCTGGCTCTCATCGCCAATAGTGACTGGCCAGATCATTACCCAGATCTGTTGAGCAACCTTCTCGCTTTGCTGTCGTCGCCTTCCTCAGACGTAGTCCATGGGGCAATGCAAGTCTTCACCGAGTTTGTTAAGGACGATCTTACCGAAGACCAGATCCTTCCTGTTCTTCGCCAATTACTACCTACGTTGATGACCATCATTGGCAACCCTCAACATCATTCGGCCCCCACACGAGCACGAGCTATCTCTGTCTTTCGACAGTGTCTTTCCGTGTTGTACATGGTTAAAGAACAACATCCCAAGGCCATCAAGGAGGCCATTGATGCGATTCTCCCACAGTGGATCAATGCTTTCAAAGTCTTGCTTGATCGTGATCCCGCAGAAGACATGGTGACCGAGAGCAATTGGGATGCACTGCTCGTTCGCATGCAGGTCTTTAAGACCCTTGATACCATTCAAACAATTTTCAATGGTTCTCTGAGGAACTATGTGAGTGAGCTGCTTGACGTGGCCCTGCGGCACCTTCAGGCGCTCTTGCCAGCTTTTGAGAGCTATTATCTCGACCCATCCGCCTCGCCCCCAGTATCTGCAGACGATGAGGACGTGTCATTATCACGCTTGGCGTGTCCGATCATCGACTTCGTCTCAAACGTCGCTAGGGGTAGTGCTGCCCGATCGTGGTTTGAACCTACTCACCTAGAGCAGCTCACACACATCATCTTCCGCTGGATTCAAATGTCAGGCGAAGATGTGAGTCATGTGACTGTATTCATTCTACTCGATTTTAAGACCGCTCCTCAGGAAGATAATTGGGCAAACAATGCGAACGCGTTTGTGGCTCATGAGGATGATGAAAGCCAGGAGTATAGTCTCCGTGTGGCAGGTCTGGACCTCCTGGCTGTTGAGTGAACCATCGTTTGCCTTTTCATGCTGCCCTAACAATGATTCAGTGTCTATTGGACCGATATTCTACAACTGCTACTCGTGCATTACAGGGTGCCACACAGCAACTTGTAACCGAGTCCAACCAGGAGCGACAACGCGGCTCTTCAGAATGGTGTGCGATTCTCTATCAGGCCATTCTACTGTCTTACACATCACAGGTGGAGATCGCTGGAGGCGGCACTGGCTGCACTGGGTGCAAATGCCATGTCTGTGCTTGATACAATCGAGGATGAGGAATCCTGCAATAGACCAAAACCTTTCGACGTTGAATCTCTATTGACAAATGTTATTCCATCTCTACTCACATCGTCTGGTACGCAATCACTCACATCTTCGACTTGCCTTCTCTGATGTGACAATATGTAGAATGCCCTTTCCTACAAGGGCGAAGTTTTGTCTTTGCGAGCCAATACGCCAAACGCCTGCCAGTTGGCCTTGCGACCCAGTACATCAACGCAGCGGTGGAGGTCCTCGAGGCAAGTGAGGCCGGTGTACCCGTGAAGTTATCTGCAGTCAAAGCTATCCGAAAGTTCGTCCCCGATGTACAATTCCCTAACCAAGCCCTCATTCTTTCCGGACAGCTTTTGTGCGCAAGTGGAGGATAGCGTGATCATATCTCTCGCGCCTCGAATAATCAAGGACCTGGGCCCCTTTTTGCTAGTCACCTCTGAGGACACTCTGGTGCTTGTCTTAGAAACAATGAATGTGGTCGTCCAAATTGACGATGGAAAATGGTTGGAACCCGAGCTTGCCCAGCTGCTTTCACAAGCAGTCCTAGAGGTCTGGACCAAAAACATCAAAGGTGCGCGTATATATCCATGAAGAGGGCTCTCATTGCTGACCCTCGATCAGATCCCATTTTGCTTTCCATACTTGACGAACTCCTTACAGACCTGACACGCTCACCGAACGCAGAGGTATATCAGGCTGTGGTATCGCAATGTCTGCCTATCTTGTGTAATGCGCTTGCTCGGGCGAGGCCAGACGAATCGTGGATAGCGAGTTCCGCCATTGATCTCATGTCTAGCTTGGCGCGTGGCGCGTCATCTGGCGGCTTAGGCGAAGGTTTTTTTGCGACACTTGCGCCTATTCTTTTTAAGTGTATGAGGACGACCAATGACCAGGAGACCCTTGAGGTACATATTACATCTTGCCACCTAGAGTCTGTTAAATGATTATCTCTACAGAATGGCGTTGTCCTCTTGACGTTCATTGTGCGCAAAGACCCGGCACAGTTGCTCTCCTGGTCAGATGGTCAAGGACAAACCGGACTCTCTAATGTCCTAAATCTCATTGCTCGGTTCTTAAGCCCTACAGAGAACGAGTCAGGTGGCTTAGTCATTGGCGACCTCATAATTCACATTCTCCGAAATACAAATGACGCCGTACTGCCAGTGCTACCAGACCTTATGAGAGCTATGGTTAATCGGATGACCTCGGCGAAGACGGTTGGCTTAATTCAGGCATGCAAGCCATCGTGGTCAAGAAGCCGCAACTGATCGTTTCGCTGGCAGAGCCTTATAATTCCTTTTGCATTTATGATCCACACCCATCGAGACAATGTCATCGACGTTCTCGAATCATTTAATGTCGATGGCGTGGATCCACCGCAGACAGGGCTTGCGCTATTAATCGCAACATGGTCGGAGAATGCAGAGGCATTCCTGGGCCTATGGTCCCAACGAATTAGGTACGGTTCCATGTGAATGTTCCGAGATTTTTATTCAACAAATGAGCACAGTAATCTGGGTTTATGTTCGCTATTTCTTTCGGAACGGTCAATTTTGCAAAACATACAGGTAAAGGGCGATATGATCATCAAACCTCAGACTTCTGACAGTACGTTGTAACCCCCTTCAAGTCATCCACTTATTAAAGGTCTAATCGTCGGTAGTGATAATGACTCGCTCGCGCACGAAACAAAGTGAGCGTTGCTAGTTTAGTGTTTCTTATACCCACTCACATGCCGACATTGTAGCCCCTCATGAGTTCGAAATGATCCCATTTCCCGTCAAAGTAATCAAGCTTTTGTTACATGACTTGCATGCCGGCGGAGATGCGGCAGCTATCACTGCTCGGAACGGGGAAATAGATTCGGATGATGGGGTGGGTTTATTTGATGCTTGCGCCAGTCTTTGAACAAACTACCCCTTCGACAGGACTCGGAATGGGCAGACTCCGATGAAGGGGGTGAAAAGCTTATTCAAGGCCTGAAGCAAGAGGAGTTTGCATATCTTTCAGATATTTTAGGCAGCAAGACCGCTCACTTTGATGAAGACGAGAATGGCCTTGACGGTGGCCTCGACGACGAGGACTTAAAGCAGGATCCTGTGTCGACAATGGATATGAATGTATGACAGGTTCCCCTCCTTCACTGGATGATCCAATACTTTGACTTTCTGCTCATGCACAGGCTCACCTAATCTCGTTTTTGCAAGATTGTGCTCGGCGAAATGTGAATGGCTTTCATGTCATTGTAGATCGACTGAACGCCGAGGAAATGCTTGTCGTGCGGAGAGCGGTTGGGGTCAATTAGCAGCACAAAAGTAGAACACTTTAGATTCAGCAGGATTAATCGGCTTGGTACAAGTTCTCACGGAGGTTTATAACAAGGATAATGCCAACTTGGACCTCGTTCTGCTAGGCTGGACATGTAATACAATGACAGGAATACAAGTAGTATAGTGACCGTCCATAGGAACATTTGTCCTACAGGACGACGGGATTAAGTCGTGCAACAACTAGGAAAAGTCGGGATTTCCTTTGACTCACTTTCCTGACAATATTCGACAACCGTGACAAAATCACTTCTTGGTAGACTTCTCTGGAGTAGGATCTGGCGGCACACCCCACTCCGGGAGTCCTTCTGGACGTGGTATTCTGATGGATTCCCAATCCTCATTGCCTTTGGCTCGCAATTTCTAAAGCAGCTGTGATAAGGTCTTTAACCTCGAATAAAACCGATCACCCACGAAGTACTCTTCTCGAAGATCAATCTTCTTACGGTTCTTCTTCAGCTTCAGCTGCTCCTCTGCTGAAACCTTAAGCAATCATTTTAAAGGGTGTGGAAACAAAAAGACTCTTATTCTATGCCTTACCTCGTGCACTCTTCTAGCCTGCAGTTCATACCGTGTTTGAGTGAGCTGTTGCAATCCAAAAGACGCGGCAACTATCAAGAGTACAAATGGAATACCCAACCACGAAGGATGTTTGCGGATCGTGTGAAAAGCTTTATGCGGCTTGTGTGAAAATATTGACATCTAACGCTGCTTTCTGGCAGCAGTACTGTATGTTGTGGCCGTTTCGTATGACACACTAGTGATCGAGGGCGGCTTTGTAAGAGTTATAAGTTCGGACTTCGAGGCAACTTCGTACAACCAGTAGACCAGTCGTAACCAAGTATATAGTCGAGGTCCAGGGGACTCCTCTTTTTTTAGTGTACATGTATCTACCCTATCTACCTATATATGATAGATATGTTTTAGAGTTTAGTTTAGTTGGAGATTATCTATACTACCGTTCAGGACTCCGGTTTAGGCCGGCTCCTTACAGGCTTGCTCGTGACTCCGACTGCAATGCCTGGTTAGTCTCTTCAAAACACATTGCTTCGCGCAAACTCATTTTACAGTCACAGTCACAGTTGTACTGGGGGCCCAGTGGGGCGATGAGGGAAAGGGGAAACTCGTTGACATTCTGGCCGCTGAAGCTGATGTTTGTGCTCGGTGTGCTGGAGGGAACAATGCTGGGCATACCATCGTTGCCAACGCGGGGCCGGATAACGTGAAGACGACCTTTGACTTCCACTTGATTCCAAGCGGTTTGTGTTATCCACGTATCCCAGTGGAGTCGTGACCGATCAAGCATCACCAGGACTTGTCAACCCAGACTGTGTCGGACTGATAGGTTCCGGTGTTGTTGTGCACGTGCCTTCCTTTTTCGAAGAGCTCGGTGCTGTTCAAGGCAAAGGTCCGTGGCTATTCAAGTACCTAAGTCCTACTGTGATCTGATCTGTCTTAGGGCTGAACTGCGATGGCCGCCTCTTTGTCTCGAACCGAGCCCACTTAGTATTCGACTTCCATCAAGTCGTTGACGGCCTAAAGGAGGTGGAACTCGGTGGATCTAGGTATGTCAAACACGTGGGACCCGGTAGCCATTGTCTCAACCCTGCTAGCATTGGAACAACAAAGAAGGGAATAGGTCCAGCATACTCTGCGAAGGCTTCTCGCTCCGGCCTTCGCGTTCATCATTTGTTCGATCACGACGTGTTTGCGCAAAAGTTTCGAAAGATCGTAGAAGGTCGTTTCAAACGCTACGGTCATTTCGATTATGACACTGAAGGGGAGATTTTGAGGTACAAGGTACGCCTTAATAATCCACCACGGGGTTTTCCACACACCGTCTCGTGTAGGGACTTGCACAGCGGCTACGACCATACGTTATCGACAGTGTGACTTACCTCCACTCTGCCATTGCTTCTGGCAAACGTGTGCTTGTCGAAGGGGCTAATGCACTCATGCTGGATATTGATTATGGAACGTACCCCTTCGTCACGTCTTCTTCAACCTCTATCGGCGGTGTCTGCACTGGTCTCGGAATACCTCCAAAATTGATTGGCAAGACTATTGGTGTCGTTAAGGCATACACCACACGTGTTGGTGGTGGTCCTTTTCCAACTGAACTCTTGGATGTGTGTTGCCTTGTTGAAAAAACGCATGTGCCGTGCTGATATTTCTCTTCCAATAGGAAATTGGTACCCACCTTCAAGAAGTCGGGCAAGAATATGGTACAACAACCGGCCGACGAAGACGCTGTGGTTGGCTCGATCTTGTTGTTCTTAAGCACTCATGTCTGATCAATGGCTACGACTCTATAAATATTACCAAGCTTGATGTTTTGGACTCTCTGGAAGAAATAAAAGTCGCCGTCGCTTACAAGGTCGATGGTGCTCAACTTGCTGGGTTCCCTGGTGCGCTTGTAGTCTGGTGCTGTCATGTAGTGATCACTAATCTGGCCGCATAGCTGATTTAGATGTCTTGTCACATGTTTCAGTGGAGTATATGGCTATACCTGGTTGGAAGACAAGCATACAGCAGGTAACTTCCATGGAAAGCCTCCCTGTCCAGTGTAAGAAATATCTTTCTTTCATAGAGGACTTTATTGGGGTCAAAGTGGAGTACATAGGCGTAGGACCTGGGCGCGAGAGTATGATTAGAGTATGACACTTCTCATATAAAGCTGGCCGGCTGTCAGCATTCATAGAACCGTTTGATCTTCTAGACAGCAGAGGCGTAGCAATATGTGGCAGTGTGTATGCATGTTTCCAGTTGACTTGAAATAGCATGTTGACTCATTGCTCTTTCCACTCCCTAATAATTACTCCTACTTCAGGAGAGCACAATCAACTTTGCCACCTCTCAACCCCAAACATACAGTTTATTGCACTTCCTGCCTTGACCCACCTTCCCCTGCACCCTGCACCTGAATCCGACTGCTCCTTCCTAGAGAGTCGGGGCAGCACTGAGGCAGCTGCCGTTGCTGGCATAGCGTTTCATTGCAAGGACCTGATAATATTGGGTCCACAGAGCCAGCGGTCGGGTCCTTTTAATCTTCACTGAGTCTGTCCAGCTGGCCAGGTCTGTCGATTCCTTGCCCGAACTTACATAGAATTCCTGTAACCAAGTTTGTGCAAGCCACCTAAACACATGCAGGATGGGAGAAGGATAACCAAATAACTTGATTAGAAGTTGGTGCTGTGCTTGTGTAACCCACAATTGATTGCGATGCCCCAGCGCCCCATATAGCGCATGAAGGTGAACTGCATTGCAACATGTGCTCGAAAGCGCCATACCCGGGCTCATCCGGAACACATGCCTGTTCGCCTAGCAAGCAGCCTTGATTGACAACAACAGCATTGGCTTCATATGTCTGCTGCTACGAGGCAGAGCCCGTCAATGCGGATTCCTTTAGACCTGTCATGATAAATGTTGTAACTGCCAGAAGGCTGAGGAAAGCGCCAAAGATTGATAATGGCATTGCATGCCAGGCGCGCGTCACTGGCCATCGAGGGCAAGCTCTCTCCAGATCGTGTATTTATGAAATGGTGGAGGGCTAATTGGAGAGCATCCCCTGCCCTACCTTTCACCTTTTAGACATGGCTCCCCGAAGACAGGTCCAACAGGTGCGCTGGCTCCCGAAAGTTCCCACAACTCATCATCGCTGATACTGGTTTCTGACGCTGTGGCCAACCCCCTCTCACCTATTCGCTTCCTCTGTTTATGCATCTGCCTTCCATATCCTATCAATTGTTATAAATTCGCAATCTAAATCCTCTATGATGGTGAATTTCCCTGGGTCCCAGGCTCCTGAAACTGAAGGCCTCCTCAGCGAGAACATAGCACACGCAGGTTCATCCCATCGCGAGGAGCCAGAGTTTGAGCAACAAGATACATATATAGCTATGGGACTCACCAGTCAAGACGCCGCAGAGGACGGAGTATTGGAGCTAACCTCATCGAAAGACCCCAACCACATGCAAATATCGAAGGCAGAGGGGCGTCAGGGGGATACTGTTGGCTTGGGATTGGTCGCTGGAGGTGCCACGGTATGGCCTGTGGGCAGTCCCCTTGGCAAGAAATTGACTTCGAATGCACCCCTAGCTCCTCGTTGTATTGACATGGGCCGCAGTGCTGGGAAATGATCCAAAAACCCTCGGCCTTTTTGCGTACCATCCGCCTCTGCAGTCACTTTCTATTGCGCTGTTAGCCTTTGGTGTGTAACATGTCGGTAGTTAGTGTATGATACCTTACGCTTCCTCAGGTGTTCTTACTCTTCAGCCGACAATGAGTCCCACAACAAAGAAAGCAGGGCTTCTCAAGCATCAGCTCATCATTCTTGGGTTGGCACTCCCATTTATTTGCGCCGGGGGACTTATTATCATCTGGAATAAAACTATTCACGAAGCCCCGCATTTCACTACATGGCACGGAACATTTGGAATAATTGCCATAGTATGCATGGTGCGTCCGCGAGTCGTGTAATATTACTAGGTTGAGAGTTAATGCGCATACTATCCCAAAGTTCATTCAAACGGCGCTTGGTGCAGGAAGTGTGTGGTTTGGTGGTGCTGCATTCGGTGGAGGAGCAAAAGCCAAAAGCGTGTGGAAATATCACCGGTCGGCCGCCTGTCTTCCTATGCATTGATCCCTGTTGATCTCGGCTGACTGTTGATTTGATCAGACTGTCCGGTTACGTGCTGTTTCCACTCCTCTTGATGACTGCAGTCATTGGTGGCGGATTCTCTCAGTGGATGATGGAAAGTACATCGCAAGTGACACGCATCTTCGGGTACGCGGTCGCTCCGATTGTAAGTGTGTCGCATGTACTCGGGTTGATCTGTGGGACGCTGACTCGTCATTGCGGATAGGCTATACTTATTGGGCTATGGAGCCGTGCGAGACTGTCAAAGATGAAATTCTAGAATGATAGACACAAATAATGTAGTACTGATGAAATTTGCTGTGCTTGGCAACTTGTTTAGATTTTGATGTGGAATCGCACACGCGCTGGATAAGGGAAACTTTTGGTCCCGCGAGCCTTCGACGCCACATCCAAGCTATTCCGTCGGGCATTTAGGACGCTGTGTAACCGCAGCTATATATGATGGTCAAATATTCGCAGTAGCGTCTTGGTGGTCGTCCGGAATTTGCCGCTGTACAGTCAACAAGCGACCGTAATGATAGTATATGTTCCTTGACGCGCAAATTTGCTTTCCTTCCTTTAAATCTGCTTCTGACCACCATCATCCGCATGGCCGCCTCCCCTGTACTCCCTCACAGTCCGCGTCCTCCCACCTGTCCCAATACACGTGCCAGCTCTTCTATCGGACACGGTACACGTCCTCTTTCCCGCCAGCCGAGCTCAAATATTCCGACCCAACATCAACGACGTCCAGACAGCAGCGGTTACGGCCAGGGGCCGACGTCTCGATTCTATAGAGATGAGGATGTGTACTCTCAGGACTTCTCGGACACCTCGAGCGATGCCGAGGGGGTATTTGCATTCGGCCCTCCGAACACGACCGAGCGGCAACCTGCTCCAGAACACCTTCAGAACGAGAGCCGACTGCTGACGTCTCTGCACCATTCCTCCCCTTATTCTGAAGATGCGCACACGCTGGTCGAGACTCCTGTACCTCTGGCTGCTGTTCTGGCTGGTCCAAGTCGTCTTAATTCCCAGGATCCAGTCGATCCTTGCATTGGGCAGTACAAGCATACAGTTCAACATACTGTTATACCATCTCGCCCTTCAAGCAGAGGTAGTCATCGTAAGACAAACAGCGACGTACGCATCGCCTTTTCAGACTCTGTTATTATAAGTGAGAAGGAAGTTGCAAAGAGCGTTATGACGGAGGCAAGTGAGAGTGTCATAGGTTTCGAGTTTGACGATTCAGGGAGCAGGGATGGCTCTAAAGAGTGCGTTGCTACATTTTCGGCAAGCTCCTTTTCGTTAACGGTGCTGCAGATGTGACATAGACATAGTTTGGACTGATCCAACAGAGAACTGTAAGCTTCTGGATTCACTGTCAACCTTACTTGAACCAACTCAGCTTTTCCTCAAGCACCATATCCTGAAGTCCGCGCCAGCGTCTCCAACATCGATGAGCCATCGATGCCTGTGTTAACATTCCGGATGTGGACAATCGGGCTCACTCTCTGCGCAGTATCTGCCGGCTTGAACACCTTTTTCAATTTTCGCTTCCCGGCCCCATATATCGTCCCTCTTGTACTCTTATTGATTTCTTATCCGATTGGCAAGCTTGCAGCATACATTCTCCCTATTACTAGATACCGTCTTCCGGTCTGGCTAGGCTCCCATGAGGTCAGTTTCAATCCTGGTCCTTGGAACATCAAAGAAGTGCGTGGTTACGGTGTCAAACAACTTTTCGTTAATTCACTCCAACTACCTGCAGCATGTTTGCGTGTTTTTGATGGCAAACGTCTCCGTGAACCCAGCGTACGCAATGAACACGATCGTTGTGTCAGAGCTGTTTTACGATGTTAAACTTGGACTTGGGTACGCCACTAGAGTATTTCGGATAACTGTACTGTCATCTAGAAACCATGTCTGTCTTTTGTGCAGTTTCAATCTAACACTAGTCCTCGCTACGCAACTTACGGGGTTTGGCATTGCTGGCCTCGCAAGACGGTTCCTCGTATGGCCGGCGAGTATGGTTTGGCCACAGAATCTCGTCGCATGTACGCTTTTGAACACGCTTCACGCTGAGGAGGATGGTCAGAGCGGTGGGATCACTCGCTACAAGTTTTTCATGATTGCAGCTGTGACAGCGTTTTTTTATTATTTTCTGCCGGGTGCGTCTTTCAATCTTTCGGTCAAGTCGAGCCCCACGAATGAATGCGTCATCCTCACCTCCAGGCTTCCTGTTCCAGGCGCTCTCCATGTTCAGCTATGTTTGCTGGATGGCGCCGAACAACGTCGTTGTGAACCAGCTCTTCGGCGTGCGCTCGGGATTAGGATTTGGTGTCTTAACATTTGATTGGAGTCAGATCAGTTTCATTGGCAGTCCACTCATGGTACCTTGGTGGGCCCAGGTTCATGTAATTATTGGTTTTATCCTTTTCTATTGGGCAAGTGTTTTCCTCAGGGTTTAGCTCTCATATTCAATTTGAACTCTTACACTTTAGATCGTTGCCCCACTACTTTATTATAAAAACGTTTGTTCATTCATCTCATCATGACTTGCTGTGACAGGCTTATTGGCAGTTTGTTAGGTTTGGAAGCTTGCGCACCTCCCCATGGCCTCCAACGACCCTTTTGATAACACAGGCAACCCGTACAACATCACACGTGTCATGACTGCCGAACATCATACGTTCAACATCACTGCTTACAACGAGTATTCCCCGCTTTACCTTCCAGCAACGTACATCATAACATATCTCCTCGCATTTGCACTCTCGACGTGCGTGATAGTGCATACTGTCTTGTATCATGGACGCGCTGTCGTGGATGGTATCATGCGTGTGCGTGTCGAGGAAGATGACATACACGCCAAGCTAATGCGGAACTACCCAGAGGGTAAGTCCGTGCTCTGAGTGGACCACTCGTGATCCTACGCAAATCCACAGTTCCTGACTGGTGGTATGCCACGTGCTTGGCATTCTTCTTTTCTGTGGCGGTCCTCGCAGTTAAAGTAAGGTGGATCATCGATTATGGAGGTTTCAACGTACCTATATGAATGTGTAGATCTGGCCAACGGGGACCCCCGTCTGGATGCTGGTTCTGGCAGTCCTTCTGCCAGTAATCTATGTACTGCCCTCGGGTTTCATCTATGCTGTTACTGGTCAAACGGTGATAGATTTCTTGCGATGTCGATTGTCAGTATTCTAAATATCGATCACAGATTTCCCTGAACCTTCTTGGAGAGATGATTCCAGGTAGTTAACGTGATCGCTATCTGCGCTCTCAACTGACGTGGGTGCCCAGGGACATTGCTTCCTGGTAATCCTCTGGCAAAGTAAGATTAACAGACATTGGTTATATGTGCGGAGCCCTAAGTCCATTAATATCGTTTCTCTGATGTAGCATGGTAAGTATGATATTCGTATTCCAGCAACTTTATTCTTACGTCATGATTCTCACAGATCTTCAAGGCATACTCTGTCCAATCTTTATCCGAGGCATTATCTTTCGTGCAGGATCTCAAGCTTGGCCATTATATAAAGACTCCGCCTCGTGCTAGCTTCATTGGTTCGTAGGATGGTGTCCATCCCTTCGCTATCAAAAAGTTTTAACGTAGCGCTTTGTAGTCCAGTTGGTTGCAACCATATTAGCAGGTTTTGTTCAAGTAGGAGTTAAGGAGTGGTTGTTCGCGAACGTCCACGACCTCTGTTCCCCAACCCAGAAAGACCTGCTAACCTGTCCACATAACGAGGTGCGATGGATTGCACTGATGGTTAACGTCAAAGTTGACCTATTACACTAGGTTTATTTCACGGCCAGTGCTGTTTGGTATGCACTCTGCCCTTTGCCCCCCCCCAACACTGAATGTGATGTCCTGCTTCTTTGTTTTCACAGGGGCCTGATCGGTCCCAGGCGTCAATTCGGAAAGAACTCAATCTATGGCCCTGAACTGTACGCGTTACTCTTCGGCGCTCTCATTCCCGTGCCATTTTGGCTCTGGCGGCGCCGATTCTCAGACAGTCGACTGCCGCACATCAACATACCTGTTCTCCTTAATGGTCCCTCATTTATTCCTCCGGGTATATTCATTGTTACCTCATTCATGATATGTTGGTGATCAACCGCTATTGCATAGCCACCGGCATCAATTATTCGTCGTGGTTTGCGGTCGGACTTGTGTTCCAGTATGTCATACGAACACGGCATTTTACTTGGTGGTCCAAGTTCAATTATGTGAGCTAGCTATTGTTTGCACTACTGTATCTTATGCACGATCACAGGTATTATCAGCTGCCTTAGATTCTGGCAAGTAGTACATAACCTACATTTTCGCTAATTATATTGACGATTGTGCTTGTTAGGTACTGTTCTGTCCATCTGCGCCGTGTTCCTGTTCCTGCAAGTGAGTCACCAAACCATTCCTATTCCCCAGTGCTTGCTAAGTTCCGGGTCAGTTTCCTGCTGGAGGTGTGACCTTGAATTGGATTGGAAACACAATTTTTACACGCACCGCCGACTGGAAAGTGCTGCCACTCATAACGCCCAGTGTTCCATCAGAACCGTTCTAATCCTGTCATTATTTGGGTCTTGTCTTTTTTCATGCATTCTTTTTGCTGCATTATTGTCATCATTGCATAGACATTCGATTTGTTGTGTTCATCATCAAAACAAGCTAGGCGTGGCATAAATTACTTGTAACTCGCTACATCAATGTACACTACTTATACGTGGAATGGCTGTGCACATAGGCCATCTCAGATTATATCTATGTGGAAGGCGGTTCTGTATGCGAAGGGGAAATAACTTCGCCCAAGAAACCGGGTATAAATCTATCAATGCGTTCCTGCGTCGCCGCCCACATCGATTTTTGTCTTTCGTCACGAACATCTGGATCGGTTGGTGGTATCAATATTTCGGAGGTGTTCATCACCAGCAAGACATTTTTTAGGGATTCTGGAATGGCCTCGTACTGTAGAAACATCTGAGCTTCACCCTGTCATCTAAATAGACAATGACTTACTAATTGGTCTCGTCTATCAATGTTCATGAACCTATCGAGAAGGTCTAGGATTTGTATCCAGAGCACCCTGATGTCTGATTTGCTCTGCGAAAGGCGCATCTCAAAATGTAAAAACACTTTGCAAAGCAACGCCGATGCCCGTAAACGGGTCTCTGGCATGCCTTGGGGATCGCGTTGGAAAATGTCCGGTTTAAGCAATTCATCCAATAGCGGAAAGACCACCCGATTAAACGTCTCATCTACTTGTGCATGGCCATTATCACTAGCAGTAATATATCGCCCGAGGAGGATCCGTTGAAGCTGGGACATGGCACTGTGACGAACGTCACGACTAGCGCTGGAGGACTGATGTCCAAGGGAAACCAGGAGTGGGAGGCTATATGTCCTCCATGCTATAAAGGCAAATGAGTTCGAACTTTTGCTGATAACAAAATCTTGGGCCGTACCATGATTAGCAGAAACGGGAGCTATTTCTATAAGTCTGGGAACAAATCGTTTTAATTCAGAGATGAGTTCAATGGCTGTCAGGCCTCGTTCAACGATGGGCTCCCTAAGCACGTAATGGTTGATGAGCTTTGTAGGCTACAATAGCAGCGCGAAGGACGCACGGTGTGATGGCTGCACTACGTTTATCTTGTCTCTGCCCCTCCATAGTCGCACCAGCCGCAGAAGCAAAATCATCAAGCACAGCAAGGAGCCCTGTAAAATTGTCGGCGGTTACAGAGCCTTCTGGTGTGTCGGTGGCTAGTTTCTGGACCAAACCAAATGACAATTTGCTGGCCTCTGGATGGGATAGGGTTCTTCGGATCAAAGAGAAAACAAGAGCCCACTCGGTCTGCGATCTGGCCACGTGTCTTTAGCTTAATTGTGTAAGAAGTCGTCATCCCGATAGTACCGACCTGATGATATCTCGACAACGCTGCACAACTAAGACGAGTCCAGCTATTACTTGCTCTGCAACTGCATTAAGGACTTGGGGGGGCAGTCCGCCTAACGCATCCAACGCCACGTACAACTGGTCTCGCATCGGAGACTGCCAATTTAGTAAGTGCTTGCAATACACCAAATAATTAATGAAATTGACCTTCTCTGCAACGATGAGGCATAGACGCAGTAAACCCACGACAGCTCTTTCTATTAGTAACATGCTATGGCGCTCTGCTGGTGCTAACAGGCCAGATATGTGCTCAAACACCACCGGCCTGGGGTTTCAAGTCAACGATACCCATGCAGGCATGATGCAACTATGACGCACCAAACATCTTCTATATGTTGAGGAGTCTGACATGCTATACTGACCATCATCTCCAGCAGAAAGACAGATGCAGGGTCATATGGTAAGGGGACATCCAGAACATCGTCTTCGCGTCCCTGAGCGGACAAGACTACCAAACGATCCGCCGCTCGGCGATCTGCAACTGTATGCAAAGCACGCAGAGAAGCTATCAAGGCACTCAGTTCCAAATCTCTGCACCATAATGCTTAGCGTTGCGACGAACAATTGAAAATGCACTCTTACACGATCTGACTGTATAGCTCGTCCAGTCTGCATGCTGTAATGCAATCAATTGTGCAAAGCGTGCTCTCCACTTGTCCATCGGTTGCTTCTGGTATGGAAGGCTCTGAGCTTGAGCTATACGGTGTGAGAAGATATGATGATAAAGCAGACAGCAAACCACCATCGCCGCGAGATGGAGCGTGTGGGGACGGTTGACTTCCTTGGAGAGGAATCATAGAAACACCACCCAAAAAATCTTCCATTTGAAGCATGCGAATGGGTAAAAGGGCATGGAGAAATAAGGTCTGAAACATATCAAATATCTGGCGGGGGCGTTTATAAAGGAAGGTTTGGTAGCAATGCTGCTTGGCATACCTGAGTCCAACCTTCTCGAATTGCATTACCGTTACCGTTGGCGATGGTGAAGAGAACAACAGCTGCGAGTTGGGCTCGAATGTTATTTCCGAATTTCACGGATAGGGATGAAACTGTGATATCTCGGCCTTCGACCGCTACCACAGGATGGTTCGGAACGGCGGTGTGCGTTGATTCCGAGAGCAAGGTTGTGACATGAGACAACGATTGCACAATATAGTCAAATACGTCGGGTAGTTGGAATGCGCCAGCCAGTGTCGCACATTGGCGGAAACCTGCAATTGCACGTTGAATGACGTAGTCGTCGTCGAACGTAGTGAAAGCGAAAGCGATAGCGCTTATCAAAGGCTTCCAAATCAAGGCAAACATTGCCTTATCGAAAAGAGACGTGTTACACATGACAAAGGTGCCTGGGAATGACGTTAACGTGAGTCCAACTGAAAGACATAAATTCCGACCTGCATTACGGGCTCTTTGCAGGAGCTCTTTCCATGCATGATCGAAACCTACTTGACCCGTGTGCTCTTCTGGCATAACAATCTCCCGTTTGCCTATTGAATCGTACACAGTTTTCTATAGAAAACTGTCTCAGAATATGCCACATGAAAGAGAAGGCATTCAAAAAGGAGCGTACTAAGTAATCTGGGTCGAAGTCTGAACCCGCGTTAACGCCTTTGAGGTTACGTTGATAATCTTCAAATGTCATGCGTTTCTGGAGGAGTATTAATATGCACCCTTGGTCAAGACATGGGTGACAGAGGGCATACCCGAACTTGCGGATTGTGCAGATCTGTATTGAGCATAATGACAGAATAAGCTAACACAAATACTGCGTCCTCGGAGTGGATACCCGCTACAACAAAGGGGGGAGCGGCTTAGATAGGCTTAGCTACATCAGCTGGGGACATGGCTAACCAGGTTCCGCGGCGAAATAACACTTGGCAAAGGTTTCTGTGATGCGTGCGATTTGTTGAGACTCTCCTGGTAAACGAAAAGCCTCCAGGAGGTCCCGCATTGCATCAGCGATGGTTTGCTATACATACAGGTAATCAGCGATAATTTAACATATCATGATAAACTCTTCACTTCTCTGAAATTAAATAGTTGAATGAAAGCGTCAAGGACATCACGGTTGTCAGGGCGAGAAAGGAAGTCTCCAAGAAGCTTCTTATCAAGTCGCGGGCATCTCTTTAAAAAGCGAGCGAGACTCCGAGCTTTGGAAGCACCATCTTCATCATCTCTAGGAATAAGACCGTTCTCCAGGAAAAACTGGATACCCTCTTTAGGTTTTGTGTTGAATCGGGTGGCCCCTGTTAAAATAAGTCGCTTCTGGGACTTCTGGCGTAGTAATTCTTCTGGTTGCAATGCATTCTGTGCAGAATATCAGTGATAAAGTACAGATATCTAGAGAATATATTCACTTACCGTAGGCCATTCCTCTCTTAGCTGATTACGAATAAGCATGTCACATACTAACTGACAGTGTTAGCTCACCGTGCCTGCGCGAGCCGTCATGTGGTTGACAAAAGCTAACAGAAGATCAAGACACAGCAGCTGGGCTGATTGCTGCAGACGATCGAACCCAGCGATCGTTTGAGATGCATACACACCCTGTGTGTAAATGAACAATCAGACGCATGTACATTTGACTTCATATCACTTACTCGTGTCAAAAATGCAATCAACCGTTCAAAAAGATCTTCACAGTTCAGATCAGAATCATAGTTTGTCCATAGGTCGACCATAAAGCTCGGTGGGCTGGCAAGCGAACTTAGCATTTCTAACATCAGTTCCCTGGTTTCACCCTTAGCCGGTGTTACTGTCGGTCTTAGAGGAGGAGTCTGAGATTCCAGTTCGGAGTCACCATCCTCCAGCAGGCTAGGGTTAGGGGACACGGGATACGACGGACCCGAACCACCTCTGGACGCGATTGCAAGTTGTGACTGAGGCTTTAAAAACACAGAGATATCGGGTGGAGCGAGGCGGTCGATAGTGAATGCAAGAAATAGTTCTTGCTGTAATTTGAGATGCGGCCGTAACGTATCGAAGAGAGTTGAAATGACACGAAGAGAGAGGTAGAGCACAGTGGGATTCTCGGAGCGTGCCAGTTGAAACAAGTACTTGCATCCATGATCAAATATGATGCTGGAGAGAGATGGGTAATTGCCGAAATATGTCCCGGATACCTCCAAAGCGACACTAAGGATTCGAAGTGATATTATGCGTGTAGAGTCAGTGTGTTGCTGATCCATAGGATTTAACAAGTTGACTAAGACGCGCAGCAGTTCCGTTATGGACGGCAAGCCATACGGTGGTACAGCTACGGCTATGAGCGAATGTAAGGCACTGGGAATGAATGAGATCATACGCACATTCTAGGATTGACAAACCCGTCACTTGTGCATCTGGGAAGTGCCCCTCTAGATTTCCCGGGGAGTCACCCTGTAGGGGTTCACTTGTAAGAACAATCCTATCCACCGAACTTGAAATGCTAGAAGTCTGGCCTGCCTGCAGCATCATCTTCGTTTCAGTTTTAGACAACGTTCCTTCCAGAGGTGACACCTTGTCCTCTTCCCGTTTGAGGTTTAAGTTTTCTAACCGACAGAAAACTTGCCGCACCAAGGTGTGCATGTGCAACTCGGCAGACCGTCGCAAAATTTCTGTCGATGTATAAGGAGTAGGAAACATCTGAATGAGAAGCCACACTACCACTGGCTCTCATTTGACAGCATATAGTCAGCACCGTCTCTAACATTTCGCAAACTTCGATGTCGCCTAGCATGGTCCCCACACTGCCGCACATACACTCCCTGATAACAGACATGATACGAAGGAGCACTACTTCATCTCCTGAAAAGTCACTGGCCTCGAATTTGCAATTCGCTACTGTGTTACTCAAGCTGGCAAGAGCAGGGCTAATGCCAACTGACGTCGGTTGGATGAGCCCAGAAACGAAGAATGTGTGCAAGGACATCAAAGCAGCTGAAGTGATTGGTCCAGTCGAAAGAGAAGATCGGATCAGTGCAAGGAAAGGCTTCAAAAGTTCCGTTAAAGGTAGTTGCATGATATCTGGCAAGCCAATGTTTGAATGTAGGCGAGTGTAGTATACAGCCTTGGCTCACTCTCTGTATCTCTGACTTCTCTCCTCAACTCCTCGAATCCTGCCATGAGGTCAACATCTTCCCGCTCGTGACTTTGACCTGTCGGGTCTGACACGTTCGCTTGTCGTAGCCCCATACTACTTGCCAACGCTGTGTCGCGTGCAGAACGTAGGCGCGCAGAGGAGGCCCAACGCGAGTTCTTGCGCATAGATGAGGTTACCGATAGAATCTCATGTTCTATGAGGTGTTTTGGCGACACCACGATGTTCATCGCAGAGTAAAAGGAAGTGGGTTTGCAGGTGTTACGTAAGACACATCACACGTCTTACATTAAGTAAATTATCTGTAAATGTTTTGCTTATCATTAGATTACTGAACACCAGACCCAGAACCTGGAGCTGCCTCGCCCCCTCCAGTGGCTTCCTGAGCACCTGTAACCATCGCAGCCTGTCCCGCAGCAGTTGCTGCTAGTCTTGTTCGCTTTCTCTCCGCCTCTGGAAAGACATCAAGTACGTATAAAGAGTACAATTATGTATAGGTACTGACCTTGCTCCTTCTCTCGTTCTATTTCCTGCACAATCGCCTCAATTTGAGATAGATCAAGATTCTGTGTAAAATTAGCAGCGAAATTGAAAGAAACCAATTTGACCCACGGTGACTTTCCCATAACTTTCCATCACACTGATCTCAATATTCTTTGCTCCCGTCTGCACAACTTCAAGTAAGCTTTTGATTGTCAGCTTAATTGTGTCGTCTCGAGACATGTCATCTTTGTGATTCTTCTCGAGGAATTCTCGAACGGTCTTTGACGAACGTCCAATAGCATTTGCCTTTGGAAGAGGGTTAACTGTCGAGGAAAAGCTACATCCAGACGTGACTCTACCTTCCATGCGCTGTAAATTCCACTAGGCTCGGTCTGATATAATCGAGGACGAGTATCCTGGGGGTCAAATCCTACGATCAGTGTAGATATGCCAAACGGCCGGACGCCACCGGATTGAGTGTATCGCTATAAGCCGAGGCGTGAGCAAGGCCAATGGCTTATATTGCACAACCCACTTGCTGTATTCCAGCAATATGACGAGTTATATACTCCACAGAAACAGGATCTTCCACCGTCAAACGGTGGCTTTGGCACTGTATTCGCGCCTTGTCGATGAGCACACGACCATCTGCCGTTAACCCTGCACGAGTGCTCAGTGTCCAGCTATTGCAGGTGCATTAATGCTCACCAGCAAAAGCAAGACAAATATGGTCATCTAGCATAACCACCTTGCGAACCGTTCGCGGATCTTGCAATTGAAGTACTGATTTCTTCTCCACACCCAAGACTACTACGCCCTTCCCGCGAACGCCAACCTGCTATCTGCCTTAATAACGAAGCCCGCGAATAAAATCAGTAGAGACATACTGCACAAGTCCCCTTCCGTACAGCCTCTAGTGCATATTCGACCTGCAGAGACAGAACTAGATAAGAGCTACCTTTGACATCACATCGTTCGTCAACTTACCTGAAAGAGGTGTCCATCTGGAGAGAAAACAGTGAGAGCTACAAGACGCGACCCAAGTATGAGGAACTATTTCTTTCACGTGAACCACTAATGTCCCTTTTACCTCTATCATAAGACCTGGACATGGTGGTTGCTGTACAAGAGGACTGACGCGTACTATGCCACGACCAATGTGAACTTCAAACTCAGCGGTACGCGCGTTCTCTGTCAAGAGTTATCATGGTAGCCAGTTCTGCTGAACAAGTAGGTCCTATTTCGTGGGGTCCAATACTCTATGCAACTGTCTGACTCTTATGACCGAAACAGCTTTCTTCGTTGGCTGGAACAACTGTCAGTACGTTGCTGCCAAGTTATCTGTCTTTCGTATACATATTAACTTTCTGTAGTTGTCCATCCTCTTGTCCTCCTTTCAGTTGCAGACCATCATGCTCGCTCAGCCGCTCGATCGTCCAACAAACGTGTTATTGGCGTATTGTTAGGACAAGACAATGGTAAGACTGTCAATGTGGCCAACTCCTTCGGCATACCTTTTGAGGAGGATGAGAAGGATCCAAAGACTTGGTTTTTGGACCATAACTATATTGAAGGCATGTGGGAGATGTTCAAGAAGGTGAACGGTAGGTAAGACCTTCGAATAAACCAGGGCTACATCTTAACTATCTTAGCTCGCGAACGTATGATTGGTTGGTACCACTCGGGACCAAAGCTACGTGCCTCGGATCAGGAGATTAACGACCTGTTCAAGCGATATATTGCCCGACCCGTCATGGTCATTGTTGATGTCCGTCAACAAGCAGTCGGAATACCGACAGATGCTTACTTTGCGGTGGAAGAGATCAAAGATGTAAGCTATTTGGCCCATACAGCCAAATTCTGTTTTGACTTTAGTTCCAGGATGGTTCAGAAACCCGGAAGACATTTTTACATGTCCCATCAGCCATCGAGGCTGAAGAAGCTGAAGAAATTGGCGTCGAGCATTTGTTACGCGATATCAAGGATTCCACAACAACCACACTCTCCACCCGTATCAGTAATCAGCTTACTTCGTTGCGAGGTCTTCAGTCGCGGCTTCTGGAGATCCGAGACTATTTGAAGTCCGTCTCCTCGGGGACATTACCGGTTAATCACCAAATTGTCTACCACCTTCAAGATACACTGAACCTGCTCCCGGACCTTGATGACCCCGCCAAAACCAAAAGCTTCACTTCGAATACCAATGATCAATTATTGGTCGTATACCTCAGCAGCCTGGCTCGAGCCGTAATTGCACTTCACGCATTGGTAGACAACAAGGCTGCAAATGGTCGTGCCGAGCTAGAAGAAAGGAAGGGAGAACTGAAAGCAGAGGATCAGACGAAAAAAGGGGGTAAAGCCGATGCCAAGCCACCGAAAGAGAAAACTAAGGATGCAGAGACCAAACCTAGTAAGGAGGACAAATCATAGACACTATAAATTAACACATGTATCACTTGTTATGAGAGGAGGCGTGTCATTGCTGAAGTGCTAAAGCCTCACAATGCTTCACATCTAGGAGCCGCCCAATCAAGCCTTCAATCGACAGGTGTTCAGCTTGCTCATCAGGCCAATGCGACATAGTGCCGAGTGAACAATCTCCTTGCTAGACTGAGTGTTGGAAAGACTGAGAATAGGAGGATTTGTCGAAGATGGAATCAGGTCGGTCAAGTGGGGTAGTATGACGACAGACCCCTTCATCTCACAAGCCCGTGTAAGCTATTGAGGCACCTTTTCCACCCCAGAAACATCAGGTCCTTGCAGGGCAGTGGTGAAGGCAAAGTTCTGGAGTGTAGTATGTTACTCACGCGTGACGTCTGAGTTTGAAACACAGTTACATAACCTTTCCTTGTCCAATGGTCACACAACCGGCTGTGGCTGCCACCACGAATGGCGTGGCCTCGAAAGCCAAACTAAACGGCAAGGCCATCAAGTCCAAGAATCAGCTGCGTCGTCTGAAAGCCAAAGAGAAGAAGACAGCGCAAAGCAGTGGTCGCACGATTGTGAGGAGTTACTCTCCTCGAATGTCATTATTTATCTCATGAGCTTGTAGGAGAAAAATGTTACCTCAGACCCTGATGAAGTGTTGGATAGGGAGCTGGAGGAGCAATCTACAGAGTACGTTTCGGAGCAATTGGATTTAAGCGTACCAAGTCTCGCAGCTTTCTCCGACGTCTTTGCTCGCTTTATGGTGCCTGCTGATGAAACAATCGTATGTCATGCATCCATAAATTCCTCACGAAGATTTTTCTCATTTTATTTTTTTGCAGGAGAAGGACACAGAACCCTCGAAAGGGGAGATAATATATTCTGATGATGACATGCCTTCAGACGGTGACTCTGATGCACCTCAAGCTAAGCCCATGTCCAAGCGGAAACAACGGAAGCTTGCTCGGCTCACTGTCGCAGAGTTGAAGCAGTTGGTGAAAAAGCCAGAAGTTGTCGAATGGACAGACGTTACTGCCTCGGATCCGCGGCTGCTACTCCAACTCAAAAGCTATCGAAATACGATTCCTGTTCCAGCCCATTGGAGTGCTAAACGCGATTACCTGCAAGGAAAGAGAGGTATTGAAAAACCACCATTTCAACTCCCTGCGTACATCGCGGATACTGGTGTTGCGACAATGAGAGAGGCCATAAAGGAGAAAGAGGCGAATATGTCGCTCAAGGCTAAGACACGAGAGCGTGTACAGCCGAAGATGGGAAAGATGGACATTGACTATCAGAAGCTACATGACGCGTTTTTCAAGTTTCAGACTAAGCCTCCAGTCACTGGCTTCGGTGAAATGTGAGCAATTGATTATGATCAGAAACATCTTATATTTCCCCTTCACTCCGTTCAGGTATTACGAAGGAAAGGAATTTGAAACCTCTTTGAAAGAGAAGCGACCTGGTGATCTTTCTGCAGAGCTTGTGGAGGCACTTTCCATCCCACCTTTGGCCCCCCCTCCATGGCTCATTAGCATGCAACGGTTTGGGCCACCTCCCAGTTACCCTACATTACGAATACCGGGTCTGAATGCCCCAATCCCCGAAGGGTACGCACCTTTGTGCTGCTCTTGGTAACAATTGATGTCAACTTTCTAGCGCGCAATGGGGTTTTCACCCTGGTGGATGGGGGAAGCCTCCTCTTGACGAATACAATCGACCCTTGTATGGTGATGTGTTTGGTGTGCTGCCAAAGGCCAACGATCAAAATGTGAGTTACTTGTGCCGACTGAATTGCATACTCTTACTTCATTGCCATGTGCGACAGGTTGGAGAGCCAGTCGATAAGGAACTTTGGGGAGGGTTGCAACCCGAGGAAGGTGCGTTCACACCTTATGTTGTATTCCCATTTCACTTATCACATTCGTTCCTGCAGAGGAAGAGGAGGAAGAAAGCGAGGAAGAAGAAGAGGACGAGGAGGTGCCAGAGCCGACGCCTGTGGATGGCCTGCAAACACCCTCAGGAATGGAAACACCATCTGGTCTTGCGAGTATTGTATCTACTGTTCCTGGTGGCCTCGAAACGCCAGACTTTTTGGAATTGCGCAAGAATGCCGGGAGAGCATCCTCCGAGGCTACTGAGCAGACAGGGCCTCGTTCTCTATATCAAGTCGTACCAGAAAGGCAAACCTCTGTGCGTGGTCTAATGGGTAGCGAGCGAGGCTACGATGTCGGTGCCGTTGCCGGTGCTCCGGTACCAGTGCTTGGGGAGGAGCGAGGTACCAAGGTAAGAGGGCAGAGAGTTGTTGCTACCGTCTTTGTTAGTCTCACAATCGTGTCAACAGCGCAAGGCCAACGGTGTTGATTTGTCAATTGATGCCTCAGAACTGGAGAATATGTCGGAGGATCAGCTTCGGCGCCGGTTCGAAGCGGCCTCAAAGGGTTCTGCTGGAGTTCCTGGTGCACACGGTCAAGAAGATTTCTCAGATATGGTGGCAAAAGAGATGGCTGGTCGACAGAAGAAGCAAAAAATGTTGGATAACAAAAAGAGCAGTTCAAGTAAAGAGTTTAAGTTCTAGGTTTGATAGTATCAATCTGTATGATCATTGTGGTTTCTTGTGTAACTATTTCCTCATACCTCACATTGCAACAAGTACTATACGAGTGACTGGGCACAAGCAGCTGGCAATTGCTCTATTTTAAAGGTAAAAATAGAAGTGGTAGGAGTGGGGTTCGAACCCACGCGCCATAACGGCAGCAGGAATTTCCTATTTCAGGGACTTAAATCTGCCAACTTAACCACTCGTTCATCCTACCCTAACTAGTGTGGGACTTTCCTACCATCCATATAGATCCTTGGAGTTTCGGACCAACTACTGAAATACATAATTATTTATCGACCTCAACTTAGACTAATCATCTTGTTTCTTCAGTCCACTCAATGACTTTGGCGTCCTATGACAAGGAAATTAGCTTGCTCAGGTATCATAATGCATGACGTACTCTACAGGGACACCAAATATATCTATGGCGTCGATGCGGGTTTCTTCTCCTCCTCCTTGATTCGATGCCACGAAGATCTGTACCACCAATATGAATCAAATATGAGATACGTGAGATCAGAGTGGTACCCACATGCAGACTATTCACGTTTTGAAACCTGACATAGCGTAAAAGGATATGTTTTCCTTCTTTGATGACACTATCCGGGATGTCCAGCACTTGTGCAACAGCAGGCTCCTCTTGTTCTTCGACGTCTTCAAATCCTAGCGAAGGTCTGTTAATCAGCAGTTTGATCTTTTTGGGACCTTGCGATAAAACCGAAGTCTGTAATACAATGGATCGCACGCGGACTGTCTGATTGAACTACAGAAAAATGAAACAAAGGAATGCAATAACGTCATCAGATACCAGTTAGGTTGTCTCTGCAACTGGTGACTGACAATGATGTTGAGGAGTAACTGCTCGTCGGCATCACTGAGCAGGTAGGATTGAGATTTGTTGCGCGATTTGGTTTGCAATATTGATTTCATAGAATAATGCGTAGATTCGTTTAAGCAGTTCAATTGAGAAAGATCCAAGAACTCGAGCAAGGATATCTGTGGCAACGACCCGTTTCATATGTTAAGCTGTTTCTCTAGACCTAGAAGGAAACGTACATCTCCAGAGGTGGGCTCAGAACCTGAACTGGAACCTCCGCCGCTGGATTGTGGTGGTGCATGTTTCTCCAACGCGCTTTCGAGGTCCTTTTGAAATGCACCTTTGACCTTGACGATAAGTTCGGAGTCAGCCAACAGAATGTTATCCAAAGGATCAACATACCTCGTCGACTACAATCTTATTCTTTATAAACAGGAATGTTGGTATTGTAGTCACGTTGTACTTTTGGGCCACGGATTGCACAGCATCAACATCGACTTTGGTGAAAGTTACATGTCGGTTCTTATCCGAAAGCTTTGCATAGATGGGGTGAATGGCATGACAAGGGCCTTAGGGAATGTGATATAATTGTGAAAGTATACGAAATGTGTCACTAACCACACCAGGCTGCGTGAAAATCTACCACGACAAGACCATTCTTCTTGTCCTCTAAGAGAGCATCATATTCTACGCGACGGATCAAAAAGACACGATTGATAGGGAACTCGTCTCGACGAACCGGACAGAGAGCTTATGCGCTTGATAAAGGCCATGTGGTCAGTAGAAACCTTAGGCAAGGGTCGAGCAAAGCGTTCAGCTGCAGGAGACAGCACGTGACCCCGCTGATCATGTTCACTCTGCTCCTCCACTCGCCTGTTTTCTTATAGGTATATATCACGTCTCTATACTTCAAACATCTCGTCTTCTTCCTTTTAATACTATGAGTCACCAGTGTCTGAAATCACCACCATATGAAAAAAATAATCCCTAAGCCACTCATTGTTATCTCTCAAGCATATAAATAGCCATAAATGTTTAATGAGTTATTTACAAGTGTTGGTAAATTTTACAAGAAAATGGAGTGAGTTAGCATGGTCTGGCAGGCTTAATTACATGTATGAGGGCATGTCCTGGCAAATATATGCCCTAATCTTCATGTGCTTTGTTCATTTTTTTGTGCAAATAATTAAAAGATAGTTTAAGTACAAATCTCAACAATTTTCTGAGAGCCTTACAAGCTCTGGAACAAATTTAGGGCTTCAGTGGGTGTCCTGCAGCTGTTAAGGTCTGGGAAACTGTGTTCAGAAGGAGTAACTGCAGTTTGGATGCTAGTGAGAAAGGGGAAGTGTTATGACTATATTCATTAATGCCCAGATCCCCGTCTGATCCCCTCAGATCCCCACGTACATGAAATCTATACTCCATTTGGAAACCATCACATCTCCATTTAGTCTGTCCAATTGTCACCATTGACCTTGCTCATCCGCCTCCAGTTCCAATTGATGCATCAGCATCACCATAGGAACCCAGACATCCATCCCCATCAGACTCAGACATATTCATGTAAGGCTGTTGTTATGCACTGGGTCCAGTTGGGGATCAAAACTTGTGTTGGTCAGAGTAGGCAGTCAGAGTTGGAGCAGGGATTGGGGTGCATCGTGGGGGTTGGAATGGACTTGGCTTCAGCTTATGTGCTGCACCCTCACTAATACCTGTGTCTGAGATTTTGGAGATGGAGTATGACTTAGGTAGTTTGGATCAGACTTAGGAGCTAGGCGTGATTTGATATTTGAACTGGGGAATGAAGTCTCCAGTCATTGTTACGCACTAGGTCTGATTGGGGGTCAGAGATTGGGTTGGAGGTTTGGTTGGAGGTTTGGTTGGAGTCGGAGAAGGAGTTGGTTACATCGTGGGGGTCAGAACAGACTTGGCTTCAGCTTATGTGCTGCGCCCTCACTAATACCAGTGTCCGAGATTTCGGAGATGGAGTATGACTTAGAGAGTTAGGATCAGACTTAGGAACTAGGTGTGATTCAATATTCAAACTGGGGGGGGGGAATGAAGTCCCCAGTCAGGCAACTTAATACATATTTGAAATCTAATAATAATTACTCTGGTGATGGGTCTCTGAGGCCAACGGCCTTACATGAGTATGTCCAAGTGCAATGGGGACAGATGTCCGGGTTCCTATGGTGATGCTGATGCATCAATCGGAACTGGAGACAGATGGGTGGAATTGGCGGTGACAATCGGACAGGAGGCGTGGTGGTTTCCAAATGGAGTATAGATTTCATGTGCGCAGGGATCTGAGTGGATTGGACAGGGATCTGGGCGTTAATGAATATAGTCATAACAGTATCTCTCCATTTAAGGCCAAGCCTCATGTCCATGGATTGGATAGGTGAGACGGTTGGGCGCAGTTGGAGTTATACTGGGGGTCTGGAGACATATAAAAGGAGGGGCATGATTGAGGTCTTATCCTCAACAATGTCAAACCCTTTGGCAAGCATGAGTGTGGCCGAGCTTGAGCAGTTGCTCCTGGCCTAACAGAAGGAAGAGGAAGAGGAGTGGAGATGGAAAGAGGAGGAAGCAGAATGGAGACGGAAGGAGGAGGAGGAGGCGGAACAGAGATGGAAGGAGGAGGAGGAGGCGGAATGGAATGGAAGGAGGAGGAGGTGGTGGAATGGAAACGGAAGGAGGAGGAGGAGGCAGAATGGAGACAGAAGAAGGAGGAGGAGGTGGAATGGAGACAGAAGGAGGAGGAGGAGGTGGAACGGAGACAGAAGGAGGAGGAGGAGGTGGAACGGAGACAGAAGGAGGAGGAGGAGGAAGGAGGAGGAGGAGCGGAGACAGAAAGAGGCGGTGGAGACAGAACGGAGAAGGAAAGAGGAGGAAGCAAAAGCCGAGAGAGCCCGCAGGGTCAAGGAACTTGCAGCCGCGATGGAGGCTGCAAGACTGAAGGAAGTGGAGGAGCAGGCGCACAAGCTAGAAGCCGCCATGGAGGTAGAGGAGGAGGTGACTGGGGCAGGGGCGACCAGCCATCCAGGAAGTCCAAGTGTGCCAATACGGACAGGGACCCCCAAGGTCGCCATCATCTCCATTACGTGGATGGAGACAACTTGTCCGACAACTGTCCCTATGGTGGACTCACCATTATGTCCGTGGGCACAGCCATTATTTGGGTTGGGTGCGGCTGAGGAAGATGAAGTGGTGGAGGTAGAGAGGGCAGAGGTGGAGGTGGATCCCGATGCCAATATGGAGCTCGATGTAAATGTGGAGCCCAAGGTGGGTGTGGATGTCAGGATGGATGCAGAGCCAGATCCAACTTCAAATTGTTATGAGGAGATGGCTTGGGTAGCTGTGGTTGAGGCTCGCAAAAGAGCAGAGCTCTATGCTGCTACCACCAAGAAGAATATTGATGTCACAGTCTTTTCATTGAAGGCGTACCCAAGTGCTGATACAGAGAAGTGGGAGGCAGATCGGAGGGTCATATGGTGCAAGGTGGAGAGTTGCGTGTCCATAAGAAGGAGCTGTGTGTTGCTAGGTTGGTGATCCAGCTTCGCAAGCATGAGATGGAGAAGGCGGCGGCAGAACAGCAGGACAAGGAGGAGGAGAGGGAACACTTGGAGGCCACATCTAGAAGGGGCGGACCACCCAAGGCTCTGGCTCCAGCAGAGCCATTCAGCAGGCCTGGCGTAACTTGTGATTTGTGTCGTGATGCAGGCGTGGAGTGTGTGTGGCCTACCGGCCCAACTCGCCGCCTTCAGTCCTGTGATCGTTGTCAGGGTCAGAAAGGAGGGTGTAGGATCAATGGAAAGTTCAATCCCTGGAGTTGGAGCGTCAAGCCCCAACTAGTGGTACAAGGAGGGGCAGAGAAAGAAACAGAAGGTCGTCCGACCAAAAAGTGGCGGACAGAGACAGGTGCTGTGGCAGCTGGGGGTAGTGGTGTCGGATTGGAAGGGGCAATGACCAGTGCAGGTATGGGGCGCATCTCTGCGCCCAATAGTACTGTGGGCCAGCTTATCCGGCTGGTTAACCTGCAGTCAGAGCACCTCCGGTGGATGGAGGGGTTACTAGTGGACTTGGTGAAGACGATGAAACGGAAGGAGGTTCTGGAGGGTCGGTGGACAGCCGAGTTACGTTGGCTGCAGAAGTTCATGGCCCCTTTGGACAAGGATTCAGACATGGGGGGTGAGAAAGATTGGGTGTCGGATGTAGAGAGTGATGATGAGTCGGAGACGGAGCCTGAGGTGGACAAGGGGAAGGGGAAAAGGAAACGCAATGTATAAAAAATGAAAATGATTATGAATTCGGAGTGGAGAAAAATGAGGTGGAGTGATTCCTTTGGAGTTTTTTGGGCAGGCTTGTAATTTCCCTTGTGACTTGTAATAAAATGATGATGCGAAATAATAGAATTAGCATTAGTAATTGAACTTAAAGATTCATAAGAGGGCCAGGTTTGTCTGGATAAGTGGAGTGAAAGTTGGAGACGGATTTGGATGCATGATCGAGTTCAGATGCAGAGATCCATGAGGACTCTTCATCAGTGCCTTCATATCCAGTCCATTTGACTAAGTACTGGAGCTTGCACTTGTATCGATGGTTGATCTTCAAGTCCAGGATCTCAGATATCTCATATTCATTATCTCCTTTGATGATGATCAGGGGAGGTGGGGGTTGCGTGTGACCGGAGATCTCATTCGTAGTAGCAGGTTTGAGCATTGATATATGGAAGACCAGATGAACTGCTTGGAAGTGGTCATGGAGGTGGAGGGTGAAGGACCTGCTGCCTGCGTGAGCAATGACCTCATAAGGACCTAAGTATTTCTCGGAGGGTTTCTTCGATGGACGGGTGGTCCAGAAGTGTTTGGCCTTAATGAATACTTTGTCTCCGATTTGCAGGTCCGGAGCTGGAATGCAGCGTCGGTCTGTGGAGACTTGATATTGTTTCTGGGCATCGGAGATGGTTTCTCGGAGATGTTGGTGTAGTTGATTGAGGTCAGTTACAAATTGGTGGGCTTTGGTGGAGGCAAGTTCTTTCTCAGGGTGGATGGAGATGTTTGGATGATAGCCTTTATTAGCAAAGAACGGAGAGATGCCAGTAGTCATGTTCGGAGCATTGTTGTAGGCAAACTCTGCGATCAGAAGTAGATCAGCCCAGTTGTCTTGTTGATAGTTACAATAGATTTGGAGATATTGCTCCAGGGACTGATTCATTTGTTCCGTTTGTCCATCTCCTTCAGGATGGTATCCGGAGGTGAAATGAAGCTTCATGTTGAGAGCCTTTCCTAATGTGCGGAAGAAGGAGGACATGAACTCTGAGCCCTGATCAGACATGACATGTGATGGGACTCCGTGTTTAGAGAATATGTGGAGAATGAACAATTTAGCTAGTGAGGCGGAGGTGATGGTGTCATGTGTCGGAATAAATAGTGATTGTTTAGTGAACCTGTCGACAATCACGAGTATGGTGTCATATCCAAGTGATGGGGGGAGCTTCTCTATGAAATCCATGGAGATGGAGTTCCATGGTTGCTCTGGGACTGGAAGTTGCTTAAGCGTTCTGTAGGGTTTGTGCCTTTTCAATTTTGAGCGCATACACATGGTGCAGGAGTTACAGTAGTGTTGAATGTATTCTCGCATTTTTGGCCATACATAGTCTCATTGGATTAATCCTTGTGTGCGATTTTGCCCGAAATGGCCTGAGATTGGGTGATCATGATAATACTGCAAAACTCGGAGTCGGAGACCGTTGGCGTTGGGGACGTATATCCGGTTGTTTTGTCGGAGTGTCCTTCAGGGTCAAGTGACCATTTTGGATCAGAAGGGTTGTCCAAGTGTTTAACTACAACTGGATTGGATCGGAGTGATGAGCAGATGTCGGAGTGGAGTTGGTCCATGTCCATAATGGTGACAGCTCAGATGGTGGGAGTCATGAGGGTGGATGCTCGTAGGGATGATGCCAGCTGCTTGTTAGTAAACACAGGATGAAAGTTGTGTGGGTTTACAGTGGCATAGTCACTATTCCCCTCTTTAGGGTAGATGTCCCAGCATCTAGTTAATGCGTCGGGCTTTGCTCCAAGTTGACCTGGATGGAAACAGATAATGAGATTGAACTGAGATAGGTATTCAGACCATCGGACCTCTCCAGGTGAGTAGTTTCATTGTGGAGAAGTATTTTATGACGTCCACCGGATTGGAGGGGCCTTCAAGGTAGTGTCTCCATATCTGGAAGGCTTCATATATGGCAAGGAGCTCTTTGTCATGGACATCATAGTTCAGTTCGGGGGGCATAAATGTATGCAAGTGAAAAGCGATCAGATGGACTTGTCTGTCATCTGGAGAGATGATGGACAGGATCGCAGCAAGTGCATAGTTGGAGGCATCAGTCTCTAATAGGATAGGAACATCTGGAACCCAATGAGTCAGTATCAGAGCAGAAGTAAAGGCCTTTTTCAAGGTCTCAAAGCTCTGTCTACATTTGTCAGTGAAATTCCATTGGATACCCTTCCTAGTGAGTCAGGTGAGCAGAATGGTGATATCGGAGTAGCTGTGAATGAAGCGGCGGTAGAAGTTGGTGAACCCCAGGAAGGACTGTACATCTTTGACTTTCTGGGGTTCTAGCCATTCCTGTATGGCTTTGATTTTGTCATCAGACATTGTCAATCCTGCCGGGGAGAGGATTTAGCCTAGGTATTCAACTGAGTTGGAGTGGAATTCGCATTTGTCAGTGCAGGCGAAGAGGCCATGTTTTTGGAGACGTTGGAGTACTTCTTGGACATGTGTCTGATGCTCTTCTTCATTGTCCAAATATACCAAAATGTCATCTAAGTAAATGAGGACAGTCACATTGAGGAGGTCGGTGAAGGTATCATTCATGAACCTCTGGAAGGCGGCTGGAGCATTGGTTAGTCCGAAGGGCATGACACACCACTCGAAAGATCCATATTGTGTGTGGAAAGTCATTTTCCATTCGTCGCCTTCTCAGATGTGGACTAGATGGTAGGCATGTCGGAGATCTATTTTGGAATAGATCTTAGCCTTTCGAGGACTCTCACGTAGGTCCACAGTGCGGGGTATTGGGTATTGGTCTTTCTTGGTGATCTTGTTGAGTCCATGGAAGTCAATGCATAGACGGAGTGATCCATCCTTTTTGCGGACAAATAGGACCAGAGCTCCATGGGGCGATAGGGATGGGCGGATGAAGCCCGTAGCCAAGTTCTCATCTATGAATGTTTGGAGAGCCAGTAGCTCTTTTTGGGATAGCGAGTAGATAGGGCCAAGCGGAGGGGTGGAGTTGTCATCCAGTTCAATCTTGAGATCATATGGTCGGTGTTCTGCTAGGGAGTCAGCTTTAGACTTGCTGAATACATTGATGAACCCATGATACTCCTTAGGAACCATAGATAGGTCCGGTGGAGTTGATTGGGCGGAACAAGTGGCGAGGAATATTGGATTGGAGAGGTGGACCTGGAATGTGTGAGAGCCATCCAGTTTGCTTAGTCTGGTGAAGACCATAGCATCCACCAGTGATATAAACAGCGGAGGTGGAAGATGGTTTTGCACCTAAAGTTGCTGGTGATGTCGGGGATGACACAGCCTGTACTGGAGAATGGAATTGATATGGCCCAATGCCCAGTCAATCAATGGATTGTAGCAGGTGAGCCAGTTATGTCTGAGAACCACAGAACAGCTGGAGTCAAGCGGAGTAACATAGAATGTAAGGTTCTGGATTTCTCCGACAGAAAAACAGATAGACAGATCTATTGCTTGTGAAATAACAGCATTAGTAGTGCCATCAAATAATCAAAGCGATATTGGAGTTATGGTGTAGGTATGAAGTTTATGTAAATTGGAAAAAGAGGAATTGAGGAAACAATGAGTAGAACCAGAGTCAATTAATGCTTGGATAGTGATATCGGGAATGGAGTTGGAGTAGATGAGGAGGGTAAGGGAGTCGGAGTGGGAAAGAGTGGATGTGTTCAGGCGGACCTTGTTTGTCATACAGGGAGTACCAACGCAGCCCTCAGCCTGTACAGAGGCTATAGGACTGCTTACTATTTTTTTGGGTCCATCGCTTTTGCATCAGACTTGTCCGTCATGACATTGGTGGCATGGCCCTTTGTCTTTGCTGTGGATGAGGTTGCCTTGTTGCAATCCTTGGCTTGGTGGCCAGGCTTTCCACAGAACAGACAGAGGTTGTTGTCCATGCGGCGCTGGCATTCCTGCTGGGTAAGTTTTCCATCCTTCCCCAGCTTGGTGGAGAGGTCTGGAGTACTCTTGCAAGCTCCGGAGTTATTGCCAGTGCCAGAGTTGTTCTGACTGGAACCAGAAGTGGCAGCATTACCAGTATTTGATTTCTGGCCTGAGTTGGTGGTGGTCCTCTTATCGGAGCCCTTGTTGGACTTTGGGGTCTTGTCCAATGATTTGTCCAATTTGTTGTTAGCCAAATTTTCGTGGGAGACCTCGGATTGATGTTCCCAATAACGGGTGTCAATGGATTGGGCAAGTTTGCGAAGGGTAACCAAAGTATCCAGCTTACCAACATGTGATATCTTGTCCTTGATGTGGGATGGGAGTCCAATGTAAATTTGGCCTCAGAGTGTGGCGTTGCCCCATTGGACTTTTGGGGCTAGCTGCTGGAAACTCACAATGTATTTTGCGATCTTGTGATTTTCCTTCATCCAAAGTCAATTGAGTTCATTCTCAGCATTAGCCTCGGGGTTGTAAGGACCAAAATTGGTCAGAAGTTCGGAGATGAAGTCGGAGTAGTCTTCTGACCATATCGGGTCATCGGAGTCATCCATGAGCACTGGCTTGAAGTAGTCCAGTGCGGTGCCCTTGAGATAAGACATGGCAAAGGTGACCTTCACCCGATCAGATGTGAATGCATTGGGGCAGTCGTGGAAATTCAACTGGCATTGCACCAAGAATGGCTGGAGCTTTTGCGGATCGGAGCCATTGAAGGGGTCAGGTTCTTGGACCTTGGTCTGGGACTTAGGGGCTTGTGGGTTATGGATGCTGCTGGCGAGCAGGGAGATGGCTTGTGCCAGATTTGGAGAGGGCGGGTGTCGTCTTCTTCATTGACGGCCTCTATGTGGTCCATTGGTTCTTTGACGACCTCGGGGATGGTGTTGATGCTGGGAGTGGGCACCTCAATGGTTCGTGTGCATTCGGAATTGGTGGTGGATTATGGCATTGGTAGGAGTGAGTATGGCAGTTTGAATATACTGTTTCACACTAGGTCCGATTGGGGGTCGGAGATTGGGTCGGAGGTTGGGTCGGAGGTTTGGTCAGAGTTGGAGAAGGAGTCGGTTATGTCATGGGGGTTGGAACAGACTTGGCTTCAGCTTATGTGCTGTGCCCTCACTAATACCGGTGTCTGAGATTTTGGAGACGGAGTACAACTTAGAGAGTTAGGATCGGACTTAGGAACTAGGTGTGATTCAATATTCAAACTGGGGGATGAGGTCCCCAGTCAGGCAACTTAAATACATATTTGAAATCTAATAATAATTACTCTGGTGATGGGTCTCTGAGGCTGACGGCCTTACATGAGTATGTCCGAGTGCGATGGGGATGGATGTCCAGGTTCCTATGGTGATGCTGATGCATCAACCGGAACCGGAGACGGATGGGTGGAATCAGCGGTGACAATTGGACAGGTAGATGGAGGTGTGGCAGTTTCCAAATGGAGTATAGATTTCATGTGCGTGGGGATCTGAGTGGATCAGACGGGGATCTGGGCATTAATGAATGTAGTCATAACAGTCGTACAACTTAAATACATATTTGAAATCTAATAATAGTTACTCTGGTGATGGGTCTCCAAGGCCAATGGCCTTACATGAATATGTCTGAGTCTGACAGGGACAGATGTCTGGGTTCCTATGGTGATGCTGATGCATCAGTTGGAACTGGAGGCAGATGAGCAAGATTGATGGTGACAATCAGACAGACTGTTATGACTATATTCATTAACACCCAGATCCCCATCCAATCCACTCAGATCCCCATGCACATGAAATCTATACTCCATTTGGAAACCTTCATGTCTCCATTTATCTGTCCAATTGTCACAATCAATCTCACTCATCTGCCTCCAGTTCCAATTGATGCATCAGCATCACCATAGGAACCTGGACATCCGTCCCTGTCAGACTTGGACATATTCATGTAAGGCTGTTGGCCTTGGAGATCCATCACTGGAGTAATTATTATTAGATTTCAAATATGTATTTAAGTTGCCCGACTGGGGACTTCATTCCCCAGTTTGAATATTGAATCATGCCTAGCTCCTAAGTCCGATCCTAACTATCTAAATTATACTCCATCTCTGAAATCTCAGACACAGGTATTAGTGAGGGTGCAGTACATAAGCTGAAGCCAAGTCCATTCCAACCTCCACCATGCATCCCAATTCCTGCTCCAACTCTGACCCAATCTCCAACCCCCAATCAGACCTAGTGTGTAACAGTATATTCAAACTGCCATACTCACTCCTACCAATGCCATGATCCACCACCAATTCCAAATGCATATGAACCATTGAGGTGCCTGCTCCCAGCATCGACACCATCCCTGAGGTTGTTGAAGAACCAACAGACCACATAGAGGCTGTCAATGAAGAGAACAATACTCCGCCCTCCCTGAATCTGGTGCAAGCCATCTCCCTGCTCGCCAGCAGCATCCGTACCCCACAAGCTCCTAAGTCCCGGACCTTGGTCCGGGAACCCAACCCATTCGACAGCTCTGATCTGCACAAGCTCCAACCATTCTTGGTGCAATGCCAGTTGAATTTCTGTGACCGCCCCAATGCGTTCACATCCAATTGGGTGAAGGTGACCTTTGCCATGTCCTATCTCAAGGGCACCACACTGGACTACTTCAAGCCAGTGCTCATGGACAATTCCAATGACCTGATATGGTCAGAAGACTGCTCTGACTTCATCTCTGAACTTTGGACCAATTTCGGTCCTTACAACCCCAAGGCTGACACTAAGAATGAACTCGATTGACTTTGGATGAAGGAAAATCACAAGATCGCAAAATACATTGTGAGTTTCCAGCAGCTAGCCCTGAAAGTCCAATGGGGCGATGCCACACTCCAATGCCAATTTTATGTTGGCCTCCCATCCTGCATCAAGGACAAGATATCACATGTTGGTAAGCTGGATACTTTAGTTAACCTTCGCAAGCTCACCCAATCCATTGATGCCCATTATTGGGAATGTCAATTCAAGGTCTCCCATGAAAATTCGGCTAACAACAAATTGGACAAATCATTGGACAAGACCCCAAAGTCCAACAAGGGGTCCAATAAGAAGATTACTACCAACTCTGGCCAGAAGTCAAACACTGGTAATGCTGCCGCTTCTGGTTCCAGTCAGAACAACTCTGGCACCGGCAATAACTCCGGAGCTCACAAGAGCACTTCAGACCTCTCCACCAAGCTGGGGAAGGATGGAAAACTTACCCAGAAGGAATGCCAGTGCTGCATGGACAACAACCTCGGTCTGTTCTGCAGAAAATGTGACCACCAAGCCAAGGATTGCAACAAGGCAACCTCATTGGCAGCAAAGGCAAAGGGCCATGCCACCAATGCCATGACGGACCCAAAAAAATAGCAAGTAGTCCTCTAGCCTCTGTACAGGCTGAGGGTTGTGTTGGTATTCTCCGTATGACAAATGAAGTCTGCCTGAACGCATCCACTCTTTCCCACTCTGACTCCCTCACCCTCCTCATCTACTCTGACTCCATTCCCGATACCGCTATCCAAGCATTAATTGACTCCGGTTCTACTCACTGTTTCCTTGATTCCTCTTTTTCCAATTTACATAAACTCCATACATACACCATAACTCCAATATCGCTTTGATTATTTGATGGCACTACTAATGCTGTTATTTCACAAGCAATAGATCTGTCTATCTGTTTTTCTGTCGGAGAAATCCAGAACCTTACATTCTATGTTACTCCGCTTGACTCCAGCTGTTCTGTGGTTCTTGGACATAACTGGCTCACCTGCTACAATCCATTGATTGACTGGGCATTGGGCCATATCACATTCCATTCTCCAGTGCAGGCTGTGTCATCCCCAATGTCACCAGCAACTTTAGGTGCAAAATTATCTTCCACCTCCACTGACTCCACTCTGATAGATACTCCATCTACCCCTCCATCTATATTGATGGTGGACACTATGGTCTTCACCAGACTAAGCAAACTGGAGGGCCCACAAATGTTCCAGGTTCACCTCTCCGATCCAATGCTCCTTGCCACCCATTCCACCTGATCAACTCCACTGGACCTATCTATGATTCCTAAGGAGTATCATGAGTTTGCCAACGTGTTCAGCAAGTCTAAAGCCAACTCCCTAGTGGGACACCGACCATATGATCTCAAGATTGAGTTGGATAATAACTCCACCCCTCCACTTGGCCCTATCCACTCGCTATCCCAAAAAGAGCTACTGGCTCTCTGGACATTCATAGACAAGAACTTGGCCATGGGTTTCATCTGCCCATCCTTATCCCCCCCATGGAGCTCTGGTCCTATTTGTCCACAAAAAGGATGGATCACTCCATTTATGCATCAACTTCTGTGGACTCAACAAGATCACTAAGAAAGACTGATACCCAATACCCCACACCACAGACCTACTTGAGAGCCCATGAAAGGCTAAGATCTATTTCAAAATAGATCTCTGACATGCCTATCATCTATTCCGCATCTGAGAAGGCAATGAGTGGAAAACAACTTTCCACACTCGATATGGATCTTTTGAATGGTGTGTCATGCCCTTCAGACTAACCAATGCTCTGGCCACCTTCCAGCAGTTCACAAACAATACCTTTGCCAACCTCCTTGATGTTACTGTCCTTGTTTACTTGGATGACATTTTGGTATATTCAAATAACGAAGAAGAACATTGGACACACGTCCAAGAAGTACTCCAACGTCTCCAAAAACATGGCCTCTTCGCCTGCACTGACAAATGCGAATTCCACTCCAACTCAGTTGAGTATCTAGGCTATATCCTCTCCCCTGCAGGACTGACAATGTCCGATGACAAAATCAAAGCCATACAGGAATGGCTGGAACCCCGGAAAGTCAAAGATGTACAGTCCTTCCTGGGGTTCACCAACTTCTACTGCCGCTTCATCTACAACTACTCTGATATTACTGTTCTGCTCACCTGACTTACTAAGAAGGGTATCCAATGGAATTTCACTGATGAATGTAGACAGAGCTTTGAGACCTTGAAGAAGGCCTTTACTTCTGCTCTGATACTAACTCATTGGGTTCCAGATGTTCCTATCCTATTAGAGACCAATGCCTCTGACTATGCACTTGCTGTGATCCTGTCCATCTGATCACTTTTCACTCACATACATTTACGCCCCCTGAACTGAACTATGATGTCCATGACAAAGAGCTCCTTGCCATATATGAAGCCTTCCAGATATGGAGACACTACCTTGAAGGCCCCTCCGATCCGGTGGACATCATAACAGACCACAAGAACTTGGAATACTTCTCCACAATGAAACTACTCACCTGGAGACAGGTCCGATGGTCTGAATACCCGTCTCAGTTCAACCTCGTTATCCACTTCCATCCTGGTCGACTCGGAGCAAAGCCCACCACGTTAACTAGATGCTGGGACGTCTACCCATGTAGCAACTATGCCACTGTAAACCCACACAACTTTCATCCTGTGTTCACTAACAAGCAGCTGGCATCATCCCTATGGGCATCCACCCTCATGACTCCCACCCTCCAAGCTGTCACCATTATGGACATCGACCAATTCCACTCCAACATCCACTCATCACTCCAATCCAATCCTGTTGCAGTTAAACACTTGGATGACCCTTCCAATCCAAAGTGGTTGCTTGACCCCCTCCAACACAACAACCAGATATACATCCCCGATGCCAATGGTCTCCAACTCCGAGTTTTGCAGTATTATCATTGTTGTTCCAGCTGCTGGACATCTAGCTGCTGGACTTCTGGGGAGCAAGGAGAGGAGAGGGGGATTAGAGGGGACAGGGGAGGAACAGGAGCATATAGGAGGCTCAGGAGGTTTGGAGGGGTGAAGGGGGTAAAGGAGGACGGTTATAGGAATGGAATAGGGAACAGGAGAAGCCCCTGTGAGTTCCAGAACTTCCTGGGCATTATTTCTCTTTTATTTTCATCATTTCATCATCATGGACATATCCCCCCATCATCATCTCATCATCCATCCCATCATTGACTCAGGAAATTTACGAATGACTTCATTCATTCATAGGACTTAGTATCATATATAAATCACGTCTGTAATGCACTTGAAAAGACAGAGCAATTATCTCTCACATATTCTGTCTGCGTGTCTGAATCTATTTGTATCTGGAATATCTCCAGAACGAACGCGTATTTCTATTAGCTTTTGCATATTCTATTAGAATATTGCATGTTGCACTCGAATCTCGAATCACGAAGCCATAAAATCACTGGCTACTTTTTTATTAAGCATTTACTCTCGTTCGAGTCATCTGCTCCTGATCCCTGCTCAAATTGTCAATATCTAGACGAAGACTACACCAAATCCCATCAAACTTCATACGAGGATACTCCCAAGATATATCTCCAATTAGACTGCGCATACATCGTGTTCCCACCACTGCTCCATTTTCTATTCGACTTCTGCTCATCACTACACCCCAGCAAGGCAATTATTCACATTATTCAAATAACAGGAAGAGGTTCATAACTTCAACACATGAACTTCTGAGACAAGAAGTCCTCAAGAAGGGCTTCAATGCCAAGTTTAGCAGTATCAAGCAGTTATACAAAACTGCTCAAATGATAGAGGAAGTGACGCAATACCACCATGGTATGTGATGCCCAGAGAATGCGACTAACACATCCTCCTCAACCCATAGACCAGTAGTCAATAGAACTACTGGTATGATCAATATGGGTAGTTGACCCATGCCCCATGGACATGTGTTATGGCTCCCACACACACTCATGACAAGTGAGTGTTCAAAGTTGGAACCCCATAATGGAAGCTCCAGGTCCAATTCCAACAATTACCTTTTCAAGGGTAATTATCAATCAAAGCCACCAGCACATGTGAGTGGTGATCAATTGAACAATGTTACTAGTAACGTTGTGTGCTAAAAATGTGGCCAGACAGGTCACATGCAGCCCAGCTGCCCCAAACTAAAGGGCAACATAAGGTTGGCTGTGGTCCGAAAGGATGTGTCCTCACACATAGTGGAGGACAATGTAGACAGATTCTCCCTGATAGAAGGAGAACATGAAGAAGCAATGGATGATCCCAAGGACCATCTAGAGGAAAAAATACCAGCTATAGAAGTGGCTGATGAATGGGATGAAGAGGTTGCCCCATACAAATGGGACAACCAAGATGATGCCCCGAAAAGGAGGCTACACCAATGTATTGCTCCAATGCAATATGAATTTGACCCAATGATTGAATTCCACCGAAACACACCTATGCAGTGTGTTTCTGTAGTGCAACAAGATTCCCAAGAAGCAGGGAATCACAACAGCTGCATATAGACGCTTGTTCAGAAATACAACAAATATGTATATACAACCTATTTTCCTCAAATTTTATACAATACACTTCAATTCAAACTTATTTTCATATTTCAACATGATTCTCAAATTTTACACAATATACTAGATTAAAACATATTGTGATATTTTGGCATAATTCTCAAAAATAATTGTTTTTTCCCCATTTAGTGGTGGCAACTCTCTTGAAGGAACATCCAAATATCATTGATTCTTTCTTATACAATACTTATAACATAATTTGAACTATCTTTAATCCCCACCTGGTATTTGTATATCTAAATACCCTATATAATACCAATTATATTAATACATACATTCCTATTATATCCATGTAAATAATTATGTTCATCTCAACCAAATATCTTATCTTTTAAAGTTTATTAAAATATAGAATATATGTTTATATTTATGAAAATTTCACACATCCGAAATCTTTTAAGATATCCAAATTGTAACTCCCTGGCTTTATGTATCATTGAAATTCTGATGTATATCTCATATACATTAGAATATTGTATACTGACATGATTCCGAACAAGCGTCATAGCTGCTGTCAGTGTCAACAGATCAGCCAAACCTATGTGTAATCATAGGAGCTGACAGAAGTTGACAGCGCAACCAGATAGACCATGCATAGACAATAAAACAATCTCTGGGTATTGGGAGATTGGTGGAACACTAGCTCACTGTCTATTAGACAGTGGGAGTGAGGGGATAATGATATCCCCTGAATTCACATGCATGACAGGTATGAAAACCTTCATGCTAGAGGAACCCATCACGCTGCAATTAGCATGCATTGGGAGCAGGAATACCATAAATTATGGTACTCACACTACCATAAAGTTTGGTAGTTGAGACATTGAAGAATATTTTGATGTCACCAATGTTGAGTATTATGATGTAATACTCAGTACCCCATTCCTACAAAAGCTAGGAATATGCCTGGATGTTACACACCAGGTCCAATTGGGGGTCGGAGATTGGGTCAGAGGTTTCATCAGAGTCAGAGTATGTTGTGGGGGTCAGAACGGACTTGGCTTCAGCTTATGTGCTGCGCCCTCACTAATACTGGTGTCTGAGATTTCAGAGACGGAGTACAACTTAGAGAGTTAGGATTGGACTTAGGAACTAGGTGTGATTCAATATTCAAACTGGGGAATGAAGTCCCCAGTTGGGCAACTTAAATACATATTTGAAATCTAATAATAATTACTCTGGTGATGGGTTTCCGAGGCCAATGGCCTTACATGAGTATGTCCGAGTCTGATGGGGACGGATGTCCAGGTTCCTATGGTGATGCTGATGCATCAATCGGAACCAGAGATGGATGGGTGGAATTGGCAGTGACAATCAGACAGGTAGATGGAGACGTGGCGGTTTCCAAATGGAGTATAGATTTCATACATGCGGGGATCTGGGCGTTAATGAATATAGTCATAACACTGGACTTTAATGGCCCAGGTCAAATCATGATAGGAACTGAAGAAGTCCCCACCAATGAAGAGCATAATACCAATGCTCTTTGTACCCCATCACAGGGAATAAACTCAATATGAAGAAGGAGTATTGGCATGAATAAATGACACCAAGGGGGCAACTCTAAACATGAGCTACCCACAATGCAGTCCTTCCTAAAAGAAGGACTAGACTCAGTAAAGGACCCCTTAATGGAGGATCCAAATAAGAGCACAAGGCAAATAGCTTTGTCTTGTGAAGGATCAACCACTTACACAGCTGATCAGATCCCTCAGTTGAGGGATCAATGGAAAGAAAAGTACGCTGACCTATTCAGCAGCATACCCTTAGAACTTCCCCCATTTAGGGAAGTTAACCACAAGATTAATCTCATGGATCCTGACAAGTGAATACATTATCACTTGCCTAAGTGTCCAGAGCACTACAGAACTTTCAGAGAAAGTCCTGTGATACACCACTGCTAAATGGTGGGTATCGGCTACAGCCTGACAGGCTATGCCAATGCTATGCATTCCCAAGAAAAATGGAAAGCTCCACACCATGTTCGACTTGTGTGAACAGAATGATAATATGGTGAAGGATGTAATGCCCTTCCCCAATCAGGACAACATTAGACACAACGTTGCCTGCTGTACATATCAATCTAAACTCGATATTTCTGAGGTGTATGAACAGATACACATCAGACTGATGGATATACCCAAGATGGCATTTGCAACTGTCTTGGGGACATTCATCAGTCAAGTCATGCAGCAAGGGGACTGCAATGCCCCCTCAACATTTCAGTGGCTCATGACTGCCATCTTTTGAGAATATATCAGAAGATTCATCCATGTATCTCTGGACAACATATTTGTGTACTCTTGTACTATACGAGAGCACAAACACCACCTAGAGATGGTATTCACTGAACTCAGAAAAGCACATATGTTCCTGAGCAAGGATAAGATTGATCTATACTCAACGAGTATGGATTGCCTTGGTCACCTAATAGATGACCAAGGTGTGCATGCAGATGCTGATAAAATGCAGTGAATACAAGAGTGGAGACAACCTAGGTCGTACCATGAAGTCCAATGTTTTCTTGGACTAGTGCAGTATCTGGCACACTATATGCCAGATATAACTGCATACACAACCCCTTTATCAGGTTGTGCTTGTAATAATTGTCCATTCTTATGGACACCATTGCTGGAGAAATGCTTTGAAAGCATTAAGCTCCTAGCATGTAGGGCTCCAATATTGAAGCCCATCAATGTCAATAACCCTGATACTATTTGGGTTATTACTGACGGCGCCAAAACTGGAGTTGGAGCTGTCTATGGACAAGGAAAAGATTGGCAGACCTGTTGGCCTGCCAGATTCCTATCCAAGAAATTTAGTGCTGCACAACAGCACTATAAGACCCATGAGCACAAGACTATAGCCATGCTTGAAGCCCTAATGAAATGAGAAGATAAGCCACTAGGACAAACATTTGTCCTAGTAACCAGCCACAAGGGTCTCGAATACTTCAAGACCCAAAAGAACCTGTCTCCTAGACAGGTTAGGTGGTGGGAGTTCTTATCCCATTTCAACTTTACTACCCTGCATATAGACAGGGTAGAGAACAAAGTAGCAGACTGTCTGTTGCACTACTATGCTGATGACTCCCCAACAGAGAGTCATCCCAACTACATCTATGTGAACACAGATGTATGTCTTGACCCAGAAGGAGAACTGCTCCCCACAGAATGGTTTGTTGAGATCAGGACAGCAGCAGTCACCCGAAGGTGACTGCTCAAGAAAAAAGAAAACAGAGTGCTAGAAGCTGAAGCACTCAATGTTCAAACAGAATCATTGAATGATGATTCTAATTCCTCTAAAGAAATAGAGGACATTGGAGTGATGTCATCAGATGATGATGGAACACCATTGTGATCCCATGTTGAGCATGGGATCAACCTTGTGCAGATTGTATGAGGCACATATAGAAAGGATACTGTCCTTTCTAAGGTGCTGGAAGCACCTAAAGAGCACGCATGATTTGGTGTGCGTGATGGTCTAATATGGACCAAAAATATATACAAACGTGATGTTGTCTGTATACCCCACTCAGCGTTCCTGTTTTGGAACCCGCAAAATTATGGTGTTAGGGCAAACTCTAAATCACCACAATTCCATGAATGAACAGCTGAGAAGAATATCAAACCCTGCTGCAGCACAACTCCAGAAACAATTTAATGTTTGTACTTTGGTTACAATCCTTTGTATTGGTCAATGCAGACTATATGCAGAAAAGTAATATGTTTCTTAGCAGCAAGAAATGAATGAGACTTCCAGAGTCTAGAGTTCATGGATGCTTAGGGGTCCAGATATTCTGAAAAGAGGGGAATGCACTTAGAGGCTAAAGGAAGTAGGTGGATGAATCCAACCATCCAACCAGTGGCACTCTGAAGCAGGTAACAGCTATGTGTGAAGAAGTCTAGCAACTGCTTCACACAAGTTCAAGCTTCTAATGCTCTGCAAAGGCAGTACACACTAGTAACTTAAACAAGAGCACTAATGGCAGGACTATCAACAGACAATCTCACCCTGTAGATTCGTAGTCACATGAGGCAGATACTACACTCACGCCCAAAGCAGGAATATCACTACTTCGAGTGCAACCAAGTACAGTTACACAACTGTAAAAGATCCTTGAACTGGTAATCAACAGTTACTGAGATATAGAGGATGACACTGTATGTCACTCTAGTCACACTGGTGTGCAGAAGATGGGTAGAAGTGGTAGAATATGTTATTATTTCAGAGGCAGAATGACCTCCTTATATATTTTATTTACAGGGGCTGACTAATGGTTCTGGAATATTCTACCTATTAATAGATGGAAACTACTGGAAGGTTGTGGAAGGTGGAAGAAAGGGGTAGAATATTCCAAGCCAATCACAGGTTCTGATCACTGCACTAACACTGATCAGGAGCTGAGTAATGGCTCTGGAAAGTTCTATCTAATGATAGAAGGAAACAGCTAGAATGTTATGAAAGGGGTAGAATATTCCAAGGCAATCACCTGATCTGATCATCAATCACCTGCTCTGATCCCTGAACTAGGCACTGATAAGGCAAAAAGGAGGGTATCCACCCTGTTTTCTGCACTGGTTTGGACAGCCATGGATAGCCACATCTCAGGTGATGATCTCCATGGAAAATAGTGCCCTGAGAGGCTGTGGTAAAGTTACAGAATATTTATTGATCAGAGACATCTGAGCTTGAATTCAGGCCAAATGCCTGGTCCAAAGGTGGAGAGCCGGCTGTGTGAAGGTTTGTGGGCACCTATGGGTCCACAACTGTAGCACAGCAGAATAAGAGCATTCTGGGCTGAGTTCTGCATGGAATATTCCTGAAAAAATATGGAAAAATAGAGAATATTGTTATTTGAATAATGTAAATAATTGCCTTGCTGGGGTGTAGTGACGAGCAGAAGTCAAATAGAAAATGGAGCAGTGGTGGGAACACGATGTATGCACAGTCGAATTTGAGATATATCTTGGGAGTATCCTCGTATGAAGTTTGATGGGATTTGGTGTAGTCTTCGTTAAAAAAATAGCCAGTGATTGTATGGCTTTGTAATTTGAGATTCGAGTTGGATATGCAATATTCTAATAGAATATGCAAAAGCTAATAGAAATACGCGTTTGTTCTGGAGATATTCCAGATACGAATAGATTCAGACACACAGACAGAATAAGTGAGAGATAATTGCTCTATCTATTCAAGTGCATTACAGATGTGATTTATATATGATACTAAGTCCTATGAATGAGTGAAGTCATTCGTAAATGTCCTGAGTCAATGATGGGATGGATGATGAGATGATGATGGGGGGGAAGTGTCCATGATGATGAAATGATGAAAATAAAAGAGAAATAATGTCCAAGAAGTTCTGGAACTCACAGGGGCTTCTCCTGTTCCCTATTCCATTCCTGTAACCGTCCTCCTTTACCCCCTTTGTCCCTCAAAACCTCCTGAGCCTCCTATATGCTCCTGTTCCTCCCCTGTCCCCTCTAATCCCCCTCTCCTCTCCCTTCTCCCCACAAGTCCAGCAGCTAGATGTCCGGCAGCTGGAACAACAAATATTTGAATAAGTCCATTCCAGGCACAAGCACTAAATATATGCTGATATTTAGGAATGGAAAAGCAAAGTATAGCACATTGGTGCTGCATAAATAGGATTTGATAGGGAAAAGGTGGTTCCCATACAGCAGCATCCATACCCCAAGCTCCTAAGTCCTAGACCAAGGTCTGGGAACCCAACCCTTTCAATGGCTGATCCACACAAACTCCAACCATTCCTTGTGCAATGCCAGTTGAACTTCCACAACCACCCCAATGTATTCACATCCAATCAGGTGAAGGTCACCTTTGCCATGTCCTATCTCAAGGGCACTGCACTGGACTACTTTGAGCCAGCACTCATGGACAACTCCAATGACCAAATATGGTCAGAGGACTACTCCAACTTTATCTCTAGTCTAGACTAATTTTGGTCCTTACAACCCCAAGGTCAATGCCAAGAATGAACTCAATTGACTTCGGATGAAGGAAAATCACAAGATCACAAAATATATTGTGAGTTTCCAGCAGCTAGCTCTGAAGGTCCAATGGGGCAATGCCGCACTCTGACACCAATTTTATGTTGGCCTCCCATCCCACATCAAGGACAAGATATCATGCATTTGTAAGCTGGATACTCTGGTTAACCTTTGCAAGCCTGCCCAATCCATTGATGCCTGTTATTGGGAACATCAATCTGAGGTCTCCTGCAAAAATTTGGCTAACAACAAGTTGGACAAATCATTGGACAAGACCCTCAAGTCCAACAAGGGGTCCAATAAGAAGATGTAAGTAGCCAAGGTACTTACCATAGTATATAATTATAATTGATGTATGCAGCATTCCATTAAGGAATGCTGTCTTCTTGGTAGATATATGTGCCCATAGGGTGCATATGTATAGTTATTATGTAAGCCAGTGGACCCAAGTACACGTGTGGGTCCACATATAGTAGACAGACCTTAGTAAACAACCACACTGTACAGCACATCACACAACCAATATACTTGGTTGAGTTCTGTGTAACAGTGTGAAATAAGACACCAATTTACACTTTTTTGAACTTCCAAAGGAAGAATCAATTAATTCTTCCTCATTATTGAAGTTTTCTAGTCAATACTAGAAAACCAGTTGTTGCTGGTGTACAGATGTATACCAACCCCCCCAGTTGCTCATATAAGTGAGCAACTAGTAGACTAACTTACTTAGTCTACAAAGATAGAAGAAAGAAAGGAGTCATCATAATGATGACTTGCAGTAGAGTGAGTCATGCTGGCAGTGCACAGGGCATCATAAATGATGAATGGCAGCATGTAGTCAGCAGCAGAAGCTCCCATGAAGGGGAGCTAGACCCTAGAGAAGTCATAGGGACTTCTCATAAGGAGGACTCTAGGAGAGAGTCATTGTGGTCACAAGACCACACAGACCATCACACAATAGATTGTCTGTCAAACAGGAACCCCTCATCAAGTGGTTCTCTGATTAGAGAAGAAAGCAGGGGACAGTCATTAACTGCCTCCAATGTTCCTAAAGGAAAGGGACATGCTCAATATATGAGCACAAGTAGAAGTAGCCATACTTCTTGGGAATCACACAGCACAGAGTGGCATGAAACCCACAGGTCAATCACAAGATTGGCTGAACAACTCATGCATAATCAACATGAGATGGAGAGCATTAGCAAAGCTAGTGCTCAGGCAGCCAAGATGGCTGCTGAAGCAGGACATGCTGCCACTACTATGGGGCAGCAAATTGCAGAGATAGGAACGATGTTAAAATTGCTCCAAGAGAACTCTGAGTGATGCAAGTCACATTGCCAAAGATCAGATTCTTGACAAGAATCTGAATCTGGAGAGTCTGGATCTCCCTGGGGTGAGAGGATCCAACTGAATGATTGGTTGGACAGAGGAAATGAGATTCCCCCAATGGAGGGAATCAGAGACCCAGTAATCCCTGTAAGGCAAGAATTACCAATCCAGATTGAAGAGGAAACTCCTCAATCTATGGCAAAGGAGCTCAATCAAGAGATCAAGCTATTGGAACAACAAGAAGTTGAGGCTTCTTGTAAACACAGATTAGCCCTCGAATGGAAGGCTAAACATGCAGAGCAGGAGCTCAGCCAGCTGTTTAGAGAGCAGTGGCCCCAGCAAGAGCTCAATGTGGCTGTCAACTTAAACCAACAGTCATGACATGTGCTGAACAGTTATCAGCATGTACAAGCAGCGGGCCTTTCAGGAGACACCCACCATGAGCAATGAGATACCCAATGGGTACCTCAAGAAGATGTTCCCCATAACAGAGAACAACCAGTGCCATTGACCTAGAAGGTCAAGGCATACTGGATCAATTGGATACAATTGATCCTATTGACGGCATTACTCGCATGGTGTGAGTAGCCATAGTCAATAATAGAGATGCAGACCCAGAGAAGTCTGTACTTGCCAAGGTGGGCATTAAGGTATTGCCTCCTGAGCAATACGCAGGAGGTGCAGATCTTAAAGACTTCAAGATCTTTGTAGCAGGCATGCTGTGATGGCTGAAGATGAATAATCTTCTAGGGCCATCAAGTACAAAGTTTTAACTATTGTACTTAGGCACTACAGAGTGGTGACGAGCCAGGATGCATCGAGGACGCATATCGAACCACTCTGACAGTCCAACTCCACCAGCGTCTTTTCGTATCAACTTTTAAATAGCGCCGCAACTCCCTATCCACCTCAGTCTCTAATTCGAGCCATCGATTGTCACTCGTGTTTCATCGCCATCGATCATTATCAGCTTTCTATTCACACCAATCCTTTCATCATCATTCACATGGCTTCCCATTCTATTCCCCTCTCCAACATCACTTCTAATAATACGTCACACTGGTCTCTGGACACAGAGGACTATCAAAAATACGCCGAGCTCCATGGGCATGTTAAGCCACCTCCACGTGTCAAAATACTTCCAAAACTCTTTCAACATCCAAGATTCCCACCATGTCTCTCTTATGCCATTGGCGATCCCATATTCTTTCACAATTCTGTTGAACCATATACATTCCTCGACATTTCACCTCTATATCGTAACACGGATAGAAGAGTCGAACGTGAGGTAGAATTTCAGTCGCCATTGCCGACCTATCCTCCCACTTCAATCCGACTCAGGTTACATCGTGTCAGGCAAAGGGACCAAATACTCTTGGAGCAGGATACCATATGGAGACGGATCACTAAGACAATAAGGAGTATTTGTTGTGGAAGCTGACGGAAGTCCTCATGTGACTCAGGGTCAATTAACCTTTGGAGCCGTAGGGAAGATGGTATTGGTGGACATTTCTATTGTTCTTTTATATGACTCACCCCTGTTTCATCTTTTAATTCATTCATACACAACTTACTCATCCTTGTTCTATTTTTGGTTCTTTTATTACTCATCGCCCCCTATTCTTACAAAGATTACCCCTATCTGTCGTTTCATTTCTCCATGATTTCCCCTTTAGTAGTTCAACTTCACACGCTTTGTCAGCTGGCTTGATCAGCATTTCTTGCATCATATCGCATCATTTGCTCCTCATATTGTGTCGTTGTCCCCCGGGGATTTGTATATAAAAGGGCGCTAGTCTTCGCCTTTGGAATCAATTAACAAGTTTTCAGCCAACGCTCTAAAGTCAAAGTCCACGCTCTAAGTCTACGCTCTACGCTCTACATCACAATCCATCATCTCTACACCGAGGTAAACACCTTGGTTCAACGATCAGATTTCCCTCCGCCACCGAGAGGTTGATTCTCCTGAAACCAGCTTTCGCGTACCTCCCAACCGGGCTCCGCATTGTCATCCAGTCACAGAGCACGATCAGCCATCGGGACCGACCTTTTGCTCCCATCCTCATCCAACCACAGAGCACTATCCCACTTCCCTGTTACGTACTCCTCGCCCTGATTGATCTTTGGAGTGCTGAACAACTGCGTTACACACCGTCTGCTTGCTAGGACCGTTGCGCGCAGGCTTATAGGATCTATTCCTTAAGCGAACCGACAGTGGGAGCAATACTATTGAGTCAGATTGAGTGGACTTAGCTTCAACTTGTGTGTTGTACCCCCTTTGATTGTCGGTCCAATATTTCAGAGTTTGGAGTACGGAGTTGGATCAGGGATCCAGAGTTTGACTTGTCAAGAAGGTACTTGTCAAGAAGCTAGCAACCAAGAAGTTGATGGGGCAAATCTTAGTTGATATATGAACCACTGTAATAGACAGAAAGTAGCCCATATAAGTATGTAGAGAATTGAATGCTAAAACTAAAATGAAAAACAATAAGACAGATATGGAGTACAACATGGAAAGGAGTTTGGAGTTTGGACCCAAGTCCAAACTATACTAAGCAATATAAAAGAAGGGGTTTGTTGTACCCCATAAGAAGAAACTACTTATGGAGAACAATAAGAAAAGGAGTTCAGAGTTGACGAAGGTGGAGTTGATGGAGGTGAAGTAGGGAGATGGAGACTGAGTTGGAGATGGAGTCTGGAGATCAGCCTTGGTGTTACAGGATGTAAAAGTATCTCCCTTCTAGATTGAGCCCATGAGATCTTAGTCAGCATTTTGGGAAAATTGGCAGTGTATGCATTTGAATTGGTGCATGAGGCTGGCCAAATTATTAAACATGTGCTACCTCTCTCCTCCTCTCTTACCACCATCTGATATGCCCTCTGCCAAAGAACTTCACCAGCAATGCGCCACATTGGACAAGTTGATCATGGAGGCTGACACTGCAGAGAAAAAGAAGGTGGAAGAGGAAAAAAGGATCATGAGGGAGGTAGCAGCTTGCAAGAAGGCCGCTGAGACAGCTCAGATTAGGGTGGAGGCCACAAGGAAGAGGGCCTTATCGAGAGTGGTCATGAAAGGCAAGGAGGCGACCAAGGATCCTGACAAAGAGTCCAAGTTGGACCTCATATGTGATACATGCATCAAGCACGATGATGTGTGTGAGTGGGCAATGGTGAGTGGAATAGTGACTGGATGTTGAAATATCATACTGATTGTTATTTTGTATTTCCTAGACTGGAAAAGCACACTCCTGCCTCACGTGCCAGTCAAACCAGCTGAAATGTGAGGTAAAGGGTAGTGCTCCTCCTTGACAGAACCATGATCGTGAGGAGGGCAGCAGTGCAGTGGATCCTTCTCCAAAATGACAATGGACTTGGGCCACAAGTATAGGTCCTATCATGGAGAGCATTCCCCCTGCATTGGTAGAAGCCATGCAGGATGTCAGTATCAACATGGCTGCAGTGGCCCATTGACTGATCAAGGTTTCCAAGCAGGCTGAGAGGATGAACACAGCTCTCCAGGGCATTGAGACCTATATGGGTGAGCTCATGGGAATGTTTCACCATTATACAATGGGACAGAGGTGGGGTCTGCTCCAGCAGGAGTTGGATATGCTGGAGTTGGAAGCTCTGGGCGCTGTATATGACATGGACTCAAATTCCTCAGGATCTTGGGACTCCTCAGAGAATCTTGATAGGTTGGATGATGGGAGGTGGTGGTCATGGGAGGAGATAGATAGGATGCTGAGGGAGCAGGAGTTGGAATTGGAGAATCTGGAGAAGGAGGGAACGGTGGATGGAGAATCAGAGGAGTCAGGTGTTGGAGAATCGGAGTTAGAGGAGAAGTGATGTATCTAGAGAATGTGATGACTTGAATGACTGATTTCTTGGAGGAAACTGGAGTGAATTAATGCAATGTGGGGCCGGGTTTATGAGGGTAGGCCTGGTGGAAATTGGAGATAATCTCTGTCACATGTCCTAATTCCGAGGCTGGTAGCCAGGAGGTTTCTTCATCTGTTCCTTCATATCCTGCCCACTTGACAAGGTATTGCAGTTTACATTTTCGTCTCTTGTTGATCTTGGAGTCCAGAATCTCTGATATCTTGTACTCCAGTTCTCCATCTATGATGACAGGAGGAACTGGGGTTGGTTCTTGACCGGAAAATGGATCTGGAGTTGAGGGTTTGAGCATGGAAATGTGGAAGATGGGATGAATGGAATGCATGCTTTCTTGTAGACAGAGGGTAAAGGAGTTAGAGCCTGCTTGAGCGATGATTTTGAAAGGTCCAAGGTATTTTTCCAATAGTTTCTTGGAGGGTCTTGTTGTACAGATATTGTCAGATTTGACAAAAACCTTGTCTCCAACCTTGAAGCCTGCGCCAGGGATTGGCGGCAGTCAGCGGAGGTGGAGTATTGGAGTTGGGCATTGGAGATGGTCTTTCGGAGATGCTGATGGAGTTCATTGAGGTCCACAGCAAAGTTTTGAGCTCTTGAAGAAGCGAGGTCTCATTCAGGATGTATGGAGATGTTTGGGTGATAACACTTGTTGGCAAAGAATGGAGATAAGCCAGTAGTGGCATTCGGAGCATTATTATATGCAAATTCTGTGATGGGAAGTAAGTCAGACCAGTTGTCCTGTTGGTAGTTGCAATAGACTCAGAGGTACTGTTCCAGGGTCTGGTTCATTTGTTTGGTTTGTCCATCGGCTTCCAGGTGGTATCCAGAGGTGAAATGGAGTTTGATGTCCAAAGCTTTTCTGAGGGTTCGGAAAAAGGAGGATACAAACTCCATACCATGATCGGAGGTAATGTGTGGATGCTTGGAAAAGACATGGAGCAAGAATAGTTTTGCAAGCATAGGAGCTGTGATGGTGTTGACTGTAGGAATAAAAATGGACTGTTTGGTAAGGTGGTCCACAATAACTAAGATGGTGTTGTAACTGGAGGATGCTGGAAGCTTCTCGATGAAGTCCATGGATATGGAGTTCCACGGACTCTCCAGAATGGGGAGTTGCTTGAGTAGTCCATAAGGACAATGTCTCTGTAACTTTGAGTGCATACAAGTGGTACAAGACTTGATGTAGGACTTAACGGAACTATGGAGTTCAGGCCAGACATAGTCCTGCCTGACTAGTTCTATAGTTTGGTTCTGTCCAAAATGACCAGAGATTTGTTTGTTCTGGAGTACACAGAGTCAGAGATTGTTCACATCGGGAACATAGATGCGGTTGTCGAGATGGAGTAAGCCTTCTGGGTCAATGGACCAGCAATTGGTTGGTTTAATGAGATGTCCAGAGATGGCTGGATCTGATTGGAGTGCAGATCAGATATTGGAGTGGAGTGTATTGACATGATGGCTGCTCAGAGGACTGGGGAATAGAACATCATTGCTCAGAGGGAAGTGGTTAACTGTTTGTTAGTAAACACAGGCCTAAGATTATGTGGATTTACTGCTGCATAATCATTTTCTCCCTCTTTAGGATAGACGTCCCATTGTCTAGTTAATGAGTCCAGTTTTGTACCGAGTTTGCTGGGATGGAAATGGATTACCAGATTAAACTGGGACAGGAATTCAGACCAGCAGGCTTGCCACCTAGTAAGGAGTTTGGTAGTTGAAAAGTATTCAAGGTTCTTGTGGTCTGTGATGACATTGACCAGAGTTGGAGATCCTTCAAGGTAATGTCACCAGGACTTGAAAGCTTCAAAGATTGCAAGTAGTTCTTTATCATGGACATCGTAGTTGAGTTCTGCTGGAGTGAAAGTCCAAGAATGGAAAGCTATTGGATGAACCTCATTGTCTGCTGGAGAGATGGTTGATAGAATGGCTGCCAGTGTGTAGTTGGAGGCGTTGGTTTCTACCATGATCGGAGATCCTGGGTTCCTGTCAGGGTTCAAATAAGTCATATTCTATTTTTAGTATTTTCTCTTGACACCCCTATCAGCGCAGCCTGTCAGGGTGCGTCTCCCCTATTTCATTGCCCCTATCACTTCCCCTATCTTTCCTCCCCTATCTTGGTTCTCCTATCCGTCTCCATCATTTAGTATAAAGACTTGCCTTGGTGCAGTGTGATCCCCTCAGCTTGATCTCTGAGGATATCCGCTGTACCAGGTAAGTCCCATGTATTTATCAGAAACAGCTTGATCTCTGAGGATATCCGCTGTACCAGCTGGCATTATTTCTTATCGGCTCTCACTTATTGAGTATCTTGTTGTTGTGGCCTCGTCATCAGCGTCGCCCTCACAGAAGATCAAGCTCATAAGACGACCCCACACCTCATAACACTTTCCCTATTAACTACTTCACCGATACCATGACCGATCAGCTCCCTGAAGCCTATTGGGACACTCTAGGTGAAAGTGGTGGCTTTCTGCGAGCGTTGTTCAACACCCAGGCGCAGCAGCTCCAGCAGCTGCAACTCCAGAACCAGCACCTCCAAAGCCAGTTCGCCAATGTCCAGAACAACCTAGCAGATGCTGCCACTGCTGCTGCCATCGCTGCAGCACAGACCATCTCTCAGACCACCTCATTTCCCACACCTTCTCCTACATCGTCATCCGTTTGCCCAATAAGGGCAGCTGAACCAGCCAAATTCAATGGAGATCGTGCAGAGACGGAAGGTTTCATTCGCTCTATCAGGCTTGCCATTGCAGTCCAGCCTACATCTTTCCCAGATGAGCGGACCAAGATCCTCTATGCCCTCTCTTTTATGACAGGAGGTTCTGCTGAAGTATGGGCGCACAATGAGACACAGGCAGTCATTGACAGGACCTCACCGCTCTCCACCTTGGAGGAATTCATTAAGCAAGTGGAGAACGCTTTTGGGGACCCTGACCGCTCTCGAACAGCACGAACAAAGCTACACGATCTTAGGATGACACCTGGCATGTCAGCGGATGAATACACGGCACAGTTTGAGATACTAGCGGGAAGGACTGGGTTTAATGATGCAGCACTGGAAGATGCCTATGCCCGAGGGCTCCCTGCAATGATTCTTGACAAGATCCATGCACAGCCATCCCTCCCATCCGATCTCAAGGCATGGAAGGAAGCAGCCTGTCAAATTGACCGCAACCACCGTCGTCTTCTAGAAGTGAGACGTGCTCAGACTTCCCTCACTCCTGCCCGCTCTACCCCATCCCGCCCTCACAGCACTCCGGTCATCTCTGTACCAACTACCTTGGCAACCTCTAATGGTGCTGCACCTATGGATATTGACTCCAACCGCCATCGCATTGAGACTCGGACATGCTATAACTGTGGAAAGCGTGGCCATATATCCCCAGCATGCCCTGAACCATGCAAGGAACATATCCGAGCTGATCTCACACAAACAGCAATTGCAGGCATGATATCAGAGTCAGTAGCAGCTGCACTGAAGGCCAAGGAAGAAGCGCAGAAGGCAGTAATTCCAAAGCAAGAGGAGAAGCAGGATTTTCAGGCCAGTCAGCAGTGAAGAGCATGCCCTGCCTGACAAACCGGTTTTCAGTTCTTGAATCATGTACTGTAGGGCTCACAAGCGATATGTTACACGCACACTCCCTTGTCCATCAGACTGAAACCAAAACAGCCATGCCTGAAAACCCTTCTCAACTTCCAGCTAAACATGATGACCCTCCTCGTCTCTACCTTCGATCTGCAGACATCCGTCGATGTACAAGAATTCCCATGAAAATCCACTCGGTAGACACTGGATACCCTCTAGCTGTGGATGCACTCCTCGATAGTGGTGCTACAGGAATGTTCATTGATGCAGAATATGTCAAAGCAGAGAAACTTCGAACACGCCCTCTACCACGTGCCATACCTGTTTATAACATTGATGGGACCCCAAATGAAGCAGGTTCAATCAAGGAAGAAGTCGATCTCATCTGCACATATGGGACCCATACTGAACGTGCCACATTTTCAGTCACAAGCCTGGGAACCTTTGGGATAATTGTTGGGCACACCTGGCTTGTGAAGCACAACCCAGAGGTAGACTGGCGTACAGGAAAGGTACAGATGACTCGCTGCCCTGATTCATGTGGAGAAGTACCAGAACACAAAGAGCATTCGCTTGGTACAACTCCTTCAAATGGCAAGAACTCACACGGGCAACCCCAATACGAGGGAGACCGAACATTTGTTATCTTTGTAGAAGAAGACTTGGAGAATATCTATGCTGGTTCAACAGTTTCTCAACAGCTCGCACAGAAGGCTGCAGAATCCACTCCAGTCAAAACCTTTGAGGAGATTGTCCCAAAGGCGTACTGGGGATTTAAGGATGTTTTTGCAAAGGAGTCCTTTGACCAACTTCCACCTCGAAAACTGTGGGACCACGCTATTGAACTCACTCCAGGAGCACAACCCTTCAGCACAAAGGTCTATCCAATGTCCCCAAATGAGCAGAAGGAGTTGGACGCATTCCTTGAGGAGAACCTACGGAATCATCGTATACGTCCTTCCAAGTCACCCATGGCATCCCCTGTCTTTTTGTGAAGAAGAAGGACGGTAATCTTTGTTTTGTGCAAGACTACCACAAGCTGAATGATATCACAATCAAGAACGCCTACCCACTACCCCTGGTACCAGACATCATGAATAAAATTGCCGCAGCCAATGCCAAGTACTTTACCAAGCTTGACATCCGATGGGGATATAACAATGTGCGTATTAAAGAGGGCGATGAGTGGAAGGCAGCCTTTCGAACCAATCGTGGTCTATTTGAACCCCTGGTCATGTTCTTTGGTCTCACAAACAGCCCAGCAACCTTTCAGACGATGATGAATGGCATTTTCAAGGAGCTCATTGACGATGGCACTATGGTAGTGTTCATGGGCGACATCCTCATTTTCACTGAATCCCTAGAACAACACCACACGATCGTGCAATCTGTCCTTGAAATTCTTCGGGCCAACCACCTGTACCTCAAACCAGAGAAATGCCTTTTCTCACAACAGAAGGTAGATTATCTTGGATTGATTCTCTCACAGGGACAGGTAGCTATGGACCCAGTTAAGGTGGCTGGAGTCAGGGACTGGCCCACACCGCGCAATGTGACAGAAGTCAAATCCTTCCTGGGTTTCATCAATTTCTATCGTCGCTTCATTGAGGACTTCTCACATATCGCAAAGCCTCTGAATCGGTTAACAAAGGCAGATACACAGTGGTCCTGGATACCTGATGGCCCAGAACAAGAAGCCTTTGATAAACTCAAGCAGCTTGTCACGTCAACTCCAATCCTTGTCCTCCCAGATCAAACCAAGCATTTTCGACTAGAGACAGATGCTTCAGCATATGCAACAGGTGCTGTTCTATCTCAACTCTGTGACGATGAGAAATGGAGGCCGGTAGGTTTTGTATCCAAGAGCCTTTCAGATGCAGAGCGCAACTATGCCATCCATGATAAGGAATTGCTCTCAGTCATCCGTGGACTAGAAGAATGGCGCCACATCTTGGAAGGGACCAAATACAAGATTGAAATCCTTAACGACCATCAAAACCTCACATATTTCCGTACAGCTCAAAATCTCAATCGTCGACAAGCTCGCTGGTCACTATACCTTTCTCGTTTTGACTTTGAACTGATCCACCGTCCTGGACGACATTCAGCCAAACCTGATGCCCTCTCACGACGTGTAGATCATAAGCGGGGGGAGGAAGATAACCAGAACCAGATTCTTCTTGGCCCTGAGCTGTTCCACATTGATGCGACATCCACCTATCCAGGGCCAGAAGCTCAAATGATCACAGGAGAAGGAGACATATTCCTGGAACGTGTGCGGAATTGCACCAACAGAGATGAAAAGGTTGTAAAGGCTCTTAAGGAACTTGGCCCCTCTCGGAATTTACAAGGACAGGAATGGACCGAGGAGAATGGACTCGTCCTCTATCGTGGCAAGGTATATGTCCCTCTTGACCCAAAATTGCGCCATGACATTGTAAGGGCACACCACGATACTCACATTACAGGTCACCCTGGTCGCTGGAGAACAACAGAACTTGTATCCCGCAGCTACTGGTGTCCTGGATTTGGACGATACATTGCCAAATACGTCAAGGGATGTGACCTCTGCAATCGGACAAAAACTTTCCCTGCTCCTCCTATGGGTAAACTCCTGCCTAATCGTGTCCCAGATCGGAGGTGGCAAGTGATATCTGTTGACCTTATTGTAGAACTACCCATCAGCCATGGCTATGATGCACTCCTTGTCGTTGTGGACCGTCTTTCCAAACGAGCACATGTTATCCCTACCACCTCTGACATCAACTCCATAGGAGTTGCACGACTTTTACGAGACCATGTGTGGAAACACCACGGCCTTCCTGAGGAGATCATCAGTGACCGTGGCACCCAGTTTGTCTCTCAATTTATGCGCTAGCTCAATAAGCTTTTGGGGATCAAGGTTGCAGCATCCACAGCATATCATCCACAAACCGATGGTCAGACGGAAAGGGTCAATCAAGAAATTGAACAATACTTGAGGCTTTTAGTCAATCAGCGCCAGGATGACTGGATTGAGTGGGTTCCTCTTGCCGAATTCACATACAACAACCGCATCCACTCCTCCACGCAATCAACCCCCTTCATGCTTGATACAGGCCAACACCCAAGGCTTGGGTTAGAGCCAATCCGAGAGACACGACTTGAAGCACTGGAAGAATTCACTGAGCGTATGGAGACAGCCACCACTGAGGCTCGCTCCGCCCTGGAAAAGGCAGCAGATGATATGGCACGATTCTATGATGCCCATCGGCAAGCAGCCCCAGTATACAAACTTGGTGACAAGGTCTGGCTCAATGCACAAAATATCACCACCACCCGTCCAACCAAGAAACTTGATCACAAATGGTTAGGACCGTATGTGATTAATAAAGTGGTCTCACGAAATGCCTATGGCCTACGACTTCCCCCAATCTTTGGTCGCACTCATCCAGTGTTCTCTGTTGTCTTACTCCGTCCTTATGAAAAGGATCCCATCCCTGAACGCCAGTCATCTCCTCCACCACCTCCAGTCATTCGAGATGGAGTACAGGAATATGAAGTTGAGAAGATCCTTGACAGCAGAGTTTTCCGAGGAAGACTGGAATACCTGGTGCGTTGGAAGGGCTATGGAGCTGCTGTCGACCTCTGGATCCCAGCTAAGGATGCCAGTGGGGCTAGAAGGCGCATTGCAGACTTCCATCAGGAAAATCCTGAAGCCCCAAGGCGTATTTCGGCAGCCACCTATGCGGCTCTTCCCTTCAGTCGCTTTGAGAACTTCACAGAACCTCCCAAACAGGTCCTCTTTGATTGGACAGCTGGCAGGAACCCAACACGTGGTATTGGACACATTTCAGAGCCGCAGAATAGGCACAGTGAAGCTTAGCGCTCACCAAATTCATCCATGCCGAAATTCCACTAACTGTATATAAGCCAGTGAATCCACTTCCCCTTCCTCAGTAAAACCATCATCGTTCACTACCCAACCCACCATGCCTTACCAGTCTGAATCCACCCCTCTACGCTCACTCCGTTCCTACCCCTCAATCACTTGGTCAGTTGACTCAAGGGATACTGCACGTGCTGTAGAGGATTATAACCTCCCATCTCCACCTCCACAAGTTCATTTCCCCTTCTGGCATCGTAATCCATCCAGACGCCAGACATACTACATCGGGGACCCTCTATTCATCGGCAACTATGACATACCATATGCCTTCCAAGGGCTCGCCGGTAAAGTCACCTATGAGGGAGGGAGATGATACTTGGGGCAGTTTTCAGCACGAACAATCCCATATCCCCTGGAGAGTTCACCATCCCACTTTACCCCAAGGCAGAGAAGAGTCACCATCAACACTCGTCATGGGCTCTACTTTGGCAGAGAGTGAGAAGGGACCTTGCAGAGTGCTTCAGGGTGTGTCTCTCTTGAGATGGATGGGACGATAGTGCATATCGAGACGACATGCATTAAGAGGGAGGTGATGTCAGGGTTCAAATAAGTCATATTCTATTTTTAGTATTTTCTCTTGACACCCCTATCAGCGCAGCCTGTCAGGGTGCGTCTCCCCTATTTCATTGCCCCTATCACTTCCCCTATCTTTCCTCCCCTATCTTGGTTCTCCTATCCGTCTCCATCATTTAGTATAAAGACTTGCCTTGGTGCAGTGTGATCCCCTCAGCTTGATCTCTGAGGATATCCGCTGTACCAGGTAAGTCCCATGTATTTATCAGAAACAGCTTGATCTCTGAGGATATCCGCTGTACCAGCTGGCATTATTTCTTATCGGCTCTCACTTATTGAGTATCTTGTTGTTGTGGCCTCGTCATCAGCGTCGCCCTCACAGTTCCATTGTGATAAGACTGGAGCTGTAGTGAAAGCTCTCTTTAACATTTCGAAGGATGTCTGGCAGGAGTCCGAGAACTCCCACAGAGTTCCTTTACAAGTTAAATGAGTCAGTGGAACTGTGAGATCAGAGTAGTTGAATATGAAACGCCTATAGAAATTGGCAAATCCTAAGAAGGATTGTACATCTTTGACTTTGCAGGGTTCTGGCCAATCTTGTATTACCTGGACTTTGCTGGAGTCCATAGTAAGTCCTTTTGGAGACAATATATATCCAAGGTATTCAACCATGCTCTCATGGAAAGAACATTTGTTGGCTTGAGCATACAGCTTGTGTTTCCGGAGTTGGAGGAGGACTTCACAGACAATGGTTGCTGTGTTCTTCAGAGGTGTTTGAGTATATCAGGATATCATCCAAGTACATGAGGATGCATATATCCAGGAGGTCAGAGAAGATGTCATTCATAAGACGCTGGAAGGCTGCTGGAGCATTGGTAAGTCTGAAGGGCATAATGCACCACTCAAATGAGCCATAGTGAGTGTGAAACATAGTTTTCCATTCGTCACCTTCATGAATCCAGACAAGATGGTAAGCATGCCAGAGATTGATTTTGGTGAAGAATCAAGCCTTCCTAGGACTGTCAAGAAGATTGGAGATGTGAGGAAGTGGGTTATGGTCTTTTTTGGTGATTTTATTGAGGCCCCTGAAATCAACACAGAGTCAGAGGGAGATGTTCCCTCTTCCATTTCGATTCTCAAATCATATGGCTTGTGAGCAGGTAGGGTATTGGCATGGGTTTTGCTAAAAATGTCTGTGAATTTGTGATATTCTGTCAGAACATTCATCATGTCAACCGGAGGGTCCTCGGAGTTCCTTGGAACTGTGGAGGAAATGAACAACTTGAATGTTGGCTCAGAAGGAGTCATGGGCAAAGGTTGCCATGTTGATGGAAGCAATTTTCAGAGCAACATGTGGAGATGGAGTTACAGAGTTGAGTGGAGCTGATGCTACCAACTTGGATGGCACCAAGGATTTAGTCTCTATTGGAGTTTGGAATGAGATACTGCCCAATACCCATTCAATCAACAGATTGTAGCAGGTGAGCCAGTTGTGTCCCAGAACTGCCAAGCAACTAACATCCAACGGAGTTACATAAAAGGTAACAGAGTGGGTTTCTCCCATAGGAAAATGGAGTGGCAAGTTGATTGTGGATTTGATAATGGAGTTAGAGGATCCATCAAAAAGCCATAACAGAATCAGAGTGATGTCTTCGGTTTGGAGATGATGTCCAGAGACAAACAATGAGTCGAGGAAACAATGAGTGGAACTGGAGTCCACTAGGGTTGGGATCGGAGTTAAAGGGATGAGATCAGAAGTGAGTTGGAGTGTCAAGGAGTTAGGGTCTGAAAGAGTGGATGCATTGAGATGTAGCTCCGCAAAGGCACCAGTGAGTTCAACACAACCCTTGTCTGGTGCTGGAGCCAGAGGGTTGCTGATTATTTTTTTGGCTCTGTAGCCTTGGCTTTGGAGCTCTTGTCAGACTTGTTGTCCATTGTAGCAGCACAAGCCTTCATGGCTGCTGAGGTGGTCTTCAGACAATCCTTGGCAATGTGACCTACTCGTCCACAAAAGAGACAGAGGTTCTGTTTGATATGACGCTGTCATTGCTGTGGAGTAAGTTTACCATCTTTACCTAGCTTGGCAGAGAGGTCAGGGGTCTGCTTCAGAGTTCCAGAGGTAGAGGCTGTAGGGGGGTTGGATCTGGGGTTACTGGATTTACCGGAGTTGGACTGCTTCTTGTTGTTGCTGCCCTGGGTGTTGGAGGAAGAAGTGGACTTGCTCTTTGTTATGACTATATTCATTAACGCCCAGATCCCCGTCCGATCCACTCAGATCCCCACACATATGAAATCTATACTCCATTTGAAAACTGTCATGTCTCCATTTATCTGTCCGATTGTCACCACTGAATCTCGCCCATCCATGTCTGGTTCTGATTGATGCATCAGCATCACCATAGGAACATGGACATCCATCCCTGTCAGACTCAGATATACTCATGTAAGGCCATTGGCCTCAGAGACCCATCACCGGAGTAATTATTATTAGATTTCATATATGTATTTAAGCTGTCCAACTGGGGACTTCATCCCCAGTTTGAATATCGAATCATGGCTAGTTCCTAAGTCCAATCATAACTATCTAAAGTCATACTCCATCTCCAAAATCTTGGACACCGGTATTAGTGAGGGTGCAGCACATAAGCTGAAGCCAAGTCTGTTCTGACCCCCATGACGTACCCCAATTCCCTCTCTGACTCCAACCCAACCTCCAACCCAATCTCCAACCCCCAATTGGACCTAGTGCATAACAGTATATTCGAACTGCCATACTCACTCCTACCAATGCCATGATCCACCGCCAATTCCAAATGCGCACGAACCGTTGAGGTGCCTGCTCCCAGCATAGACACCATCCCCAAGGTTGTTGAAGTACTGACAGACCACATAGAGGCCATCAATGAAGAGGATGACACTCCACCCTCCCCAAATCTGGCACAAGCCATCTCCCTGCTTGCCAGCAGCATCTGTAACCCACAAGTCCTGACCCATTCGATGGCTCCAATCCGTGAAAGCTCCAGCCATTCTTGGTGCAATGCTGGTTGAATTTCTGCGACCGCCCTGATGCATTCACATCCGATTGGGTGAAGGTCACCTTCACCATGTCCTATCTCAAGGGCACCACACTGGACTACTTTGAGCCAGCGCTCATGGACGACTCCGATGACCCGATATGGTCAGAAGACTACTCCAACTTCATCTCTGAACTTTGGACCAATTTTGGCCCTTACAACCCTGAGGCTGATGCCGAGAATGAACTTGATCAACTTTGGATGAAGGAAAATCACAAAATCGCAAAATACATTGTGAGTTTCCAGCAGCTAGCCCCAAAAGTCCAATGGGGCGATGCCACACTCCGATGCCAATTTTATGTTGGTCTTCCATCCCACATCAAGGACAAGATATCACGCGTCGGTAAGCCGGATACTTTGGTAAACCTTCACAAGCTCACCCAATCCATTGATGCCTGTTATTGGGAACGTCAATCCAAGGTCTCCCATGAAAATTCAGCTAACAACAAATCAGACAAATCATTGGACAAGACCCCAAAGTCCAACAAGGGCTCCGATAAGAAGACCACCACCAACTCAGGCCAGAAACACTGGTAATGCCACTGCTTCCGGTTCCAGTCAGAACAACTCTGGAACCAGCAATAGCTCTGGATCTCACAAGAGCGCTCTGGACCTCTCCACCAAGCTGGGGAAGGATGGAAAACTTACCCAGCAGGAATGCCAGCGCTGCATGGACAACAACCTCTGTTTTGTTCTGTGGAAAACCTGGCCACCAAGCCAAGGATTGCAACAAGGCAACCTCATCTGCAGCAAAGTCAAAGGGCCATGCCGCCAATGCCATGACGGACAAGTCTGATGCCAAAGTGATGGACCAAAAAAAATAGTAAGCAGTCCTATAGCCTCCATATGGGCTGAGGGCTGCGTTGATACTCCCTGTATGACAAATGAGGTCCGCCTGAATGCATCCACTCTTTCCCACTCCGACTCCCTTACCCTCCTCATCTACTCCAACTCTATTCCCGACACTGCCATCCAAGCATTAATTGACTCCAGTTCTACCCACTGTTTCCTTGATTCCTCTTTTTCCAATTTACATAAACTCCATACATACACCATAACTCCAATATCACTCTGATTATTTGATGGCACTACTAATGCTGTTATTTCATGAGCTATAGATCTGTCTATCCGTTTTTCTGTCGGAGAAATCCAGAACCTTACATTCTATGTTACTCTGCTTGACTCCAGCTGTTCTGTGGTTCTCGGACATAACTGGCTCACCTGCTACAATCCGTTGATTGACTGGGCATTGGGCCATATCACATTCCATTCCCCAGTACAGGCTGTGTCATTCCCAACGTCACCAGCAACTTTAGGTGTGAAATTATCTTCCACCTCCACTGACTCCACTCTGATAGATACTCTGCCTACCCCTCTGTTTATATCGATGGTGGACGCTATGGTCTTCGCCAGACTAAGCAAACTGGATGGTTCTCACATGTTCCAGGTTCACCTCTCCAATCCAATGCTCCTTGCTGTCCGTTCTGCCTGATCAACTCCACCAGACCTATCTATGATGCTTGTTCGGAAGGATGCTGTTATACAATATTCTGATGTATACAAGATGTATATCAGAATATATGAGATATACATCAGAATTTTAATAATGATCATAAAAATAGGGAGTTACAATCTGTTATGACTATATTCATTAATGTCCAGATCCCTGTCTGATGATGAGCCAGGACGCATCGAGGACGCATATCGAACCACTCTGACAGTCCAACTCCGCCAGCGTCTTTTCGTATCAACTTTTAAATAGCGCCACAACTCCCTATCCACCTCAGTCTCTAATTTGAGCCATTGATCGTCACTCATGTTTCATCACCATCGATCATTATCAGCCTTCTATTCACACCGATCCTTTCATCATCATTCACATGGCTTCCCATTCTATTCCCCTCTCCACTCTCTTATGCCATTGGCGATCCCATATTCTTTCACAATTCTGTTGAACCATATACATTCCTCGACATTTCACCTCTATATCGTAACACGGATAGAAGAGTCGAATGTGAGGTAGAATTTCAGTTGCCATTGCTGACCTATCCTCCCACTTCAATCTGACTCAGGTTACATCGTGTCAGGCAAAGGGACCAAATACTCTTGGAACGGGATACCATGAGACGGATCACTAAGACAATAAGGAGTATTTGTTGTGGATGCTGACTGAAGTCCTCATGTGACTCAGGGTCAATTAACCTTTGGAGCCGTAGGGAAGATGGTATTGGTGGATGTTTCTATTGTTCTTTTATATGACTCACCCCTGTTTCATCTTTTAATTCATTCATACACAACTTACTCATCCTTGTTCTATTTTTGGTTCTTTTATTACTCATCGCCCCCTATTCTTACAAAGATTACCCCTATCTGTCGTTTCATTTCTCCATGATTTCCCCTTTAGTAGTTCAACTTCACACGCTTCATCAGCTGGCTTGATCAGCATTTCTTGCATCATATCGCATCATTTGCTCCTCATATTGTGTCGTTGTGCCCTGGGGATTTGTATATAAAAGGGCGCTAGTCTTCGCCTTTGGAATAAATCAACAAGTTTTCAGCCAACGCTCTAAAGTCAAAGTCCACGCTCTAAGTCTACGCTCTACGCTCTACATCACAATCCATCATCTCTACACCGAGGTAAACACCTTGGTTCAACGATCAGATTTCCCTCCGCCACCGAGAGGTTGATTCTCCTGAAACCAGCTTTCGCGTACCTCCCAACCGGGCTCCGCATTGTCATCCAGTCACAGAGCACGATCAGCCATCGGGACCAACCTTTAGCTCCCATCCCCATCCAACCACAGAGCACTATCCCACTTCCCTGTTACGTACCCCTCGCCCTGATTGATCTTTGGAGTGCTGAACAACTGCGTTACACACCGTCTGTTTGCTAGGACCGTTGCGCGCAGGCTTATAGGATCTATTCCTTAAGCAAACCGACAGCGTCATGCCCTTCAGACTAACCAATGCTCCAGCCGCCTTCCAGAGGTTCATGAATGATACCTTCGCCAACCTCCTCAATGTGACCGTCCTCATTTACTTAGACGACATTTTGGTATATTTGGACAACAAAGAAGAACATCAGACACATGTCCGAGATGTACTCCGATGTCTCCAAAAACATGGCCTCTTCGCCTGCACTGACAGGTGCAAATTCCATTCTGACTCGGTTGAATACCTAGGCTATATCCTCTTCCCAGCAGGATTGACAATGTCTGATGACAAAATCAAAGCCCTACAGGAATGGCCGGAACCATGGAAAGTCAAGGATGTACAGTCCTTCCTAGGGTTCGCCAACTTCTACCGCCGCTTCATTCATGGCTACTCTGATATCACTGTTCCGCTCACCTGACTCACTAGGAAGGGTATCCAATGGAATTTCACTGATGAATGTAGACAGAGCTTTCAGGCCTTGAAACAGGCCTTTACTTCTGCTCTGATACTGACTCATTGGGTTCCAGACATTCCTATCCTATTAGAGACCGACACCTCTGACTATGCACTCGCCGTGATCCTGTCCATCATCTCTCCAGACGATGGACAAGTCCATCCAATTGCTTTTCACTCGCGTACATTTACACCCCCCAAACTGAACTATGACATCCATGACAAAGAGCTCCTTGCCATATATGAAGCCTTCTGGATATGGAGACACTACCTTGAAGGCCCCTCCAATCCGGTGGACGTCATAACTGACCACAAGAACTTGGAATACTTCTCCACAACGAAACTGCTCACCTGGAGACAAGTCTGATGGTCTGAATACCTATCTCAGTTCAATCTTGTTATCCATTTCCACCCAGGTCGACTCGGAGCAAAGCCTGACACTTTAGACGCTTGTTCGGAATCATGTCAGTATACAATATTCTAATGTATATGAGATATACATCAGAATTTCAATGATACATAAAGCCAGGGAGTTACAATTTGGATATCTTAAAAGATTTCGGATGTGTGAAATTTTCATAAATATAAACATATATTCTATATTTTAATAAACTTTAAAAGATAAGATATTTGGTTGAGATGAACATAATTATTTACATGGATATAATAGGAATGTCTGTATTAATATAATTGGTATTATATAGGGTATTTAGATATACAAATACCAGGTGGGGATTAAAGATAGTTCAAATTATGTTACAAGTATTGTATAAGAAAGAATCAATGATATTTGGATGTTCCTTCAAGAGAGTTGCCACCACTAAATGGGGAAAAAACAATTATTTTTGAGAATTATGCCAAAATATCACAATATGTTTTAATCTAGTATATTGTGTAAAATTTGAGAATTATGTTGAAATATGAAAATAAGTTTGAATTGAAGTGTATTGTATAAAATTTGAGGAAAATAGGTTGTATATACGTATTTGTTGTATTTCTGAACAAGCGTCTTAACTAGATGATGGGACATCTACCCTAAAGAGGGGAATAGCGACTATGCCACTGTAAACCCACACAACTTTCATCCTGTGTTTACTAACAAGCAGCTGGCATCGTCCCTACGAGCATCCACCCTCATGACTCCCACCCTCCGAGCTGTCACCATTATGGACATGGACCAACTCCGCTCCAACATCCGCTCATCACTCCAATCCAATCCAGTTGTAGTTAAACACTTGGACAACCCTTCTGATCCAAAATGGTCACTTGACCCCAAAGGACACCTCCGACAAAACAACCGGATATATGTCCCCAATGCCAATGGTCTCCGACTCTAAGTTTTGCAGTATTATCATGATCACCCAATCTCAGGCCATTTCAGGCAAAATCGCACACAAGGATTAATCTGATGAGACTACATATGGCCAAAAATGCGAGAATACATTCAACACTACTGTAACTCCTGCACCATGTGTATGCACTCAAAATCGCAAAGGCACAAACCCTACAGAATGCTTAAGCAACTTCCAGTCCCGGAGCAACCATGGAACTCCATCTCCATGGATTTCATAGAGAAGCTCCCCCCATCACTCAGATATGACACCATACTCGTGATTGTTGACAGGTTCACCAAACAGTCACTATTCATTCCGATGCATGACACCATCACCTCCACCTCACTAGCTAAATTGTTCATTCTCCATGTATTCTCTAAACACGGAGTCCCATCACATGTCATGTCTGATCAAGGCTCGGAGTTTGTGTCCTCCTTCTTCCACACATTAGGAAAGGCTCTTGACATGAAGCTCCATTTCACCTCCAGATACCACCCTGAAGGAGACAGACAAACAGAACAAATGAATCAGTCCCTGGAACAATACCTCCGAATCTATTGTAACTATCAACAAGACAACTGGGCTGATCTACTTCTGATCGCAGAGTTTGCCTACAACAATGCTCTGAACGTGACTACTGGCATCTCTCCATTTTTTGCTAATAAAGGCTATCACCCAAACATCTCCATCCACCCTGAGAAAGAACTTGCCTCAACCAAAGCCTGCCAATTTGTAAACAACCTTGATCAACTACACCAACATCTCTGAGAAACCATCTCTGATACCCAGAAACAATATCAAGTCTCCACAGACCGACGCTGCATTCCAGCTCCAGACCTGCAAATTGGAGACAAAGTATTCGTTAAGGCCGATCACTTCCGGACCACCCGCCCATTGAAGAAACTCTCTGAGAAATACTTAGGTCCTTATGAGGTCATTGCTTGCACAGGCAGCAGGTCCTTCACCCTCCACCTCCCAGACCACTTCCAAGCAGTTCATCTGGTTTTCCATATATCAATGCTCAAACCCGCTACTACGAACGAGATCTCCGGTTGCACGCAACCCCCACCTCCCCCAATCATCATCAAAGGAGACAATGAATATGAGAACTCTGAGATCCTGGACTCGAAGATCGACCATCGATACAAGTGCAAGCTCCAGTACTTAGTCAAATGGACTGGATATGAAGGCACTGATGAAGAGTCCTCATGGATCTCCGCGTCCAAACTCGATCATGCATCCAAATCCGTCTCCAACTTTCACTCCGCTTATCCAGACAAACCTGGCCCCCTTATGAATCTTTAAGTTCAATTACTAATGCTAATTCTATTATTTCGCATCATCATTTTATTACAAGTCACAAGGGAAATTACCAGCCTGCCCAAAAAACTCCAAAGGAATATCACTCTGACTCATTTTTCTCCACTCTGAAATTTATAATCATTTTCATTTTGTATTTTTATACATCATGTTTCCCCTTATCTACCTCAGGCTCCATCTCCGACTCATCATCACTCTCTACATCCGACACCCAATCTTTCTCATCCCCAATGTCTGAATCCTCGTCCAAAGGGGCCATGAACTTCCACAACCGACGTAACTCAGCTGTCCGCTGACCCTCCAGAACCTCCTTCCATTTCATCGTCTTCACCAAGTCCACTAGCAACCCCTCCGTCTGCCAGAGATGCTCCAACTGCAGGTTAACCAGCCGGATAAGCTGGCCCATGGTACTATTGGGCGCAGAGACGTGCCCCGTACCTGCACCGGTTGTTGCCCCTTCTGATCCAACACCACTACCCCCGGCTGCCACAGCACCTGTCTCTGTCCGCTGCTTTTTGGTCAGATGACCTTCTGATTCTTTCTCTGCCCCTCCTTGTACCACTAGTTGGGGCTTGACGCTCTGACTCCAGGGATCAAACTTTCCATTGATCCTACACCCTCCTTTCCAACCCTGACAACGATCGCAGGACTGAAGGCGGCGAGTTGGGCCAGTAGGCCACACACACTCCACGCCCACATCATGACATAAGTTGTTACACCGGGCCCGCCAAATGGCTCTGCTGGAGCCAGAGCCTTGGGTGGTCCACCCCTTCTCACTGCGGCCTCCAAATGTTCCCTCTCCTCCTCCTTGTCATGCTGTTCTGCTGCTGCCTTCTCCATCTTGCACTTGTGAAGCTGGATCGCCGACCTAGCAACACGCAGCTCCTTCTTACAGGTCGCCAAAACACAACTCTCCACCTTACACCATATGACCCTCCGGTCCACCTCCCGCTTCTCCGTATCAGCACTCGGATATGCCTTCAATGAAAAGACTGTGACATCAAGATTCTTCTTGGTGGTCATGGCATAGAGCTCCGCCCTTTTGTGAGCCTCAACTGTGGCTACCCAAGCCATCTCCTCGTAACAATTTGAAGTTGGATCCAGCTCCGCATCCGTCCTGACATCCACACCCGCCTCGGGTTCTGCATTTGCGTTGAGCTCCATATTGGCATCAGGATCTGCCTCCACCTCTGCCCTCTCCGCCTCCATCGCTTCATCTTCCTCAGCCACACCCAACCCAAACAATGGCCGTACCCGCGGATGTAACAGTGAGTCCTCCGCAGTGACAGTTTTTGGACGAGTTGTCTCCGTCCATGTAATGGAAATGATAGTGACTTCAGGGGTCCCTGTCCATATTGGCACACTCAGGTCTCCTGGACTGGTCACCCCTGCCCTGGTCACCTCCTCCTCCACCTCCATGGCAGCTTCTAGCTCGTGCGCCTGCTCCTCCACTTCCTTCAGTCTCGTGGCCTCCATCGTGGCTGCAAGTTCCTTGACCCTGCAGGCCCTCTTGGCCTTTGTTTCCTCCTCTTTCCTTCTCCATTCTGTCTCCACCGCCTCTTTCCGCCTCTGCTCCTCCTCCTCCTTGCGTCTCTGTTCCATCTCCTCCTCCTCCTTCCGTCTCCGTTCCGCCTCCTCCTTGCATCTCCGTTCCATCTCCTCCTCCTCCTTCTGTCTCTGTTCCGCCTCCTCCTTGCGTCTCTGTTCCATCTCCTCCTCCTCCTTCCGTCTCCGTTCCGCCTCCTCCTTGCATCTCCGTTCCATCTCCTCCTCCTCCTTCTGTCTCTGTTCCGCCTCCTCCTTGCGTCTCCATTCCACCACCTCCTCCTCCTTCCATCTCCATTCCACCACCTCCTCCTCCTTCCGTCTCCATTCCACCACCTCCTCCTCCTTCCGTCTCCATTCCACCACCTCCTCCTCCTTCCGTCTCCATTCCACCACCTCCTCCTCCTTCCGTCTCCATTCCACCACCTCCTCCTCCTTCCGTCTCCATTCTGCTTCCTCCTCCTCTTTCCATTTCCGCTCCTCTTCCTCTTCCTTCCGTCGGGCCAAGAGCAACTGCTCAAGCTCAGCCATGCTCATGCTTGCCAAAGGGTTTGACATCATTTCAATCATGCCCCTCCTTTTATATGTCTCCAGACCCCCAGTATAACTCCAACTGCACCCAACCGTCTCACCTATTCAATCCATGGACATGAGGCCTCAGGGGCTCGGCCTTAAATGGGGAGATACTGTTATGACTATATTCATTAACGCCCAGATCCCTGTCTGATCCACTCAGATCCCCACGCATATGAAATCTATACTCCATTTGGAAACTGCCATCTCCATCTACCTGTCCGATTGTCACCGCTGATTCTGCCCATCTGTCACCAGTTCCGATTGATGCATCAGCATCACCATAGGAACCCGGACATCCGTCCCCATCAGACTCAGACATACTCATGTAAGGCCTTCAGCCTTGGAGACCCATCACCGGAGTAATTATTATTAGATTTCAAAATATGTATTTAAGTTGCCCAACTGGGGACTTCATTCCCCAGTTTGAATATTGAATCACGCCTAGTTCCCAAGTCCAATCCTAACTCTCTAAGTCATACTCCATCTCCGAAATCCCAGACACCGGTATTAGTGAGGGTGCAGCACATAAGCTGAAGCCAAGTCTGTTCCGACCCCCACGATGTGCTCCAACTCCAACCCAACCTCCAACCCAACCTCCAACCCAACCTCCAACCCAATCTCTGACCCAACCTCCAACCCAATCTCCCACCCCCAATTGGACCTGCTGCGTAACACAATCTGGATATCTTTAAAGATTTCAGATATCCAAGTTTTTTTTGGATATCTTAAATTTTTATAAATATAAATATGTATTTCATATTTTAATAAACTTTAAAAGATAAGATGTTTGTTATGGATGAACATAATTATTTATATGAATATAGCAGTAATATATATTAATATTATTGGTATAATAGAGAATATTTAGATATACAAATGCCAGGTGAGGATTCAAGGTACATTAGATTATTTGACCAGTATAGTACAAGAAAGAATGAGTGAAAAGAAATTAAGTGTAGCAGGAGTAGAATATTCCCTTGAAGCAGTTGCCACCGGTAAATTAAAAAAAAAAGAATTATTTTTGAGAATCATGTCAAAATATCAAAATATGTTTTAAATCTAAGTAAATTATATAAATTTGAGAATCATGTATGAAATATCAAAATATGTTTTAATATAAGTATATTATATAAAATTTGAGGAAATGGGTTGTATATACATATTTGATGTATTTCTGAACAAGCATCTATGGTTCTGTTTTGGAACCTGCAAAATTATGGTGTTAGGGCAAACTCTAAATCACCACAATTCCGTGAATGAACAGCTGAGAAGAATATCAAATCCTACTGCAGCACAACTCCAGAAACAATTTAATGTTTGTACTTTGGTTACAATCCATTGTAATGGTCAATGCAGACGATACGCAGGAAGGTAATACATTTCTTAGCAGCAGGGAATGAATAAGACTTCCAGAGTCTAGAGTTCACAGATGCTTAGGGGTCCAGATATTCCAAAATGAGGGGAATGCACTTAGAGGCTAGAGGAAGTAGGTGGATGAATCCAACTGTCCAACCAGTGACACTCTGAAGTGGGTAACAGCAATGTGTGAAGTAGTCTAGCAACTGCTTCACATGAGTTCAAGCTTCTAATGCTCTGCAAAGGCAGTACACACTAGTAACTTAAACAAGAGCACTAATGGCAGGACTATCAACAGACAATCTCACCCTGTAGATTTGTAGTCACGCGAGGTAGATACTACACTCATGCCCAAAGCAGGACAATCACTACTTTGAGTGCAATCAAATACAGTTACACAACTGTAAGTGACCCTTGAACTGGACAATCAACAGTTACTGAGATATAGAGGATGACACTGTATGTCACTCTAGTCACACTGGTGTGCAGAAGATGGGTAGAAGTGGTAGAATATGTTATGCAAAATGACCTCCTTATATATTGTATTTACAGGAGCTGACTAATACTACTGGAAACTTCTACCTATTAATAGATGGAAACTACTGGAAGCTAGTGGAATATGTGAGAAGGGGGTGGAAGTTTCCTAGCCAATGAGCTGCTTGGATTTGCTCTGACTCATGGCATGAGTCATAGATGGAGTCATAGTGTGACTCAGAGCAGGAGTCATAGTATGAGTAATCACAGGAGTCATTGCATGAGTCACCATTACTCAAATGACTTGATTGATACTTCGTTTCCCAGGCTGATCAGCACAGCTATGGGTAGGCACAGCTTCTATTGAACTCTCCACTGAAAATGGAGTCAGGAGGTGCAGTGGTTGTGAAGATATTGAGCATTTACTGGCAGTGGTGACCAGATTGAGTCAGAGATTGAAATGAGTCAGTTGTCCGGGTGACTCCAGCTGACTTTAAAGCTGCTGACATCTGTGAAGATTTGTGGGTCTATGTGGGTCCCAAGACTTCGCCCAGCAGAACAACAAGGTTGTGGACTCATTTCTGCATGGAAAAATCCCGAAAAAATATGAAAAAATAGAGAATATTTGAATGACCCTAAATCAATAGAAATCAGTAAGTATTTGCTGATATTTTAAGGCCATGAAGCAAAATACATAAATTTGGGACAGGAAACAAGATGTTATTCAAGGAAAACCAGTTCCCATACATCTCCACCTTGCACCATATGACCCTCCGGTGACGAGCCAGGACGCATCGAGGACGCATATCGAACCACTCTGACAGTCCAACTCCACCAGCGTCTTTTCGTATCAACTTTTAAATAGCGCCGCAACTCCCTATCCACCTCAGTCTCTAATTCGAGCCATCGATTGTCACTCGTGTTTCATCGCCATCGATCATTATCAGCTTTCTATTCACACCAATCCTTTCATCATCATTCACATGGCTTCCCATTCTATTCCCCTCTCCAACATCACTTCTAATAATACGTCACACTGGTCTCTGGACACAGAGGACTATCAAAAATACGCCGAGCTCCATGGGCATGTTAAGCCACCTCCACATGTCAAAATACTTCCAAAACTCTTTCAACGTCCAAGATCCCCACCATGTCTCTCTTATGCCATTGGCGATCCAATATTCTTTCACAATTCCATTGAACCATATACATTCCTCGACATTTCACCTCTATATCGTAACACGGATAGAAGAGTCGAACGTGAGGTAGAATTTCAGTCGCCATTGCCGACCTATCCTCCCATTTCAATCCGACTCAGGTTACATCGTGTCAGGCAAAGGGACCAAATACTCTTGGAGCAGGATACCATGAGACGGATCACTAAGACAATAAGGAGTATTTGTTGTGGAAGCTGACGGAAGTCCTCATGTGACTCAGGGTCAATTAACCTTTGGAGCCGTAGGGAAGATGGTATTGGTGGACATTTCTATTGTTCTTTTATATGACTCACCCCTGTTTCATCTTTTAATTCATTCATACACGACTTACTCATCCGTGTTCTATTTTTGGTTCTTTTATTACTCATCACCCCCTATTCTTACAAAGATTACCCCTATCTGTCGTTTCAGTTCTCCATGATTTCCCCTTTAGTAGTTCAACTTCACATGCTTTGTCAGCTGGCTTGATCAGCATTTCTTGCATCATATCGCATCATTTGCTCCTCATATTGTGTCGTTGTGCCCTGGGGATTTGTATATAAAAGGGCGCTAGTCTTCGCCTTTGGAATAAATCAACAAGTTTTCAGCCAACGCTCTAAAGTCAAAGTCCACGCTCTAAGTCTACGCTCTACGCTCTACATCACAATCCATCAGCTCTACACCGAGGTAAACACCTTGGTTCAACGATCAGATTTCCCTCCGCCACCGAGAGGTTGATTCTCCTGAAACCAGCTTTCGCGTACCTCCCAACCGGGCTCCGCATTGTCATCCAGTCACAGAGCACGATCAGCCATCGGGACCGACCTTTTGCTCCCATCCTCATCCAACCACAGAGCACTATCCCACTTCCCTGTTACGTACTCCTCGCCCTGATTGATCTTTGGAGTGCTGAACAACTGCGTTACACACCGTCTGCTTGCTAGGACCGTTGCGCGCAGGCTTATAGGATCTATTCCTTAAGCGAACCGACACCGGTCCGCCTCCCGCTTCTCCATATCAGCACTCAGGTGCGCCTTCAATGAAAAAACCGCGACCTTGAGGTTCTTCTTGGTGGTAGCAGCATGGAGCTCCACCCTTTTGCAAGCTTCAACCATGGCTACCCAAGCCATCTCCTCGTAGCAATTCGAGGTCAGATCCAGCTCCATATCCATCCTGACATCCACACCCACCTCGGGTTCTGCATTTGCGTCAAGCTCCATGTTGGCATCAGGATCTGCCTCCACCTCCACCCTCTCTGCCTCCACCACATCATCTTCCTCAGCTGCACCCACCACAAATAACGGCCATGACCACAGATGCAACAGTGAGTCCACTGTAGGGACAGTTGTCAGATGGGTTGACTCCATCTGCATAATCAAGATAATGGCAACCTCAGGGGCCACTGCCCATATTGGCACACTTGGACTCCCCAAGTGACTAGTCGCCCCTGCCCCAGTCACCTCCTCCTCTACCTCCATGGCGGCTTCTAGCTCATGCACCTGCTCTTCCACTTCCTTCAGTCTTGCAGCCTCCATTGCAGCCACAAGCTCCTTGACCCTGCAGGCTCGCTCAGCTTTTGCTTCTTCCTCCTTCCTTCTCCGTTCTGTCTCTGCCTCCTCCTTCTGTCTCCACTCCTCCTCCTCCTTCCTTCTCCACTCCTCCTCCTCCTTCCGTCTCTGTTCCACCTCCTCCTCCTCCTTCCATCTCTGTTCTTCCTCCTCCTCCTCCTTCCATCTCTGTTCCACCTCCTCCTCCTCCTTCCATCTCCATTCCACCTCCTCCTCCTCTTTCTGTCTCTGTTCCGCCTCCTCCTCCCCCTTCCATCTCCGTTCCTCCTTCCATCTCTGTTCCACCTCCTCCTCCTCCCTCCGTCTCCATTCTGCCTCCTCCTCCTCCTTCCATCTCCACTCCTCTTCCTCTTCCTTCTGTTGGGCCAGGAGCAACTGCTCAAGCTCGGCCACACTCATGTTTGCCAAAGGAGTTGACATCATTGAGGATAAGACCTCAATCATGCCCCTCCTTTATATGTCTCCAGACCCCCAGTATAACTCTGACTGCACCCAACCATCTCACCTATTCAATCCATGGACATGAGGCCTCAGGGGCTCAGCCTTAAATGGAGAGATACTGTTATGACTATATTCATTAATGCCCAGATCCCCATCCAATCCACTCAGATCCCCACACATATGAAATCTATACTCCATTTGGAAACCATCACATCTCTACTTATCTGTCCAATTGTCACCACCGAATCTTGCCCATCCATCTCCGGTTCCAATTGATGCTGATGCATCACCATAGGAACCTGGACATCCGTCCCCATCAGACTCGGACATACTCATGTAAGGCTGTTGGCCTTGGAGACCCATCACCAGAGTAATTATTATTAGATTTCAAATATGTATTTAAGCTGTCCAACTGGGGACTTCATCCCCAGTTTGAATATTGAATCACGCCTAGTTCCCAAGTCTGATCCTAACTATCTAAAGTCATACTCCATCTCCAAAATCTTGGACACCGGTATTAGTGAGGGTGCAGCACATAAGCTGAAGCCAAGTCCGTTCCAACCCCCACAATGTACCCCGATTCCCTCTCCAACTCTGACCCAACCTCCAACCCAACCTTCAACCCAACCTCCAACCCAACCTCCAACCCAACCTTCAACCCAACCTCCAACCCAACCTTCAACCCAACCTCCAACCCAACCTTCAACCCAACCTCCAACCCAACCTTCAACCCAACCTTCAACCCAACCTCCAACCCAACCTTCAACCCAACCTCCAACCCAACCTTCAACCCAACCTCCAACCCAACCTTCAACCCAACCTCCAACCCAACCTCCAACCCAACCTCCAACCCAACCTTCAACCCAACCTCCAACCCAACCTTCAACCCAACCTCCAACCCAACCTCCAACCCAACCTCCAACCCAACCTCCAACCCAATCTCCAACCCCCAATCAGACCTAGTGCGTAACACCCTTGTCGTGGGACTTGTCCTGATTCTTGCCTGAGGAGGTCTCTCAAGCTACCTTGGAGCATCGTTCCAGTACTGAGCATCAATGGACTGTACTAAAGTCCTGAGTTCAGATAGGGTGACGGGTTTGCCTACTCTGGCAACTTTGTCCTTGATTTGGGATGGAAGGCCATTGTATAATTGGCATTGGAGTGCAGCATTCCCCCATTGGACATGAGCAGCTAGTTGATTGAACTCAACTAGATACTTAGTGATCCTCTGGTTATCATGCATTTGGAGATTCTCGAGTTCAGCCTCAGCTTCGGCCTCTGGGTCATGAGGTCCAAAATTGGTCTTTAATTTGGACATGAACTTGGAGTAGTCATCTAGCCAAGAGGCTTCAGAATCAGAGGTCAGGGTGGATTCAAACCAATCAAGTTCCCTTTAAATAAGATAGAGCATAAGTAACTTTAGTACTACCATTGGAGAACGCATCAGGACAGTTGCAGAAGTTGAGGGTGCATTGTGTAAGACACTTGTTCAGAATCATGTCAGTATACAATATTCTGATGTATATGAGATATACATCAGAATTTCAATGATACATAAAGCCAGGGAGTTACAATTTGGATATCTTAAAAGATTTTGGATGTGTGAAATTTTCATAAATATAAACATATATTCTATATTTTAATAAACTTTAAAAGATGAGATATTTGGTTGAGATGAACATAATCATTTACATGGATATAATGGGAATGTATGTATTAATATAATTAGTATTATATAGGATATTTAGATGTTCAGCTTCCAGCACTCTGTTTTCTTTTTTCTCAAGCAGTCACCTTCAGGTGACTGCTGCTGTCTTGATCTCAACAAACCATTCCATAGACGCTTGTTCGGAATCATGTCAGTATACAATATTCTGATGTATAGGAGATATACATCAGGATTTCAATGATACATAAAGCCAGGGAGTTACAATTTGGATATCTTAAAAGATTTTGGATGTGTGAAATTTTCATAAATATAAACATATATTCTATATTTTAATAAACTTTAAAAGATGAGATATTTGGTTGAGATGAACATAATCATTTACATGGATATAATAGGAATGTATGTATTAATATAATTGGTATTATATAGGGTATTTAGATATACAAATACCAGGTGGGGATTAAAGATAGTTCAAATTATGTTACAAGTATTGTATAAGAAACAATCAATGATATTTGGATGTTCCCTCAAGAGAGTTGCCACCACTAAATCAGGAAAAAAAGAATTATTTTTGAGAATTATGCCAAAATATCACAATATGTTTTAATCTAGTATATTGTGTAAAATTTGAGAATCATGTTGAAATATGAAAATAAGTTTGAATTGAAGTGTATTGTATAAAATTTGAGGAAAATAGGTTGTATATACGTATTTGTTGTATTTCTGAACAAGCGTCATAGGGAGCAGTTCTCCTTCAGGGTCAAGACATACGTCTGTGCTCATGTAGATGTAGTTGGGATGACTCTCCATTGGGGAGTCATCAGCATAGTAGTGCAACAGACAGTCTGCTACTTTGTTCTCTACCCTGTCTACATGCAGGGTAATAAAGTTGAAATGGGATAAGAACTCCCACCACCTAATCTGTCTAGGAGACAGGTTCTTTTGGGTCTTGAAGTATTCGAGACCCTTGTGGTTGGTTACTAGGACAAACTTTTGTCCTAGTAGCTTATCTTCCCATTTCATTAGGGCTTCAAGCATGGCTATAGTCTCATGCTCACGAGTCTTATAGTGCTGTTGTGCAGCACTAAATTTCTTGGATAGGAATCTGGCAGGCCAACAGGTCTGCCAATCTTTTCCTTGTCCATAGATGGCTCTGACTCCAGTTTTGGAGCTGTCAGTAATAACCCAAATAGTATCGGGGTTATTGACATTGATGGGCTTCAATATTGGGGCCCTACACACTAGGAGCTTAATGCTTTCAAAGCATTTCTCCAGCAATGGTGTCCATAAGAATGGACAATTATTACAAGCACAGCCTGATAAAGGGGTTGTGTATGCAGTTATATCTGGCATATAGTGTGCCAGATACTGCACTAGTCCAAGGAAATGTTGGACTTCATGGTATGACCTAGGTCGTCTCCACTCTCATATTCGCTGCATTTTATCAGCATCTGCATGCACGCTTTGGTCATCTATTAGGTGACCAAGGCAATCCATACTTGTTGAGTATAGATCAATCTTATCCTTGCTCAGGAACATATGTGCTTTCCTGAGCTCAGTGAATACCATCTCTAGGTGGTGTTTGTGCTCTCATATAGTACAAGAGTACACAAATATGTCATCCAGAGATACATGAATGAATCTTCTGATATATTCTCGAAAGATGGTGGTCATGAGCTGCTGAAATGTTGAGGGGGAATTACAGTCCCCTTGCTGCATGACTTGGCTGACAAATGTCCCCAAGATGGTTGCAAATGCCATCTTGGGTATATCCATTGGCCTGATGCATATCTGTTCATATGCCTCAGACATGTTGAGTTTAGATTGATATGTACAGTGGGCAACATTGTGTCTGATGTTGTCCTGATTGGGGAAGGGCATTATGTCCTTCACTGTATTATCATTCTGTTTGCGCAAGTCAAACACAGTGCAGAGCTTCCCATTTTTCTTGGGAATGCATAGCATTGGTACAGCCTGTCAGGCTGTAGCTGGTACCCACCATTTAGCAGTGGTGTATTGCAGAACTTTCTCTGAAAGTTCTGCTCAGTAGTGTTCTGGGCACTTAGGCAAGTGATAATGTATTCACTTGTCAGGATCCATGAGATTAATCTTGTGGTTAACTTCCCTAAATGGGGGAAGTTCTATGGGTATGCTGCTGAATAGGTCAGTGTACTTTTCTTTCCATTGATCCCTCAACTGAGGGATCTGATCAGCTGTGTAGGCAGTTGATCCTTCATGAGACAAAGCTATTCACCTCATGCTCTTATTTGGATCCTCCATTGGGGGGTCCTTTACTGAGTCTAGTCCTTCTTTTAGGAAGGACTGTGTTGTGGGTAGCTTCTGTTTAGAGTTACCCCCTTGGCGTCATTTATTCATGCCAATACTCCTTCTTCATATTAAGTTTGTACCCCATGACAGGGTACAAAGAGCATTGGTATTATGCTCTTCATTGGTGGGGACTTCTTCAGTTCCTATCATGATTTGGCCTGGGCCATTAAAGTCCAGGCATATTCCTAGCTTTTGTAGGAATGGGGTACTGAGTATTACATCATAATACTCAACATTGGTGACATCAAAATATTCTTCAATGTCTCAACTACCAAACTTTATGGTAGTGTGAGTACCATAATTTATGGTACTCCTGCTCCCAATGCACACTAATTGCAGTGCAATGGGTTGCTCTAGCACAAAGGTTTTCATACCTGTCATGTGTATGAATTCAGGGGATATCATTATCCCCTCACTCCCACTGTCTAATAGACAGTGAGCTAGTGTTTCACCAACCTCCCAATACCCAGGGATTGTTTTATTATTTATGTGTGGCCCATTGGGTTGCACTGTCAACTTCTGTCGGCTCCTATGATTATACATAGGTTTGGCTGATCTGCCAATGCTGACAGCAGCTATATGCAACTGTTGTGATTCCCTGCTTGTCAGGAATCTTGTTGCACTACAGAAATGCACTGCATAGATGCATTTCGGTGGAATTTGATCATTGGGTCAAATTCATATTGCATCAGAGTGATACATTGGCATAGCCTCCTCTTCAGGGGCATCATCTTGGTTGTCCCATTCATATGGGGTGATCTCCTCATTCCATTTGTCAGCTACTTCTATAGCTGGCATCTTTTCCTCTAGATGGTTGGGATCATCCATCACTTCTTCATGTTCTCCCTCTATTGGGGAGAACCCATCTACATTGTCCTCCACTATGTGTGAGGTCATGTCCTTTCGGACTGCAGCCAACCTTATGTTGCCCTTTAGTTTGGGGCAGCTGGGTCACATGTGACCTGTCTGGCCACATTTGTAGCACACAATGTTACTGGTAACATTGTTTGATTGATCACCACTCACATGTGCTGGTGACTTTGATTGATAATTACCCTTAAAGGAGTAATTGTTGGAATTGAACCCAGAGCCTCCACTATGGGGTTCTGGCCTTGGCGCACTTGCTTGTCATGAGTGTGTATTAGGAGCCATATACACACATCCATGGGCATGGGTCAACTCCCTGCATTCATCATACCAGTAGTTCTATTGACTACTGGTCTATGGGTTGAGGAGGACATGTTAGTCATGTTCTCTGGGTGTCACATACCATGGTGGTATTGTGTTGCTTCCTCTATCATTTGAGCAGTTTTGTACAACTGCTCAATACTGCTAAACTTGGCATTGAAGCCCTTCTTGAGGACTTCTTGTCTCAGAGGTTCACACATTGTGGTTATGAACCTCTTCCTGTACATGTATGTGTCTGGCAGCATTATCATGCAGCCTGCATACTTATCTAGATCATTGTTACATCCTGTAACACCAAGTCCAATCTCCAGACTCCATCTCCAACTCCATCTCCATCTCCCTACTTCACCTCAACTCCACCTTCATCAACTCCAAACTCCTTTTCTTATTGTTCTCCATAAGCAGTTTCTTCTTATGGGGTACAACAAGCCCCTTCTTTTATATTGCTTAGTATAGTTTGGACTTGGGTCCAAACTCCAAACTCCTTTCCATGTTGTACTCCATATCTGTCTTATTGTTTTTCGTTTTAGTTTTAGCATTCAATTCTCCACATACTTATATGGGCTACTTTCTGTCTATTACAGTGGTTCATATATCAACTAAGATTTGTCCCATCAACTTCTTGGTTGCTAGCTTCTTGACAAGTACCTTCTTGACAAGTCAAACTCTGGATCCCTGATCCAACTCCGTACTCCAAACTCTGAAATATTGGACTGACAATCCAAGGGGGTGCAACACACAAGTTGAAGCTAAGTCCACTCAATCTGACTCAATAGTATTGCTCCCACTCTGTCTCCTGTTGAACTGGAACAGTAAAGTCCCACTCCTCTCTATTACTAGCAGCCTAACTCCAGTTACTCCTTTTGAACTTCCAAGCATTCCAGCACCTTAACAGTATATACAAACTACTACCCTCAATCATCATGCCCCCCCCCTGAAGCACCCAAACCTCCATCCAAGTGGGAGTACCACCCACCACCATTGAGGAAGTCCCTGGAGAAGCTCCAGTATCCAACCAGGAGCTCAAGGCTGAACTCCAGGAAGGCACTCCTCCAGCCAATCCCTCATCTGTCCCAATCCCTAACCTTGCAGAAGCCCTCAGCATGTTGGCTAACTCTATATCATCTCCGAAGAAGTCCTCTGCTCGGACCAAGGTCCAAGAATCAGATACCTTCAACGGATCTGATTCCCACAAACTCCAGCCCTTCCTTAGACACTTGTTCAGAAATACAACAAATACGTATATACAACCTATTTTCCTCAAATTTTACACAATACACTTCAATTCAAACTTATTTTCATATTTCAACATGATTCTCAAATTTTACACAATATACTAGATTAAAACATATTTTGATATTTTGGCATAATTCTCAAAAATAATTCTTTTTTTCCCCATTTAGTGGTGGCAGCTCTCTTGAGGGAACATCCAAATATCATTGATTCTTTCTTATACAATACTTGTAACATAATTTGAACTATCTTTAATCCCCGCCTGGTATTTCACTCAATGTTCAAACAGAATCATTGAACAATGATTCTAATTCCTCTAAAGAAATAGAGGACATTGGAGTGATGTCATCAGATGATGATGGAACACCATTGCGATCCCATGTCAAGCATGGGATCAACCTTGTGCAGATTGTACGAGGTGCATATAGAACGGATACTGTCCTTTCTAAGGTGCTGGAAGCACCTAAAGAGCATGCATGATTCGGCATGCATGATGGTCTAATATGGACCAAAAATATATACAGATGTGATATATACAGAAGTGTATGATTGGAGGAATCACTCCCCCAAAGAGCATACTGAACTAGAGCTTGCACTCTGGTTTGGGCAATTGGAAGGCATCACCCCCGATCTGTCAGGGTTCAAATAAGTCATATTCTATTTTTAGTATTTTCTCTTGACACCCCTATCAGCGCAGCCTGTCAGGGTGCGTCTCCCCTATTTCATTGCCCCTATCACTTCCCCTATCCTTCCTCCCCTATCTTGGTTCTCCTATCTGTCTCCATCATTTAGTATAAAGACTCGCCTTGGTGCAGTGTGATCCCCTCAGCTTGATCTCTGAGGATATCCGCTGTACCAGGTAAGTCCCATGTATTTATCAGAAACAGCTGCATAGACTGAGGATATCCGCTGTACCAGCTGGCATTATTTCTTATCAGCTCTCCCTTATTGAGTATCTTGTTGTTGTGGCCTCATCATCAGCATCACCCTCACAGAAGATCAAGCTCATAAGACGACCCCACACCTCATAACACTTTCCCTATTAACTACTTCACCAATACCATGACCGATCAGCTCCCTGAAGCCTATTGGGACACTCTAGGTGAAAGTGGTGGCTTACAGCGAGCGTTGTTCAACACCCAGGCGCAGCAGCTCCAGCAGCTGCAACTCCAGAACCAGCACCTCCAGAGCCAGTTCGCCAATGTCCAGAACAACCTAGCAGATGCTGCCACTGCTGCCGCCATCGCTGCAGCACAGACCATCTCTCAGACCACACCTTCTCCTACATCATCATCTGTTCGCCCAATAAGGGCAGCTGAACCAGCCAAATTCAATGGAGATCATGCAGAGACGGAAGGTTTCATTCGCTCTATCAGCCTTGCCATTGCAGTCCAGCCTACATCTTTCCCAGATGAGCAGACCAAGATCCTCTATGCCCTCTCTTTTATGACAGGAGGTTCTGCTGAAGTATGGGCACACAATGAGACACAGGCAGTCATTGACAGGACCTCACCACTCTCCACCTTGGAGGAATTCATTAAGCAGGTGGGGAATGCTTTTGGGGACCCTGACCGCTCTCAAACAGCACGAACAAAGTTACACGATCTTAGGATGACACCTGGCATGTCAGCAGATGAATACATGGCACAGTTTGAGATACTAGCAGGAAGGACTGGGTTTAATGATGCAGCACTGGAAGATGCCTATGCCCGAGGGCTCCCTGCAACGATTCTTGACAAGATCCATGCACAGCCATCCCTTCCGTTGACGAGCCAGGATGCATCGAGGACGCATATCGAACCACTCTGACAGTCCAACTCCGCCAGCGTCTTTTCGTATCAACTTTTAAATAGCGCCGCAACTCCCTATCCACCTCAGTCTCTAATTCGAGCCATCGATTGTCACTCGTGTTTCATCGCCATCGATCATTATCAGCTTTCTATTCACACCGATCCTTTCATCATCATTCACATGGCTTCCCATTCTATTCCCCTCTCCAACATCACTTCTAATAATACGTCACACTGGTCTCTGGACACAGAGGACTATCAAAAATACGCCGAGCTCCATGGGCATGTTAAGCCACCTCCACATGTCAAAATACTTCCAAAACTCTTTCAACGTCCAAGATCCCCACCATGTCTCTCTTATGCCATTGGCGATCCCATATTCTTTCACAATTCCGTTGAACCATATACATTCCTCGACATTTCACCTCTATATCGTAACACGGATAGAAGAGTCGAACGTGAGGTAGAATTTCAGTCGCCATTGCTGACCTATCCTCCCACTTCAATCTGACTCAGGTTACATCGTGTCAGGCAAAGGGACCAAATACTCTTGGAGCAGGATACCATATGGAGACGGATCACTAAGACAATAAGGAGTATTTGTTGTGGAAGCTGACGGAAGTCCTCATGTGACTCAGGGTCAATTAACCTTTGGAGCCGTAGGGAAGATGGTATTGGTGGATGTTTCTATTGTTCTTTTATATGACTCACCCCTGTTTCATCTTTTAATTCATTCATACACAACTTACTCATCCTTGTTCTATTTTTGGTTCTTTTATTACTCATCGCCCCCTATTCTTACAAAGATTACCCCTATCTGTCGTTTCATTTCTCCATGATTTCCCCTTTAGTAGTTCAACTTCACACGCTTTGTCAGCTGGCTTGATCAGCATTTCTTGCATCATATCGCATCATTTGCTCCTCATATTGTGTCATTGTGCCCTGGGGATTTGTATATAAAAGGGCGCTAGTCTTCGCCTTTGGAATAAATCAACAAGTTTTCAGCCAACGCTCTAAAGTCAAAGTCCACGCTCTAAGTCTACGCTCTACGCTCTACATCACAATCCATCAGCTCTACACTGAGGTAAAACACCTTGGTTCAACGATCAGATTTCCCTCCGCCACCGAGAGGTTGATTCTCCTGAAACCAGCTTTCGCGTACCTCCCAACCGGGCTCCGCATTGTCATCCAGTCACAGAGCACGATCAGCCATCGGGACCGACCTTTTGCTCCCATCCTCATCCAACCACAGAGCACTATCCCACTTCCCTGTTACGTACTCCTCGCCCTGATTGATCTTTGGAGTGCTGAACAACTGCGTTACACACCGTCTGCTTGCTAGGACCGTTGCGCGCAGGCTTATAGGATCTATTCCTTAAGCGAACCGACACCGTCCGATCTCAAGGCATGGAAGGAAGCGGCCTGTCAAATTGACCGCAACCACCGTCGTCTTCTAGAAGTGAGACGTGCTCAGACTTCCCTCACTCCTGCCCGCTCTACCCCATCCCACTCACAGCACTCCAGTCATCTCTGTACCAACTACCTTGGCAACCTCTAATGGTGCTGCACCTATGGATATTGACTCTAACCACCATCGCATTGAGACTCGGACATGCTATAACTGTGGAAAGCGTGGCCATATATCCCCAGCATGCCCTGAACCATGCAAGGAACATATCCGAGCTGATCTCACACAAACAGCAATTGCAGGCATGATATCAGAGTCAGTAGCAGCTGCACTGAAGGCCAAGGAAGAAGCGCAGAAGGCAGTAATTCCAAAGCAAGAGGAGAAGCAGGATTTTCAGGCCAGTCAGCAGTGAAGAGCATGCCCTGCCTGACAAACCAGTTTTCAGTTCTTGAATCATGTACTGTAGGGCTCACAAGCGATATGTTACACGCACACTCCCTTGTCCATCAGACTGAAACCAAAACAGCCATGCCTGAAAACCCTTCTCAACTTCCAGCTAAACATGATGACCCTCCTCATCTCTACCTTCGATCTGCAGACATCCGTCGATGTACAAGAATTCCCATGAAAATCCACTCGGTAGACACTGGATACCCTCTAGCCATGGATGCACTCCTCGATAGTGGTGCTACAGGAATGTTCATTGATGCAGAATATGTCAAAGCAGAGAAACTTCGAACACGCCCTCTACCACATGCCATACCTGTTTATAACATTGATGGGACCCCAAATGAAGCAGGTTCAATCAAGGAAGAAGTCGATCTCATCTGCACATATGGGACCCATACCGAATGTGCCACATTTTCAGTCACAAGCCTGGGAACCTTTGGTATAATTGTTGGGCACACCTGGCTTGTGAAGCACAACCCAGAGGTAGACTGGCATACAGGAAAGGTACAGATGAATCGCTGCCCTGATTCATGTGGAGAAGTACCAGAACACAAAGAGCATTCGCTTGGTACAACTCCTTCAAATGGCAAGAACTCACACAGGCAACCCCAATATGAGGGAGACCAAACATTTGTTATCTTTGTAGAAGAAGACTTGGAGAATATCTATGCTGGTTCAACAGTTTCTCAACAGCTCGCACAGAAGGCTGCAGAATCTACTCCAGTCAAAACCTTTGAGGAGATTGTCCCAAAGGTGTACTGGGGATTTAAGGATGTTTTTGCAAAGGAGTCCTTTGACCAACTTCCACCTCAAAAACTGTGGGACCACACTATTGAACTCACTCCAGGAGCGCAACCCTTCAGCACAAAGGTCTATCCAATGTCCCCAAATGAGCAGAAGGAGTTGGACGCATTCCTTGAGGAGAACCTACGGAATCATCATATACATCCTTCCAAGTCACCCATGGCATCCCCTGTCTTTTTTGTGAAAAAGAAGGATGGTAATCTTCGTTTTGTGCAAGACTACCGCAAGCTGAATGATATCACAATCAAGAATGCCTACCCACTACCCCTGGTACCAGACATCATGAATAAAATTGCCGCAGCCAATGCCAAGTACTTTACCAAGCTTGACATCCGATGGGGATATAACAATGTGCGTATTAAAGAGGGCGATGAGCGGAAGGCAGCCTTTCGAACCAATTGTGGTCTATTTGAACCCCTGGTCATGTTCTTTGGTCTCACAAACAGCCCAGCAACCTTTCAGATGATGATGAATGGCATTTTCAAGGAGCTCATTGATGATGGTACTATGGTAGTGTTCATGGACGACATCCTCATTTTCACTGAATCCCTAGAACAACACCACACGATCGTGCAATCTGTCCTTGAAATTCTTCAGGCCAACCACCTGTACCTCAAACCAGAGAAATGCCTTTTCTCGCAACAGAAGGTAGATTATCTTGGATTGATTCTCTCACAGGGACAGGTAGCTATAGACCCAGTTAAGGTGGCTGGAGTCAGAGACTGGCCCACACTGCGCAATGTGACAGAAGTCAAATCCTTCCTGGGTTTCATCAATTTCTATCATCGCTTCATTGAGGACTTCTCACATATCGCAAAGCCTTTGAATCGGTTAACAAAGGCAGATACACAGTGGTCCTGGATACCTGATGGCCCAGAACAAGAAGCCTTTGATAAACTCAAGCAGCTTGTCACGTCAACTCCAATCCTTGTCCTCCCAGATCAAACCAAGCATTTTCGACTAGAGACAGATGCTTCAGCATATGCAACAGGTGCTGTTCTATCTCAACTCTGTGACGATGAGAAATGGAGGCTGGTAGGTTTTTGTTTTGGAATCCGCAAAATTATGGTGTTAGGGCAAACTCTAAATCACCACAATTCCGTGAATGAACAGCTGAGAAGAATATCAAATCCTACTGCAGCACAACTCCAGAAACGATTTAACGTTTGTACTTTGGTTACAATCCGTTGTAATGGTCAATGCAGACGATACGCAGGAAGGTAATACATTTCTTAGCAGTAGGGAATGAATAAGACTTCCAGAGTCTAGAGTTCACGGATGCTTAGGGGTCCAGATATTCCAAAATGAGGGGAATGCACTTAGAGGCTAGAGGAAGTAGGTGGATGAATCCGACCGTCCAACCAGTGACACTCTGAAGTGGGTAACAGCGATGTGTGAAGTAGTCTAGCAACTGCTTCACACGAGTTCAAGATCCTAATGCTCTGCAAAGGCAGTACACACTAGTAACTTAAACAAGAGCACTAATGGCAGGACTATCGACAGACAATCTCACCCTGTAGATTTGTAGTCACGCGAGGTAGATACTACACTCACACCCAAAGCAGGACAATCACTACTTCGAGTGCAATCGAATACAGTTACACAACTGTAAAAGATCCTTGAACTGGTAACCAACAGTTACTGAGATAGGATGGGTAGAAGTGGTAGAATATGTTATGCAAAATGACCTCCTTATATACTGTATTTACAGGGGCTGACTAATGGTTCTGGAATATTCTACCTATTAATAGATGGAAACTACTGGAAGGTTGTGGAAGGTGGAAGAAAGGGGTAGAATATTCCAAGCCAATCACAGGTTCTGATCACTGCACTAACACTGATCAGGAGCTGAATAATGGTTCTGGAATTCTATCTAATAATAGAAGGAAACAGCTAGAATGTTATGGAAAGGGGTAGAATATTCCAAGGCAATCACCTGATCTGATCATCAATCACCTGCTCTGATCCCTGAACTAGGCACTGATCAGGCAAAAAGGAGGGTATCCACCCTGTTTTCTGCACAGGTTTGCATTGTTTGGAGAGCCAGCAGCTCTTTTTGGGACAGCAAGTAGATAGGGCCAAGTGGAGGGGTGGAGTTGTCATCCAACTCAATCTTGAGATTGTACAGTTGGTGTTCTGCTAGAGAGTTGGCTTTAGACTTGCTGAACACATTGGTGAACTTGTGATGCTCCTTAGGAACCATAGATAGGTCTGGTGGAGCTGATCAAGCAGAACAGGTGGCGAGGAGAATTGGATCAGAGAGGTGAACCTGGAATGTTTGTGGTCTGTCCAGTTTGCTTAGTCTGGCAAAGACTATAGCATCCACCATCAATATAGACAGAGGGGTAGGTGGAGTATCTATCAGAGTGGAGTCAGCAGAGGTGGAAGACAATTTTGCACCTATAGTTGCTGGTGATGTTGGGGATGACACAGCCTGCACTGGAGAATGGAATGTGATATGGCCCAATGCCCAGTTAATCAATGGATTGTAGCGGGTGAGCCAATCATGTCCAAGAACCACAGAACAGCTGGAGTCAAGCAGAGTAACATAGAATGTAATGTTCTGGATTTCTCCAACAGAAAAACGGATAGACAGATCTATAGCTTGTGAAATAACAGCATTAGTAGTGCCATCAAATAATTGGAGCAATATCAGAGTTATGGTGTATGTATGGAGTTTATGTAAATTGGAAAAAGAGGAATCAAGGAAACAGTGAGTAGAACTGGGGTCAATTAATGCTTGGATAGCAGTATTGGGAATGGAGTTGGAGTGGATGAGGAGGGTAAGAGAGTTGGAGTGAGAAAGAGTAGATGCGTTCAGGTGGACCTTGTTTGTCACATGGGGAGTATCAACGCAGCCCTCAGCCCGTACAGAGGCTAGAGGACTGCTTACTATTTTTTTTGGTCCATCACCTTGGCATTGGACTTGTCCATCATAGCATTGGCTGCACAGCCCTTTGCTTTTTGCCTTGTTGCAATCTTTGGCTTGGTGACCAGGCTTTCCACAGAACAGACAGAGGTTGTTGTCCATGCAGCGCTGGTGTTCCTGCTGGGTAAGTTTTCCATCCTTCCCCAGCTTGGTGGAGAGGTCTGGAGTGCTCTTGTGAGCTCTGGAGTTGTTGCCAGAGCCAGAGTTGTTCTGACTGGAACTGGAAGTGGTGGCATTACCAGTGTTTGACTTCTGGCCAGAGTTGGTGGTGGTCTTCTTATCAGACCCCTTGTTGGACTTTGGGGTCTTGTCTGACAATTTGTCTGACTTGTTGTTAGCTGAATTTTCATGGGAGACCTCGGATTGATGTTCCCAATAATGGGCATCGATGGATTGGGCAAGCTTGCAAAGGTTAACCAGAGTATCTGGCTTACCAACACATGATATCTTGTCCTTGATGTGGGATGGGAGACCAATGTAAAATTGGTGTCAGAGTGGCATTGCCCCATTGGACCTTTGGAGCTAGCTGCTGGAAACTCACAACATATTCATCCGAAGTTGATTGAGTTCATTCTCAACATTGGCCTCAGGGTTGTAAGGACCAAAATTGGTCTGGAGTTCAGAGATGAAGTCAGAGTGGTCCTCTGACCATATTGGGTCATTGAAGTTGTCCATGAGTGCTGGCTCAAAGTAGTCCAGTGTGGTGCCCTTGAGATAGGACATGGTGAAGGTCACCTTCACCCAATCAGATGTGAACATGTCAGGGCGGTCATGGAAGTTCAACCAGCATTGCACTAGGAATGGTTGGAGTTTGCACAGATTGGAGCCATCAAAAGGGTCAGGTTCCCAGACCTTGGTCCAGGACTTAGGAGTTTGTGGGGTATGGATGCTGTTGGTGAGCAGGGAGATGCCAGATTCAGGGAGGGCAGAGTATTGTCCTCTTTGTTGACAGTCTCTATGTGGCTCATTGGTTCTTTGATGACTTCAGGGATGGTGTTGATGCTGGGAGCAGGCAACTCAATGGTTTGTGCACATTCAGAATTGGCAGTGGATTGTGGCATCGGGGTAGTAGTGAGTATGGCAGTTCAAATATACTGTTACACACTAGGTCCAATTGGGGGGTCAGAACTTGGGTTGGAGTTGGGGGTCAGAGTCAGAGTGGGGATCAGGGTGCATCATGGGGGTTGGAACAGACTTGGCTTCAGCTAATGTGCTGTGCCCTCACTAATATCTGTGTCTGAGATTTCAGAGACAGAGTACGACTTAGATAGTTTGGATCAGACTTAGGAGCTAGGCATGATTCGATATTCAAACTGGGGAATGAAGTCCCCAGTCGCACAACTTAAATACATATTTGAAATCTAATAATAGTTACTCCAATGATGGGTCTCTGAGGCCAATCACCTTACATGAATATGTCCAAGTCCAATGGGGACAGATGTCCAAGTTCCTGTGGTGATGCTGATGCATCAATTGGAACCAGAGGTGGATGAGCAAGGTCAACAGTGATGATTGGACAGACTAAATGGAGATGTGATGGTTTCCAAATGTAGTATAGATTTCATGTGTGTGGGGATCGGACAGGGATCTGGGCATTAATGAATATAGTCATAACAAGCCAATGCTACAATGGACAAGTCCAATGCCAAGGTGATGGACCAAAAAAATAGTAAGCAGTCCTCTAGCCTCTGTATGGGCTGAGGGCTGCGTTGATACTCCCCATGTGACAAACAAGGTCCACCTGAACGCATCTACTCTTTCTCACTCCAACTCTCTTACCCTCCTCATCCACTCCAACTCCATTCCCAATACTGCTATCCAAGCATTAATTGACCCCAGTTCTACTCACTGTTTCCTTGATTCCTCTTTTTCCAATTTACATAAACTCCATACATACACCATAACTCTGATATTGCTCCAATTATTTGATGGCACTACTAATGCTGTTATTTCACAAGCTATAGATCTGTCTATCCATTTTTCTGTTGGAGAAATCCAGAACATTACATTCTATGTTACTGTTAAGGGCTGGAAAACTCAGGGGTCAAAGGGAATAACCAGAGTTCAGCTGCTAGTGGTGAAAGGGAGGGGACTTTACTGTTCCAGTTCAACCAGAGACAGAGTGGGGACAATAACTATTGAGTCAGATCAAGTGGACTTGGCTTCAACTTGTGTGTTGCACCCCCTCGGATTGTTGGTCCAATATTTCAGAGTTTGGAGTATGGAGTTGGATCAAGGATCTGGAGTTTGACTTGTCAAGAAGGTATGTCAAGAAGCTAGCAACCAAGAAGTTGATGGGACAAATCTTAGTTGATATATGCACTACTGTAATAGACAGAGAGTAGCCCATATAAGTATGTGGAGAATTGAATGCTGAGACTAAAACAATAAGACAATAAGACAGATATAGAGTATAACATGGAAAGGAGTTTGGAGTTTGGACCCAAGTCTGAACTAAAACTAAACAATATAAAAGAAGGAGGTTTGTTGTAACCCATAAGAAGAAACTACTTATAAAGAGAACAATAATAGAGTTCAGGGTTGATGGAGGTGGAGTTGATGGAGGTGGAGTTGATGGAGGTGGAGTTGATGGAGGTGGAGTTGATGGAGGTGGAGTTGATGGAGGTGGAGTTGATGGAGGTGGAGATGAAGGAGATGGAGATCCAGAGTTCAGACTTGGTGTTACAGGATGTAACAGTTACTCCGCTTGACTCCAGCTGTTCTGTGGTTCTCGGACATAATTGGCTCACCCGCTACAATCCATTGATTGACTGGGCATTGGGCCATATCATTCTCCAGTGCAGGCTGTGTCATCCCTGATGTCACCAGCAACTATAGGTGCAAAATTGTCTTCCACCTCTGCTGACTCCACTCTGAGAGATACTCCACCTACCCCTCTGTCTATATTGATGGTGGACACTATGGTCTTTGCCAAACTAAGCAAACTGGATGGATCACAAACATTCCAGGTTCACCTCTCTGACCCAATTCTCCTCACTGCTGTTGGTTCACTTATGGAATAGATCCTATAAGCCTGCACACAACAGTCCTAGCAAACAGATGGTGTGTAATGCAATTGTTCAGCACACCAAAGAACAGTCAGGCCGAGGAGTAGTACTGAGTAATGGGTAAGTGTAATAGTACACTGTGTCTGGTGAGGGTGATTAAGAGGGGCACTGTTGAAAAGAGTTATAGTGCTCTGTGGTTGGAAGATGAGGGTGAGCAAGAGGGATGGTCAAGATGGTAGATCATGCTCTGTGACTGGAGGACAATGGGGAGCCAGGTTGAGAGGTATGTGAAAGCTGGTTTCAGGAGATGCAACCTCTCGGTGGGGGAGGGAAATCTGATGGTTGAACTAAGGTGCTTTACCTCAGTGTAGAGCTGATGGATTGTGATGTAGAGCGTAGAGCATAGACTTAGAGTGTGGACTTTGACTTTAGTGTGTTGGCTGAAAACTTGTTGATTGATCCAAAAGGTGAAAACTAGCACCCTTTTATATACAAATCCCCAGGGCACAACAACACATGAGGAGCAAATGATGCGATATGATGCAAGAAATGCTGATCAAGCCAGCTGATGGAGCATGTGAAGTTGAACTACTAATGGGGAAATCATGGAGAAATGAAGTGACAGATAGGGGTAATCTTTGTAAGAATAGGAGGTGATGAGTAATAAAAGAACCAAAAATAGAACAAGGATGAGTAAGTTGTGTATGAATGAATTAAAAAGATGAAACAGGGGTGAGTCATATAAAAGAACAATAGAAATGTCCACCAATACCATCTTCCCTATGGCTCCGAAGGTAAGTCAACCCTGAGTCACATGAGCATCCATAACAAATACTCCTTATTGTCTTAGTGATCCATCTCCATATGGTATCCTGTTCCAAGGGTATTTGGTCCCTTTGCCTGACATGATGTAACCTGAGTCAGATTGAAGTGGGAGGATAGGTTGGCGATAGTGACTGAAACTCTACCTCACATTTGACTCTTCTATCCATGTTTATGATATAGAGGTGAAATGCTGAGGAATGTATATAGTTCAATGGAATTGTGAAAGAATATGGGATTGCCAATGGCATAAGAGAGACAAGGTGGGGATCTTAGACATTGAAAGAGTTTTGGAAGTATTTTGACATGTGGAGGTGGCTTAACATGCCTGTGGAGCTTGGTGTATTTTTGATAGTCCTCCATGTCCAGAGACCAGTGTGATGTATTATTAGAAGAGATGTTGGAGAGAGGAATAGAATTGGAAGCCATGTGAATGATGATGAAAGGATTGGTGTGAATAGAAGGCTGATAATAATTGATGGCAATGAAACATAAGTGACAATCGATGGCTAGAAATAGAGACTGAGGCAGAGAGGGAGTTGTGGCACTATTTAAAAGCTTGATACAAAAGATGCTGGCAGACTTTGACTGTCAAAGTGGTTTGATATATGTTCTCAATGCATCCTGGCTTGTCACTGATCTGAACTATCTAAGTCATACTCCATCTCTGAAATCTCAGACACAGGTATTAGTGAGGGCATAGCACATAAGCTGAAGCCAAGTCTGTTCCAACCCCCACAATGCACCCTGATCCCCACTCCGACTCTGACCCCCAACTCCAATCCAAGTTCCAACCCCCCAATTGGACCCAGTGCATAACAAGTAGCCTGTATAAGTATGTGAAGAATTGAATGATAAAACTAAAAGTGATAGAATAATAAGATGGATATGGAGTACAACTGTTACACACTAGGTCCAATGGGAGGCTGGAACCTGGGGTCGGAGTTGAAGTGGGTGTCAGGGTGTGTTGTGGGGGTTGGAATGAACTTGGCTTCAGCTTATGTGCTGCATCCTCACTAATACCTGTGTCCAAGATTTCAGAGATGGAGTATGACTTAGATAGTTCAGATCAGACTTAGGAGCTAGGCATGATTCAATATTTGAACTGGGGAATGAAGTCCCCAGTCGTACAACTTAAATACATATTTGAAATCTAATAATAATTACTCCAGTGATGGATCTCCAAGGCTGACGGCCTTACATGAATATGTCCATGTCCAACAGGGATGGATGTCTGGGTTCCTATGGTGATGCTGATGCATCAATCGGAACTGGGGACAGATGGGCAGAGTTACGATGATGATTGGATGGACTACAGGAGATGTATGGTTTCCAAATGGAGTATAGGTTTCATATGCATGGGGATCTGGGGGATCAGACAGGGATCTGGGTGTTAATGAATATAGTCATAACAACAACACAGAAAGGAGTTTGGAGTTTGAACCCAAGTCCAAACTAATGTTAAGCAATATAATAGATGGTGGTTTGTTGTAACCCATAAGAAGAAACCACTTGTAAAGAGAACAATAATGGAGTTTGGGGTTGATGGACATGGAGATGAGGTGGAGATAACGGAGGTGGAGATGGACTTGGTGTTACAAGATGTAACAGCAGCATACAGTTGGAAAAACCTTCCAATACCTGGTGTTCATGCTTTCTCCCAGCACCATTTGCAAGCTCTGGCCCATTCAGTGGGAAATTTCTTGGAAGCAAAGGTGACTAAGTAAGCTACTATCCTGTCAAGAAACTGAGGAGTTTGATCCATTTTTCATGGCCCTACAGATCAATTATCGCCGATTTTCAAATACCTGGTGACTCATAGTAGGACGCAATAAATTTCTACAACTTGAAGATGGTCAATGACGCTAAAGCCTGCGTGCCATCTCTCGTCCTAATTCTGCCAGTTCGATGGCTTTGTCAGTCTCTCATGGTGGACAATGGTAAGAGTCGCGATCCCTGCACCTCTTCAAAGCACCCAAAGCTCGTCACTGAACCATTTGTCATAGCATTATCCCATACTGATCGAGAAGAACGCTGTTCCCCATACAGCATACGGGTGACAACAGGATCACGTTTAAGCTTTGCGAACTGCTTCTCCGAGGTCAGGCATTCATACGCGAAGGTCTCAATAATGTCCTCTATGACTCGTGATAAACCAAATGACATACAGGGGCATTCATAAAGTCGCTGGCCTGATGGGAGAGTAAATATCCGCCTAGAAAAGCGATCACTAGAATTGATGACCGCGGAGCAAAAAAGCGAGAAATCCGTTAGCGGCAGCTTCTTAGCGTCATGCCTCTAATCCGGACGACCCGTCGCGCGGGGGTACATCTAAGATGAGATAAGTATGCAAGGCAGGCTTGGAGGTGATTCTGACTGCATGAAAGTTGAGAGAACTGACGACCCGGAGGATCTCGCGGCGACATTGACTCACGACGTACTTTGTTTGCATTGCCTAGAGAGAGTTTACCAAGTAGGACGACAGCTTGGTCATAGGGCATCATTTCTACAGCGGCCGAGCCTACCACAAGAGTTTCACGACTTGTATGTAACATTAGTACATGTATTCCGCTGTAAGAGTTGTGAGAGTTGGTGTGCGGAGACTCAATTAGTGACGCGCAATACTCACAGGTTTTATGGCTCGCAACAGGAAAGCCCATCATAATCACTCAACCGATACTTTAAATTCGCAGGTCGCAAACGACCAGGTTGAAAAGCATAATGTTGAGACACTTGCTGAAGGTCAACCAGAGGGCCATGAAACTTCAACCGCGCCCGAGGCTGAGAACACCATAAACGTGCCCTCAGAGATCGCTCAAGAAATGTGGGAGTCGCTGAGGGAAGAATTCTACGAGCGTGAGTCTCCACAGTCAGACCAACTTGTCTTTTGAGCAACTAATATGATATCAACGAAGAGATCGAGCAGCTACCACTATCATTACATCGGTCGTTCGCCCTCATTGGAGAGCAAGACCAAGAAGTTCAGGGTAATGAGCTCACCTCATGGTCTCGCACATAACTCATGCCTACATGAACAGCATATAAAGCTGAACTCTTGCCTACAATCCGGTCTTACGTTAGGCTTCGACAATCAATTCAAGAATATGTCGAAATGCCTGCCCACGGATACGATTATTACACCACTAATCGAATGGTTTCGAGCCCTGGTTCTACCTCCCCAGACCCTGGCATTCAATTTGCAAATTTTGATGTGGAGATCGCAGAGCGACAGCCTAGTCGCAAGTCTCCAGAAAGCACCGAATCGCCACAGCCTCAGAAAAACTCACAAAAGGAAGAAGATCTTGATATTGCCATCGAGGGTGTTCCTTTACGACTACCTTATTCTATACAATGTAGTACCACCAACGACTTTCGTCCCCATAATTCACAGTCACCCACAAAATCCAATTCGAAACATAATTCAAAGCCAAATTCGGTCACCAAACCTTCTCAGCCTACTGCCACACGCACTCAGGGCCTTCGCGAGTCAGATGCCACTGTTCCCAAATCTGTGCCATTCCCCCCTCGCCCTAAACCCAAAACAACCCGAGAGCTTCTAACACGCATTTCCTTTCTCACAAGGGAGCAGCTGCGAGCTTCCGAAGAAAAGGTCGCTTTAGCTATTGCCGTTTATGACTCGGTACGCCCATCATTCACATAAGACCATGCTATTAACATACATCAGGTTGACCGCCATGTGCGAGCATTGGACGCAGCGATCAGAGAGTACCAAGATGTAGGCGGACCTGCTGATAGTGAGTGCCACGACGAGAAGACCATGCAGGAAGGGAATGACGCGGCAATCCATGAGGGCGAGGGCGAGGATGATGAGGAACCCCAGTTAGGTATGATTGGCCCCTTGGCTGAAACTGCTGGAAGTGGTGTACTTCGTTTGAGGAGGAACAGGAAGAGAGATAGACGCAACCAACAAAAACATCTTGCGGATGTGCAACCGCTTACCCGTGTTCATGCGTTATCTACTACGACATCTCAGGAATTGCCCGTTGACCCGCATGAACCTCGATACTGCTATTGTAATCAAGTTTCCTACGGCGAGGTGAGGAATAGAACAAACTAGCACGACAATGTTTTGACTGGTGGAAAGATGATTGCTTGTGACAATGCTGACTGCAGTCGTGAGTGGGTAAGTTATCTTGACTATTTCTGTTGTAGACATTGACCTAATGTGTGGCATGATCTTTTAAGTTTCACCTAGGCTGCGCAGGTCTTGCCGCCCCACCAAAAGGCAAAGTTAAGTGGTATTGTAGAGGTTGTGAAGAAATGTTGGGTAGCAATAGAAGGCGAAGGATACGTTGAGCAAACACATGAGTGTATACACCTTTGTAGCTGTACCGGTATGTACCAACAAGTTTGACGAAAGTCATGTTGTGTGTACTTTTTCCAGATCCAGACCTAGCTTGTTGGCGAGGGTCTCCATGTATACCTCTTGAGATGAAATAAGTCATTGTCAAATCTACGGCGTTAAACTTACCCGTCTGATGTCGTAGTCTCCAATACTCTGCCAAAAGTTTTGCCAACTCATCCTCGTTTTGCCGTAAGTGTTCAGCCATCTGGGTTACACCATAAGGATAAAGGCATGGTTGGCAGGTACAATATTTACCTTCTTCTCGATTTCAGTAGCCTCTCTTTTGGTTTCCTCCACGATCTGATCATTATCGCGTCTCTCCGACGACATCTCCTCAAATTCTTTCTTCAATTTAGCGATAGTTCCCTGGGATTTTTCGCGTTGTTCGTCAGCATACTTCTGTTCACGCTCAACCTTTTGCTCTGCGTTGGCCTTCCTTCGCTCTGCGCGCTGTAACAGGAGGGCGACGATTACGACAGGTCGTTCGATAACCGTGTGAAAAGTCACCTCCTGCTGTAATTCTAGTTCTTTGCGACCAACCATCTGTTTTTCTAAGTCAGATTTGGCTTTTGCGAGCTTTGCAAGCGACATGTCTAACGACTCCTGCTCCGCAGCAAGGGCAGCTAAGTGTCTGATATTGGATTGGATATCCTAGAGATAATGTTATCTTACAATACGAAAATCAGAAGAGTCGAATCACCTGCTCGTAGGCGACTAGTGTATCCAACTTAAGCTTCAAAGCTCTAGCTTTTGCTTCATTTGTTGCGATGTTTCGCCGCTCTTCCACTACATTATCGCCCATTGTGGAGATAATACGCTTGAGCCTTTCCGGTGACTGCACAATGCGGGCCTTGGTACGTGAATTTGTATCCAGTGCGACATTGATCTCGTCTTGAATACCCGCCTTTCTAGAGGTTATTAGTCGTCCGGCACAAAGTCGAATTGAATGTTACTTTGCGCAAAACGAGATTGTCTCGTTCGACTTTCAACCCTTCCGCTTCTTGGAACACCGTGTTTTGTTCCTCATACAGGTCGCGGAGTTTGGCTGTCAATGTATGATTTTCCTCCATCAGTTGCTTGCATAAAGGTTCGTCTGCTTTCAACTGGGCCCTGTTGCAGAGTTCCTGACGTTTGTTTTCATTGGCAAATCAGAAATGACGCACGCATGGTCAAAGAGCTTTTGGCGTAGGTCCTGTATCTCTTGTTGCAAGTCATCTCTCTCTTCGCTGGCTTTCGTATATTGCTGCTGTAACCGATCTACAAATGGTAGACGCTCCTCGCTGAATCTGCCGAAGTTGATTATCGCCGACAGGATCTTGTGAGTTCGTCCAAAATTGGGAGATACCAGGTCCATCATCGAAAAGTCGTCGATGCCTGCTCCGTCTGCAACACGAGTGCTACACCAGCCGTGCCAATTAGTTCAAAGGCATCAACAAAGGATCTGATCCTACGCATGGTACAGAAGGACATGTAATCTTGAACTTGGCGCGATTAACTCCTGATATTTACTGTGGGTGAGAATCCCTTCTGGATGTAATCGGACGGATTCACCTGCCATTCGTCGATGACGACTAGTGACCTCTCCGCTGATTTCTCAAGTTCCCCAATCGTAAGACCAGTTAGCTTCTGAATGGCACACGCGTATACCATTTGTACAACCTCTGGTTTGAGTCCTTTGGGCGGACGTAGATCGTCCTCTGTAATTGGATAGCCCCAAGAATGGACAACTAGCGCGATCTCCTGCAACTCAACATTGGGGTATGAGAAGCTTGCAGCCATGAAGATGATCACGTTCGACTATAAGGATACGTCGACGGTCAGAATGTTCAATCGAGTGACAACGTGACACCTCGTGCGAGTATCACGTGACGGCAACGTTTGTATTAGTGTATACATAAATGAAGGCAAAAACAGCTTTTGAATCTACATAAGCATAAGAATACAGAGGAAAAAAAGATCAAAGGGGCATAGCTCGAATGCTCCGACCCATTGCTACAGGAGAGCAGTTCTTGGTTTTCGCTGCCGTCCGTTGATAACTCGTACTTGATGTAGTGGAATGGAAATCATACTGTGCATGCAGATCGCTTACATCAAACTTTGACTTCGATGATCTATGAAAGCTCTCTGCCTTTTTGTTGTCACTCATTGATATGAGACACTTACCTCGACTGTTCTGAAGTTGGCATCTTGTGCCTACTGCACACCTCAAGTATACGTCTACCGCATGTCTTCCAAAGCGTGTCAGCTTGAGCCTTGGACAAGTTTTCATTTAACATTTCTTTGAAAGATACGAGGTCTTGGGCACGTGTGAGTCATAGGGGATATTGATGTCATGTAACTTAACAATACCTGTCGGCAGAATAGCGCTGATAATTTGCAACAGACCATCTTCCACGACATCTTCGGAATCGCTAAGATTCTGCTCTTGGGAGATCTATCCTCATCATAGGTCGGGATGCAAGCACACTATTGGTTGCCACTGACCTCTTCCCGAAGTGTGAGAAGTTCCCTGTAACATCGTTGGGATATGTCATCAGTGTCAGAGTTGGGCGCCGATACCTTGTGGCAGTGCTGCGAGGCCTCCTTCGCCTTGGAATTAGGGGTTTGTATAGGGCTGGGCACAGCTGCGCAAGGCGGACTACTACCAAAATTATAGATATCGTCCAAGGCTATGGCATCTCTCGAAAGTTCAGCGATAGATTCATCATCGTCAACAAAAATGTCCGTTGTCGACCTGTTCACGGACACGACAGCTCTAGATGTACGCCTAGTCGTTGTTTTGGTAGTCCTGGTCTTTGAAGCTTGGGTTGTATCTGATCCGCCAACTTTAGTCATCATCTTGAGCTGTCGCCTCCCCGTTAGAAAGTCATCTGCAGCTGCACCCAACTGTCAAGTCAAATGAACATCAAATTCAGCTCAACGAGCATGCATGCAAACCTGCATATAAAGTGCGTTCCATCCAGACTTATTCTGAACTGATATCTGACGAAATCCCTCCAAGCTTAGAAGGTGATCGAAAAGACGTTCACCCTGTTCTCTGCTCAGAGTAGAGCCTGCTCCAAAAAGAGGGATGCGATCGTGACCCTTGTCCCGGATGGCTTTGAGATTCGCCCCTCGGAAGACATCCAGGCAATGAAGCTTAGTGACATTCTTGTCTCGGCTAATAAGATCTTTGACGAGGCGAATTGCTTGAGCTGCCATAGCTGACATGTTCAATTCCACGGACTCGGTGTTGTCTAGACAATTGTTACAGCGTTTGCAACAGTCCTTGCGATCAAAAGCTTGTCCAAAGTAACCAAGGACTTGAACTCGTCGGCAGTCGATTTCATTCTGGCAATATTGAACTACGGCTCGTACCCCGTCTTCCTGACGCTTCTTTTCTTCAGAGGTCTTTTCTCCATCCTGGATGAGTTTGAATAATATCTTTGTATCGCCATATGTGTAATCTCCAAGCAAGTCGTCAATTCAATGTAAACGCGTCTCTGGGGACCACAACTCACATAAAACACAATCTGCTGGCTTGCCGTCTCTCCCCGCCCTCCCTGTCTCTTGGTAGTAACTGTGACAACGGATTAATACCCATGTATGCAAATCACACACATGATCTTACCCATCCAGAGACATGGGTAAGGAGTGGTGAATGACATAGCGGACTGGAAAGCGGATCGATGAGCGATAAATGAACACGAGCGCAGGGAGATACACACCATCAGGTTCTGCGTGCAAGGAAGGAATATCAGCGAGTCGATATTCGTCAAGATTCACGAGCACTCACTATCAATGCCCATCCCGAATGCAATCTTCGCCGCGCAGATATGTCAGCCAGAAGCGGTGCATGGTGCAAAAGGACTCACTGTAGCCACGATGATGTCGCATTTACCACTCTGCCAAGCAGACTGTGTCTTGTGTTTGTCTTCGACTGACATCTGTGCATGATAATGCTTTGCTTTCAGCCCGTACTTCTCCCTTAGCTCTTTTGCAACTTCCTCGCACTTGTTTCTACTGAGGCAGTAAATGATACCCGTCTGGCTGCGATGGCGGGTTTGAATGAATGTACTGATATCTGCGATCAAATTCCGTTTCTTAGGCCGAATCTCGTAGTGCAAGTTCGGACGGTTGAATGACTGCGTCAGGAGGGTGCAGTTTTTGATTCCTAGTCGATCGATCACGTCGTTCATCACTTGTTCGTTGGCAGTTGCTGTCAGTGCCATTATGGGTGTCTTAGGATACTCCTGGCGGAGACGGTCAAGGTCCTGATACTGGCAGGAAAGCTGTCAACATATCATTAGATGTTATAGTTCGGCGACTCACCGCATCGCGGAAGTCCCGACCCCATGTAGAGACGCAATGTGCCTCATCGATAACAAATCGAGCTAGCTCGCCGTCTCGATACAATCTAGCTAAAATAGACCTCATATCATTACTCTTGTGGATTTTTTCAGGTGTCACATAGAGTAACTTGGGTTTGCGGCCTCGACCAACGAGTCTCGCACGAGCATCCCTCGAGTTCTCGTGAGCCTGATCACTGTTAAAAAGGACCACATCAACGCCCCGTTGGGTGAGATGATGAACCTGATCTATCATCAATGCAATGAGAGGAGACACCACTACAGTGACCCCTTTGGTGCTGCCGCCCTCACAGACAGCAGGAACTTGATAGCATAGGCTCTAGAAACCATGTTAGCGCGTCGAAAATCAGGAAGATGCAAAGGCCTCAACCTTGCCACCACCAGTAGGCATTAAGACGAAGACGTCTTTGCCTGACAAAGTGGCGTTTATCGCCTCGAGTTGATTGGGCCTGAAAGAGTCTAGACCAAAAACTCCTCGCAGAACTTGCATAGTTTCCTTATAGTATGGTGTATGGGTCTGATCGATTCGGTTGGCATCCTTGGAAGATAACTCTGCTGTCTTGTATGTTTGCCTCTTGGAAGGAGATGGACGCCTCTCCAGCGTGTTTCCAATAAGTTGTAAAGGAGCATCGGACGGCAAGCCTACGGGTTGAAAGGCATCTACTGGCTCGTCCTTGTCGTCTAGTTGCGCCCACATTGCCTCTTCTTCATCTCCACAATGGTCTGTGGTGAGTTTTGAGGACGACTTGGTCACGATCATATTGCTAGTGGCAGAATATGCAGTAGGATTGTCCCTTGCCATCGCAGACTGAGGAGTTAGGGAAGCACGGCAAGCGCAGCTTTGATTTTGCTGCAAACGTGTCGAACTTGAGAATGTACAAAAGGAGGATTGTGTGGCATGCGAAGCCCCAATGGTTGTTGTATGATCCGCAGAGTTTGCTCCTACAGGTGTCGATGGTGTGCATATACCGAAAGCAGTTGCAGAAGAAATGCCGAATTGTCGATTCTGAATGACAGACCTGATTGCTGCTATCCTTTTCTCCAGATTATTGCTGTAGATGTCACCCATTTTCAAACTCAAACGAACTTTGAGGTAAGTGACAACAAACCTAGCCTCTTGAAGCATTGCACGATCTAATCCTGCTTCCTGACCATTGAAAGCTCTAAGGAGTTTATCGACAGTGTCCAATCTAGCACTCATGTTATTAGTTAACATCATATGTAATTCTTCCAACGAGTGCTGAGACAGAGGATATAGTACGATTAGAGAGTAGAAAATGAGAAAAGCGAACGAGGCTCACAGCTTCATAATCTGCCAAAAGATTCGGAGAAATAACACTATTCGACCTAGTTGGAGGTAGGGGCGAATGGGAAGATAGTAGTAATTCCTGGTTAAGTGGCCGTTATACAATGCGAGGAGTCAGACAGCAACGCTGAACTGACTTTAGTTTGCTCTCTCGTCGCTCGCTGCTTTACAACATCATTGGCTGCAATCGATTCAGTATCCATCATATTCTCGTCTGCATCTCCATGCCTCAACCAATGTGCTCAATATCTATCACATATGGATACGTACCTTGAGCCGGTTTCGTAGGATGCACCGTCTTAGGACGCTTGTGTGATACTATACTCGATATGACATCGTTGGTCGACGTCGAGCGTTTTAATGGCACATTTGATGAAGATAATGACAAGGAGGTTGAAGGAGAGACGTAGTTGTCAATCAGGATGTTGGAGACAGATTTGGTCGGTTGTGAGTTGTCAAATGTAGCTGGATATTTCTGGTTGATGTCGGTTGGGGAATGTGATAGTTTCCCTCTGCTCTGCGGAGGTTTCGCCTGGGCCACAAGAGTGACTTGTGTCAACAAGGTTCCATGAGGGCCCGTAGGTTTATTGGAGCTGGCTAGGTTAAATTGGATTACTCAGTGGAGCTGACAGAAGCAACGGAGAAAACGCACAAAAGGTAGCCTGTGATTTTGATGCTGAAGTTGACTTAAACCTAAAGTTCTAGAGCGGAATGGGTTCACACAGAACTAACAGAATACCTGCAAACGCGCACCTTGGGTTGACCACCATCAAGCAACTGCTTTACATGACCTGTTGAAGATCCTGCCTGGGCTCGACGCTTGAGATCGTCAAGATTGTTCTGCGGCAGAGACATAAGCTCGCCTTAGGAAAAAGGCTAATTGCAACAATGCGATATTCGATTGAAGTCCAAGATAAAGGGAGCCTGTACGTTACGCTAAGCGCCAGACAATCAGACGCGTCAAAACATAAGGGTCACGTGATCTCTCACTAGCAGAAACAAGTAATACGATCCTATTGTTTTGGTACAGATACAGTAACGAGACGAGAAGCAGATAATCAATAACCACCGATGTCATCTCCTCTATGTGATGCCATCTGACGCCTCTGCGTATCCTCCAATTTCGGGCAATTGGAGATTCCGTGACCAAGACCTTGGAGTCATTAGACATGAAGATGGAAGGAAACACAATGCTCACCTCCACAAACAGGACACCCTTGTAACATGCCGCCCTTGACTGATCGGGGATCCTCGACACTCTGCAGAAATGACGGAACTTTCTGCCCTGCTTCCATGAGCAAGTATTTAAGATCCAACAGGGTCTGCTCGGGGGTGTTCATATTCACAAAAGTCGTTGCAATGCCAGTCTTTCCGCTGCGCCCAGTTCTCCCAATCTGATGCACATAATCCTCGATTTCTTTTGGCATGGAAAATATGATGACATGCTGAATGTCATTGAAATCGAGGCCCTTTGACGCGACACCAGATGCGACCATTACGTCTTTTGCACCTGACTTGAAAGATTTGATTGCGTATTGCCGCTCTTCTTGAGCTAAGAAAGAATGGATGTTACTAGAGGTCCTTGTTGATGAAAGAGAATACGTTTACATACTCTTGGAACCATGAATAGCAACAGCTTCCACTCCTTTTAAAAGTAAGTACTCCTGGATATCTACTCCAAAATTCAGCAGCGGCTTAACAATATCCTTGCTGGACGACTTACCATCCACCTCGTTTTTGTTCTCGCTAAAGATGATTACTGGAGGTGCGGTCTTTTGAAGGCACTCGAGCAAATAAACCATTTTCGCTTCTTGTTTAACATACTCCACAACCTGCAGCACGTCCAGGTTGGCTGCACCTGCTCTTCCTACATTGACCAAGACCGGCCGAATTAGCGATTGTTGTGCAAAATCTTGGATTTTCCGAGGCATGGTCGCGGAAAATAATAATGTCTGCCGTTGTCGCTATAGATGCAATGGTCAAAACTGCGAAACACACCCACGTCAGGAGACTTACTGAAAAATAGCTCATGATGTTTCGTACATCATCCTCGAACCCTAGATCAATCATACGGTCTGCCTCGTCCATACAAAGATATTTGCACGAATTGAGTACGAGTCGCTTCTTTTCGAGCATATCGATCAGTCGGCCGGGGGTAGCAACGACAATATGGAGACCTTTGTTGATGACATGACTCTGATCCGACATCGAGATGCCACCAATACATAGCAGGGTGTTTAACGATGGGTACCCTCCGCGAGCCATAGCGTCAGCCCATGCGAGCATATTCTCGTACGTCTGCGTTGCCAACTCTCGCTAGAACCGAAACTTGTAAAAATGACCAGCATCATGGTGAAACCTCACGCACGGATGGACATAATATGATACCAACAGGACCTTCGCCACGAGTGAAAGGTAGTTTTGACTCCTCCTCTAAAGCCATCATGATCAATGGTAGGCAGAATGCCAATGTTTTCCCAGAACCAGTAAATGCTATTCCGATCATATCACGACCAGAAAACCTATGTCACGATTAGCTGAGGTGCAAGCTAAGCTGCAAGTGAAAGTAAAATACTCACGCGACTGGCATGCCTTGTAGTTGGATAGGAGTAGGGTCCACGATGCGTTTGGATTTGAGATATTTAAGCATGACATCAGGAATCTTCATGTCTGCAAAGGATGCAATAGGAGGTGGTATGTCCTCGCCGTCCACAATGATATGATATTTCTCTTGGAGTTTGCGATATTGCTCTTGGGATCTTTCGCGAATATATCGTGGCGGCTTCCATCTAGGGTTGGGATGGGTAAAAATAGCAATGCAGGAAAGTGTTATATACGGCAACATACGTGGTTTTGAGAGACTCGGTATAGTTTATGCCTCTGGCGAGTTCTAAGTCAGAGGCCAACTTCTTCCGACTAGCGATGGCCGCAAGAATTTCGGCATCCACCTCTGCTGCTCTCTCTTGGTCAGTCTTCTTGGCATCTGTTGGCAGACGATCAACAAAGATCACAACCTCTGATGAAACGCTACGCACCCTCCGCTGCCTTTCGAGAGTGGACATCCTGAGCCTCCATGAGAAGGGTGCGTTCCTTTCTGGCCTTTTCTCTTCTCCGTTCTTCTTCCCTTTCTTCATCCTCACGTTCTTCGCGCTCCTCACGCTCACGCTTTGCCCGTTCCTGCTTGGATTCGGGACCACGACGGTTTGTGAGCTGGGCAAGACGCTCTTGGCGACGTTTCTCTATGGGAACGTAAGGCTGGTAGTCATCCTGGTCATCTAATTTGTATACAGGTGACTGAGGATGCTCAGTTCTTCGTCTCTTAGCCACAGGTAGGTCCATTTGAGCAGAGGGAGGTATCCACATGTGCCCACACTGGCCGGTCCCAGCTTTCCGCTTTCGCCAGGAAGATGCAGCTGGCCAAGTCAACCCGCTGCAGCGACTGACATGGCCGCCTTTGACCCATCCACCCATCCCCACCGCAGATGTATGACCTCTTTCTGCTGAGCTGTGCTGCATTCTGACGCTGTTATAGTCAACCCATTGACCGGAGAACATGTGCTTGTCTCACCCCATCGTACAAAGCGACCGTGGCAAGGCCAGACAGAGCCTTTGCAGCCAAGTTTTCCACACTACGATCCCTCATGCTACCTCTGCCCAGGCAATGCTCGCTCGGGTGGCCAGCAAAACGAGCAATATCCCCATACACTCGTCGGTTCCCGTCACTCGCCAGCAAGCTATTCAACTGATCATACACTAGGTGTTCGAGAACGACTTTCCCGCTCTTTTGCCTCCCCCAGGTCCCGAGCCTCCGATGGCTGCACATCCCCTCCTAACTTCAACACCCGTTGACGGTGCATGTGACGTGCTTATATTTCACTCTAGGCATGACTTCACGCTGGCGAGACTTCCAGTACCCGACATAGAACGCGTGATCGACGACTGGTCTGCTATATACCAGAAACGCGGCACTCAGAAGGGCATAAAGTATGTCCAAATATTTGAGGTTAGTTTCGATCGTGTTTTTTTCATCAGTGAGGACTTATGTGCCTCGTCAGAATAAGGGTGCAATGATGGGATGCTCCAACCCTCATCCTCACGGTCAGGTTTGGTCCCTCTCGGAAATTCCATCGCTTCCTGCGAAAGAACTTGCCTCGCTCCTTACGTACGCTCACACCTACCACTCGCCCTCAGAAGCTCCGAAAGACGGAAATGGCCGCCCCAATCTCCTCCTGGAATATGTACACTTTGAAACACATGTTTCTCAAGATAACGGCAGGGTTGTCGTTCGGAATGAGCACTGGGTGGCGCTCGTGCCCTGGTGGGCCATATGGCCCTTCGAGACACTACGTTGGTTTTGAACTTCTGCGTTCATGTTCCCATATTGATTAAACCACATGTAGTACTGCCTTATAAACGACACCTATCTTCTCTTACCGATCTTTCCGACGCCGAGAAAAGGTCACTAGCTGAGATCTTATCTAGGCTCACAAAACGCTATGACAATCTATTCTCGACATCGTTTGCCTACTCAATGGGCATTCATCAACGACCCGTTCCCAAAGTCAACGATGAGCCCGATGAATATGATGTAGCACAGCTTCATTTCCACTTCTACCCTCCACTCCTCAGGAGCTCCAGCGTGAAAAAGTTTCTAGTTGGGTAAGTCCCGTGTAATTTCATTGTGAAGTCTTCTCACATTGTCACAGCTTTGAACTCATGGGAGAGCCACAGCGCGACTTGACCCCAGAACAAGCGGCCGAGAAGCTTCGTAACTGTTCAGAGATACACTACCTCGATGAGCCATATAACTAGTGTGGTGTAGTAAACATAACTTGCATTCGTGCTCGACTACATATACACCCTTTACAATGAAAAAAAATTCAGAACAGTATCAACCCCTCAACGACAGTATACGAGAGTTCAACCGGCAAGAAAGCATACAACTACATTTGTCTGCAAGACATAAGTGACGTATTAGGGTCAGATAGTACAGACAACCTACACAAGCATTTAAAGCGACAAAATTGACGACAATATCATCATTCAGAATCCTTCGCAGCCCTATGATCGGCCTTGGTCTCTGCTACCTTTGCTTTGCCGTTGACCTGGGGCTCAGCGTCAGTTCCCTTGTCGTCCCCTTTGTTTTTCTTATCGCCTTCGACTGTGGCACTGACGCTAGAAGCGTTCTTGGCGTGGGCGTCAGCAGAAGAGCTGGACGTGCTCTGGTCGGTGGTGGTGGCGCTGCCTTGGTTTGCATGGGGTTGTCTTGGCTGAAACAGACCAGGGGGTGGATACGGATAGTGAAACCCTTGATGAGTGCCTTGACCTTGAGGGATCGGATAGGGTGGATAAGGCCCAGGGTAAGATATGAAGGTTGCAGGGTAAAATCCTACAGGAAAATGCGGTGCCTCGCTGCCCCCACCCGCGCTCTCACCATCACCACCATGAGGCGGCTGTCCCCCAACAGGCGTGAGCGCGAAAACAGGCTGGTAGTATGCACCACCTTCCAACTTGCCATTGGGACCAGTCGGGGCGTAGCTACTCCACATACCAGGAGGGTACCCGACAGGGCCAACATAAGGCATGTTAGGCGGAGGGCCATGGGAGGTATTAGCAGGGTGAATGCCGCTACCTTCATCATCTGCACTAGCGTTCGAACCTACATACCAAATGGGTTCAGTCGCAGGACAAGAAGAGGAAACTCACGAACCTTTGCTATCGCGCTTCTTGTAAGGACCTCTCTTGACACCTTTCCTCCGTTCCTTACGCTTGCTATCGACGCACGTCTCTGTCGTGCCGTAGCGAATGCAGCGTTGGCAAGGACGGTTATCATCGCACTTCTTGCATGCCTTTTGACAATTGGTACACGCATTCTTGCACTGTGTACGCTTCGGCCTGGTCATGGGAGGCGGACCGGACATTACATTGCCGTAAGGGTAAACAGGTAGAGGCGGGTATGGGACTGAGACACCCATACCGCCACCACCTGCAGACTCTACATGTGTGTTGTCCTGAGGAGGGCCACCGTTCGAAGCGCCATCCTGGCCAGGATAAAAGGGAAAGGGTGGGTCTTGTGGTGCGGCAGAACTTGCGGTGGCGTCTTCGGCAGGTTGCGTTATGGGTGTTGTGGCTGCCTCTGCGGTGGGGTCATTGGTAGTGGGTGTACCCGGTTCATCCGCAGAACTTTCAGAGGCCATGTAGAAAGCTGGCTACTGCGAGTGTGCGCTCTGCAACAGTTCTCCAGTGAGGCGAAGTATGAGCCGGGTGGTGGTCCGTTGACTGGATAAAGGATATGTGAGTGACTAGCCATGGCCGGGAGACGATGTAGCACAAAGTATAGAACAAAGAGTATAGAGAGTAGAAGTGCTGTCGTCGGAAACGAGCGCGCACCTTGAAATAGTGTCGCCGTTGCTCGCCGCTTGGCGCAGTGTCGGAGACTGTAGGTTCAAGAGGAGACGAGGGAGAGCGTGGAAGGCGGAAGAAGGAGTTTTGAATTTATGCTCCGCAGGCGGTGTCTTTTGTACTCAGACAATAACTCAGACAGGCTTTTGCTACAAACCGCTAAACCAGGCAATCTGTTGACACGACTCATATCAAGAAAGGCGTTTTTACGTGTGTCGGAACATATTTATTACACTCCTCGCGTCTATTAATGTGTCCAATTACACAGTATAGGGTATGCAGTGATCAAGACTCAGCTACTACTCCACTAACTGACGAAACTTGTCCTGGATCTCTCCGTGCAACGCATCAAGCCTCTTCCTTATAGTTTCTTCGCCTTGAGAAGGGCTCTGCAGAAACTCAAGATCAGTAACACCCTCTACGAAGAAGTTGCCCTTTACGAACTTCAAATTTCATCTGTGACAGTTTGAACATAATATCTGATGCCGAATCTTTGATCTTCGCAAATGTGAGGTCATCCTGCGCGACAGCCTTGAGTGCTGCATCGTGAAAGCCAACAAAGTTTCGGAGCATAGCGCTTGTCTTGTAAAACGGGCAGAACCGGTCGTACTCGCTCATGCCATTCTGCTGCAAAAAGTCATCTTTGAGCATTCGAGCGACCTCGAGAGTAATCTTGTCATTTTCGCCCAGTGCGCTTTTTCCAACGAGCTGCACTATCTCGGCGAGATCCTCCTCTTTCTGTAGAATTTCTTTTGTCTTGCTGCGCAGCTCGACAAAGCCAGGCTCTGTTGATTCGTAATACGGCTCCAGTACTTTGGTATATTTCGAGTAAGAGACGTTCCAGTTGACGGATGGAAAATGTTTGCGTTGCGCAAGCTTCTTGTCAAGACCCCAAAACACTTGAACGATACCAAGAGTCGACGACGTGACAGGATCGGAAAGGTCACCGCCGGGTGGAGAAACACTGACGCACAGATTAGTGGGGCTTGGGAAAAGGCACCTGCTAAATCACCCACGCGCCAACAATAGAAACAGTTCCATTCCGTACTGGATTACCCAAGCAAGTAACCTTTCCTGCTCGCTCGTAGAAACTGGCAAGTTTGGTACCAAGGTATGCAGGATACCCAGAGTCAGCAGGCATTTCGGCCAATCGACCACTGATTTCACGTAGTGCTTCCGCCCATCGACTTGTTGAATCAGCCATCATAGAGACGTTGCTGCCTTGGTCACGGAAATATTCAGCTAGGGTAATGCCAGTATAAATACTAGCCTCCCGAGCAGCTACAGGCATGTTCGAGGTGTTGGCAACAAGAGTAGTGCGTTTCATGATGGGTTCTTGTCGTTCTCCGATTTCCATGGTCAATTCAGGAAACTGATACTCGGGTCAGAGCAAGGGAAGGAGTGGGGGGATAAAATTCAACAAACCTCCATCAGTACTTCAGCCATCTTTAACCATCAACTATTAGCTTCCATAACGGTTTAATCGCCAGAAGCTCAAGCGTACCTCGTTTCCTCTCTCACCGCAACCAACGTAGATAATAATGTCACTATTGGAAAATTTGGATATTGCTTGAGAGATAACAGTTTTCCCACAGCCAAATGCACCAGGTATGGCGGTTGTGCCACCTTGCACACAACTAACCACGCATGAGAAGACAATTGCTGAACACTTCTGCAAACAACTCACGGGAAAAGGGCGTCGAGTATACGCTGGCCAGTGAGAAGCGGGTAATCTGCCGTCAATTTCTCCGTGACAGGTCGGGGGGCGCGGACAGGCCAGAGCTGCATCATAGTATGTTTGGTTGTCTTCCCTTCAAATTCAGTCTCAAGAACGATATCCTGTTACCCAGCCGAACCAAATATCAGAAATAGAGCTGTTATGAAATAATTGACACATACGTCGACGGAATAGCTTCCTTTTTCCGCTATGTGTGTGATCGTGCCCAGGGCACGTGGGTTCAACATAATCTTGTGGCTGTCGACAAGTGAATTCTCCCAAACTTTACCAAAGATATCGCCGCCGGAAACGTGGTTCCCAACCTACACGAGGATGGATTTATAGATTATATAAGTATGATGTGACAGTACCTTGAAGTTAGTAGGCGCAAAATCCCACTTTAATGAGCGGTTTAGCGCAGAAGTATTGATTCCACGCGGAATATAGATTGATTTAGACATCTCTTGAATAGACTACGCAGCCAACGCTGTCAACAATTTTCAATGACGATGGCTAGGTGACTGACCCTGAGAGGTCGTTGAATTCCGTCAACAATATTACCCATCAGACCTAAAATACGTCAGGAAATCATTACAGGCGAAGACGCCAACGAGCGTGTACCAGGTCCAAGTTCCACGCTGAGAGGCTTTCCTGTTCTTAGCACCGGATCACCCACCGTAACACCAGATGTTTCTTCATACACTTGGACGGTCGCTTTGTCCGCATCTATCCGGATGACCTCTAAAAGAAGAAGTCCCAATTCAATGATAAAGTTATAGTATCAAACCGTGGACTCACCCCCAACTAGTTCATCATGACCCACTCTGACGAGCTCATACATTGCAGCACCAGTCATGTTCTCTGCAATGACGACAGGTCCAGAGACGCCAAACACTTGACCAATCCTTGACTCTCGCTCCTCATCTCTGACCTTTGGCAAGTGCTTCTTCGCGTTTTCCATTGCTCCAGCCATGTTGGACGAAAAAGAGTTCTAGCGGACAGCGCGGATTTAGGCAGTTGTATGTGACAGTCACTCTCTGACGCCACATTTAGACGTGACGCGTCCTGCCCAGTGCTTCCTAATCCTTACCCTTGACTCTGCCATGCCCCCCAAAGCGTATGTGGAACTTGTTTTTGTCGTATATGCTGATCTGACAAGCTCCTTCCAGTGATTGGGAGAAGTGTGAGAATGTCGGGCTTTGTTAGCATTCGACCGCTTACCTTCACACATAGACGAGAAGAAAGTAGACGACAAGGAGGAAAAAATTGTCGGTCAGTATCTATTACACCTCCTTTGCTCATGACTGACAATTAGGCTACTCAGCCTTGGATGATAGCGATATCCAGATCCTCAAAACATATGTAGGTTCGACTTTTCTGCCACGCGACTCTCTCTTACTGCCTGGACAGGGTCAAGGCCCATATGCTGCACAGCTTAAGAAGATAGAGGTCGACATAAAGGAGATTCAGAAGCGCGTGAATGAGAAACTAGGTCTGCACACTTCCAAGGACAAAAGTTCTGTCTACTCATTTGTAAGTAGGTGTCAAGGAATCGGATACTGGTTTAGCGCCTCCCAATTTATGGGACATTCCTGCTGATAAGCAACGCATGAGTGAAGACCACCCGTTACAGGTCGCTCGATGTACCAAGATAATTCCCAAGGACCCTGTACTCGCTGCTGCCGCCGAAGCAGTTAATCCTCAGGGAGCTGTTCAAGGTCAAAAGGGAGCTGATGAGCTGGACAAATATGTGATCAACATTAAACAAATTGCAAAGTTTGTAGTAGGACTTGGAGATCGAGTTGCTCCTACAGATATTGAGGAGGGCATGCGTGTCGGGTACGTCAGCGCCTTACTATTATTTCGGGAAACTGACTGTTTTCAGTGTGGACCGCAATAAATATCAAATTCAAATACCGCTTCCCCCGAAGATTGACCCATCAGTCACAATGATGCAAGTCGAAGAGAAACCAGACGTGACCTATTCCGATGTTGGAGGTTGTAAGGAACAAATTGAGAAACTACGAGAAGTTGTGGAGACACCTTTAATATCTGTACGTGAGATTGTCCTTGGCACTTTGCATGCTGCTCATTAATTTTGACACAGCCCGAGAGATTTGTCAACCTCGGCATTGATCCTCCGAAAGGTGTTCTGCTTTTTGGACCGCCTGGTACTGGGAAGACGCTCTGCGCACGAGCAGTAGCCAACCGTACCGATGCCACCTTCATTCGTGTCATTGGGTCAGAGCTTGTACAGAAGTACGTTGGCGAGGGCGCACGGATGGTGCGTGAACTATTTGAGATGGCAAGAGGGAAGAAGGCATGCATTATTTTCTTTGACGAAGTTGATGCCATCGGCGGTGCGCGGTTTGATGATGGTGCAGGAGGTGACAACGAAGTGCAAAGAACCATGCTAGAGTTGATTAACCAGCTGGACGGATTCGATCCAAGAGGCAACATCAAAGTCCTCATGGCGACTAATCGGTCGGTGTGACATGATATTACAGTAAAGCATTCACTGATCATAATCTTAGACCCGATACGCTGGACCCTGCGCTCTTACGTCCAGGACGAATAGACCGGCGAGTTGAGTTCTCCTTACCAGACAACGAGGGGCGAGCACATATATTGCGCATCCACGCCCGAAGGTACATGACACAACACTGTTCATATCCATTTACTGACCAATTTATGCACCCAATAGCATGAGTGTTGAGCGTGGTATCCGATTTGATCTTATCGCACGTCTTTGTCCGAACAGCACAGGTGCCGAGCTTAGATCAGTGGCCACAGAGGCAGGTGGTTTCTTTTGGGAGCGCAATCTCCCCTGATTATTTTCGCTTCCAGGCGGGTATGTTTGCGATTCGCGCACGTCGAAAAGTCGCATCAGAACGTGATTTCTTGGACGCCGTCGATAAAGTGGTGAGGCAGGGGACAAAGTTCTCGAGCACGTATGTGTACCAAACCATACTTTATCCATGCGATACTCATCTCACCTGTATAGGCCTCTGTATCAGGTATATAACTAGGCCCATCCTACGTGATTGTTGTATATTATTGGGATTGTGCATAGAATACATATCTGATGTTGATGGTAAGAACCACATCGAGTACCAGAAGTACTCGGTAGTCTTCGACGTCCTCGTTATCACAATCGAATCATCATACGGGACACTCCCTAGTTCGATTATTTGAATTCGAAGTGGAGTGATAGTCAACTTCAAACCGTGTGAGTTCCTTGGTGAGTCGTGATGATTTACTTTAAGGGCTCTCTTCGGTGTCTGGTGAATAAGTAACGAATGTAGCTTATGCGTGCGTGTTACGTCTGATTCTGATTTAAGGTAATATTAGTGGGTAATACCCTGTATTGGGTATATTCAGAAATGGTCTGCTCTCCAAGCTGCCAAGTTGTTATCACTCCATACTATTCGATTTACATGGTCACGCCGGTATTTACCGCAGATTTCATACGTGGAAGGCCCAGGAGGAAAGAATTAAACAAAGCTTCCACTGTGGCACACCCTAGGAATAATTATTTTGATCAGTGATAAAATATTGCTTTAAAGGCGAAGGAAAGGGGTGTGGGACGCAATTTCACGTATGTATCGAACAGCTTTCAATTATGGCAGCAAGCTGAACGCGTTCCGCACTACGTGCGAGAACCACGCGACTAATCACGTGATGAGGTTCGGTTTGATTAGTAATGGTCAGAACTCGGATGTTTCCACAATTATCAACAGGTGACAAAGAATGAAGAGATGAATCTGAAAGATATTCATCTCATTGTAAAGGTTATTAGACAAGAGAATTCGTAAGCCCAGCTCACCCTTGCGCCCATAATGCTTATGTTTGGCACACACGGTCCTTGTTGGAATACCGAATGTGGGATTCTACTCATCCGCCCCACATATCAACGCGTCAACACGGGTCGTCCTAATGCAGGGTATTGTTCATCCGATCCACATGACAACGACCCATTATACTTTAATCTATTTATGATAGTATGAGGGGGTCGCAGCTGTCTCCTTTCCTCAGTCGTGTTCAACACACCCGCTGAGGTAAGGAGTTTCTACATTATATGTGAAGGTATTTATAGTATAGAATTCGTCGTGTTTAATACACACGCTGAGTTTACCCGTGAAGATTTCAATAGTCCTCGGATCCATCTTTCTATCTATCTTTGGGTCTCCATTCTGGCACTCACCAACCATTCAAGTCTCCGGATATTATTCCTCGAATAGTTGATTGGGTCTAAGAAAGTAGTCTCTTCAGAATAGGCACCCGAATGGCCACCAGTCTGCAATCACCTCAAACTCGCGAACAATGGCGAGAAGCTCTCGCTGCTTTGCCATCTGTTCCCCCAGCAGGGAAAATACCGTCCTTTTATTTTGGCCATGGCCGTGAGTGCCTTCATTGTCGCAACTGTCTGCAATCTGTTCACCCAGGGTAAAGAACCTATGCTTATATGGCCAGATAGCGTACCTCCCCCAAACCGTGATATGTTCGCTTTCGCCGGGCCTCGAGGGCCTTTGGCCAATTTTCTTAGGGATTTTGGACCCGCTCTACTTGAAAAGTACAAGCCAAAAGCAGTGGTTGTATTCAGTGCACATTGGGAAACCAGCGGAGAACGTCTTGGTTGGTAGCTTTTACTCAAATCGCAGTGTATCATGAACTGAACTCTAGCATAGTGACAGATTATGGAGATAGCAACCCTCTTTTGATGGACTACTTTGGGTTTGACGCCGAGCTGTACAAGGTACGGTTCGAGTCTCGGGGTGACACAGCTTTGTCGCAGAAGATTGTGGAACTGTTCAAGAAGGTGCATAAGCCCGTATTTCACAATCGATGGTTATCTCAAACCAGTCTCGGAAGCATGATATTCCTGCTCGCACGACAGTGAAGCCTGAACCACGTGGCAACGACGGCCGAGGGTTTTCAGGACCCGGACTTGACCATGGTATGTTTAGTCCACAGGTCCTCGTCATGATTTGATCAGAACCCACCATGGGCTACAAGGTGTCTTCGTACCCTTCAAGCTAATGTTTGGGGACAGCATAGATATCCCTGTCATTCAGGTCAGTATTGATGAAAGCCTGAGTCCCCAGAAAAATTGGCAGGTAGGGGAGGCTCTCGACCAGCTTAGGTGATTATTGTTACTGACGCGCGAGTAGTTGGCTGACACGAACACTCAGATCCGAGGGCGTCCTCATACTCTCAGGGGGCCTAACTATCCATACATTCCGTGATTTTTCGGCATTCTCTGAAAAGACTGCAAAGGCCATCTACAAAGCATTTGATAAAGCTGTTGTCGATGCTGCTGGGACTGTGGATGTAAGTGAAGTAGACTGTGGGTTATATGACAGTCATTGAGCCAACCCCTTTAATGATCATTAGCCTGATGCTCGTCGCACGGCCATGATGGACCTTATATCGCATCCTGGATTCAGAGCGGCGCATCCGAGAGAAGAGCATTTTATTCCCATTTATGTCGCGGCAGGATGCGGCGAAGAGGGTGCAGCCAAGGTAGTCTGTGGTATATATGGAGCATCAACGATTGCTTTTGGATTGTAGATCTACAGAGTGTACAGTAGACTGTTGAAGATAGAACAACACTGGTCTGACGGGCCCGCTCGGTAGCCACTTAGGTTGTTGACAGGCTTTGATCAGCCCTTTTCCATTTGTCTCAAATCTTCTGACGTTAGTGCTCAATGTATACAATCAATCAAGCGATCCTATATGCGGCCAAAACCTGACCGCTTCACATAGTGTGCATCCTGGACTAGGTTAAACGATTGGAAATCAGCTCGTCTGCTAAGGCACAAATCGTTACACCAAACTCGAATAACGATGAGCTTTGCGTGTACGAACATTGCATACTTCAACCAGTACACAACTTCATAGCGATCATGTTCGTTCGCAAAAAAATTTGACCACCCCCATACACATAGTGGCTGTCCCCAGATTTTTAGGCGTATCAACTACAGACCGGTCATATGGACCTAATAAGTGTAAGTACTGCAATGGAACAGTGAGCCAAACGCTAAAGCAGCTAACTCACCAGAGAGCGAGAGCTGCAGCTGACTATGTTATCATCGCGCCTACAAGCACGTTATTTTTCCTTCGTCAATTTTTTTAAATCCTTCACTATGTGAGGCGATATCCCTTTCCACGAAGATTTATGCAGCTTTGGCTCGATACGAAGGTTAGGCGGCCAGCCACGTCCTGCCCTGTCTTTTTGTGCAAGTAGAAGATCCACCAACGCTGGCTCCTCTGAACGAGGGATATGAGCCGCAAGAATAGGCTTTATCTGACTATGAGGAACTAGCGCATTCCGTGGCAGTATTCGAATTAGACGTTGCTGCGTAGGATACATGCTTGTCGACGTTTTTAGCGGAGTTTACATTACTGCTCAGTTAGGACCATCCATACCAGAACTATACAGGCTGCTTGATGCAGGTTTCACGCTAGAATATTGCAACTAAAAGCTTATCGCTATTGTGCTGAGCTTCAGTGCACTTGTACTATTGGGTATGCTCTAGATCGACCCATGATAAACATATTCGAAGGTCTCTGACAGACGCCACGAGGAGCAACTTCATAGACGTCACGAGGGATCACTTGTGCCGTCCACATTCACCAGCAGGTCTAGTAACGAGTCAAATCGCAAACCATGCTTCGTAACAGTCTATAGGGTCACTCCCCAAAAATCCTCTTCTGGAACTATATCTGTTTCCCAATTTGCCCACTTGCTCTCATCTCTTTCGTCTGAGGCATCCTCTGAATCGAGAACTGGCACACCCGAGAAGCCTCTTCTGCTATTTTCAGGAGATGTATTCTCTCCGTCTGTCCAGAGCACTATTACACGGGGAAGCCATATGGTCCCCGTTATGAATTCCTTTGGTCTAGACGTTGCCTTGACTGGTCTGTGTATTGACGAGAAACCTTTCTGCAAAACTCACTAATTGAACAATACACGGTTCACAGGCAATCATGATTTTGATTTTGGTGAGTCACAACTGTAACGAAACGGGTGTGAAAACTACTGTGTTTATCTAGTTATGATTAGGATTCCCTCACCTTACGAAGGTATTTAATATATTGTGTGATAGCAATACTCACGGTTACGTACGCCGTTGAAAAGCTGGTCAAAGACTGCAACTTTGTATGTTTTGTTCAAATATCGACTTAGCTTCTCAAGTAGCCTTTCTAATAACCATATATAAATAGCCATGGATTCTCAGCAACATATATGATACAGTGACTGGAATGGTTCCGGACACCTTGCGAGACTTTCTAGTCCTGGAGCGCTCTGGCCTTAAGATCGGTGTCATTGGCTTAGTGGAAAAGTATAAGTCATGACAACAATGTTGCAATCTCTACATACTAAGTTATCCTGTCATTGATCACAGAGAATGGATAGAAACAGTATCATCTTGGCCCTCTACTTTCAAGTATAAGGATATGGCAGAGGTTGGCATCAACCTCTCTAAAATGCTGAGGGACGTCAATGGCAGGTGGGCCTGCGACATTATAATCGCTCTCACTCATTCCAGGCGAGCTTAGTAGTATTCCATCACCTCCTCTACTGACATGCGGTCAAATCTAGGCTCCCAAATGTGAGAAATTTTCGTGTGCACTCGGCTTTCAATGTTTGAGATGTTTTACAAGGACATTGCGTTAGCGAAAGCCTTAAATGCTCGCCCTTCTTCCGCCGTTGATGTATCTATGAAGCATGGAGTAGACATCGTTCTCGGTGGCCATGACCACCTATACTATGTCTCCAAAGGGTGTCAAAAGTGGGACAACTATGACATTGATGGATCTGACCCCTTGGGCGCCGAAGATGACGATGGAGTCCTGGTGATCAAGAGCGGAACTGACTTCCGTGAGCTTAGCGAACTCACATTGGAATTGGAGGATGGACCGTTGGATGCTGCGAGGAGGAAGGTGGTGAAGTCCGTTGTTGGTGTGTCGAATCCGTCACTTGATATTCTTTGCTTTACAAGCACATTATCCTTCGTTAGGAAAGAGACACATCGTTACCCCAGATACCAAATCCCACACACCTTTAGAAGTCATATTAACCAACGTCCTATCTTCTGTCTCATCATCCCTTAACTCGCCGGTATGCAAAATGACAGCCTCACTTGACCTTCGGTCAGAACTTATCCGAACGGAAGAAGTTAGTCATATGCTTCTTCAACTTTACCCATGCTCATGGCTTTATTTGAAGACGGCGGCAGGAAACTGGTTTGCCGATGTTCTTCTCCATGCCTATGATGAAGCTTTGTGTATGAAGGGTTTGGGAGGTGCTGACGCCGTGCTTATTTGTGCGGGGTGTCTGAGGGGGGATTCAGTTTATGGGCCAGGTATTCTCATTCTGGTCTTATTGCATGGATCCTGATGTACTGTAGGAGTTGTGACCCTCGGAGACATTCTAGAGATCCTACCGTTCGACGATTCTATTGTTGTGGTTGAAGTGAGCGGGTCGGCAATCTGGGACGCCTTCGAGAGTTCGTTGAGGACATGGCCTGCCCACGAAGGGTGTGTAGCCCACCAACATCAGTGTTGGTCGTCTCACTGACAGTCACACAATCATTAGCCGATTTCCCGTTTTTTCTGCATTCCATGTTACTTGGGACTCTCATGGACCTCCTGGCCAGCGGATTCTGGACATATCTCTTGATCGCCCTAACGCTAGTTCTGAAAATGGGTTGGAAAGGGTGAAACGCGAATATGGTCAGGTCTACAGGATAGTGACCAGGGAGTACATGGCACAGGTCAGGTTTTGTGAACGGCTCAGTGCTAACTACACCCCTTTCTTACTTTACTTACTGTACTGTGGTCGCAGGGTCACGATGGGTTTGAGGCGCTTAAAGGATCCACTTATCTGATCGACGAAGAACACGGCATGCCAATGAGTACCTTGGTCAGGAGATATCTTTTGGGTGAGCAACATCATTTCAGCTCAAAGAAACGGTGTGAGAAATACATTTTTACGCTCCCCCCCCACCTTCCCAGGTTCTCAATATATTCATATGATGCGGCAATATTCTTCCACGCCTCCCTCTGAACCACATCTACATCACGGAACGTCTGGTATGGTCTCACGAGCGCGCTTCCTCTGGCAGAACCTTGGGAAGCAGGTCCTGACTTCAAGAAAGCACAGAACAGAGGTGAATAAAGATGCACATGGGGTCTCCGGACGTGAGCATATGCAGTGTGTTGACTATTTTGATGGTGGAATGACTCGCCGGAGTGGTGGGCTTGAAGGAGGGATGCCAGAGCACTCACGATACGCTGTTGATTGTGCCAGAGGCGTGGATTTGTTCGAAATCCAACCAGAAGTTGATGAACGGTTGATGGACGTTCGTGAGGCTACAAACACAGGTAGATAGGCGGGACCTGCTTTTCGTTAACCAATGTACGCCGCTCGGAGGTCTTGAAGGCTGAAGGCAGAACGACGTTCCTTGTATGCCATGCATGCTCGTAGTTGAATGTCTTACAGACAACATACGTCTGATCTTGGTGTTGCTAGTAGCATTATTGTCCAGTAAATATGCAAGAACCAGAGCATTGACGACTGAACCCAAGCAGCCCAAGTGACTCAACCAGAGGCTACCAAAGCGACGAGGACGGCCGTCTGTGGACCTCGTGCCCTCTCACACTGCATTCCCGTTGCTGCAACACAAGATCGTCCTTGATATACGCCAATCACTGTAATCCAACTTCAACATTGTGTCTCCACCAACTTCAACAGACAATAAACTAATGAAGACTGTTAGGATATTACACTGACATCGCCTTGCTGCAAGCACCGAAATTTCAAAAATACATCAGTGCCGTGATTGTAAAGTGAGACGAGTTGAAGATCACCCCCGAAATAAGTAGCATACAACTTGGCGAGCGGAAGTCTACAAGAGTCTGTTAGCTTGATTCAAAGTTCATGTTCCAGAGCGTACCCGTAGCCAAGTCCTGACAGGGTTCCCATTCCAGTCTGCAGTCCCTTCCCGGTGATTTCACCAAATAAGCTACCATCACCTCCCCCATCACCACCGACAGCCGCACTCCCGCCAATGGCTTGCGCAGCATAAGGCCCACCCCCGCTCTCATCGCCAACTTCGTCCATACTGTCATTTCGTCCAGAAGTTGTGAAGGCATAAGAGAAGATAAATGGAAGATTGGCGGGAGAGACTCCACCACCTTGGTCACGAATGCGCAACGAGAGGAATGGTGTTCGAGCAGTAATGCCCGAAGAAGAGGCTATTGTTACAGTTACAGGTGGCAAGGGCTTAGATGACGAGGTGCCATGTAATTTTTGATGGTGCTCCACAGTAGCCCGAAAAGCGTTTTTCAAGAGCTCTGTTAGAGAGAATTCAAGGTGCACAGGGACGTAACTGGGGTCGAGTTGGTTCGTCAAATGCGAGGGTTAACTAAGAGACTCACGCAAATGTTGCCTGTAAATCCCCTTCAATGATGAGACTAGGACTCGCTCCAAGTGTGGCTTCACACAGATCGGTGACGAATTTGGAGCACATTCTGGCCATTTGTGCAGGCGAACACGTCATATCCACCACTCCGACATCGTGCAAGTCTGCTGGCGAAGATTCTCGCAGTGCTCTGGACAAAGCAATGTGCTGTTCCGCAATGAGACGCACGCCTATTCGCGTCCGGATTGCCTGATCCAAGAAGCTAGAGATATCAGCCGATGAAATGTATTTGGCGCTCTCCTGAAAGCTTGGAGAGAGTCGGTAATTTTGTACATAAATTGGAGCAAGCCAAGGCGACATACCCTTTAGCCATTGTCGGAATGTCATTGGCGTGGTCTGCAACTAATCCTTCGAGCCTTTGGGTAAACTCCCAGTTCTCCTGTAAGGTATTCACAGGGGGGTGGGTCGCTAACGCCTCAAAGGACGATCTATACGCGCGAAGGGTCCGGGACAAGAATGGATTCGTAGTGACAATGAATGGCAAAGCTTCCAAAGCCTTTACTCGGCCAACAAGGCGGCGAGGAATCTCAGAGAGGACATACTCCGCGGATTCAAGCAATGATTCTCGGTTAAGTGGGGAGCCAAAGGACAGGAGTTTCTTGAGAGGTAGTAGGCGAGGCGGCTGTTGTGAGTACTTGGTTAGGAGGAGCGACAGTTTAGAGGAGTCCTCTGTTAGCTGCTTAGCATGCAGGTGATGCCTTGAGGGTAGGCGGTGCCCTACATATCGTGTAAAGGCTGGTAAGATTCGCCTGCGACTGATAATTCCGAGCAAGTCCATATACAAATAGCCTCGAGGTGACGAGACTTGAGTCTGTTTTCCGTCGAGTCTTAACTACGATAAAGCATCACGTGAAGTGTGACTTAATACGTCATTGTCACACTAGTGACGGATCGTGTCTGCTTTCATAGTTTCTCACCTTCTCGTGCTATACGCGATTGAAAGAGTTAAAATACTTTGATATTCATTACATACGGGTTCCACAAATTGCGTATACTGCACAGGATTAGGCATGACAGTGAGACTACAAGTGGGAAATTGGAGACGGAACACAAAGCTTCCATACGTATCGTGTCAGGAATGGTAGGGAACATGGTTACTCTTGTCTGTGAGCGTATGACAGGGTTAGCGTTAGGATGCAGAGGGGTGGGGAATGGAGCGTACCCAAATCCTACGGTCTCTTCAACTGCTAGAGTCAGCTTCTGCTCCAACGTCGAGTAATCCTTGTAAGGTGGCAGATCGATCTACGAAGGATATCAGAAACAATGAACACAAAAATGTCAACTGCAGGATATCAACTCACTCTGTTGAAACACGTGTGACTCTTGGGTAGCTGTGAAGGGTCACCCGATTTCTCAATGGTAAACCGCCTCGGGCCATCCGAGCCTTGGAGGTCTTTAAAGCCGTTCACGGGTATGCGCGACGTACCAGTTGCAAATTGTAACAGACGAGATTTACGCTCCGGTGGCCAGCTCCTAATACACTTCCAGAACCATTGAATCACTTCGTCATTCATCTCATATCCGCGATAGTCCGTAAATTTAGTCCAATCGTCCCTGGATGAAGCACAGCGTGAGATTATTAGCAGTTGTGAGCATAAGTAACCGACGTACACATCGATCTCGGACATGCCACCGATCAACAACTCAAGCTCTCGCTCATCAAAGACGTTGATGAGTTCTTGAGGGATGAGCTCGCTGAACCCAGACATGAAGGCATCGAATTGGTCTTTGACACGCCGCGAAATACGATACTCAACTACCAGGCTGAGATACTGTTAACCCAACTCCCATTAGATGGAAGATAAGCACGTACTCGACGTATTCCTTCTTATTCTCCTCTGTGACAGGTATATCTTTCCCACCTGGTTTGAGTTCAATAGTAACCAGCTCGCCAAATCGGTCTTCTGTGGTTGTAAATGTCTCGTCAATGACATCAGTTATGTCATTCTCTCTATGAAAGCCGATTGTTTAATAAGGCTCAACAGGAAAAAGAAGCCATGCTAACATCATCCATGTCATGCCACGGTGCAACTCGGCATCAACACTTTCTAGATCAGCTAGTGTGACCTTCTTCTTGAGAATCATCTTGTAGAAACTGACGATGAAGTATGCATCGAGGAAGCGGCGGTGGAATATTCCCAGTCCCAAGCAGCGACCGATGAACTTGAAGTAATTCAAATGCTCAGGATTCACGCCTGAGGCGGGGTTGATTTGTAGGGTGTAGTTGTCGTGTGCCGAATATTCAAACAAGCAATAGAATGGGTTGAACATCTCATGCGAAAGAAGGAAGAAAAACTCCCTGCAAGAACAGCACTTAGTATGCCATATAGTGCGCTGTGAGATCGTTCGTACCTGGACAGACCACCGTAGTCGAGACCATCTTCACCGTCAAACTTGATCATCAACCTCTTTTTCAAGTCACTTGGCGTCTGGCGCATTATCTCAGCATAACTGTCTTCAAAGATGTGGTTTCGTCGAATCTTGATCTGACAATTGCCTGGCTGAGCGCGCATCGCGGGTTGACTCCTAAAATAGATGAGTTTACGTCTGAAGTCACGTTTGTACTGTGGCACATTCTGGTCCAAACTTGACGGCAAACGTGGGTCGTCCCATGTTGTCGTCTTTGTGTTGTGATCGACGAAGTAGACACGCGCCGTCGATGTCAGGCGCATTTCCCAGCCTGATGGCAGTGGGCCTAATTGCGAAATCGTTTGAGGTTGCACACTCAGATTATTGCCATTAGGGCCCATAACGCGAATGAGAGTTTGACGACGTGGATCGACCCAGGTTGTAGTGCGAGTATTGTGATCAACATAGTATGGACGACCTTCGGGGGTGTATCGTTCTTCCCACCCGGCGGGAAGCGCACCTGATCCGACTGCTGTCTGACCACTTTGACCACCCACAGCAACGGGTTGTGCTGCGTTACCACTACTAGCATTGAGTGTGCCTGATTGTGACCCAGCTGCTTGCTGTGTTCCACTGGTTGTGGTGCCATCCTCTAGAAGATCATCGGCGAGAATACGACGATTATGCTGCTCTCGTGCAGCGTTTGTATCATTCTGTTGTTCAGCGGTGTTCACCGATTGATTCATCGATGGTCGGACCCATGTGGTGGTACGCGTGTTATGATCGACGTAGTAGGTGCGTGCAAGAGGATCTACGCGGCGTTCCCAGCCAGGGGGGAGAGGCCCATATTGATCTTCATGAGGACTGAAATTACGTTGCTGTGGATTGGTCGTAGATGATCCATTAGTAACAGAGTTAGCGGCCGATAGATTTGTAGCCGGAACTGGTTGAGAACTTGTGACATTATCAACAGCAGGAGGAACATGAGAGGCAGTAGTTGGCTGAAGCTCGTTCCCGGTATTGGTAGTCATTGGAACGGGCATCTGCACATTTGCGGCCTCGGGCGTCATAGCTTGGGTGCTTGTAGAACGGCTAATGTCGATGGTAGAACCACCAGCTGAGGTATTAGTCCCCGTGGCAGTGGCATTGCTTGCACTGGCACTAGGGGTGAGGGAGATGGTGGAGGTGTTTAGCGTAAGATCACCCAAGGCAGGAGTGATGCCAGACACTTGAGATGGTCCAGGGTTGGTGATAGGAGCCGAAGTGTTCGTGGATAAGTAGATGATGAGTTTTCCATGTACAACAAGATTGTCATTGGACTTCTTCAAGTCCAGAGTAAGCATCTCTGAGACACGGAAGTAGCACAGCCATGGTTAGCCGAGGATTAAGTAGACAACCTGCGCACACGTACCATGGCCACCGAGATCGAGGTCGATGACGTCGCTGACACGGACATTGACAACACCAAGGAAGCCCTGGTCACGCCGCTTGAACTTACGCTGGTCAAAGATTTGGACAGCGATTACAGAGGAATCCTTAACAGTGCTGCAACAAATGTAACTACGGCCGCCAGATCACGATTATGAAAAAAACGAACATATCAAAGTTTTCATTCCAGTACGGATTCAACGTCTTTTTGATAACGCTTGTTGTGTGTGTTTGTTCCGCGTCCACAGTAATGACGGCAAAAGGGTCTGGAAGTCTAAACACATCACGCTTGGAAAGGCCATCGGCAGCGACGACTAATATACCATCAATACGCTAGAATGAAGGGAAAAACAGGTGCATGCCTACCAGTAATCCTAATCTTTTTGGTTCTGTGCTGCGCATTAGTAGTGATAGCATACCGGAGAATGGCGACACCTACAAGACCTGGTTCGGAGTCGAAGGCATCGCATTCAACTCCTTGGTGTTGTTAATCGGTACTACTAAGTAGAGTGTACGGAGCGGCCGGATTCCGCCCCAAGGTGGTTGGTGGTATGAAGGGAAGACGCTTGGTCATGTCATCAAATTTCCATCGGAGCCTCCGTGCTCCGCTCAACTGTCATAAATATAGCAGCACCTTGTGGCAATCTTCTCATCTATTTCATCGACGCGACCGCTCAAGGTACTGCACTTCGACTGTGCTGATAAAGTGGTGACGGAAACTTTTTAAATGAAACTAAATGGAGGAGGCAACAGATAATTCTAATTGACAACGATACGCTCAGCTCAGCTCAGGATTCTAAACAGCTTGGTATCACATCAAGTCCGATGACAGCGGTGATGTATTTCTCTTGGATATTTCTCTTGGATATTACCACAATGCATCTGTATGTCGTGGAGGCTCAGGGCATCATCATCAAGATCCGTGTGCCGGCTTTTCACCTACTTCTTCTGAGTCAGGATTCATCCATCCTGGCGGAACGGACTCAAGGAGTCATGCTGATGTCGTGGCCTGTGTTTAAAGAGTGCATGAAAGGTTCTCTGTGCGCTCTAGATATCTTCACCCGTAAAGACTCGAAGTATCGTAACAAATGCTTGTCGTCGTCGTGCAAGAAGACAGATCCGTGAAGCTCGAAGAACACCCCGTTCCGAAGCCGCAACCTCATGAGATTCTGTATGTTATGTCTTTCAATCTTCTATGTGGCCACTGAGCCTGCACCAATAGCCTGAAAATCATATGTGCAGGGGCGAATCCCTCTGATCATATGCATGTGGACATGTATTCGAGTCCCGGTGACTGGCTTGGAACTGACTTCGTTGGAGAAGTAGTTGAATTAGGTTCTGCTGTCCCTCGGGACCAGGTGGAGATTGGGGAAATTCGGTTCAATTTCTGTCGGGGCGGCATTGGCCACAACGGCGCATTTGCAGAGTAAGCTATGCTGCTCTTTCGATGATCGCCCAATGATTTCATATGTGCTTCAGTTACATCACTACAAGTTGGGACCTATCCTCTGTCGTACCGCCCAATGTCACTCCCCAGCAAGCTGCTACCCTGCCTCTCACATTGATGACCGCCGTGCAGGTAACCCTGTTTGGACAGAAGCCATCGCTTTGTCACATAGCTCTTCTTTCCAGGCTCTATATCTACCGACATGTTTGGCGCTCCCAGAGCCCCCAGTTCAAGTACCTTCCAACAAGTGGATCCTGATATGGTCTGGTGCAACCTCAGGTCTGTCTCGGTCTCAATGTCTTTAAAAAACTTTCCAACATGCACAACTTAGTCGGCAGTTTTGCGATTCAACTTGCCAAGCTCTCCGGACTTAAAGTGGCGACGACTGCATCGCCCAAACATTGGGAGCTTTTGAAATCGTATGGGGCAGATGTCATCGTAGATTACAAAGATCGAGACGTTGTCAAGAAGCTTAAGCATGCGACGGGGGATGCTATCGAGTATGGTATCGATTGTGTTACTGAAGGAGAATCCACGCGACAGACGCAACTCGCTTTTCGTCCAGAGGGCGGACACTTGATCACAGCTCTAATATGCAGCGACGGTCGGTCCCTTTATATTCTCTTGCGACGATCTTGATACAACCTGTCATAGACCTTCCACGTCCCGAGGTAAAAACCGAGTTTACGTTAGTTTATACGACTCTCGGCTATGATCAGGCACTTGGTGCCGCTACCTTCAAGACTGCCCCTTCACATCGCCAGCTGCACGTCAGCTGGGCAAAGAAAACAACACAGCTTCTTGCCGAGAATAAGCTCAAGGTACAGGTTGTTTCTTCTCTTTATGCTGACCCTCACGGAACATTTCCTGTAGCCTTTGCCAGTGCATATGTTTGGTGGCTTGGAAAACGTGCAAAAGGGTTTGGATCTTGTGCGCGCTAACAAGCACGAAGGTAAACTGGTTTATACTATTGGAGCGTAATGCAAGAGTTCCCTTATTTATGGCGATGTAAATCAACTCCCCACTCTTGTGTTCCGTGAACAGATAGACTGCAGTCACCTTTTGTGCGCAGACACTGGCTAACGATCCTCAGATTACGGACAAGGAGTTGCGTCTAGTATACAAAGCCTTTGAGAGTAACAGAACGTCTAAGCCTCAGTGCTCGCCGCTTGTCGTGGCGTAACGGTCTTCAAAATCCTCTAGCCCCCCAAAGCCACCCTCGATGTCTCTCTTAGCCGCACTATCTGTGGTGGTATCTCCAGACTTGTCTATCTGGTCCCGCAATGCAGCCAATTGGGCCTGCTCCTGCGGAACAACGTGTCGGTGCAAGTAAGTACTCGATGAGGGTGAGGTAAGAGTCACCTTCTCTCGGATATACCGTGCTTCGTCACCTTGCTCTTTCGCCTGCCACGCCTTGTCCTATGAACGATATTAGCGGCATCCCTTGCTGGATGAAAGCTTCTCTCACTTGTGCTGTTGCACCACTATTGCTGGCCATTTTCAAGTGCTGATGGTGCCTGTGAAGCCTGGAAGTACTCGTTGTGACGTCATAGATGTAACAACTAAGATACATATACACTACACTAATACTAATTACCATTGCGCTCCATTGCGCTCCCTTAGCCTTTCCCATAAAAACAATAAATTCAGAAGGCATCAGCATCCTCAACTTCAAAATCCATTGGTTCGGCATATTTCCGTTGAATGCCCAACTCCCTTTGTTCCCATTCACGCCATGCAAATACAGGGAGCGGGTGAGCCTCTGTGTTAAATACGTACGACTCGGAGGGCCAAGGATCGTCATTCATCGTGAGGAGGTATGCGTACTTTACAGTCTCTGCTAAGAAATAACTGTGCAGAACATGTCAAGCCCTACCACTCAAGGTCGAACTGATGGCTGCGCACCTTGGCATGGAGTCCTCGACAGAAGGCGTATCACTTTCTACATCGAAGACGCTAGCGTACCCGCTCGGCGTGCGTGTCTTTGATTCGATGGCCTCCCATATCTCCCAGCCGCGCTCCCGCCATTTAGGATCTTTGGTAGTCCGATATAACACAAACATAGATTCTAGCGTCTGCAGATGGTTGAGAATTCCCAATGTCAACCAGCAGGTCAATGTCCATACACACCTCAGGTCGTAAGAGATAGCGTGATGTATGGATCACATAGTCTTTCTTCACACCCTCCTCGGACTTCAAAGGCAGGCCCGCGTTGCCAACACCCGGTGGCTTGCTACCTATCCTCCCGTCCTGGTCCCACTTCTGGACGTGGTCGATCCATCGCTCTTGTTTCCACTGCTCCGACTCTTGAGACCATATCGGTGTGTCGTCGGTCTCCCAGTCATGAAATAGGACAATTTCCGGACCGAGGCCGCTCGGTTGGTCTGCATACATCACCCAGCATGTATGTGCCAGGCCCTCCGCTGCCCACCTGTGGAGCTCCCGCTGTTGTGCGGACATGATCGATTCTGGGAGCGTATCCGCACCGAGAGCAAGGAGGCCCGGAAAGAAACAGGACAGATGCTCCAATTTGCGCGTAGGTTTGAGACCACTGGCAGTGCTGAAGACATCAGTAACGTAGAGGAGATTTCGCGTCTTGGAAAGGAAAACAAGATTTTCCAGGATGCCTGTGATGGATTTCATGTCTGGAAGACTTTACAATGAGCGCTTTTGTCGAGAGAAGAGGGTAGCATCCAACGCACACATCTCCGCGAGACGGTGTTCGGTCTTTCCGCTGAGAAGGTACTGCTTAAGCAGGTACTCATACTATAGGATACGGTTTGAGCTCTGTCCTGATATGCTGGCAGGGGAACTCACTGCGCTGTCTGCATAGGCCCCTACGGTAAACTGAGCTATGTGCGATAGTTCAGTGGATAGATGAACCGTGAGTCCATTGATGGAACACACCAGTTATTGGCCTTCCAGACAAGACGTCAAACACGGCGGACCACATCCCATGGGCAGTCGACTGACTATCCGCTAGATGGTCCATGACCTTGTCGACCTCCGGGTGTGCGGGTAAGCCAGGCTGACCATGTAAAATGATAGTGGGCATTACCGTTGTGAAAAACTCTTTACGGCCTGTCAGATGAGCAAGATACTTGTACTCCATCTGGCACGATGCGATTTCAGCAAACAGCATCGACATCCCCTGACTACGTTCCTTCCTGGGCACAGACGACATGTCAACGTGATGTAACCTGATTAGAGAGACCGTACGTCTCTGTATTGACCCCGTATACGGGGAGACCACTGGACGTGTTGAAGGCTGGCAATAACTTGGTTGCGAGCTCTTCTGCGCGGGAGAGCAGGATTGGCTCCTTGGAAAGGGCGTAGGCGGAAAGGAGACCGCCTAGGTAACGAATGACAGTCTCGAAGAAGGGGGCGTGGCTCCCCTAGACCTCTTGTCACCATTGCTCAGAAACTCTATCGGGCGAACTCACAGCCGACATTGCGAAATTCATGGATGCGACATGAGAGACAGCTCTCTGGAACTCCTCCTCCAGGCCAAGAAGGAGGAGAGTGTCTAGCGAGTCGATCATAGTCACACCCCAGCCATTAAAGCTGTATGGCCATTGTCAAGATGATGCCACGGTCTGGGGCGAAAATGACTCACTTTACAACGCTGCCATTAGAGACGGGTCGCAGCTCATCTGCTGGGAACGGGGAGTATCTCTGGTATGAGTGGTATGTGCGCACAAAGGCCTGCTTGACGGATGATGCACGGGCGGCCCAATGGAGCTGCGACGCGCCAGCGTCGGAATCCAGCTGTGGTGGCTGCGGGGGAACGGGAAGCGTGGGTGGACGGGGCGGGGTGGGAGGAGTGAGATCTGGAGGGTGAAAGGGAGGGTAAGGTGGACGGAGCGGGGGAGGATGTTCCGGAAAGCTCTGGTGGTCATGTATGCGGGTATAGCTGTATGTGATGTCTCTGGAGAGTGTAAACAAAAGAATGGTGGCGCCTAGGGAGAGGAATAGAAACAAGGAGAGACGCATGGACAACATGGCCACCAGGGTGGGGATACAGGACAAAAGATGGTTCGTCCGCCAAGCCCTCAGTGCGGCTGACAAAATTAGCAGCCCGCTGTTGCATCACGAGTCGGTTCCCTTGTGCTGCCTGACAAGTCTGTCCGCTGCAGACACCTCCAATCAGAGTGTTCATCCGCGGCTGTGTCTATCACGCTGGCCTCTGCCAGAGCACCGTGCTCATCGGCCTCGGCACCTGCATCACAATGACTGCATGCGCATTGTCAAGGATATCTTCTCTGATCAGGCAGATGCAAGTGCAGTACCGTGACAACACTGATAGCTAGTACTTCTACCGCATATGGGCAATTGGTATATCATATGCCCATATGTCCCCACTGGTGAATGTGATATGGCCCAATGCACAGTCAATCCAGAGCAGATGAAGGCTCATAGAGATGGGCACCCTTGCTGCAGCTGAAGCAGACTTGGCCCTCTAGTCCAAGTCTTACGCCAGATTTCTCAGGTGCCATGAGCACTGTACCCATACTACCGAGCGCATAGTGTACGCAGCACCACATTGGCTAGACAGAGACCCCTTGAACTAGCCGTACATGTCATTCCACGGGCAATAGGAGACTTTGCTGATACCCCTGGAAGCCTCGGTGTTGACTGCATGGTGTCGCCTTGTGAGTGTCCGGACCAGAGGTCAAGTGCCTGGCTCTTCTGGCCATGCCTTGTCAAGGGGTGGCTTGATACGCCACGGGTGACACATGAGCCTGCTCGGACCACACGACCACGAGACGGCCGTGAATATTTTCACTCTGAATTGCGTGTCGCTTATCCGGTCTCTAGGGCTGGAGGGGCTCTCGCGGTGACGTTTCGCGGCATGACCGACAATGTGCGTGCCAGAGCCGTGGCAGGAGGGGTTGTACTAGGCAGGCGTGGTAGAGCATCAGTGGTTGGCTTTAATGTATAGTTGTTGTGTTCGGTGACAGCGTTTTGAAGGGATTGATGGTGATAGCGACGGCTATTAGAGCGCGCGGGGCGGCAGGAAGCCGGAGAGTGTGCCTCCGTGGAGGCAACTCCGCTGGACTGAACCACGATCCTCCTGACTGTACGGCCTCTTCTAATATTCGTATACCGTCCCAGTCCCTATATTCTAGTTTCTCTTGTAGGTGGTTTATACAGGCTCTTTCATTCACTTTTCGTCCCTGTTCACGTCCCTCCTCTGGTCAGATGGCAGAGTCGCCGCATACGGGCCATTATGATGCCCTGGAGCCTCGTGCCCCTTCGCCCCACCATGACCCCTCGCTCTCCCAGAATCGATCATCCGACAGCATGCACTTCCCTCCCGAGGATCTCGACTTTGACCCGCCACCTGCCCCTGCTCGTCCACGCTTCTACAATTCAGAGTTTGGCGGCCCCCAACCACGCCAGTCGTACGCAGACTCGTTCGACGCAAGCAGCACCCGCATCCAGTCCGAGAACCCCTCCTTCGCCGCCCTTCCCGTCGACCCCAGAGTTTCTGGCTATGGCTCCAGTCAGCTCTACCACCAGTATCGTGATGATCCGTCCCAGAACCATCCCATGTCTCCCCTCGGTCGTCAGCGCGACCTCTCCCCTGCCGGCATCATGGAAGAGAAGCGCGCCATGTACGGCGACGCTGGAAAACGTCGCAGACGGCCCTGGCTCACTCTGGCAGCCGTAGCCCTCTTGCTCCTCATCATCGGCGCGGTCGTCGGTGTCTACTTTGGCGTCATAAGACCACGTCAGAACCATGTCAACAACAACAGCGGCAACACAGCCTCTCCTAGCACCTCGAAAGGCAACGACTCTCCCAGCGGCGGCCCTGAAAACCTCGTTATCACTGGCGGCGACGGCAGCAAAATTACCACTGACGACGGTTCCACGTTTACGTACTCGAACTCATTTGGCGGCTACTGGTGGTCTGACCCTAACAGTCCATTTGCCAACAATGCCCAGGTTAATTCTTGGACTCCACCCTTGAATACGAGCATGAAATGGGGCCAAGACAGGATATATGGGTATGTCCGTCCCTTTGGAGGTGATCTCGTTCTAATGTCTCGAGCAGCGTCAACCTTGGTGGATGGTTGAACACCGAGCCTGTGCGTCCTCAATCATGATTCTCAGACATGTCTCACTCATCCCCACTGTAGTTCATCTCCCCTGGAATCTATCAAAAGTATTCATCCAATCCCACTCCTCCTGTCGACGAATGGACACTCAGTCAAGCCATGGCCGCTGACACTGCCAATGGCGGCCTCAATCAACTCGAGGAGCACTACAAGACATTTATAGTAAGTCCACACCCTTGCCCCTAAAACCTGATCGTCCGTTGATCGCCATATAGACTGAGAAAGACTTCGCCGAGATCTCCGGCTATGGGCTCAATTTTGTCCGTATTCCCCTCCCATACTGGGCGATCGAGGTCCGGGATAATGAGCCGTTTTTGGGGGGTGTAGCCTGGAAGTGAGTGGCGGCAGTGTCGTTCCTGTGCAGTGCCTTACGCTCCTGTTTCTGTCTCATCCAGGTATTTCCTCAAGGGAATTGAGTGGGCCCGAAAGTACGGTATTCGCATCTTCCTTGACTTCCGTAAGTGTGCTATGTCTTGGGAGTCGAGGTTATTGTACTTACTGCCATGTGTCTATAGACGCCCTTCCCGGCTCTCAAAATGGATGGAACCACTCGGTATGTATCCATGCCTTTTTTGTCCCTTCAATGGCTGCTTACTCTTTCTACCTGTCGTTAGGGTCGTCTTGGTAGCGTCAACATGCTCAATGGCGTCATGGGCCTCGCCAACGCTGAGCGTTCCCTGAGCTACATCCGAGTACTTGCCGAGTTCATCAGCCAGCCTCAGTACAAGGACGTAATTCCATTGTTCGGCATCACCAACGAGCCCCAGGCATCCGTTGTCGGCATGGATGTCCTTCAGGCATAGTTAGCCGTTCTGTCATGTTCCCTGTGTGTTGTACTGACTTTTTTATAGCTACCTCCAGGCGTACAACATCGTGCGAGAGGCAAGCGGAATTGGCGAAGGCAATGGTCCCCTGGTCAGCTACCACGATGGCTTCCAGTCTCTCACGAATTGGGCAGGCTTCCTCACTAATGCTGACCGCATTTCAATGGATACACACCCTTACTTTGCATTCAGCGGCCAGTCCACTGCACCCATTTCGTCGTATGCGCCTCAAGCGTGCTCGGCATGGGGTCCCATGATGAACAACTCGTTGAGCGCATTCGGTCTTACCGTTGCAGGCGAGTTCTCGCTGGCGACAAATGACTGTGGCTTGTTCGTGAATGGTGTGGGGTTGGGCACGCGGTATGAGGGTACGTTTTCGGGTGGCCCGAATACCGCCACTGGAAGTTGTGCGCAGTGGGATAACTGGCAATCTTGGTCCGATGACACGAAGAACCAGCTGAAGGAATTTGCAATGACATCCATGGACGCGCTTCAGAATTGGTTCTTTTGGACCTGGAAGTGAGTCGAGTGTCCTGCCGAGGTGTAAGCGTGGAGCGCTGACTGAGCACCTGTGTGCTATAGAATCGGCAACTCAACAACTGGCACGAAGGACCCGCTAGCGGGTACAGTCCAAGCGCCGTTCTGGTCATACCAACTCGGCGTGCAACACGGATGGCTCCCAACCGACCCTCGCACTTCCATAGGCGCATGCAACAACAGCAACCCCTGGAGCGGCACTCTCGCCCCCTGGCAAACTGGTGGAGCTGGCGCAGGCTCCATCAGCCCGTCTGCGACCTCCACCCTCGTGTGGCCCCCGGCAACCATCAGCAATGCTGGCCCCGCGTCGCTCCTCCCCACCTACACACCAACAGGCACAGTACCCACGCTCGCAGTGCCGACGTTCACAGCGTCGAATCCTGCGACAACGTTCAATGCAGGGAACGGGTGGCTGAACGCCCAGGATACGGGTGGTGCGTATGTTCCCATTGCGGGGTGCACATATCCAGATCCGTGGAGTGGGGTTGGCGCGTCGATGCCAACTGCACCGTGTGGTGGTGGTGGTGCCGCCGCTGCGTCAACAACGGCGGCGGCAGTGGCGGGGACGAAGCGCGAGGCTGCGCCTGCGCTCGTCACGCCCATATAAACGTCGTGAGCCTGCGGAGAGAGCATTATCGTTACTGCTGTTCGAGGTTGGTGTGCATCATTTTTCTTTCTCTCGCAAGTATGTATCTTGCTGTTCTTGTGGCATTATTATTTTACGCTGCAGCTCACACGCAGACGAGGGCGTCCCCCCTCCCCGCTCTCTGCCCCGCTCCTAGTCCGTAACCCACACGCATAATTAGTCCGCTCTTTTCTTCCGTTTCGTTTCATGGACAGACAATAAGAGGCATCGGCATTTTGCTTGGACTTTTTTTTTTTTTATGTTTTGTTGCCAGTGTTTTGGGCGGGTGTCATGTCGTACATTACTGCTACTACTACTCCGTCCTTATTAGACGATTGCTTGCAATATCGTAAGTTGCCTTGTACGTCTTGTTGGATTTGAATCCGGGAAGTCTTCCTGCTGCTCGCACGCGCAGTCCTTACTAGACCTCCGCACCTGATTCGGGTGATTGACCATTTGTTGTTCATGGATGACGGACGGATCGATGGTTGTTCCCGCCTCTTTTCGTGGCAGTCATTCACATGAGACGCCTGGCCTTGCTCTCACGCAGCTCAATTGCTTCCCGACAACGTTGACAGGTCTGCCACTTGCTCAACTTTGGCTCTACGTAGTCCACTGATTGGAAACTGCCAGAAAGGATTGGCCGAAGGACGATCTGGGGACGACATTTTGTACTCTGTCTTGTTGCTGTGGTTGAAGAATAGGTTGAAACGTCGTACCTATATGCTAGATAGTTGAGGTGCTTCTCCTCGGACTCGACTGGAAATGGGTATGGGCAGGACGGCCTGAGTACGTTCACGCGCGAAGCCGGGGGTTCAACGTTCAATGTTCAACGTTCAGCCACGACCTCCGCTATAACATCACCGGAGGCCAGCAGGAAAGCTGCAAAGGCGAAGTCGCGGGAGAACATCCCGACGACGCCTTCAACGGTTCGCGTTGTCAATGGTGGGAGCACAAAGGCTTGAGGCCAGGTTAATGGTCAGGGACCAGAAATGCCATCCGCAATACGCGACCATGGGTTGGCCGTCGTCAGTATATCGCACTGCTGCGCTGAAATGTACATTCTGTTGCTGGCCTCGGGATCAATATTGCTGAGGGAATGCCCTCGACAAAGTGGGATGTGTCTCAAGTATGTTTGTCGACTGTAGTAGATGTGGTACCGTATAGGATCTCGTATGAATGGGTTGCCGTAGAGTGTTGTTGTGGATTTGCAAGCTATGCGTGCCGGGTATTCAGCTGTCAATATTGTTGTGAGCAAATTTGGAAAAGGTTTAACCAAATCAACCAAGCGAAAGGCAGAGTTGATAGAATGGAACAGACATGATTAAATTGATTCTGGTGCGGTAAGGGCTCTACATATAATTGGGCGTTTGTACCGTACGGCCCATTGGCTGCTAATTTGGATTTGCTAATTCAGGGTTTCATTTGTAGCACAACCGGCACATGCTGCTGACCGAAGTCGACGACTTGCCGTGAGCAGGAAGTCATCGGTGGTTGCGATGATGTTTCGACGTGTTAAAGATTTGTTGGTGAAAACGTCTGTACAGAGGCATAGCGATGAAACACGATAGCGGTTTGAGCTAGAGTTTTTTATCACGTCAACAGAGTTGGGCGCCATGACGGTCACGGGACTACAGTGCTACTTGCTAGTTTAGGATCAGACAAGTCAGAAAACGCGATCTTGTCAACGGACACGGCACCAACTCTGTTCTCCTACTCCACCCCCAGACTGCGTCTGGAGAATTGCGTCCACATGTATTCTCGGCGACGGATTTTAATTGTACTGGCAGGCATTATTACCCTATGGCTCTTCTTTCCTGGGTCGTCCGACGAGCCTCAGTTTCACGACCATCATGGACTTCGCAAGCCTCTACGGTTTCCTGGGCGGCCGGACTACTTGCCATTCCACCCCCCACACAATGCTGGAAAACGTCCAAAGGATCCTGTTTGGGCAGCCCGCGCCGAATCTGTCAAGGAAGCTTTCCTACACGCCTACCGCAACTACGAGCGTTATGCACCATTCCCTAGCGATGAGCTGCTCCCTTTGACAAACGAGAGTATCATCAAGTGAGTTGCATCTATATCAATGGCGAACAACTTCAAGTTAAGCCGTTTCCCAGTCTGAATGGATGGGGTTTGACCTTGGTTGACTCGTTGGACACCATGTATCTTCTTGGTTTCAAAGAAGATTTCAATCGCGCTGTGCATAAAGTGGAAACACTCGACTTTTCAATGCCAAGGGTTAGACGGGTTTCTTCATTTTTTGTCCCTCACGCTCATTCTCGCTTTAGGGTAGTCATGCACCCTTCTTTGAAACAGTCATTCGTTATCTTGGTGGTTTGCTCTCCGCATATGCGCTATCACACGAGCCCATATTACTCGCTCGGGCTGAACAACTCGGCGAAAAGCTATTGCCGGCTTTTACCACTGACAGTGGATTGCCAGTGTACGCAGTTAATACCCAAACGTAAGTGTTCAAAGGCTGTACGTATGTCAGGTTTTCACCTTTCTCAGGAATGAGACACGGATGAACGGAGGAATGTCGATGCTCCTCGCTGAGATAGCATCATGCCAAATAGAGTACAAGTATCTGGCATATCTGACAGGACGTGAGGAATTCTTTACTACGGTAAGCCCAGGTGCAGGTGGAGGATTAGGCATCATCTGGTATCTCCTCTTACATTTCATACATGATTCTCATTTGGTGGCTCAGGTTGAGAGAGTGATGGATCTCATGAAGGTGTCTCAGCCGGCTCATGGAATGTGGCCAACAGTCTTCGATGTCAAAAATGGCATGCCCATGAATGGTGAGCTTGAATTGACATACACCACACCGAAACTTACTGAGCTGAGGCAGCTCACCATACTGTTGGCGCCTGGGCGGATAGTGCCGTGAGCGATCTCTAATGATCCACGACTCCTCTGACTCTTCATTATCAGTACGAGTACCTCCTGAAGCAGTACCTGCTCAGCGGGAAAACAGAGTACCGTATGGCCAAGTCATGTATGTCTGCATTGCTCTTGTCTGCACCTGGCTCATCTCTGTCCTTCAGACATGAAAGCAATGCAGGGCATCCTTGAAAACCTCGTCTTCCTCTCGCAGACCCGCAATTTGCTTTACATTACTGACACCAATGGGTTCGTCCCTTCGCGCAAGTTTGAGCATCTCTCTTGTTTTTTCCCCGGCCTTCTTGCATTAGGTGCATCCACTCTCCCTGACGCAATCATGTCCTCCGAGGAAAGGGAGTTGCACATGTGGGCGGCAAGTTGATATCTGCAATACCTAAGTAAAACTCTCAACCGTTTGTTTTTACAGGCTGAGGGCTTGGCCCATACATGCTGGATCATGTATGCCGACCAACCTAGTGGGCTTGGTGCAGAAATGGTGCTCTTTGACGGCAGAGGATATGGGGAAGGGCATCCGGGATATCCAACAACTGATTACGAAGAAGACAAGTGGACGTGGCATTTGGAAAAGTGGGAAAGGGATGGCAGACCGGGCGGCAAGCCACCAGGAGTAGGAAATGCAGGTCCGCCAGTGGCCAGTAGTGGTGATGTAAAGTTGGATTATACCCTCTGGACATCAAGCTATCTGTTAAGGCCTGAGGTGAGTAGCTCAATGCATATATTTCGTCCAGGTATGCTCATTCGACCAGACGTTGGAATCTATGTTTGTGATGTATCGCATAACGAAAGATGTCAAATGGCGGGATCGTGGATGGCAGATTTGGGAGGCTATCGAGTCCAAGACACGCACCTTTAGTGGATATGCGAGTGTATATGGCGTCGATGCTGTCGACCCACCGCCTGCGAACTCCATGCCGAGGTACGTGTCACTTATTCAGTTGTCACCTCCCGCGCCCACCTTCTGTTGATTTTCAAAGCTATTTTCTTGCGGAAACAATCAAGTATGCATATCTTATAGCGATCGATGAAGACCCATGGCCCGCAGAGACATATATTTTGAACACGGAAGCGCATCCTCTTCCGGTATTTAAATGGGGTGATTGGGAGCGGAAGCGGTTTGGGGTGGACGACGGGCCAGTCATGCGATGAGTGCTGACCTTGACAGAAGGGTCTTGATAGTAAGGGTTAGATCCTAGAGGCATCATGTAGTATAGTATACGCATCATGGTTCAATATGTATGGTTAAGTTCAGTTCGGCCTTGTTTGCTGCGGCGGTGTCTATGGACTACTGTAGATGGACATTGACCAGTCGTGGTGCGGCGCCAGACTCCTGCATCCACGCTGCCGGCTCAGCTACTCCCCCATCAAATATTTGACTTACCCTCATAGTGCGCTCTTGTACAAAACGCCACATACCACCTAACGCTAGCGTAATCAGAAACCATTTACCCAACAATCACCAGCGTCGAATACACGCAATGGCGTCGAAAGGATGGTTCAACCTCGAGTCGGCGACGAGTGTCGTTCCCGATAGTCACTTTTTTGAAGGAGAATCTGCGTTTAGCTTCTTGAATCTCTCGAAGACACAGCGGTTATATGGCTTCATTGGGTGGTGAGCCTCCAAAGACTGCTCTGATCCCTGCCTGCTGCTTACAGCCAGGCCGCAGCTTATGCATCGGCTTCGCACTGTCCCTATTAGCCTCGATTTTACTGTTTCTGGGCCAACTTCTTACTTTTGCTTGTAAGTTGCCAGTGCATGGGCCAACTTTCTACTCAACCTAGCCTACAGTACTATTTACCCTCGGAACTATAATATCACTGGTGGGGTCGGGTTTCCTGATCGGGGTATGGCCATTGGAATGTTCCAGTACTGCTGATATTAATGTTGTTCTGCATTCTTAGTTTTTCAGACAACTGAAACTGGTGCGTTGTTGAAATATAGATCCCTCGTATGAATTGGACTCGTTAGTTCCTCCTACTCATGTAGATGTTCAAACCCGTCCGGGTGGTGGCCACCATCGTCTTCCTGGCTTCTATTGGTCTCGTCTTCGTAGGTGCATTTGTCCTTGGGAACGATGTGCTGTGCATAGGTTAGTACTTCTGTGTCCCTGGTCGTCTTTTTTCCTGCTCATGCACACCTTCAGTATTCGTTATTATCGAATACGTTGCATACACTTGGTATACACTCTCGTATGTCTATATTCCATTGTTTCTTATCGGATAGTCTTAACAACGACTTCCTCAGGTATATCCCTTACGCGAGGACAGCAATACTCAAGATGATCGGGATGAGCTAAATGTTGGCTATCGAAAGATTGACGCAGGCGTAAAGTAGTTTTGGGATTTGTATGTTATTGCCCAACAATTCGCTCAAATATCTCACGGTTTTGGCGACTAACCTGATTCTACAACATGCATTCAATTATCGTTAACGTACACATGCTTCAGCAGTTTTTCGTGTGCTCGCTTTCACAACTTGGGTAGATGGCTACATTACAAATTTAGGTCCATAGCACATCGCACACTCAATTACTACTTCCCAAACTTACCCCCGAAAATTGTTTTTCATATTCCGAAGCTTTGACATAATTTGAGTTGGCTCGGACTCTCCCGTAGCGTTCCTGTTTATTTATGGTTAGCCACATGTTGACGATCTCAGCCACATCAGTTACTTTATTGCCTCGCTATCAATCCGCATAAACACGTTCCACTCCTTCTCGTCGCCGATGGAAGATTTTCCGGTGGTGATTGGAGAGGAAGACACAAGTTCGGCCAGACGTTTCACGCCAGACGTTTCAGGTTCAATCTACATAATATAAGTACACGAAACTAAGTACATAGGAAACTCTTACGGATTTGGCAAAGGCAAGGTTACCCTTTGTGTATTCATGCCCATCATACACAATAGTCGAGTCGGGGAGCGTAGCGAGATAACTCAGCGCTGCATGCATCTCATCTGCTGTGCCTTCGAAAAAGCGACCACAACCCCCTCGGAATAGGGTGTCCCTATATCGTAGGGTTGGCAAACGTATTGCGAGGATTCGGTCAGGTGGACGTACCCAGTGAAGACTCCCTTTTGATCTGTGCTTTGGTCATGTGCATAGAAGCAGATCGAGTCTTGTGTATGACAAGGCGTGTGCAGAGCCCTAGAGTAATTTAAATGAGGGCGGCAGCGAAAATCGAGCTGTGTCACCTGATACGAATATCGTTACCCAGAGTAAATTCACTTTTGTCTTTGACAACATTGGTCACCGCTGGGGCCATCGTGGAGCCTGCATAGATAGGAGCACCAGGATACCGAGCTGCCTGCAGGTCGATGCATAGTCAGCCGACCACTCCGGATGAAACATATACAACATACAAATTCAGCATTGCCTCCACTGTGGTCCTTATGATGATGGGTTGTGATTCCAATGATTATCTGAACCCGCTCTTTCTCTGCGGCAGCTGTCACCTTGGGAACATCAAACGGGTCGACAGCTGCCGCTGTCATTGAGGCATCGTCAATGAGAAGGTAGGCATAATTGTCAGACTGGTTCGGGACTGGAATTACGCGCATTTGTGCTGCTCTGATGATGGTGAGCACAGGGACTAGAAAATGAAGGTGACATACATCACCTGGTGGAAGTCGAGAATGTTCGTCCGATAAGTGTACGTAAGAGCATGAATGCACCTGCTCGCGTAACCTCACGTGATCAAAACTCCACGAATGCTGATTCCGAATGTTGGACCATTGCTCAATATCCCATAAAGGTACATCCTTCTATCCCTCTCTCTTCAAAAACACTTATCTTTCGAATCAGGTGGCATAATCTTCTGGTCTCGTTCGTTTACTCCTGCTGCAGAACAGCTAGCGGCTTCCTCAGCATCACCAGTCAACTCTCTCATTCGAGATGTCTTGATAGAAGGCAGAACGGCCGAGAGCAGCTATGAAAAGGATGGCTATGCCATTAAATGGTCTTTTGTCAATGATTTAGAGCTCATATTTGTGGTGCGTTTTCTTGACACGTCTCCTTGTGATAGCCACACATCGTCGGAGCGTTGCAGGTTGCGTACCAGCGTATTCTGCAGTTAACGTACCCTGAAGAGCTTCTCAATGCCATGAAGACCTTGTTCTTGAAGTTGTTTCAGCCCTTCTTGTCGTCATTCGTTGCGTCCCTCCATCTAACAAGCACTTCCACCGTTGCTGTCGTCACGTCTACAATGCTTGACTTCCGTAAGGCATTTGAGGGATGGGACAAAGTGTTTGATAAGCTGCTTGCTGGATTCGAAGAAAGAGCGGGAAAGGTATAACAGCCTATGATCAAGTACATCGAGCTCCTAGTATTCAATTTCCTTCTCTAGGATCGCAACACCCGTCTCCGTTCGACACCAAAGTTTGTGGCGCCGTCGCCTCAGGAAGGTTCCTCGTCAGACTCTCTCGAGACGTGTGAGTTCAGCCGCTAACATACTACATTACTACTCAATCAACACCGGGCAGTACCTACAAAGACAAAAGAGTCGTCTCCCAATTCTGCAGAGGAAATAGCGCGTAATGTTGCAGCTCTGAAGTCCCGGATGAGAGGTAAGCCCGGTTCGGCTACAGGCCGTGGCAAAGCAGTCAGAAAAGGGGGTAGAAGCGGTGGGGTAGTACCCGGCTCAGAGTGAGTGGCTTTTGGTGATTCAATCCCAATCTCTGCTAACACCATGTGTTATGTTATCGAATCATAGGTCGGACAGTAATGCGCCGCAAAAGCGCAAGCCCGAAAAGGTGGCTCGGAAGTGGGATGATTCTGTAATCACCGAGAAAGATATGGCGGCTCTCGACTTTAGTGTCGATGGACCTGGTGTCGCGGATGCATCGGACATTGTTCTAGACGCCTTGATCGACGAGGATTCACTTGGAGTTAAGAAGGATGGGATCTATGAAGTCAAGGACTGGGATTTCTCATCTGGAAAGCGAGATGAAGAGAATGAAGATGACCTCATATCTCAAGCACTCAACTCGGTGACTCCGGTAAACAGCAAAACCCAGCTGGATAATGCTCCCAGTTCAACGTTAGGAAGCATCTTTGCTCGCCTGACAGGATCAAGAGTTCTCACTGAGCAAGACTTGAAGCCCGTATTGAGCGCTATGCAGGATCACCTTATGAAAAAGAACGTTGCCAAAGACATAGCAGAACAGGTCTGTGAGGGCATTGGTGAATCGCTCAAAGGTAAGAAGATCGGTGGCTTCAGAGGTTAGTGATCTGTCATTATCTGTGTTTTTCTAAAATGTGTATTCCCCTCATAGGGATCAAATCCGAAGTGCAGGCTGCCCTGTCTACCACTCTCACACGCATCTTGACACCAAAGTCATCAACGGATCTTCTCCTTTCTATCCGCAGCAAACTCTCTTCTGCTACTGCATCAACGTCTTCTGCCGGACGCACACCATATAGTATCACCTTCGTTGGCGTCAATGGTGTTGGCAAGTCGACGAACCTCTCCAAAGTCTGTTTTTGGCTTGTCCAGAACGGATTGCGTGTATTGATTGCAGCGTGTGATACGTTTCGAAGTGGAGCTGTTGAGCAACTAAGGGTGCATGTGCGCAACCTGAGTATGCTGAGTGCAAGAGAGAGTGGGTCGGTCATGGTAGAGTTGTATGAGCGAGGGTATGGGAAGGATGCGGCTGGCATAGCGAGAGATGCCATTGCCTATGGTAAGTCCATTGCACAGGACTCTTTGTATGGCATTGATCTTCTGCCTCACAGCCAAAGATTCCGGGTTTGACGTTGTACTAATTGACACCGCTGGAAGGATGCAAGACAACGAAGTATGTTCCTTGATCAATATCAACTTTGTCATCTCACTCCCTTCTACAGCCCCTCATGCGTGCCTTGGCTAAAGTATGTGCTTATATCGCCACTGGTCTGAGTGCAACTGATCTTGCCTCACCAAGCTTGTCTCAACTAACAACCCCGATAAAATCATCTTTGTTGGTGAAGCGCTGGTCGGAAATGAAGCCGTGGATCAGCTGTCCAAATTCGACAGGTCTCTGAAAGATTTCAGTACCGTTGCTGGCGGTCCAGGAAAGGGACGTGGAATTGATGGGATGTTGGTCACTAAATGGGACACAGTGGATGATAAGGTAACACAGCATCATTTGCTGCATTTGAAGCTGACTCACCGTCACAAGGTTGGTGCTGCACTCTCTATGACGTACGTCACTGGGCAACCAATTTTGTTCGTGGGTTGTGGTCAGGTAAGCAATCAGCATAGACACCAGCCTTCTTATTCATCGCTCCCTTTAGACGTATACGGACTTGAGGCAGTTGAGGGTCAGTAACGTGGTCCAAGCTCTTCTAAGCGACTAGATGACACTTCATTTTCCTGTGTAATGTTAACTTATTATCTCCGAAAAAACATGATTCTCCCAACACCCGTAATTTTATAGCGATTTGACGGCTCTGGATTCTCCAAACTATCTACAAACTCCTCTCTGTAGCCATGTAGCACAAATACACCTTTTTGGGAGGCAACGAGTGCGCATTTCTTTGGGAGGCAAAAATGACAGGCAAAGGGAAAATACAAGTTACAAGTAATGAGTGTATGTCTCGCGACGATCGCTTATACTCTTTCAGAGGTATTATCCCATGTATGCGCCATCGAAAGACTGCCGGGTGTAAATTCTCGTTCCGTTGCTGACGTAGTGTGTACTTTCTCCAATACAGAGCCACTCCACATGCCTGGGGCGAATGGTGGCGGGAATTCATCTCGTGACACCATGTGCCCTGCGTTTGGGACGACAGGCATAAACTCTGCGGAAGGAGGCATACGCATCTGCCTGCGGCGACGCATCAAGTACATAGCGGCTAAAGCTATGAGCGCAAGCGCAAGCGCGCCTCCTAGTACGCCACCTGCAATGGATGCCGCGCGGGCTGGGGAATTTCCTGAGGTTTTCGAGTTTGCCTGAGTTGAGGAGCTGGCTGGAGAGTTGCTGGGTATAAACGTCATCTGATCACCTGTGGGTGACCCAGGCGTTGAGGGCAATATGGATGATGGCTCAGGCAAAGCTGCCACCAGTGAAGACTCGGATGCATCTGGTAGAAGATGCAACTTGAGTATAGCACCATGGAGGAACTATGGACTACCCACTTTGGACAATCCCTTCTACGTTGAACACGTTATTTGCAACTAAAACAGAGGTCCATGGTGGTAGTGGTATTGGTTTGACGATAGTCTTAATCGGAAAACTGACATATATGAGATCATATCTCAAAACTCGAAAGAAATCGTAGTGCTCACTTGTTTGCTGCGTCCCACTGTTGCAGCCTATTGTCGAGTCATATGAGAATTTACGATGCCGACAACATTGAACGATGCATACGTGGGTAGGAAGCTCTGATTTGCTATAACAGTCGTAAGCTCCTGAGTTGTCGCATTTGGGTATCTAAGACAGGCGAGACAAGCTGCCGCGATGTTGTAGGTTGGCAAACCACACGAATTGCAGTTCCCTACCCCACGACTTCCGCGCCGGATGGACATGCCTTTTGGAAGTGTTAGCAGGGAGAAAGGGTTACAAAAAAATGAAACCATGGAGGTATCCATACCACTTCCTAGGGAACAGCATCCAAAATGGACACCATGCTGCATGAGTTGGTGACCCAACTCGCAAGGGTCCTGGCCAGTCAGCTCTAAAGGCTTCCACCACGAATTGTTTGTGCTGGCAGGACATTCAATCGGGAGAAGAGAATCCAACGAGGATGCGGGTGCCTTTATGCAAGAGATCAGCACTGCAATAATGAACCGATTCTACTACTGACCTCCTGGCTCGCACAGGAACGAAGAAAAAGAAAAATGACCGGCAATAACGAGAGTGTGCTAGATAACCATGGGTACATGTTCGGCCAGCTGCCAGTCCAGCTGGAGTCACGGTAGAGTATGAAGAGAGGAGACTCCAGGTGTAGTAACTGGGCTGGGATAGCGATGCGAGTACATCAGGGCGCTGATCACTAGTTGATTGCCTTGCTTCATTCTCCAATTGTATGATGATATAGAATCAAGTGGGAAAGTAAAGTATGAGCTGTTGCCGTATGACCGGCTGACACCTGTTGCCATGTGGAGCCAACGGTAGACACGGCTCGTCCCATTCCGCACCCGATGTCACTCGTCAGGAATCTTCAAAGAAATGACTTGACGGGGGCCAGCGGTGTTCGTGTCAGGGTGTTTGGAAGAAGAATGGAATTGCGGCAAACGATGCCCGGTGTCCTCATACCTTTGCCTTAGAGTCACCACTTGGCTTCGTCTGATCAGGTGTGACCTGTGTGACACTGCATTTGAATTCCAGCTCCGACGTCCCATGCCCCACACACGCCTTCTCCGACCTCTATCCCTTTGACCGCCGTCCTCAACGACTGACTTTTACTCGTCCCACTTACTGGCTGATCAGCCACCACGATCTCTACATATCCACTCTTTTCCCGCGTCGTTCCCGGAAATTCCTCACTATGCGTTACCAACCCTTCATCTTCACCGCCCTTTTGTCCATAGCGCTCCCTCTGTTCACGACCGCCGAGCACCATGGGCCGTCCAGTCGTCGCCATAATGCCCTTGCCAATCGCAAACGTACAGGACTGGAGCTTCAGGAGTTCCACAAACGTGACAACAATGCACGTTTTACGTTTTACGATGTTGGCCTGTGAGTCCAGTTCGTGTTTGGAGAGCGCTCTTGATCCTGACTTGGTGCTCAGTGGCGCTTGTGGCAAAACTAACGTTGCCTCCGATTTTGTTAGTATACTTTCACGTTCTGATGCAGCCACCGTGTCTGACACCACCCTTCATAGATCGTTGCGCTTAATTCCTGCGTACGTGGTGCACTGTGCCACCAATTCGAGAAATTCATCGTTTCTATAGGAATATGGTGGTGGCTCTCCTGGGCCCCAATGCTTCAAGATGATTACCATCGAATACCAGGGCAAGCAAACCCAGGCTCAGATCATGGATGAAGTGCGTTCTCAATTAGTCGCACCTTTTGTATCTTTAAAATTTGTATGTCTTCAGTGTCCCGGTTGCCCATGCGGTGGCCTTGACATGAGTACGGGTCTATTCAATTTCTTTGCGCCCGAAAGCGTGGGTGTGCTCTACGGGAACTGGTGGTACGGTGGCGGTGGCGCTGCGCCTGCGCCCTCTTCTACGCATAAGCCCACCCCAACTTCTACATGGGTCCCACCCACAACCAGCAGTTCAAAGTGGGTTGACCCCTCGCCATGGACATCCCAGACAAGCTCTTCATGGGCCACGAGCTCGTCAAAATCGTGGAGCTCCTCGTGGTCTTCCTCCTCCTGGAATTCCACGACTTGGTCATCTCACAGTAGCACCAGTGCATCCACGAGTTATACCCCCACCGCCACTGCCTCTGTCCTGCCTGCCGCAGAGAACCTAAAGGGTGTGAATTCGCTCCTCGGTCAGCTCGGTCAGCTCGTTGTGCAATATGGCTCGTAAAAGCCGTACACATCTTGTTTTTGTTTCGGGATTTCATCTAGATATATTGCTACCGATACCCTCCCCATACGTTTTTTTTACACTTTTATTGCTTTCCCTGTGTAGTTGACCGACACGACTTGATGTCACGGGAAGAGGGTTTCTCAAGGATAAGCTCAAATACCCAACGGTTCCCGTGTCTTAGCTGTCTGATGTTTCAATGTTCATAGCCTTGTTTTCAGTTGTGACTATGTTTATCATATTGTGTTGATGTAGGGTTGACGTCGGATAACAGGGCATCACCGTAGAGCACAATAAGACTGTATGGACAGCTATGGACATTGCCATAACCAGAGGGCATTTACGCCCGTTCATTTCAGCCTTGAGGCTTGACAAACGGCATGCGATTTCTCCTTTGATTCGACTCTCTTGCCCTTGTTCTTTTGATATTTCCCGAGCTGCACGTCCTCAGCTAGGTCGAGGTGCGCGTCCAACTGGTTCTGCCCTCATGTAGGCTAGGCTGACGCTCTTCGTAGCTTAGGTCTCGCTACTCCTGTATATCACCCCCTTTAAATACTTTCGCAGAACTTGCTGTCTTGCTGTCATCAACGATGGCCTTGACACACTCGGATACTGTACACTCTCCCACTTCAAGCCTTTCTGGCTCTTCATTCTCTATGTTCACCTCCCCTCTTTCGTCTGATGACCTTTTTGAGGCCATTGACGAATCATGCTCGGAGGAGGATGAGATCGTATGGACTGCACATGAGGTCAACCCCGATGAGGACTTTATCCTCATCCCGCAGTCCCATGCACCCGTTGAGCCCGTCTCTTCGAAATGTGCCGAAGAAGGCTGTGACGCCCTGCCTCCACAAGAGGCGTTTTCCAGTCTCTCCCTCCATGACGTAGCCTCTGCTACGCCTACCACACCTACTACACCTACGCTCCCACCTCACAAGAGCAGGCCTAAGCCTAGAAAGCCTCTGGCTCACAAGGGCCGCAGATCCGCCGGTGCCCCCTCTGAGGTGAGTGGGCAATCGCTGGCGTCGACCGCGCCCAAGTTCCATAGAGGCCGAAGGGGACGAGGGGGGGAAGATGCATTGACGTCGTATCCGTCGCCTTCTCCGTCTCCCGAAAGGGGTGCTTCTCCTTTAAGCAAGGGCCATGATGCAGATCCTGGGCGAGTCCGGTTTGGCGACCGGCCTCTTGTGGAGGAAATCGATGGGGAATGTGAGCCCGTCTTTACTAAGTATGAGGACGCAGTGCGTTTTATCACATCGTCGGTCATGTTCTTTTTCCAAATGGTACTTCTACTAAACGACCACTCCAGGTTCCTCTCCAACCCATCCGCTGCACTCACCTGTTCAACGTACACCCGACTCACTTTTCTTCAGTCACTCATCATTGAGCTCGGTCTCATGTCCCCTAGCTCTGCACTTCCATCGTCGATGAAGTCTGCAAAACATTTCCTCAAGACACGCGCTTTCATTAATATCGGCGAATATTTATCCGTTCGCGAACAGGGGCTTGACAAGCTCCAGCAAATCATGTTTAATAACAGGAGGGAACTTACCAGCGACCTCAGGAGGAAGAAGGGCGGCAAGAAAGCGGACAGAAGATGGGTGAAGCGGCTTGGATTGAGTGTCCTCCTTGTATCGGTGTTTTGAGGATCTAACCTTGCTCAAGAGTCCATCATGTCACTTTTACGGCTTCACAGGCGCTCGAGGACATCTTTTGCCGACATCATTCAGCCCATGCCCTACAGCGATTTTACATTCGAAATTCTAAATTTCGCCGTCGAGTGGATCGGCATTTTAATGTACCAGTATCATCCACAGTGTTGTTCCAATCTCAAATAAAAGCCGGTATTGTTCTTGATAGTCTTCCATTAGCTATTAAGATGTACGCAAGTGTTGCGGGTCTATCTTTGTGCAATATAGATGTTTTCAACGCGTATCTTTAGTTCAGTGGTACAAGTTGCTGCCGCATACGTCCGTCTGGGCGGCAGGGACGAAATTGATGGAAGAAACATCCGTTGGATATCAATTCAGGATAAGGCAACCTCAACTAGTTATATGTCTGTCACTTGGAGAGGCTTAGACGTTGGGTCCAAAATGTCTCGTGATTTGCTTGAACAGGAGACAAGCCAACAGTTGAATGCATCATGCGTTATACTCTTATCTGAATTCCTCTTGACAATATTCCCCTGGACCATATGGCTGAAAAAACATGGTTGTCATTAAACGGGGAACGCAATACCAAACTAGTCACGGACCTTTGACGTGAGAGTTGTTAGTCCTGCTGAATTTTCACTCGTTTGTCTGCCACTCTGTGGTCCCGGCTTCGGTTTCTGACCTTTCGCAAAGGAATCCAATATCTTCTTTGTTGAAGCAGGGGTCAAGTCCTCCTGTACTTCCATAAGAAGCAATTTTCCTGGGAAATTGAATAGACAACACGTACATAAAAGTCGTCTCCAACGACCATCATGGGTGCATTACTACATGCGCCCTGACATTCGACCTCGATGACAGTGAACTTGCCGTCTTTTGTAGTTTCACCAAGCTTCTTCAAATTCAAGTGATTGAGGACGGTGTCTAGAATTTCGGTCGAGCCGCACAGCATGCATGGTGTGGTGGTGCAGACTTGCACAAAGTTGTCACCAATGGGCTCTCTATAGAAGTGCCAGCTGAGAGATACTAAGCGGCCAAACGTCGTACGCAACATACCGATTAAACATGGTGTAGAAAGTCGCGACTTCATACACTCGCATTGGAGGCAGTTCGAGAAGCTTCGCCACATAATTCATGACGCTAATGCTAGTCCATCCCTTGTTCTGCCGCTGTCCAAGATCAAGCAGCGGGATCACGGCGGCCTTCTTGTACTGGGGAGGGTAATAGGATATGATCTCTTCGGCACGCTTGGCATTCTCTGGAGTGAAGGAGAAGGGGATCTTGAAAACCCCCAAGTTAGGTGAAAGATAGGTTAGGTCAGTTTGTATTCAAGATAACCTTGGGATTGTTGTATGATGTGTCTCGATGCTGCCGTCATCATATCAGCTTTGAGGAACACGATCTAGACAGCTGACCTGCCTGAAATAATGCATCTGAGTACCTTCTCGAAGAAGTGACTATTGACCTCGACGCAACCCGTGATGAGGAGACACAGAAAGCGCGAGTACAGGCAAACAGCATCTTTTGAAACTTGTTTGTTCCGCCAAACAAAGACGCGCAGACGGCTATTTGAAGAGGAGACTTGTTGCAATAAATGTTAGAACACTAACCCTAATCTCTCTCTACTCCATGTTCGCACGTGCAAGTTCCAGGCTAGGCAGCAGGGCATTCTCGTCAGCCAGAGCTCATGCTGCGCCAAAGTCTAGCCATGCCCAATGGCTCGCTGCATCTTCAACTATTGCTGGTGTCTCGCTGTATGTCATCTCCAAGAAGCCCGTGTATAACGACGCCCCTAGCACTGGAAACGCGTCTTCTTCTAAACAGCAACTTGAAGACGTCGGCCTAAGCCCGCTCGTCTGGGGGTCTAACTTGTAACTCTGTCCAATACTGTGTAATTTCATTCGTCCTGACATATACCAGGAACCACCTCCTTGCCCCTGAACAAGATTCGAATGACTGCGTCAAGTCTCCTACGTATGCACCCGAGCTGTTCTCGTGCCCCTTGAGAGACCTTGCGTTCAGCAGCAGTCATGCAGCTTGCGTCGATGCAAGTGGTAACGTGTACCAGTGGGGTGACTCCTTCTTTGGCTCTGAGCACGTAGAAACCAAACGGCCGCGATTGACACTACAGGGAAAGGTGTGTCTAAACATGTGAAAGACCCCTGCATTTGTGAATTTCGACTTTCTAGAATATTGTTTCATTAGCGATTACCCCAAGCAAGATATTCGCTCTTTCTGCGTCGGGAAGAATTTATGTTCTTTCTTCGTCTTTGAGCCGCCAATTGGCTACCCAAAGCCTCCGAAGCATATGGAGCCTGTTTGGTTCTAGTGCTCCACAGACTTCGTTTGCTATCCTGGACACAGACGTACCCCTTGGCTGGGGCGAGCGGTAACAATATTCCACTTTCATTCAATGCTTTCTTCATTTTTATGATCAGATTCACATCCATCTCTGCTGGTTCTGACCACCTTCTCGCTCTAACATCACGGGTCAGTGATTAATTTTCTGTGATTGCGCTCTCCCATCTGCTGATATTCAAACATGTTACTGTTGTGTTCCTTAGAGTCGAACTTTCGCTCATCCAGTCACTCGCTCAGCAAATTGGCATGGCCAGCTTGGGCTTCGCAAAATTTTCATACATGATCCAATGGATCCGTCAAAGACATTACCTCTGGAACTCCTTCCAAAATCCGCATGTGATAGTCTCCTCCGCAGCGAGAGAAAATCACCACTTGAAAGCTACCGCAGCGAAGCCCAACCGTCAGATCCTGTGGACGATAAAACGGCGGGATTTTGTGGCTATTTGTTCGAAGTGCCAGCGTTGCGTGGTGTGAACGTCCAACAAGTAGTTGCCGGAGATCGTACAAGTTTTGTAGTAACACATGGGAACGGACGTGTTTTAGGTTGGGGCGCAAATGAATTCGGCCAACTAGGTTTAGGGGCGAATGTTACGCTACCTAGCGTATCCGTGCCTACCGAAGTCGTGCTGAGCAAGTTTACCGGGAGAGGCACATTGAGTCGATGCTTGAGTATTGCGGCAGGCACGTACCTTTCTCTCAGTGATGTTCAATCTAATCGGATGGACAGGTGGCGATCTTACCTTCTTTACTGTCGAAAGAGATATCACTACAGGAGCAAGCACCGTCGACGTTCTGGCGTGCGGGAATGGCCAGTGGGGAGGACTTGGGAATGCTGCGTACTCCAACGCACAAGGAGTCCCGGTCAAAGTTAAAAGTATCAGTGGTATCCTTGAGTGTTATTATCATTCCGTATGTGCCGCATGCCTGTTCTTACACAGTCCACCTCTAGACGACTCGAAGACGAACTTGTTGAGCCCTCTGAAACCGTATCACATCTCCGTCGCGCCTGGTCCCGTGAGCACCAGCGCTGGAATGCGCCCTTCCACTTCGGGTCATGTCATCGCTACGCTTGACACTATACCCTTGTCTTACCCATCTCCAAATAGCATCGCTGCTATTGATACTGCAGGCTCCCCGGGACGAGATATCCTCACGTGGGGTTTGAATCAGCATTATCAACTAGGGAACGGAAAACGCGCAAGCATCAATGCTCCTACTCCTGTGGAGACTGCCGACCGTGAGGGGCGGTTGATGTGTAAGGTCAGCAAAAAGAAAGTGAAAGACTTCAGTGGCAACGTTGTGGGGAGAAGGATAAATATTGAACAAAGAGCTGTCGCGGGTCCAGGCATATCGGTTATCTATTGGAGAACTGTGTAGATCTGTCATGGACAATGTAAGTTATTAGAGCATATCGGGGAAATTCACGATCTGCAGGTCAAGCACGGAACTTGGAAGCTCTTGGCTTGAAAACCCTCCCCATCCTACAATCTATTTCTTCCTTCGGAGGAGGTTCCGTTTCCTCGATTCAGTCAGCGCCACTTCAGCACGAGAAGAACTATCCACGTAGGACTCAGCATGGCTTGCGCTGTGCCTCTACCCAGCCAATGCATCCATTTTGAGTTGACCCCTAGTACGCGAAGAAATGGGTCAACAGTACTTAAAGCGTTGAGTAGATACGGAGCGTGTCGAAGATCTAGTATACGGTCATTGCTCAACCGACTCTGAAACATTAATTTTTCCTCTCGCGCGAAGAATGGGCAAACAAACAGTTTTCCAAGTACAACAATTCCCCTCATCTATTGATATCATCAATCAATCTCTCATGGATAAATTAGCGGCGAGAGATGAATGGATTCGACCTGCTGAATAGATGTAGGTAACTGTACTAGATCGTCAGAAGCGGTCATCAATTCAAAGCAGCCTCAACTGCAATTTTTTTTTTCAAGTTTCTGAGTTAGAGCTAGCCCTTGGGATAAATTTACATAATAGGTACCTTGCTCAGGTGCTTACGCGCACGGCTCAGTGCAACAATTCAACCACCTATCAATATCAGACCATAGTTTGTATGATAAAGCGATAGAGGCTGCTCATGTCACAAGCAGCGGACCCGTTCGCTGTGCATGTGCTCGCGCCCTACTACAGATAGCGCGAGTAAGACTATGCAGTATTAGTCTATTGAATCACAATTTCACATGCTCTGACTTGTTTTGACAGAGACATGCATTGATTTACTTATTCTAAAGGCCGCGAGGGGGTGGATGGGAGGCTCAATGACTGTGTTACTATGATGACACGTCTCCTGAGGGCTAAGGTCACCGTCTCAGTTTGTGCGATCGCCCCTGGCAGACGATGAGATTTCTCATCTGGCATTCGAAACCTTACGATGATTATTCGGCCACCGGGTTTCGATTCTCTTTGCTCCAACAGGCTAGTCCTCTTAAGCTCTTGCTCAGGTTCATTTTTACACCTTACTTGTCCTGCAATCCTTGGGCTTTACAACAATGTCTATCAAAGCGTCGTCCTCTACGCCGGTGGAGCAGACATTTCGTTCAAAAACTAGCAAGCGGAGGCTTAGTTTCGTCAGTACCAGGGGATTTGCCCAGACTCTATCGACCGAGTTGTCCTTGACAGTCAGTAGGCTGTTGTCTACTTGAGCGATGCTGAACCCCGCAATGTAGCCTATGTGGGCCGGCATTGCGGCCCAGGTCAAGAGCACCACTAGCGTGGAGGTGGCTATCTCGATACACGATGGCACATACAGTACAGACTACGCTGAGACCACTCTCGAATTCGAAGAAGGTCCCACGGAGAGCCATTCTTCCAAAATTGAAGATCACATCATACAAACCCTGAGGACATTCAGCAACGAGCACGTCTGCAAGTTCATCGGTGCTGGTGTAACACTGAGTCTTTTCAAAGAAGTCCCTAAACTCTGCACACGGCTCTGGTTGGAGGTGGATATCGTTCCTATCGTATTTGATATTAAGCCATACGCCAAGGAGGCCTCTTCAACACGAATCAAAGTCAAGCACTCACGTTCAGCGCAAGCGTCTGGCACAGGCACGCCTGTTGCTTCAGTTCAAGGTAGCAACCTTGATAAGCACATGGGCTCGATATCGAAGACACTTCCCATTCCGCGTATGTTGGATGAGCAAGCAGACTCTGCTGCCCGCAAGTGTCTTGTTCAGTTCGGTGTGTTGCTACTCTTAAGTCGAAGATTGTATCCGTTGAGCAACCAACACAGGGCCTGGAAATAATCCCCGGTTGTCAATTGGGTGCAAGAACAATGTTGAGGTCAGTATGGCCGGTAAGATTCATCTGGTAGACGATCTCGCGCTTTACGAGAAGGAAGTCAGCATGGGCACTTGGAATGCGGTACTCAAGTACGCAGAGGAGTATGTGTCTGATTCTGTCAGTGGACGACGCTTCTGCCACTGACCTCTGTCGAAGACTCAGGGAAAAAAAGATTAAGATTGGGTTCTTTAGTTCGACACCTCAAGGAGGTGAGAATGATGATGATAGGCGTTTATAGGGAAACTTATCAATCCACTTGACATGAACCCCAGGTGGTGTTGCACTAGTATGTCAAAACCTGTTTGTGTTAGACACTTGCGGCTAAAGTCTACTCACGCCTAGATGCGGCATGCGCTGATTAGGTTTTTGGATTTGCTAGATGTAGATGCAGCATGGTTGGTGCATGATTTGCCTTTCCAGACTTCTCTTACTTGCCCTCCGTTTACAGGTATGTACCTAATCCATCACCAGCTGTATTCCGTAAGTTTTCGCCCCTCGCTCGTACGCTGAAGTTCTCTAATCCGACAGCAACCATCGTTATCTTAGGGACAACAAAGAACAATCACAACATACTACAGGGCGTTGCCAGCCCTGGCACCAGGCTTACCGAACAAGAACGACAAACATTTGACCAATGGATCGAGAAGAATGCGTACAGATACTGGTTTTCTGAAGGGGGACCACTTACTTCTGGCGGTATCGACGTCGCCTTTATTGGTATGTGTTTGCGTTTTGAGGCACGTCTGCAACTCATCCAATTGGCATGTCCAGATGATCCCCAGATGCCTGGTCTAATCCCTATGATACGCAAAGCACGCCCAAGCCTGCCAATCATATACAGATCTCACATTGAGATTCGCAGTGACCTTGTACACATCAAGGGATCCCCTCAGCATGAAGTCTGGAGTTACTTGTGGGACAGGATCAAACTCGCTGGTACTAATATACTATTCTCAACGCAAGCTATGTTCTGACAAAGAGTGGCAACGTTCAGACTTGTTCATAGCTCATCCAGTCTCGAAGTTCGTTCCCAACGACGTGCCCAGTCACATTCTGGGGTTGATGCCAGCTACCACTGACTGGTACGACCCTTATATCATAGCTTCTAACTGAGCCTGATCTACCTCCAGGCTCGACGGGCTAAACAAGCATTTGGCTACCTGGGATTCTCATTATTACATGACAGAGCTGCGAGGCCTATGTGCAAAAGAACGCATGGCGGAGCTCGCCTGGCCCAAACGCGAATACTTTGTGCAAGTCGCACGTTTCGACCCGGCAAAGGGTATCCCGGCCGTTATAGACTCCTATTGCTTGTTCCGCGGACTCCTTAAAGGAGACGGCGTGACGACAATAGAGAGTGTACCCCAGCTTCTGCTGTGCGGGCATGGCGCTGTGGATGACCCGGACGCGAGTCTGATTTATGATGAAATCTTGGAACTGCTGCAGGACGAGTATCATGATTATGCTCACGATATTATAGTCCTGCGCCTTCCTCCATGCGATCAACGTGAGTGATTAATTCTGTCCCAGATCGACGACATCGATCAAACTTTCAAGTTTAGTTTTGAATGCCATTATGGCCAATGCGAAAATTGCGCTTCAGCTTTCTTTCAGAGAAGGGTTCGAAATCAAGGTCTCGGAGGCACTACACGCAGGTCGCCCCGTAGTCACTACACGTAGCGGTGGGATCCCTCTTCAGGTATGATATGCATCGGTCTTCGATGTCGCTTTCATTAGACTTTCTGTACCTTATATCTCTCAAAGGTTCAGCATGGCAAGAACGGGTATCTCACGGATTATGGGGACACAGCTGCTGTAGCACACCATCTATACGATCTATGGACTGACGAGACTCTGTATGCACGGTTCAGCAAATATGCGAGGAAGAGTGTCTCGGATGAGGTGGGAACCGTAGGCAACGCGCTTTGTTGGCTCTATCTTGCGACAACATTTGCGCGTGGCGAGAAGGTGAAACCGAACGGGGCGTGGATCATCGATCAAGCAAGAACGGCAGCTTGCGAGCCCTATACTGCAGGAGAACCGAGGTTACCGCGCCCGGATTTGCATGTTCAGGCATAAAAGTTATGTTTGCTGTGTATACTGTGATATTCCCACAAGCCCCAACTTCAAAGAAGTGTAATCAGATGAGGCATACCATGCATACGCCGATCTACATTACAACGAGCATAAATTCCGTTCGGACATTAGGTATTGTAGCGAGGAATATGATGATCGTGAGCCACGTCTATTCATGAAAAAGAGATGATGAGCATGGTCACAATAATTTAGTCCAAATGCATCCAATGGCCTTTTACTCCTATTTTGCACTTTTCACAATCAGGGCGTGGGCCCATGGTTATTCTTGGTTTTCTCTGACCGGGAGAGGACCGGATGCTAAAGTTTGTGGCTGATGTCGGCATAGGAGAAGATGTGATCATGGCTGAGTGCGCAAGTCCATGTCTCGATGGTGTGGCGGGCTGTACACGTATGTGGATGTCTGACCTTTGAGTCGCTGCAGAAGTAGAGACCTCAGGGTGTACTACGCCGATGAGAGGTAGAGGAGAAGAAAATGGAGTATGTATCGTGCCGGAAATGTTGAAAGACGGTTCCCCATGATTTCCCGCTGATGGAAAAAGCCCTGCTTCCATATCCGAATTCTGGACATCGGTCATCTAAAGTGCTGACAGCGGTCGTCCATTAAATAACAGTACCCACCACAGCCTCATGCGCATCATTGTCATTGCCCTCAGCTGTCGTATCCATACCCCACCGTTCTGATTCTGGAAGAGTATCACGGCCAAAGCAAAACAAAGGGCTATCTAGTTTTAGTCCACCAGTCTTAGCAACCCAGTCGTCTGACGTTTTGCATTCACAGAACGCAGAAGAAGATCTGGTTTGAATGTCTGCACTTGCGTTTGGTGCTCGGTGTTGTTGAAAAGTGAGTATAGAGGACGTCCTTCCAGCAGAACATGAAGTACGTTTCTGTGGCATTGATCAGGTCAAAGAACAGCGAGCAGTAGCGCAAGCTTACCGACGGCCTATCTAACGGAGAAGGTGATGTTGGTGAGCGGGGACGTTTTCGGTCAGGACGCAGTGAGGGTGTAGAAGGAAAGTCAATCTCCATCTGCGACATTGGTGCCAATTTGGCGAGATGGGGGTCGACAGCGATCCACACGGCCAATGCACTTGCACGAGGACAACCTAGAACCTTGTATTTAGAGACATTCAAGATAACATAGGTCTCTCACAATAAGTTTGCTTGCTGGGAGGTAAACACTGAATAGCTGGCAAGTGGCACCTTCCAGTTATCACGTGATCGACAGCACCGCGACGCGACTCGCGTCACAATCGCCATAACAAGTGAAAACGGTGTAGCATGAGTATCAGCTGGCTCTTGGTTGAGATGTGGATTCTACTTCCACATCCAACATAACCATGTTGAAGATAAGAGCTGATGGGACTGATACAATCTCTCTATTTTAGCTTACATCATGGTTAGTAATATGATGATGTGGTTTTTCCCCTACTGAGTTCTCCAAAACTTCAACAAGTTATGGGTCCCAGCTTGACACTGGACCCCTTGAGTTGACATCCATAGTCTTGTTGTAATCGCAACCTTTGATGGACTAAAGGCATCTAGCCATGTGGGGTGGAATATTGCACAAAGACCTTTGACAGACTAAAGGCACCTAGCCACACAAGGCAGAATATCACACACACACTCCAAGACCTGCAACAGATTGTAGGCACTTGTTTTGGAACCCACAATATTATGGTGTTAGGGCAAACTCTAATGAAATGAACAGCTGAGAAGAATATCAAATCCTACTGCAGCACAACTCCAGAAATGATTTAACATTTGTACTTTGGTTACAATCCCTTGTATTGGTCAATGCAGACTATATGCAGAAAAGTAATATGTTTCTTAGCAGCAAGAAATGAATAAGACTTCCAGAGTCTAGAGTTCATGGACACTTAGGGGTCCAGATATTCCAAAATGAGGGGAATGTGTCAGGGTTCAAATAAGTCATATTCTATTTTTAGTATTTTCTCTTGACACCCCTATCAGCGCAGCCTGTCAGGGTGCGTCTCCCCTATTTCATTGCCCCTATCACTTCCCCTATCTTTCCTCCCCTATCTTGGTTCTCCTATCCGTCTCCATCATTTAGTATAAAGACTTGCCTTGGTGCAGTGTGATCCCCTCAGCTTGATCTCTGAGGATATCCGCTGTACCAGGTAAGTCCCATGTATTTATCAGAAACAGCTGTATAGACTGAGGATATCCGCTGTACCAGCTGGCATTATTTCTTATCGGCTCTCACTTATTGAGTATCTTGTTGTTGTGGCCTCGTCATCAGCGTCGCCCTCACAGAAGATCAAGCTCATAAGACGACCCCACACCTCATAACACTTTCCCTATTAACTACTTCACCGATACCATGACCGATCAGCTCCCTGAAGCCTATTGGGACACTCTAGGTGAAAGTGGTGGCTTTCTGCGAGCGTTGTTCAACACCCAGGCGCAGCAGCTCCAGCAGCTGCAACTCCAGAACCAGCACCTCCAAAGCCAGTTCGCCAATGTCCAGAACAACCTAGCAGATGCTGCCACTGCTGCTGCCATCGCTGCAGCACAGACCATCTCTCAGACCACCTCATTTCCCACACCTTCTCCTACATCGTCATCCGTTTGCCCAATAAGGGCAGCTGAACCAGCCAAATTCAATGGAGATCGTGCAGAGTCGGAAGGTTTCATTCGCTCTATCAGGCTTGCCATTGCAGTCCAGCCTACATCTTTCCCAGATGAGCGGACCAAGATCCTCTATGCCCTCTCTTTTATGACAGGAGGTTCTGCTGAAGTATGGGCGCACAATGAGACACAGGCAGTCATTGACAGGACCTCACCGCTCTCCACCTTGGAGGAATTCATTAAGCAAGTGGAGAACGCTTTTGGGGACCCTGACCGCTCTCGAACAGCACGAACAAAGCTACACGATCTTAGGATGACACCTGGCATGTCAGCGGATGAATACACGGCACAGTTTGAGATACTAGCAGGAAGGACTGGGTTTAATGATGCAGCACTGGAAGATGCCTATGCCCGAGGGCTCCCTGCAATGATTCTTGACAAGATCCATGCACAGCCATCCCTCCCATCCGATCTCAAGGCATGGAAGGAAGCGGCCTGTCAAATTGACCGCAACCACCGTCGTCTTCTAGAAGTGAGACGTGCTCAGACTTCCCTCACTCCTGCCTGCTCTACCCCATCCCGCCCTCACAGCACTCCAGTCATCTCTGTACCAACTACCTTGGCAACCTCTAATGGTGCTGCACCTATGGATATTGACTCCAACCGCCATCGCATTGAGACTCAGACGTGCTATAACTGTGGAAAGCGTGGCCATATATCCCCAGCATGCCCTGAACCACGCAAGGAACGTATCCGAGCTGATCTCACACAAACAGCAATTGCAGGCATGATATCAGAGTCAGTAGCAGCTGCACTGAAGGCCAAGGAAGAAGCGCAGAAGGCAGTAATTCCAAAGCAAGAGGAGAAGCAGGATTTTCAGGCCAGTCAGCAGTGAAGAGCATGCCCTGCCTGACAAACCAGTTTTCAGTTCTTGAATCATGTACTGTAGGGCTCACAAGCGATATGTTACACGCACACTCCCTTGTCCATCAGACTGAAACCAAAACAGCCATGCCTGAAAACCCTTCTCAACTTCCAGCTAAACATGATGACCCTCCTCGTCTCTACCTTCGATCTGCAGACATCCGTCGATGTACAAGAATTCCCATGAAAATCCACTCGGTAGACACTGGATACCCTCTAGCTGTGGATGCACTCCTCGATAGTGGTGCTACAGGAATGTTCATTGATGCAGAATATGTCAAAGCAGAGAAACTTCGAACACGCCCTCTACCACGTGCCATACCTGTTTATAACATTGATGGGACCCCAAATGAAGCAGGTTCAATCAAGGAAGAAGTCGATCTCATCTGCACATATGGGACCCATACTGAACGTGCCACATTTTCAGTCACAAGCCTGGGAACCTTTGGCATAATTGTTGGGCACACCTGGCTTGTGAAGCACAACCCAGAGGTAGACTGGCGTACAGGAAAGGTACAGATGACTCGCTGCCCTGATTCATGTGGAGAAGTACCAGAACACAAAGAGCATTCGCTTGGTACAACTCCTTCAAATGGCAAGAACTCACACGGGCAACCCCAATACGAGGGAGACCGAACATTTGTTATCTTTGTAGAAGAAGACTTGGAGAATATCTATGCTGGTTCAACAGTTTCTCAACAGCTCGCACAGAAGGCTGCAGAATCCACTCCAGTCAAAACCTTTGAGGAGATTGTCCCAAAGGCGTACTGGGGATTTAAGGATGTTTTTGCAAAGGAGTCCTTTGACCAACTTCCACCTCGAAAACTGTGGGACCACGCTATTGAACTCACTCCAGGAGCACAACCCTTCAGCACAAAGGTCTATCCAATGTCCCCAAATGAGCAGAAGGAGTTGGACGCATTCCTTGAGGAGAACCTACGGAATCATCGTATACGTCCTTCCAAGTCACCCATGGCATCCCCTGTCTTTTTGTGAAGAAGAAGGACGGTAATCTTCGTTTTGTGCAAGACTACCTCAAGCTGAATGATATCACAATCAAGAACGCCTACCCACTACCCCTGGTACCAGACATCATGAATAAAATTGCCGCAGCCAATGCCAAGTACTTTACCAAGCTTGACATCCGATGGGGATATAACAATGTGCGTATTAAAGAGGGCGATGAGTGGAAGGCAGCCTTTCGAACCAATCGTGGTCTATTTGAACCCCTGGTCATGTTCTTTGGTCTCACAAACAGCCCAGCAACCTTTCAGACGATGATGAATGGCATTTTCAAGGAGCTCATTGATGATGGCACTATGGTAGTGTTCATGGACGACATCCTCATTTTCACTGAATCCCTAGAACAACACCACACGATCGTGCAATCTGTCCTTGAAATTCTTTGGGCCAACCACCTGTACCTCAAACCAGAGAAATGCCTTTTCTCGCAACAGAAGGTAGATTATCTTGGATTGATTCTCTCACAGGGACAGGTAGCTATGGACCCAGTTAAGGTGGCTGGAGTCAGGGACTGGCCCACACCGTGCAATGTGACAGAAGTCAAATCCTTCCTGGGTTTCATCAATTTCTATCGTCGCTTCATTGAGGACTTCTCACATATCGCAAAGCCTCTGAATCGGTTAACAAAGGCAGATACACAGTGGTCCTGGATACCTGATGGCCCAGAACAAGAAGCCTTTGATAAACTCAAGCAGCTTGTCACGTCAACTCCAATCCTTGTCCTCCCAGATCAAACCAAGCATTTTTGACTAGAGACAGATGCTTCAGCATATGCAACAGGTGCTGTTCTATCTCAACTCTGTGACGATGAGAAATGGAGGCCGGTAGGTTTTGTATCCAAGAGCCTTTCAGATGCAGAGCGCAACTATGCCATCCATGATAAGGAATTGCTCTCAGTCATCCGTGGACTAGAAGAATGGCGCCACATCTTGGAAGGGACCAAATACAAGATTGAAATCCTTAACGACCATCAAAACCTCACATATTTCCGTACAGCTCAAAATCTCAATCGTCGACAAGCTCGCTGGTCACTATACCTTTATCGTTTTGACTTTGAACTGATCCACCGTCCTGGACGACATTCAGCCAAACCTGATGCCCTCTCACGACGTGTAGATCATAAGCGGGGGGAGGAAGATAACCAGAACCAGATTCTTCTTGGCCCTGAGCTGTTCCACATCGATGCGACATCCACCTATCCAGGGCCAGAAGCTCAAATGATCACAGGAGAAGGAGACATATTCCTGGAACGTGTGCGGAATTGCACCAACAGAGATGAAAAGGTTGTAAAGGCTCTTAAGGAACTTGGCCCCTCTCGGAATTTACGAGGACAGGAATGGACCGAGGAGAATGGACTCGTCCTCTATCGTGGCAAGGTATATGTCCCTCTTGACCCAAAATTGCGCCATGACATTGTAAGGGCACACCACGATACTCACATTACAGGTCACCCTGGTCGCTGGAGAACAACAGAACTTGTATCCCGCAGCTACTGGTGGCCTGGATTTGGACGATACATTGCCAAATACGTCAAGGGATGTGACCTCTGCAATCGGACAAAAACTTTCCCTGCTCCTCCTATGGGTAAACTCCTGCCTAATCGTGTCCCAGATCGGAGGTGGCAAGTGATATCTGTTGACCTTATTGTAGAACTACCCATCAGCCATGGCTATGATGCACTCCTTGTCGTTGTGGACCGTCTTTCCAAACGAGCACATGTTATCCCTACCACCTCTGACATCAACTCCATAGGAGTTGCACGACTTTTCCGAGACCATGTGTGGAAACACCACGGCCTTCCTGAGGAGATCATCAGTGACCGTGGCACCCAGTTTGTCTCTCAATTTATGCGTGAGCTCAATAAGCTTTTGGGGATCAAGGTTGCAGCATCCACAGCATATCATCCACAAACCGATGGTCAGACGGAAAGGGTCAATCAAGAAATTGAACAATACTTGAGGCTTTTCGTCAATCAGCGCCAGGATGACTGGATTGAGTGGGTTCCTCTTGCCGAATTCACATACAACAACCGCATCCACTCCTCCACGCAATCAAACCCCTTCATGCTTGATACAGGCCAACACCCAAGGCTTGGGTTAGAGCCAATCCGAGAGACACGACTTGAAGCACTGGAAGAATTCACTGAGCGTATGGAGACAGCCACCACTGAGGCTCGCTCCACCCTGGAAAAGGCAGCAGATGATATGGCACGATTCTATGATGCCCATCGGCAAGCAGCCCCAGTATACAAACTTGGTGACAAGGTCTGGCTCAATGCACAAAATATCACCACCACCCGTCCAACCAAGAAACTTGATCACAAATGGTTAGGACCGTATGTGATTAATAAAGTGGTCTCACGAAATGCCTATGGCCTACGACTTCCCCCAATCTTTGGCCGCACTCATCCAGTGTTCTCTGTTGTCTTACTCCGTCCTTATGAAAAGGATCCCATCCCTGAACGCCAGTCATCTCCTCCACCACCTCCAGTCATTCGAGATGGAGTACAGGAATACTAAGTTGAGAAGATCCTTGACAGCAGAGTTTTCCGAGGAAGACTGGAATACCTGGTGCGTTGGAAGGGCTATGGAGCTGCTGACGACCTCTGGATCCCAGCTAAGGATGCCAGTGGGGCTAGAAGGCGCATTGCAGACTTCCATCAGGAAAATCCTGAAGCCCCAAGGCGTATTTCGGCAGCCACCTATGCGGCTCTTCCCTTCAGACGCTTTGAGAACTTCACAGAACCTCCCAAACAGGTCCTCTTTGATTGGACAGCTGGCAGGAACCCAACACGTGGTATTGGACACATTTCAGAGCCGCAGAATAGGCACAGTGAAGCTTAGCGCTCACCAAATTCATCCATGCCGAAATTCCACTAACTGTATATAAGCCAGTGAATCCACTTCCCCTTCCTCAGTAAAACCATCATCGTTCACTACCCAACCCACCATGCCTTACCAGTCTGAATCCACCCCTCTACGCTCACTCCGTTCCTACCCCTCAATCACTTGGTCAGTTGACTCAAGGGATACTGCACGTGCTGTAGAGGATTATAACCTCCCATCTCCACCTCCACAAGTTCATTTCCCCTTCTGGCATCGTAATCCATCCAGACGCCAGACATACTACATCGGGGACCCTCTATTCATCGGCAACTATGACATACCATATGCCTTCCAAGGGCTCGCCGGTAAAGTCACCTATGAGGGAGGGGAGATGATACTTGGGGCAGTTTTCAGCACGAACAATCCCATATACCCTGGAGAGTTCACCATCCCACTTTACCCCAAGGCAGAGAAGAGTCACCATCAACACTCGTCATGGGCTCTACTTTGGCAGAGAGTGAGAAGGGACCTTGCAGAGTGCTTCAGGGTGTGTCTCTCTTGAGATGGATGGGACGATAGTGCATATCGAGACGACATGCATTTAGAGGGAGGTGATGTCAGGGTTCAAATAAGTCATATTCTATTTTTAGTATTTTCTCTTGACACCCCTATCAGCGCAGCCTGTCAGGGTGCGTCTCCCCTATATCATTGCCCCTATCACTTCCCCTATCTTTCCTCCCCTATCTTGGTTCTCCTATCCGTCTCCATCATTTAGTATAAAGACTTGCCTTGGTGCAGTGTGATCCCCTCAGCTTGATCTCTGAGGATATCCGCTGTACCAGGTAAGTCCCATGTATTTATCAGAAACAGCTGTATAGACTGAGGATATCCGCTGTACCAGCTGGCATTATTTCTTATCGGCTCTCACTTATTGAGTATCTTGTTGTTGTGGCCTCGTCATCAGCGTCGCCCTCACAGTACAGCGGATATCCTCAGTCTATACAGCTGTTTCTGATAAATACATGGAACTTACCTGGTACAGCGGATATCCTCAGAGATCAAGCTGAGGGGATCACACTGCACCAAGGCGAGTCTTTATACTAAATGATGGAGACAGATAGGAGAACCAAGATAGGGGAGGAAAGATAGGGGAAGTGATAGGGGCAATGAAATAGGGGAGACACACCCTGACAGGCTGCGCTGATAGGGGTGTCAAGAGAAAATACTAAAAATAGAATATGACTTATTTGAACCCTGACATTGAATCCTCACCTGGCATTTGTATATCTAAATATTCTCTATTATACCAATAATATTAATATATATTACTGTTATATTCATATAAATAATTATGTTCATCCATAACAAACATCTTATCTTTTAAAGTTTATTAAAATATGAAATATATATTTATATTTATAAAAATTTAAGATATCCAAAAAAAACTTGGGTATCTGAAATCTTTAAAGATATCCAGATTGTAACTCCCTATTTTTATGATCATTATTAAAATTCTGATGTACATCTTGTATACATCAGAATATTGTATAACAGCATCCTTCCGAACAAGCGTCCTAGCCTCTAAGTGCATTCCCCTCTTTTTGGAATATCTGGACCCCTAAGCATCCATGAACTCTAGACTCTGGAAGTCTTATTCATTCCCTGCTGCTAAGAAACGTATTACCTTCCTGTGTATCGTCTGCATTGACCTTACAACAGATTGTAACCAAAGTACAAACGTTAAATTGTTTCTGGAGTTGTGCTGCAGTAGGATTTGATATTCTTCTCAGCTGTTCATTCATGGAATTGTGGTGATTTAGAGTTTGCCCTAACACCATAATTTTGTGGGTTCCAAAACACACCCTCCCCTTTTTGAATGAGACGTGATCTCATTCGGTACTTCTTAATCATACAGCTCCTTGTGAAGCTGTTCTGATGAGTCGGTGTCCATATGGTTGTATTGTTCATATGGTTCCAGAGGGGGACGGCTCTCAGTTGTCCCCAATGTGGTTGTGGTATCCTCATCCACTTGAATGGATGAGGAGGATGCAATTGCTACTGCAGCATCCTGATTGAGTTCATGATTAAGTTGATTGTGACCCAAACACTCAGCAAGAGAGTGTTTAGCAGCTTTATGAGCTGCTTGGGAGACTCCCTGAGTCTCCTGCTTTCACTTACCAACCCTAGTAGGCTGGTTAAAAGCTGCTTCAGAGGTGATGTGTTTAGCAAACTCCTCTAATATAGCAGTGTGATCAGGGGTGATGCCTCCCAATGACGAGCCAGGACGCATTGAGGACGCATATCGAACCACTCTGACAGTTCAACTCCGCCAGCGTCTTTTCGTATCAACTTTTAAATAGCGCCGCAACTCCCTATCCACCTCAGTCTCTAAATCGAGCCATCGATTGTCACTCGTGTTTCATCGCCATCGATCATTATCAGCCTTCTATTCACACCGATCCTTTCATCATCATTCACATGGCTTCCCATTCTATTCCCCTCTCCAACATCACTTCTAATAATACGTCACACTGGTCTCTGGACACAGAGGACTATCAAAAATACGCCGAGCTCCATGGGCATGTTAAGCCACCTCCACGTGTCAAAATACTTCCAAAACTCTTTCAACGTCCAAGATCCCCACCATGTCTCTCTTATGCCATTGGCGATCCCATATTCTTTCACAATTCCGTTGAACCATATACATTCCTCGACATTTCACCTCTATATCGTAACACGGATAGAAGAGTCGAACGTGAGGTAGAATTTCAGTCGCCATTGCCGACCTATCCTCCCACTTCAATCCGACTCAGGTTACATCGTGTCAGGCAAAGGGACCAAATACTCTTGGAGCGGGATACCATATGGAGACGGATCACTAAGACAATAAGGAGTATTTGTTGTGGAAGCTGACGGAAGTCCTCATGTGACTCAGGGTCAATTAACCTTCGGAGCCGTAGGGAAGATGGTATTGGTGGATGTTTCTATTGTTCTTTTATATGACTCACCCCTGTTTCATCTTTTAATTCATTCATACACGACTTACTCATCCTTGTTCTATTTTTGGTTCTTTTATTACTCATCGCCCCCTATTCTTACAAAGATTACCCCTATCTGTCGTTTCATTTCTCCATGATTTCCCCTTTAGTAGTTCAACTTCACACGCTTCGTCAGCTGGCTTGATCAGCATTTCTTGCATCATATCGCATCATTTGCTCCTCATATTGTGTTGTTGTGCCCTGGGGATTTTTATATAAAAGGGCGCTAGTCTTCGCCTTTGGAATCAATTAACAAGTTTTCAGCCAACGCTCTAAAGTCAAAGTCCACGCTCTAAGTCTACGCTCTACGCTCTACATCACAATCCATCATCTCTACACCGAGGTAAACACCTTGGTTCAACGATCAGATTTCCCTCCGCCACCGAGAGGTTGATTCTCCTGAAACCAGCTTTCGCGTACCTCCCAACCGGGCTCCGCATTGTCATCCAGTCACAGAGCACGATCAGCCATCGGGACCGACCTTTTGCTCCCATCCTCATCCAACCACAGAGCACTATCCCACTTCCCTGTTACGTACTCCTCGCCCTGATTGATCTTTGGAGTGCTGAACAACTGCGTTACACACCGTCTGCTTGCTAGGACCGTTGCGCGCAGGCTTATAGGATCTATTCCTTAAGCGAACCGACACCGATCACCCAAACCACAGTGCAAGCTCTAATTCAGTATGTTCTTTGGGGAGCGAGGTAGCTCATGAGACCTCCTTGGGCAAGAACTTGGGCAAGAACCAGGACAAGTCCAATGACAAGGGCAAGTCCACTTCATCCCCCAACACCCAGGACAGTGACAACAAGAAGCAGTCCAACTCTGGTAAATCCAGTAACTCCAGATCCAACCCCCCTACAGCCTCTACCTCCAGAACTCTGAAGCAGAGCCCCAACCTGTTATGACTATATTCATTAACGCCCAGATCCCCATCTGATCCACTCAGATCCTCATGCACATGAAATCTATACTCCATTTGGAAACCATCACGTCTCCATTTATCTGTCCAATTGTCACAATCAATCTCACTCATCCACCTCCGGTTCTGATTGATGCATCAGTAGGTGTATGGGAACCACCTTTTCCCTATCAAATCCTATTTATGCAGCACCAATGTGCTATACTTCGCATTTCCATTCCTAAATATCAGCATATATTTGCTTGTACTTTACTTGGAATGGACATATTCAAATATTCTCTATTTTTCCATATTTTTTCAGGAATATTCCATGCAGAACTCGGCCCAGAATGCTCTTATTCTGCTGTGCTACAGTTGTGGACCCATAGGCACCCACAAACCTTCACACAGCCAGCTCTCTGCCTTTGGACCAGGCATTTGGCCTGAATTCAAGCTCAGATGTCTCTGATCAATAAATATTCTGTAACTTGACAACCACAGCCTCTCAGGGCACTATTTTCCATGGAGATCTTGACCTGAGATGTGGCTATCCATGGCTGTGCTCTGCAAAGGCAGTACACACTAGTAACTTAAACAAGAGCACTAATGGCAGGACTATTGACAGACAATCTCACCCTGTAGATTTGTAGTCACGCGAGGTAGATACTACACTCACGCCCAAAGCAGGAATATCACTACTTTGAGTGCAATCAAGTACAGTCACACAACTGTAAGTGACCCTTGGGTCTGGAGACATATAAAAGGTGGGGCATGATTGAGGTCTTATCCTCAACAATGTCAAACCCTTTGGCAAGTATGAGCATGGCTGAGCTTGAGCAGTTGCTCTTGGCCTGACAGAAGGAGGAGGAGGAGGTGGAACAGAGATGGAAGGAGGAGGAGGAGGTAGAATGGAGACACAAGGAGGAGGAGGAGGAGGAAGAGCAGAGGTGGAAAGAGGCGGTGAAGACGGAACGGAGAAGGAAAGAGGAAGCGAAGGCTGAGAGAGCCTGCAGGGTCAAGGAACTTGTGGCTGCGATGGAGGCTGCGAGACTGAAGGAAGTGGAGGAGCAGGCACACGAGCTAGAAGCCACCATGGAGGTAGAGGAGGAGGTGACTGGGGCAGGGGCGACCAGACCAGGAAGCCTGAGTGTGCCTATATGGACAGGGACCCCTGAAGTTGCCATCATCTCTGTTACACAGACGGAGACAACTCATCCAAAAACTGTCACTGCAGAGGACTCGCCATTACGTCCACAGGCACGGCCATTATTTGGGTTGGGTGCGGCTGAGGAAGATGAAGCAGCGGAGGCGGAGAGGGCAGAGGTGGAGGCAGATCCTGATGCCAATATGGGGCTTGATGCAAATGCAGAGCCTGAGGCAGGTGTGGATGTCAGGACGGATGCAGAGCTGGATCCAACTTCAAATTGTTACAAGGAGATGGCTTGGGTAGCTACAGTCAAGGCTCGCAAAAGAGCGGAGCTCTATGCTGCTACCACTAAGAAGAATCTCGATGTTACGGTCTTTTCATTGAAGGCGTACCCAAGTGCTGATATGGAGAAGTGGGAGGCAGATCAGAGGGTCATATGGTGCAAGGTGGAGAGTTGTGTGTTGGCGACCCGTAAGAAGGAGCTGTGTGTCACAAGGTCAGCGATCCAGCTTTGCAAGCACAAGATGGAGAAGGCGGCGGCAGAACAGCAGGACAAGGAGGAGGAGAGGGAACACTTGGAGGCCACAGTGAGAAGGGGTGGACCACCCAAGGCTCTGGCTCCAAAGTCGGAGATGGATTCAGATGCATGATCGAGTTTGGATGCGGAGATCCATGAAGACTCTTCATTGGTGCCTTCGTATCCAGTCCATTTGACTAAGTACTGGAGCTTGCACTTGTATTGACGGTCGATCTTTGTCCAGGATCTCAGATATCTCATATTCATTGTCTCCTTCGATGATGATCAGGGGAGGTGGAGGTTGCATGCGACCGGAGATCTCGTTTGTGGTAGCGGGTTTGAGCATTGATATATGGAAGACCAGATGAACTGCTCGGAAGTGGTCTGGGAGGCGGAGGGTGAAGGACCTGCTGCCTGCACGAGCAATGACCTCATAAGGACCTAAGTATTTCTTAGAGAGTTTCTTCGATGGGCGGGTGGTCCAGAAGTGTTCAGCCTTAATGAATACTTTGTCTCCGATTTGCAGGTCCGGAGCCAGAATGTGGTGTCAGTCTGTGGAGACTTGATATTGTTTCTGGGCATCGGAGATGGTTTCTCAGAGATGTTGGTGTAGTTGATCAAGGTCAGTTACAAATTGGCAGGCTTTGGTGGAGGCAAGTTCTCTCTCAGGGTGGATGGAGATGTTCAGATGATAGCCTTTATTAGCAAAGAACGGAGAGACACCAGTAGTCACGTTTGGAGCGTTGTTGTAGGCAAACTCTGCTATCGGAAGTAGATCAGCCCAGTTGTCTTGTTGATAGTTACAATAGACTCGGAGACATTGTTCCAGGGACTGATTCATTTGTTCCATTTGTCCGTCTCCTTCAGGATGGTATCCAGAGGTGAAGTGAAGTTTCATGTCGAGAGCCTTTCCTAGTGTGTGGAAGAAGGAGGACACGAACTCCAAGCCCTGATCAGATGTGACATGCGATGGGACTCCATGTTTAGAGAATATGTGGAGAACAAACAACTTAGCTAGTGAGGCAGAGGTGATGGTGTCATGCATCGGAATAAATAGTGATTGTTTAGTGAACCTGTTGACAATCACGAGTATGGTGTCATATCCGAGTGATGGGGGGAGCTTCTCTATGAAATCCATGGAGATGGAGTTCCATGGTTGCTCTGGGACCAGAAGTTACTTAAGCGTTCCATAGGGTTTGTGCCCTTGTGATTTTGAGCACATACACATGGTGCAGGAGTTACAGTAGTGTTGAATGTATTCTTGCATTTTTGGCCATACATAGTCTCGTCGGATTAATCCTTGTGTGCGATTTTGCCCGAAATGGCCCGAGATCAGGTGATCATGATAATACTGCAAAACTCGGAGTCAGAGACCATTGGCATCAGGGACATATATCTGGTTGTTGTGTCGGAGGTGTCCTTTGGGGTCAAGTGACCATTTCAGATCGGAAGGGTTGTCCAAGTGTTTAACTGCAACAGGATTGGATTGGAGTGATGAGCGGATGTCAGAGCGGAGTTGGTTGATGTCCATAATGGTGACAGCTTGGAGGGTGGGAGTCATGAGGGTGGATGCTCATAGGGATGATGCCAGCTGCTTGTTAGTAAACACAGGACGAAAGTTGTGTGGGTTTACAGTGGCATAGTCGCTATTCCCCTCTTTAGGGTAGATGTCCCATTGTCTAGTTAAAGCGTTGGGCTTTGCTCCAAGTTGACCTGGATGGAAACGGATAATGAGATTGAACTGAGATAGGTATTCGGATCATCGGATTGTCTCCAGGTGAGCAGTTTCGTTGTGGAGAAGTATTCCAAATTCTTGTGGTCAGTTATGACGTCCACTGGATCAGAGGGGCCTTCCAGGTAGTGTCTCCATATCCGGAAGGCTCCATATATGGCAAGGAGCTCTTTGTCATGGACGTCATAGTTCAGTTTGGGGGGTGTAAATGTACGCGAGTGAAAAGCAATCGGATGGACATGTGTTTTGGAACCTGCAAAATTATGGTGTTAGGGCAAACTCTAAATCACCACAATTCCGTGAATGAACAGCTGAGAAGAATATCAAACCCTGCTGCAGCACAACTCCAGAAACAATTTAATGTTTGTACTTTGGTTACAATCCTTTGTATTGGTCAATGCAGACTATACGCAGAAAGGTAATACGTTTCTTAGCAGCAAGAAATGAATAAGACTTCCAGAGTCTAGAGTTCATGGACACTTAGGGGTCCAGATATTCCGAAAAGATGGGAATGCACTTAGAGGCTAAAGGAAGTAGGTGGATGAATCCAACCATCCAACCTGTGGCACTCAGAAGTGGGTAACAGCAATGTGTGAAGTAGTCTAGCAACTGCTTCACACGAGTTCAAGCTTCTAATGCTCTGCAAAGGCAGTACACACTAGTAACTTAAACAAGAGCACTAATGGCAGGACTATTGACAGACAATCTCACCCTGTAGATTTGTAGTCACGTGAGGCAGATACTACACTCACGCCCAAAGCAGGAATATCACTACTTTGAGTGCAATCAAGTACAGTTACACAACTGTAAAAGATCCTTGAACTGGTAATCAACAGTTACTGAGATAGAGGATGACACTGTATGTCACTCTAGTCACACTGGTGTGCAGAAGATGGGTAGAATATGATGGATATATCTATTTCAGAGGCAGAATGGCCTCCTTATATATTGTATTTACAGGGGCTGACTAATGCTTCTGGAATATTCTACCTATTAATAGATGGAAGCTACTGGAAGGTTGTGGAATGTGGAAGAAAGGGGTAGAATATTCCAAGCCAATCACAGGTTCTGATCACTGCACTAATACTGATCAGGAGCTGAATAATGGTTCTGGAAAGTTCTATCTAATAATAGAAGGAAACAGCTAGAATGTTATGGAAAGGGGTAGAATATTCCAAGGCAATCACCTGATTTGATCACCCATCAGCTGATTTGATCCCTGAACTAGGCACTGATCAGGCAAAAAGAAGGGTGTCCACCCTGTTTTCTGCACTGGTTTGGACAGCCATGGATAGCCACATCTCATGTGATGATCTGCATGGAAAATAGTGCCCTGAGAGGCTGTGGTTGTCAAGTTACAGAATATTTATTGATCAGAGACATCTGAGCTTGAATTCAGGCCAAATGTCTGGTCCAAAGGTGGAGAGCCGGCTGTGCGAAGGTTTGTGGGCGCCTATGGGTCCACAACTGTAGCACAGCAGAAATAAATGATTCTGGGCTGAGTTCTGCATGGAATATTCCCGGAAAAATATGGAAAAATAGAGAATATTTGAATAAGTCCATTCCAGGTACAAGCACCAAAATATATGCTGATATTTAGGAATGGAAAAGCAAAGAATAGCACATTGGTGCTGCATAAATGGAATTTGATAGGGAAAAGGTGGTTCCCATACAGGATTTGATATTCTTCTCAGCTGTTCATTCATGGAATTGTGGTGATTTAGAGTTTTCCCTAACACCATAATTTTGCGGGTTCCAAAACAGATTCCACCCATCCGTCTCCGGTTCCGATTGATGCATCAGCATCACCATAGGAACCCGGACATCTGTCCCCATCAGACTCGGACATACTCATGTAAGGTCGTCAGCCTTGGAGACCCATCACCGGAGTAATTATTATTAGATTTCAAAATATGTATTTAAGTTGTCCGACTGGGGACTTCATTCCCCAGTTCAAATATTGAATCACGCCTAGTTCCTAAGTCCAATCCTAACTCTCTAAGTTGTACTCCGTCTCTGAAATCTCAGACACCAGTATTAGTGAGGGCACAGCACATAAGCTGAAGCCAAGTCCGTTCCGACCCCCATGATGTGCTCCAACTCCGACCCAACCTCCAACCCAATCTCCAACTCCCAATTGGACCTAGTGCATAACAGTATATTCAAACTGCCATACTCACTCCTACCAATGCCACGATCCACCGCCAATTCCAAACGTGCACGAACTGTTGAGGTGCCCGCTCCCAGCATCGACACCATCCCTGAGGTTGTCGAAGAACCAACAGACCACATAGAGGCCATCAATGAAGAAGACGACACCCCACCCTCTCCAAATCTGGCGCAAGCCATCTCCCTGCTTGCCAGCAGCATCCATAACCCACAAGCTCCTAAGTCCCAGACCAAGGTCCGAGAACCCAACCCATTCGATGGCTCTGATCCGTGAAAGCTCCAGCCATTCTTGGTGCAATGCCGGTTGAATTTCCACAACCGCCCCGATGTGTTCACATCCGATCGGGTGAAGGTCACCTTCACCATGTCCTATCTCAAGGGCACCACACTGGACTACTTTGAGCCAGCACTCATGGATGACTCTGATGACCCAATATGGTCAGAGGACTACTCCAACTTCATCTCCAAACTTTGGACCAATTTTGGTCCTTACAACCCCAAGGCTGATGCCAAGAACAAACTCAATCGACTTTGGATGAAGGAAAATCACAAAATCGCAAAATACATTGTGAGTTTCCAGCAGCTAGCCCCAAAAGTCCAATGGGGTGATGCCGCACTCCGACGCCAATTTTACATTGGACTCCCATCCTGCATCAAGACGAGATATCATGCGTCGGTAAGCCGGATACTTTGGTTAACCTCCGCAAGCTCGTCCAATCCATCGATGCCCGTTATTGGGAACATCAATCCAAGGTTTCCCATGAAAATTCAGCCAACAACAAATCGGACAAATCATCGGACAAGACCCCAAAGTCCAACAAGGGGTCTGATAAGAGGACTACTGCCAACTCAGGCCAGAAGTCAAACACTGGTAATGCTGCCGCTTCCAGTTCCGGTCAGAACAATTCTGGCACCAGCAATAACTCTGGAGCTCACAAGAGTACTCCAGACCTCTCCACCAAGCTGGGGAAGGATGGAAAACTTACCCAGCAGGAACGCCAGTGCTGCATGGACAACAACCTCTGTCTGTTCTGCAGAAAGCCTGGCCACCAAGCCAAGGATTGCAACAAGGCAACCTCATCCGCAGCAAAGGCAAAGGGCCATGCTGCCAACGCCATGATGGACAAGTCCAACGCAAAAGCGATGGACCCAAAAAAATAGTAAGCAGTCCTATAGCCTCCGTATGGGCTGAGGGCTGCGTTGGTACTCCCCATACAACAAACGAGGTCCGCCTGAATGCATCCACTCTTTCCCACTCCAACTCCCTTACCCTCCTTGTCTACTCCGACTCCATTCCCAATACTGCTATTCAAGCATTAATTGACTCTGGTTCTACTCATTGTTTTCCTCGATTCCTCTTTTTCCGATTTACATAAACTCCATACATACATCATAACTCCGATATCATTCTGATTATTTGTTGGCACTACTAATGCTGTTATTTCACAAGCAATAGATCTGTCTATCTGTTTTTCTGTCGGAGAAATCCAGAACCTTACATTCTATGTTACTCTGCTTGACTCCAGCTGTTCTGTGGTTCTCAGACATAACTGGCTCACCCGCTACAATCCGTTGATTGACTGGGCATTGGGCCATATCACATTCTGTTCTCCAGTACAGGCTGTGTCATCCCCGACATCACCAGCAACTTTAGGTGCAAAACTATCTTCCACCTCCGCTGACTCCACTCTTATAGATACTCCATCTACCCCGCTGTTTATATCACTGGTGGATGCTATGGTCTTCACCAGACTAAGCAAACTGGATGGTTCTCACACATTCCAGGTCCACCTCTCCAATCTGATATTCCTCACTGCTCGTTCCACCCAATCAACTCCCCATGAGTTCGCCAACGTGTTCAGCAAGTCTAAAGCCAACTCCCTAGCAGAACACCGACCATATGATCTCAAGATTGAACTGGATGACAACTCCACCCCTCCGCTTGGCCCTATCTACTCACTATCCCAAAAAGAGCTACTGGCTCTCCGAACATTCATAGACAAGAACTTGGCCATGGGCTTCATCCGCCCATCCCTATCTCCCCATGGAGCTCTGGTCCTATTTGTCCGCAAAAAGGACAGTTCACTCCATCTATGTGTTGACTTCCGTGGACTCAACAAGATCACCAAGAAAGACCAATACCCAATACCTCACACCATGGACCTACTCGAAAGTCCTTGAAAGGCTAAGATCTGTTCCAAAATAGATCTCCGACATGCCTACCATCTAGTCCGCATCCAAGAAGGCAATGAATGGAAAATGACCTTCCGCACACGATATGGATCTTTCAAGTGGTGCGTCATGCCCTTCGGACTAACCAATGCTCCAGCCGCCTTCCAGAGGTTCATGAATGATACCTTTGCCGACCTCCTCGATGTGACTGTCCTCGTTTACTTAGACGACATTTTGGTATATTTGGACAACGAAGAAGAACATCAGACACATGTCTGAGAGGTACTCTGATGTCTCCAAAAACATGGCCTCTTCGCCTGTGCTGACAAATGTGAATTCCACTCCAACTCAGTCAAATACCTAGGCTATATCCTCTCCCCAGCAGGATTGACAATGTCTGATGGCAAAATCAAAGCCATACAGGAATGGCTGGAACCCCAGAAAGTCAAGGATGTACAGTCCTTCCTAGGGTTTGCCAACTTCTACCGCTGCTTCATTCATGGCTACTCTGATATCACCGTTCCGCTCACCTGACTCACTAGGAAGGGTATCCAATGGAATTTCACTGATGAATGTAGACAGAGCTTTGAGACCTTGAAAAAGGCCTTTACTCCCGCTCTGATACTGACTCATTGGGTTCCAGATGTGTCTATCCTATTAGAAACCGATGCCTCTGACTATGCACTTGCTGCGATCCTGTCCATCATCTCTCCAGACGATGGACATGTCCATCCGATTGCTTTTCACTCGCGTACATTTACACCCCCCAAACTGAACTATGACGTCCATGACAAAGAGCTCCTTGCCATATATGGAGCCTTCCGGATATGGAGACACTACCTGGAAGGCCCCTCTGATCCAGTGGACGTCATAACTGACCACAAGAATTTGGAATACTTCTCCACAACGAAACTGCTCACCTGGAGACAATCCGATGATCCGAATACCTATCTCAGTTCAATCTCATTATCCGTTTCCATCCAGGTCAACTTGGAGCAAAGCCCAACGCTTTAACTAGACAATGGGACATCTACCCTAAAGAGGGGAATAGCGACTATGCCACTGTAAACCCACACAACTTTCGTCCTGTGTTTACTAACAAGCAGCTGGCATCATCCCTATGAGCATCCACCCTCATGACTCCCACCCTCCAAGCTGTCACCATTATGGACATCAACCAACTCCGCTCTGACATCCGCTCATCACTCCAATCCAATCCTGTTGCAGTTAAACACTTGGACAACCCTTCCGATCTGAAATGGTCACTTGACCCCAAAGGACACCTCCGACACAACAACCAGATATATGTCCCTGATGCCAATGGTCTCTGACTCCGAGTTTTGCAGTATTATCATGATCACCTGATCTCGGGCCATTTCGGGCAAAATCGCACACAAGGATTAATCCGACGAGACTATGTATGGCCAAAAATGCAAGAATACATTCAACACTACTGTAACTCCTGCACCATGTGTATGTGCTCAAAATCACAAGGGCACAAACCCTATGGAACGCTTAAGTAACTTCTGGTCCCAGAGCAACCATGGAACTCCATCTCCATGGATTTCATAGAGAAGCTCCCCCCATCACTCGGATATGACACCATACTCGTGATTGTCAACAGGTTCACTAAACAATCACTATTTATTCCGATGCATGACACCATCACCTCTGCCTCACTAGCTAAGTTGTTTGTTCTCCACATATTCTCTAAACATGGAGTCCCATCGCATGTCACATCTGATCAGGGCTTGGAGTTCGTGTCCTCCTTCTTCCACACACTAGGAAAGGCTCTCGACATGAAACTTCACTTCACCTCTGGATACCATCCTGAAGGAGACGGACAAATGGAACAAATGAATCAGTCCCTGGAACAATGTCTCCGAGTCTATTGTAACTATCAACAAGACAACTGGGCTGATCTACTTCCGATAGCAGAGTTTGCCTACAACAACGCTCCAAACGTGACTACTGGTGTCTCTCCGTTCTTTGCTAATAAAGGCTATCATCTGAACATCTCCATCCACCCTGAGAGAGAACTTGCCTCCACCAAAGCCTGCCAATTTGTAACTGACCTTGATCAACTACACCAACATCTCTGAGAAACCATCTCCGATGCCCAGAAACAATATCAAGTCTCCACAGACTGACACCACATTCTGGCTCCGGACCTGCAAATCGGAGACAAAGTATTCATTAAGGCTGAACACTTCTGGACCACCCGCCCATCGAAGAAACTCTCTAAGAAATACTTAGGTCCTTATGAGGTCATTGCTCGTGCAGGCAGCAGGTCCTTCACCCTCCGCCTCCCAGACCACTTCCGAGCAGTTCATCTGGTCTTCCATATATCAATGCTCAAACCCGCTACCACAAACGAGATCTCCGGTCGCATGCAACCTCCACCTCCCCTGATCATCATCGAAGGAGACAATGAATATGAGATATCTGAGATCCTGGACAAAGATCGACCGTCAATACAAGTGCAAGCTCCAGTACTTAGTCAAATGGACTGGATACGAAGGCACCAATGAAGAGTCTTCATGGATCTCCGCATCCAAACTCGATCATGCATCTGAATCCATCTCCGACTTTGGAGCCAGAGCCTTGGGTGGTCCACCCCTTCTCACTGTGGCCTCCAAGTGTTCCCTCTCCTCCTCCTTGTCCTGCTGTTCTGCCGCCGCCTTCTCCATCTTGTGCTTGCAAAGCTGGATCGCTGACCTTGTGACACACAGCTCCTTCTTACGGGTCGCCAACACACAACTCTCCACCTTGCACCATATGACCCTCTGATCTGCCTCCCACTTCTCCATATCAGCACTTGGGTACGCCTTCAATGAAAAGACCGTAACATCGAGATTCTTCTTAGTGGTAGCAGCATAGAGCTCCGCTCTTTTGCGAGCCTTGACTGTAGCTACCCAAGCCATCTCCTTGTAACAATTTGAAGTTGGATCCAGCTCTGCATCCGTCCTGACATCCACACCTGCCTCAGGCTCTGCATTTGCATCAAGCCCCATATTGGCATCAGGATCTGCCTCCACCTCTGCCCTCTCCGCCTCCGCTGCTTCATCTTCCTCAGCCGCACCCAACCCAAATAATGGCCGTGCCTGTGGACGTAATGGCGAGTCCTCTGCAGTGACAGTTTTTGGATGAGTTGTCTCCGTCTGTGTAACAGAGATGATGGCAACTTCAGGGGTCCCTGTCCATATAGGCACACTCAGGCTTCCTGGTCTGGTCGCCCCTGCCCCAGTCACCTCCTCCTCTACCTCCATGGTGGCTTCTAGCTCGTGTGCCTGCTCCTCCACTTCCTTCAGTCTCGCAGCCTCCATCGCAGCCACAAGTTCCTTGACCCTGCAGGCTCTCTCAGCCTTCGCTTCCTCTTTCCTTCTCCGTTCCGTCTTCACCGCCTCTTTCCACCTCTGCTCTTCCTCCTCCTCCTCCTCCTTGTGTCTCCATTCTACCTCCTCCTCCTCCTTCCATCTCTGTTCCACCTCCTCCTCCTCCTTCTGTCAGGCCAAGAGCAACTGCTCAAGCTCAGCCATGCTCATACTTGCCAAAGGGTTTGACATTGTTGAGGATAAGACCTCAATCATGCCCCACCTTTTATATGTCTCCAGACCCAAGGGTCACTTACAGTTGTGTGACTGTACTTGATTGCACTCAAAGTAGTGATATTCCTGCTTTGGGCGTGAGTGTAGTATCTACCTCGCGTGACTACAAATCTACAGGGTGAGATTGTCTGTCAATAGTCCTGCCATTAGTGCTCTTGTTTAAGTTACTAGTGTGTACTGCCTTTGCAGAGCACAGCCATGGATAGCCACATCTCAGGTCAAGATCTCCATGGAAAATAGTGCCCTGAGAGGCTGTGGTTGTCAAGTTACAGAATATTTATTGATCAGAGACATCTGAGCTTGAATTCAGGCCAAATGCCTGGTCCAAAGGCAGAGAGCTGGCTGTGTGAAGGTTTGTGGGTGCCTATGGGTCCACAACTGTAGCACAGCAGAATAAGAGCATTCTGGGCCGAGTTCTGCATGGAATATTCCTGAAAAAATATGGAAAAATAGAGAATATTTGAATATGTCCATTCCAAGTAAAGTACAAGCAAATATATGCTGATATTTAGGAATGGAAATGCGAAGTATAGCACATTGGTGCTGCATAAATAGGATTTGATAGGGAAAAGGTGGTTCCCATACAAAATCAGTTGTATTCTCGTTTCACGGCTCTCTCATGTTTAGATCAGCAATCCCTCTAAACACCAATTTGATGAAAGTTTTACTATGAAGCGACTCGCCCTCAATGTGGACGCATATGGATCCACGGTTTGGTGGGGTATACAAAAGTTTTCTTTCGGGCGCCTGCTGGAGTTCACGCCTTTATCCATGAACTCCAGGTATGCATATTGTGATAGTCTATATCTCTAATAGCTAATACATCATGCCTTTATCCGTGAACTCCAGACTTGAGGTCCAGCTCACCGCCTGAACCTACTAGTTGTCATGATTTTAACCGCCAGGACCCGACCACAACCGTGTCAATTTTGACTGGGCTTCAGGTCTTAGAGGGCTTAGTGTGACACCTGCCAAAGCTCTTCATGGGGAGCTACTGGGAGATGGTCTAAGGTCTAAAGGTCTAAAGGTCTTTATGCCGCGCGGCAGATCACGTGATCCCCTTAGCACTGCTTCAGAGGGGATGCGTGACGCGTGACAAAATCTCTTCGGCCTCATAGGGGGTGCATGACGCGTGACTGAAGACTCGGTCATAGGAGTACAGTACCATGTCCAAGGCGGGAGGCTGGCTGCGCGGGTCCTCAAAGCGGGGAGGGACGTCTTCGGCACTTACAGCTCGCCCGGTTGCAAGTGGCATCCCTCAGTCGCATGTGCAGAGTACTTCCTCTACCGTTTACGGTGGAGGTGTCAAGGATCCCAGTGGCAAGACAGCAGAGTTCTCTGTGCGTCATATTTGCCTCGTTTCTCACAGCAATATCATACCCTTTTATTAGTCTATGGATGACCAATGTCCTGTGTGCAAGAGTGACCGGTACTTGAACCCCAAGCTCCGTCTCCTCGTCAGTTCCACCTGTTATCACAAAATGTACCGTCATCTCGTTTTTATACCATGAATCTCAACATCGTTTGTTCTGCTTGTCAGGTGTGAATCGTGCATTGACCGGCTGTTCACGCTAGGACCCGCACCTTGCCCAATTTGTACAAAGGTGCTGCGTAAACTAGCTTTCATCCCTCAAACGTTTGAGGACCTCGTTGTAGAGAAGGAGGTTGCTGTTCGTCGGAAAGTTTCCAAGGAGTGAGCCTGTACAACATTCGATTCTGGTTTGTGAAATCCTTATGCGATCACTAGATTCAACAAACGGCGTGAAGATTTTGCGGATCTCCACTCTTATAATGATTATCTAGAGATGGTGGAGGACATCAGTACGTTGCTTGCCCTTCCCCAAATATCTGACATCATTTCATTTGTTATCTCAGCCTTCAACCTCATCAACGAGATCGACGTACCCGCGACAGAAGCTCGAATAGCTGCCTACCGCGCCGAAAATGCCGCCCTGATCCAACTTAACATTCAGCGCGAGAAACTGGATGCGCAAGAACTGCAAGAAGAGGAAGAGCGTGATCGTCGAGAGCGCGAAGAACGCATGCGTGATCTCAGGCGTGAGGAAGAGGAGGAGCGCCAGGAACGCGACAAGGAGCGGCGTGCTATTATAGATAGTTTGGTGTGTATAAGCACTTTGCTCACCGCATTCCTCCTGTGTTATTCTTTCCAACTCTGCGTATACAGGAATCAGCCAAGGAAGGCTCCGCTGCGCGCGTCATTGCAAAAACGCGCGCCGAGGCTCTCAAGCGCAATGCAGCTCGCGCCGCCGCCTCGTCCTCCGCCCCAGCATCTCAGTCAAAGCTGCTCCGCAGCCGAGCAGCTATCGCGAGCATCGTTCCTGACGTTCCACATGAGCCCCTTACTGACGATTGGTATGCGTACGACGACCTGTTTGTTCTGCAGACATCCTACAATGACCCATTGAGCGAGGCCGTGCGTGCTGGTCGTGAAGGGTTGATGCGTGCTGGAGGATACCGTGTGGAGGAGGCGTGGGAGCGAGCGATTAGGATGGCGGTTGCGGGACTCGAGATCGCGCCCTTAGAGGGCACTGCAGTAACGGATGTGATGGTGACTTCAGCCTTATAGGGCGCATACAGATGATGCATTGTGTTTGTGTGTGCATAGAATATTACAGGATAACTCCCCCGCCGTATATCATACTAGAATTGTAAAAATGTGTAGGTCGAAACGTGGTTGTGCATTAAAACTAGACATATGAGCATGGATTAAAAGAGGAAGGAAACGTTGAGAGGGAATTGAGATGCGAGCACGCCAAAAACAAGCAAACAAACAAAAAAAAACGAGGATTGAAAGCGGATGAATGATCAACAACGATTTGAAGGCCTCATGCGAAACCTCAAGGGACATTGGGCCAAATACCCTCCTCTTTGAAGCTGTCAATCATCCCCTTGATGGTTTCCACGCCAAACTGGGGGTGTCTAAGCTCGTATCCAAGCACACGTTGGAGCTTACCACCCTTAAATGCGAAGGATCGTTTCTCGAGCATGAACTCTTCCATATACGGGCTAAGAGGTGTGTTTGGTACTGGCGGATTTGATTTGGTGATCACTTGGGTCCATGCCTCGATATGGGTCTCATTGATCTCCTCTAAGGCATCCTCCATCTTCATCTGCAGGAACACATGAGAGGAGAGCTTTGTAAAGCGCTATATCTAGACCCACTTGAGCTAACGTATTGTGCAGTAACCCATGGAAACTAGTCTTGATACCAAACGTCTCTCCCATTACAGTGCTAAGAGTCTGGAGGGTAGTGTCCGAATCATCAACCTGTGCCAGTATGTCATGACACTAAATATCAATTTTCAGATGGATGATATTGTAATGACTGACCAAGTTAAAAAAAGGGGCGGTGACCTTGGCCTTGGGGTCTGGGGATCCCCTGACTGCCTGACACTTCACCTTGTCGTTGGCAAAGTATATGTTCTCTCCCGCAACCTTATCCGCCTCCTGGCGCCCAATCTTTGATACCCACTCAGCAGCCGCCCAGCTCGCAGCGGCCACGTCCTCGACATGAATTGTGTTATGGCGAACGCCTAGGTATGAGATCAGTAAGGAATGGGATGAATAAGGTTAATAGTGAAACCTGGAGACCATCTAGAAACGGTGTCAGATACTGTTGGGTGATCGGATGCAATGACATACAAGCTCTTGAATTCCTGATCCAACTCGCGATATACGGGTCCGAACAACATGACACGCGTCACTAGTCATGTGAATAAGAGGCATGAAAAGTAATAGTAGTCAGAATCCATGCCTAGTCCTGATATAACCCAGGGGCCATACACAAGCCCAGGCCTGATAATAACGAGGTTTAAGCTGCGAACGTTGCGCGTTAGTTCGATTAACCCTCTATTCCAGAAATGAGAAGCACTCTTCGAAATTGGCCAATATGCGCAAAGCTTCGTGGTACCACGTTCCGGCGGGGTCTGATGGCTTGATGACGTCGCCTTCAGGATGCGCCGTCTTCTCCAACGAAGTCTGATAAAAGGGTGCCGTAATGCGCACGTACGCTTTCACCTTGCGTTTACTAGCTTCTCGGCCAATAAGATAGGCAGGTAATGCTGTTTGCTCGATGTGCATATCGACTGGTCTAGAGATATGTATCTCCCCCGTCATATCAAATACATAGCTGAAAGGTTCCACACCCTCTGGTGGATTGAATGACTTGGACACCCGATCTAAACAACAAAAAGTCTTAACAACCAAGAACGACACAAATGAACCTCTTACTTTCAATCGTGAGATTAGCTTGCTGATAGTCAGCAATCGGTCGGGCAAGCAATTTCGGAAACCTCGGGCCAATGTATCTACATACACAAGAGATTGAGAGTGTGCCACGTGTGTATACGCCCGCACGCACGTAGTTGGCGGTGCCACCGAGTACTTGTCTACGAACCGGATGTACTATATTGGAGATGAGGGATCGAGCAATATCCAAATATCAACGGCAACACACCGATACAAGTGGCTCTGAGCCCTCCGGGCACAGATAGTCGCCTAACGCTCTTGCGGCCATATGTAGGCCACCTGACAAGCAGACGGTCTAATGAGTGGCTACATGAATGTGAAGGAGCAAGGAGACAGACCGAAGACGATGACACTGGGTTTGGAAGACATTGTGAATATCAAGGAGTGTGAGATAGGAAAAGGAGGCGGAAGAATGAGAAACGGATGTTGTGCTTGAGGAAGGAAAGGAGGGAGAATGATACAGAGTGAGAGCTACTATTGAAGTCCTACGGAGTTAGTAGCTCAGCTGACTAAGGGCCATTCATAAGCAAACTCGGCCCCGCACAGGCAGAAACAGGAGGCGGCGCGTACTGTTTCCGGCTACGCATTGAAACAAGGTTGATATCCATCTTCCAATGCTGTTGCGGCACCCAGAATATTGATCAAACCTACCCTGTTGTTAATGAGTTTGTTCATGAACAACTCTAATAACCAGTACCTCTCTCTACTGTCATAGACACTCTTGGGGGTGTCCGGCGCAATGCTTACCATGTCCGATAAAACTCATAATCATAGACTACGACAACTCGGCCCTGGTGAGCGGGTATGTGTATGCCATGTACAGGATTCACTTCTGGGTATTGCATGTAGGATAACACAACATACCCACTCTTCGAAGTTAAACATTCCAAAACCCAGCGAATGAGATGCAAACTTGTACTAGCCTTGGACATATATACCTCACTGGACGGCAACTTCCTTGCCCTCCTTAGCTGCACGCTCGAGGTACTTGTACACGGAAGAAAAATCTTTCGTTGCCAAATCTTGATGATGCTGCACTAATGTCGCATATATGTGCTCTGCCGCTTTGGCCAATGGCAACGGGCTCCCAGTCGACGCTCCAACCCGCGTAGCAAGGCCCATGTCCTGAACGAAGCATAATAATGTATCAACACCACTAAATGGAGCAGGTTTTTACCTTGAGCATCAGAGCAGTTTGAAAGCCCCCTTCATAGTCACGCTCGCAAGGTGGAGCTTTGTCAGGAAGAGAGCCTGGAACTGGATTATTGACAGATGAGGCCCAGCACCCCCCTGTTGAGCTATTGATCACGCGAGACAGTGTTCTAGGATCGAGGCCAAGCTTCTGACCCAAGAGCATAGCCTCGGCCACTACGATCTGTTCGACACCTAGCACAAGGTTATTGCAGATTTTGGCGACGAGTCCAGCACCGGATGCGCCACAGTGAAAAATGCGACTTCCCATCAACTGCAGAATGGGCAAGACACGTGCGAATTCACTACTAGTGCCGCCAACGAGAAACGAGAGTGTGCCAGCTTTGGCACCCGTTACGCCTAAATGATGGTGTGAGGTGAACGGCATGGTGAGCAAGTGCAAAAGCTCACCGCCAGAAACAGGGGCATCAACCATATCAGCACCAAGTTCCTTAACCTCTGAGGCGATTTCCCTGGCTACCTCCACGTCTAGTGTTGTGGAATCGATACAAAGTGTAGAGGCCGCAGCATCGTTGGAAAGACTTCGAAGTGCTGAAAGGATGCCTGAAGACCCCTGGTAGGCTTCCCTGACTTGTGGTGATGAAGGTAGCATTGTCAAAAACGTCTCTGATGCGATAGTAACACTAGTAGAACACAAAACATAAATGAGCGTGCTTAAGTCATTGTACGTTTCATTCACTCTGCAGGGGTAGCAGCGACAGAGACGTCTATCCCAGGATAGGTCTCACCAAACGTCTTTGCGAATGCTGTTGCACGCGCTTGATCCACGTCGCAGACCACAAAGCCGTGCAGGTCGCCTGAATTCTCCAGAACACGTTTCGAAATGCAGTTCGCGGCCATGAAATGGCCCATTTTCCCAAGGCCGATAAATCCCACCGTGTGATGGCGCAATAAATGCTGATCAAGAGACTGGAGGCATCGAGCGGATACTCTCATCTTGTCGAAAGGGAGCGTGACAAAGCGAGCAGCACGTGATCAGCACGTGATTACGATGATATTCATCTGATCTCTGTCGGTCGTGCGTGAGGGGCTAGCAAGAATATATTTGCGTCGCCACCGCTCTTTTGCGCGACCGGGTGCGGGCTGTGCTCAAGCCGGCGGAAGCTAGTTACATATCCGAGAAAAAAGGAAGAGAGAGAAACTAAGAAAGAAAGTTAGGGGAAAGTGGAAGGGTGGGGGTGTGAAATAGACGAGCGGTCAAAAGTATGTAGCTTTGAGCGCGGGTTGCAAGAAAGAATTGCGGGGTGTAAAGAGACGAGGATATACGGTATATATATTGTAACATTGGAATGGTCCGTGTGCGGAGTGGGGGAGATAGTGTGGCACTAAGCTCTGAACGTCAGGGTCACGTGCCTCCTCCAGAGAAGCCGAACATCGCTTTGTTCGACCCAACTAGAATATTCCAATATTCCAGTAACAGAATTCAGTATGGTATCCTTATTAGATCAGATGTGCCAACGGAGACAGTTTATTTCCGCGATAATGCGGCAGATATACGACGTGACAGAGTCGTTCGAAGAGCATAAGACGGAAAGAGAGAACACAGACCCTGTGTTTTAAAAGATCTGGCTAATATTATCAGTGCCACCAGGACGTTCCCGGACCCTTGAACAAATGTCATTATGGAAAATTATATTTAGATGATCAAACAGTAAACTAACCTGCGCGTCGGCTTGAATGCTTCGGCTTCGGCTTCGACGTGGTCATCCCAAAGATTCGCCATGCTACTAGGACCACCTGGGCCGGTCCTCACACGTCTGAAAACCGTAGTCAACACATAGCAGCATCTCACGCGCGTCGAGCGAACCTGCTAGGCTTAAATGCCGGATTGGAAGATGGTTCGTCCGTTTCTTCAGACTTTTCTTCGGAAGGCTCCGTCTTATCGGCGACTGAAAGGGATTGCACATCCTGCTACCTTGCCACTTAATATGTTTTCAGCAGAAGGGGTGTGATAGAGACCTTGGATAAGGGTTCGAAAGGCTCGTCTGAACCGTCCCCCAAGATGAAGGTCTGTTCGCCTCCAGGAACAGTACGTACGCGACGCGAAGGCTTGAAATCATCGCTCGTTGTAGACAAGGACCCTAATGGTTATGTAGATCATATGTTTAGACGTCCAGGTTCATGACATACCTTGTTGGGAAGCCTTAGATACACCAGGGACCGCGGCCTCTCCGCCATCTTCCAAGTGGCCAAAGTCGGCATAACCTTTATGTTGGTTCTAATAGTGAATATCGACTCCAAATAACAAAAATGAGGAATCACGGGGTAGCTTAGCAATATTTTGAAGGTTTGGATCAACACTAGTTCCTGTGTATCTATGCAGATGCATCCTTCATGTTTCGTGTGGTCATGCAACAAGTGATTATTTAATCACCTCAGAAACTCGATCAGGGTGCGCTTGGTGAAAACGATACGCGTGAAGTCCCAGTCGAGAGTACCTTTATGGAGAATAAGAGGGCGGAACAGTCCTATGAAACGCGTAGAAACACGAACCGAGTTTCAAAGGCCATTCCTGCACGCGCTGGCATCAGCCTCGTAGTGGAAACCGTCGGATATTGTCTGTCGCACCTTTTCAGAACCTTCTTTGAACGTATCGAGGGGGGTGAATCTGAAGCAAACGTCAAGAAGGGGCTTGAAGTAGAATCCAAGGTTCATACGTTGAAGGCATAGTGGTCAAGAGAACAGGCCTAGCAACGCGTCTATTGGCGCCCACAAAGCCATGTGACGCCATGACACTCTGGTGGCCCGGGATCAGAGTAGCAGGCTCCCAGCACACATCCGGCGGAAGTAAGTACGCATGGCACAATAATAAAATATTAAACGAACAACTAACAACTAGTCCACTGCATAATATATAAACTCTTAACTAGAAAACACCGCGAATGAACGACTTTTTCCGTTCAGCAAACTTCGACACTTCCTGCCGGGAGTCGATACCAGTAATCTTATCAAGGAAGTTCGCCAACAGTGAGTTTACACTCAGAGCGTGTGTCCAAGAGAGAAAGTGTGGTCCATCTGCAACAGTATGGAACTCTTTGGGCGCACATGACATCATGTCATATAGTTCTCTTGCGACGTATTCAGGGCAAGCCACATCGTTTGCTAGAAATGGGTCAGCGACTTGGTGGGAGGACATCCTGGAGAACATCTACCTCCATGGATCACGAGCACCGGACATGTTATCGCACACAACAGTTTCGGATCAATCGATGTACGATCCAAAATCGAGGAGAATATTTTCGTCACGAGAAGCTTATTACTTGGCCTGAAAGGGGTTGTTTCTACCCATTCCTCGATCATACTCTCTTTCAAGCTGAGCATTACGAATTGGTTGAGAGGGAGGTATGCTGGAAGCACTCACGAGCACCCTCATCTTCACCGAAATAGATCCAATGTAGGCTGTTCACAACGTCTGATGGAAGGCGATCAGAGCCGTCATCCGCAGTTTCATAACATGCATCGCGAAAGAAGCGATACTGTTCCAGGTTTTCATCCGTCTGAATACTGGCACATTTATTGGGTATCCCAAATGTATAAAAGAACTGACCTCATTCTCAGGAAGCAAACCGCAGAGCAGGAGGCTAGATACCCTCTCTATATAAGCGAGAGAAAAGCATCAGGTTACAACGAAGGAAAAGGGACGTTATGCACCTGGAGCTAAAGTCTGCATTACAACGGCAATCTGCGAGCCTAGACTGCTGGCGAATATATGGGCTTTCGGGATCCCAATCTCACTCATTGCCCATAGCATGTCGTTGGCAACCTGGATAATCGTGACACTTCAAGTTCGAACGTCAATAACCTGGCCTTTGATTGACATACCTGTTGGAAATCGTAAGGTTTGTCGTCAAGCTCTACCTCCGTCTGTCCGTGGTGGTGGTGATCTAACGTTACCAAATTATAGCCACGAGCCAAACGCGCGTCTCCGTATTGCTTCGCGAAGAAATGGGAGTCGAAGAACCGAGGATGCAGAAGAACCAAGGTTGGTTTAGTGGGGTCTATGGTCTCTGAATGGTCTAAACACGAGGGCACCATGTAATGGACACGGACACTGGATGAGACATTGACGAGGGGCATGCCAATGGGCGAAAGGTGACGATGAGAATATGCAATGAGGCGAGAACCGGAGCGAGGTGGGATCACTCTTTGCCTGTCCTCTAAATATAGCGGTAAGATGTCAAACATACAATGGGCTCTCCTATGATCAATCACTGATTCCTTGGCGAATACACCACTACACCGCGGGCTTAGGGCGAATCACGTATGCCGACCTCTTGCTTGCGGAACTGAAGCAATAGGTATCGAAATATGCTGGCTTCCTGCAGTCTAGGCGACAGAGAGCTTAAATTCTATGGCTCCACGGTGCCGAATGACCATGATTGGTGGGCGCAGAAAGTTGGATCCAGGCAGAGAAGCTTGGGTTCAGTCACAAGACGTCTGTTGCTTAGTACTTGAATGCCGTAGACGTGGACCACGCACTAAGGATTGATCTAGACCAGTTGACAGAAGTGAGAGCTTGCAACTGGGTTCGCCACCTAGCTGGGTCCAAAACCCGCGACGCGGTGGTCATACAATCATGACCTATGCTAATCGACACGTCCATGTACTGCTAAGCGACTCTTCACGCTGTCTCTCAACGCGCAGCTGTCCCTCACTGGCATATCTAAGTTCTGGGGATCACAGTGACACAGTCTCAATGACGCCCTTTGGCCTCACCGATGAACAACGTGCATCTCTAAACAGCGCACTCCGTGTGGATCAGGCAGGTGAAGTGGCAGCAAACTGGATTTATCAAGGACAAATGGCGATTCTTGGTCGCGATCGACAAGTTGGGCCAATAATACAGGTCAGATAGTCACGCCACCGGATTGTCTTCATCAATTGAACGGGCTTGTAATGAAGAATATGTGGGACCAAGAGAAGAAGCACCTTATCGTCATGAATAAACTCCAGATGCAACATAATGTTAGACCTACAGTTCTGTGGGAGGTTGCGAAAGTGGCTGGTTTTGGACTTGGTGCCGTTACTGCACTTATGGGCAAGGAGGCAGCTATGGCGTGTACAGAGGCGGTGGAAACTGTGATTGGGGAGCACTATGATGAGTGAGCGGTCCTCAGCGTACCCGGTATAGTTAGTGTACTCATTATGAAATCAGTCAGCTGAAGGAGCTTGACTGCCTTCCATCATCACATCCAAGCATTCCATTACTTCGCGACGTTATAAAAGAATTCCGTGATGACGAGCTAGAGCATCTTGACACTGCTGTTGCTCATGACGCACAAAGGGCTCCCGCTCACGCATTGCTCAGTACAGTTGTGGGTGCAGGCTGTAAAGTTGCGATTGAACTGTGCAAACGCTTCTAACCATTTGAGTAAGCGACAATCTTATAGAATAGTACGGTGGAAGCAAGGCTCTCATGCATTCTCGCTCCCGTTACTCGCTGGCGCTGGTGGAGGGTGCCGTAATAATGACTCTCCTTTCCGTTTGGCTACCCAGTTCCATTTCAGCTATAATTATATTTAGTGAGAAATGTAACTTCTCAGTATTATGGTCTTTCTCACGTCTTGGCGAGCCGCGAACCATCCAAGCATGCCTGGAATGGCGACCATCAGAATCAGGCCTGTTCGTGTTGCAGACTTTGTGAATCGGAAATTCTTATACATGTCTTCGCGCTGGACGCGTTAAAGAATGAGTTATTAGATAACGTGACAAACTCATTGTACTTACCATTTGACACCACCGCTCAACAGCGGGGTCATGCTGGTCATATGTTGGAATGGAGTGAATATGAAAAATAAAATAAAAGAAGACCGAACCTTGAGGGCATCTAGAGCCCACAAAGTTAGATACAATAATGAGGGTGGCCACTGACAGACTTACAATGTCCGTCTCCCGCCATGGTGTGCAGAAGCAAATTCTAACTCCGCAGCGAAACCACTCAGCTTGTTACACTTCTACTCTGTCGCTGACATGGCCTACAATTACAACCGCAATAATCGTGAATGGGATCAAGGAAAAAGTCATGGATATGAAGGTGGTATGAGCAGAGCACGGCCTAGAGAAGACGAGTACAATGATTATAGTGGTGGCGAGAAAAGACGCAAGTATGATGGCGGGGTGCGTGAGCTTTAGTCACCTTTGTGATCCAGTTTCAGCTGCATATATGTCGTTTAACACAGGACTGGCGTGACCAGGGCAATGAGGATGAGTCCTCGTGGCCTGGTAATGCGCAGCAAACGGCTCATCATCCAACACTCGAATCCTGGCAAGACGAGCGATACTCTCGAGGCCCATTCCAGAATCAGGCTCAAAACCCAGCTCAAAATCGTCGTCGCCTCATTCCCAGCGAACCTAGCCCGCATGTCATTTTCCTTGGCCTTGACCCTGATCACACGGAAGCCGACGTCGGTTTGAAATGCCGCACAGTACAACCGCCGTGCTGATCTTATCTTTCGTTCCTGACAGCTGCATGGATATCTGCTTAGTATGGGTTGCGTGCTCGACAATGTGACGATTATCCGAGACCGGGCAACAGGCACTTGACTATTCCCGTATTCCTTTGCTTCACCAGTCCTGACGTTTGGCCTTGGTATAAATCATTTAAAAGGTACCTCCAAAGGTTTTGGGTTTGCCCAATTCTCTTCCACGGAGCACGCCAAGATTTTCGTGTCTCCACGATTCCCGTTCATCTCGATCCCTCCACCTGCCAGTCACGGTGCATCCGCTTTGCAGACTTATAACGCGGCCCTGGAAAACGGTGCAGCACAAAGCGGTCGACGTGTTAAAATTGACTTTTCGCAGAGCGCTCACCCTCCTGATCGAGGTGGTGGTCGCGGTCGCCACCAAGCTAATGATGGCACTCGAGATATTGGCAATATACAAGCCCCTGTTGTCTTATTACGCGGCCTGGACTTTTCAAGCTCACCAGAAATAATTGCACAGGGTCTTCGAGCCTCTGCTGGACTTGGCAAGGAAGGCGCGCAAGGCATGACTCGAGTCATCTTGATCAAGGACAAGTATAGCAACGCTAGTTGGGGTTTTTCATTTGTTGAATTTGTTGATGTCCAGGTATGATGTCCATTGTTTATTCAGAGGATTGTCTTACGGCCTACTCTCAGTCGTCGTCGGCATTCTTGGCAGACCTCATGTCACCCCAGCTGCATCCCTCAGGATTTCGTATTGCCGAACGTCCTGTCGCAGCATCCTTTGCTCACCCCTACTCCTTCCAACTATTGGCAGAGAACATGCTTCGAGATGAGTCTTGCGTGTCATCTTCTCTCGCCACTGGGGGTGTAGAGGGAACGTGGGCTAAGTACTGGGATGAGTCTGCAACCGTGGCGGAATTGAAATTCGAGGTAGAAGTACCCGCCCCATCTGCCATCCCGGAAAAGGACAGTAAGCCCAAAAAGAAGAAAGAGACGGCTAGAGGTTTGTAACACCTTTATCATGGTTCGCGATGTACGTTGTTTACGCACAAACCACAGTTGTACCTGTGGAAGAGACGGCTCCAGCGGAAGCATCTACTCTGCCCGTGTCTGATAAACCTGTCACACTCAGCTTTAAAGGTGGCATCTCTGCGAACAAACCAAACATCGCGATTGCTCGTACGTTTGCCCAGCAGATTTTTTATTATTAATATTGTACCATTTTTTTCCCTCGCTTGTTCAAGGATCCGGTTCAGGACCTCCTAAGCCAGTCCCGACAAGCGTCCTTGGTTTTACCACAGACAACCCTGACGCCCCTAATACCGAGGAATACGAATCATTGAAAGGGTCCTCCGCAGAAAATGAGAAAGGTACGTTCTAAATTGGCTTACTACAGTAAAATGAGACTTATCAGGTTATCGCGTCCATCTAGCTTCAGCTTCCAAGAAAGTTGCACCTTTGATCGCTAGCAAGAAGGTACGTTGTACAAGAGACAAAAAATCCATTGAAGAGATAGCATTGCAACATATATAACCTCGAATGCCCGCAGGTTGCCAACAACATCTCCAAGTGGAATAGTGTTCAAGAAGAACTTAATAATAAAGCACCGAGCTCAGCCGCCTCTGCCATCCCAACTCTGGTGATCTATCCTTCTCGGCGTTGTCTCGACCTTCTTATATGTTATCCATTCTCACGTGTTTCATGCTACCTGCCTAGAATGTTCCCGTTGTTGACGTTCCTCGTACTTCGGCGGTACCGGTCTCTGCGCCGGCAGCGACAACTCCTGGTTCCAGTGTCACACATGACGAGTTTGAATTCGCGGACACCAAATCCGTCGCTTGTCTCCTTTGCTCGCGACGATTCAAGTCGATGGATCAGCTTAAGCGGCACAACAAAGAATCAGATTTACACAAGGCTCGCCATCTCATGCTTTGTACTCGAACCTTGTCGGACAATCTTCTGACCTTGTTTCTCTTTTATGTCCCATCTTCGTGTATTTCGTGTGTTCCCGGATACCGCCTGCGGACCAACAGAAAAATTTCAAGGATGTGGCTCTGCGAGAAATTGCTGCGCAGAAGGTGGGTGCATTGGACACGACATCTCAACAGCAACAACCAAAATACAGAGATCGTGCCTCTGAGCGGCGCGTCTTACACAATCAACCGGACGTTCCACTCCCTGACCCGAGTGTATCTACCCAGCGGAAGCAGGCCGAAGGACCACCGTTACCGCCACCGCCACCGCCGCCACCTGTCCATCCTGGCAAAGACGAAAACAACATTGGAAACAAATTACTCAAAAAAATGGGCTGGGCGGAAGGGAGCGGCCTCGGCACTGATGGTGATGGTCGTGTAGACCCAATGTACGTGATTGATGATATATTTGTACCCGTGAGGTACTCGCTCACTTGATGTATAGTGCAACGGCAGTTTATGCGCAAGGTGTAGGGTTGGGTGCAAGTAAAGGGAAAGATATCGGTAAATATACCGAAGGATATAGTGGATATGTTAGTGCTGTGAGGGATCTGGCCAAAGAACGATACGAGGGACACTAGGACGCACACCTGCACATTAGTGCTGTATGATTATTGGCAAGAACGAATGTGATAATTCACTGAAGACAATTACACAAGCGAGTGACACATGACTAAAAAGTCAGGAGACTACGTAGCGAGAATGATGCCGACGAAAGCAAGCAAACCTGCGAAGCCGGTGTTCAAAGTGTACGGTACGGAAGCACTGTTCTTTCCAGAGGCTGCCGCATGAGCGGCCGTTGAGGAAGCGGATCCTGCGCTGGTGGCAGTAGCAGCGGGGAGAGTTGAGGAGACAACAGGGGACGTCGCAGAGATGCTTGCTGATGAGGTGCCTTGTTGTACGTCAAAGTACGTAGCCTTTAAATCCATAACTTTTAAGGAACAAGATGTGGTATCGACACTATGCAACATACCGCAACGAGTGGTCCCAACTTGCTGTCCGCAACGTACTGGTTTAGATTCATGGTTCCGACTGGTTGATTTGGCTGGGAAAGATCGCCTGGAGGAGAGAACGTGAAGGGCTGGAGGTAAAGGATGACGACGTAGCTAGGAAGGGATCCTGAGTCCAGGGTCTGGTGATGAGACCATTAATACATACCGGTGAGGGCCACTTCCTTGCGGAGGTAGAGGGCTCGCATAGTCGGTAATATTGACTGCATGGCCGAAAGTTACATTGTTGCCTGGTTCGCGGAATGTGATATATGAGGTGCTCGATGGAGCGTTCTACGTTTGTAAAAAGGTCACTGACCTGTTATAGTAACGTTGTTGGCAAGCCAGTGTCTCGTCTGGCCCTTGGACTCGTCAGCGCCTACGATATCTGCATCGACCATAACCAACGTGTAGTTCCCGGAAAGTGAGACAGACGAGTTGGCAGGGGTGACAGAAACCGTAGGGAAAGGCTTGACCTCTGAAACACGCGAACAATGAGCAGCGTAGGAAGCATGAAGCAATCATGTGGTCTGACGGTCAACTGTAAGGTTCTGTCCAGGCTGTACTTGTCCCACTCCGTTGAAGCTAATGGTTAGGAGGGCAGACGGAGAAAACTGCTTGAGGAGGGAGGGTACGATCCCAGCGCTGCCGAAGTGCGCTTCTATAGCTTCGACGCCAAGTTGCGTGTTATTCGTAGTGGTTTGAGCATGAGAAAGGAGGGCAAAGATGAGCGTAGACACGATTGATACGAGCATTATGGACTAAAGGGGCTTTAAGGTGGTGGTAGTTAAAAGAGAGCGGTTGAATATATGCAGGTGGATGACATAAGCTTCAGTGATGTGTGTATGTGCTTCAGAGCCCGTCATAACTGGGTTGTACATAAAGATTGCCTCGAATTCAAGCTTAAGCCTCACCATTATATAGAAAAACAGGAATCATGTATCATTTCATGAAGAGCACACGTAAACAGAGTCAACTATTTAAGCTATAGGACAGAGACTGCATGGTGACCGGGGTGCGACTTAGACGGACACAGTCCTCTAGTGGCTTGGCATCGGCTTGCGGCCTAAAATCTCTTGGATGTCATGAATCATGCGAGACGTGTCGCTGAATTGCGAGGGCATGCCCGGGAGTATGAGGCGCTGCCTCGCAGACGTAAGCGTCTGTTGGATGTTTGGCAACAAACGGGCGATGTAGGGAGAGATGAGATCGTCCTGCAAAAAAAAGAATGTGAGTTTTGTTCGTAAATAGTTAATGTACGACTGACACTTGGGTTGAGGGAACTCGAAGTTCGCTGCAGCCACCACAAGGACGATTTGTATGCTTCATCCCCGGGAGTTGAGTCATTGACTATGCTAGCCAGCTGTGACAGAAGAGACGGTCAATGAACGTCACGGCAATTGCAGAAACCAAACCCACTCGATGTATAAGGGTCAGGACTACAGCCTGAGAAAGCGGACCTTTGCCGCTTGAGGGAAGAATAACCTCAGGATTAGAGCGAGCGAGCAGCTCCCGAAGCTGCCGCAAATCTTGATTACCCAAAACAGACATAAACACCTCCTCCCAGTCTTCACTCTTAGAGGAACTAGGAGATATGCCGACGCTCTGCGTCGACGAAGCTGGAGGAGCTTGAGATGGCAACGAAGGTGCTGGGTACCAGTTCTGCGCCTGAGCGGGGGGAGGAGGCGGGCCATAGGTACCCTGAGGGGCGTACGATTGCATTTGAGGACTTAGAGAATGATTTGATTGTCGGAGATGCGACGGCAGCTGAGCGTGGCCGTGAGACGCTGCACCACCAGCAGTCGGCGACGCAGGTGCGCGAGTTTGATGGACGTGCGGAAGCGGCGCGCCCACTGGCATGTTCAGGCTGAGAATCTTCACTTGATCGGAGAGGGCACGGATAGAGTGCTCCATGTCGCGGATGAGCGTCTGGCGTCCCATGCTGCAAGTCAGAAAAGCTTAGTCGTATTGCCGCATGTAAAATGACTCACTTCTTGGCCACGGAGAGCTTCACTCTGCCATGTAATGACTTCTTTCTTCAGGTTGAGAATTTCCGCGTGAATTTCCCTTGAGAGCTCCTGGTGCATGTTCGAAGAAATCTGGGTGTACGTCGGGATGAGAGTGTTCGTGATGGCATCCTTAACATGCTTTTCAATCACGGGTGTCACTGCAGATGAGAACGTTCGGGCAACATGACTGGAAACATCAGGGCGAAGAAGAAGACGTTCGATTTCAATGGGGAGGGTCTAATATTGATTGATCTCCTGTCAGCACGATACAGATCGATTACAGCTCTCACTCACTTGTTGCATTGAATCTGTCAAGCCCTTTGCGATCTGCCCATTCATTGCCAGCTTAACCTCGTCCTTAGTAATCCTTTCTAGGGCGGGCAGTACAGACTGTTGAACCTCGTTTTTGACAGCGCTTTCAACAACACGTGTCGTGTTTTTGGTAAGTTCCGTAGAAATCAGCTTCAGGATTGTCTGCTGACGGTCGAACTCGTTTCTTTGCTCAGCCTGACGGATCTCTTCTAGTCGATGATCTGTATATATCATCGTCAGAGTACAGGCCACGCGTGAGACACCTGTTTGACATACGTTGCTTGTCGAGCTCTTTGGCTATCAATCGACCGATGCGGGTATGGAGGTTTTCTTCCACCTTGGTTTTCATATTTTTCAGTGATTCGTGTGATCATGAAGACAAACGCAATATACCTTGCGAATTTCTTTTGTCAAAGACGCTGCAACGGGCGAGTCACTAAGAGGGCCAGGATCCGCCGCCTTCGATTTCTCCAGCTCCTTACCCTTGTCTTTCTCCTTGTCTTTTGACAAGTCGCGTTCGGTGTCTTTAAACGCTGGAGCACCTTTGGCCTTGCCGTACTTGACCCGTCCTTCTGAAGTGCGACCATTGTCGTCTTTCGCGACCTCCAAGTCGACCTCGTCCGATGGAGGCGTCCGCTGGCTTGTACCTCCTACTTGTTGCTGCAAGCCCGAGGACGCGGGCACAGGTACCGGCTGATGTGGCCTGGGCATGCTAGTTGGAGAGAGAACCTGCTGGGGTGCGGGAAGAACGGGATGCGTGCCGTTGTACCACGGCAGTTTGTCCTGCGCATCGTTCAGTGCCGTGTCGAACCACTCTTTCCGGATCAACACCTGGTCTACACCCGTGGAATGGACAACGAAGGCGACTAACGCAAGATCACCAGGAGGCAGTTTAGCGGCAACACATGCAGCGTGCGCTTCTTCACCACTAGGGTCGGTGTCTGGGGTCAATATGACAAAGTGAATCGATGCTTTGGGACCGGTGAATTCGACGATTTGTTCAAAATAACCACCGTGAATAACTTCCTCGCCAGAGGGCCCTGAAGCTGTCGTTTCGAAGGACACACGAACGGCGATAAGGCTCTCTCTCCGGCTGTTTGCGACCCAAAGTGTTTGAATGCGGCTGTCATACGCAACATGGCCGAACATCTCTGGATCTTCATGGTGACCATTCACGAATTTCACTGTAGAGAGAACACTCTGGCCCATGACGGAAAGCAACTGGAAGATTGTCCCTTTCTTGCGACCAATGATGATGCCACCATTCAGGAAGTCAATAGATGATGGCGTTCCTTCCCCCACAACCTTATGATGCCAAAACGGAAGTTTGTCACGGATATTCCACAAGGTAAGAGTGGAATCTTCGGAGATAGTGGCAATGGCATAGTGCGGCACATCAAACGCAAATCCGATGATGGGCTGGAGGACAGAAAGGCACTCTTATTAATCATACGTCTGAAAAGGAGAAAAAGATCCTACTGAAGGAACCTGGAAGGCTTGTCCGATTTGGTGAAGCTGCATTTGAGTGATAGGCTCGCTATGGAACACCTTAGCGGCCTCATTGACGTTTATCAAGTGGATCCGAGTCTCGCTTGCAACGGCGAGGGTGTCCGGCTGCTTAGGATGCCACTTGACGGATTTGAGGCCGAATTGGTGTCCTTGGGCAGGGGCGACACATACGAGGAGCTGTCCACTAAGAAACGCAAGACCTTTAGCTCCAGAAAATCGCCAAATTTATTAACTTACGGGACATCGTCTTCGATATTCTCGGGGAGCTCCCAGACGATGAAGCCTCCATCCGAGGTAACTCCAGCTAGTCGGTTACCAGACACAGCCATGTCGATCACAGACGACGTCGGGGGGAACGCGCTCGGTAGTTGCAGGAGCGTGCGGTCGCCACTGGAACGGCTGATAATCCGTACACGGCCTGCACATCAAGTTGAGGTAAGGAGGTCAAGAACGGTCTACAAACGTTACCTTTGGTCATTGCATACGCAATCCACGATGTAGCCCCAATCGTTGAACCTGGAAGGAAAATAGGCTCGATTTTGACGAGTGCAATAGCCGTAGCCTTGATAGAGTTTGGTGGCGCCAACGTTGATTCCAGCGGCTGAGAGACATCGAAGATGATCGTTTGTGGTTGTGGACTGTTAGACGCAAGACACGTTAACGTTTGTCGAGACCCCGAAGTCATAAAAGTACTCACGACGAGGGTGTTAATTTCTTGGGACCCTGGCCTTGTCCACGCTTTGAGCGTGGCGTTGGAGATCCATCTCTCGGGCGGTCGCGGATGTTTCCAGTGGGTTGTTGACTTTGGGGAATCCCAAGATTTGACGAGGAAGCTGCAATTGCTTCTTGAACTGCTCCGCGTTGTCGAGTCTTCGGTGATCCACGAGGAGACTCGGTACGTGGTCCAGACGGCTTAGGCAACAATTGACGAGGCTCCACAGGCGGATGATAAGAATCCTGTGGTGCGTATTGTTCTTGAGGCACGGCATGCTGTTGCGGTGGCGACACGAGAGGCTGTGGAGGGTTCGGAAAATCGGAAAGGAGATTTTCAACAGACTGCCTTTTGGCGTCGCGATTGCGCCTTTCTTCAGCCGAGATGGAGGACTCGTCATTAGAAGAAGAAGGTTGAGGCGGGTTGATAGGCGGAACAGGCTTCTTCTTCGAAGGCGTCGGACCTGATGGTGGAACAGTAGCAGCTAGGGCGTCGAAAGGTGACACGAAATCGAACATGGATTTGCGTGTGGGTGATGGCGGGCCTTGTTGTTGGTGCGGTTGCGTCCATTGCTGCTGAGATGATCGCGAGTCGGATGCTTGTGTTGAACCTGCATAAGCAGATCGCTCGATTTCAGTGGATGTGGGAGGCTGCTGGGAGTAAGAAACGTGAGAAGAAAAACTAGGGCGGATCTCTGCCTGGCCACTTCTAGTTCAAAATCAGCGTCAGTTATGCCAAAGCTGCCGAGACACTAACCCAGCCATGAGCTGCTCCAGCAGCTGTTTTCCTTGAGCTTCGCTGACACTGCCTTGGGGTGAAGGATTTGCTCTGTGCATCTGGTCGGACTGGGCCTGAGGAGCTTGTGAATGATAACCACTTGGGTTCATCAGATTATGAAGAAGGGCGTTCTGCTTGTCGGTGTGGGACTCGGAAGGGTTCGTTTGTGTCGTAACTGACGTGTCTGATTGCTGGGTCTGGGAGGTCGACTGGGAGGAGGGTTGGGTGGCGGAAGAGGGCGGTGGAGCGTTGCTGCTGAGACCGCGAAGAAGAGCGTCAATGTCGTGGACTGGACTTGGTTGAGGCTGATGATGGGACACCTCCTGCGTTTCTGAACGAGGCTGGGGGGGAGGAGGGAGCTGAGGGCTCTTCTCAGGACTGTGAGTGGGGACGATCTTTGGTGGCGGCGTCGCACCGCGAGAGAAGAGATTGAGGGAAGCTCTAGGATCCATCGAGAGAGAACGGAAACTCGACGCTTAAGAAAGTTGCGGAGAACAAGAAAGTAGGCTTAAGCTTGCACCACGGCTCCTGTTTTGCGAGCAAGACACGCACCACGCACTATACACGAGGCAGATTTGACTCCGCGTTGACGTACTATAACTAACGATACTCTTTGTCTTCTACCCTGTTTCTCTCCCTCCATCATCCTCCCCCCACTTCGCCTATCTTCACCCATGGGCAATCGGTGCCTGCAGTTGTGGCGGAGCTCTCTGTTTTTTTTTTTTGTACAGCTCAGATTTCCATCAAGCACGAGGCGTGACCCAAGGATTGCAGGCGACGCTAAAGTTCACATGGCTGATCCACGACAAACGCTAATCAACACAATAATACCCGACAATGCCCACGCACTGGACAAGTTGGTCAGTGGCGCACCAACAGCCGACAGAGGTCTAGAGCACGCGAATTGTACCTATTGTTGGATTTGCATGTATTCTGGTTGAAAACGGCACCACTAACAGGGTCGACAATTATTATAACAGCTGCAGCGATGACCGATGACTTGCTGGCACGAAGCCACCAATCTTCAGGGTCGTCAGGGGCGGCTTCCTCGTCCTTTCGTCGAGGCATACAATTGTGGGGCTGAGACCTCGATACAAGCACAAAACATCAACCGCAGCAGTCACCCGGGCGCTGCCGATTTTGAAGATGTCAAGGAAATAGTGAACAGAGAACACAGAATGGGAGACGATGCTGATTCACTGCAGTGTCTGAGTGCCTGGTCCATAGCAAATCGAAGCGTGGAGCGCGAGGTAGCTATCTAGTAGAGATACCACTTCGAAGGCGGTGCCAGATCCAAGGCGCGGCTAGACAGATTTTGGCACCTGTAGGGATTATCTCTGAAGATAGTGACAATGTCGACATATTTGATAGAACCTGTCGATGACACTCAAGAGTCCAGAGCAAACAGTGATCCGAGGTATTGCAAGCCATGTATATAAACAAGGAAGCCTGTGAAACGAGGCTTCAATACAGGAAGCGGTAAACCAGAGCAGCATGTGCCAGGTTCAAGCATGGATAACAGCAACCGCATCCGAAATAAGTGGCAGCCACGTGACCGTCAAGACGCGTCGCGTTCGCATCGTGACTCGTACCAGGTAAGCAGACATTCGTTTTACCCGCAGCTTGCAAGGAGCCTCCAAACGTGTTAGCCACGCCTCCAGTACGTTCTCTAGTCTGATGATTTGAAAGGTCTCGTACGTGACTGGCAGTAACGGTGAGGGCCGCTCCAACTGGCGGTGTGAAAAATCTTATGTACACATTTAGGCCTGACAAGTTCCATCCCATCGTCATGTCTGGACTGTCACGTTCCCAGGCACAATCGCACTTCATAAACCAGCATCTATCAACAAAGAGTCTATCAAGCTGCTCATTCGCAAACGACCTTTCCAGAGACTTGTTCGCAAAATTACAGGACTTACAGCAACGTGTTCCTTTCTGACCTTAACATGATCCATCACAGACTGACATGCGGTTCCAATCCGCCACTCTCATGACTTTGCGGGAAGCATACGAGGCGTATCTTATCTCTATTAGAAGACACCAACCTCATCGCAATCCTTATCAGGCGTGTACATGTTACTTTCTGTATGTGTGCACCAACAGATCCTCCGCTAGGTCACCATACAACTGAAAGAACCTTGCATTAGCAAGATGACTTGGAAGCGAACGCTCATAAACTCACGTGGTACCTCATGTGCGTTTGTATCTGTATGCGTTCCTGTAGTGGTATGCAATGGAATGACATTCATTATACATCTGAGTAAGGACACCTGAGTCTAATGACGCGGCCACACATCCCAGTCCACCCACTGGTAAGACCTCAAATATCAGTTTCTTTGCAGAAGTGCTTGTGACGAGACTTCCAGTCGTGTTTCTGTAAACCGTAAGTATGTCGGTATCAAGTATATATCGATATCGACTGCATTCTAGAAGACTCACCTGGCAAGATACTGAGCAGTAGTAAATGCACTGAGTAAAAGATGAAATTCAGATTTCAGCAGCATGAGCTACACCTTACATGACATCGGGCACATTACTTCATTTGAGAAGAGGAAAATGGCTGCCCAGGACACTAAAAAAGGACGCCCAGCAATGAGAAGCCAAGCTCGAAAATGAAACTCCAAACTCACATGGTAGTTGCCACAAGAGATCTTGTTAGGTCTTCCATAGTCACGGGTCTTTTTAGCTTCGGAAAACTTGCCTTTGGCCTCCAAGACCTGGGCAAGATTTTCACGAGACACTGCTGCATCGAAGGCGCTCCCTGATGCGTTGCGTATGGCAACTGCTCGACGTAGATTTTCCTCGGCCTCCTCATACTTGCCCTGAAGCGCTTACACTTCACCCAACGCATTGCGCGAAAGAGCAGCTTGTATTGAATTAACCCCGTGAGTTTGTTCTTTGAACTCTAATGCCTCTTTGTGCAAACGCTCTGCACCAGCATGGTCTCCACTGCCGGAGAGCTCGAGCTCTTCGTTGTTGAGGCAAACAGCCTCCAAGAAATCCACAGCAGCTCCGGGAGAAGGATTTGTGTTCAAATGTGTTTCCATGTTATCTGAAGGCTGAGTACTGAGGATTAGTTGACTGAGAGCGTGCCCTGGGCTCCTTTCCCCGTGGACCCACCCACCCCGTGGCGGAGATTTCAAAGTCAGCCGGAGTGTTTCCTTGAGCCGACCAGCTTCATCGAGAAAGACGATGGTCCGAATTATCATTAAAGGAGGTGAGTCTTATAATGTCTTATATGTCTTTCATCTGGCATCTGACCGCAACTAATGTAGGTGGTGAGTGCTGCCGCTGGCGGCGCCAAGACATGTGAAGCGCTTGCTAACAAAGTTGCAGTTTGGAAGAACACTGAGGACGAAGTGCTCAAGGCTGCCATTGCAAAGTATGGCAAGAATCAATGGGCCCGAATCTCTTCCCTTCTGGTTCGCAAGACTCCCAAGCAGTGTAAAGCTCGATGGTATGAATGGCTGGATCCATCCATCAAGAAGACCGAATGGTCAAAGGTATAAAACTCTATATGTTCTAGATATCTGGCGTTCAATAATGTTTTTACAGACCGAGGATGAAAAGCTTCTCCATCTAGCAAAGCTCATGCCTACTCAGTGGCGCACGATTGCCCCCATTGTGGGCCGCACAGCTACTCAGTGTTTGGAGCGTTACCAAAAACTGCTTGATGAAGCCGAAGCCAAAGAAAACGAAGAATTAGGACTTGCGGGTCCCGGAGACGAGGCAGGCCCCAGTGCAGATGATGTGCGCAGGTTAAGGCCTGGAGAAATAGATCCAGACCCGGAGACCAAGCCAGCGAGGCCGGATCCGATCGATATGGATGAAGATGGTGGGTTTTCTGGGTGGCTTCTGAGACCCCGATTTTGATGAGGGTATTTGCAGAGAAGGAAATGCTGTCTGAGGCTCGTGCTCGTCTTGCGAACACCCAAGGGAAGAAGGCGAAGCGAAAAGCTCGGGAGAGACAATTAGAAGAAGCGCGACGATTGGCAGTTTTGCAAAAGAAAAGAGAGTTGAAAGCAGCTGGTATTATGTACGTCTTTGACTTGCATCTTGTTTCATTCCGTGTGCTAATTCTATCCACAGCATGCGACATAAGAGTAAGAAAAAAGGCATGGACGTGCGTAGTATCTATCCACTTTGTTCTAGCGTCCGTCTCATTACCCCCTGTTAGTACAACGCCGATATTCCCTTCGAGAAAAAGGCTGCACCTGGTTTCTATGATACGGCAGAAGAGCAAGCTCGCGCGACCGCTGCGCCAGTCGGTCAAAGTTTGCGTCGTCTGGACAACAAGCGCAAGCCTGAGGACGAAGAAGCAGAACGAAAGAAAAGGCAGCGTAGGAACGCAGAGAACAAAGGAGGTAACGAGCCACACCAGACCAAGTTTGTAGCTGCGCGCGATGCTCAGATCCAGAAGCTCAAGGAGGCGGAGCAGATTGGCAAACGACGTAGATTGATGTTACCCCCTGCCCAAGTTGGTGAGGCAGAGTTGGAAGAGATCGTAAAGATTGGGCAGGCAGGTGAGAATGCCAGAGCGCTGGTGGGAAAGGACGGGGACCAGGCTAGTGGACAATTGTTGGAAGAGTATGGAGAACTCGATAAGGCCAGGATGGCCAGAACACCCAGAACGGCTCCGCAGCGTATGACTCTCTGCTAATCTACTTGCTCTTTCGTCTCACCATCTGCTATAGACGATAATATCATGTCTGAAGCCCGCAATTTGAGGAACATGGTCCAAGCCCAGACACCATTATTCGGCGATGAAAACACACCTTTGCATGAAGATCCCCGCGGCGGAACAGGATTCGAAGGTGCTACTCCTCGTCATCAGGTCGCCTTCACACCTAATCCACTAGCAACCCCACTTCGAGGACTTGGAGGAGTGGATCCTTCGGCCACTCCGATCAGTGCATCCGTGAACGGTACCCCCTTACGCACCCCAATCCGCGATAACCTGCGAATAAATCCTGATGATGGGTTCCCTACTATTGGCGATACCCCCCGCGAGCAACGCATGCGGAACCTGGACGCCAAGCGTGCGCTGAAGGCCGGGTTCCAAAGTCTTCCAAAGCCAGCAAATGATTACGAGGTCCTTGTACCTGAGGATGAAGATGAGGATGAAGATGAGGATGAAGATGTTGGAAATAATGCCATGACCGAGGAGGATGCGGCGGAGCGTGACGCGAGAAACAAGCGAAGGAAGGAAGAAGAGGAGAGGAGGGCTTTGGCGCGTCGCAGTGCTGTTGTACGATTTGGATTGCCAAGACTCGCAAATATCGATGTTGACCGGCTCTTAAGTGACTTCACTGCCATTCTGGAGCCACATGACGAATTGGCATCTGTGAGGCGACTCATCGATATCGAGCTCGTCCAGCTCATGCAACATGACTCGATTGCACATCCCATTCCTGGAACTTCGCGGCCTGGTGCAACACAGTCTTACTACGAACACCCGGACGACTCCGACGTAGCGACTGCCGAAGCTGAGATTAATAAGGAGCTGGCTAGTTTATTCGGATATCCACAGGCGAATGAGGAGGCCGTCAAGAAGGGCGTGATCGCTCTGGCTCAAATTGAGGAGGTTGACCAATCCATATCCTGGGCGAGCGAGCGGGAGCGGCTGGTGTATGATGCCAAAACTGGGTCCTGGGTCGATCCAACAACGCTCTCTCTCGGAGGCCGGCTGGCAGGTGCGTCGGCGCTTTTGGAGCAAGACCGGGAAACGATGGCGAAAGAAGCCTCTCGCATCTCAAAAATGGAGAAGAAGCTCAATGTAGTTCTGGGCGGCTTTCAAATGCGTGCCAGTGCACTGACGAAGCGGGTCACTGAGGCGTTTGCAGAGTTACAGCGCACAGAGATTGATCTAGAGAGCTTTACTCGGCTACATATCAATGAAAGTGCATCCGCACCGAGGAGAGTAGGGGCACTGAAGGAGGAAGTGGAGATGTTGGAGAGAAGAGAGCGGACTTTACAAGCAAGGTACCAGGAGTTGCAGGGGTTGCGTGAGGATGCCCAACTCCGGGTTGCCGCTGCGGAAGAGCGTTTGATGGCGGAGGCGGAGGCGATGAATGAAGAGGCTTTGCGGGTGGATGAGATGAAAGAGTAAATGCATGTACGCTATGTAACTAAAATGGATATCAATATTGTACTAAGGCAAAGGCATCATCAAGCTGCATAATGTCTTAAACTGAGGATGAAATAGGTCAATCGTATATTCTGATGCCTCCTTTTCCCCAGTTCTCCATGACTTTCCGACCGTCTCCAGTAGGCTGAGAAAATGCGACCTGACCTTTAGTGGGGTCAAGCTCACAACCATGTATAAACGTCTTGGCGGCGGCCGACAGAAGTAGCTTGGCGATTCCCAGACGACGATGCTTGGATGGAACGAAAAGGCGTGGAATACCTAACGGAGTGGGATGAAGCTGGGGGCTAATTCGCGTTTGTCAACGAAATCATTCAATTGACCCCAGGAAGCAAGCACACCTGCAGTATAACCCCTCGTCCATGGCAATGAGCTTGTTATGATCGGCTGCAGCAGGTGCGGAAACGATGTTCATGGCGGAAGTGATCTGTTGGGCAATGACGCAACCTGCTATATGCTCCCGCCCAGAGGGAGATGGAACTAGAAATAGATAGGCTTTGGAAAACTTCAGCGCCTTGGAAGGGAGTTCTGAAGCTGATAATGCATGGTTGATGGTCTCCAATAGACTCGCGAGCTAGGCAAGAGTGGTGAGTAGCGTCTAAAGAGAAAGTCAAATAGATACCTTGGCGCCAATCTTTCCACCCACATGCGCAGGCACAGAGATGATTCGACCATGAATAGGATCCGCATGCCATTTAACCCTCACATAGTCTTCGATGACGCGTACTCCAGCCTTGTGAGCCTCCTTTTCTTCCTCCTTACCCCACTCAAGCCCACGCTGTACGCGCGCACAGTGACGCTTATGGAGTGCTTCGTCATCGACAGCCCCTCGGATATATGACAAGGAACAGGAAGGACACGTGCGGAATGTCGAATCAACAATGAAATGCAATTGCGTGAGCGGCTTTGCGGTGGGTTTCTTTGCAGCATTGGACTTTCGATACGTGGACAAGGACTTTTTGCTTTTGGGTTTGTATTTGAGTGATGGAACCGAACCAGAGGTGTTGAGGCGTTTGGAGGGGGGAGTATTTATCGACACACAGTCAAGTAACACGCGTTTACGTTTGCCACTCGCGTCCACTGGAGGGCTGCTAGGAGACAAGGTCTGAGGAGAGGGTGGATGTTGGCGAGGGCGTGAAGCGTATGTGCGCTGGACGGTCGAATGCGAGTACATGGTGGTTCGTGTCAAAGCTGCAATATTCGACGCGTCTGACGCGTCTTTTTGTTTGTAGTTATTCGTATTGTCACGTGATGTCACATCACGGTTCGTGATCGGTGATCACTTTTAATTTACTGCAACTTGCTGACACAAAAGGCATTCCAGATCATATGTAGTGAGGCTTACTGGTATAACATCCATGCCTAATGATTCACAAAGGGTGTCGACATGTTTGTAGTCTGTTGGGTTGAGGCCAATAGAAATGACTTCGAGGCTGTGACCACAATGAAACTCAACAAGTGGCGATATGAACAGCAACAACACGACGGACAGTATTTCGTTGGCTTGGGGCTTGGGGGCAGGATGTTCCTCGATCTTGACCGTTTTATCCTTCTGCAACGACGACGAGCATTGTAGTAAGTTCACAGAAGGATCTTTGAGGCGGGTTGATAAATAGTCATTGTAGTTGCTTAAATGCCGGGGGAGCCGGAAGAACGAGTACGCGTGCGTACCTCAATGAGTCGGGGTTTGTTTCAGTTGGGAACCGAGGATTGGTCGCGTCAGATGCACTAGCAACAGACCGAGTACTATTATCCGGATGGGAGGGACAGATTTCCCTGAAATGGCTCATATGTCACTCATGTGTTTTATTAAGACCGCTCTACACAAGTACCGACTGCTGCTTCACAGAGAAATATCCAGTCAGATATTCATAGTGATCATGCCCGGGAGGCGGGGCAAGGAAGCCAATGGCGCAGGGAAGACCACATTGCAAAAGCGTTTAGGACCAAATGCGCGTCTACTAATCTTCACAGTGTCAGCAAAAGAGAGCAAGAAAACATTTGTGTTTGGTAATTACACGTTTGTATCCATATTGGTACCCAATTATTCCTGCTTTTCTTTTTTTCTCTTTTTTTTTCGCTTCTGCCGTGCTCGCTCCTGCATTCGTGCTCTTCGTATATCTCCCTTGGACAGTCCTGGATTTAATGTTTGATCTAACTGGAAAATTTGGAGGATATCATCCAGTAATGAGACGGAAAAAGAGACAATGCCTGATACCTTCTCTATCAACATTTTACGCGCAATCTGCCTGTTCTGAGCAAGTGATCGCGTGTGCTGACAGGACACTCGCAGCCCACTGGGTCGGTGCAAAAGTTGGACCTGAAAGTATATCTGTATATGGAGGGGATAATCGCCATATATATACATACACAATTCTCCGTCTTGTTAACCGACTGGCCGCCTGGACCGCTGCCACGAACAAATGACTCTTCTAAATCGCGCTCATCAAATTGTGGCAGGGTACGCCCTTGGCGTAATCTTTTCAGTTCCGAAAAATTGACTTTCTGTGGATGTGGTGCCTGTGCTTCGGTTGTCATGGATGACCTAACTTGCTGTATATATAAGTTGAGAGAGAGAACATTCATGCAGAACCATACCTATCCTAGGGGACCGCTTTGCCATTGATTTGGCATCGTTTTGAGACGGACTTTTTATAGTGTTATTATCTCCGAGTTCAGAATGGCGATGGATCTTTAATTCTGGGCCGGGTGGTAAACATGGTTGTTGCAATATGACACAGTAGAAACCCACCCCAGACATCTCTATCTGCTACTTTTTGGGCCTGAACAATGTTTGTGCGAAGAACGATTGCCACGTCATGGGCCAGTCTAACATTCTCCTCATACTGTTTCTCGTCTGTCAGTGATTGTCCCTCTCGATAAGCTTTCCGTGTTTTATCCAAAAAGGCTATTGTGAGTTCAGAAAGCGAGATTTAGCAACATGAGATAGACTGCATAATAAAGCATACCGTTCAGTACACGATTATCGCCTATACAAGACATGAAAGGCCCTACGTAAACGCCTCACAAGGAGAACTTACCGGAAAATGTGAGGGACGCTGCGCGAAATAATGAGCGATATGCTGCACGTGCAGAAGCCTGCAAAGAGGGTGAAATTGACATGGCAGACTTCTGCAGTGGAATCTTGGATGTGACAAATATCACGTCACAATGAGCAACCCCAAAAACTTCTCTTGTCCACCTATATACTTGGAAACTGATCTGAAGCTAATGCTACCGTAATTCTGATTCCACCATCTGCAACCGTTGCTTCTTGTTGATTTCGGTGCTGAGACTGCTGGCCATGCGTGACGATTGTCCTGCAATGACTGTCCTAGACTCAGATGATATCAGTGATCGCGTTTGGGGGCACGCTGCCACCAGCGCCAAGTCCGCTGGTTTATCTCTGAGTCAGTGCAGATAATTGCTTCAGGCATCACTGTCCTGTCGAAACTGGAACCATGATTATCTGGAGGTTCATTCATATAGTATCTCTTCTGGTGAATGATCACCATTGGAGATCCGTGTCGCCTGCTTCCGGATCATCTTCCGCCATTCTGAAACCTGCTCCAAAAGCCACTCCCGCTTCTGCCACTAAAACCACCAATACCGCTTCCACCTCTCAGAATACCACTCCGAGAGCTCCCACTATGGATTACAAGTCCAATCTTGCTGCTGACGGAAAACTCAAATCCGATGAATGCCAGTGCCAGATTGATGGAAATTTGTGCATATCTCCATATCCATATCACTGCGACGTGGGTGAGAATGTGCCCGATGCCTGATATATGATACGTCATCAATTCTGTGGTGTTCTGTTCTCCTGTACAATTCTGGAGATGAGTGGCTGCGGTGCAAGCGTATCAAGGTATGTCCATCCTATGTTTCCTCGCCCTTGTCGAAAGAGCTAACGGAGCATATCGTCCACTTCCATTGCAACGTGGTCCCCCCATGTCCTTCACCACCGTGTTTATCCCCCTGCTATACCGAATTTATCTATTTACTCCTGACATTCTGGGAACTATTCTGGCTCATGGGATCCTGAGACCTGACACAGGAGTGCGAGAGCACTACGGCACGGCTCCATAGGAATGGGATTTGGTCCATTTATACGTCCAGAGGGCAGTCGGTATCAGTGAGTATGTCGTAATTGATCTGTCTCCCTTGCGCCGTCGTACTCTGTGGCGACGCTATCTACTTATTGCACGAGAACATCTTCAAAATAGGTTGTACGCGAATTACTGGCATTACCAGGATGTCAGGCTCAAGAATTATCTAAGCTTGAACGTGCAAATCCGGACGTGACATTTTTGATTTGCCAAGTGCGTAAGGCTCTTCAGCCGCCTCTCTCGCCAGATCATTAATCCATTCTCCCTTCGGCTTCAGCTTCTCATCCCTGACCAATAACGCGGCGAGAAAGAGCCATGAGAGTGCAATGCCCATGGTCCCCACTTCATCTGTTTTTTTTTTGCACACTTACTAAACCATGCATATATAGAAGTGTTTTGCAACTGGGATGATAGGCATGTTGGAGATCTATTTTGGAATAGATCTTAGCTTTGCATGGACTCTCAAGTAGGTCCATGGTATGGGGTATTGGGTACTGGTCTTTCTTGGTGATTTTGTTGAGTCCATGGAAATCAACACAAAATTGGATGATCTGTCTTTCTTGCAGACAAATAGGACTGGAGCTCTGTGGGGGATAGAGATGGGTGGATGAAGCCTGTAGCCAAGTTCTTGTCTATTAATGTTCAGAGAGCCAGTAGCTCTTTTTGGGATAGGGCCAAGCAGAGGGGTGGAGTTGTCATCCATCTCAATCTTAAGATTGTACAGTTGGTGTTCTGCTATAGAGTCAGCTTTAGACTTGCTGAACATGTCAGTGAACTCATGGTACTCCTTAAGAACCATAGATAGGTCTGGCTGTTACACACTAGGTCCGATTGGGGGTTGGAGATTGGGTTGGAGGTTTTGTTGGAGCTGGAGTACGTCATGGGGGTCAGAACAGACTTGGCTTCAGCTTATGTGCTGCACCCTCACTAATACCAGTGTCTGAGATTTCAGAGATGGAGTACAACTTAGAGAGTTAGGATCAGACTTAGGAACTAGGCATGATTCAATATTCGAACTGGGGAATGAAGTCCCCAGTCAGGCAACTTGAATACATATTTGAAATCTAATAATAATTACTCCAGTGATGGGTCTCCAAGGCCAATGGCCTTACATGAGTATGTCCGAGTCTGATGGGGATGGATGTCCGGGTTCCTATGGTGATGCTGATGCATCAATCGGAACTGGAGACAGATGGGCAGAATTGGCGGTGACAATCAGACAGGTAGATGGAGATGGCGGTTTTCAAATGGAGTATAGATTTCATATGCACGGGGATCTGAGGGGATCGGATGGGGATCTGGACGTTAATGAATATAGTCATAACACATGCTTGAGAGCATGCCCAAAATCATCCCATCATTTGCAATAAGTTGTATGCTGGGCTTCCTCCAGCATCTTCAATGCTGGGTCTGTTAAGATATGGCTGGTGTCACCAGCCATATATTCCTTTCAAAGCTGATCAATCTCAGCTTCAATTTCTGATAGGGCAAACTCTAAATCACCACAATTCCGTGAATGAACAGCTGAGAAGAATATCAAACCCTGCTGCAGCACAACTCCAGAAACAATTTAACGTTTGTACTTTGGTTACAATCCTTTGTATTGGTCAATGCAGACTATACGCAGAAAGGTAATACATTTCTTAGCAGCAAGAAATGAATAAGACTTCCAGAGTCTAGAGTTCATGGACGCTTAGGGGTCCAGATATTCCAAAAAGAGGGGAATGCACTTAGAGGCTAAAGGAAGTAGGTGGATGAATCCAACCGTCCAGCCAGTGGCACTCAGAAGCGGGTAACAGCAATGTGTGAAGTAGTCTAGCAACTGCTTCACACGAGTTCAAGCTTCTAATGCTCTGCAAAGGCAGTACACACTAGTAACTTAAACAAGAGCACTAATGGCAGGACTATCGACAGACAATCTCACCCTGTAGATTCGTAGTCACGCGAGGTAGATACTACACTCACACCCAAAGCAGGAATATCACTACTTCGAGTGCAATCAAGTACAGTTACACAACTGTAAAAGATCCGTGAACTGGTAATCAACAGTTACAGAGATAGAGGATGACACTGTATGTCACTCTAGTCACACTGGTGTGCAGAAGATGGGTAGAATATGATGGATATATCTATTTCAGAGGCAGAATGGCCTCCTTATATATTGTATTTACAGGGGCTGACTAATGCTTCTGGAATAGTCTACCTATTAATAGATGGAAGCTACTGGAAGGTTGTGGAATGTGGAAGAAAGGGGTAGAATATTCCAAGCCAATCACAGGTTCTGATCACTGCACTAATACTGATCAGGAGCTGAATAATGGTTCTGGAAAGTTCTATCTAATAATAGAAGGAAACAGCTAGAATGTTATGGAAAGGGGTAGAATATTCCAAGGCAATCACCTGATTTGATCACCCATCAGCTGATTTGATCCCTGAACTAGACACTGATCAGGCAAAAAGAAGGGTGTCCACCCTGTTTTCTGCACTGGTTTGGACAGCCATGGATAGCCACATCTCATGTGATGATCTGCATGGAAAATAGTGCCCTGAGAGGCTGTGGTTGTCAAGTTACAGAATATTTATTGATCAGAGACATCTGAGCTTGAATTCAGGCCAAATGTCTGGTCCAAAGGTGGATAGCTGGCTGTGCAAAGGTTTGTGGGTGCCTATGGGTCCACAACTGTAGCACAGCAGAAATAAATGATTCTGGGCTGAGTTCTGCATGGAATATTCCTGAAAAAATATGGAAAAATAGAGAATATTTGAATAAGTCCATTCCAGGTACAAGCACCAAATATATGCTGATATTTAGGAATGGAAAAGCAAAGAATAGCACATTGGTGCTGCATAAATGGAATTTGATAGGGAAAAGGTGGTTCCCATACAACAACCCTTCCGATCCGAAATGGTCACTTGACACTGAAGGGCACCTCCGACACAACAGCTAGATATATGTCCCTGACACCAACGGCCTCCGACTCTGAATTTTGCAGTATTATCATGATCACCCGATCTCTGGCCACTTCGGGCAAAATTGCACACAAGGATTAATCCGACGAGACTATGTATGGCCAAAAATGCGGGAATACATTCTAATAATACGTCACACTGGTCTCTGGACACAGAGGACTATCAAAAATATGCCGAGCTCCACAGGCATGTTAAGCCACCTCCACATGTCAAAATACTTCCAAAACTCTTTCAACGTCCAAGATCCCCACCATGTCTCTCTTATGCCATTGGCGATCCTATATTCTTTCACAATTCTGTTGAACCATATACATTCCTCGACATTTCACCTCTATATCGTAACACGGATAGAAGAGTTGAACATGAGGTAGAATTTCAGTTGCCATCGCCAACCTATCCTCCCACTTCAATACGACTCAGGTTACATTGTGTCAAGCAAAGGGACCAAATACCCTTGGAACGGGATACCATATGGAGACAGATCACTAAGACAATAAGGAGTATTTGTTGTAGATGCTGACTGAAGTCCTCATGTGACTCAGGGTCAATTTACCTTCGGAGCTGTAGGGAAGATGGTATTGGTGGACGTTTCTATTGTTCTTTTATATGACTCACCCCTGTTTCATCTTTTAATTCATTCATACACGACTTACTCATCCTTGTTCTATTTTTGGTTCTTTTATTACTCATCACCCCCTATTCTTACAAAGATTACCCCTATCTGTCGTTTCAATTCTCCATGATTTCCCCATTAGTAGTTCAACTTCACACGCTTCGTCAGCTGGCTTGATCAGCATTTCTTGCATCATATTGCATCATTTGCTCCTCATATTGTGTCGTTGTGCCCTGGGGATTTGTATATAAAAGGGCGCTAGTTTTCACCTTTAGAATCAATCAACAATTTTCAGCCAATGCTCTAAAGTCAAAGTTCATGCTCTAAGTCTATGCTCTATGCTCTACATCACAATCCATCATCTCTACACTGAGGTAAAACACCTTGGTTCAACAATCAGATTTCCCTCCACCACCGAGAGGTTGCTTCTCTTGAAACCAGCTTTCGCGTACCTCCCAACCGGGCTCCACATTGTCATCCAGTCACAGAGCATGATCAGCCATCGGGACCAAGCTTTAGCTCCCATCCCCATCCAACCACAGAGCACTATCCCACTTCCCTGTTACTTACCCCTCACCCTGATTGATCTTTGGAGTGTTGAACAACTGCGTTACACACCGTCTGTTTGCTAGGACCGTTGCACGCAGGCTTATAGGATCTATTCCTTAAGCGAACCGACAACGCTTAAGCAACTTTTGATCCCGGAGCAACCATGGAACTCCATCTCCATGGATTTCATAGAGAAGCTCCCCCCATCGCTCGGATATGACACCATACTCGTGGTTGTCGACAGGTTCACCAAACAGTCCCTATTCATTCCGACGCATGACACCATCACCTCCACCTCACTAGCTAAATTGTTCATTCTCCACGTATTCTCTAAACATGGAGTCCCATCGCATGTCACGTCCGATCGGGGCTCGGAGTTCGTATCCTCCTTCTTCCGCACATTAGGAAAGGCTCTCGACATGAAGCTTCATTTCACCTCCGGATACCACCCTGAAGGAGATGGACAAACGGAACGATGAATCAGTCCCTGGAACAATATCTCCAAATCTATTGTAACTATCAACAAGACAACTGGGCTGATCTACTTCCAATCGCAGAGTTTGCCTACAACAACGCTCCAAACGCGACTACTGGCATCTCTCCGTTCTTTGCTAATAAAGGCTACCATCTGAACATCTCCGTCCACCCCAAAAAAGAACTTGCCTCCACCAAAGCACACCAATTCATAACCAACCTCGATCAACTACACCAACATCTCCGAGAGACCATCTCCGATGCTCAGAAACAATATCAAGTCTCCACAGACCGACGCCGCATTCCGGCTCTGGACCTGCAAATCGGAGACAAAGTATTCATTAAGGCCAAACACTTCCAGACCACCCGTCCATTGAAGAAACTCTCTGAGAAATACTTATGTCCTTATGAGGTCATTGCTCGCGCAGGCAGCAGGTCTTTCACCCTCCGCCTCCTGGACCACTTCCGAGCAGTTCATCTGGTCTTCCATATATCAATGCTCGAACCTGCCACTACAAACGAGATCTCTGGTCGCACGCAACCTCCCCCTCCCCCGATCATCATCAAAGGAGACAATGAATATGAGATCTCTGAGATCCTGGACTCGAAGATCGACTGTCGATACAAGTGCAAGCTCCAGTACTTAGTCAAATGGACTGGATATGAAGGCACTGATGAAGAATCCTCATGGATCTCCATGTCCAAACTCGATCACACATCTGAATCCGTCTCCGATTTTCACTCTGCTTATCCAGACAAACCTGGCCCCCTTACGAATCTTTAAGTTCAATTACTAATGCTAATGTTATTATTTTGCATCGTCATTTTATTACAAGTCAAGGGAAATTGCATGCCTGCCCAAAAGCTCCGAAGGAATCACTCCGCCTCATTTTCCTCTGTTCCAAAATTTATAATCATTTTCATTCTTATTTTATACATTGCGTTTCCTTTTTCCCTTTCCCTTATCTACCTCAGGCTCCATCTCCGACTCCTCATCACTCTCTACATCCGACACCCAATCCTTCTCATCTCCCATGTCCGAATCCTCGTCCAACAGGGCCATGAATTTCTGCAACCGACGTAACTCAGCTGTCCGACGACCCTCCAGAACCTCCTTCTGTTTCATCATCCTCACCAAGTCTACTAACAACCCCTCCGTCCGCCAAAGGTGCTCCGACTGCAGGTTAACCAGCCAGATAAGCTGGCCCACAGTGCTATTGGGCACCAAAACACACCCCATACCTGCACCGGTTGTCGCCCCTTCCGATCCGATGCCGCTACCCCTGGCTGCCACAGCACCCGTCTCTGTCCACCTCTTTTTGGTCAGACAACCCTCCGATTCCTTCTCTGCCCCTCCTTGTACCACTAGTTGGGGCTTGAACTTCCCATCGATCCTACACCCTCCTTTCCGACCCCGACAACGATCGCAGGACCGAAGTCAGCGAGTTGGGCCAGTAGGCCACACGCACTCCACACCCGCATCATGACATAAGTTGCAAGTTACGCCGGGTCCGCCAAATGGCTCCGTTGGAGCCAGAGCCTTGGGTGGCCTGCCCCTTCTTGCTGCAGCCTCCAAGCGTTCCCTCTCCTCCTCCTTGTCCTGCTGTTCTGCCGCCACCTTCTCCATCTCGCACTTGCGAAGCTGGATTGCCGACCTTGCGACACACAGCTCAGCACCAACATGCAACTCTCCGCCTTGCACCATATGACCCTCCGGTCTGCCTCTCGCTTCTCCGTATCAGCACTCGGGTAGGCCTTCAATGAAAAGACCACGACATTGAGATTCTTCTTGGTGGTCGCAGCATAGAGCTCCGCTCTTTTGCGAGCCTCGACCGCAGCTACCCAAGCCATCTCCTCATAGGAATTCGAAGTGGGATCCGGCTCCATGTCTGTCCCAACATCCATGCCTGCCTCGGGCTCCGCATTTGCACCAAGATCCACATTGGCATCGGGATCCGCCTCCACCTCCACCCTCTCCATCTCCGCCACATCATCTTCCTCAGCTGCCCCCAACTCAAATAGGGGCCATGCCCGCGGATGTAACGGTGAGTCCTCCGCAGTGATAGTCCTCAAACAAGTCGTCTCTGTCTGTGTAACGGAGATGATGGCCACTTCCGGAGTCCCTGGCCGTATTGGCACACTCGGACTTCCTGGGTGGCTGGTTCCCCCTGCCCCGGTCACCTCCTCCTCTACCTCCATGGCAGCCTCTAACTCGTGTGCCTGCTCCTCCACTTCTTTCAGTCTCGCAGCCTCCATCGCTGCCGCAAGTTCCATTGGATGCTCATCCTGAGCATCCATCATCTCCCTTCTGAGAGATGACATTTTGATGGAGGGGGGGGGTTGTGGTGGTTCAAAGAAACACCACTAGTCTTTTATGGCTGAGCTCAAAAATTCTTTATTGAGAATTTTTTTCAGTGACTATGTCACATGGGTGTAACATGATTAATTATTGCTTACCCCTTTCATACTACTACTATGAGTAGCATGACAGTTTTTTTTTCTACCATCAAGCTGCCTGTTGTTATGGTAGCTCTGTTCTTATCTAGGAACTACCATTTTATCAAGGTAGTTCCTCCTCCCCTCATTGAGCTACCGTCATTGATGGTAGCTCTTTGTTGCATCCTGCTAGGAGCTACCTTTATTCTTGATAGTTCCACTTCTTCCCCTTGAGCCCCATTAGATCTTTGGGGCTCCATCTCTCTGTAAACTACCGTCTATGAGGTAGTTCTCACACTTGAGTCACCCCTCAAAGTTCTAAATAATTGTCTAGAGCTTCTAGGTCCTTACATGACATGTAAGGTTCCCAGGTGACGTCTCCCAATGTCCATAGAACTTGAAATTCAAGTTCTTTATCACTTATCCATCGATGAGTAATGATTTCATTGACAAGCCACTCCTGCTCATCATCATTCCCAAAGTCATAAAATGACTTCGCTTCCCATTTCAGGAATCTCACCTCATCATTCAGCATATACGGTTGAATGAGACTGATATGAAATGTAGGCACAATGCACCTACTAGTCAGTTCTGGTGGCAGTTCCAGTGTCACCATTGAAGCTTTATTATGGGCTTTAATTATTTTATAGGGCCTGATATACCTGGGCACTAGTTTGCTGGTTCTACCCTTAGGTAGAGTCAAGTTTTTCATTGAGAGGTAGACTTTGTCACCTCTCTGGAAGGTTGGACCATCCTGACATTTCTTATTGGCATGAAATGTCTGAACAACATGACTTTCTATAATCATGTCGTGCGCTGCTAGCAGGGGTTCATTTGAGCCTGCTGTGCAAATCATTTGACACCCTTGAACTTGGTGTCATTGTTAATGGGCATGTCTATTCTAGGCATATACCCATGGTTAAGCTCAAACAGAGTAACCCCTGTTGAGCTTATGTTGGAGTTTAACACGAACTCCACCATTGGACACTTGTGTGCCCAATCTTTCTGATCACTTTGTACAACAGTACAAAGTATTTGGCCAATGGAACAATTTGCTTGTTCCATCACTCCATCCATTGTCAGTTCACTTATGGAATAAATCTTATAAGCCTGCACACAACAGTCCTAGCAAACAGACGGTGTGTAACACAGTTGTTCAGCACACCAAAGAACAGTCAGGCCAAGGGGTAGCACTGAGTACTGGGTAAGTGTAATAGTGCTCTGTGTCTGGTGAGGGTGAATGAAGAGGGTGCTGTCAAGCCGATTTATAGTGCTCTGTGACTGGAGGATGATGGGGAGTGAAAAGGATGGTCAAAATGGTAGATCACGCTGTCGGTTTGCTTATGGAATAGATCCTATAAGCCTGCACGCTGATGAGCCAGGACACATCGAGGATGTATATTGAACCACTCTGACAGTCCAACTCCCCCAGCATCTTTTCATATCAAACTTTTAAATAGCTCCACAACTCCCTCTCCACCTCAGTCTCTAATTCTAGCCATCAAGCGTCACTTGTGTTTCATCGCCATTGATCATTATCAGCCTTCTATTCACACTGATCCTTTCATCATCATTCACATGGCTTCCAATTCTATTCCTCTCTCCAACATCTCTTCTAATAATATGTCACACTGGTCTCTGGACACAGAGGACTATCAAAAATACACTGAGCTCCACGGGCATGTTAAGCCACCTCCACATGTCAAAATACTTCCAAAACTCTTTCAACGTCCAAGATCCCCACCATGTCTCTCTTATGCCATTGGCGATCCTATATTCTTTCATGATTCTGTTGAACCATATACACCCCTCAGCATTTCACCTCTATATCGTAACACGGATAGAAGAGTTGAACATGAGGTAGAATTTCAGTTGCCATCGCCAACCTATCCTCCCACTTCAATACGACTCAGGTTACATTGTGTCAAGCAAAGGGACCAAATACCCTTGGAGCGGGATACCATATGGAGACAGATCACTAAGACAATAAGGACTGAAGTCCTCATGTGACTCAGGGTCGATTTACCTTTGGAAATCATGGAGAAATGAAACAACGGATAGGGGTAATCTTTGTAAGAATAGGAGGTGATGAGTAATAAAAGAACCAAAAATAGAACAAGGATGAGTAAGTCGTGTATGAATGAATTAAAAGATGAAACAGGGGTGAGTCATATAAAAGAACAATAGAAACACACCAATACCATCTTCCCTACAGCTCCCCATTAGTAGTTCAACTTCACATGCTTCATCAGCTGGCTTGATCAGCATTTCTTGCATCATATTGCATCATTTGCTCCTCATATTGTGTCGTTGTGCCTTGGGGATTTGTATATAAAAGGGCGCTAGTTTTCATCTTTGGAATCAATCAACAAGTTTTCAGCCAATGCTCTAAAGTCAAAGTCCATGCTCTAAGTCTATGCTCTATGCTCTATATCACAATCCATCATCTCTACACTGAGGTAAAGCACCTTGGTTCAACAATCAGCTTTCCCTCCACCACCAAGAGGTTGCATCTCTTGAAACCAGCTTTTGTGTACCTCCCAACCGGGCTCCGCATTGTCATCCAGTCACAGAGCATGATCAGCCATCTGGACTGTCCTTTTTGCTCCCATCCTCATCCAACCACAGAGCACTATTTCACTTTCCTGTTACTCAGTGCTACCTCTACCCCTCAACCTGATTGATCTTTGGAGTGCTGAACAACTGTGTTACACACCATCTGTTTGTTAGGACTGTTGCGCACAGGCTTATAGGATCTATTCCATAAACAAACTGACAGCACAACGGTCCTAGCAAACAGATGGTGTGTAACACAGTTGTTCAACATGCCAAAGAACAATTAGGTTGAGGGGTAGGGGTAGCACTGAGTAACAGGAAAGTGAAATAGTGCTCTGTGGTTGGATGAGGATGGGAGCAAAAAGGACAGTCCAGATGGCTGATCATGCTCTGTGACTGGATGACAATGCGGAGCCCGGTTGGGAGGTACACAAAAGCTGGTTTCAAGAGATGCAACCTCTTGGTGGTGGAGGGAAAGCTGATTGTTGAACCAAGGTGCTTTACCTCAGTGTAGAGATGATGGATTGTGATATAGAGCATAGAGCATAGACTTAGAGCATGGACTTTGACTTTAGAGCATTGGCTGAAAACTTGTTGATTGATTCCAAAGATGAAAACTAGCGCCCTTTTATATACAAATCCCCAAGGCACAACGACACAATATGAGGAGCAAATGATGCAATATGATGCAAGAAATGCTGATCAAGCCAGCTGATGAAGCATGTGAAGTTGAACTACTAATGGGGAGCTGTAGGGAAGATGGTATTGGTGTGTTTCTATTGTTCTTTTATATGACTCACCCCTGTTTCATCTTTTAATTCATTCATACACGACTTACTCATCCTTGTTCTATTTTTGGTTCTTTTATTACTCATCACCTCCTATTCTTACAAAGATTACCCCTATCCGTTGTTTCATTTCTCCATGATTTCCAAAGGTAAATCGACCCTGAGTCACATGAGGACTTCAGTCCTTATTGTCTTAGTGATCTGTCTCCATATGGTATCCCGTTCCAAGGGTATTTGGTCCCTTTGCTTGACACAATGTAACCTGAGTCGTATTGAAGTGGGAGGATAGGTTGGCGATGGCAACTGAAATTCTACCTCATGTTCAACTCTTCTATCCGTGTTACGATATAGAGGTGAAATGCTGAGGGGTGTATATGGTTCAACAGAATCATGAAAGAATATAGGATCGCCAATGGCATAAGAGAGACATGGTGGGGATCTTGGACGTTGAAAGAGTTTTGGAAGTATTTTGACATGTGGAGGTGGCTTAACATGCCCGTGGAGCTCAGTGTATTTTTGATAGTCCTCTGTGTCCAGAGACCAGTGTGACATATTATTAGAAGAGATGTTGGAGAGAGGAATAGAATTGGAAGCCATGTGAATGATGATGAAAGGATCAGTGTGAATAGAAGGCTGATAATGATCAATGGCGATGAAACACAAGTGACGCTTGATGGCTAGAATTAGAGACTGAGGTGGAAAGGGAGTTGCAGCGCTAATCAAAAGCTTGATATGAAAAGATGCTGGTGGAGTTGGACTGTCAAAGTGGTTCAATATACATCCTCAATGTGTCCTGGCTTGTCACCATTTGTGGATGGAACGCTGTGGACATGAGGAGTTTCACTCCCATTATCTGCTGTAGTTCACACCAAAAGATAGACATGAATTTTGTATCTTGATCAGACATGATTGAGTCTGGTACACTGTGAAGGCATACAACTTCTTTAAGGAATAGCCATGCTACTCCTTTCACTGTTACACCTGTGTTGATAGGTATTATATGTACCTGCAATGTGAAGTGATCTATGACTACCAGTAGGTAGTCATAGTCATTCGATTTTGGTATGGACCCATAAAGTCCATACCTATCGACTGCCAGGGCTGCTCCAGTACTGGCAAGCTATGAAGAAGCCCTGTGGGTTTCTTCATACTGTCTTTATTCATTTGGCACTTTGCGCACAAAGTGCAGAATGATTCAACATTGGTGGTCATGCCTGGCCACCAGTATGACCATCAAATATAATTTGCAGTTTTTAATTAACCAAAATGGCCAACTACTTGGTGTGCATGGTTGATTATTATCTCAACCAGCCTCCTCCCCTTCAGGAACGCTGAGTGGGGTATACAGACAACATTGCATTTGTATATATTTTTGGTCCATATTAGACCATCATGCACACCAAATCATGCGTGTTCTTTAACTGCTTCCAGCACCTTAGAAAGGACAGTATCCTTTCTATATGTGCCTCATATAATCTGCATGAGGTTGATCCCATGCTCAACATGGGATCGCAATGGTGTTCCATCATCATCTGATGACATAACTCCAATGTCCTCTATTTCTTTAGAGGAATTAGAATCATCATTCAATGATTCTGTTTGAACATTGAGTGCTTCAGCTTCTAGCGCTCTGTTTTCTTTTTTCTTGAGCAGTCACCCAAAGGTGACTGCTGCTCAATGAACCATTCTGTGGGGAGCAGTTCTCCTTCAGGATCAAGATGTACATCTGCATTTACATAGATGTAGTTGAGATGACTCTGTTGGGGTGTCATCAGCATAGTAGCATGATAGACAATCCACTACTTTGTTCTCTACCCCGTCTATATGCAGGGTAGTAAAGTTGAAACAGGATAAGAATTCCCACCACCTAATCTGTCTAGGAGACAGGTTCTTTTGGGTCTTGAAGTATTCAAGACCCTTGTGGTTGGTTACTAGGACAAACTTTTGTCCTAGTAGCTTATCTTCCCATCTCATTAGGGCTTTGAGCACAGCTATAGTCTCATGCTCGTGGGTTTTATAGTGCTGTTGTGTGTACTAAATTTCTTGGATAGGAATCTGGCAGGCTGACAGGTCTGCCAATCTTTTCCTTGTTCATAGATGGCTCCAACTCCAGTTTTGGAGCCATCAGTAATAACCCAAATAGTATCAGGGTTATTGACATTGATGGGCTTCAATATTGGGGCCCTACACACTAGGAGCTTGATGCTTTCAAAGCATTTCTCCAGCAGCAGCATCCATAAGAATGGACGATTATTACAAGCACAACCCAATAAAGGGGTTGTATATGCAGTTATGTCTGGCATATAGTGTGCCAGATACTGCACTAGTCCAAGAAAACATTGGACTTTGTGGTACAACCTAGGTCATCTCCACTCTCATATTTGCTGCATTTTATCAGTGTCTGCATGCGCGCCTTGGTCATCTATTAGGTGACCAAGGCAATCCATACTCATTGAGTATAGATCTCAGGAACATATGTGCTTTCCTGAGCTCAGTGAATACCATCTCTAGGTGATGTTCATGCTCTTGGATAGTACAAGAGTACACAAATATGTCATCCAGATATACATGGATGAATCTTCTGATATATTCTTGGAAGATGGCGGTCATTAGCCACTGAAATGTCAAGGGGGCATTGCAGTCCCCTTGCTGTATGACTTGACTGATGAATGTCCCCAAGACGGTCGCAAATGCCGTCTTGGGTATATCTGTCAGTCTGACACGTATCTGTTCATATTGTTATGACTATATTCATTAACGCCCAGATCCCCATCCGATCCACTCAGATCCCCATGCATATGAAATCTATACTCCATTTGGAAACCGCCACATCTCCATCTACCTGTCTGATTGTCACCACCGATTCTGCCCATCCGTCTCCAGTTCTGATTGATGCATCAGCATCACCATAGGAGCCTGGACATCCATCCCCATCGGACTCAGACATACTCATGTAAGGCCATTGGCCTTGGAGACCCATCACCGGAGTAATTATTATTAGATTTCAAATATGTATTCAAGTTGCCTGACTGGGGACTTCATTCCCCAGTTCGAATATTGAATCATGCCTAGTTCCTAAGTCTGATCCTAACTCTCTAAGTTGTACTCCATCTCTGAAATCTCAGACACTGGTATTAGTGAGGGTGCAGCACATAAGCTGAAGCCAAGTCTGTTCTGACCCCCATGACGTACTCCAGCTCCAACAAAACCTCCAACCCAATCTCCAACCCCCAATCAGACCTAGTGCATAACACATATGCCTCAGACATATTGAGTTTAGATTGATATGTACAGCAGGCAACATCATGTCTAATGTTGTCCTGATTGGGGAAGGGTGTTACATCCTTCACTGTATTATCATTCTGTTCGTGCAAGTCAAACACAGTGCAGAGCTTCCCATTTTTTTTGGGAATGCATAGCATTCATACAGCCTGCTGGGCTGTAGCCAATACCCACCATTTAGCAGTGGTGTATCACAGAACTTTCTCTGAAAGTTCTGCTCAGTAGTGCTCTGGACACTTAGGCAAGTGAAATTCTTCGTACCCTGTCATGGGGTATAAACTCAATATGAAGAAGGAGTATTGGCATGAATAAATGATGCCAAGGGGGTAACTCTAAACATGAGCTACCCACAACACAGTCCTTCCTAAAAAAAAGGACTAGACTCAGTAAAGGACCCCCCAATGGAGGATCCAAATAAGAGCACGACATGAATAGCTTCATCTCATGAAGGATCAACCACTTACATGGCTGATCAGATCCCTCAGTTGAGGGACCAATGGAAAGAAAAGTATGCTGACCTATTCAGCAGCATATGCTTAGAAATTCCCCCATTTAGGGAAGTTAACCATGAGATTAATCTTGTGGATCCTGACAAGTGAATACACTATTGGTATTATGCTCTTCATTGGTGGGGACTTCTTCAGTTCCCATCATGATTTGGCCTGGGCCATTAAAGTCCAGGCATATTCCTAGCTTTCGTAGGAATGGGGTACCAAGTATTACATTGTAATACTCAATATTGGTGACATTGAAATATTCTTCAATGTCCTGACTACCAAACTTTATGGTACTCTGTTGCACACTAGGTCTGATTGGGGGTTGGAGATTGGGTTGGAGGTTGGGTTGGAGGTTGGGTTGGAGGTCAGTCAGGGGTTGGGTTGGAGTCAGAGCACGTCATGGGGGTCGGGACAGACTTGGCTTCAGCTTATGTGCTGCACCCTCACTAATACCAGTGTCCAAGATTTCAGAGATGGAGTACGACTTAGAGAGTTAGGATTGGACTTAGGAACTAGGTGTGATTTGATATTCGAACTGGGGAATGAAGTCCCCAGTCGGGCAACTTAGATACATATTTTGAAATTTAATAATAATTACTCCGGTGATGGGTCTCCGAGGCCAAAGGCCTTATATGAGTATGTCCGAGTCTGATGGGGACGGATGTCTGTTCCTATGGTGATGCTGATGCATCAATCGGAACCGGAGACAGATGGGTGGAATCAGCAGTGACAATTGGACAGGTAGATGGAGATGGCGGTTTCCAAATGGAGTATAGATTTCTGTTTTGGAACCCACAAAATTATGGTGTTAGGGCAAACTCTAAATCACCACAATTCCGTGAATGAACAGCTGAGAAGAATATCAAATCCTACTGCAGCACAACTCCAGAAATGATTTAATGTTTGTACTTTGGTTACAATCTGTTGTAATGGTCAATGCAGACTATACGCAGGAAGGTAATACATTTCTTAGCAGTAGGGAATGAATAAGACTTCCAGAGTCTAGAGTTCACGGACGCTTAGGGGTCCAGATATTCCAAAAAGAGGGGAATGCACTTAGAGGCTAGAGGAAGTAGGTGGATGAATCCAACCATCCAACCAGTGGCACTCTGAAGCGGGTAACAGCAATGTGTGAAGTAGTCTAGCAACTGCTTCACATGAGTTCAAGATCCTAATGCTCTGCAAAGGCAGTACACACTAGTAACTTAAACAAAGAGCACTAATGGCAGGACTATCAACAGACAATCTCACCCTGTAGATTCGTAGTCACATGAGGTAGATACTACACTCATGTCAGGGTTCAAATAAGTCATATTCTATTTTTAGTATTTTCTCTTGACACCCCTATCAGCGCAGCCTGTCAGGGTGCGTCTCCCCCATTTCATTGCCCCTATCACTTCCCCTATCCTTCCTCCCCTATCTTGGTTCTCCTATCTGTCTCCATCATTTAGTATAAAGACTCGCCTTGGTGCAGTGTGATCCCCTCAGCTTGATCTCTGAGGATATCCGCTGTACCAGGTAAGTCCCATGTATTTATCAGAAACAGCTGTATAGACTGAGGATATCCGCTGTACCAGCTGGCATTATTTCTTATCAGCTCTCACTTATTGAGTATCTTGTTGTTGTGGCCTCGTCATCAGCGTCGCCCTCACAGAAGATCAAGCTCATAAGACGACCCCACACCTCATAACACTTTCCCTATTAACTACTTCACTGATACCATGACCGATCAGCTCCCTGAAGCCTATTGGGACACTCTAGGTGAAAGTGGTGGCTTTCTGCGAGCATTGTTCAACACCCAGGCGCAGCAGCTCCAGCAGCTACAACTCCAGAACCAGCACCTCCAGAGCCAGTTCACCAATGTCCAGAACAACCTAGCAGATGCTGCCACTGCTGCCGCCATCGCTGCAGCACAGACCATCTCTCAGACCACCTCATTTCCCACACCTTCTCCTACATCGTCATCTGTTCGCCTAATAAGGGCAGCTGAACCAGTCAAATTCAATGGAGATCATGCAGAGACGGAAGGTTTCATTCGCTCTATCAGGCTTGCCATTGCAGTCCAGCTACATCTTTCCCAGATGAGCGGACCAAGATCCTCTATGCCCTCTCTGTATGGGAACTGGTTTTCCCTTAAAAAGATCTTGTTTAAAGTCCCAAAACTGTACAATTTCGCTTGATGGCCTTAAAATATCAGCATATATCTGCTGCTTTCTCTTGATTCAGGGCCATTCAAATATTCTCTATTTTTTCATATTTTTTTGGGAATTTTCCATGCAGAAATGAGTCTACAAACTTATTGTTCTGCTGGGCGAAGTTTTGGGACCCACATGGACCCACAAACCTTCGCAGATGTCAGCAGCCTCAAAGTCAGCCGGAGTCACCCGGACAACTGACTCATTGTCGATCACATGACTCATTTCAATCTCCGACTCAATCTGGTCACCACTGCCAGTAAATGCTCAATATCTTCGCAACCACTGCACCTCCTGACTCCATTTTCAGTGGAGAGTTCAATAGAAGCCATGCCTACCCATAGCTGTGCTAATCAGCCTGGGAAACGAAGTATTGACTGAGTTATTTGAGTAATGGTGACTCATGCAATGACTCCTGCCATGACTCATACCATGACTCCTGTGATTACTCATACTATGACTCCTGCTCTGAGTCACACTATGACTCCATCCATGACTCATGCCATGAGTCAGAGCAAATCCAAGCAGCTCATTGGCTAGGAAACTTCCACCCCCTTCTCACATATTCCACTAGCTTCCAGTAGTTTCCATCTATTAATAGGTAGAAGTTTCCAGTAGTATTAGTCAGCTCCTGTAAATACAATATAAAAGGAGCCCATTCTGCCTCTGAATAAATAACCATTTCTACCCCATCATTTGCACATCAGTGTGACTAGAGTGACATACAGTGTCATCCTCTATATCTCAGTAACTGTTGATTGTCCAGTTCAAGGGTCGCTTACAGTTGTGTAACTGTATTCGATTGCACTCGAAGTAGTGATTGTCCTGCTTTGGGCGTGAGTGTAGTATCTACCTCGCGTGACTACGAATCTACAGGGTGAGATTGTCTGTCGATAGTCCTGCCATTAGTGCTCTTGTTTAAGTTACTAGTGTGTACTGCCTTTGCAGAGCATTAGAATCTTGAACTCGTGTGAAGCAGTTGCTAGACTACTTCACACATTGCTGTTACCCGCTTCAGAGTGTCACTGGTTGGACGGTCGGATTCATCCACCTACTTCCTCTAGCCTCTAAGTGCATTCCCCTCTTTTTGGAATATCTGGACCCCTAAGCGTCCGTGAACTCTAGACTCTGGAAGTCTTATTCATTCCCTACTGCTAAGAAATGTATTACCTTCCTGCGTATAGTCTGCATTGACCATTACAACGGATTGTAACCAAAGTACAAACGTTAAATCGTTTCTGGAGTTGTGCTGCAGTAGGATTTGATATTCTTCTCAGCTGTTCATTCACGGAATTGTGGTGATTTAGAGTTTGCCCTAACACCATAATTTTGCAGGTTCCAAAACACTCTCTTTTATGACAGGAGGTTCTGCTGAAGTATGGGTGCACAATGAGACACAGGCAGTCATTGACAGGACCTCACCACTCTCCACCTTGGAGGAATTCATTAAGCAGGTGGAGAATGCTTTTGGGGACCCTGACCGCTGTCGGTTCGCTTAAGGAATAGATCCTATAAGCCTGCGCGCAACGGTCCTAGCAAGCAGACGGTGTGTAACGCAGTTGTTCAGCACTCCAAAGATCAATCAGGGCGAGGGGTACGTAACAGGGAAGTGGGATAGTGCTCTGTGGTTGGATGAGGATGGGAGCAAAAGGTCAGTCCTGATGGCTGATCGTGCTCTGTGACTGGATGACAATGCGGAGCCCGGTTGGGAGGTATGCAAAAGCTGGTTTCAGGAGAATCAACCTCTCAGTGGCGGAGGGAAATCTGATTGTTGAACCAAGGTGTTTTACCTCAGTGTAGAGATGATGGATTGTGATGTAGAGCGTAGAGCGTAGACTTAGAGCATGGACTTTGACTTTAGAGCGTTGGCTGAAAACTTGTTGATTGATTCCAAAGGCGAAGACTAGCGCCCTTTTATATACAAATCCCCAGGGCACAACGACACAATATGAGGAGCAAATGATGCAATATGATGCAAGAAATGCTGATCAAGCCAGCTGACGAAGCGTGTGAAGTTGAACTACTAAAGGGGAAATCATGGAGAAATGAAACGACAGATAGGGGTAATCTTTGTAAGAATAGGGGGCGATGAGTAATAAAAAGAACCAAAAATAGAACAAGGATGAGTAAGTCGTGTATGAATGAATTAAAAGATGAAACAGGGGTGAGTCATATAAAAGAACAATAGAAACGTCCACCAATACCATCTTCCCTACGGCTCCGAAGGTTAATTGACCCTGAGTCACATGAGGACTTCCATCAGCATCCACAACAAATACTCCTTATTGTCTTAGTGATCCGTCTCCATATGGTATCCCGCTCCAAGAGTATTTGGTCCCTTTGCCTGACACAATGTAACCTGAGTCGGATTGAAGTGGGAGGATAGGTCGGCAATGGCGACTGAAATTCTACCTCATGTTCGACTCTTCTATCCGTGTTACGATATAGAGGTGAAATGTCGAGGAATGTATATGGTTCAACGGAATTGTGAAAGAATATGGGATCGCCAATGGCATAAGAGAGACATGGTGGGGATCTTGGACGTTGAAAGAGCTTTGGAAGTATTTTGACACGTGGAGGTGGCTTAACATGCCCATGGAGCTCGGCGTATTTTTGATAGTCCTCTGTGTCCAGAGACCAGTGTGACATATTATTAGAAGAGATGTTGGAGAGGGGAATAGAATGGGAAGCCATGTGAATGATGATGAAAGGATGGGTGTGAATAGAAGGCTGATAATGATCGATGGCGATGAAACACGAGTGACAATCGATGGCTCGAATTAGAGACTGAGGTGGATAGGGAGTTGCGGCGCTATTTAAAAGTTGATACAAAAAGACGCTGGTGGAGTTGGACTGTCAGAGTGGTTCGATATGCGTCCTCAATGCGTCCTGGCTCGTCACCGCTCTCGAACAGCACGAACAAAGTTACATGATCTTAGGATGACACCTGGCATGTCAGCGGATGAATACACGGCACAGTTTGAGATACTAGCAGGAAGGACTGGGTTTAATGATGCAGCACTGGAAGATGCCTATGCCCGAGGGCTCCCTGCAATGATTCTTGACAAGATCCATGCACAGTCATCCCTCCCATCCGATCTCAAGGCATGGAAGGAAGTGGCCTGTCAAATTGACCGCAACCACCGTCGTCTTCTAGAAGTGAGACGTGCTCAGACTTCCCTCACTCCTGTCTGCTCTACCCCATCCCGCCCTCACAGCACTCCAGTCATCTCTGTACCAACTACCTTGGCAACCTCTAATGGTGCTGCACCTATGGATATTGACTCCAACCGCCATCACATTGAGACTTGGACGTGCTATAACTGTGGAAAGCATGGCCATATATCCCCAGCATGCCCTGAACCATGCAAGGAACATATCCAAGCTGATCTCACACAAACAGCAATTGCAGGCATGATATCAGAGTCAGTAGCAGCTGCACTGAAGGCCAAGGAAGAAGCACAGAAGGCGGTAATTCCAAAGCAAGAGGAGAAGCAGGATTTTCAGGCCAGTCAGCAGTGAAGAGCATGCCCTGCCTGACAAACCAGTTTTCAGTTCTTGAATCATGTACTGTAGGGCTCACAAGCGATATGTTACACGCACACTCCCTTGTCCATCAGACTGAAACCAAAACAGCCATGCCTGAAAACCCTTCTCAACTTCCAGCTAAACATGATGACCCTCCTTGTCTCTACCTTCGATCTGCAGACATCCATCGATGTACAAGAATTCCCATGAAAATCCACTCGGTAGACACTGGATACCCTCTAGCTGTGGATGCACTCCTCGATAATGGTGCTACAGGAATGTTCATTGATGCAGAATATGTCAAAGCAGAGAAACTTCGAACACACCCTCTACCACATGCCATACCTGTTTATAACATTGATGGGACCCCAAATGAAGCAGGTTCAATCAAGGAAGAAGTCGATCTCATCTGCACATATGAGACCCATACCGAATGTGCCACATTTTCAGTCACAAGCCTGGGAACCTTTGGCATAATTGTTGGGCACACCTGGCTTGTGAAGCACAACCCAGAGGTAGACTGGCATACAGGAAAGGTACAGATGACTCGCTGCCCTGATTCATGTGGAGAAGTACCAGAACACAAAGAGCATTCGCTTGGTACAACTCCTTCAAATGGCAAGAACTCACACAGGCAACCCCAATACGAGGGAGACCGAACATTTGTTATCTTTATAGAAGAAGACTTGGAGAATATCTATGCTGGTTCAACAGTTTCTCAACAGCTCGCACAGAAGGCTGCAGAATCTACTCCAGTCAAAACCTTTGAGGAGATTGTCCCAAAGGCGTACTGGGGATTTAAGGATGTTTTTGCAAAGGAGTCCTTTGACCAACTTCCACCTCAAAAACTGTGGGACCACGCTATTGAACTCACTCCAGGAGCGCAACCCTTCAGCACAAAGGTCTATCCAATGTCCCCAAATGAGCAGAAGGAGTTGGATGCATTCCTTGAGGAGAACCTACGGAATCATTGTATACGTCCTTCCAAGTCACCCATGGCATCCCCTGTCTTTTTTGTGAAGAAGAAGGACGGTAATCTTCGTTTTGTGCAAGACTACCGCAAGCTGAATGATATCACAATCAAGAACGCCTACCTACTATCCCTGGTACCAGACATCATGAATAAAATTGCCACAGCCAATGCCAAGTACTTTACCAAGCTTGACATCCAATGGGGATATAACAATGTGCGTATTAAAGAGGGTGATGAGTGGAAGGCAGCCTTTCGAACCAATCGTGGTCTATTTGAACCCCTGGTCATGTTCTTTGGTCTCACAAACAGCCCAGCAACCTTTCAGACGATGATGAATGGCATTTTCAAGGAGCTCATTGATGATGGCACTATGGTAGTGTTCATGGACGACATCCTCATTTTCACTGAATCCCTAGAACAACACCACACGATTATGCAATCTGTCCTTGAAATTCTTTGGGCCAACCACCTGTACCTCAAACCAGAGAAATGCCTTTTCTCGCAACAGAAGGTAGATTATCTTGGATTGATTCTCTCACAGGGACAGGCAGCTATGGACCCAGTTAAGGTGGCCGGAGTCAGAGACTGGCCCACACCGCGCAATGTGACAGAAGTCAAATCCTTCCTGGGTTTCATCAATTTCTATCATCGCTTCATTGAGGACTTCTCACATATCGCAAAGCCTCTGAATCGGTTAACAAAGGCAGATACACAGTGGTCCTGGATACCTGATGGCCCAGAACAAGAAGCCTTTGATAAACTCAAGCAGCTTGTCACGTCAACTCCAATCCTTGTCCTCCCAGATCAAACCAAGCATTTTTGACTAGAGACAGATGCTTCAGCATATGCAACAGGTGCTGTTCTATCTCAACTCTGTGACGATGAGAAATGGAGGCCGGTAGGTTTTGTATCCAAGAGCCTTTCAGATGCAGAGCGCAACTATGCCATCCATGATAAGGAATTGCTCTCAGTCATCCGTGGACTAGAAGAATGGCACCACATCCTGGAAGGGACCAAATACAAGATTGAAATCCTTAATGACCATCAAAACCTCACATATTTCCATACAGCTCAGAATCTCAATCGTCGACAAGCTCGCTGGTCACTATACCTTTCTCGTTTTGACTTTGAACTGATCCACCGTCCTGGACGACATTCAGCCAAACCTGATGCCCTCTCACGACATGTAGATCATAAGTGGGGAGGAAGATAACCAGAACCAGGTTCTTCTTGGCCCTGAGCTGTTCCACATTGATGCGACATCCACCTATCCAGGGCCAGAAGCTCAAATGATCACAGGAGAAGGAGACATATTCCTGGAACATGTGCAGAACTGCACCAACAGAGATGAAAAGGTTGTAAAGGCTCTTAAGGAACTTGGTCCCTCTTGGAATTTACAAGGACAGGAATGGACCGAGGAGAATGGACTCATCCTCTATCGTGGCAAGGTATATGTCCCTCTTGACCCAAAATTGCGCCATGACATTGTAAGGGCACACCATGATACTCACATTACAGGTCACCCTGGTCGCTGGAGAACAACAGAACTTGTATCCTGCAGCTACTGGTGGCCTGGATTTGGATGATACATTGCCAAATACGTCAAGGGATGTGACCTCTGCAATTGGACAAAAACTTTCCCTGCTCCTCCTATGGGTAAACTCCTGCCTAATCGTGTCCCAGATCAGAGGTGGCAAGTGATATCTGTTGACCTTATTGTAGAACTACCCATCAGCCATGGCTATGATGCACTCCTTGTCGTTGTGGACTGTCTTTCCAAACGAGCACATGTTATCCCTATCACCTCTGACATCAACTCCATAGGAGTTGCATGACTTTTCCGAGACCATGTGTGGAAACACCACGGCCTTCCTGAGGAGATCATCAGTGACCGTGGCACCCAGTTTGTCTCTCAATTTATGCGTGAGCTCAATAAGCTTTTGGGGATCAAGGTTGCAGCATCCACAGCATATCATCCACAAACCGATGGTCAGACGGAAAGGGTCAATCAAGAAATTGAACAATACTTGAGGCTTTTCATCAATCAGCGCCAGGATGACTGGATTGAGTGGGTTCCTCTTGCCGAATTCACATACAACAACCGCATCCACTCCTCCACACAATCAACCCCCTTCATGCTTGATACAGGCCAACACCCAAGGCTTGGGCTAGAGCCAATCTGAGAGACACGACTTGAAGCACTGGAAGAATTCACTGAGCATATGGAGATGGCCACCACTGAGGCTCGCTCCACCCTGGAAAAGGCAGCAGATGATATGGCATGATTCTATGATGCCCATCGGCAAGCAGCCCCAGTATACAAACTTGGTGACAAGGTCTGGCTCAACACACAAAATATCACCACCACCTGTCCAACCAAGAAACTTGATCACAAATGGTTAGGACCGTATGTGATTAATAAGGTGGTCTCACGAAATGCCTATGGCCTACAACTTCCCCCAATCTTTGGCCGCACTCATCCAGTGTTCTCTGTTGTCTTACTCCGTCCTTATGAAAAGGATCCCATCCCTGAACGCCAGTCATCTCCTCCACCACCTCCAGTCATTCGAGATGAAGTACAGGAATATGAAGTTGAGAAGATCCTTGACAGCAGAGTTTTCCAAGGAAGACTGGAATACCTGGTGCATTGGAAGGGCTATGGAGCTGCTGACGACCTCTGGATCCCAGCTAAGGATGCCAGTGGGGCTAGAAGACGCATTGCAGACTTCCATCAGGAAAATCCTGAAGCCCCAAGGCGTATTTCAGGCGTATTTCAGCAGCCACCTATGCGGCTCTTCCCTTCAGATGCTTTGAGAACTTCACAGAACCTCCCAAACAGGTCCTCTTTGATTGGACAGCTGGCAGGAACCCAACACGTGGTATTGGACACATTTCACTACCCAACCCACCATGCCTTACCAGTCTGAATCCACCCCTCTACGCTCACTCCATTCCTACCCATCAATCACTTGGTCAGTTGACTCAAGGGATACTGCACATGCTGTAGAGGATTATAACCTCCCATCTCCACCTCCACAAGTTCATTTCCCCTTCTGGCATCATAATCCATCAAGACGCCAGACATACTACATCGGGGACCCTCTATTCATCAGCAACTATGACATACCATACGCCTTCCAAGGGCTCACCGGTAAAGTCACCTAAGAGGGAGGGGAGATGATACTTGGAGCAGTTTTCAGCACGAACAATCCCATATCCCCCAGAGAGTTCACCATCCCACTTTACCCCAAGGCAGAGAAGAGTCACCATCAACACTCGTCATGGGCTCTACTTTGGCAGAGAGTGAGAAGGGACCTTGCAGAGTGCTTCAGGGTGTGTCTCTCTTGAGATGGATGGGACAATAGTGCATATTGAGACGACATGCATTAAGAGGGAGGTGATGTCAGGGTTCAAATAAGTCATATTCTCTTGACACCCCTATCAGCGCAGCCTGTCAGGATGCGTCTCCCCTATTTCATTGCCCCTATCACTTCCCCTATCCTTCCTCCCCTATCTTGGTTCTCCTATCTGTCTCCATCATTTAGTATAAAGACTTGCCTTGGTGCAGTGTGATCCCCTCAGCTTGATCTCTGAGGATATCCGCTGTACCAGGTAAGTCCCATGTATTTATCAGAAACAGCTGTATAGACTGAGGATATCCGCTGTACCAGCTGGCATTATTTCTTATCAGCTCTCACTTATTGAGTATCTTGTTGTTGTGGCCTCGTCATCAGCATCGCCCTCACAACTCACGCCCAAAGCAGGACAATCACTACTTCGAGTGCAATCGAATACAGTTACACAACTGTAAGTGACCCTTGAACTGGACAATCAACAGTTACTGAGATATAGAGGATGACACTGTATGTCACTCTAGTCACACTGATGTGCAGATGATGGGGTAGAAAATGGTTATTTATTCAGGGGCAGAATGGGCTCCTTTTATATTGTATTTACAGGAGCTGACTAATACTACTGGAAACTTCTACCTATTAATAGATGGAAACTACTGGAAGCTAGTGGAATATGTGAGAAGGGGGTGGAAGTTTCCTAGCCAATGAGCTGCTTGGATTTGCTCTGACTCATGGCATGAGTCATGGATGGAGTCATAGTGTGACTCAGAGCAGGAGTCATAGTATGAGTAATCACAGGAGTCATGGTATGAGTCATGGAAGGAGTCATGGAAGGAGTCATAGCATGAGTCACCATTACTCAAATAACTCAGTCAATACTTCATTTCCCGGGCTGATCAGCACAGCTATGGGTAGGCACAGCTTCTATTGAACTCTCCACTGAAAATGGAGTCAGGAGGTGCAGTGGTTGCGAAGATATTGAGGATTTACTGGCAGTGGTGACCAGATTGAGTCGGAGATAGAAATGAGTCATGTGATCAAAAATGAGTCAGTTGTCCAGGTGACTCCGGCTGACTTTGAAGCTGTTGACATCTGCAAAGGTTTGTGGGTCCATGTGGGTCCCAAACTTTGCCCAGCAGAACAATAAGTTTGTAGACTCATTTCTGCATGGAAAATTCCTGAAAAAATATGAAAAAAATAGAGAATATTTGAATGGCCCTGAATCAAGAGAAAGCAGCACATATATGCTGATATTTTAAGGCCATGAAGTGAAATTGTACAGTTTCAGGACTTTAAACAAGATCTTTTAAGGGAAAACCAGTTCCTATACAATTTCATATGCGCAGGGATCTGGACGTTAATGAATATAGTCATAACATACTCCTGCTCCCAATGCATGCTAATTGCAGTGCAATGGGTTGCTCTAGCACAAAGGTTTTCATACCTGTCGCACATGTGAATTCAGGGGATATCATTATCCCCTCACTCCCACTGTCTAATAGACAGTGAGCTAGTGTTCCACCAATCTCCCAATACCCAGAGATTGTTTTATTGTCTATGCACGGTCTATCTGGTCATGCTGTCGACTTCTGTCAGTTCCTATGATTATACATAGGTTCAGCTGATCTGTCAACACTGACAGCAGCTATATGCAGCTGTCATGATTCCCTGCTTCTTGGGAATCTTGTTGCACTACAGAAATGCACTGCATAGGTGTGTTTTGGTGGAATTTGATCATTGGGTCAAATTTGTATCGCATTAGAGCGATACATTGGTGTAGCCTCCTTTTTGGAGGTGTCATCTTGGTTGTCCCATTTGTATGGGGTGACCGCTTCATCCCATTCATCAGCCACTTCTATAGCTGGTATTTTTTCATCTAGATGGTCCTTGGGATCATCCATTGCTTCTTCATGTTCTCCCTCTATCGGGGAGAACCTGTCTACATTGTCCTCCACTATGTGTGAGGACATGTCTTTTCAGACCACAGCCGACCTTACATTGCCCTTTAGTTTGGGGCAGCCGGGTCGCATGTGACCTGTCTGGCCACATTCGTAGCACATAATGTTACTAGTAACATTGTTCAATTGATCACCACTCACGTGTGCTGGTGGCTTTGATTGATAATTACCCTTGAAAAGGTAATTGTTGGAATTGGACCCAGAGCTTCCATTATGGGGTTCCAACCTTGACACACTCGCTTGTCATGAGTGTGTGTTGGGAGCCATATACACATGTCCTTGGGGCATGGGTCGACTCCCTGTATTCATCATACCAGTAGTTCTATTGACTACTGGTCTATGGGTTGAGGAGGACATGTTAGTCACATTCTCTGAGTGTCACATACCATGGTGGTATCACATCGCTTCCTCTATCATTTGAGCAGTTTCGTACAACTGCTCAATACTGCTAAACTTGGCATTGAAGCCCTTTTTGAGGACTTCTCAGAGGTTCACACATTGCAGTTATGAACCTCTTCCTGTATGTGTATGCATCCAGCAGCATTATCATGCAGCCTGCATACTTATCTAGGTCGTTCATTAATTCGTGAACAGTCCCTTGACCCTGTATTACAGAGTCAAATTTATTTGACACATGATGATGCATCAGGGTGTGTAGGAATCTATGCTGCAATCCTTGGATTGCAGTTTCCAGGGTCCAGTCTTGGACTGCCCTGTCATAGTGTTCTACATTCCTGTAGAACCATTCCTGAGCCTTGCCTTTAAGGTGAGTGCCTAAGTACAATAGCTGAAACTTTGTACTTGATGGCCCTAGGAGATTATTCATCTTCAGCCATTGTAGCATACCTGCTACAAAGATCTCAAACTCTTCAAGATCTGCACCTCCTGCATATTGCTCAGGAAGCAATACCTTAATGCCCACCTTGGCAAGTACAGACTTCTCTGGGTCTGTGTCTCTGTTATCAACTATGGCTACTCACACCATGCAAGTAATGCTGTTGATAGGATCAATTGTGTCCAATTGATCTGGTATGCCTTGACCTTCTAGGGTCAATGGCGCTGATTGTTCCCTATTATGGGGAACGTCTTCTTGAGGTACCCATTGGGTATCTCGTTGCTCATGGTGGGTGTCTCCTGAGAGGCCCGCTGCTCATACGCACTGATAACTGTTCAGCGCATGTCATGACTGTTGATTTAAATTGACAGCCACATTGAGCTCTTGCTGGGGCCGCTGCTCTCTAAACAGCTGGCCAAGCTCTTGCTCTGCATGTTTAGCCTTCCGTTCGAGGGCTAATCTATGTTTATGAGAAGCCTCAACTTCTCATTGTTTCCATAGCTCGATCTCTTGATTGAGCTCCTTTGCCATAGATTGAGGAGTTTCCTCTTCAATCTGGATCAGTAATCCTTGCCTCACCAGGATTACTGGGTCTCTAATTCCCTCCATTGGGGGAATTTCATTTCCTCTGTCTAACCAATCATTTGGTTGGACCCTCTCACCCCAGGGAGGTCCAGACTCTCTGGATTCAGATTCTTGTCGAGAACCTGATCTTCAGCGATGCAACTTGCATCACTCAGAGTTCTCTTGGAGCAATTTTAATATCATTCCTAGCTCTGCTATTTGCTGCCCCATAGTAGTGGCAGAATGCCCTGCTTCAGCAGCCATCTTGGCTGCCTGAGCACTGGCTTCACTAATGCTCTTCATCTCATGTTTGATTACACATGAGTTGTTCAGTCAATCTCATGATTGACCTTTGGGTTTCACACCGCTCCATGCTGCACAATTCCCTAGTAGAAGTATTGCTACTTCTACTTGTGCTCATATATTGAGCATGTTCCTTTCCTTTAGGAATGTTGGAGGCAGTTAATGACCATCTCCAAGAGCATTCTGGGCTGAGTTCTGCATGGAATATTCCTGAAAAAATATGGAAACATAGAGAATATTTGAATAAGTCCATTCCAGGTACAAGCACCAAATATATGCTTGTACCTGGAATGGACTTATTCAAATATTCTCTAATTTTTCATATTTTTTTCAGGAATATTCCATGCAGAACTCAGCCCAGAATGATTTATTTCTGCTGTGCTACAGTTGTGGACCCATAGGTGCCCACAAACCTTCACACAGCCGGCTCTCCACCTTTGGACCAGGCATTTGGCCTGAATTCAAGCTCAGATGTCTCTGATCAATAAATATTCTCTAACTTGACAACCACAGCCTCTCAGGGCACTATTTTCCATGGAGATCATCATCTGAGATGTGGCTATCCATGGCTGTCCAAACCAGTGCAGAAAACAGGGTGGATACCCTTCTTTTTGCCTGATCAGTGCCTAGTTCAGGGATCAGATCAGCTGATTGCCTTGGAATATTCTACCCCTTTCCATAACATTCTAGCTGTTTCCTTCTATTATTAGATAGAACTTTCCAGAACCATTATTCAGCTCCTGATCAGTGTTCTTGCAGTGATCAGAACCTGTGATTGGCTTGGAATATTCTACCCCTTTCTTCCACTTTCCACAACCTTCCAGTAGTTTCCATCTATTAATAGGTAGAATATTCCAGAACCATTAGTCAGCCCCTGTAAATACAATATATAAGGAGGTCATTCTGCCTCTGAAATAGTAACATATTCAACCTATTCTACCCATCTTCTGCACACCAGTGTGACTAGAGTGACATACATACAGTGTCATCCTCTATCTCAGTAACTGTTGATTACCAGTTCAAGGATCTTTTACAGTTGTGTAACTGTACTTGATTGCACTCGAAGTAGTGATATTCCTGCTTTGGGCATGAGTGTAGTATCTGCCTCACGTGACTACAAATCTACAGGGTGAGATTGTCTGTCAATAGTCCTGCCATTAGTGCTCTTGTTTAAGTTACTAGTGTGTACTGCCTTTGCAGAGCATTAGAAGCTTGAACTTGTGTGAAGCAGTTGCTAGACTACTTCACACATCGCTGTTACCTGCTTCAGAGTGCCACTGGTTAGATTCATCCACCTACTTCCTTTAGCCTCTAAGTGCATTCCCCTCTTTTCAGCATATCTGGACCCCTAAGACACTTGTTCAGAAATACATCAAATATGTATATACAACCCATTTCCTCAAATTTTATATAATATACTTATATTAAAACATATTTTGATATTTCATACATGATTCTCAAATTTATATAATTTACTTAGATTTAAAACATATTTTGATGTTTTGACATGATTCTCAAAAATAATTCTTTTTTTTTTCATTTACTGGTGGCAACTGCTTCAAGGGAATATTCTACTCCTGCTACACTTAATTTCTTTCACTCATTCTTTCTTGTACTATACTGGTCAAATAATCTAATGTACCTTGAATCCTCACCTGGCATTTGTATATCTAAATATTCTCTATTATACCAATAATATTAGTATATATATTACTGTTATATTCATATAAATAATTATGTTCATCCATAACAAACATCTTATCTTTTAAAGTTTATTAAAATATGAAATATATATTTATATTTATAAAAATTTAAGATATTCAAAAAAAACTCGGATATCCGAAATCTTTAAAGATATCCAGATTGTAACTCCCTATTTTTATGATCATTATTAAAATTCTGATGTACATCTTGTATACATCAGAATATTGTATAACAGCATCCTTCCGAACAAGTGTCTAAGCGTCCATGAACTCTAGACTCTGGAAGTCTTATTCATTTCTTGCTGCTAAGAAATGTATTACTTTTCTGTGTAGAGGAGATGGAGATGGAGATCTGGAGATTGGACTTGGTGTTACAGGATTGTTATGACTATATTCATTAATGTCCAGATCCCCATCTGATCCACTCAGATCCCCACGCATATGAAATCTATACTCCATTTGGAAACCGCCATCTCCATCTACCTGTCCAATTGTCACCGCTGATTCCACCCATCCATCTCCGGTTCCGATTGATGCATCAGCATCACCATAGAAACCCAGACATCCATCCCCGTTGGACTCGGACATACTCATGTAAGGCCTTCGGCCTCAGAGACCCATCACCGGAGTAATTATTATTAGATTTCAAATATGTATTTAAGTTGCCTGACTGGGGACTTCATTCCCCAGTTCGAATATTGAATCACGCCTAGTTCCTAAGTCCAATCCTAACTCTATAAGTCATACTCCGTCTCTGAAATCTTGGACACTGGTATTAGTGAGGGCACAGCACATAAGCTGAAGCCAAGTCCATTCCGACCCCACGATGTACTCCGACTCCAACCCAACCTCCAACCCAACCTCCAACCCAACCTCCAACCTGACCTCCAACCCAATCTCCAACCCCCAATCAGACCTAGTGCATAACAAGGATGTAACAAGTGCATTCTGTGAGGGCGACGCTGATGACGAGGCCACAACAACAAGATACTCAATAAGTGAGAGCCGATAAGAAATAATGCCAGCTGGTACAGCGGATATCCTCAGTCTATACAGCTGTTTCTGATAAATACATGGGACTTACCTGGTACAGCGGATATCCTCAGAGATCAAGCTGAGGGGATCACACTGCACCAAGGCAAGTCTTTATACTAAATGATGGAGACGGATAGGAGAACCAAGATAGGGGAGGAAAGATAGGGGAAGTGATAGGGGCAATGATATAGGGGAGACGCACCCTGACAGGCTGCGCTGATAGGGGTGTCAAGAGAAAATACTAAAAATAGAATATGACTTATTTGAACCCTGACATGTACCAGCTGGCATTATTTCTTATCGGCTCTCACTTATTGAGTATCTTGTTGTTGTGGCCTCGTCATCAGCGTCGCCCTCACATTCAAGGTACATTAGATTATTTGACCAGTATAGTACAAGAAAGAATGAAACAAATTAAGTGTAGTGGGAGTAGAATATTCCCTTGAAGCAGTTGCCACCAGTAAATTAAAAAAAAAGAATTATTTTTGAGAATCATGTCAAAATATCAAAATATGTTTTAAATCTAAGTAAATTATATAAATTTGAGAATCATGTATGAAATATCAAAATATGTTTTAATATAAGTATATTATATAAAATTTGATGTATTTCTGAACAAGCATCCAGAGGAAGTAGGTGGATGAATCCGACTGTCCAACCAGTGACACTCAGAAGCGGGTAACAGCAATGTGTGAAGTAGTCTAGCAACTGCTTCACACAAGTTCAAGATCCTAATGCTCTGCAGAGGCAGTACACACTAGTAACTTAAACAAAGAGCACTAATGGCAGGACTATTGACAGACAATCTCACCCTGTAGATTTGTAGTCACACGAGGCAGATACTACACTCACGCCCAAAGCAGGAATATCACTACTTCGAGTGCAATCAAATACAGTTACACAACTGTAAGCGATGACGAGCCAGGACGCATCGAGGACGCATATCGAACCACTCTGACAGTCCAACTCCGCCAGCATCTTTTCGTATCAACTTTTAAATAGCGCCGCAACTCCCTATCCACCTCAGTCTCTAATTCGAGCCATCGATCGTCACTCATGTTTCATCACCATCGATCATTATCAGCCTTCTATTCACACCGATCCTTTCATCATCATTCACATGGCTTCCCATTCTATTCCCCTCTCCAACATCACTTCTAATAATACATCACACTGGTCTCTGGACACAGAGGACTATCAAAAATACGCCGAGCTCCACGGGCATGTTAAGCCACCTCCACGTGTCAAAATACTTCCAAAACTCTTTCAATGTCCAAGATCCCCACCATGTCTCTCTTATGCCATTGGCGATCCCATATTCTTTCACAATTCCATTGAACCATATACATTCCTCAACATTTCACCTCTATATCATAACACAGATAGAAGAGTCGAATGTGAGGTAGAATTTCAGTCGCCATCACTGACCTATCCTCCCACTTCAATCCGACTCAGGTTACATCGTGTCAGGCAAAGGGACCGAATACTCTTGGAACGGGATACCATATGGAGACGGATCACTAAGACAATAAGGAGTATTTGTTGTGGATGCTGACTGAAGTCCTCATGTGACTCAGGGTCAATTAACCTTCGGAGCCGTAGGGAAGATGGTATTGGTGGACGTTTCTATTTTTCTTTTATATGACTCACCCCTGTTTCATCTTTTAATTCATTCATACACGACTTACTCATTCTTGTTCTATTTTTGGTTCTTTTATTACTCATCACCCCCTATTCTTACAAAGATTACCCCTATCTGTCGTTTCATTTCTCCATGATTTCCCCCTTTAGTAGTTCAACTTCACACGCTTCGTCAGCTGGCTTGATCAGCATTTCTTGCATCATATCACATCATTTGCTCCTCATATTGTGTCGTTGTGCCCTGGGGATTTGTATATAAAAGGGTGCTAGTTTTTGCCTTTGGAATCAATCAACAAGTTTTCAGCCAACACTCTAAAGTCAAAGTCCACGCTCTAAGTCTACGCTCTACACTCTACATCACAATCCATCATCTCTACACTGAGGTAAAACACCTTGGTTCAACGATCAGATTTCCCTCCGCCACCGAGAGGTTGATTCTCCTGAAACCAGCTTTCACGTACCTCCCAACCGGGCTCCGCATTGTCATCCAGTCACAGAGCATGATCAGCCATCGGGACCAACCTTTAGCTCCCATCCCCATCCAACCACAGAGCACTATCCCACTTCCCTGTTACATACCCCTCGCCCTGATTGATCTTTGGAGTGCTGAACAACTGCGTTACACACCATCTGTTTGCTAGGACCGTTGCGCGCAGGCTTATAGGATCTATTCCTTAAGCGAACCGACAGTGACCCTTGAACTGGACAATCAACAGTTACTGAGATATAGAGGATGACACTGTATGTCACTCTAGTCACACTGATGTGCAAATGATGGGGTAGAAAATGGATTAGGTGTATGAGGGGGACCATCATTGCCACATAGAAGTGTGAGGAGTAATCCTCCCCCTCCTGGTAGGCATGGAGGCTCAGGTCCTCCTGAGGGAGGTGATGGTGGAGGTTACGGTCATAGTCCAGACTGGGGGGATCTTGATCAGAAAAACCCTAATCTCAGATTAGACACTCCAGTGACTCAGAGCAAGCTAGAAGCTTACTTTGATAACAAGTTGCATCAGGACTTAGTCCCTGAATGGGATGGAAACCCTGACAATCTGGCTCAATGGATATTGAAAGTAAATCATTTGGCTCAGCGATCTCCTACAGTCTTCAAGCAATTGGGACAAATACTCCCTTTGCGGTTGTGTAAAGGAGCAGAGTGGTGGTTTTTCTCTTTACCATTATCCTACCACCAAGAAGCAACTGAGGACTGGAAGTCCATCAGAGAAGTCATTGGTTCATACTATATGAACAGAGCCTGGTTGGATAGGCAGAAAGCTAGAGCAACTCGTGCTACTTTCAGAGAGCCTGGCTTTACTAATGAGACTCCTAGTGAGTATTACGTTAGAAAGTCAGAGCTATTGAGACTGGTCAGCAAGCTGTCAGACTCAGAGCTTATATTGGAAATCATGAATGGTGCACCACCTTACTGGCATATGGTCATTGATGCTCACAGGTGTGCGTCTGCAGTGGAATTTCAAACTGCTATCAAGTATCATGAGGAATCATTGTCACATGCTCCTTTCTCTTCAGGAGACAACCTGGAAAGACATATTAGAAATTTGGAAAATTCTTTGCATCAACCCAAACCTAGGTTTGACTCAAACAGATCTTTTAGAGATGCTAGAGCTCATCTGGTTGGATGGTCATCCAAATTGAATCCTCCAAAATTCCCTCGGGATGATTCTAATGTGTCTAAAAATTCCACACCTGAATCCAAAGGAGCTAGACCCTGCAGGCATTGTGGCAGTAACAAGCATTGGGATAATGAGTGCAAACATGCTAGTTCAACATCTCACTCTGCCCATACATGTTACATGGTTTCTAATGAAGAAGCTAATGTGGACCTTGCCTATGAGGATATGTACCTTGAATCACTTCATGAATCAGAAGTAGATTCAAATTCAGACAATGCTCATGTTAATAATGTTGCAACTGAGAATATTCCTGAAGAACCTTCTTTGGATCAACAGGACTCTGCTCAGGATATGGAAGCACATTGTCAACTTGCCAAACCAGCCATGAGCTTGCTGGAAAGTATGTCCTGACTGGGGGGATCCATACCCAATAGAGAAAAATCTTCTGAGCCTTTGTCTCTGGAAAAATCTTTTTCTGGGACGTTCACTCCTAAATCTCATCAAGAGAGGAGAAGGTTAATGAAAGATTCCAAACATGTAGCTGTATTCCTAAGGAATTCTAAGCTTACTAGTTGGGCTCCAAACTCTTTGATTAAACTCAAGCATTTCATGTCCAGACCAGTGGGCTGTGCTTTCCTAGGATCTTCTGCAACCACTACAAATGTTTGGCTGGGAGAATATGGGAAGAATCAAACTACCCTAGTAGCTGATTCTGGTTCAGACATAACCCTTATCTCTCAGAAGGCTCTCTGCTCTATGGAGAATCCTTCTAAAATCAAAATGGGTCAGAAAATTAACTTGATACAAGTTACTGGCACATCCAAAATTTCTGGATACGTTACAATACCCATTTACTTTGACTCTGACTCTGGACCAGTCCAAATTGAAGTTGAAGCTTATGTGGTCAAAGGCATGACTACCCCTGTCATTCTTGGGAATGATTTTGCTGATCAGTACTCAATCTCGCTTTTAAGAGAAGGCTCGGATAGCCATCTTATGTTTGGTAATACTGGATGGAAAGCTAAAATTGAGAACTCAGTGAGCTCACCCTTATTGGATGAGAATGGTCACACCTTTAAAATAAGAGCCCTACCCAACCTTGCATCTCTGACTGCAAAGTTCAAGGCTCATAGACGTATTACCTTCCTGTGTATCGTCTGCATTGACCATTACAACGGATTGTAACCAAAGTACAAATGTTAAATTGTTTCTGGAGTTGTGCTGCAGTAGGATCTGATATTCTTCTCAGCTGTTCATTCATGGAATTGTGGTGATTTAGAGTTTGCCCTAACACCATAATTTTGTGGGTTCCAAAACAGGGTGTAAGTACCCAGGGTACTTACTTACTATACTATGTAGTTATATAGTTATAATTAATGTATGCAGCATTCCATTAAGGATTGCTGTCTTCTTGGTAGATATATGTGCCCATAGGGTGCATGTGTATAGTTATTATGTAAGCCAGTGGACCCAAGTACACATGTAGCAGATAGAACTTAGTTAACTACCACACTGTACAACACACCGCACAACCAATATACTTGGTTGAGTTCTGTGCAATGGTGTGAACTAAGACACCCATTTACAAGTTGGGGGTTGGAGATTGTGTCAGAGTCGATGGTCAGAGTCAGAGCAGGGATTGGGGTGCATCATGGGGGTCAGAACAGACTTGGCTTCAGCTTATGTGCTGTGCCCTCACTAATACCAGTGTCTGAGATTTTGGAGATGGAGTATGACTTAGATAGTTAGGATCAGACTTAGGAGCTAGGTGTGATTTGATAACTGGGGAATGAAGTCCCCAGTCAGGCAACTTAAATACATATTTGAAATCTAATAATAGTTACTCTGGTGATGGGTCTCCAAGGCTGATGGCCTTACATGAGTATGTCCAAGTCTGATGGGGATGGGTGTCCAGGTTCCTATGGTGATGCTGATGCATCAATCAGAACCAGAGGCAGATGAGTGAGATTGATGGTGACAATCAGACAGACAAATGGAGATGTGATGGTTTCCAAATGGAGTATAGATTTCATGTGCGTGGGGATCTGGGTGTTAAACAATATAGTCATAACACTCCAGTTGAACTAGAAACAGTAAAGTCTTCTCTTATTCACTCTAGCACTGTTACGCACTAGGTCCAATTGGGGGTCGGAGATTGGGTTGGAGTTCAGGTCAGAAGTTGGGTCGGAGGTTGGGTCAGAGTTGGAGCATGTCGTGGGGGTCAAGACGGACTTGGCTTCAGCTTATGTGCTGTGCCCTCACTAATACCGGTGTCCGAGATTTCAGAGATGGAGTATGACTTAGAGAGTTAGGATTGGACTTAGGAACTAGGCATGATTCAAACTGGGGAATGAAGTCCCCAGTCGGGCAACTTAAATACATATTTTGAAATCTAATAATAATTACTCCGGTGATGGGTCTCCAAGGCTGACGGCCTTACATGAGTATGTCCGAGTCCAATGGGGACGGATGTCTGGGTTCCTATGGTGATGCTGATGCATCAATTGGAACCGGAGATGGATGGGCAGAATCAGCGGTGACAATCGGACAGGTAGATGGAGATGGCGGTTTCCAAATGGAGTATAGATTTCATATGCACAGGGATCTGAGTGGATCGGACGGGGATCTGGTCATTAATGAATATAGTCATAACAAGCACCCAACTCTGGTTATGTCATTTGAACTCCATCACAGCACTTAACAATGATCAACAACAGTGTCCACCTACTTGGGTCCTTTCAAAGGAAGGGGTACTCTGCTAGTATGGTCATAACAGCATATATAGTTGTTACAAAATCTGTGGACCCAAGTACATGTGTGGGTCCACATGTAGATAGATAGAACTTAGAAACCACCACACTGTACAGCACATCATCCAACTAATATATCTGGTTGAGTTCTGTGTAGCAGTGTGAACTAAGTAAAAACCTTTACAGCATGGGAGAAAGATGAGACATTAGAAGCGTGGCTGGTGAAAGCTGACATATAATTGAACTGTTGTTGACTAGTAGTGAGGCCTTGAATATAGGAAGAAAGCTGAGCGAGTGAATTCAAAATGAATCGCATCGTATTGTATCCGAATTATCGGAAGTGGGGGTGGTGCTTTCTGTGGATCCGTTCTCCATTGATTGGTCAGACATTATAGCGAAGATCCTCAAGGGGGAAGATAGGAGCGAAGACAGTATAGAATATGAGAACTTGGATGGCTCGTCGCATTCGGTATGCAATATGAAGTGTAGGCAGAACCAAACTGTGAAGGCCGCTAACAAGACCAAATAAAAAAAGGTAAAAAGATATTTCTCGATACACGCGCGTTGGTTCTGCGAAGAGCCTATGGCTTCGTCGCACTAACATATATACTACCGGTAAGCCCCTGTAACATCTCATCCTTACTCATCGTATGGCCCGTGCGTAGCCCGTACTCCGACCCGTGCTCTGATGACATATGTTGGTCGTTTACGACTGATCAGGTTGCGCCAAGAGAATCACTACTTACCTAATCCGGCTGCAGACGACTCGCTCTACTGTAAACGCGCGCCCTCTGGGCCTCGAACAGCATGGAGAGTCTCTTTGGACGAAAGAAGAGTAGGCCACGTCAATCGTCGGTCAGTGGGCAGGATTTGGACGAGCGGTCGGTACCATATGATCGGACGACCGCAGCTCGTTCTCCAGTCGCCGTCGGGACAGTTTCTCAAGCACTGAGAGGAACAACAACACCCACCATATCTGCACCCATAACTAATCCCACTCTCACCTCGGGTGGGACAGATTTGAACAAGAATGCGATGCTCAGGCGTCGAGCAGAACGCGAGTTCAACTACAGCCAGGATGGCCCAGGTTATCGAACAGGCTCTCCTAGCCCTTCTGTGTCTAGCACTGGGTCAATAGCCAGGAATGGTGCTGATCCTTCTACATTGCTGAATTCTGCAACTGGCTACACCACCACGTCGTCACGCAGGACGAACGACCCTTCCCTTGCCTCGTCTACTTCGTCGCCATCAGGCCTTAGAAGTCCTATTGTGGCAGACTTCGGGCAGTTTCCGACAGGTCCCACTTCGCCCGGCAGTCGCTATCCAACTTTTACTGGTACGACCTATCGTCCGAATTCGACAGCTACAAGTCGCAGCGATCCAAACCGCAGCTCCAAATACGCGCCCTCTGTTGCATCCTCCAATGCTTCTGAATCATACATTCCTCACCTACCTCATCTACACTTTCACCATCGCCACTCTTCAGTTGACGAATTCAACTTTCCGCGCCCAGAGACGGACGAAGAAATAGAAGCCTTGTTTGAACAAGTTAAGTCACGTCTTGGCATCCACGACTCGCACAACATCACTATCGACCAGAAGTGGCAGATTGTTCACCAGGACGAGCAAGCTCGATTCAGGGAGGAGCGAAAGAAGCAGAGTGATATGAAGAGACAGACTGCGACTGGGCAGCCGGTGGTTCAAGTGTTTACAAAAGACACCCCCGAGTGGTATCTGAAGAAGTTCATGGACATGACAATTACACCAAAGCATGTTCAGAGCTTGGCTGTGTCCCTGAGAACTTTACCTATCGCGTAAGCCATGCATGCTTCTGTTCGTCACTAGCTCGCTTAATCCCATGTTAGATGGGTTAAGCAATTTGTCAGTCTCCAAGGCGTCTCGGTTCTTGGGCAAGCCTTAAGCACCATCAATCGCAAAGGGTCTGCTAGGTTGGTCTTTTTCACGACAACTTCAGTAAACTCACTCACGGGCACATAGAAAGGAAAATGATACCCTACTAGAACTTGAGATCGTCCGCTGCATAAAGAACATTCTCAATTGTTCACCCAGCGCCAACGATGCATTAACTCAGCCGCAGACAATCATTAATATGGCATGCTCTTTGAACTCGCCGAATTTACAGACACGCAAGCTCATAGCTGAAATTCTTATTTTCATATGCTATTACAATGAAGGCGCGCGGATTGGAGATGTGCTCAACGGGCTCGATGCTCTGAGCCACGCCAATGGCGAGATTGGAACATATGATTATTGGTTTAAAAGCCTAGAGTCAACGCTGGGGGGAAGAGGGAAGATGGGCAGCTTAGTGGGAGCAAGCGAAGAAGTAAGGAAGGCCGGGGCTGTAGACACATCTCTCAACGACTACGCGGTGCGCACTCCAGATTGGTTCAATGTCCTTAGAAGTATTTAACTTCCCTTACAGCTGAGCAATGTCATCCTTATCGTGGGCCTCGTCAGCGAGTGCGATGACTTCGATATGCGTGTACATTATCGCTCACAGATGGAGGCTGCTGGTGTTCGCAATCTTTTCGACAAGTTTGCCGAGTTTGACTCGACAGCAATCAATCGACAACTAAAAAATTGGGAAACAATTGGGGCTGAAGATCATCGGCGACTACTGGAGTTATATGATCAAGAGGTTCTAAAGAACGTACATGACCCCGAGGATGTATTTAAAGCGATTCAAGAAAAGGTCAGAGGAACCAGGGCCAATGACTATTTCCTATCAGCAATGCGTCACCTCCTTCTAATCCGTGGTGAAGATGACGAACAATCACGGTACTACCAACTAGTCGATTCCCTCGTATCGTCCATTGTACTTGATCGTAACCCTAATTTTTCTGGCGGTCTGTCGAGCATTACAGGCGTGTCGGTGGCACGTCTCGTCGCTCAGATGGGGGACCAGGATCATGCTCGACAAGTGGAAGACGAAGCTAAGACGCTGCGCGCGCGCGTCGTTGAGCTTGAATTGGATCGGGAAGATATACGTGCCCGGCTTGCGCAGAGTGCGGATGGACTCGTAGGAGACCTTCAAGCGCGGGTACGCGCCTTGGAGGAGAAATTGCGGGTGTCTAGACACAACACTGAAAGCTTGAAGGGTCAGATTGATGAACAGCGCAAAGGTTATGACGAGCAGATCCAACAACTTGAGGTTCAAATCACCGAACTGTTCAAAATGCTCCGAGACGCAAGGGGCTTTGATAATCTTGTCGTGACAGCTGAAGGTGGCGGTGGGATGGCAAGGAAAGACCTTGTCATGTCCCTATCCAAGCAGATGGAGCGAAAAAAAACCATTGGAATTCTGGAAGGAACTCATCGAAAGAAAGGCAAGAAGGGTGTCAATGGGAGTGCTGTTACTGCCGAAGTTGGAGAGACGGACGACGACGACCAGGATGTCGATAGTGCGGAGACTACGGCTGAAGCACAGTCGAGGAAGAATACCAAGAAAGGCCGTCTAAAGAACAATCCACAGACAGGTCGCGTCTCTCAGTTTGCCGATGCAGAGGAGGAGCGTGTGCAAGAGCATGCGGAGAGACGTCTTGCCGAGGGTGCAGAGCTTGTGGTGAGTAAACAGAGTTAGGAATTGTTTGCACTCACTTGCGTATCCTAGTATCCTGCACGGGACGGCAGCTTAAGTTCTCGGAGAGTTCAAGGGTCGCGACTGGCCGGTGTAACTCAGGGCGATCGGCCATCCTTCCTGGATGACCTTAAGCAGAAAGTGGCGCGTGCTGCTCCCATCGACGGTGCTAGTACGGAAAATACTGAAAGTGACTTCGGGCAATCGCGGGACAGTGGGCTCACCAATACAACAGAGGGTACAGCTGTTACGTCGGTAAGCTCTACTCCGGGTTCTCTAGCTGACCAGCTGGCCAAAAGGATATCTGCTATGAGCAAGGGCTACCAGGGTGCATCTGCGGACGGCCATCCGCAAGCAAAAGGTCTTCCCTCCTTACCAGAAGAACCTGATACCTCTGCGGCGCCTCCCCCGCCGCCGCCTCCCCCGCCGCCGCCGCCAACCGTCTCAGTGTCACCATCACCAGACTCTTTTTTGATGCCGCCACCGCCGCCACCTCCACCACCTCCACCTCCACCAGGTTGGACATCACCAATACCCTCTTCCTCTGGCGCTTCCTCCACCAGTGCAGGACCTCCTCCTCCCCCTCCCCCTCCCCCGCTGAGGAGTGCCTACACCTCACCTGAATTCTCTCCTCCAGTGTCGTCACGTCAAAGCCCCGCTTTAGGTGCTTCGCTTGGCCAGTTGTTATCCAGTCGGAAGGATATACCTATCGTACCTAACACTAGAATGAAACAACTGCAATGGGATAAAGTTCCTCAGCAGCAGGTTGGGAAAACACTATGGAACGACGAATCTGTCGAGAAAGAGAAGGAATGGGTTAAGAAATTGCAATCTGATGGTGTATGGCAAGAGATGGAAGAAGACTTCAAGGCTAAACAGCTTGTTATCAATCTGATGGGTGAGACTCCACCTGCTTATGTGTATGATTATCTCATTCCATCCTACAGCGAAGCAGAAACAAGCAGAACTGAAGAGTGTCCTTGATACACAGACAAAGAAACGAGTTGGTGAGTTGATATTTGTGCCCATGTCTGAAAAGGATGTGACCTTTTTCGTAGAAATTATGATACAACGCGTCAAGAAACTGTCACCAGAGGAGATAGCTCTCAAGATTTTACAGTTTGACCCAGAGTTGTGTACCCAACTCTTCTTAAGCGAATTGAAACCGGTGTTACCCTCTCCTGAACAAGTTGGAAAGCTCAACATTTATCGTAATGCGGATCCAGAAGAGCTCGGCGGATTGCATCCGTCGGATCGTCTAATGGTGCAGCTTATCAAAATCAATCGCCTTGGTCCACGGTTGGAGGGTATGTTGTATCGTTGTACCTTCGATGAGACTATAGAGGTCTTGGATGAAGTTAGTTAACGTATCAGGGCTCCATGGTGTGGCTGAAGCTGATGTGTTGATTCAGGGGGCCAAGAAGCTTTCTGAAGCTGGACAAGCATTACAAAATGCCGTCAAGTTCAAGGAATTACTCAATGTAAGCCCAGCACGTTCCAGCACAATAATTCGTTAGTCTGATTGTTTCTGCAGCTTATTTTGCTAGTAGGCAACTACATGAATGGTACTGGAGTCAAGGGAGGGGCATTCGGTTTCCGTGTCAGTAGCATCAATAAAGTAGGGTCTCCATTCAAAGGTTCCTTATCCGACAGTAAACTTATAGACTTCTTATAGCTTGTGGATACCAAGTCAGTAAATAATACGACACTCCTGCATTTTTTAGAACGGACAGTTGTTCGTCACTTCCCTGAGATGGAGGCCTTCTTGGACGAGTTGGCGAAGCCCGCGGAAGCATACCGAGGTAATACACCATTCATTATATTCGGCTGTCTGGGTACTAAATATCATGGTTAGTCAATCTTCAGGAAGTGCGGAAGGGTCTAATGGAAATCAGAGACGGCCTCAAAGCGATTCGTCAGGAGCTGTCAGACCATTTCTCTGATGTCGAATCTCTACCTCCGGAAGACCGATATGCAAAGAAGATGTGGCGCTTTGTTGGCGAATCAACTGATCGCATCGAGGACCTGGTTGATGAAGTGAATTTGGCTGAAACTACGTTCTCTGAAGTTATCAAGTATTACGGTGAGGATGACAAAAACATGTCCTCATCTGAGTTCTATGGCATCTTCAAGACTTTCGTCACTTCGTATCGGGTATGTGTCTATTCTCCATATTAGAGACGGTTGGCGTGCAACTTTTGTAACAGAAATGCAAACTGGACAATCAATCATTGGCGGAAGAGCGAGCTGCTATCGAGAAGCGACGGCAGCAGCAAGAGGAACTTAAAGCTACTAAAGCCAAAGCTGCTACCTCGCCCACAACAGAAAGTCAGGATACATCCGTGTTGGACGACCTGCTTGACAAACTTAGAAGCGGAGACACGATTGCCGGACGGCGCACACGACGACAACGTCCGGGCCCTCCTTCACGGACACCAGGACCACTCACACTCCCTACGGGCGGAGAGGGCAATGCGGCGGACATTGCCAAGGACATGCTTGCCAGATTGCAATCGGACGGTTTCAGTGCAAAGCCACCTCTCTCCCCTCGTACAGGTACTACTAGCAGACGAAGACCGCGACCTCGCCGTAATAGCGGGAGTGGTGAGGTGACGATTGAGATGACCGAAACAGATCGATTGTCGAATGCTCCACTCTCTCCGACCGAGTCCACCACGTTTGATGATCAGTCCGAACCAGAGGAGCAGTCGGCCGGCGATTAGATGCCGGAGTGTCACCGCCCGAACTATTTGTGTTCTTCTACTGGTACTATTTGCTGCTTTCGTTTTCCTTGCGTTCCTCGACTGTATCGCGCATCGTTTATGCTATCTTCTCGCACTACCATACTACATATTATCACGTCACAGCATAACATCCAATACATTGCATCTCTCCATTTGCTCTCCACTATACCAAAGTCACACATTAATTGTATTTTTACCTGAAGTACGAATCAATCACCCTCGGAGACCGAGGGATGGAAAAACTGTTGACACGCGAACCCATGCGTATCGACAAGTTTGATTTGCAACCTGCACATCGCTTATAAATCGGACTCTTAGTTGAATCGGTCGTAGCACTGGAGGCGGACTGGCCTCAAGTCCTGTTCCCAACTACGCTATCCTCACTCTCTTTCTCAGATGAATCCATCAGGAAGTCCCGGCGACCCTCCTTCCTTTTCTCCCACACCTCGTCGGGACAGCGCAGCCATGGTTGTGGATGCACCGATGACGCCTCCTACTTCACCTCTACCTCCAGACACTAGTTCTGAGCGACAACAGCAGTCACCGTGCCCGGATGAGTCCATCGTGCCACCCCAAAGCGAAGCGTCTATCACCTCTCAAGCTTCATCTCAGCAAGTGTCCCTGGATCAAATCATGCGATTGCAGCAGCTTCGGCTTAATAAAGACAGAATTATGGATGAAGATGATTCAAAATTTCATGCCGATGAGGAGTGGCAGTCTGCAGATGTGGCCAAGATGCCACAAAGATCGCTCGAAGACGAAGAAATCCATGTGCAGGGGTCGGGAACACTCAAATTGACGGATTTCGATGTTGTGGAAACGCTGGGTTTGTATGCTTTGCTGCTTGTGAAATTGTTGTGTGACTGACATTCATTGCCTTGTAGGGACGGGTACATTTGGTCGCGTATTGCTCGTTAGGCATCGTGAGGCCTCTCCTGTTCTGGGATCTATCAGAGTTTTTGCAATGAAGGTGCTTCGCAAGTCTGAGGTCGTTCGATTGCGTCAGGTGGAGCATGTTAACTCGGAACGTTATATCCTCTCCCATATCCGGCACCCCTTCATCGTCGACCTCTACGCCACTTTCCAAGATAAATTAAATATCTACATGCTCTTGTCATACGTTCCAGGCGGCGAGCTATTTACCCATCTACGTCGCGCAGGGCGTTTTTCACCCGACGTCACGCGCTTCTACCTCGCGACTATCATCCTCGCGCTCAGATACCTGCACTCATATAATGTCATTTATCGTGATCTTAAGCCCGAGAATCTCCTTCTCGATTCGCGAGGCTATCTCCGTCTTACCGACTTTGGGTTTGCAAAAAGAGTCGATGATCGAACGTGGACGCTCTGTGGGACCCCTGAGTATCTTGCGCCCGAGATCATTCAGTCTGACGGACACGGCAAAGCCGCAGACTGGTGGGCATGTGGGATTTTGTGTTATGAGATGCTTGTCGGATACCCACCGTTCTTCGACGACCATGCGTATGGAATTTATGAGAAGATCCTTCGGGGGAAAATTCACTGGCCCAGAGATACAGATCCTTTATCACGAGAGTTGATTCGTGCATTTCTGCATCCTGACCGTAGCAAGCGGCTCGGTAATCTTATTGGTGGCCCAGACGACGTGCTGAATCACCCTTGGTTCAGAGGCGTGGATTGGGAAGCTCTAGAGCGACGGGAAATCCGCGTATGTGCTCGCTTCTTTTCGGGCTGCTGCCTGTATCTGAATCCTCATTTTCTAACAGGCCCCTATCATTCCACACGTATCCGCCTCCGATGATACCCGTCATTTCTCTGACCTTCCTCTTCCCCCTCCACGGGATATCCCTGGCCTCATTGGAGAGTCATCTGTCTCAGGCCACCCTCTTCTATCAGATGTTTCCGCGGAGGAAAATACAGATGACCACCTGTTCCTTGATTTCTGATTCTACTCACTATGTATACGTTACAGCAACCTTCCAATCGCTCGTTATCGGGTTGCCTCCATTCTTTGACATACCCTTCCCGTGTTTTTCTCTGCGTATAGCCACATTCTTTCTATTCATACCCTCTACGGCTCTCTTTTCCTATGCAGCGTACCCATCCACTCCCATATCGACTCAATATTGTAGCATATAATACGCGGTGGCGTGCTGGCGCTCTCACTTTCTTTTGTATTGATCAGTTTAGCTGACGCGGTTAACCCGTCGTTCCTCCTGTAGTTCTCCACTGTTTCTTACCGATCCATTTTATCCAATATATCCATCGCTGACCCCCATGACGCGGCTGACAAATATTAACTGGCGGAGTCTGCCTCGTCAAGCATGTCTGAGCCTAGTAGTATCATTGATCTAACTGGGGATGATGTTCAGTTTGTATCTCAGACGTACGGTTTGTTTCGCCTTCGAGTTCCTACAGTACGGCATTGATGGATGCGTCTCACAGCGAACCGCTTATATGTCAACTTTGTTCGATCTCGCTGCAGAAGCTATCCCCAGAACAGCGACATGCTCATTATGAAGGACATTTCCCAGCCCGGCAGCCAGGTGAATATATTCAACATATCATTTGACCAACATAGTAAATGTGAGAGTGGTAGGCTCAACGTTAGCCAACCTTTCGCCAAAGTCCAACAAGCGACCTATAGACATCACTTCCAAATCACCGTCGTTACGGCGAAAAGGAAATACACCGGCCGCAGAAAATATTTTTTGGTTCCAAGCTCAATCTACCGAGTCACCCAAGAATTTTACCCCTGGTATGTCCTACACTTCTGAGTTCGATAATAACGAATACGAATTAAAAGATGCGATCAATTTGAGGACTTATACCTACGCTAAGGCGTGCACTAAACAAGACGCACGCCAAAGGATCGACCATCCGCGCAATGTTATGTCACGATGAAGCAATGCATGTTGCAGTAGAGTCCTGGGACATGGGTTGGGGGTGTGGGCAAGTTGCTGGGCTCCGGATTATTGAATTCTAGCAAAGTTTCTTACTTCAGATACCGTAATTTTTTAATGGCCTGCACGTCATTGATCAATCAGTCTATCCAACCGCTCTATTTTCCGTTGTTAGACTATCCGACCCCGCCTGGCGTTCGTAATTTGCAGTATTGGATCGAAGATGCTTGGGCAGACGGTATGATGCAGTGCTTCAGTTTGTTATTTCCTTACCATCGCACTTTTAGGTTTTGACAGGGAGGGTGCAGAAGACCTACACCACAAGCTTGTCGGGACGAAGAAGTGGATTGGAACAGCAGGTATACCAGGCCTATGTCTACTATCGTTGACGCTCAGAAGTTGTAGAACTTTACGTAGCATTTGTATCAAGAGGCATTCCGTAAGGATTTTAACGCGATTTGACCTCTTGCATGTTATTGACATAGTCAGTGCGAAACTAGTGGATTTCCCAAAGTCTAACAAAGGTTTGTGAGTAGTATAATCACTTTGACTATGTTGAATTTGTCCTAGGTCCTAAAGCGGTGACAGAATGGATTATGAATTATTTCTCTCCGCTTCCTGAAAAAAAGGGAACATTCAATGCATTCAATGCTCTCAAAGGGGCCAACCCTGTAGCCTCCACTGACCGCATGCCATTAATTCTTCAAGTACGTTATCTTGCTGGTTTTCATCGATGGATCGATCATAAGGATTGGCCTCGCAGCATTCTGGCCATTCTCGTACTGTAGTTGGATTGGAGGTGAACAAGAGAGGGGAGCACAATTTACTTGTTTTCGACCCGTCCCAGTACGTTTTTCTTCCTGAATTGAGTTGGCCGATACTATACATGAGAATCTCTAGCCGGCCAAGTAAGGAGATTCGACGAGCTGCACTCGCGAAATCCATGCTACTTTCCTCAAAGTCTGATATAGTCAGTTCTTCATTTTCAGTTGTATTGTTGTAGTTTCACATACGGCGGATAAGAAGGGCAGGAAGAGACGCTCATCAGATTTTACGGACGATGTGGACGCGAAGAAAGCGAAACGTGTCAGAAGGGGACTCGAAAACCTGTCGTCAGACTTCAATCAAGATGTTACAGTCGATGATGACGACGACGACAAATTACAGGACACCTTGGACCCGACCAAGGTTGTGAACTTTTTCCGAGTTAGTCAAAATAAACTGGGGTAAGTCTTGCGTCATGACCCCGTACACTTTGTGCTGTGATGCTAATTGATCATGGGGATTGGTAGAAAAAAGGATCGGTATCAAATACTGTACTTCCCCCTGGATCCGCCACTTGATGACAGCGAAAGATGGGTACGCCGACTAGTTACCAGCGAGGTGGTGGAATAGTCACGTGAATTTGGCCCTCGCCATCACTCATGCAAAGCTTAATGTCCAGCCCAACTTATATAGCAACATTCATGACCGAGTTCGATCATTTTCGAGATATACATGTTATTCTTATACCTTAGAATTAAGTTGGGAGATTTGACAATGGGCTCTCCATATCACAAAAGTCTTTGCCGGCTGGATCAGTTCGACGACCAACGATGGTACCAATGCGAGGTTTTGCTGACACAAGCCAAAACATCTTATATCCTGACCGAAACTTTCCCAAACCTTTCAACTTTGGCACCCAGGGCTCATCCAGCATCAACTGACAAATTTGGGAACTGACCGGAACAGCTCCGATAGGTGTTGCATTACAGTAATAGGGTCGTCACCGAACTTCGGATCATATCCTTGAGGTGCGCATGCGGGCAGACATACACCATGGATATTGACAGCTTACTTAGCACTCGATGCTGAGTCGCAGCAATTCCTTGACATATAAATCGTCATTTTTACTACCCCTTTATCAAGACTGGGAGGCCACAGGTGTCTCTAAGGTGCATGTATTGGTAAGCAAAGTCGAGTTGGCGTGACAGGGGAACCCCGCGAAGATCAACTTGTAATCAATCGTGAGTCCATGATAGATATGGAAGACCATAGGGTCTTCCGTAACACTGTGCGCGACCTCACGTGCCACACTACCAGAGCCGCCGCGGAACTAAATTCCAGCTCCAGACATTCCGGGCCCCTACTTCTTTTCATAATTTCTACCTGTAGCAATTACCCCCACTCACCCTCTTGTATTTCATAGCAGTCTATTTTGTGACGAATTATGGTATCCCACAGCCGTTTCTTGGCTACTCCAAAGACTGTTGCCGTAGGTCTTTGCTTCCGCTACATACTGCACGTATTGACATATGTCGCTCCGGACCACATAGGTGATAGGATGCCCCTTCAGGTAAGGCGATTTTGCTTGTCTTTCACACGGATATTCATATCTGTCTTCCAATAATTCAAGCGGTGGCCAGGCAAGTAACACAATACAACACATACTTGACATGGTCTCATTTACCATTGAAATCGTATCGGTATAGCCCAAAGCAGGCGTGGACGAAGGCCCAATTCACCTTGTCAACGCAGGGCTAATTGACCAGCTATCGGGACTGGGTTGGGAGGTGGACTTTGGCGGACATCACCAGTTCGAAGATATCTCTACCGACAACGATCCCCCCATTGGCAAACTGAAGAACCCACGGTTAGTCTCGCGAGTTACAAGAGCCATCGCGGATGCCGTAGGTGCGCATGCAAAGAAGGGCAGTTTGTCCTTAACTCTGGGAGGAGATCACAGCTTGGTTAGCACGTTGAAAGTACATTTCTCCATTATGACTAAGTTCTCTAAATTCAGGCAATGGGAACTATATCAGGGACGTTGAGGTCTGTCCATCACAGACTCGTATAGAACAACCATCACTCAATGCGTCGTTTGCAGTCAATACCCTGATGCTGTTGTAAGAAAACTTTGTAGGATTCTCATCAAGTTCAACCATCTTATAGAGACTTCCAGGTGATATGGGTAGACGCCCATGCCGATATAAACACTGCGGAGTCCACAGACTCAGGTTCTTAGGACTCAGTACGAAAGTTCGTCCTGATGCTTATTCCCAGTTGTCAGGAAACATCCACGGCATGCCGGTCTCATTTTTACTTGGTCTACATAAGAACGACGCAGTATCCCCATTCTCTTGGGTTCCCTCGACGTTGAAACCGAACAAGATCGTGTACATCGGGCTGCGAGATGTCGATGCCGGAGAGAAGAAAATTCTCAAGGAAAGTGGCATCATGGCTCTCAGTATGCACGAAGTGGATAGACATGGCATTGGAAAGGTTGTTGAGTTGGCTCTTGACCACGTCACTCCCAATCGCGATCTTCCGATACATTTAAGCTTTGATGTTGACGCGTTAGATCCTAGCGTCGCACCGAGTACGGGCACGCCAGTAAGCACCTACAGACGTCCTGTTGTTACTTACTTTTGACGTCATCCAGGTTCGTGGAGGTTTGACTTTCCGCGAGGGGCACTATATTTGCGAAGCTATCCACGAGACAGGCTTGCTTGTTGCCCTTGATCTCATGGAAGTTAATCCATCCCTCTCAGATCCTGTTTCTGTAGAGAAGACTGTCAAAGTAGGTTGCTCCCTCATTCGAAGTGCGCTTGGTGAGTTTGCACCAGGCACTTACTATGTTCGGCCAATGACTAACTGCATACCAGGTGAAACTCTTTTGTAACCGCGTATATACGAGACTCAGACATTACTGTCCAACCTTGTTCATGAGCTATTGCCTATATCATGCATGTTTTCGAGCTCTGACGTGGATTCATCTACTGGCGAAAACTGATTCTTCAAAGAACTTGCAAGTACACGGGGAATCGATAATTGAAAACGATAACTATATGGTCGTAACCCGAGAGCGGTAGAGATTCAGCGGTGTCGATATTATTGTTCTGTTGTGTATCCTTGGTCCTTTTTCAGGTATAACTGTTTCAGTTTCATTCAACTTTCCGGAGTCACCGTTTCCGTCGCCGGAGAGGTGGTGTATACTTGGCTTGAGCAATAGTCCGTGCCCGTGACCCACTCGGACACGTTGAATGTCTGCGACAAGTGCTTTGGCGTCTCGCCTTCTGCGTCCACTGCGCTTGCTACAACAGGCAGTGTGTCTTCTGCCCTCCAAAGATCGCGCCTGTCCTCAGCATCACTTCCAGATGACAGCCAATTCACGAGCATCATGGTATCTGATGAAAATCCACTAGACAGCGCTTGTTCCTCATCGACGCTCGAATGGCTATGACTTGCGCGTGACGACGACGACGAGGGACACCTACTACCATGGGTATTATTTACCTTCATGACGGGTGAGACGCAAGCAAAGAACTCACCGAAGGCTTTCCTGTGATGGAGACAAAAATTCCGTGAATGGCGGGTCAAGGGCAGCAGGCACTGAATAGGATACCCCCGAAAACGTTGCATGAGACGTGATTTGTGGCATGGAGGGTGAAGGGCGCAGTGTTGGTGAGCAGAACTGGTTCTGATTCTTGATATCAACAGCGGAGTGGTGCATACTATGGAGACGGGTGTTGGGGTATTGGATAGGATTTGATCCTTGTCTGGGCGGTTGAGAGACACCATCCACGACGGCCTGTGCATTGCTCCATCCTAGATATCGAGTCCTTTCAGGTAGTTTGAAAGAAGCAGCGCCGCTAGAATCGCTAGACTCATCAGAATGGTCCGACATAGGCCAGCTTGTCCTCGCAGCCGGGTTTGCTTCCATTCCTCGACCCTTGGGTGATACCGACTGTGATTCCCACCTAGGATGACCAGTAGGCACAGGAGGCGCGTATGGGTGGGGAGCAAAGGCTCCTCGGGACGGAGGAGACGTGGGTGGATCAACAGGTGGTATGTTCCGTCTGCGGGATCCAGCAGGGCCACGAACTCGATGTTGAGTGGCATATTCGCAAACGAGTCCTCGAGTGTGACAGCGAGTGCATGTCGGACGTCCGCCACTGCACTAGAACCGAATGTCAGCCTCATTCTGATGGTCTAGAAAATGGAAGCAAACACCTTGGTTTTTCGGTCTCTACATTTTTCACATGCTTGGTTAGTCCTCTGACGAGAGCTGGGCGTTGGACTACGATAGAAGAAAGTAGTTGCTCCGTCAGAACCTTGAGGGAATGGCGGGTATGATGTCACGTTCATTGGTCCATCCCATCCTGAGGGAGCACTTGCGAGTGAGCGAGAGGGTGGGTACGGCGAATCATTGATGGTCCGCCTGTACTGGGAACCCAAGGCAGAGCTATCGATGCCGATCGCTTGGTCGTTGCCTGTCCAGTCGGAGGGCACAGGACGGACTGCGTGACAGGCAAATCCATGGGGATTTTCGGCAGTTAATACGCCAGAAGACGTTGAAAAACCCTGCGGATTATCAGATAAGGGGAAGGGGGACAGAGGAGAGGGACGTGTCGAGCGGATACTAGGCTGGACGTTGAGGGGGAATATGGGGGATGAAGAGACTGGGAAGGGAGGTCCTTTGTGGTAGGGGGTCATGGACGGGTATATGAACCGTACACGGACTCGATGAATTATAGGGAAATGCGATTTATAAGGGAAACAACAAGTGGCGGACTGCGGTATATGTCAGTAGTATCAGTTGTCAGCCACGGAGGTAACTTGAGAGAGCAAGATTGGTATGGTTTGTAATTCCTTGTAGTTGTGCTCGATAGCATGTTATATGATTCATATCCGAAACTTGCTGCCGCCCTAGACAACCATACACCTTGCGGAGGTCTTGGGAACCTTCGGCTCTTCAGCATCACCCTTTCAACATGTCTCGGACAAGAAGACTCACCAATCATACACGCAATTGTGGGTGTGTCGATACGAAGAGCTCATCGGAAAACTCGACAAAAGCTTGGGCAAAAACAATTCTTCACACCAACGATCATCGTTCCGTGCCGTAGCTAAGTTCATTCACTGAAACAGCCGCTGGCGATCATGTAATACACTCCTATGAGTGTACAAAAACAATATCCTGTGTATTGGTTAGTGAAATAAAATATTGGTTTATGATTCAAACTCGACGTCAACCCGCGAGCTCCTCATTGAACTCCCTCCCGATCAACATCCTCCGAATTTCCTGTGTGCCTGCCCCGACTGCATACAGCCTAGAATCTCGCACGATTCTGCCCACAGGATAGTCGTTGATATACCCATTGCCTCCCAGGCACTGCATGCCCTCCAGAGCCACTTCAATGGCCCGTTCTGTGGAATATAAAATTGCCCCTGCGCAGTCCTAAGAGGGGCAGGAGTAAGCGGTTCGAATCTCCTTTGTGGAGTGATTATAATGGCTTACCCGACGACTGATTTGGCCACGATCACATGCTCGACCTACAGCGTATACATATGCTCGGCTCGCGTTCAGCTTCGTATACATATCTGTTGAATTAGATTGCAGTTAGCACCGCCATTGCTCTAAATCACAAGTAACTTGCCAGCAATTTTTGCTATAAGGTTCCATATATCAGCGCACATTGAAAACAGCGAGGGGTTCATGAAGCACCTTGCATAAGCTGGAATGTGCCAACGGGACGGTCGAATTGTTGACGGTCGTGGACGTATTCAATAGCAATGTCGAAAGCTGCCTGCATCAGGCTACTCAAAGAAGTCAGATACAACGTGCTGCGGACATCATCAGGCATACCCAAGAGGACCGCCGCTTAAAACAAGCCGCTCCAGATCAAGCCCAGACATGAGAACAGACGCCCCTTTATTAACTGTGCCCAGCACATTCTCTACAGTGCCAATTAATGACTCATAGGTGAACATATCTCATGCCTTACCTTCAGGCACCTCACATGCATCAAAGACGAGCTCGCATGTGTCACTGCCCCGCATCTAACATTGCTGGCATCAGTGTGGACATCATGAATTAAATGACGAACTCACTCCAAACTTGTCAAGCTTCTGATGTGTAGAGAATCCCTTGAATCCCTTTTCAATGATGAACGCTGTGATACCTTTTGAGCCGTGTTCCGGAGCGGTTTTGGCGTAAACAACTAGTATCGACGCCACTGGTCCATTCGTAATCCTGGAACAACATTATTGATCTTCTCGGGTGCCTCTTAGACATTATATTACCCACCAAAATTTGTTTCCGTCTAAAATAAAACCTCCTTCCACTTTCTTGGCTCGGAGCTTCATAGACACGACGTCACTCCCGCTTCCTGGTTCACTCATCGCGAGAGCACCGACTTTCTTCCCAGACACTAGGTCGGGGAGATACTTTCGCTTCTGCTCAGATGTGCCATGCCGGTGTATTTGGTTGACACACAGATTGGAATGTGCGCCGTAAGATAGGGCCACTGAACCAGACGCTCGCGACAACTCTGAGAGACTATGTTAGGGAAATAATATACTTTTTAATGCGACACACCTTCCATTGCAATCGTGTGCTGGAGATAGCCCGAGGCAAGGCCACCATACTCCTCGGCTACGGTGACTCCTATGCAGACAGTCAACCGTGTCACTCTGTATGCACTAGAGGTACGACACCTAGCAGGCCCATTGAACCAAACTTCTCCCACAAGTCCTAAAGGCTTAGCCCTCAGCATCACATGAAATATCTGGCTTGAAGAGGATGAATGACCATCGGAAAGCTATTGCTGCGGTCAACCTCCGCGGCTCGTGGCGCAATTTCTCGCTGAGAAAATTCATTCACGGCGTTCCTGAACTAATTGATAATATTCGCCTTGATCCCTTGAGTGTCCGAGAAGTGCACACCTCTATTTGGTCATCTGTGAGTCCTGCGATATCTGCATTATAGAAAGATGCGTGTCTTCGGAAAGTAGTGGCTCTAGCAAACTTGACATTGGTCCAGGATAGGACTCTGCGTGTCGCCAGGAGTGCGTTCATCGTAGAAGTAGCTGGGTTAAAACACGAAGCACCACTTACAGGCGTCTATTCACATTGGTGTGCGCTGTTGAACTCTACTGATGTCTCTCTCACAGTGTTTTATTATTTTAATGACAAAGTGCAGCAGAAGTCATTGACAGTCCAAAATATCAACTAAACTGAAGCGTCCTTCAAAGTAGCAACTCGGTGCTATTGCTCACTTCTTGGGGATATCGGAGGTGGTGCCAGGGCATAGCGTCAATGTGATGTCACTGTTGCCGCAGGTGAAATCCACGTTGTTAGCGGGTGTACCTCCATTTGCCCCTTCTAATATTCAGAAAACAGAAATGATCGTAGTATGCAAGGCATACCATCATTGTCCGGAAACGCATAGGCATTGGGGCAGTTGTTGTAATAGAAGGCGCTATTGGGACCAGCAAAGGCATTGCTCGGACAACCTGTAACTATCTTGGTTTTAAAAGGAATGGCCATAGATTTCACTGACCTCCACCTCCCGCTGGGAGTGCACCTTGAGAACATGCAGCGACTGAGGAGCAACAGCCGCTGAAGCAGGAGCCAGCAGGGCCTGGGACCGGCTAGTAATAGATCAGTCCAAATGGAGTGAGAGAAAATGGAAACACTTACACAAGCACTTGGGAGGGTACAAGCAAACTTCGAGCAGCTGGGATCCGCCGCTGAAATTTCCATCCCAACATTGTATCCATAGATCAGACTGATATCGTAAGTGACAGAGCCTGGAATGGCAAACTGGAGAAGGAAAATAAGCTAAATATTGCGCAAGTTGGAACTCGGGGTCAACTTACCCAATTAAATTCAGCGCGGGAGAAGGGTGTTTGACCATTCCATGTGGGACCACCAGTGGCGCATGAATTTACGTTGCTGCCACATCCAGTTCCTGCAACCAGTCAATACAAGTTACATGATGTGGGGGCCAATTTCGGAAAGGACACTCGCCTACATTGACAGCGCCGTCCCAGTTCGAACTAATACCCATGTTCTGAGTGGCTCCAGCTGGAACTTGTAGGTTGTTAGCAATAGTCCCAAAGCTGGTCTGGGTGAACAGGAAGACTTCCTCGCTGCATTTGTTCACAACATTCAGTGACTGAGCAGTGGCTGACGCCAGAAAGGTGGAGAACACAGCGAAGGTGAACAGGTTTGACATAGCGAGAGTTCCTCTGGAATAAGGACGATTATACCGAAGGGTAAGTATGTCCCGGGTGTGGCAAAACACGACATGTGAGCCAGTCATATATAAACGAAATACTGTCTAGGTTTCAGGACCACGGGTCAAAAGGCAAGCGACAAGCATCATAGAATGTCGTTGTAACATCATGTGCCAAAGTCATGGTGGATGAGAAAGGAATTAGGTCTGTCACTATACCTAGGGACCAATGCAAAAGTGCGGTTCGGGTATTACTGCCACGTAAGAATGAGATCTTTCCGAAAGGACAGGGGTCTCAAGCACGGGCTCCACAGCAAATTAGGCACAGCATAAGTGTCCAAACACAGCTCTGCTAGAATATGTTGAGGAAAACGTGCATGAAAGACATGCTCATGGGTGGTCCTCAGAGTTACAATTTGGCCCAAGAAGGGGCTTTTTCAACTTGAGGTTACCGTAAGAAGCACAGAATCAGCGCTCAGCAGTGATAGCAGGCCGTCGTCCAACGTCGTCCAAAATTGTGGATAATGGGACGCGTGAAGACTAAGTGGAGTCGTCCATATGTGTGAAGGTGACAGTCATCAGTATGTCACGTGGGTTCCACAGCGGCAGAACCTAAGTTAAATTTTTCCAGGACACATAATGGTCATTCGACCTGCCTTCACAGGTGTGCCAGTAATAATTGTCAGGTGTTGCCTCTAGATAATTACGTTGATTTTATTCACGAATGCCAGTAAACCACATCTCCATGATCAGGCAGAACATGCAACCTCACTGGACCAGGTCATGATATATATTTACATAGTTATTTATATTTACCAATTAACACCACATCACCACGAGCCTGGCTTGTGTAAGATTCAAACCTTCTGCAGTGCTCGGTGAAAATCGTTCTCATCTCAATCAATATATAGGAGCCTGGACTGGCAGATGTGAACGAGGTAACTCCATTGACCGTGGACAGCTTAACTCAAGTAGTGTGTATGTTCTGGGAAACGATTCACGATGAGGTATTACTGCCAGACATCTGCTTTGACACACTGCTGGTAGAGTCGCATAATCACATATACCTTGAGCTGTCAGGATCGTCGAGGGTATCTCTTCGGCTTACACCCATAAAACCATAGGCTCAGGTGTCCATGAGAACGACCAAAACTCCAGGATTAGATACAATCTACTAGCCACTTCGGCACGTCCGCACAACCTTCAGGGGAGACAATAGATCTGTGACAGGACCATATGACGATGCCAAGGGCGAGCGACTAACAGTAGTGAGCTCTCCGTGTGTAGCGGCATCCTGTAGCATAGCATTTGAGAGAGCAACGGAGTCGGAAAATTTGCGGATATGACCTTGAGGCATGAACGGAAGCAATGAGATCATCCAACTGAACTGTGTCAAAATTCCTTTGCGAGCTATGTAGACAAAGTTTTAACTTCTAGGGTTTCAGTGGTCACTGCAAGCCTTGTAGTGGCCACTGAAACCCTACGTCTAGGAATCAGGCAGTGGCGTGTATGGAGCAATACGGGACAGAGAAAATCCATGGGGTTACCATCCAACCTCAAGAAGATCGGACAGCAGCAGACTCGGAGCCACACTCTTAGAAGGACCAGACAGCAGATATGACCCGTGTGGAGGGTTGAATAGAGGGGAGCCATCGTTGAATCGCAATAAGACATTATGTAAGCCGCGTGATCTATCGGCGCTCGATCTGCAAGTACGTTGACGTCGATGGCTAACGATGAGTCCATTGCTGGTGTCCTTGTCTCCCGCCTGCCATGTCGACGTCCGCGCCGTCCAAGCCTTCAGTCCAAACTTTCGAATTTACAAAGCGCAAACGTTGGACCGAGACTCTTTTCTCGGAAATATCAGAGACACTCGTCCTTGTTGTGTCTCCAATCTGCAAAGTTCTATACTGTGGTTCTGCAATCGTAGAGCTCCTTGGTTGGAAAGAGGATCAGCTCGTAGATTCTGATCTAGGAATTTTCATCGAAGGTTTCTGAAGCCCCTTTCCATGTAAAATAACAACCGCCTGACAGGCAAACAGATGAGGATCAGGAGAATTTTCGTTGGTCATTCACAGAATCCCTTCGTACAGGTCAGGACTTGTTTATGTATGCGCGGCTCAAATACGACCAGCCTCCACCGCTCGATGCGAACGCCAAACCAGGCATGCTGTTCGAGCTGAAAGGACACCCCCATTGTCTTCATGGCCAGCAACAACCTCACTGCTTTTTTTTGACCGCAATGCCGTATCCCAGCAGGGACATTGCGTTGTATGTGCTTTATATAATCTAGACACTAGCACTCTGACACAGCTCAGGCTTAACACATTCCTCGACCTGAAAATAGAAAACGAGAAGCTTTCGCAACGCATTCACGTGCGTATTCGTCGATCAGCTGGTATTTCTATTCATTGATTCCTCACAGGATCTGAAGTACTCTGTCGAAGTATCCTCTCTTACTACGGAGCCTTCACGTTCTTCGTACTTCCCCACAGCCCAACATTCCCAGAGATTCAATCAATCCTCTGGACCTCTGGTTCCAAACCACTCATCTCCCTATACGCGGACACCCGGTCCGCCGTTTTACACGCTGCCTGATGCCTCTGTGCCTGCATTGCGTATGGCTCAGAAGGCATCGTCGAGACTTGATGACACCATGTCCCCTATCATCGGCCTTTCCCTACAAAGAGACGATGACAGCGAGGACCAACGGAGAAAAAAGGTACTTATTCGAACTAGTTACTGGTCTCTTGACGCTTATATGCTTCGCTAGATAAAAAAGGTCTTGGTGGGTGAAGAGCAACGTGTTTGTGTGACTTGCGGCCGCACGGATTCTCCTGAATGGCGTAAGGTGAGCATTGTGTTCTGGACCCTCATGCTCACTGTCCTCATTGTGACCTAGGGTCCTCATGGCCCGAAGACCCTTTGTAATGCTTGTGGCTTACGCTGGGCTAAACGCACGCGGAAGACGGAGCCTGATACAGGGGCACTGGATCCCAAAGGCCAAGATTGTGGCGAACCAGGTCCAAGCGCGCCTCTTTGGCCCTCGACAATGAACACCACATGATGATTGATGTCTCATCCATCTGTACCCCTTTGCGCATGTGGTGTCATGAGGTTCGGATTTTTGTCGCTGTCCGTCTCTTGTCTTCATCAGAAGGGTTATGTTGAGGGCTGTTTTTTTTTTTTTTTCGAATTTTCTCTTTACTTCGAACAGAGGTGACAGCAAATTAAATGCATCGTCATGGCAAAGGAAGGTTGACGACAGTGCGAGATAGACTTTTCGTCATGTGACTTTCCTTGTTGGGTTGGCAAGTGAAACGCTAGTGGGCTAGATACAGATACTGCCTCTTGTGTTGCGGATCCGACGTTGCTCCTTGACTATTGCATTTCCGCAAACTAACCAGCTACCAGACACATGGAGATGTCACCCTTTCGGATGAATGACCTTATGCTTCGGGATGAGTGCTTCTACTCTGGGTTCTACGCACTGCCGCTCTGCTGGCAGTCACTTTTACTATAGAGGGTCGACCATTAAAGTTCTTTCTTTGTGTGCTGGCGCGCTTCTATCGGTATCTATGGTCTGCAGCTAGCGTGCTCCAGAGCCTCTTGAGCAGTACAACAACCTTTTCAGCTCCTCAAGGCACAACTATTTTATACGACCGTACGGAGCCTGACCACGCGCGGATCTATACGATACATGTGGATAAGCCTTCAACTCGGAAAGCACCACATTCATCACCCCTGACATCAAGTTCTTGGAACTACGTTCACATTTATTATGAGACATTATTCAAGGTGAAGCAACGAAGGTGATTCCCCGTTCCTCCCCAGTCCAATAACTCTGTCATGGTCATCCGTGTTCTCGCCTGTGCTCTCGTCTTGGCTGCGGCTGTCAACGCGACGCAGGTTATGCGTCGCCCTGATAACTACAAGACTCTCCTGAAGCCGTATCTGCACGAGGGTTCGCACAATGTTACCGCGCGTGCTACACCGGAGCCCTCTATAAGAGGACGTACTATCATCGAGTCCCCGTTGAACAAAAGAGCAGGTGGCAAGCTCTCCATCGGCTATTTTACTAACTGGTTTGATATTTGTCTGCAAACTAAGCTGCGTACACTTAACTGCATTTTTGCGACTGCAGGGGTATCTATGGTCGTAATTTTCGTGCGTCTTCATATGAACGATCTCATGCTTGTTCTGAGCTTCGTCACTCTGCTTAGAACCTACCGATATCGTGTCTTCTATCCTCACCCATGTACTCTACTCTTTCGCTGATGTGGATCCAAGCTCTGGGACCATTTTATTAACGGATAGTTATGCCGATGAGCAGGTAGAAGGCTATTCCTCTTTTAATACATATTCTTAATCAATATCATATGTATATAGAAACACTTTCCTGGAGACTCCTGGGATGAGCCGGTAAGTTATATTTTCTGACACGATGAATTGTATTTATTTGATCCCAACGATGCCATAACAGGGAAACAACCTATACGGATGCCTCAAGCAGATGTACCTCTTGAAGATGAAACAGCGGTCTTTCGACACCATTGTTTTTGCAGGATCACTCTGATATAAGCTTTTTTCTTGTACAGCAATATCAAGGTTTTGCTCTCAGTCGGCGGTTGGACCTATTCACAGTCTGGTCACTTCAATTTTGTGACGGATGCCACTTCTCGAGCCACGTTTGTAAGTAGTGCCGTAACAATGGTAGAAGGTCTGCTTCTCTTATATAAGTTCGCGGCGCTCTCATTAATTACTCGCAGACTATGGCCTCGATGGGATGTAAGCACAACCATCCTATTCGCTGATTGGAGTTCAACCAGCTTCCTCGTAGCGACATCGATTTCGAGTACCCCTCGAACTCTGCTCAGGGCTCTGGCTTCGCATCGCTCGTGACTGAGTTGAGGACAGCCTTTGATCAGTTGGCCGCGAGGAAAGGAGATACCGTACCCTATCAGATCACGGTTAGAATTATGAATATTGTTTTACTGCACGTTGCTCATACCTGCAAATGTAGCTCGCTGTTTCTGCCGGTTCGGCCAACTACGCTGTGAGCTTATACGTTTTCCCTATGTTTGAGCGAGATTAACGGGGTTGTAGAACCTCGTTATTCCAACTATGAACAATGCCATTTCCTACTGGAACTTAATGGCAAGCAGTCTACTTTGAAGAATAATTGTCTATTACCCAACAATAGCTGCTCCAGGCTTACGACTACGCGGGGTCCTGGTCCACTGTTGTAGGTTTTCTCTGGAATCATTCACATTTGCCAACTTCAGCGTCCATCGTTTCAGAGTGACGACCAGGCGAACCTTTACGGAGGTACAATATCAAATGTCAGCACAGACAAGGCTTTCATGGATTATCTTTCTCGAGGTGCCTCGGCAAGTAAAATCAATATGGGCAAGTCGCTTCTATGGTGTTCGTTTTATACAAGCTCATATGCTATGAAGGTATACCCTTGTATGGTCGTAGTTTCGAGCAAACGGTGGGGATCCGCCAACCGTACAATGGCGTAAGCGAACTATTGTTTTTTTTGGCTCTGCACCTTGAAACAATACTTTGAACTTAGGTTGGCACAGGAACATGGGGCCCAGGGTATATCCTGCTTAAAATTTGAATGCGTTATGCAGCGTTTGACGCTTTATCTCAGTGTTTACGACTACAAAGTTCTCCCATTCGCCGGAGCAACTGTGATCGAAGAATCTAGTAACGTTGCGAGCTATTCCTATGACTCCTCGAAACAAGAACTGATCTCGTACGACACCCCGAACATTGTGAAGACAAAGGCACAGTATATGAACTCCAACGGCATGGCAGTAAGTAATCTAGGATGATGTTCCTTGGTACGACGCCCTCAATCTCGAAAAGGGAGCAATGTTTTGGTCCCTTGATTCCGACAAACTCGGTGCTGACTCGCTAATTGGGACTAGCGCAGGAGTTCTGGGCGGCCTTGACCAGACGCAGGTTTGTCCAGACAATTCTAAAATATGTGCTCATTCTGAAACCTGTGAGGCAGAATCACTTGAGGTAGATTATTTTCAGTCACCACAGAAATCACTATGTTTAATTGCAACATAGTTATCCGGATAGCCAGTGGACCAACATTGCCAATGGAATGAGTGGATCGGTTTCTACGTCTGCTACTTCACCCCCCACGAGTCCCCCTAGCACGTCCACAACTTCATCCGCTGGGTCCTTGCCAAGTAGTAAGTCCTGTGCAGGTGTAGCAGCTTGGAGTTCTTCGGTGAGTTCCCTGAATGGAAATCGCTGATCATGCGCTCATCGGTCCATGTCTGGATCAGATCGCATATACTGGGGGTCAAACCGTGACATATAGTACGTTTCGATACTTCCATATGGCCACAATATTGTATGACTCTGAATTGTAGATGGACATTTATGGAGCGCGTCATGGTGGACTCAGAATGACATTCGTGAGTATTCAAACCATCATGAAGCAACTTGGACACAATTGAAATTCCACGGAAATTGTTCAGCGGGAGGCCCGGCTGGTGTTTGGGTTGACAATGGGGCTTGTTGAGCATAGGGAGCCGCCTCGAGGCCTTTAAACCGGAGAGTTTGATAGGAGGGAATGTAGGCTCTACTACTTGGCACAACGGTGATCTATGTAGCGTCTATATGACGAGCACCAACCACCTGAAACACGGCCACGATCACCTGGACGACGATTGAGTGTCTGACCGGACAACGTGAAAAGAATGCTTGCGAGCTCCGTCTGCGATGGGGTAAATATACAAAACTCTTGGCGTGATTTGAGACAATAGGAGGCAGCATCTGGTAGAGAGTATACAGAACTTGGCAGGTGGTGCCATTACTTACGCCTGTTTATCACTCTCTCTCGCTCGTGCGTGATGTGGGCAAAGCACAGTCTATTGACCTTGTCACCGACTCTCTTGCTCGGCCGGACAGGACCCCGGGCCGTGCTTAAGCCGGTGGAAGCGAATTACACAGGAAGACCCAGCCATTCGCACCTGGTCTGTGTAGCCCTCGAGTTACACGAAACTGGAACAAGGAAGAATAAAAAGAAGAATCATGGGAATGCGGCGGGGGTGGGTGCGATAAAATAAGCAACTCGATGTCTTTTCGAGTGTGGAGGTGAGAAGCGGCGAGGTGAAGAAAGGAGCCAAAATACTAGATGTATATACTAAAAGGGTGGATGCGGACAGAACAATGAGTGGATGTGGCACGAACATTGATACATGTATAATGCGAAGTGGACGAGTGGACAAATGGATGTGGTGCGGCGGAACCGATCACGTGCTTCCTCCAGAAGACACGGACAAATGTTTTTTTTTTGTCCGAATCAGTATGATCTTCAATCACGTGATCGGAAACAGTGCACAATCAGTGCGCATCTTGATCATGAACATGACAAGGACTGACGACGTCTCTCAGAACAGAGATGCGAATATTCTCTCAGGTGATGCAAGGATGGTCGGTGATATTGAAGGGAACGATACTATCGAAGGACCCTCGGGTGAAGACAATAGCACCGAAGAATGGACTGCACTCAAGCTCACGCACGGTGGCAGGGAGCTCTGCTTGTCTGTTGAGAAGTCAGATAGGCATGTTTACTTGCTGCACCTCCAATCCAGAATGTCAACAGGAGTCCCTTGTTTCTAGAGTATTTGACTTGAAAAGCGCACTATTTCAACTCACAAACGTGCCACCAGAAAGACAAAAAGTCCATTTTACTCAGAACATTCATTGCTCACAACCTGATTAGGTTTTGATATAGATTCTTGGCCTTGTCAAGGGAAAGCTTCCTCCAGACGACGTGCGCGTGTATGTAGGCTACACCATCTGGCTTCAAGGATTGATATGCTAACTCGGCGTTACTAGAGAGGAATTGAAACTCAACACAGGAAAACGTTTTACTCTGAGTGCGATCATCTTCTCTTGTTCATTTACTTCTCCTGACAGACCCAGTCGGCACACCCCAGGGATCAGAATTTAAGGACCCATACGGCAAGCCGCTGCATGGTGTATCGCATAGCGAGGAAATAATAACAATAGCAATGGCAATCAGAATTAGAAGATCTTCCAGATGTCTTAAATGACTTTGACCTCGACTTCTCCGCCAATCCATCAGCAGCCAGAAAGTACTTGGCAGATCAAAGGAATCACCGGAAAATCAAAGAGGCGGCGAAGAAACTTAAGATAGAGTTCATGAATCCTCTGCAAGAAGGGAAACGACTGCTTGTGCTTGACTTAGATTATAGTGAGCAATGACTACGTCTATATGGTACACACTGACCATCAATTTCACAGCCATCCTGGATACCAAACCCCTCACATCCGGATCTCTGCCTCCTGCCCAATGTGCGAGGCCACGATTGCACGAGTTTCTGGAAGCTGTGTACCCATATTATAACATATGTATATGGTCGCAGACTAGTTGGGTGTGGCTAGAAACAAAGCTTGTCGAACTCGGCATGGTAGGATCGGACCGGAATTACAAGGCATGTCCTCTTATTCCAAGACAAAGGGATTTACTCATTCATCACTCAGATTGCGTTTGGTGATTTTCTCGCGTACATGGTTCGAGTTGTTGCCCAAATTTATCCACATTCAGTGCTTGACAAGACACTCATGTTTCGCGTATTTTCTACGCGAGATGGCAAGCCATATGCGCATGCCGTTAAAGCCTTACGCATAATATGGATCCACCTCCCACAGTTGTATGTATACTTCCTGGTGACTTCTTCTGATTGATAAACTCTTCAATTCTATGCAGCAATGAACGAAACACGATTCATATTGATGATCTAGTAAGCCTTTGCAAGGAATTGGCAAGGTTTTAGAACTAAATTGTACCGGAAAGGGTCGGAATTTCGCCTTGAATCCAAACGAGGGCCTCAAGATCTCCCCATTCAAAGATGCACATACTGCGCGTGCTGCGCAGGACCGAGAATTGGACAAACTTGCACGATATCTGATTCACATCGCGGGCATACCAGATTTTAGAACCGTGAATCACAAGGTTTGCTTCCCATGTGGATACTATTCTGCCTCGAATAACTAAACGAATTCAGGATTGGAAGAAAGTATTACTGCAATGACGAAGCGAAATTTCCTGTACATTCATTCAGCGAGAGAATCTGGCATAGTGGGTCGTCTGTAATAATAGAACCAAAGTAGTAGACTATCATTGTCTGCTCCGTCACACCGCATAGTCAATTCTAGCTAGCTGAAGTGACATCCAAGTCAATGCAGTGTGGATCGGTTTCTCATTAAAGGATGTTCTCTAAGCCAGCGGCACCTTCTGCGACCAAGTGGAAGTTGCTGAGAGTTGATGGCTGTGCAGATACAGCTAGATAAAGTAGAACAACCTTGAGCCTCGCTCTTACAGAAGGATTTGCGCTTACAGTGCTCTTGATCTCGTGAAGAAGTTTTTAACGGACTGAGGACTTGTTTAGCGGCGTCATAGATCCAACACTTTTGCTGTGCAGCTTGGTGCAAAGAGTGAACTTGTGAAAATACCTCAAGCTGCAGTTGTTACCTGAAAGCACTTGATCAACCGGCAAAGATCCTAAATACGTCTGAACCAGAGGAAGAGGGATCGACGTATATGCTCGTGCTATTAGCATGAAAGTTCTCTCGCGAAACTCGCCTAGTTGTTGCCGAGAGGTGAATAGAATGGTTGAACACCGAAGGAGAACGTACAAATGAACTTTTCGTTCAAACCTCTGACAAAAGTGGCAAGCGGTTGACTGAAAAACGTCGGAGCAGATACGACGTCTGCAAGTTCTTGGGATCGCTGGTAAACGCCAGCGTGGCTACGATACCAGGTCACGGCAACGAGACTGAATAATGCCTGAGAAAGGGGGTGGTTCGCGAGACCATGGGGAAGCCGTGTCAATGCATGGCGAGCAGGCGATCTATAATTTTCTCAGTTGATACATATACTATAACAAAACGACAGAGACGAACAGATTATCGAGAATAAGGTAGCCAAGAACCAAGGGTGCGATGATAAACAGTCTGCTTGGGTCGTCCTGATCCCTAGCGTCTCCCTTATACCAAATAAATATGTTGACATCAACAAGGCGTACAACTTTGTATGACATGACTCTTACACCAAGGTCTTCCTCCTCCGCCACCCTAACGAGGTCGTGTATACTGTCTTGTTGAGAAAGTTTAGGAAGAGATTTATGAAACGGACCAAGAAGTGGACGATCTGAGGCAATGATGGGAGGCGTCAGAGGTCGTTCAGTGGAGTCCATCGCAAGACTATGCGCAAATGTTGTGGCGCGGAAGTAAATTGTTTCACAGTTCCGAGCACTTATAATGGACTCATTAGATGATGAAATCGAGTCTATCCTATTCATTGCCCGCGAAATATCAGGTAGGTGCTCGCAGGCTTACATATGCGAAAACATTCTCATTTGGTTCCAGTATTCAAGGTTCCGCCTTTGAGGTCGAATGAAGGATACAGAGCAACAGAGTGGGGTGATTTGGCGCAGCCCTTGTGGAAAGGTCGCATGAGGATAGTGGAGACGTCGAAGGGCGTCACTATTCGTTTGGAAGATGGGCAGACGGGTTCGTTGCACGCTATCCCTGCTCGTCACCTATAGATTGATGTCGCCACAGGTGAAGGTACACGTCACGTAAAGTTGCGCTTCTTGGATCTCACGCTGTATTCATAGCATTCGCTCTTGCGCCATACGACGCGCTGAAGCCTTCCGTTGAAGCGGTTCTCGATTCTTCACGCTACTTTGTTTTGCGTGTGGAAGACAGCGCTTCAGGAAAGAAGGCCTATATTGGCATTGGGTTCACTGAACGTTCTGAGAGCTTCGACTTTAGTGGGTTATGATCCATATGTCTTTCATCTAAAAGATAACCGAGTACACTACAGACGTGGCATTGCAAGACTATACAAAGTCAATTGTTAATATTGTTACCTTCGTTCTTGCTCATTCTTGTCTAGACGCTTCAAGGCTGCTCAGAACCCACCCTCTCCCAAGACAGAATCATCCCCTCACCTGCCACCAGGACCAAAAAAGGATTACTCTTTAAAGGAGGGGCAAACATTCTCCATTAATCTGAATCTGGGATCCAAGAAAACTACCGGTAGTGTTCTAGGGTCATCTTCGACTCCCAGTGGCTCATCTGGGGGTGGAGTACCACTGTTGCCCCCTCCGCCTAGTGCACCGAAACGCAGATGAACCTTGATGCAGCACAGGTGTACTACACGATGTGATTGGGCCGGTGTAAACTTTTTTGAGGCGTATTTATTATCATGGAATGAAACGGAGAGCACACTCAAGTACGCCTTGTTGAAGGGTATGTAAGTGATATCAACTAATCAATTGAACCTTCGCCGTTTGCGGTAATAATCTATCGAAGAAGATGAGAAGCCTTTACGCACACACCGCCAGGGCTAGTAGTGCTTCATCGAGACAAGCTGGTGTAACATGCATGATTCCTGGAGAATATTCGGTGTAGATTATATATCGTCAGCGGGATCGCTGTGGCAACGTGAGACAGTGACGTGCACTTTGACGCCAGCGACATCTGCCACTTCCATTTCGTAATCTGATAACCAGTTACTTTTCCGCTACTACGACATGCTTTTACGCGTTTCGCGAAATGTTGCTCAAAGAACCTCAAGAGCTACTGCAGCTGCTGCCGTGGTGGCTCGGAGGACATTTGTGCAACCATCTGGTTCAAATCGTGCCAGTGTTATAGATCCACCCCCACCCTCTATTACCGAGAGCGATGACCTGTTTCGTCCAAGAGCAGGTGACATATCTTTACATTGTAGGTCAGGCATGGCTTTTCTGATTGTACAGCAGATATGCTAGGGTTCGCACTCGGTGCATCTCGACGAGGAAGCACTGAAAAAGCCCGTCCAATATACCTGGACATGCAGGCAATTCATTCCTAATGCTCATTGGTTATGTTATTATTGACTTGGGTGTGGTTTAGGCAACCACCCCACTTGATCCCCGTGTTCTCGACGCAATGTTGCCCTACATGACGGATCAATATGGCAATCCACACAGCCGGACACATGCTTACGGCTGGGAAGCGGAGCAGGCCGTTGATGAGGCTAGAATGGTTCGGAGATTCACAGCACATTCAGTGTTTTCTTTTCAACTGACGGCGCCGACGTAAGCATATAGCCGACCTCATCGGTGCTGATCCAAAGGACATTATTTTCACATCTGGTGCCACGGAGAGCAATAACATGTCTATCAAAGGCGTAGCTCGGTTCCATCGCGAGAAAAAGAAGCATATTATCACCACACAAACTGTATGTTTGGTTGTCGGTCTAGTTAGGCGATCGTCGTCTAACGAATTCACAGGAACACAAATGTGTCCTGGATTCCTGCAGAAAACTATCAGAGGAAGGCTTCGATATCACCTATCTGCCGGTACAACCCAATGGTGTCATCTCGCTCGCAGCTCTCGAAGCTGCCATACGACCGGACACTGCGCTAGTGTCAATTATGGCCGTGAATAATGAAACTGGCGTAATCCAACCCCTCAAGGAGATTGGCGCTATTGTTCGCAAGCATCGTGGCTGCTATTTCCACACTGATGCCGCGCAGGCTGTAGGGAAGATAGCAATCAATGTTGACGAGATGTACATTGATTTGATGAGCCTCTCTGGCCACAAGATCTATGGTCCGAAGGGAATAGGTGCGGCATATGTCAGGCGCCGCCCCCGTGTCCGCCTTGAACCCATTTTAAGTGGCGGAGGGCAAGAAAGAGGTCTTCGTAGTGGTACATTACCCAGTACACTTGCCGTTGGTCTAGGAGAGGCTGCTAGAATTGCGAAGTTGGAGATGCCAGTGAGTCATTGTTTTGTTCTCTGAGACTCAACTATGATTGGATTTGCACAAGGACGACTAGTCCGAGGGAGTGGGGTGGCAATCTGTTGCTTGAGCTCGGCTCTTGCACTGAGTCTGACCCCGCGAAGACCCCTGTGCAGGGGTACTGAGTTCCTTGGCTGAAGTCTCAGCATATGACAATGTATTGATGTCGGTGGTTCTTGAACAGGCAGATCAAGCGCGAACCAAGCACCTTGCGGAGCGTCTTATCAAAGGCATCAACTCACAAGTGGAACACGTCATCCGTAATGGTGATGTGAACGGTTATGCAGGTTGTATCAACCTTAGCTTCGCCTACGTAGAGGTATGTGATTCATGTTTATTACTGATGGTGAAATGTCCCCGCTCACTGTAATTGGTCAAGGGAGAAAGTCTCCTAATGGCACTAAAGGATGTTGCTCTATCGTCGGGAAGTGCTTGCACTTCGGCATCACTCGAACCTTCATATGTACTTCGAGCACTAGGTGAGCTAGCATTTTTCTGGTGATTCCTTGAACTTCCCTGACCAATTTAGGTGCGGCTGAGGACATGGCGCACTCATCCCTTCGGTTTGGGATTGGCCGGTTTACTACTGAGGCTGAGATTGATTTTGTTGTCGAGAAAATTGTTGGAACTGTGAAGAAGCTCCGTGACATGAGGTACGGTCACTTTCAAGAACTCGCCGACTATGCTGACCCTACATTCTATACAAGCCCGTTGTGGGAGATGGTTCAAGAGGGCATTGACATCAACTCAATTGATTGGTCTCAGCATTGAGATGCACGTATCAGTTGTACTAGCAGCCCATGTTTTGTCATAAACCTATTTGAAGGGTCCGTGCACGTTGCCTCCGTAAGGACCCCAGATTGCTCTGTTTTCTTCCTCCTCGTCTGCTTTGTTTCTTGGAGTTTTATGCGAGAGAACCAACTCTTTTTGGCCTGAAGGCATGCCCATGAAAGAAGAGCACTACCCTGTGTAGTTGTTCTTGCGAGAACCAACAGAAGGTGTCTGGGGACCTCGCTCAATTGTATTACCCGGTGTTGAAACTCCGGCCGTCTAAAACTTTTCTCACTCTGACCACCATGACCCGCCGACTCTATCTTGGAAGTATGTCATGGTTTAGTTGATGCATTCAATCATTAACATAGCACCCAGGACTTCCTCACGACGTTCGTCAGGAAGAAGTTACAAAGTTTTTTGATGGCTATGGGCGTATAGTGGATTGTCGTGTCATGACCGGTATGTTGAAGTTTGTAATCCAGGACCAATGCATCCAACCTTGATACGTAGGGTTTGGTTTTGTGGAATTCGAAAGTAGCAGGGTTTGTTGTTCACGTTCGAGTCATCTTATCTTCTTATCTGTTGTTATCAGGACGCTGAGGAGGTGGTTACAAACTTCAACGGCAAAACATTTTTAGGTGCCCCTATCGTTGTGGAGTTCGCTAAGGAAGGGCGTTCGCGCCCTAGAGATCCTTACGATGACAGGGGAGGGTTCGGGTCGGTTGCTTGTCTAAACACGTTGAAGCTCCAACTTAAATATGGTCTACATATTAGGCATCCGCCCCCACGTTCGAGACGGCCACCCGGAATCCGTCTTATTGTTTCTGGTATTTCTCGTGACACAAGTTGGCAGGTACGATCCACTCGACCCTGATATTTCTCGCTCTTTTCTCGTGGCGAGGCGGTTGGCGTGGCGTGGGGCCGTTTGAGCATATTGTGTGGTCCAATCTGACTTGACAATGCTGTGGCTTGTTGGCGCTCGCCTTCTGGTCGTGGACTCGTGGGCCATGGTTTTCCATACTTCTTGTGGACCTTTATCCCCGTGGTCGGTTATGGTGGATCCTAATGCTCCTTGCTTCAATTCCTCAGGATCTGAAGGATTTCGGACGTGAGGCTGGAAGCGTCTCTTTTGCCGACATTGACCGCGATGTTCCTGGTCAAGGGTGAGGTTCTAATCTGACACTCTGCCGCGCTTGGTTTCCAATTCACTCTCACAGTATTTTGGAATATCTCACTCGTGATGACGCGGATGCCGCAGTCAAAACATTAGATGGTAAAGACCTTCGTGGGCAGCCTGTCAGAGTCGCACTTTCAGACGATCCCGTACGTCGTGCCCCGGGAGCAACGTTCGTATTTTTTCTTAACTCTTCCGTCTGTTGCCCAGCGCGGCCCGCCTGATTACAGGCGTGATGACCGCTACAGAGATGATCGTTATGACCGTGGTGATCGTTACCGAGACCCTCCTCCTCGCCGTGATCGCTCTCGTTCTCCTTACCGCCGTGATTATGATAGGTATGATGATAAGCGTTACGATGATAGGAGGCCTCGTTCTCCTCCAGCCAGGAGGGATCTGGACGACAGACGGCCCTATGATGATAGGCGTGACAGGAGGGACGACCGTCGTGAACCCGATGACCGTAGAAATGGCGATGGAGGCTGGCACCGTGGTGGTGGCCGGTAGGTCGCTTCAGTCATTATTGCTCCCACCTTGACCAGTTTTATTCAAGCCATCGTCAAAATCCGACAGTTACGACTGATCGCCCTGCCGATCTTATCCCCAACAATGCTCCCCCGTGAGCCTCGTTATGTCTTCCTCATCCATGAGTGGCGCATGTGCCGCTTATAAGAATCTCCGGACTGGTACATATTGGCATTTTTACATGGGCGACCCTTGTACAGTTGGTTTCGACAAAAGTCTTGTTGCCTTGTTCCTTGTTCAGTGGCGGAATGGACGCGGTCATCTCCCACGTATGTTCCTTGGTCACGGGGAAGACATTGGTTTCGCAACAGGTTGGAGTCTGTGCAAGATTCATGCCAAGATTCAATATCAAGATTTCCTTATATTGGATCACGACACCTGAGGATAATGGTATGGTGGCCCTCAACATTTTGAGGTCAATAAGTGTGACTGTCAACTCTGCTCGTTTATGGCCTGCCAATTCTTCAGTTTAATTTCGTTTGTTGTCAGGTACGTTTTACGTGGGGTCCAATGCGCGAATGACTGTATATAGCACACTAATCATAAATCTGGCTATTCTATACAAATCCGGCTGTCCTACACATTGCCATAGTCTTAAGATCTTTTCAGTGACATCATCTGATGTCTATTCTGCAAATGTTGAGCTGAGGGCCAGCTGTACGCTGAAGACAGATTTGTCAAGTACCGCCCAATACATCACCAGACTCTCATACATGTTAGTCAAGGGAGTAAAATGGTCGGGTTTGAATGATAATGCCGGTGGGAGACTGGAAAGCAATCTTACGTTATTGATCATCCACATTATTGAACACTACTTGTGAGTCCGAGAGATAGCGAGCACCTGACCAAGTTTATCTGTTCTCGTTCACGACACTCAGGAGAGTAAAACGTCAGCTGTTCACTTACCAGACAGCTCATCAACGTGGTTTGGCGGCTGTCCATACCAATGGCAAGGTTAAATGACACCGTCAAGTGATTCCTAGCACCCGCGGTGGGCCGGGATGTCTGAAATATGGTTAGAATCGAAGTTCAGGCCACTACCTAGAAAAATGTCAGCCGACAACCATATGGCGCTATATAGCGTAATCTAGCGAGGCTCACGTTTTGTGGTCCGTCTCCTCCATGACAAACTTTACTTGGGAGGTCAGGATTGAGATTAAGGTGCAAAGTCCGCACAAATGCTGCATCATAATCATTGATAGTCATTGATATCGGCTCACCATTTCACACACTTCAAACATCCATTGGAATTGTCTGAGCTTACGTATTCAATTCAGACGTAAATGTAACGCTTGAAGTAAGGACTCCCCGAGCCTATTGAGCAACATGGTAGTGAAATGTGACCATGCACTGGATGAGGCCCTGAGGACACCAAATGAATGCGGCTCAAGCTTGATTTTCAAATGTGTAATCCGTGAGAAAGACAACAACGATACTGTGTAAATCAGTTACATTAGAACATATATTTGGTGAAAGATATCGCTTGCTCACTATTTCAAGTGTAATAAACATGCCATCAAATCCCACATCTCGTACAGGGGCAAACATCAGCTTCAAACCTTTTCAGGATGTTAATGCGATTTGAAATAATGTGCCTGCGATTGAGTACTTGTCTCTAGATATATAGACAGATAAAGGCTTCTTGTAGGACTATGCTTTACTGGGAGGGCCTAATTTGGCGGTTCCCAGTAAATTGAGCCATGAGGCAGGTAATTCCTTAATTGATTCACTGATTCAATGTGAATTGCCGACCGTTGTGAAATGTCCTAATCGTGGGGCTCTGAGACATTGCTCACCATGTTTTAGCAGGATGTAATGCACATCATCTCATTTGATGATGATTGAATGATCCAACGATCTTGATGAAACAGAGTATATGTGGAACAAGAGCACAGTGACCGAGGGTAATTGATGTGTCCACAAGTGAACGAAGGAGTTATGGATATACACCTTAGGACTGAAATCAAGACTCCACCTTGGGAAGTGATTTGGAGCGTGCATACCTGTAAATGACTCTATATCGTCAACATCTTCTCTTTAGGAGGGAGTCCCATGTCTCGCTGGCAGTCATCGATCATCGTACAGATCTTAGACTAAGGCGTGACTGATACGAGCATTGACAGTGGTGAATTAGATGTTCCAACATTGATGGCGATTGGGACAGTTTGGACAAGTGAGCGGGCCCGGCTGGCGGAGTATCGGAGGCGGGAGCTTTCAAAATGTGCTCAAGCGCCTAGCACTCGTGGTAATACATGTCTTAGGCACGTTGAGATGCTTCCCAGCATGACAGTAAGCCATGTAACTCTGGCTGTGTCCATGTCGCAGTTCCCAAGGAGGCGATCACAGTGCAGGCAATTGACAACATTTGCAGCCCCACGTTTTTTGCGCGTTATTCTGGCTGCTGAGCATTTCCCTTGATTGACACGACTTTCTTTGTTCACCAGGTGGTCACACCATTAGTTGTTCCGCGGCCCGTATTAATGATTATCCTCGTGTTGTTTAGCTCATTATGAGGAATAGGGTCTAATCTTCCCGTATTAAGGTCGCCCTCGTGTCGTTCGTTTAGCTTATGTTGTCATAAGGCTGGAGAAGACGTGGCAGTGTGCGTGGTCTCTTTCCAATGACGACAACGTTTCACAGTTGTTGGCCTGGATTTCTAAGAGTATGTAATAAATTTGTTTTCTTGTATTCTACCCGAACTTGTGTGAAGGAGCTTGTTGAACGATCAACCTGGAGATCATGTTTGTGAGAATGACACTCTTGGCTGATGCTGTGCCCCATTCACTTCATAGCATCTTCCTTTGGGTTACTGACATCACAACGGGACTTAACCCGAATGACGCCGCCTGTTTGGTTATTTGTTATCTTCGGAAAACTGCAGCGTCTCTTGGGTCACGAGGTCCTCGTGCTTACATAGACATATTATATTGAAAGGTGTATGATAGGAAATCAACCTTATAAAACAAACTTAAAAGGCGTTGCGAAAGAGATGGAGATGAAAGACATCACCATCTGTATGGTTCATGCACACTTTCTCGGATGTCTTGGAGGCTCCTACGGCGATAGCCGACGTGCATGGGAAACAGAGGTAGGCACATCCGGGTAAAGCGAAAATGCGCAGCGCGGCTGGGGGTCGTGGTCGGGATCAAGAATCGCAGTTGGTGGGGGGTATTGCAAATCGACTGAGTCATGCCAGTGCTTAAGTGTGTTGTTCCGAGGACACTAGTCCTCTCAGCTTAAACCCACACGCAGGATAGAACCGTTGGAGAAACATATTCCGAATTAGAAGCCTTTGAAGACGATGATCCGACCCACTGTGTAGACAGGTGAAGCGCGCACGAACCAGCATGTGTTGTAAACAAGGATCGTCGTGATGGAATCCCACCAAATTGCATGAGGCTCCTTCCCACATGAATGCCAAAGAAGCAGATAATCGTCCAAGAGAATTTCAAGATCGCATTGATCGCATTGCCGTGGTACCAAGCACAAAAGTGCCTGGCGGAACACTGGCGGAAGCTGTCGTGACAACTGAGGACGTGATCGAGCAGATGGTGCTGGGATTGGGTTCTACGAGCGGTGATCTGCTCTATTGCTTCGATCTGATGCGGGGAGGAAGCTGGATTCTGGCGCCGCAGGGTTGTCGTTACCCCAGAAAAGACGTGATGTCTGAAATACAAGGTTTTATATTTAATTCATTTTCCTGGTGAAAAAGACAAGTCATGGCCTCATCTTATCTCGTGTAGCCAAGGCCTTGGCAGCTTTTTAGCAGCTCTCAAATACAGATGCCAGCCGCAGGCACCGGCGTGGGCGGGGGTCCACTCACCGTGGCTGTGCCACTGGGCGCTTGTCTCAATCACTCTTGTGATTGAACCTAAAACGTTTGACACCTTCTGCTTTCGCTTTCGTTCCTAAGTATTTACAGATCTCGGACCAAAGCGTTTTCCCTCAAAGACTTGCCTCCCGCTCTGACTCTCCGTCAGTTCCCTTTCGGCTACGACTTATCTCGATCCTACCAACAAGCATTGATTGACCCAAGCTAATGTCCTGAAAAGAACAGGCCGCCTGTGGGACCGCTGTAGCCGAAATGACGCCCCGTGTTGGACAGCACCGACCTTGAAAGGTAGCTGCATACGGTTGTTTTTTTTTGGACCCGATCCTACCTGGCTTGCTTATGAAGTGCAAGCGTCAAAAACCCAGACAGGTGCGTGGCGTCGCCTGATTTTGCGCGCAGTTACCTTTTTGAATATTGAATTTTGACATCGGTGATTACGACTTATGCATGTGCACGGGGTGCTAGGTCCCTTTGAAAGTTGGCACCAATAGCGGAATGAACACGAGAGAAAGGTTTTCAGGATCATGAAAGATTGGGTCAGGCTTGTGTGATCCTGCATTCATTCCAACACTATATCAAGACATGCTCGCGTCACTCGTTGTTGTAACTATCCTCATCACCCCTCTCCCAACCCTGCCCACTTCCAGCAATTGGAATGTCGTTCGTATCCCTCGTCTATCCTGGAACGTCCTTCCTTCGCGACATGCTTTCCGAGCTGTCATGGTCGCCCCGCTATAGGCACGTATCGCTCAGACACATGAAGGACGACCCCCCCAAGCAACTCCAGGACTTTGGTATAGATCCATCTACAGGCTTTTTACCGGATAAGCCCCCATTGGAGCGTCTCCCCGCAGACTTTGATCTGTGGGAGAATGCTCTCGCTTCTGCCCCAGACGCGTTGAGCCTTGGAGAAGATGAGTCTCCCGAAGCGATCGCCCGCCGAGACAGCAGCCGCCATTGGCGCTCACAATTACAAAATGTACCTCTATTTTATTTATTCTGTGCTTGCTATTCAACCTCTTCTTTCCAGGCTCCCATACTACCTACGGATGCATTGGATGACGATATACGTTGTCTCAGGCGTGCTCACCATGTCCTGGCGTTTCTTGTCCAGTTTTACATGCATTCTATTCCGCCATCTACACGGTTAGAGCGCTTGGTGGTACCGGCATCTCTTGCCGTCCCGCTTGTATCCATTTCCGACCTATTGGGCATTGCTCCTATCCTGACCTTCGCAGACACCGTGTTGTGGAACTGGGCTCTTGTGGATCCTAGTAAACCCTTTTCACCCGAGAACATACGATCCCAAACGTTGTTCACTCAAGGAATCGACGAGCATAACTTTTACGTTTGTTGTGCCAGCATCGAATCACGAGGTGTCGAGGCCCTCCGCATAATCAATGATTACGATAACCTATCTTCTACCGACGGAACCGACGTTATTGATCACATTGCGGACTGTCTTCGCCGACTATCCACGGTAGTAGACGATTTGACCACTATATTGAAATCTGTCCGAGCTACTTGCGATCCGCATGCCTTCTACTTTGATATCCGCCCCTGGTTCCGAGGGAGCGACGCTAACGGCCCAGATTCTCCCGGATGGATATACGAAGGCGTAAATCCTTCCCGGCACCTCGAACTTAGTGGTCCATCTGCAGGGCAATCTTCTACTATGTGAGTGTCAGCCTTAGACTGACATGTATTGACCCTGACCCCTAATATTCTGAAGGCATGCCCTTGATGTTTTCCTTGATGTGGACCATCAGCTTTCCAAGACGCGTCTACCCTTACCTTCAGAGCAGAATCGCCGTGCAGACCATACGTTTATGATGCGAATGCGGAAGTACATGCCCGGCAAACATCAAGAGTTCCTCTTGTATCTAGCATCTGACCGACGGCCTATTCGGGAGCTTGCGCGATGCACCCCCGCGCTTCGGCAACCTTACGACACTGTCGTACTTGCCCTGAAGCGCTTTCGCGACCAGCACATGCGCATCGCATGCCTATATGTGGTTTCAATGTCGCGTTCAGCTGAGGCTATGAATAGCGCTTGCCCTGTTGGAGCCATAATGGAGAGTTTGCAGCGCGAAGGCGCTACCCGGAAGCCCGTACGAGGAACTGGGGGAAATGAGCTCTCCTGTCTGCTGAAAGCTTCCCGTGATGCCACCTCTCGCACGGTGCTCCAAGGCAATATTAGCTAGTTTCCTTTCATCCTACGCTAAGCGCTGACAATTCTGCTTTCATAATTTTATCGTCATGCTCTGTAACACGGTTTTCTTCTTGACTTCATCTAGTACCACCCGCCAACAGGCTATGTAGCTTATCGAGCAAAGTGTTTCTAATACACGTTTTGACAGTATCAAATTAGTTGCGTGGCTCAGGGGTGTATCGGACGTGAGGCCCGGTCGGACCTAGCCAGATCGTCAACACTCCAAGCTTCAATGCCATGCAAGTTCCCATATGATGACAGAAGCAACATAATTAATTATACATCTTTACAAAGCTACAGGAAGGCGTCGAGCTTAGTGAGTACTTGCTGCGTGTCCACGGTAAACTCTAAAGGCGCTATTCGATTTATGCCGTAACGGATTCGAGTCGTATCCTAAAAATGCTATATGAAAAAGAAATACATAGCACGTCAAACGAGGCTCACATTGAAGGTGTCTTGTTTCGCCCTGCAAGCCACATTAAATGTCCGAGAAATCACCTTTTTCACTGTTTTTTCATAGGCTTCTTTGTCTCGCTCCTAGCGGGACAGCTGTCAGCATATAGCAGCATGAAGAATAGCAACTAACCTCCATCTCTTTCAGGTCATTTGCAGACATGCCAAAAATCGCTAGTCCGACATCGTTGAACCCCTGCAGCCATAACTGACCGGTGTGATCAGCTGCACAGAAAGTGACGAGGTACCTATCGAGACATGATTGTCAGACATCGGAAGAGGATATTGTACTATATGGACTAACCGATACTCGGGGCGTTCATAGGTGCGTTCGCATTTTTCACATTTCCAAGCGTCGGCTATCTCAGTTACTTTCTTGTTACAACCTTCCGAAGGACAAGCGGGATAAGACAGATTCTCGGTTTTGATAAGTGTGATAATGACGCGCGTGGAGAAGTAGTCGGGTTTATCTTGTCCGAGATTCATGTCTTTTACTTCTTGAGTAGTCCGAAGTTCCGCAAGATTGATACCAGCGCCTTGACCACTGCTACTGCTGAGGGCGCTGCTATATGACTGAAAGTTGACCTCTGAGCCAGCCGAATCAAACCTGAGATCAATTGTCATCAGTCAGAATTGTATGACGTAAAATGCACATACCATCCTCTCAAAGCGTGCGCCTCTGTGATATCGGGGTTGATGGACATCGTGCTAGAACTGAACATAGAGAGTGACCTCCCTAAAAGTGTATTGATGTAACGATTGGACGCTAGTTGTTTCACAAATACACACCTCCAAAATCCCCCACTTTCACGCCTTTCACCGCTATCACAGGTTGGTCGACGGCAGTGTATTTCTTCGCCTGCTCACCCCATAGAGTGAGGCGTACAGAGAAACCAGACCTGTCGACAAGAGTTAACTCTCGCTTGGGGATCTAGAAGAAAGAGTATGTGTTGAGTTTCGTCATACGCTGAAGTGTAGAAGGACATGCCGTCTTTTGCGTTGACTTGGACGTTATTTCCCCTAGCTCGTGAGCTTCTTTCACCACTCCGATCACGTCTGAGCGGATTCGTGCATGAGATAAAACTAGATATCGTTTCAGGACCAGAACTTAACTTACCACAGATAGCATCCTTCGTCACTGCCTCCAGATCCTTCAATTCCACAAAGTTATACTTCACTACCGGGACATTGACATTATCCAAACACTATCAGATCAATACTATCAGAATAAGATCAGCGATCGCAAGTGAACCAGCGCACCTCTTCGATTTCTGTGGTCCGCTCGAGACTAAGTTCGTACTGGTTCTGAAGATGACTGAACTTCTTCTTCGCCATGTTCACTCGAGCACGAGATATGTAATATACTTTCCCTTCTTCAACGCGACCAAAGAGCTCGTCAACAACTTGATTGAATGCTGTTGCCTTAATTTCTCCGGTTTCGTCCAGAAGTGTCATGCTAAACAATTTGCCTTCTCCCTTTGCGTTTGACCAATATTTTATTTCAGACTTTTGGGTTACTCGCGCTTTAATGGTCCACTTATTCTGATATGGACTCAGTCCTTCGATTGGAAATATTGGCGCGAGCCGCGAGCCGCCGACAGGTCCGCGTGAAGGTTGAAGAGGAGGCTGGGCTGGTTGGTGAGCCGCTGTGGATGTGGCTGGGCTGCGGGACGGAATGCTGTTGACTTTAGCTGTAGATTCGGCTGAAGAAGTGTCGAGGCCTTTAGGGTTTCCAAGTTTCTCGCTGGCCTCGCCGACAATTCGCACCCCAAGAACAATAATAAGGCTAAATCAAATACTCAGCTGCATCCAAAAGAAACAGTGACAAAGGGACCTACCGCTTATTTTGGACGATATTGGAAGTGTAGTTCTCCAAAATAGCCACGGAATGTTTCTTGATCGTCTGATTCTCCACCAGTTCATTCAGTTGTGTAGAGAGCATTGCTTGCACAAAGTGGACTCCGTCGGATATGATAAGACGATATCGATCCGGATTCGATGAGTTTTGACTGGGAAGCTTCTTGATCGAGAGAAATTGAATGGTGGGTTTCATATTCCATGCTTCTGCATCGTCCAGAGGCGCCTGTGTAATCTGTGCACATGCACCAGTGGAAAGGTGATAGTCAACATCCATGATAGGTGAGATTGGACGCGACTTGCTGGTGGCAAAGAGACACGCGTATGTCACACACGCCTTGTCACCTTGTCACATCTGGCGTTGACCATCGCGACAGTTTGCTACTGACTAGGTATGGTTCTTGGGTTTAATCCCTCTTGGAAGACAGCCCAATGGCACAAGCCTCTTCTCGTCAAGGAAATACAGCTTACTTATTGTTCATCCAGCTTCAAGTTCCACTCCTCGAGACCCTGGCTTATTTGTCTTTCTTACAGCGATACACTACTTCGAGTCTGCATTACTTGGACTTCAGTTGTGCTTCAACTCGAGGTTATTAACGACACGAACCCGACCAACGCTTTCTAGGGTGTCCAACCACAACCACTGTATCAAATCGCTATTTCGATCGGGCGTGTGTCAGCATGCTCCCTGTGCGCGTGTTCAAACGATCTCCAACTTGGGTATTGTCAACATTCCTACTCAAAGTTGATTCAGCATGTCTGCTGAAATTTTTTGTCTCAAGGTGACGCTACATGGTCCTTCGTCACGACCCTTTGGCGATGCCGTACGGACTCTGCTCCAGATCTGACCGGAGATTTATGGCTTGATCGCGGCACCATCTCAAGACCGCAGATACAGGTTGGTTCGCTGTCGCGCCCGAAATTGACTGCGATGCATTTGCCTCGTGCGCCCTTGACGTTCATTCTCATGGGACACGAGCGTCCTAAGTTATCGATCCTTCCGACCCTTGATGAGCGTTTTGGCAATTCAATAATTCACTCAAGAACTATTATGGACCACATCCTGGAGTGACTGTGCCCTTGACAGTCAGTTACGTGTTCATATCTCGCATGGGTGTCTGTTATCGATCCTTCCCACCCTTAATGAGTCATTAGTACATCACAGATTTTCGGCAAATTCACAGGGCAACCCCCAAGTGGGGATGCTATTGGACAATCTATTTTGTGGATAATCTACAAGCAATTTCATGATCCAATTGCCTCTCAGCACCAGGCACGAAGCTCAGGAAGTACTTACGCCCGCCCATTGATCTGGCACGCAGTTGGCATACATTTGACCTAAAAACAATTAATCGGGTGTCTTCCATCCCCGACAGTTGCAGTGTGATTTTTACCCGATATATTGCAGCGCGAATCCATTGCATTCGACGGCGTGAGTTAGACCCGACCAAATCGCTTAAGTGTGTAGCCTTTTGGATCCGATCGGACCCGGAGAACCAACGTTTCAATAGGAAAACTTCTAGGTCATAGGCATTATGCACTCAGTAAACTAGGGCCAAGAATAACTTCAATGTATGATGCACGAATAAAGGCTCTGTTACAGGGACCTGGTCATGGAGCATCATAATCTATCATCCCAAGATTCGCTCCCAAGCAAAATCTGGCTGGACAGATAGAATGGCGCTAAATGTTGAAAATGTTGAAAATTGGAAACTAATAACATCCAAGCAACAATAGAGCATGACATCAGGAAAAAAGGGGTACAGAAAGCTATATGACGGATAAAGAACAAGACAGCGTAAAAACAAAAACCAACACAAGGAGCATTGAATGTTCGTCAGATCGCAGTTCATGATAGTAACTTGTCGGAGGCCGCGGCAAACCGATTACCATTTGCCGCCAAACCATCGAGTAGGTCGCCTGGTTTGCCTGGGTCTCCTAAGGACTGTTACGGTACGGTCTCCTGTGCCTTCTACATCATCGAATCCCTCTTCAACTATCTCCTCCACTTCCTCCGAGATGACCTCAGAAGTCGGGAGTGAGATATCTTCTTTCATAACTTCGACAGCAGTTGTAGGACGTCCACCGGATGCAAATTGACCTTTACGAATGTGGTCCTCTGGAGCGGGTCGCGCAGCAACTAGGGTGTGGGCCACCGGAGGAAGGGTAACAGTCTCTGTTTCAGTGAGAACTTCGATTTTAGTCATTGGGGGAGGAGTGTGGGTGACAGTCTTCGTCTTCGTTTCGGTGACAGAAATTAATGGTGGAAGCTCCTGTGTAATAAGACTGTCAGTCAGCATGGGAGAATCATAAAAAAAGCCCATCCCCCAAGCCCGGACGAAGAGAAAGGATGTTTGGACAACTGGGGGGAAGGCATGGGGGTGGGTGGAATGGTGGAAAGGTACGAACTATACATGGAGGAATACAAGATAAGAGAAAACGGCGAAGTATGTACTAGAGTTTGCGTCCATGCTAATCCTTTTGAACTCTTCGTCTCAGAACTCGGAGGTTTGGGCACGCGAGATTGGCGGTACCTTTGGCTTCCGCCTTGCGGATTCGTAAATGACCTCCTCTTCTACTGTGTGACCTGGCTCATTTCCTAAGGAACTGTTCTCGGAAGAGTTATTCTGGAAACGTGGAAATAGGTAAATGTTTAACGGACATGAGCTGTTCCATGATCCAGGTTTCACGACGAGAAGCATCGGTCTCTCGACGGCCAATGTTCTCTTCCCGCCTGCCGACGTCCTTTTCGCGTTCGGAAATTCTGGCTTCACGCTCAAGAAGATCCTCAACACGAACACCGGCATCTTTCCACCAACTGGGAGGGCCTAAAGCTTCAACTTCCTTGACCACTTCCTTGATGACGGTCTGGATGGGAGGCTCCACGAAAATCTGTGGAGATGTAGGAGGAGCAGACGATTGAGAAGGAATAGGGGGACAAGACACTGGTGCTACGCCACCCGGGGCTCCTGCCAGTATTTCTGCCTCCCTGCGAGCAACCTCGGCTTCACGTACAGCAACGGCGTGCTCACGAGCTACCAGAGCCTGTGAGCGTTTAGGACTCAGGTAGCCCCAAACACCAGACGCTGCACCATCTGGGTTAGCGATTGTTTGTGAGGATGGCATGGAGAGCATGACGGCTAAAACAGCCAGGATGAGAGAAAGAACCAAAAGCAACGTCGTGGACGAGATCGTTCGGTGGTGGTGATGCGTAGATCGCTCACGTTCACGGTGCGAGGAGGATGGTTGTGCCATGCTAACCAACGAGGGGGTGGTGGTTCTGGTAGTGGTAGTAGCTGAGGACGACGTGTTGAAGCGTGCTATACGGATGGGTCGTGAATCAGATATGATGGGTCGTAAAGCCTTTCAGCAACTTCTAGAGAACATATTCTTCAGTGCAAGTACACGACCTGCTTCAAACAATAAGCTTACAAGAAGAGAGCAGAACAAAGGGACGCAAGAAGGTTTGGAACAATTGCGAACGCGTGTTTTGCGTTCGAACCAAATTTCAATCTCCGCCGAGTCTCACGGCGGCCACCTTGCCAAGGATGCATACCATAAGCACACAAGGACTTGAAGCCTTTTTTCTAATTCCTAACATCTATTGTAAGTTGGTAGCGCGGTTTCCACATGAATCGCTGCGTGCGCACTCTTTGAGAATCGTAGCAGCTAAACCACGGGTAATACTTGCCTACTATCTGTCTTATATATCCATGTTTGCCGGCATTATTCACCGAAGCCCTACAAGTCGAATATGACGTTATTCTAATGAGTTGGGTCGCATGAGCCAACACCGAATACCATCCAACAGCCACTAAGCAGCATCACGGGCATTTTGCATGTCTGGCTGTGCTTCAAAATGGTTCACAACTCTCATCAGCCATAGTAAGATATTTACTGCTGCACCAAACAAATATTCTTACATTTACACCTCGTGTACAGCTTCGGATGTCCCAGATCATCTAGCTCTTGGAATATATGACAGGTTGTCAGGCTCGGAAGCCTTTCATTCCACTGGTATAGGTAGGATCTGACGGCATAACTAACCTTGTAGCTATTCACCTCCCGCGTGCTCGATTGTCTCAATGGACGAATCGATGAAGCAACTCCACCTGGTGGCTCATGCACATGACCATCAACGCGGATCATGCGGGTTTGACTAGGAAGAGCATTGCTATATCTGCGTTTCTACGACTGGACGCTGTACCACATGGACATCATTCGTGACCAAATGGTGCAATAGGACAACGAATGCCCAAATCCATCTATGATAGTCCACGTTCTCCAGTCAAGACCAATATGAGTTCTTGTGATTGCCAACCAAGGTTATCAGCCATCCCGGTCAGAAGCACCACTCCGATGAGTGTGATTGCATGACAACTGCGTTCCACCTTAATCATGAAACAGATGGCATATATCCGGTCAAATTACTCTCACACATCTTGCGTCTTATCAGGAACCCAAGCAAGCTGGATGTATCATCATGTGAAGAGGATGAAGCCCTGTAACTCGACATCGGTACGACCAATCCGAATGACGAAGCATATGGAGGACCCTGGGGACAATGTTTGGCGTCCGATTTTAAGGAATGTTTCGACAATGGTGATGCAAACTCAGACGACGGTTGGCGTGCCCGACAAGGCCGCGGAATTCACAGTTCCTTGGTTGTGACTGTGACCTGTGACATCGCGTTCGCCTCGCCAATGCCTCCTACTCCTTTAACAACATCGCGGAACCGTCCACGCGTGTCTGGTTCGCCGCTTGCCTCATCATTACCCTTTGATTGGGATGCAGCAATACACCGTCGGCCCCCTCCATACGCCACTCCCGCCTCACAGCGTAAACTTCGCAAACGCTCCAGCGTCGGCGTCGGAACCCCTGCACAAGGCACACCCTTGTCGCAGAGTGGCAAGTCAACTACAAAAAGGGTCTTCAGGAAAGTACCAGTCACGGAGCGGTAGGTAATTCTGGCGCGTTTGGCTTATAATGCGGTGGCCTCATACATCACGTCCCCGTTGTGGCTTCCAGGGTCTCCAATTGGGCATCCCAAGTAATCTATGATATACAGGATTTCCCACGAAACAATATGCCCGATCTGGGTACTATCGCACGCGTTTTTGGCGTCTTCCTCCATTCTACACATCTAGTCGTACGGTATACCAGGCTAAGGCATCTCAAGGACGAGGACATTGGCTGGGAAGACATGTTGGGAGAGATCGACATGCCGGGTGCACCGAGTGCTGGCTCTTGGGTTGACTGGGTGCGCCAAATGACATCATTCGCTCGTGGTATAGCGTTCACCATTCAGCGTCCAGACCACTCCAGCGGCAATGCTCCTTGTCCTAATTTCCATATTGAACGCTGTGTATCTCTTCACGCGTATCCGATATTATCATCTTTTCCATAAGCCGGACCCGGTGTCATCGCCGAGTGCCGAATTCGTAGACCGTGATGATTTGGATCGTGCAGGACTTCCGGAGCCACCACCTGTCATATCTCGCATGTTTGCTCACTTTGGGCACCTGTTCTGGATCACATGGTTTGTCATTGCACACTAGGGCTGCGTGGGATAGATTGACGCTTGCTGCAGGACCTTCTTCTTTGGAACTTGGCCGCCAAGACCAGGCATCAAGCCATCGAGGAAGGTACAGAGGCTTAGTGTTTGGGCTCCGGAAGACGGCGAGACGGCGCTTTTCATGTACGTCATATGTGATACAGGAACGCTCGTGCCCTGATGACATGATGCAGCATGTATTCACCGTTGCATGCGTTCCTTTGGCAGGCGGTTACCCCTGGCAATTGGATAATGACAATGTTTCTGCTAGGCCTGACAAGTGCACAGGTATAACCATTGTTTTAAACCCTGTTTCATTATTAAACATTTGCTAGTTGTTTGTTTTGATCCAATGGTTCCACCGCTTACTCAAGGACAAAGAACTCCTTGCTGGGGAAGTCATGCACGAGTATGACGAAAAGGTAAGAATTTTGGTTTTGAAGCATACAAGTTAAGAATATATACGTAAACAGTTTGTGTTCCCAAACATCATGCGCGTTCGGCGAGACGTAGGTGTTATGACACATGAAGCAGAAATTGTTTCCTTTCCTCGGTAGTTTGTACCGATCGTGTAAAACTCCCATGGCAATCGGCTCGGTATAGACTCAAATGTCCTTTCCACATGGGAATTATGTCACTGTAGGTTTCTGTGCTACAGCCCCTCATCGCGTACACGTATATGCCCAATACATACTGCATCATAGCGCCTTGTCTGCATCCTGATAGAACCGAATCACATCCTGCACGTCCTCCTTGCTGCCCAGGAATATTGATGTTCGTTCATGAATATCGGTGGGTACGATATCAAGAATGCGTCCTCGACCTGTGCTTGCGACTCCACCCGCCTGACCAATCGAGTCAGCCTACGCTTACCTTTTCGTCTCAAAACCCACCTGTTCAGTCAAGAAGGCCATGGGAAAGGCCTCGTACAACAGCCTGAGCTTTCCCTTCTTGCTCTTCTTGTCATCTGGGTACCCAAAAATACCACCGTACAAAAGCGTCCGATGTACATCCGCCACCATGCTACCAATGTATCGCGCCGAATACGGTGCCTTGCCACCCGAAGGAAACTTGATCGATTCGAGATAGCGAAGGACGGGTGGGTGAAAGTAGGTAGAATTACCTTCGTTGAAAGAGTAAATCTTCCCGCGTGGCGGGATCTTGATCTGCAGGCCGTGTGTGAGCTGATGAGTTTTGACACAACATCCATAGGAAGAATGCGAACATCTGGATGGGTGAGAATGAATTCTCCTAGTGCATTATCGAGGGTGTATCCGTTCACTCCTTGACCGGTTGTGAGAACAAGATTGGCAGAGGAACCGTACCTACGTTACGTTAGCGCTGACGAGCCACAGATAAATGGTGCGCACATGGTATAGCCGGCAGCAACCATGTCAGTCCCTGGTCTAAGCACATCTTGTAGAGTCCCTGTGGAGCCCTCTTGCTGCGTGCAAGCGAGCGATCAGAGAGGTCAACTCTAGCAAGGTATCAAGAGACGTACCACTCTATAGATTCCAAAGATGGTGCCAATGTTAACACCGGCATCGATGTTGCTGCTACCATCGAGCGGATCGAAAACAACGCAGTATTTTCCTTTCAGTCTATCTTCAACAATAATAGCATCCTCTAGCTCTTCCGAGACAAGCACGGCAGTCTTTCCAGATGCACGAAGGGCATTGACCATGATATCGTTAGAAAGCACGTCGAGCTTCTTCTGCTCATCCCCAGTAGCATTCGTTTCACCAGCCAGGCCAACGCTGCCGCGCATATAAGATACACCAGAGGATCGTGCTGACGAACACGCACAGGTTTATCAAGCGGGCCTTTCGGACATTGGTCGCTATGAACTTGGAAGTGACCTGGATGGCATTAAGCAACAAAGTGAGGTCTCCTGCGACTGCTGGTCCAAGACGGAACTGTTCTGCAAGAACTTGTCTACGGTAAAGGGGCAAAAAAGTGAGAAAAGGGACAATTTGGGAGACGGAAAGAGATATACCGGGTGAGGGTGATTAGGTCGGTGTTTGGCTGTTCTTCCCCAGACATGGTGCTGAGAATCAGAGGCAAAGCTAAGCTCTTCTTAAGTGTATCCCGGATGCATCCGGAGTAGTCACAACGCACGTGATTTTCCGTGCAAGCGTGACGCGAAACGTCACACTACGCGGATGGTGCCGGGTGCATATAGGTGCGCCGTGATTTACAGCCGTATAATGTATACAAGTCAGTGCCGTTTCCTCTTCGAACCTACCGTTCTCCTCTTCCGCAATGGTTCCGGGAACGCATCATCCTCTCTTTCTTCCTCTTCAGAGGTTTCGTCCACTTCTCCCTCTGCGTCGTCATCGTCCCCACCGGCTTCTTCACCCGGTTCGTGTATCGTTCCGTCATCTTCCTGTTCCTTCCGGTTTCCTCCAGCCTCCGTGTCTTCTGCCTCCTCGCTTTCCAAGGCGTCGTCGGACAGTTCCCGTTCTTGGCTTCTGTCCTCCGCCTGCGCGTGCGCAATGGCAGCCGCGATCTCCATGCTAATGTTTGCTACCCGCGTCTCGAGTGGATCCTCCGTTGCATAGCTTCCCAGTACCGATGCGGAGGTATGTGCAGAAGACGTCGGCACTCCCGAAAGCGAATGGTGAAGGAACGAGCTCGACGCTTGGTGTGACACGGGTGACATCTCACCGCCGTCGTCATCAGAATCCTCGTCCAACCTTCGCCGTTTACGCTTTCCGTAACTGATGCACCAGATATCAGTCAAGAAACCATGAAAAACAGTAGGAAAATAAGTGGCGCACGTCTCAGGGTCGGGCTTCCAATTTGGATCATGGGTTCGCATGTGGGAATTTAACGTCGTCCGCCTCGTAAACGTTTTATCACAATCTGGGTCGTGACATTTATACGGACGTCTACCCGTATGCGTCCGTCGATGTCGAGCCAGGCTACTAGAGTCACTGAAGGACTTGCCGCAGCCTGGGTACTCGCACGAGTGCGGACGCTCACCGGTGTGCACGCGAGAATGTACGTTCAGAGCAGAACGCTATAATTTCTTAGGTCAAGGGGATACTTAGCGCAAAATGTAAAACACACTTGTATGAATGCCTTGCCACAACCTGGATGGGGACAAACATATGGCTTTTCGCCTGTATGAATCCTTTTATGGCGCCGCAAGTCACTTTTACGTGTGAAAGGTTTCTGACAGATGTCACAGGCATGCAGTTTTGGTCCCGGCAGTTCTTCAGCCTGTTGATCGAATCCCGAGAGCGGGATAACTCGAGTGGCAGCTTGTGGCACGTCACGCTCAGGGTTCTGGTGTGGAGATGATGTTGACGCAGTTGGTTGATCTAGCTGCGCGGACAGATGTGATAGTATGTCGGAAAAGTCATTGAACGAGCCCGGAGCCGCTGAAGGCGTCTCGTGTCGATGTGATGTCCCAGTGGTCATCATGCGATCATCGAGTTCGTCGTCCTTCTCATCCTCGTTCCTTTGCATGGGAGCCTCCATTTCAGGAGGGTCATTGTCAGCGGTGAGAGTATTGAACGACGGGACACCACGGGTAGATGAGGCGGCCGGAGCAGACTGCGCGTGTGCTTGCTGAGCGGCTTGTAACACAGCCGCTAGTCCGTTGAGGCCATCAACAAGATTGGTTCCTTGCAGCTGTTGCGCGGCGGCCTGGAACAGGGCGGTGGATGTAGTTGTCGCGTTCTGACTGAGCAGCTGCGCGATTTGATGTTCAAGAGCGGAAGGATCAAAATCTAATGCCTCGGCTGATACTCCACCATCAGCTTCTGCGTCTTCTGACTTGTGGGACTGCTGGTCTGACGATGATTCCGCTTCATTATCATCGTCCCCGCCGTCCTCTACGTCGTCTTCCCCTGAAACCTGGTATACAACCTCGGAGAGTTCGAGGAATGGCTGCCTGTCCTGATCACCGAGATGGGGGTCAGTTTGAGATCGGCGCGACATGTCTGGGATGAGTTGCGGGTCATGGTATCAACAAGGAGAACTAAATTACCAAACATAAACGAACCTTAACACGTGGAGCGTGACAGAGGTCAACTCTTAATGGCGATTCTGTCGCGTCGAAATAGAGAACTGGGGAAAAGGAGCGCGTCAGAGTAGGGGAAGGAAGGGACTGAAGCTTCGAATCGAGTTGGAAATCTCTGGAAGAAGCAGGTTTTTGTGAGAGGACGTGTTTGTGTAACTATAGTGGACATTACAGTATCCACATCACGTGCCCATTTCAGCCCCGCAGCGGCCATTTTTGCTCTTTCTCTTCACACCATTCCTCCGCCAGGTCTTTCGTTGCAACGCCTCTTCCGCCTCTCGTGTTGTACTTGGCTGTCATCTATCAATTCTCTCCCATTGCCAAAAACTTCGTCTCCTCTCCGGTTCTCCCCGGTCAGGCTCGAGCTCTTATGCTCGCGCTCCGACGCCTATGTCGTACAGTAACTACTTTTTCTGTTGTCTGCTTCACTGCTAGCCATGCGGTTCGCTTATCATTCGTTTGCCCTTACCTCGGACCCGCATTGCGTTGTCCAGAGTCGCGTGAAACCGCTTCACCGGGTTTCCCACCTGCACAACAATCGTTGTGATATCTTCCGCGATGTGCTGACCCCTTTGCCTTTCGTGGTCATTTGTCTCACGGCATGCTTGCAGCTACGCTCTGAATGAGTATGCCGAACAAAATCGAAGCACTGAAGCCTAGGCGTGCACCTCGGCGGCTACGTCTCCAAGCTCTGTTATTATCTGTCGGAGCGCCTGTGAAAATCTACTGATAGGGTGAGTGGTACAGAGATGACCAACGGCTTCCTAGGAAAAGTCCTGAATCAGATGCTGTTCCTCGTGGATGCTAATAGCTGCCCATGGCCGATGTTCTTGTCTTTTTAACACCCTTCCATTTCCGATAATTTGGTTTTTTCTCGGTGCCGTCAAGATATCTCTCGGCAAGCTTGTCTCAGTCAACGTTCTCACCGCCATATTTGGATTTCCAGTGCTTTACTGTCACGTGATTCCAACTTTTGCTTGGATCCATATGCTACATCTCTGCCCTTATCGCCAGCTCCACAGTATCCATCCCAGTATCGGCCTCCTATTATGCGTCATTCTTCATGCACATTCGTCTGTCTTTCATAGGTGGGAAGAAGCTCAGGGAATGACTATGCTTCGGCCTCACACAAGAAGTTTCCTTTATGGCACTGACCTCCACCTTTTGGGCGTCTTTCTACTGATTTGTGCATGACTCATTCTTATGCCAGTGGTCGTTGATTCAGGAACCTTCACGGTGACATGTCGCCAATATCAGTGCGCTGCTTCTCTCTGATTGAAGCTGTCTACTTATTTTGCCCCATATCTCCTTTCTCCGCCGGTGCCAGGCACTGCGACAGACGGCCTTCGCCTGCCGCCCTAGCCTAATCTCCACCAGGGTCAGTTGAAGCATTACACACCTGACTGCTTCCCAGCTGTGTTACACAGCTCCTCCTTGTTGTTCATCACCCTATGCACCTGCAAGTGTCGCGAGGGGCTTGCAATCCTGACCGCCCACGTTAGCAATTGTTTGGCTGGGACTTATGCGAGTTCCCTCTTTTGCAACTTTGTTGTCGCACTGCTCTTAGTGCTTCACTCAACTTTATCACCGCGGTTCTCCAGCTAGGGCCATTTGTGGATGCCTAAGTGCACATACGAAATCTCTGTTCGACCACATTGATCGCATGTGACATCGGGCGAATTCCGAGCGCCTTACCATCGAAAGAAAAATATTGAAGAGTTCCGATAACATGCCACATGCTCCTGTGCAGCACTCGAGCGACGACGTAGGTGTCGGCGCTACGCCACTCACCTTTCTGCTGCAGAAGCTGTGTTGTCAGGCGTTGGTTACTCCTGTCTGAGTCTTTGCTCCTCTCAATAGCACATTAGTGGAAGGGCCAAAGGATTCCGCATTCTTTTGTCTACAAAATCATGTTTGCTCATGTCTACCTGCTAGAAGTCAGCAGGGCTGCATTGATCGCGTTTCAGCAAACCATGTTGGTCGGCGTCGCGTTACGACCAAACCCTTGGATTTTTCTTCGGCGACTGAATGCACATGGATGGGTTTGGGTATGCGTTGGCCCCTCGTCCGCGTTTCTGGTGTCTGAAAGGCTTAGAGCCGGCGAATTTCGAAAGCCGCACGAAAATCCTAGGACGTTAGAAATCACACTGGCTGGGAACCGTTGGTGAGTCTCCAGTCTGCATACTAGGTTATTGCCCACAAGACAAGGACATGCTGAGGCCCCTATTGGCTACATGCGATATCGGAACGCACGATGCTGTGTGGGTTTACTCACACATGCTGCATCGGGTGCTATTTGCAAGAGAATATTTTCCAACCGGATATGACGTTGAACCTATACTGATCACAACAGAGACTGTTGCCAGGTAAATAACACATCACACTGGTGAAAATTGGCACATCTGCACGTTGACACTCAGGATTGGGTGAAACATCTGGATTTCGAGACACTGATGTTTGCGATCTCGGTCTTAGCGGTGAAGTCCTCTTTGCCCTGGTTTAATTGGTCGAGCTGGAACAGACAATTTTCTGAGGTCCCATGGTAAGTGTATGATTAGGTTGTCTTGGATGATGATGCGGCTGATGTGATGGTAAATTTATCCCCTAGGCCTAATTTCACACATTGATCTGTGTTGCCACATGAACTCGGGTACTGCCAGGACTCGAAGCCATCAGTTTCACTACTAGGGTCGCAAAGCCATAGGACGAAACTACCAATAATTTTTGACAAGACACTTTTGGTGATCATTCAATAGGAAGAGACCGACCTGCGGAATATTACAGATACGCACGTGGCGCGCACGTGGTTAGCCGCTGGTCTAACGTCAGCAGTGTGTGATCGGAGTGCAAGTTCAGTTTAATACGCACGTGTGTGCCTAGGCACCGGCAACTCAACGCATAATGAACGGATCCTATGCCGTTTGTTTTCCACGGCTGGCCATTATTCTGATTCCCACCGCATGTTTATTCACAAAATGGTATCTGCACATGTGTTTTGTGGTATCGAATTGAAACAGTAACATCTCTGCATTGCCATGGAAAATGGAAATAATCAAGCCTATGAAGGCAAGTCTTATGTTGGTTGACCAACCAAGAAACTCGTATCGTCCTTCATGAGTTGTCCATAGCTTCCTCGACCAACGTTCGCACCCCCTCTCGGCGCGGAGTTATCCGACACTTGAAAGGCTTGACATGGCTATGATACATATGTCAAAGGTAGGCTCACACCCAAAGCATAAATACCCTCCTACCTTACAATTGCCGTGGTGAACTCCACCTCAGCTCCAGCCTCTGGGTAACAACTATCATCAATCTCCCTTTGGACATCAAACGCCGCCAAGACCGATGCCACTTGGATGAATACAGAGGATTCTGCAATGTGCTGTCCCGGGCACGCCCGCCTTCCACGCCCAAACGCTAGCTCCCTCGGGTCCGGCTGTTGTTTCTCATCAGTAAATCGCGTTGGGTCGAATTTGAATGGATCGGGGTAAACTGATTCATCGTGTAACATTGCCCATAGGTTTGGAATCACAATGCAACCTTTGGGAATCCTATATCCGAACACTACATCATCCACAGCTGCGGAGTGTGGCAACGCCATTGGGGTAGCGGTACCCCAGCGGAGTGTTTCCTTAATAAGCGCATCAATGTACGGTAAATGTTGGCGATCGGAAATTTTGGGGAGACGATGGGATCCAACCACCTCATCAATTTCCGCCTGCGCTGTTCGCTGGATTTCTGGGTGATGCAACATTGCAAAAACAAAGGTTCGAACAGCTGACACGGTCTGTCATAAAGATGTCTGAGCATATGACTTGAGCGAAATATTGTAGGTCAGGCGTACAGTGTCGGATCCCCCTGCAAATAAGGCGCCTGCAGTCCAAAGAATCAGATCCTCGACTTCGGCATTGGCAGGAGGGCCATCCTCTGGGCTTAAATGTTGCGAAGTAAATGACGGATCGGCCGTTCCGGAAGCCTATATATAGGGTTGCGAATCAGAAATAGTGGCATTCATAATAATTGAATCCTATATTGACCAACTGTCGTTTGACATAGTTGTGAGGCTCTAGAGACTGGTCATATAGTTGACGACCCCACTGAGCAGCCCTGCGTTTGAATGCGGCACCAGGAAACCAACTAGGCAAAAAGCGCACTGGACACACATGTTAGTTATGTGCAACGGGGCCAGTGAGGCTAACAGTGAGACTAACAAATTGGGAAGTAGTCCACGAGCCATTTCCCAGGGGCGCCAGCAAGCGACCCCACTCGCATTCCTTCTTGGGCCAATGCGAGAAAGTGGTCGTTTTCACACTTGACATCGTATCCAAAGGCAATCCTCATGATGACCGCCCCCACATTCCTATGACAGATGTGTGAGGCATTCGAGTGGAAGGGCATGAAGAATAAGAGTACCTCCTGATGTGTCCTGTCCAGTGTTGTGGACTGTCCAGGAGACCGCGAAGAAGGACAAGAGCTTCATGCTCTTGCAGAGGCCAGTACTTCTGTGCTGTACGTACGTTGAAGTCGTGATGCATAAGTTTGCGGTACGATTTCAGACGTTCTGTGTATGACCTGATGGAGAGTCATGAAAGGGCATTGGCCAGATGACAAGGGTATACGTGCATGAGAAAGATGCTTTTCTCGCGTTTCATGAGAAGCCCAGACATTGTAGGAAATGGTCTAGATATTGTGTTACCCCCGATCAACCTCGCGTGATGATGGGATCAAGTGCTCACCTGTCTGAATAGATCGCTCCACGATGATTGAGAAGCTCTTCAGCAGCCTCGCGAGAGTTGATAACGACTATTCTGCGACCAAAGATGTGGAAGGACACAATACCCTTATCCCCTGTTGTGCCTTCCCCATCAGCAGCAGAATTTTGATGGACATGGGAGCCCTACGCACCATACTCCCGACCCCAGCGGGCATATGTTTTCCAATACTCAGACTTGGGATGACTCAGACCCATACCGAGAAGAGGCCAGCCTCCAGGCCCAGGTGGAAACCGAGTCTGTCCCCGGCGTACCAGCAACAACCAGAATATGAAGAGTGCTGCTGCTGGTCCGACGAGAAACGAAGCAGAGACCGTCTCCGGGAAGGCGAGCAGTCTGTAGCTTACAAGCCTATAGCCCATCCTGACCGCCTTGGAGCTGAATCGGCGCAAGAGCAGGAGCGAGAGGACTTGTAAAGCATCTTGAATGGTTCAGGTGGAGCGGAAGCAATATCAAAGTCTTAACCGGCGTGCGCCTGATGGGGCGGCTGTCCGGAGATCCGCCGCAATTAACGGGAAGTCTATCTCAGGGTGTACAACATGAAAGATACATCAGCTGAAAGGTTTTGAGGCCGAGCAGACTTGTACTTACAAGGAATGCCAGATTACCCATTGCCAGTACTAGATCACCCTAACTGAGGGATCGGAGTACCTCAATTGCATAGGCGTACGCTGGCTTGTGTGTGGTCATACTGAGCTGGAGTCTTGACGCTCAGGCTGTATCAACTTCAAAGCAATGTTGTCATGTGTATCATACAACTCCATGTGTGGAGTGGTAGATATTGCATGTCCTGTCACGTCCGAGTCCTCGGGCTGTCAACGAACCTTCAAGTTGTGCTTAGTTCAGTAATAATCTGGAGTGAAAAACCATGACACTTCACATGTAGCACATTAGCAAACGATGGTGTTCCCATAGAATGACACAAGTCCATACCAAGCTGTCATAACTAGAAGTGTCGAAAAGCCGCGTGCGTCAGAACCTAGCTCAGTGCTTCTATCTTTGCGCAATTTAGGAAATTCCTATAGATTGGAGTGAGATGGCCATAGGAAGCACTCCCGCATGTCCCTTGGTGATAGCCAGGGTCAGCTACTAGTGTCGGCCATGACTGCCATCGCACAACATAGATTGCGAGAGATCGTGGGGGCTTGACGCGATGACCGTGCGATGACCCGAGTCATGTGCCGCATTGTAGGGTTTCGGATCTGTCCTCAAACGGAACAGCCAGCTGTTATCAGAGTTCGAAGCCAAGCATGAATGGCCGACCGACTGGCAAGTCAGGGTGGGAGAAGTTGCAGTCTACTTCCGAGGATGAAACAGCAAGTCTCGTTTGGTATCCTCCCAGATCCCTACGAGGAGATTTCGGCAGCGTCTGAAGTGCCCAGAGCAGGTAGAATGAGAGACTCTGCGTCATGAGCCTACGTATTCTAACGGCAGACTATGCGCCCGCTGGTTCCTCCTCGACGCAGGCTTGCCTGAATATGTTCACAGTCGTACAACCTCTGAGTGTAGTATGTTCCAGGGCTATCTCCTCATAAGTACTCTGAAACACAAGAGCTATTGTCCTAGGTGCGTGGGTACTAATCACATTCGAGCAGTGTTGTACAACATCATACACAGTCTTGACTTATCGCACATGGTCCCCAGTAGTTGCCTCACTGCTGGTGTTCGTCGTCTTCGTGCTTTCCCTTACTCTTGATCATCACATAGGCATCAGCCAATTCGCCCGCAGGAACCGCCGCAACCTCTCCAGGCACCTCTGTCGCAAAATCGCCTCTCTCCAGCCTTCGCTTGGCACGCATCACCTCCAGGCTGTGGTGCGTCATGTCATGCCCGGGCGTAGGTCCAAAGTAAGACGTTCCCGCTATCGTACTAACGATGCTATACACATTGGGACAGATGTTTGTTCCGGACAAGCGAGTAAGTAAAATGTATGCGTACCAGGAGCCGACGAGCAAGGTCAGGTAGAACCTGTATTGGGAATACCACTTCGGAGCTAGGAAATACCACTCGAGTGAGCACTGACGCTGACACATCTCGATTGCATTATACACGCACTCCATCCAGCGGAGGTGGTCCTCATGTCGACGTACCACAATGCGGTATATCCCACCCACTGCGCGACGAGAGCCATGACAGGATCGAGGGCGAGCGTCGACCAAGCATATACAACCGGCACAGCACCCAACAACAGGCGTGGATATCCTTTGGAGCCGTTATATGCAGCAAACTCAAAACCCCAGTGAAGCGCAGCTGCGTTGCGCACCACGACGCATCAGAGGCTGGAAAGTGCAAGCACGAGGCTGGGCGACGCACCTGAGAAACTGATCAATATGGCCCCATACGTGACTTGGATATTTAGGCAGCTCTGGAGGAGGTCAAGCGCCGCCACGGGGTCGACATTTGTCAGTATGCCAGTGGCCGCGAGGCCTGCTTCACGAGCGAGATAGATGGTAGAAAGCGACGTGCCCAGGTACGGCAGCGCACCTATGCCACCAAATTGGTAAACTACAGCATGTCACAAAGCGGGGAGATCATCGACCTGCTAGTCCCATGGCAAGAATATGTTTAGGGACGTCCGACGCTACGGCGCTGGTGATCGTGACCTCCAAGAAGCAAGCTTTCAAGACATTTTCGGGACTCATCCTCGCATCATCTCGGGACTCACAAAGTTGTAGTTTGAGGGGGTCACGGACTCTGAAAAACTGACGTTTCCAGCAATCGTTTTTGCGAGGTCAGCGGCAGAGTTTCCCGTCTCTTCTTTGATGTTCTGAAGAGCATGAGGAAGCGTTTGGGAGCCGGGCCTGTTGGAAACTGAAGAAGCAGCTGATCTAGCACTCAGGAGTGGAGTGCGGTTTTGACTAGGTATATAGCGTTGGAGGGACAGGTTTAGGGTGCGTAGAGGAACACGAGAGTGAGCCTGGAGAGTGGAGGGGGCTCGCAAGAGGATTCGAGCGATTGAGGGAGACATGGAAGTCGATTAGAAAGAAAGAATCTATATAGCGCTGCTCTGTATCTCCACCTTCCATGACGCACTTCTCGACATCATTACCATGCACGTGACCGACTGGTAATATAACACAACTCTCTATTCTCAGAGAACCGAACCCAGTCTGTATAATCATCGTCGAGCCATCCAGGGTACCGTAATAGCAGCGCCAATAACGAGAATAGCAATAAGCACAGATAAAGTACGCGTCGTCGTTGATGTGTGAGTATCGTCAGCAGAGGCGTCACGAGAATGGGAGGAGCGTAGTGAGTGCGAGGCTGAAGAGAATGGTGGGGGACGAGGCGCGTGAACGAGTTGCACGTACCCTATAGACTTTAGACCGCCCACACTGTTGTGGAGAGAGACTTGGTCAGGGAACAGCGTGCCACACCGCCGAGCGAAACCACTCAACTAATACCCTTCTAAATTTCGGCGTGTCTCATCTTCCAATCCCTTGGGAACGCCTGCCAAACTGAGGACAAGCTCTGTCGAGTCGGACGACTGTTTCAGCGTCGTGGTCAGCGTCCCAACGTGGCCTGCGCAGTAACACCAATTGAGCAAGGCATGGGCAGTAAAAAACGAACAGTGCCACCTGATGGCCAAGTGGGGCTATTCAGGCTCCACGACTGCACGATCTCCTTCCCAGGAGTAAGAGACGTATACGTGCCCTTGACGCCACCGCCAAACAGAGAATACTCCGTCCCGACCACTGCTTTCGACTGCGTCTCCAGCTTCAGCACCCAACGCACCTTAAAACCAAGACATCCAAACCACCACCCACCTGTGCAGACGCCCTCGACCAATGTGGGATACGCTTCTCGTCCGTCAAGATACTAAACAAGTCTTCCGCCGACGCCTGGAATGACGCGGAAACCAGGACCATCTCCGTGTTAATCGCCTTTGCCTTTGGAGCGGACGCCGGCTTGTTGACACCTGTTGCCGTCGAAGCAGGCCCTGGGGCGGGAGACGACGTGCTCTGCCCCTGCACATGAGGGGTGGGGGACCGACTAGGCTCGCCAGACACGGTGAGGTCCTTGCCATGCGTGTCGATCAGCGCGTTGGGAAACTCGGCGAGCTTGGCCTTGAGGATAGTAGGCAAACGCGTCTTGGCGAGCGTATAAAGGGCGTCCACCGGACCAGACGATGATGTGTCGATTGACCAATTGAACTATCAAAGAAGCAGCCGAGTGAGGGTGGAAGCGAATCTATGCGAGGCTACGCACGACGTAGTCAGACAGGCCATCAACCGTGTTTTCGTGCGACACCTCAGGTATGCTCAACGATCCAGATACGTCTGTACCGTCCGATGCCGTGCCAGACCACTTGAGGTCCACGCGACAGTCATAGATGGTGATAAGCCTGTGGCAAAGTACTCAAAACGGCAAGGGAACATGGTCATGCACGCCGGGCAACTCACTTGGATTTTCTTTGTCCAAGTTCGACGTCGCCTTCAACGTCAGTGACTTTGTCGACCTTGACCACTTCATCGCCTTCTCCCTTGACCGTCAGCACGGTCAGTTCCTGCTCAAACCATTGACGCGCCCAGGAAGTTACGTGCTTTGTCTTCCAGTGCCAGTTCGCGGTCGAAGTAGGGAGAGCCATGGTACCTAATTGACTTTTTCACATACGGTATTCTACTCCACTTTTGTTTGGCGCGAACAAATATTCCTTCCAAGCCGAGAATATTCTGGCACATGTACACTCTCGCGACGCGCCTACGCAGCACGCGTACTAAACAACAACACTGGATGGATATCAGCAACCCAATAATAAAAATTAGAACAGGAGGTTGCTACAAGCATGGGTATCGAAAACGTCCATGCACTTTGAAAGCTTTTCCAAACGTAGATAGATTCAATCACCCAAGAAAAAAAAAAAAAAAAAAGAATGCATTCTTCAATTCCTCAAGTGACAGATGCAAGCCAGCTTGACATGGTATGGCGCAAAATTTAAAATGAGCTTGTGTGGGTCGAACAAGAACTCATGGCGGGGGGAGGAATTCAAGGGTATGTGTTGGCAGAACACTGCACAAGAGATCTGTCAACGGGTCGTGAATACGTCACTTGAGCAAGAGTGCCTACAAAGGGTTATCTAGTATGTTCCTGCCATGGCGGGCGTCAAGCTGGACAGCCTCCTTGACGTCCTGTTCGGTTCAGATCCAAACTCGCTCTGCGGCTGCAGTTGCATCTCCGTAGGTGCCGTCAACCTCTCCAGACACTCGAGAGGAACGACACCCTGATCTCCTCGGAGATTCGAGCACAATGCCCAGCCATCATCATACGCAGTGAGCACACGGATCTGCTCGCCGTTGGCAATGTGTAGCTCGTCGGGAAGACTCGGCACAAAAGTGCGGGCAACGATGGCCAGTTCAAACTGCGGGGTGCCCGAGCCTGGAGAGCTGGGTGCCACCGATTTGAGACTGGGCGCACGAATCGACGAGGGAACAAAGGGCGATGTTGGGGGTGGAGAGCCGGGGTTGTAAGACGTGGCAGGCGGGGTGAGGCCAGGGATGCCGCTGGCAGCCAGGGCTTGCGACATTTCAATAGCTCTGGGAACATTGGCAAGGCGTTCGTGTGCGGGAACCCCGCCATTCGGGGCGGCGAACTGACCCGTGTATGGCTGGCCGGCATACATGGTCTCGCGCTTGTTCTCCAGGGCGGGAACGAGACCCGCGCCCCACGTGTCTCGCTTGATGGCCCGTCGTCGCTGGAAGCGCCTACGCATGAAGAAACCAACTGCAGCTACCGCCAATATCACCAGCAGGACCACGATGCCGCCTACGGCACCGGGAGCCAGACCGTGTGAGGCCGAACCCGTATTGTTTGCATCTGATTGGGGGGTGGTCGTTGCTGAAGCACTGGCGTGACTGGGCGTGGACACGGAGGCCGGTGGTGAAGAGGAAGACACCGGCACTGGGGCACTCGAGCTGCTGGATGCGGGGGTCGCAGACGAGGGATGGGATGGATCGAGGGTGGGTGTCGGGGAGGGGGAAGTGGTGGACGAGGAGAGCTTGCCGGTGGCGACAGGGGGGAGGAGGGTGACAATACCGGACGCAGAGCGAGAGGCAGCGGGGATGGTGGCGGCAGAAAGGGTGGCGGCAGGGTGGGGAACGACGGAGGAGGGCAGAGTTTGGTCAGTGTCTGAAGAGACTGCATCTGGGACGAGAGTATCGACTTGTGGGAGACGCTTCAAGTGGTGACGAGCGAGGACCCGCTCGATGGTCGACCGCTTGTGGAAGGACATTGTTTCGTAAAGAATGATTGCAGTGTATTAATGAACGTGAGTGGCTGCGAGAGACAGCGAGAGCAGGCCAGAAAGGGACCACCCGTGTACTAGGAGGTGATGGGTGAAGGCGAAAACAGCTGCGTCGGTCTTCCAATTTACCCTCTGCCGCCCATCATCCCCTCGCCACCACAATCAACCACGTTTATTGACACTTGCCATCATGCAAAGTGCACCGTCTTTCTCTTCTTCACAGCTCGCTCCGTCTCCGCCTCCACCTCCACCTCCACCTCCGCCTCGCCTCTTGTCCCCCCAGCCATCAGCGGCATCACAATGCTAGCCACATCAGCCCCCTCAATGTCTTCCGGCCTTGTGAACGTGGGGTTTTGCAGAAATCTACTCAGACTCGCGTCCTCCTCCATCGCCGGCAGTCTTTCAGACTTGCGTCGCAGCGCATGTCGCCTGGTCACCATGGCCTCCTCGGATGTGCCCCGCATAACCAAGGTCGTTACCTGATGCAAGCTGAGTTTCGGTCTCCACACGGCTAACAACAGCAAACTCACTTTGAGCTCGTGGCATCTTTGGCCAATCCGATGCGCTCGCTGTGATCCCCGAGTTTAGTGCATCACGGCAAAATAATGGTATCTACCTTGATAGCCTGTGACTCGACGTCTCCTTGCCACACCGGCTCACAGAATATGATGCGCGATGCCTTGACGATGTTTCTGCATGCTCGTGCTCAGATTTGCCACGACACCCACACGCCAATGCTCTCACAGTCCACGAGCCCCGAGCTTTAGTTCCATCAGTAGCACACGATACTTGTCGCTCGTCTCAAACGTCACGACACTTTGTTGTCTCTGATGCGCATTGATGCCAGACGTGTATTTAAGATATCGTACCTGCGCAAGTCGGAGGGCATCTTCAACGTAGGCGAGAGACAGCGGGAACGCCGAGAATATGAGAAATTTCTCCTTGGCGCCATGTTTCCGGACCTTATACGCCATCAGTCCCTATCCTCAAGATTCCGAAGCACAACACACCTTTCTAATGATGTAATTGACTTTGGACGAGGCAGACTTGCCAATAGAGATGGAAGAAAAATTCCCCGTGATGCTTGGCGTGGGTCCAAAAGAGACGGAAGTGTGTCCCCGTTCTCGCCGATTGATGTCCCCCGTCAACTTTAGGGTAAGATCCTGCCCAAGCATATTGAACCTTTTGACTTTCAGATTCTCCGTCGCATCCCCCTCGTCTAGCCTTGCCTTGCGCTTTCTACGTCGCTGCGACTCCTCGTACAAGTCCATTATCCTCGCTTCTTCCATGGCCACATCCATACCATGTGTGATGAGGTCACATTCAGAGATTAGGGGGGAACGGAGGAGAACGTCCCGAAGCTTGCATAATCGGTCTGCATCCAGCATAGCATCTCGATTCTCGAATAGGTGCACATCCATCTTCAACCAGGCCTCCTGCAATGCGGGGGAAAGACCCCGAACAACAAAAGGATTGTCGTCAAATCGCATAACTGCTGTCCAGAGTTCATCTTCCAGCGCTTCGCGTCTGTAGCAGGGAACAAGTAAGCCATGCAAGGGTTATTAGCGATGCGCAACGGAGAACGCACTGCACTCTGATAGAGTCCTCGACAAGCTTTATGTCTGAATCCGGTAAATTTCTCTTGAGGGCCGTTTGAAGTGCCTCTTGGGAACGCCGAAGAGCTCCCTCGATATCAAAAATGGTATGGTCGGTTCTCCAAAACATTGTCCTGAAAATCATAAGATTCAATATATATGATATTAAAAGATGAGTATCCACTGTGTCAAGTTCTCTAATGTTTGCCTTAGAGCTGCCCGTGCCTATGAAGAAGGGGGAATCAGCGAAATAGGTCAGCAGACGAGTGCATTGCATCACCATGGGGTGAAACAAATAATCCTGTGGGCATTTGATGCCAGTTAGTGGCCAGAGGACTGCGAAATAAACGGAAGACCCACTTGATCTCGCCGTTGCGAGTCAACAGCATTCACAGCGATACCCGCTTGAAGCACGTTATACGTCTTCGCCGCTAGAGGGTGAAACTTTAGCGATACCGTTTTCTCCTTCAAAGGGGGTAACTTCTCGGGCAGATCTCTCTCCACGTCTTGAATCCTGCATATGCGGGATTGTTATAACCACGAGTCGAGCATGTTAAACCCGACGTACTGATGTCGAAACATGACTTGGCTCATAACCTGACTGACAACTTGTGTCGCACCTAATCCGGGACCATGCCGGTCTAGGAGAGGAGCTGCGACCAACTTCCGGAACAAATTCGCATCGTGAGCAAACTGTGGGACCCCAATAAATTTTGATATCATGTCGCCCAACTTTGCCAAGTCATCGCGATCGACCCGCGTCCACAGCCGTGGTGGATTTTCGATGGGATCGCTTGGATAACCCAGTTCGCCGTCGAATGTAGGCACCTCACTCCTGACTATCGAAACGTTTTCTTCGACATCCTTGTCATCCAGAACGGGAACTTCCTCAGCAGTTTCTGGATACTCAGACTGTCCCAAGGAGAGTCCCATTAAGTTCCTCGTAGGTGTACCTGAGACGATCCAACGGCGTTCCGCATTCAATTCTTGGCATAGTCTAGCAAAGTTACTTCTTGTATCTGCAGAAGCATGCCCCTCGTCCACGACCAGGCGTTTCCAACGTATCTAGGCATGTGAAGCGTTATTAGTGCCAGTCTACGCCAGAGTGCACAATAACCACAAACTTGAATTAGGGGTGACATCGGGCCACTATATATTTGCTTCAGGTCGCAAGTACAACGCGGCACCCGAGACCTTCCGATCACCGGACATTGACATTGAACCCATGTATGAAGCCAAGGGGCATTGCAACGTGATTTTTCGGCCGAAAACTCTATCTCGAAGATGAAAACGGGCGGAACTACGGAATCAGGAGGCCAAGACGTACTCTCATGGGTCACTAATACAATCTAGAGGCAACATGGCCCTCAGTCTAATCATATTCAAGGGTAAGCAAAGGGACGGTCGGAGCTCACATCATACATCGAGGCCAGTTTTTGAGCACAAGGCACCCATCGGGGTTTACCAACGTCGAGAGATATATGCCGAATGCTGCCATCCTCGCAATGCTTATTGATTTCAGAATTCCATTGCTCTAAAATCGCTCGCGGAACGATGACCAGAGTGGCAGACGTCAAAAAGACCTTGCGAGGACCTCGATTAAGAAACTTCCGTCGTGACGACGCAGTGCCTGGATCACGCTCGAAAACGTGATAAAAGGGCTGATTCCCCATCAGTGGCTCCCAGAGATGATCTGGCAATCGTTCCCTTAGAGAGTCGTTAAATCCTAGAGGCGATATCAATCCAGGAGATACACGGATAAAGTGTGTCAGCATCTCGACTAGAGAAGGAATACTAGACGGCCGAGCTTTGATGTGCGCAACCTGTCTCGCACATTCAAATTGACCTGTCGGAAAATGACGAAACGCAAGGGGGGTTAAAATGGGGCGCTCTGGCTCATCCCACAGTGGCTCTTCGGGTGATGAGAGCTGATGTTTGGTTGCCATTATCAATCCAAGCACCATGCATGTTTTTCCCGTGCCCATTTCTTCACACAGAATACCCCCCTTGGGCTGCGAACGCATGGGGCATTCGCTCAAGACCTCCATGGTAGAGGGCTGTAGATAGAACGTTTTGCACTTGGCAGAGCCCTCTACTTGGACGCCGTGTATAGGGATATATAATGGATCTGGTGCAGTACCAGGATCCAATTCTTGTTGAAGCATGCGCGCAACCGTTCTCCGTTGATATGTGTAAAGAGGTCGCATCCCTAGAGGAGATTCCCAATAAAGCGCTCGACGGAACGCCTTCTGCGTTCTCAGGTCCGTGCCTGACAGGAAAGTAGACGGATCAACAGCCGGAGAAGGCAAGTCACTATATATTTCGGACAATGTCCTAAGGTCCTGGCTTACAAGTTACGTCAGACCAATTCTATCAATGCAAGAGCAACTGACATGTGGCTGGCTTAAAAAGGGCTCAAAGCCATCACATGGCTCCGCACAGTTTGCCCATGCCCTCGGGGAACGATGGGTTTCGGTGAGCAGAGAAATCAGCGTCTTCCGTTTCTGAATCATCAGCCTCGGCTTTTCACGAAGCAGTCCATGCGTACGCGTGCCAGGGAGGTCACGGGGTATCAGATAGATACGTATGTGCACAAAGTCACAAACGTTATCTTCTGGGAGTCTCCAGGTGGCCCTCACACACAGATGAAGGACGAGAAAGTTTATTTCATATAGCCTGGGTAGGCTAAAGGTTGTAAACTGTAGCTCGTGAGCCTCCAGAAACGGAGTCAAAGCGTCCCAGTCGTCGCTCTCGGTGGCTGGCGGCTTGGTTGAAGTGGTACTGTTAGAGCTGAAAAATAGTCGAATAACTCCAGCAGGAAGAAGATTCTTTAGAGCGTAGACATCCTCAGCCACCATTACAAATGTCTGCAGTAAAGTACCTGCCAGAAGTCTATTTCAAGCGAAATGTCCGGCGCTCACGTTAGACGCCGGTGCACATCCTCCTCATGTTGTGCTCGGTTAGAAAGCAAGCTATTCATTCATCGTCCTTATATTGTGCTAGCATTCGCGTTCACACCTTGAAGGTTTCTGCCAGATGCCAATCAAACGCAGCGACAGGCAAGCAAACAATTTCATGGCCCGAGTATCTCGCCATCCGCCGGGGAAAGCGAAGATGGGAAATGGTCAGTTGAGCCTCGTAGGCTTCTACTGTAACAGCATTGTTGAAATCATACAGATTGCCACGCTACCCAGCACGATACTTGCTTTCGGCCTCAGCGCCAACTACTTTGGGTCACTAGAGAGTGATCCTACAAAGCCAATATTTGGTGTTGATCCACTCTACGTGTTTGGTGCCGCTACAGTCGCATGTGCAGGTATGTTTAGCTCCAAACTTGCATATTATTACTCTGATGTGGAGACACAGGCTTGGGATACCTGTTGGGCCCGACCATGGGTAGTGCTGGGTGGAGACTGACCCACCGTCAAATTTTACCTCTCATAGAGTCTCGTGAACGCGATTTCCACAAACACATTGTCCGCAACCGAGTTGATCCTCGTGCTCAGAGTGCGACTAATCCTGTACCAGATTTTTATGGTGAGACACCTGACCCCGATCCCTTTTAATGGATCTCAATGTATTGTTTTCAGGCGAAAAGATAGGGTCGTTGCACCAATACCGACAATGGTTAAGAGACCAGTCAAAGTACCGGAAAAAGGCAGCATGGGCGACGGATCCCAAGTAAATGTAACCTTGCTATTTTATGTCCTACAACAAGCGCAGCTACAGACACTGTGTGTTCATACGTAACATGCAGGTAAATGAGTTCAATGGTAAGGGTCTCCGATCAAGGACGCAAATGGAATGGTGGGCGACTAGCGCAAATCAAAGCGTGTCGCTCATGCACGAAGACGAAGATAAGGATAAAGATAAAGTAGTCGTGGAAAGCCATGAACAAATGAGCGACGTGTCGATGAAGTAAGAAGGCCGTTTGTGCTCGGCAGGCAAGATACGTACGGTAAGAGATGAAGATGTTGGTGAACCAAGGAAAATGACCGTCCGAGGGCAAATAAATATAGACATATGCAGCGGTGAATTAGAGAGGGAGCCTTTGGATGTTGACAAGTCGAGATCCAAGGTGGTAGAAAGAACGAATCGGTAAAGCGAGGGACCGTGGGCAAAATTAATTCTTTGTTGGAAGGCTGACAGCTCCTCAGAGTGGAATTTCTAACACTCGACGACACAGAACCGTGGAACCACGCCCCTTTCCGCAGCTCTCGAGCCCAGGCGCTGAACGAGACACCACTCGTCCTCGTATTCCTCCAATAGCTGGAGCTTCTCCCCCTCGCGAATGGCAAGCTCATCGTGTAGCGATGGAGTGAACGTGGACTCGACAAAGACTAGACGTGAGGATTTAGACTTTATGGAATATCTGGGATCCATGCTGGCTGCCGTGCGAGGGGAAAGCGCGGGAGGCGGGACAGCAACATACACCGGAGGCGGAGAGATTTGCAGGCCTGACGCTGGGGTAACCTTGATGCTGGGAGGGTCACCGATGGTCGGTTTCTTCTCGTCGAAAGCTGCGTATATGACCTTGGGCTCATACCCAAGGTTAACCTTGAATTCTGCGGCAGTGCGCTCGCCTGTCAAAATGACCTTATTACCTGCCATGAGGGGAATGGCAATGGAGTCATTAGATAGCGTTCTCTTGACGTCCGTGACAGGATCGAATAGGCCAGGGGGCTTGTTGGATGCTGAGGGCGTAGTCTGTGCAGCGTCCTTGCTCCTTCGATACACCCATACTCTCCATGCAGCGAAGCCTAGAGGACCTGTTAGATACGACAGGCGGGACAAGAAGTAAACATACCAAGGATGAATGCAGATAGCATTATAATGATGCCGACCAAAGCAGCAACCCCGTGGGGGGGTAAAGTAACACCTGGTGGGCCCGAGTTTGAAGGAGAAGGGCCTGCGGGAAAGGTGGCAGACGAAGGAACGAACGTGGCGGCACCGGCACCAGTGAAGATGGCTGAAGCCGTGGGGGAAACTAGCGAAGGAGCAGCAGAGTCACGTCTCGGCAGTGAGGCACGCTTGACGAACTGGCGAGCGAGGTTCTGCTCAGCACTGTGACGGATGCGTTGACTGGAAGGAGCCATCGCTGCTGCAAGAGGATGAAGGTCGTAAGGAGAAGTTGAATCTTACAGGAGATGGTATCTTTAATAAGGCAGATCCAGTTTCATAAGCCATCCAGGGCAGGTCTGATGTGATGAAAGACCGACCGCATTAGTGGAATTCTGGGAGATCCATTATGATTCTTCGAAGAGGGATGACATGGCAGTTAGCGACCGCGTATGCTAAGAACCATTACAACACTACACAATAATTCACGTACGGTTGCACTCCAGAAGTAACGGGTTATGCTTGTCCAGAGCTTAAGCCTGACAGGTGTATATATGGCCGTAATACTGTACATGGAGGGCTTCCGAGTGATCAACTGTAATCAACGGTAACCTGTGGCCGATGTCAGGTCTGTTCCGGGCGACAGTCATCAAAATCCATGTGATTGGGCAGGATGGGACATGTGAGAGCAATCTATCTGTTCCGAGGCCAAAAGCGCTAAACGTTACAGGAATGACAGTGGACTGGCGCTAGGTCTATGGGCAACTGTTCAACACAGCATGTCTGCTTCTTTTCGTCCCAAGACGAAAAACCTTTGTTATCATTTCTCCCCGGTTACCGTACTCTTCACGTTGCTCACTCTTGCTGCAGGGGTGCATGATACACGAAGCCTCGACTGAAGAGACCGATGAATAGTATTTATAATAAGCTAGATCTCGTCCCATACAACGGCTCATCACCATATGATGGGCGGTGGTATAATGCTGAGAGTACAGGCGGTGGTTGGAAAGGAGGATAGAAATAGAGTCGTCTGCGTCCAGAATAGACCTGTGGATAATAAGCTAATCTAGATGAAACCATCCTGCGCCATCGGGCAGTATAGATAATCGATGACCTTGGCTCACTGGTGTCACCTAGAAGACACACACAGTGGCCTGCCCGAGGGTATCTTGTGCGAAATCGTCCCCCTTGTCACTATGGATGGTCCTTTATAGGAAAATTTGTCGAGGAGGGGTCCACTGACGACGGCGTCCAAGTAACCTCTTCCACCCAAACGCTTCCCTCCCCATCCTCCTCAGTTTCACCCTCTACGACGGTTGCTGTGTTCGGCGGACGCGATACCTCACGACCATTCTTGCTCTTCTGTCCCCGGGAAACTGTCTGCCATAATCCCTTTATCAATTTCCCAATGTCGGGCAATGGTATGTCATCGTCCTCGGGCGACGACTGTTGGCCTTCTGCGCAGGACCGACCAAACTGTCGCTGATTCCTCCGCAGCATTTCGGCGCGACCGGCGATGCCAATGGGTGTTTGGCTATTTCGACGTTTCCGTGACTCGATGCAGGGAAGAGGAGCAAAAGTGATGGTAGATGCTTTCGATTCGCTCAATGTAGATGTAGTGGACATGTCCGAACTAGATTTTGAGCGAAGGATGCCAGGCTGGGTTCGTGGGGTAGATGGTGATGCAGCTGCCTGTGATGAGTCTGCCATGTGGGTATCGAATGCAGGGAGTGATAAGAACGGGTGCTTGTCACGATGAAATAGGTGTTATAAGAGACATCCAGTGCAAGTCGAAACTGTTCTATGCGGTCTCCGAATAGCGGCAAATCGACGGCAGACGCCCATACATGTACTGATCTCACGTCACGCTAGTTTTACTCGACAACGTCGGCTCAACATCATACATGCTATATGTTACAAGACATTAAGACACAGTCATCAAGTCGGTGTTGCAGGCTCATCCGGACCCGTCGTCCCCTTGCCTTTATTTTTGCTTCCCTTTGGTCTGCCGCGCGGTCGTTTCGGTGGTGCTTCTCCAGACTGTGCTGGTTCATCAGGCTTGAGACTAGGTACTGTCCGTTTCTTGGAAATGGTGTCGGTAGCCTCGCCGTTTGCGTTCAATCTTCGTCCCCTCAAATACCTAGCAAAGTATGCTAATAAGATGTGGGGGTCTGGGTGGCATCCTAATCAGAAGAGCACTCAACGCAGCTGATTTCTCATCCAACATATGTTGAAGACTCGGTAATGGTTCTTGCCCAAGCTCTTGTCTGAGCTTATCGACCTCGCGTTTCGAAGCCGCATAATCCCCGTCAGTAATCGCTCTGATCTTGGATCGTAGCTCTTCACACCTGCCGTGGTCTTCATCAGTCGACATTGTATTGACGAGTCTTGACGTCATATGCTCACTCCTTATTGATCGTCGTCTCCAACATGTCAACCTGATTCACAGATAAGTCTTGAACAAGGGTTGAGCTTTATGACACTTCACCTTATCGCGATCCTCGTTGACCTGGCCGTCAAATTGAAATTGAGATAGGCTCAGATACACCCTCCAAAAAATTTGTTTACCTCACGCAAGCAATTCAGTAACCTTGCTCTCTCGCTTTCCAGTCTGGAGGTACCGCACCGTATTGGTTAGCCCTTGAATTGGCTTTTCAAATGTGAGAATTATACCGATTCTTCTGTTCTTTGACATCTTGCAAAGCCTTGCCCTTCTCGTCTAAAGATGCGTGGGCTGACAAAATATGAGCGGTGTGGACCTGTAGCGTGAGTGCATGTTTTCTACACGAAAGCGCGTCTTAAGCAGGATTTGGAGTTGCGCAAGCGTTACGGTACTTACTTCAGCTCGGCTGTTTTGGCCAACTGCACAAGGGATCTTGTCCAATCGTCTCCTTGTGCCACCAACGGATTTGTGTATGATTCTTTTGTCACCCGCATCTGAGGAGGAAACTGCGACCCAGTGGAGGGTCCAGCTTGTGGTGGCTGCGACATGGCCTTGAGAGAGAGTAGGTAGTCGGGGTCTCATGTCTTGTACGGCGGGACCCAGGGTCCGGCAGTCACGCTAGCACGTGACGATATACTCGGATAAGAACATATGTTTTTTTCAGAACGCTAGTTTCTTACTCGAGTGCGCCGCTCAGGTCGCCTTTACCATTATTTCTCTTGTTGGCATGGATGCCAATGACGACCAATCAATCATTTGCCAACCCACAAGGTCAGCGCTATTGTAGGTTCACGTGTCCCCGAGCAGGCGAGGGGTCTGCCTGAAGGGTCATTTGGACCATGCCCTATCGACTGTGCAAGGTCATATATGGCTCTCGGGGAATCTTGTCCTCAGTTCCGAGGTGGTTCATCTCCATTCCTTGGTGCAGGCACCGAGCAACCATCTGATTTCACTGGTTATGCTTGAGTCTTGCCAATTACAAGACGCGTCGCCGAATGCAGCGCAGCCTTCCTGTGCCTTTTGCAAATCTGACAATCCCCAAAGCCCTGCGCACTTGTTGTATAACACCTGTTATTGCAACGAATTGGTGGGTCTTATGAATGTCCTGGACATTGTAAGGCTACAAAACTCCATTATATATTAACTCTGAAAATACAACTGTTGAGTCCTTATCATATGAGTTTCTACAACCCGATACAATGACCTAGCCCCTTCAGCTTCAACAAAATTTACATCCTTGACTGCTCGTTGCACGACCTCTTCTATCTCTGCAGAAGACAGAGGCGTGCTCGTGAACTCCTGATGTGACAGTGCTGCTTCAGTCCCAATGGCAAATTTCTCCACTTCAGTGAACGGTAAGAATGGAAGAATGGTGGTAACACGTGACAATAAAGATGCCTTGAACAAGCTGCAGTGAGTACAGACTACAAACGGAGTGGTATTAAGTTACATACACCAAGGACCTCGGCAATATGCCTGCGGATTGCAGTGGCTAATTGAGTGTATTCGCTACGAGTAGGTGGGGTGTCTGGGTGTCCCCATTGCTCGACATGCTCGCATATGATCTTCTGGCCTAGGTTCGAAGTCGCTATCCATATGACCTTGGAAGTATCGGTATGTTTCTTTTGCTCGAGGCTGCAACGTCCTGTACCACACATACGGTCAACTTTGGCTACTCACAAAATAACCTTACTCACCAATATCCCACGGCAGAAGCAAAGGGTTCAACGACTTTGAGTCGTCCACTTTCTCGATCTCCTACAGTACATATAATAAGCAAATGGAACTTCCGACCAACCTCCGAAGCAAATCGGGGAGAACTGACATCGAGAACAACCACACAGCGCTTGCCCTGGTTCCCGACCAAGAATTCACTAAGATCTAAGTGGGGTGAAGCCTGCAGGAGTAGCAGATGGTCAACTATACGTATATCGCCACCGAAAGGTAGACATACGTCGTCCATTCCTGTGGAAAGACATTGCCACAGATCATGTTGGGAGCGGAGAGCCGTCATATTAATCGTATGTGTAGGGACATCCAACAAAGAACCGACTAGAGGTCAATGTCACTGTCAGATTTAACCATGCCGATACACATGTGTGCGCACCTTTCTGAGCCAACATACTCTTGCCATGCCCTGATGCACCACAAAGAAGTATGACAAGCGCGTTTTTTCCCTTCCTCTGCGGTTGCACGCCCAATACACGATACAATTCATCTAGGGCTCTATCTTGGCCAATAATGTCAAACCTTGCCCTAGCAAGAGGCGCAAACGACGACTGCTGCAAGGCTTCTAATGCTGGCTTAGAGTCTATATCTAGCGACTGTGGTCGGTTAAGATAATACCTATGATGAGAGCTGAGTAAAACTGACACCAAATCGCGGCTAAAACTTACTTCAAAGCGGGATTCATGTGCTCCTCCACTTTCTTCGCCAAGCCCGGACTCTGTTGCACAACTCCAGCATGCTCGTTGTCGTCACTGGGAATATCTCGTTTCAACGAGTCGGGGTCCGCGCCATATTTCAAGAGCGTTTTGACAATCTCGGTCTTGTTCTTCAGTCCTTCATTAGCCACAGTAAACTCCAGCACCCCAGCCCCACTACCCGTTGTCTCGTTTGCGTATGCTTTCCCAGTGGAAAGCAGCCGTTCTACTTCTGCTGGTTGGTCGGAGGCTATCGCAAACAAGAGTTCCGGACGAGGAGACGGGTCTGGGGACGGCGTATGAGACAGGACTGCGGCACTCGCGAGTGACGATGGCGAGGACTTCCCAGATGGTTTGGCTAGCAACCCCAATAAGTTTCGAGGGGGAGAAGATTGCGCCTGATGAACAGCAGAGTCAGAGGGCCGAAATCTACCTGGGGCAATAGTGATATACCCAAATGGAGGTACGTCGCTTACATTTGGAAACGTCCCGTCACGTGGATTTGATTCCAGTTGTGGAAGCTTGTTCCAAGATCTAGACCGATAAGAATCGGGTGACTGAATAGGATATACTTACTGTGGACATTCAGTAAGGAGATCCCACTTACAGATGACGCATTGCGACTGTGTGACAAGGAAGTTTCGACGGTAGACTCTAAGAGCAAGCTTCGAGCATTGGAAGGAGATGCATCATCAAAGTTGAACTGGCTAATATCAGCTGAAGCCTAAATAACTATGCATCAACCGCGTCATCCTTGAAATTAAATAAAATGAGGTACCAGAAGCATTGAGCCCTCTTTCATCCTTCGAGCCCTTCTTTCGAGTGCACTGCGCAGTTGTTCTGCAGCTGTGGTGGCTCTGTCCAGCGAGAGGGGTGTGTCCGTAGTTGGGACTATGTCGTCAGATGCAGGGACTCTGGGTATAGGTCTGGCTCTGGGTGAGCGGCCGGTCAGTTCAGAGAGGCTGATGCTTGTAGGTGAGGAAACGTCATGAACGCTAGCCCCAGATGAAGATGTAGGGGGTGGAGGGAAATTAGACATATCAATGTCAAGAGATCCGGTACGTGAAAGAGTAAGTGGTGAGACGAAGCCATCATGATCGGAAAGTACAATAGTATGAGGGGTATTGGTAGGAATATGAGTTGTGGATCTGCGGTAAAGCTAAAGCCTTTGTCAGAATCATGTGATACCGGATGCCCCACGCTGACCTCAGTGAAGGTGTCTCGAGCTACTGGCGATGAATCCGATGGACCAGGAGGCACAGAAGGAGGGGGTGAGAAAGATGTTACATGTTTTGTAGTAGATGCTGGAAGAAAGTAAAATAAGTTTAGAGGTGAGGTTCTAAGGAACCGTTTGCACCGTCAATTGCTTGTTCAAGGTCACTTGATGAGATTGATGTGCGTGATTCTGTCGGAGGGGTCATAGTGGAAGCCTGGAAAATTATTAGCAGCACACAGATGTAATCTCTGAAACGCACCAGTCTTAGCGGTTTCAACCAGGTGGGTGTTTTGGAAGCAACATGCGGTGTTGGTGACATATGTTCTGGCGGTGGAACATCCATAGCGACGTCCATACTTGCATCATTTTGAACCAGTGGAGAGTCGGGTTTGGGTGCAGGCTCGTTATCTTGATAAGATGCATACAGGGCGCCAGCAGAAAATGGCGTTAATGGATTTCCAACAGGTGTGGCCAGTGATGGGGGAGAAGGAGGGGGTCCGCGCGCCTTAGCAAGCCGGTTTGTCATAAGTGAAGAGCTGGCAGCATCAGCCTGCGAGGGTAATAATCGAGTTAGAAGGGAAATACACGAGCCAACGTGCCCTTACCAAAGTGAATGGTGGTACGGTCCGCATGGGTCCACTGAGAACAGGAACTTCAAGTTCCTGTGCGTTGGCCGATGTGACAGAGGTTGGTGTGTGGCCCTCAGACAGAAGGCCGCCCATAGCACCTGGATGTAGCGAAGAGGGTGAAAGACCGGTCTCCTCGGAAATCTTCTCTGGAGGCTTGGCACGGCTAGAAACCGACGAGCGTTTGCGATGCTCTGAATGGTAATAAGACAGCGAATAGGATGTAGCCTCAGTGCCGTATGGATCGCCTTTGACAGTGACTACAGAGTCGCGGGAAACACCCGATTCTCTGGTATTAACTGTGGATGAAAGGATACGTTTGCGTATCGTAGGGGAATCCACATCGGAGGTATCTTCTTCAGTTTCAGAGTTAGTGTCAGAATCATACTGTTCGGCGTAAGTATTTGAATAATGACGCGAATGTCGATTGGTATCGTTGGAGGGAATCTCTGAAGGTGCAGTTATTCCAGTATCAGTTTCTCCCCATTGGGAGAAAGAGCTTTCGGTTCCGGGCGCGTGTATCACTATCGGTGTACTTTTAGCTTGATGCAGAAAGCTGCAGTTCTTTGCAAAATAGCATTTCCCCTGTGAATAAAAAGGGCATGGTCTCGCTTTGAAACCACTAGCATGAGAATGATATGAGATGGGGGCTGAAGAAACTTACTGCGTATTTTCCACGACGGTTCATCGACTTGCATGGGTCATGCAGTCGTGAAGAGCACGTGATGGAAGTTGCAGAAGTCAACCTTTGCTTCCGCGGTGCTCAAACAGGATTTACTAGTCGGCGTCTATCCCTAATTTCCATTCGTCACGGTGCACTCACGTGCAGACGACGGTTGGAGATTTGGAGCAGTGTACGCTCACTCAAATGTCGTTGATTATACGCTTGCACTGCTGCAGTGGTGCTACTCAGGAATTAGGATATGGCTGAAAACTGTTGATTTCGTTGTTTGGTATCGCCTCATCTGAGAGCATGGTAGGTAGGTATCCAAAGGCAAACCGTCGGTAACTGATAATTCTTGGCAAGAGGTTATGCAGCGCTGGTAGATTTAGGGGATAGTCGATAGAAACGCACACTGGGTGAGTCCAGCGTGAACAATGGATATTTGAATGTTGCGGTAGTGGGCCACCGCCAGTGCACCACATCGGATCCGTTGAATTGGACTTGCGCAGTATCCCGAACATCTACCAAAGCGAGAGTCAACAGGCATCACGATATCACAGCACCGTGACCGTTGCTTAGAGTTCATATGCCACCAAGATGACCACCTCCTTTTGCGATGATAGCGGCACTGAGTCAACGCACCAGGTAGTGGTTACTGCTCAACGTGGGATTCAATCCTCTTAGTTTCGCAATATAAGCCATTCTAGTCATGGGCGCTACATGATATGAACTGTTTCGGTTGATTGAGAATATGGCTTCAACCTTTAATAGCGATTGCATGGGAGATCCTTTGCGACTAGCTCATGGCAGCTTGTCTTTACAGGCGCGATCGCGCAGAGTCCGCAGTTGTGATTCTTAATATAATATATTGAGCTACCTCCAGGCATGCATGCTGTATGCATGTATGCTTTGATGATACAAACCAAATCGGCGTGTACATTAGTTAAGTGCAAGTGCCAGTGTGACGTTGATAAACCCAAAGCCAAGTCCTCCCATTGGACAGTGAATCCAAGAACTAGATTAAGGAATGTATATTCTTGAATAACCTTCCACACTGGGCGTCCAGGCAGGTCAAAACATGAAAACGGTCAATAAGCAGAGGGGGAAGCACATACCTACGGCGACAGCACGGACAAGTGTGCTTTGAGGCTGGGAAGCGTGACGCAAGATTCGCACGACAGTCATCACATAGAGCGAGGCATCTAAAACAAGGTCTTCAACTTCAACAGCAAATCAAATGTTCTCAGAAACATGCCTGCAAGGCCAACATATAACTTCCCTGGCCTCCACTGTGCACACCACGCAATTCCGTCTCGTATCTTCTATCTCATTGCGGGCTGGGCCCACTTTTGCGCTGCGTCTTTCTTCGATAAAACTTAGCCAGCCATCTTCAGGGCGTGCGAAAAGACGATTGTATTGTCGACGTGTAAGGGGGCTGGTACCCGCATTCGCGACATGCGCCAGGAGAACAGGCGCGAGGGGCGGCGACTGAGCACGCCTCGTCGGGGAGGAGATATCTGCATACAGTCCGACAGCTTCACGATCCTCCCAATCGGGATCCGTGTCAGTGTCTGAGGGCGAGACTGAGGGAGATCGCGAGCGATTACGATGATCCACCGCGTTATCATCGACAAACTCGTCTTCGTCATCGCTTACGGCTTCACCTCTCAAAAATCGCTGATAGACGTCTTCTTCTGGGTCAGTGGCCATACGCTCAAAGGGAGGACTCCAAGTATCCTCCTCACGGACAGGCTGAACAGATGGGTCGGAGTTCATGTGTCTCCCAAGCCGCTTCCATAATGCTTTAAGCAGCCTTCTCCACGAACCTTTGAGCAACGCCCAAACACCGCCTAAAAATCTCGCCCATTCGCGCAACCATACCATGTCTATCCAAGTGTCACTCTCGTTCACCGTGACAGCCTTCACCCGCTTGATCTCATGTCCAAAACCACCGCTTCCGCCGCTAATCCCTACGAGCTCGGCACGACCAAGTCTAACTTCTGCGCCATTACAGGACGTGGGACCTGCGCCGACACCAATGACCTCATTCCCTAACCCTGCAGCACTTGTGGCATCAAGACTGGCAGTCCCAATCCTGAGCAACGCAACAGCAAAATCTTCATCCCAATTTGGAGCAAGAGTGCGAGCGTGGCCAAGGAGAGGACGAGTAATGCGTCCTTCGAGCAATAGTTGTGTGAGCACATGGAGAGACACTGTCAGAAGAATGATAATCAGGAGGACCGATTCAAGAAGTGACGGAAGGTAGTTGATGAGCGGGTAGGGTGTTGGTGAGAGGAACAGAACATAGTGGAAGTGGATGAGGGTGAGTATGCCGCAAATTGCTGTAGGAACGAGTCGTTGGTTGACCCATTTTCGCCGAACGCCTAAAGTGTGGATCATGGTGAGCTAGCATGGATGTATGTGAGCACGTTGGTGGTCCCTCAGAAAGACAGACATACTTGAAGGAGGGGGACAATAATAGTAACAAGCACATGTCTATCAGGGCGGGTGGGACCTTGATCCCCGGGTTTGATTTGATGGGTTATTGGAGATGAATATATGTGGAGAAGAAAAGCGTATCCAAACTTGATGGTCAGAGTCAGTATCATAACAGTCAGAAAAGAGGTGAACAATTACTAAATTGAATGGTGATGATGGTGAGTTACCCCTGCACCTTGGTAAGTGAAGAAATCGCGCTTGGAGAAAGCTGGAGCAAACGCACCGGCCCTCGAGACCTCTCATGAGTGCCTCGATCGACAGGGCAACACAAACAGATACGAATGTGCTCCAGCATACGTCCTTCATTTCTGCACGACTTCCCCATTCGGCGACGGAAGACAGCAAGAATGAAGAGGGAAAAAAATCACTAGCTTGCAATAATATGACGGTGAGACGAGCAAGGGACCGCCACAGAAGGTAGAGCGAAGGACAGCGAATTAAAGCGCGGGAGAGAATAGAGGAAAGGTTGAGGGGGAGGAGTAGAGCTAGCAGAAGGCGAAACGTGGACTGGCGTGACCTCGAGTGAGCATATTGACGCGTAAGACGGCGGAGGAGAGTGTGTCGAGGGGGCACGACAATATGTTGTATTCGATTGAGGAGAAGAGCCTAAGAAATTCAGTATATTTTGAGAAGCAGCGGTAATATCGATGCGGATGCTGACCATCACCAAAAGAGTCAGAGCATACCCACTAGTGAGAAAGGCCCATGGTCCTGGCAGGCTCACGAGGAACGGACGCGAGTGTTGCCCACCAGAACTTCCCGCCTGATGCGCCTGGGTTTCTGCAGTGAGAAGGCCATCGACGCGGCGTATATGGTTTAAGAATCTCGTCGGCATAGACAGCATCGACCTCAAGGCTACTGAAGACATATTTGTTGTCGTCGAGAGCAGCGAGCTCATGTTCGCCGCCATCGGGTCATATTAGTCAGCCACTGCTGGCGTTTCAGGGCCTCAGGAAATGTCCTTGTCGCGACTCGTCGCGACTCTCTCGCAGCCATGTATCCCCGTCAATGCAAGAGATGTGCGTGTATTACATTCTCCGGTTCAGTTCTACAACACGCTCCTGGTTCGTCGCCGCGATGGTCGTGTCGTCGTGAATGCTGATAATTCGGCTAGGATATGATACATCGCGCCAGACGTCGCATATTTCTCTCCTCGCTCTATATTGGCACTTCTGAAGATCATTTGGTGAATTCTTTCGTAACTTGTCGTGCATTAGGAATTTCATAAGTATAACAGATACAATCCTTACATGACTCCCTTGCCTTGAATCCTCGTCTAAATCTCCATCTCAACCTCGACCTCCTGAGATCCACCAGGCCTGGTCCAGTTTCTACTGCATCTCTACTGGCACCTTTGGTGGCGTCTTTCCCTGACAGAGTGCACGTTCATCTCTTCAGGTCCCCCAAACTTCAGGGTGTCCTTGCAAAAATAGTGCCTAGACGATTCGATGAGGGCTGGGGCACATGGCACGCTAAAGTATATGGCGTTGATGATGAAGTCCTCATTAGTGGGTGAGTGTGTACGTATGTCTCTTCTTCCCTTTGCAGTAGCCACCCATTTTACCTCAAGTGCTAATCTCAACAAGTCATACTTCACCAACCGTCAAGACCGTTATCTGCATTTTATGTCCTCCCCAGCCATGTCTAACTATTGTTTTGACTTTCTGCGGCTTTTCTCGCACCTATCATATCGCCTTCTTCCTCCCAAGACTTCTCATACGCAATTCACACTCCACTGGTCTGATGGCAATGTCGAGCCTACAAAGATCCAACGCATTGCAGAACAAACACTAACTAAATTCCAATCGTCCCAGCGACAAATCAGCGCACCTCCAGCAGGAGACACATTTGTTATTCCCATGGTCCAGGCTGGTCATCTGAATGTTCGGGAAGAGGAATGCTGCATCGCGTTGCTTTTCTCTTACATTGCTAGCATGCCTGATGCTGCACATAGTGTTGTTGATCTCACTAGTGGTTATTTTGCTCTCCATCAACCGTATCAGGATCTCCTTATACGATCTCCAGCAAGCAGTCGCATCATTGCCGCAGGTCCCAGAGTAAGGGTTGATTATGACCGTCGCGACAATTAATGAGCTGGATCTTCTCAGGCTAACGGTTTTTATAACTCAAAGGGCATATCCGGCCGAATTCCGGAAGCATATACTTTACTTCAGAAACGTTTCTGGCGGAAAGTCTTGCACGCAAATCGCGCGTGTCGTGCAACGTCTAGTCCGGGAATCGAGCTAAACGAATGGGAAAAGGATGGCTGGACGTATCACGCTAAAGGTGCATGCCACTTTAACCCGCGTACCACTGCTGATACCAATCACCAACTAGGCATTTGGTATCGCTCGACATGGAGAGCTCCACCAGAGCTTACTCTATTCGGCTCAACAAACCTCAACTCACGTTCAGCAAATCTGGACACAGAGCTCTCCTTTTTGATGCACACGGGCTCTTCAACACTACGCGAACAGCTAGATGCCGAGGTACAGAATCTACATGCAGGGGCACACAGGGTCGATGAGACCAATTGGCGCAGAAGTGATCGAAACGTGAGATTAGGCACTCGGGCTTTGGTTGCTTGTGGTGTGAAGGGAATGCTATAATGATGAAAAGTATACTGTAATCATCTAAACTTCACCGCTCTTATTTTGATCTGCGATCTCTCTATTATGGGCACGTGCTGAGGGTTTGGTAGGCTTGCTGTCACTGGACTGCACATACTCAAATTTCCGTGAATCAAGCGTGAATGTCACGGGTCCATCGTTGGCTAATGACACGCTCATCATTGCCCCGAACTTGCCATCTGAAGTAAGATTTGAATGATCTAAGGCACGGACATATCGTACAGAACGTACCCTTGATATTACCTGGTCTATACAATTCACGCATTCGCTGCAGAAAAGCGGAGTACATCTCTTTGGATTGCTCACTCCCCTGAATGGCGATCTAAAATCGTTAATATGCGGAATGAAGTGTGGCGCGTACCATAGCTCGGTGAAAATCTGGCTTGCTTCCTTTGATTGTGTTGGCTAGAAGGGTAAACTGAGAGACGCAAAGGACGTCGCCCGAGATGTCTTTCACACTTTGACGCCACATTGCCCCCTCGGCATCATCAAAAACGCGTAGAGACAGGCTGCAATGATCTCAGATGAGCACAACGATGGAGAGGTATATGCAAGACTTGTGGCATATCCTCAAACGCACATTTTCTTGGCGATGTACTCGGAATCCAAAGACTTATCATCTATAGTGCGTGGAATGATGCTTAGATCTCTACTTTAACACCTTAAATCTTCTGCGTACCCGCTCCGATGCCGAGCAAGACGACGAGTCCCTTCGAGATAGAGGAGACAACCTCGCCATCAACTGCCCAGATGGTGAGTGAGGAATAGTGAGCAGACAAGCTTTTTCACTCACCAGACACTGAGGCTGAAGCAACTCGTTGTACAACAGCTCGCATTCGGCGTGATGACGTGACGTCTGTGACGAGTCCGATTTCATGAGTGGCAACGTACTCCTCGAGACCAGCCTTGGCCAAATCGAACTGGAGCTCTACTGGGATCACGCACCTAAAGTCTGTGCATGACACCAAGCTTTGAATCGGCGAGACTGATGTGGCCGCCACAGACATGCAAGAACTTCAAGGAACTCACGTCGCGTGGCTACTATAACGGTATCGTATTCCATCGTATCATCCCAGTCAGTTATGTTCTCTCGTGCTGGTGTTGGACTTCTTACGACGAATGAATCAGGACTTTATGGTACAAGGCGGTGACCCGACTGGTACCGGACGGGGGGGAACGAGCATCTACGGACAACGCTTGTGCGTGAATTAACCTAGTAACTTGTACCTCTTGACAATTTAACTCTGCGCAGTGAAGATGAAATACATCCAGAGCTGCGCTTCGTTGGTGCGGGTGCGTAGATGCGTGTTTACTCTACCAAGCCGTATGATGACTGACATCCCGAAGGTGTACTTGCAATGGCAAACTCCGGTCCAAACACAAACGGTATGTAGTTTGCATGATGTAGCGCAGATTTCTGACGCCCTTAACGGTAGGATCGCAATTCTTCTTGACCCTTGCACCAACTCCGTTCCTGGATGGCAAACATACTATTTTCGGTCGGGTCAGGACTGGCATTCGTGTGCTTCAACGATTGGGAGCCGTGGCGACGGACACCCAAGACAAGTGGGTGTACAATGCATTGCAGTAGAATGCCCTAGCCTTATGTCACTTTGCAGACCAAAAGAAGATGTCAAAATACACAAGGCTCGTGCAGTTTAAATTGACTGTGGTTGTAAGCTGCCCCTCGTATTATCATCACATTTTATTCACAAAATGCTAAAATGGAACGTCTCGCTGTAACACTCGCTGAGGTTCATGTAGATAGTCGCGAGTACATTGAATCCATTTTATTCCAGGTCCACAAAACAGAGCGATACACTTCAGGTTATCTATTCAGGGCCGATAGCGTTGTCTGTGTTATAAAGGTGAGAAAGTGAAAGAAGAGTTGCCGTGACGTAAGGGGAGTATGAAGTCGATTGCTACAAGCATGTTATAGCTGCGTCTCTCCATGGCCTCAATTGCGACTTCTCCTGTCCGTGGCATCCCAGTCATGTTAGTATTTCGTTGCTGCAGAGCACTTGAGTGGATTTTATAGTCGTCTCCGCGCAAGTCACAAAGTGGATCTTCATCACCCCAGGAGACGCCGGCCCTAGCCCGAGTTTCCTGCTTCCAGGACATGCCAAGATATCGTCACTCCCAGGACATAGTCGCCAGTAACGTTGGACATGAATCTGAGAGCAGCAGTGTGTCCGCTAACAGAAAAGCAGACTAAGCTGCAGCACGCAGCCACTCATAAATATATCCCTGAGTCTGACGTGACCGTAAAGCGATACTGAATAAACTGTATTCAAACGCAGTTAGGATCTAAATCTGCTAGGTAATTAGGTAGTTGCACATATGATCTACCGCATGCTACTCACTCTGGCTGACATGCTCTTTGGAAACGTATAGACGTTTGTTATACTTAATATTGTTATGATATGCACGCGCGATGCAGTCCGGCATATACAACATTTCACCAACGTCATCAGCAGTTACAATCCGACGATGAGAAAACAGCCGAATTATGGTGATGCCAAAAGTCCCATGCATGCTTACATAGCCCTGCTGCCCATCCTGGCACGTTGCTTGAGGAAATCTTAGGCTATCATAAATAGATAGGTATCGTGAAAATAATAGCACACCGGGGTCGAAGAAAACATCATCTATTATCCTCACGACACAGTCACAGTCGTCAACTTACCCAATGAATAAACATCCATTCGAAGCGATGACCATATGCAGCAATAGACACAAGTGGCTAAGACAAGTGAAACCTGGCGACAAGAGACAATGGTGCGATTAGGGGACAATCCGATAAACCAGATGAAAGAACGAGAAAATTGAAGGACCGGCTAGGAATGAGAGACAACTTGCTAACGACCTCGGCCACTCGTCGACCTTGTCCTCGGTCGTGTGGGAGTATCTTCATTAAATAGAGGCAACTGGCTCAATGTTCCGCCGCGGGTTGGCCTCGTGTCAGTAGGGTACAAGCCAGCGTCGCTCAGAGCCCGGTCGACTAGCCTTGTTGAGGGTCCTGCCGACGCTCCTGGAACACTCCAGCCGCGGGTAACCAATGGATCATCCTCATCTCCTTCGTCTACAACCTCCATGTCGCTCACCCCCACGCTCACGTCAGCGTCAGGGTCATGATCGTGATCAGGCTCCGCCTCGTCCTCGCTTACTTCATCGGAAATACTCCCACTCATTTCCCCAATCCAGTCTTGGTCGTCAGCATCTGCTCCAAAGTCCCAGACATCCAAGTACGTTGTGTCAAGCCTGTTACTTGCTGCAACACACCATCTGCCATCAAAAACGACCTGCCAGACACCAGTAATGCCGGTCAGTAGGTCACGAACGACCCCGCCATCGCGCACGTCCCACATCTTGAGCGTGCCATCTGAACCACTCAACACCTTGAATTCGTCATGCTGAAAGCAAGTGATCGCTCCTGTGTGCGCTGCAAGTGTATGCTGCAGTTGACCGGTGGACGGATCCCAGATGCGAAGTGTCGAATCGGCAGCAGCAGAAACAAGGTGAGAGGGCGACAAGCCGAGCAGGCCAACAAGTGAAGTGTGCCCTTGCAGCGTATGCAAACATTGCCCCGTTTTGAGACTCCATATACGAACTGTACTGTCCATAGATCCGGAACAACACTGGTTACGCACGGGATCTAAGACAACGCTGTACACTAACGAAGCACCGTGATTGAGTACTTGAACCGGACGGTAACAGTATGCACTAACCTTTTTGCGTGTGTCCCGCAAGGGTCCAGGTACATACTCCGTCGATGATATCCCAGATCCTCACGGTGCAGTCATAGCTTCCCGACACCAGGGTTCTTCCACGAGCAGCCAGGGCGCGTACCGCTTGTTCGTGGCCGGTGAGCAGCCGTAAATGATATGGATTATCGTCTGTATCCTCCTGAAGACAAAGTGAGCAAGGAATCTGTGAAGACAAATCTAGCTCACCTCCGCGGGGTCGCCTTCAGAATCATTTGCACCATAACACATGTACTCATCTTCGCCTGGTCTGGGAAGAGTCCATACGCGAAGCGAGTGATCCCTGCTGCCAGTGACGATCATGGAGCGCTTAGGCCACTTCTCTCTCTTAATCCCTCCACCTTCGATTTCTATATCAAGCCATTCCGGTTTGACGATAGCCAAGCACCGTACAGTACTGGTATGGCCTCCAAATACATGTGTGCACCTGCCGTTGGAAAGGTTCCACACTCTAACTGTCCTGTCCGTGGAGCCGCTCACAAGCGTGTTCTTCGTGGCGGCAAGCGCCCAGACTCCACCCTCGTGACCTTCCAGCGATCGCAGCTGTTGGCCGGTGGTAGGGGAGTAAACATGGATAGAATGATCGTCTGAAGCGGAAATAATGCGATTGTGAGAAAAGAGGAGGCATGTGACGACTGCACCACCATGAGCGGCGACGGTGAGACGCCGTGGGTTGGTGTTATTCATCCAGCGGGTCCGAGTGAGATGTCGAGACTTGAATAATATCTTGTACGGATGTGGAAGGGGTAGGTCGTTTTCTCCAGGTTTACCCATCCGATTACGTCTAGAGCAAACCGCGTCTGCAAAGGCGCGCTCAGGCTCACCACCAAACCAGATTTTAGTCGTCTTGAGAAGCTCTCGCCAAAGGATAGGGTCTGAATCAATGATAGCACGCCATGACTTGGATACTTTAGAAGCGCGAGCGAGAGTGGAATATGGGAGATAGCTAAGAATGATTGAGGTGAGCTCGGGGGGTAGAAGAGTTAAGAAATCGCGGGCGAGAGTGGGGGTGAGCACAGAGTGGAGGGTTCTCAGCACGGGCAGAGGAGAGTGGCGGAGAAGGGTGAGGAGAAGATGCGATTGAAGAGCCGGGGGGAGATTGTTGAAGTGCGTCAGGATGTGTGGCAAGGTCATGAGGGTTGTGAGGGTGATATCAGGCTGGAATGGTACGTTTGATGCGTTTGGCTGAGGAGAAGAAACCGTACTCGGGGGTGCAGATGGCCATGCAGTGGCAGGAGGAGACCCATTTGGGGAGGGGAGAGGGGAGGGAGGCGCTGCCGCATTTGCTGTGCTTAAGGTGGCACTGCGCATATCGAGGCCAGAAGCTCGGGGTTTCTTTCTGGGGGGTGGACTGCTGTTAGCATTGACGATGGTAGGTGGGCTAAATGCCTCCACGCCCTCCATTTCACTGCCGATACTATGGGACCTCTTCCTGCCGTACCGCTCGACAGCTTCTACGAGACCGACTGTATGTTCCTTGTAGCTGTCATCATCACGTTTGAGCATGCGCCAACCATGTCCAGCTACAACTTCCTCCTCTTCGGCCATTTCTTGTTCCCCTTGGGTACCATCTTGGAACGTCGCGCGCGCGCCGCCGGGAAACTCAACGGGAAACCGTCGAAGCGAGCGTGGTAAATGCGCATTGAGAAGAGGGTATTGCTTAGGATCCTTGGGTGAAGATGGTGGTGGCAATGGTGGGAGTGGGATTGGCGCGTACGTGGTCGTGGTCTTGGTCGTGGTCGTCACGCTATGGACGAAATAAAGACGAGATGAAATAGAAAGACATAACTACTTACACAGTAGTATTAACTGATGGCGCGAGGTATAGCGACGGACGCGACATGCTCATGGTAGGAGGTCAAGATGAGGATGCGGCGCTAAATTCCCTGGGGGGCCGTGTGGACTTTTATGGTTCCGGCACCCACCCAAACCAAATACAAAATCGTAAATTATTCCTCTCTACTCTTTCTATTATCAGGCATACTCTCCAGTTGACTGCGACTCCTCATTCGTGATCTGCGCTTGGCATACCACTCCCATGCCAGCCGCACCACCTCTCCGTCCGCATCATATGGTGTAGGAATCTCACTGTACCCTGGGCGAGCCGTGGGATGTCGCACATAAACAGCAGAGCAGGTTGCAAACGATGGCTCAATGTAGGCGGGGATAAAAATGAAGGGAGCAGCGTAGTCAGGTAGCACGAACGGTGTGAGTGATGTGTCTTTGGTCCATGGCTGACCCTCCACAGTCCGATGTGTTTGCTTTTTGGAGGCAGCTGGTTCAGTAATTGCCTGAGCAGCGTTTTCGTCCTCTCCCTGAGAACTTTCTTCGCTTTCTGCAGCCTCTTCGTCCTCAGGTTGAGCAGCAGCTTCGTGTTCACTTTGAGCTTCGGTGGCTGTCTCAGGCCTTGATTTGTGCTTGTGCTTAAGAAATCTGATAGCGGAAGGGTCAACAGACACCATGTCTCCCGGCGCCAGTCGCGTGTTGGCATTCGTGTGCTGTTTTTACATGTATTAGACGTTGTTCGTGTAAAATAAGTGAAACGCACGCACCGCTCTTCCGTTGAGCTTCACATTGCCATGTACAACTAGTCTCCGTGCCTCGTATACGCTATGTGCGAAACAACAGCGGAAGATGAAGACATCGATCCTCCGCTCCACCTCACTGAACATCAAACTTCCTACAGGCGCAAGTGCAGTCCTTGCCTCCCGTTCGGTTTGTCTTTGTATTTTTTCTGCCTCTTCTTTCCGCTTTGCCCATTTGGCAAGCGAGAGCGAATCTCCCAAGACGGTTTTACGCGGGCGAACATCTGGTAATGTCGCAGGTAGGTACCATCTTCTGAATGTTTTCTCACTAACATAATCTCCGTGGTATGCTCTGACGAGACGTTTGGAGATCCATCGCTGTTGGAAGAGCGTCTGTGACGTTCGGTCGAATGTGGCTTCTGATACCTTTGGGCCCAATGAACGTTTCCAGAGATTGTAGAGGTTGTGAGGTGACCAGCTCTACCATGGAGAGTCAGCTATGCACACGTATCAAGCAGCCAGAATAAACAACCATGCGAGGGAGTGCCCGCGTGTGAGCGAACACATTCTTGTCTCTCATCTGCCTAGACGATGGACACCGACTACGCCTGTCACGTGACTTATATCTCAAGTGCTGGGCACAGCGATGATGTATAGTTATTGAGCTGAGCATGCGTGCAGGGGACACCAATAATCACTAACACGTCATTTGGGCAACACTTTGCGGCCAACACACGAGCTCGTCCTAGTGCCAAAGTACGCACAGTGTCATGTTAGTACGCTGTGAATAGTTATCTGGGATGCCAGATTGTCGACATCGATGGCAGGAGAGAATAAAGCGTATGGAGACTATGTAAACCGATTTATATGAACGTCACCTAAGGTGGAAGCGAGCAGACACCAAACCGGGGCATATTTGGCCTGTTAGAACAGCTACTAACGTCTGTGGAATAGCACTTGATTTCCTTCTTGGGTGCCCATAGGCTTTGCTCCTGGCACTACTGGTGGCATCATCACATTGCTTGCCATGGTTCCCGAACCACCAGCCACTGGAATTTCAATATATCGATCCCAAGGGTGAAAATACACTCATGCAACTCCAGAATTAGTCATGATTCCAGAACTTGCAGTTAGCATTATTCGCAGGGGAATAGTCCGAATGTCCAGATGGATCCGACGAGCACAGCACAACAAAAGGTCGAAAGAAATTATCTCTTGACAGTCAACCAGAGGATTGTTCTCTCCTTGAATCACAGCAAAGACTTGGGGTCTGGAAGCCAGAGCTATGACAGGTAATGGCGAGTGATTATTCACAGCAACAAGGGATGATTGCGATCGTCATCGTTCACCAGGGAATGAATCCTATCGGATCCATATTCCGACCAGTGCGGTTGCGCGCGAGAAACGCGTCGCCGCAAAGTCTGTCACGTGATGGGAACATGCCGCCCCGCTTGCCACAACTGACTCTGTTCACAGGGCCCAACTGTTCCCTCTGCCAGGTACGTCCATATCCTACATTACTCGCCTCCTCTCATCTGAATAAGTCGCTCCGCCAATTTCAGATCGCAAAAGGCGAATTAGCCAAAGTACGACGAACCGTAAGCCATTAGTGCATCGCTCTTCTTTCCTGCTGTTTTGCGAGTATTTCAATATAGCATCCCTTCGACCTGAATATCGTGGACATACACGGCGAGCAGGGGAGGCCCTGGCAGAAGAGATATGCGTGGTGGATCCCGGCACTTCATCTCAACGGCAAAGAAATTGCCAAAGGGCGATGGGACGAGACAACCGTGAGGGAGGCCTTGGAGATCTGGAAGAAAGACCGGGAGAATCCTCAGGGATAGGGGTAGAAGCTGGTGGCCAAGACCCGTTTTTTGTGGACTCTAAAGGGATTTCCGCAGAGGAACTCGTAACGCTTGCATCAACGGAACCTATAGTTTATGATCGTTGTAATGTCGATATCCTGGGAACAACACCTGAAGCAGACGGTTTGCAACGTATCGATAGGTGAGTCATTTGCTAGCATATTTATTATTCGACCTGACGTCCGTACAGGCAAGGGAACAGGTGTTTTAACTGCGGTTCGCCCCAACACATCGTCACTAACTGTACAGAACCTTTGAATCGTCCCCTCATTGCGCTCTCGCGCGCAATGTTTGAGTTTTTCAGAGATCCCGGGAAAGGGGAGCCGGAACGGCTACACGAGCATGAAGAACGTAAAGCGCAGCGCCTGCGGTTCAACGAGTGCTTTGAGGCCGGGTCAATCCACGGAGAGTTGCTTCGCGACGCTCTCGGGATTGCCAAGTTCACTACCCACGAGGGCGAAGCGCGCGAGCTGCCGTGGCTGTGGTCCATGCTGGACTGGGGCTATCCTCCCGGCTGGGTTTCAGAAGAAGATCCAAAGCTGAAGATACGCGCGCGAATGGAAGGCGAGAGCATCTGGACGGACGACCTGGATGCAGCCGTTCTTATTGACAATCCCCCGCAGCCATCGCGCGGCGGGCATCCGGATGTCTCCACCACTGACGCTACTGACGACACAGAGATATCCACAGCACCCACAGTCACAGAACAGAGGAACGTGCCTCGACGGTGGGCACATTACCCGACGAGTCTATTTTCCTCAGAGCATCTTGCTGTGTACTCTGGTGTGCCGCTACCCCCACTTGTTCATAACGGACCTGTCGCTGTCCAAGAAGAGCAACAGGATAATGTGCCTCCTTGGCGCCGCCCTGGTGCCTTTAGTGCGTTTGGTCCGGCCGGTTGGCAAGAGTATGCAAAAGAGACGCATTTCACAGCACATACTCGCATGCTAGATTTCCCCGTGCGTGGTGATGGCAACAAAGGGGACGAAGACGCCGCTCAGAGCGATATGGATTTGTCAGAGTAACAAGCATTGCAGGAAATGCCAATTGTTCCCTATCCTGCTCCCATGCGGGAGCGGTGCGGACGATTACGTGCATTAGCTGTACATAGTCATAGTTTGGAAAACCAACATCCAGAATGTGTTCGCACCCAAAGCGGAAGAGACGGCAAGAATAGCATGGGGGTCTGTACATATATGTAGCAATCGCGGTGGATTCTGGCAAGAATAATCGTGTCGTGTGCAGGGAGACGTATCAATGGGGAATGTATGCAGAGTGGGATTGGTGGTAGATGCAGGTAGAAAAGAACGTGTCCGTGACAAAAGGTTGAGACGGATATTAAGACGGAATATCATAACACTTGACGTGTATGAATTATTTATTGAAAAACTGATGTAGGAGAAGAGGCATTTTTCAAGTCGGCGTATAGGCAGGAGGCTCGTTTCCTTCTGGATGCGGTGGCCGCTGATCGGGTTCAGTCGCCGGCCCTGCGTCGGTATGGACCGTCACAGCATCAAGACCCTTTGCAGACGGCGGTCTATTCGGATTACGCTTCCTGATCGGCGGTGGATGAGACTCGGTAGCTGGGGCCAGACTAGCAGACGACCCGCTGTTGATGCTTGACGATGGGGGCACTGGAGCAGCTGCGCCCGGCGGCAGAGACGCCAACAATCGACGCTTTTCAGCTGCCGGAGAGGTCCGCGGCCGTGGGACAGATTCCGCCAATGTGGCAGACGTCGTTGCATTCTGTAGTGTTCCGCCTGCAGAGTGTGGCCTGGGACTGGGAAGCGTGGGTTGTGACCTGGCTGCAGCCAAGTTATTTGGAGGGTCAAAAGACCACGCGCTAGGAGTTCTTGAGTGGTTGACAGGCCGTTCGAGAAGAGGGCGGGTAGAGGCAGCACCACTGGAAGCGGTCGACAAAGTAGGGCGTACATGGCCGATTGCACTGGCCGAACCCAAATCCGATAATGAGCGGGAGATGACGGCCGGAGAAAGCTCGATTCCGGATGAGGAACGGGAGTGCTGTGGAGGTGCATTGAGAAGCGAAAGGGAATTGGCGGGTGAATGGCCCTGGTTGACTGCTCCCAATGGGGGACTGCCTGGGGGACTACTTGGGGGAGTTGGGGAGGCGGAATGACCAACAAGACCGTACTTTGGGACAAGGATGAGTGATCGAGTCGTTGAGCAAGCAAAGAGACATACGTGATATGGCCTGGGCTGCACGTCGCCGTCAATAGACATACGAGAACGTGGCTTTTCTGCATCCTGTTGCTCATCGAATATGTCCCTCCATCGCCTTGATCGGCGCCTGGAGCCATCCAGCTCGTCAGGTCACGTGCATGCAAAGCGATGTTAGGGCTCACCAGATGTACCAGATGCCCCCAATTACTGCCAGTGCGATGACGCCGCCAACTACACCACCGACTATGGGAGCAATCTTGGAGGACGACGACCCGCCTCCACTGCTGTGGTTCAAGGAAGGGGAGGGTTCACCTGACAACACGGTCGACGAGGGAGGCAAAGTGGAGGTGACAACGACCTGGGTCGTTACGACGTTACCATCTGACAATGTGGTTATAGAGGAGGACGAGATGAGTGAGGTCGCAGCCGGTGTGGATGATGGAGGGGCTGGCGTGGACTGTGGAGTTTGGGAGGCCGAAGCACTGCTGCTGCTGCTGCTGCTGCTGGACGGGGGACTCGGGGTGCAGGATGTGGAAAACAAGGTGCGGGTAGGATTCGATGTAGTAAACGTCACCGGGACTGTAATAGTAACTGGGACAGAAATAGTAGACGTCGAGGCTGACGGACGTGTTAGCTACGGGGCCATGAGCATGCTTGTCTGCGCACCGGCACCAGTGACGAGCACTGTCCCTGTGGAGCATGCTGAATTAGAAGAGTTGGCTGAACAAACGGTGGTCGTGCTCGTGGCTACGGCGGGGGGTAGAGTGGTGAGTGCGGTGGAAAAAGAGGTGGAGAGAGAAGCAGAGGTGGTGGTGAGCACCTGGAACTGGGTCTCTGTTGGGACTGTGGCACACGAGGACATGGCCCAAGTCGGGGACGTAGGGGGGAGAGAAAGAAAGCAATTGGGGGTCTGCACCTGGCGCTTTTGCCGCCGTGAGTTCCGGGACACCGAGCTCTTGCCTCGAGGCGGTGCTCAGGGACTAATATTTATGTGCTCTCAGGCCAGATCAGCGATCCGTCTGGCATCTAGACTGACGGGTTAGCCATTGGGACTAGCACCTCGGCTGCGCTCAGGCCCATGCACCGGTTTGACATCCAATCTCGAGTACGGTAGCCTATTGTTTCAATGTTTGGCGACCAGCGCCTATGTTGTCGACGCGTTGGACTGCAGAGTCGCGTCCACAGACAAGAAGCAGGCTCTGGTCCTGATGCTAGCATCCTCATCCCGTCCCTTTTCTCCCCCACATTCCATCGTCTCCTCCACACAGGGCGTCTCCTCCTCTCTCCAGCTCAAGAAGGTCGTCGTCGAGGGTCGTTCCAAACACGATGGCGCGTCTCTCCGAATGTATCTCAAGGTAGGCTCTCCCCTTGCCGTCCCCCCCAGTGCTTCATCTTTCGCGCAGCTCTCCGTCGCCGTAGACACTATCCAGCCTGGCGCATCAATACCCCTCTTCCCAGGCAAGTCTCTCCCTGTTCGTTCGCGTGCACGACGCTCACTTCTGTGTTCTCCAGAAAACAACATTCGTATAACACAGTCAAAAGTACATCCCCTCGACGATCGCTCCGTCCCCTACCATTTCTCCGCAACAGACCACCCGCTTCTGCAGAAGACCGCCATGGCTTTGCAGCTCGGACCAAAGTCTTCACGATCATACCACACGTTGTTTCCCCACAGATCCCCCACACTAGACCCCGCTCTGCCACCAGGTTCGCGTCGCAGCCGCGACGGCCACCCCTCGCCACCTGTCCCTCCTCCAAACGACGAGCGCCACACAGGGTACATCCTCGTCAGCGGTTACAGCGTCACCCTGGTGCTCCCAAAGGAGTTTCCCCCAAAGGCCCAGCTGCCTGCCGCAGATGCAGACAGCGATGGGGACGATGGCTATGCCAACCAGGTGCACTCGCCATGGATGTCGCGCAGTTCCCGGCGGTCCTCCTCATTTTTCCACAAGAACCATCTCCACATGATGGCAGGTCTAGAGCTATTTATACCTTATGTGCTCACACCGCCGAAAGGCCCTTTCCTGGTCCGTCACTCTTTGCTCCTTTCGCCCCATGGCTAAACCGTGAATAACAGATATCCATTCCGGTCCCTCGCTGTCTTGATAACCATTTGAAACTACGCATCTCCACACCATCCGTCGGTGCTTCCTCTCCCAATGTCCCTCGTGGCTCATTTACCTCGACCTCCTCCGAGGACGATACACCCGGCTGGGACTTTCTTACAGACCCTCCCGTGTCGCGCAGATTCGACAAGTCGCTCCGCCGGACACCCTATCGTCAATCTGCCGACGAAGAGCAATCAGACACGCCCAGCGTCCCCTCCACACCTGGCACAGAGCTTATCCAGGGCGCTTACCAGAGCACAGATGTTCTGCATGTGCGTTGGGCACCGCCCCTGGGCAAGAGATCCACCGTGCCCAAAACGGAAGACGGCTTGCGCAGGGCCAACATTGAGCGCACAGTGGGCAAAATGAAAAGCGAGGTTCTGGGGAGGGACCGACATAGTCTGACGCTAGGTATCACGTATGATGGAGTATGTTCTGGCCTATGGCATCCTGGTGTCGCCACTATTTTGTGCATGGACGTTGCGCTTGATATCAATGGTCGGAGGGTGTCGTGGGTAGAGAACAGCACGGCTGGGTGGGCCGTGACGGGTACAGACGCCTTTGGAGGGTTATACCTTGAAGCGTCTCCCCCGGGCTCCTTGTCTCGCAAGAGCTCTTTCGAGTCGACCCAGTCGAGCACCTTTCTCTCGACATTGGCTAACAGACCCTTGGTGACTCCGGCGCGGGGATCCGCGTCTCTCTTACGCGCGCCACTGCCAAACGAAAACACACCAGAGTATTCCTTCGAGACCTCTCCCAGCGGAACGCCTCCTACCGTGGGTCCGTCTTCCAATATTCCTAAACCTGCGACCAGTCAAGAGACAAGGGTGTCGTCCAGACCGGAGGTCGCCCCGGGCAAGCCTGTCACTCTAAAAGTGAATCTGCTCAAGTTGCTACCTCCCGCCCAGAATGAGCTCTGCTTTAGCATTCGCGGCGTCGTTTCCATAGATGTCGAAGAGGAAGACTTTGTGCCCCTGCCCACCTTTCACGTTCTGGGCTCGGACAGGGAGAAGATTGATACGGTCGTTTCCTCGCATGCCACTGACACGATTGTTCAGCTTGGGTCGCAGGTCGCAAATACGCCGCGGCGAACCCTTCGGGTGGGAGAAGAAGTGCGCTGCGAAGAGGGTGTGGGCCTTGTTCTGCGACCATGGGAATCCCCCGCAGGGCCCAGTTCATCACCATCCATGTCAAGGACCCCTGCTTCCTCTCGTATTCACTCGAAAGTGAATCCTCCGCACGTCGAGACCGCATCCCACGCAGTCACGATAACAAAGTCCCCACACGCGAACCAACCTGTGGATCTTCCTTGCGTATTGACAACGGTGACGCCACTGGTTCACTCGGCGGAACATACGCATTGTGTAAGAGTGCACATCCCCTTTTATTCTCTCGACGCAGATACCATCGAGTTTGGACTAGCCCTGCCGCAGCAGTCGGTTGCGCTCGCGAGGACACCTGGAGTCGACATTCTGTATGCCAGCTATGCGGGGCGGCAGGTCCACGCCGAGTTGCGTCCTCGAGGGATGCCTCCTCCCAGACCCACCTTACCAGATGCGCCAGCGGAGAGCCAGATCGTGGGTGAGATCCAGTTTCTCGTTGTCGTGCACTTGGAGGACGTCGAGGCCGATGCGGGGCCGGTCGAGGTTGTGTATCTGGTAGGGGACAAGGACAGTGCGCCGCGCAGCGTTGCGGCCAAGAATAAGGGCAAAGGCAAAGAAGACATTGGCGTCGATGTTTTGCTGCCGTGTTTTGAGCTGCCCGTAGCTCGCTACGAGGTGGAGATCGACTGCCCATCAAGTGCGTCGTCGATCTTGTATGCCAATTACATTATCTCTGAGACTTGTTTCGATAGACTTTACTCCCCACGTCAGGTACTCGACGCTCCCCAATCATCACGTCAGGTACTCGACGCTCCCCAATCATCACGTCACGCAGGCAAAGGCTCCCAAGCTTGCGCACTTTCGGTTGCCCGCTGGCTTCTTTCCAGCCTTGTCATTGTCGTTGGCTCCTTCGGAGACCATCCCTCATAGCAGACAATGGGCATCACGGAGAATCACGAGTGCTGCCTACAGTGCTGTGGCACATCTGACTTTCCTAACTCTACTCTATCTCGTCGTTAGCATGAGCTACGAGGTGCGGCAAGTGCGAGACACCATGCAGGCCGCCGCTCAGGCTCTGGCCAACGGTGTGCCATACTCGGACATGTACTGGGGAGGTGGCGGCAATCCTTTCGGCAGCGACCGGTGGTGGACACCAGACCCGGTTGTCCCCACGGTGCCCACGGAGACTGCCACTACCACGTCTTCTGCATCGTGGAAAAAAGAAACTGTACAGCCTGGCACGCCCACCATTAATCTCGCAGAAGCTACCCCCATTCCCGAGCGGAAGCCGCTACCCACACCAGCCAAGGGGGGACGCCATGCTCTCATCCCATTACCAGCTGTGTCATTTCTGTCGTTGAAGTTGCCCCTTTCTGTCAAAACGAAGGAGTTGATCGTCAAGGGCCTCATGAAGGCGTGGTATGTTGTACGGAAAGCGTGGAACTTTCCGATGGATCCTGACTGAAAGCACCGTTGCCACATCTGATGTATTAGCCATATTGTTTAACAATGTTCTCTATTCTAGTCTCTTCTGCGTGATCATGTCGCTTAACGTGCTCAATAATTGAGCTCCGTCTTCCGCAGGCATTGGGCTCGTTTGGCGGCGAAATACGTCTACTTTCTCAACGAGCTTGCGATAATTTCCGGGGACCAAGACGGCTTTTCCGCGGCCCGTGCCCATCCAGGCCACATAGTCCCACGAACCCAACGGGTGGGGATTAGAACTACTGGCTTTCGCCACTTGAAGAGTGCGGAACTCGATATGCCTGAATTTGGTGTCTTGCGCCTTCTCGGGGACACGCCCGACCACCGACGGGGCACCATAAATTTGTATTCTATCCACTCTGAAGAAGCCCTTCCCCTGCTCGCGATTTCGACGCGGCGATTGGTCGGTTCCAAAGTCGGTCGGCATTATCGTCCGCGTACCATACTCCTTCAGCTCGCCGATGAGGCCACCGACCCCAATGAGGTCAATCTTTTTCTCGAGGTGTGATCTGTTGTATCGCTCCGCACGGCTCTGCGCAATGTCGCGGCCAGGGGCTGGTTTGTGCAAGTAATGGGCCTGCAAGGGGGACATGAAAGTGTATTCGAGACCGGCGAATTTGTGCGCGACACGTTCGAGGCGTCTTGACTCGTTGGACTCGAGGTCTTGAGCTGCATGTTCCGCCAAAAAGTCGGCGTGTAGTTGGCTCGGACCCAGTGAGGAAGCATACATGTCGATTTCTCCTGACCCAGCGCGTTTGAGGACAGCTGCCTGTTTCTCCGACTCCAACTTTTTGGTACGATGAACAGGAAGGAGCTGCTGTTGCTCCCTATTCTGCTGTTCCTGCTCTTTCCAGCGTTTCTCCAGGAACTTTTTGAACTCGGGCCGAAGTGCGCGCACCCGCTTTAGATACTTTTCAAACTGTTTAGGTGACATGGCGTCAAACTGTGGTATCTTGTTGTAGGGGTCTGACACGCGTTGCTCTCGCTGTCGCTCCCGGCCTGGTTCCAAGCCAGCCACACCTGCCCTGTCGAATTCGCTGTCGACCGACCACGTATGTTTGTTCTCCCATTGGGCTACTGACGCAACCTCGAGCTTCTTTCCAAGTTCCTCCCATCGTCTCATCCAGCGTGCGGAAGATTCAGCGCTATTCCATTCCGTCTGTTGCTCTGGAGAGTCCACGCTTCGGACCGTAATGAAGCCAACGCGACGTCTATTGGGAAGAGGCCGCTTGAAACCCCAGTTGCCGCGATGCGCATGACCACCATGGGTCGTGTATACTTGGCTGATATGTGGATCGTATGAAGCAAATTTTGAGCGTCGCAAGAGTGCAGCAAACGGCGAAGGAGCAGTCTGACTGACAGGCATGCTCCTACGGGGTTTCAAACTCCGACGACTTATATAATCTGGATAGTTGCGTGAAGATTTCTTTTTCTTGTAAACTACGACGGCCAAATTACCGCGAGATGACCTGTCTGCTGCAAAGGTGCACAGAACGTTATTATCTTGCGGTCCAGACAACTGTCGCAGAGCAATCTTTGCTTGCACATAAAACAGTCTTTGCTGATGCTCTTCCCACTGGTTGAGGAGTCATGACGCTGGATCACCTGGTGCCAATCTACATCACACGTTCTGTTTTGCCTTGACTTGCTTGGTGAGTGCCTTTACGTCGTTTGTTTTTTTGGTCCTTTTTTCGAGCCGGGGATGATCCTTCTGGTAAACCGGGACACACCCGCGCGCCCTCTTTTGAGGCGTCAGAGATCGTCAGGCCATTGTTATGTCCGACGACGACGGGTGTGAGTGGGGAATTTTAAGGCGAGTCTGAGGCTCGTGGGCTCGCTGCATCATGTTTCGATTCAGTTTCCCAAGATTCCAACTGACTTGTGTGTTCCAGGAGTCCCTAGCTCGTTATCGATGTTTATTTATTGGTAGTTCATATTAAATTATGTAATTGAATGTTGATGTCGTGACGTGACACTACGTGACTTAGCGCGCAATTGAAAGTTGTTTTCTGCCACCGCTTGCCCGATAGACGTTGCCTGTCCTCCAGTCGTTTTCCACGTCTAGAGTCATGCCCAACAACAAGCCCAACCCTCCCAAACCCAAGCCTAAGCTTCCCACATGGGAGGAGTGCATCGAAAAGTCTGTTCAAGATGGTGTGCCAATACCCACGTCACTAACAACAGCCACTCCCTCTAGAATACATTATTCGGAACGGTACTCGGACGACTTGTTTGACTATCGACATGTCATCCTGCCCAAGCCACTCCTCAAGATGATTCCTAAACAATACTACGAAGACCCACAGCGTCCAGAGGTGCTGCGGTTACTCCGCGATGAAGAGTGGCGTGGTATCGGAATCACACAAAGTTTGGGCTGGGAGCACTACGAAGTCCATGGTGAGCCGGTTCTTGCTGCCATCTCCCCCTGCTGCGTGTTCTTGACTGATCCACACATGTTGTACCAATTGCAGCTCCCGAACCGCACGTCCTCCTCTTCCGTCGACCAAAGGATTATGTACCACCGAACACCGATGTAAATGGCAACGCCAAGACAAAGAAGAAGTGAAGGGACGTGTTTCCGTTGTTCATATATGTTGACGTGTTTCTCGGTCCAAGATTGTAGAATGCTCCACCGCTCCATTGATATCCAACTGCTGTGTATGTTTCATGTTACGCTGACCTATGTTCCAATCAAACCACTTCTGTTTCATATGATATACACTCCTGGTGCCAAAGGAAAGTACATGGTTGGGCATGCATGATGGATGATTTCCCGGATTAATGACTACTCAGCATACACTAAAGCTTCGAGCGCCTTGAGCGTGTCGCCATTAGTCGCGACGAGTGCTCGCTCTGCTTCTTGTCGGGGTACCTCAAGCTCTTTCACCTGTGCATGTAAGAGTCAGCTCAAGCTGCATGGAAGGATCGTGACATGAGGCTCACGATGAGATCGACGTCCTCCTTCTTGACTGCATGGACTTCCTTGGCTGCTCTGGGAGGAGGCTTGTCGAAGAGACCGCTCCTGAACGCGTCGTCCATTCGCTGTTTCGAGTATGCAAAGCCGTCGCCAAACTGTGTTGGTGTTGAGAGAACAGTTCTTGTAACCATTAACGCTACACAACACTCACATTCACGATGACTTCAGGCTCTGGTCGACCATTAGGCCGTGTTATACTCGCCATGGCGTAGCGGAGTTGGTGACAATCCACTGCCCTTGGCGCTGCTTACGGCAGCACCAAAAATCTGATGAGTGTGGCCACACCGCCAGAGGGCAGCTCTACCTCCTTTCTGCAGTACACTGGCATCCCCCCATCATGGCTCAACAAACGCCCCAGACTCCCTTCGCGCAACTGGCTCATCTTCCTCTCCACAACTGCTGCCATTACCACTCTGTATGCGTACGACCGCAGAAAATGCAAGCAGATTCGTGACGACTATGTCAACAAAGTCCGGCATCTCGCAGAAGACCCGCTCCCTTCTCTAGGTTTGCCTCGAAAAGTGACTGTTTACGGTTGCAAGTACCCCGGAGACGAGGATGCCGACAGAAGCTTAAAGTACTTTCGCAAGTATGTAAAGGTCCGTTGCTGCTAGACCCACTCGTGTCATTGGTGTGTGCCTGATGCATGGGACATATAACAGCCCATCCTCGTCGCCGCTGCCGTCGATTATGAAATGGTAAACGGCAAGCGTCATGGAAATCTCTCTGACATGGTGGCCAATGACATCAAGTCGCAAAGACGCATCGAGCTCGGTCTTGACCCTCCACGTCCTACATCTGTCATCCCGTTGCCGGGCCAAGATCCAGCGGCACAGCGGCAACGCGAACTGGAAGGTGGTATCATTATTATCGGACGTCACACCTTCAAGGAATTCATGCATGGCTTGAAACGAGGCTGGAGCGAGCCTCCGTATATAGCTGACAAGGAAGAACTCCTCTCACGAGAGTTGGAGTATGATGACGTCTTCGATGAAGTGGATACCGAAGATGCTAATGCAGCGCTGCTGGAGTCGGCAGACCCAGACCCAGACCCACCTCTAAAACGTACTCAAGGCTCCCCATTTCAATTCCCTCCTCGCCTTAACGTACCCCCGAAACCCTCCACCTCTATACCTCAACCTTCCACCGTAGACCCTCGGATCGACACCCCTCCATCTTCCATTCCTACATATCCACCTATCCTTCTCGTGCCATTCACAAACCTCATTGGCTTCTCACTGATTCCATGCATGATTTGGGAATTCTTTAATCAACGGCAAAAAGTACGCGATGGCGCTGACGCAGCCTATCGTCTTGTCACTACCTCTCCCCGGCCCATCCGCGGGCCTTCTTCCTACGACGAGCACACAACTGAGGTCGAAACTTCCCCCTCCTCAGACCTTTCCTTCAATCTCCAAGTAGAGTCGTTCTACAGGGCGACATCTCTTCCATCAGATACTGAAAAGGCACGAAAGTCCTATTATGATGCACTCCGGCCCAAAATCGTCACAGCACGTCAACTTGCTCGTGGTGAACGTGAGCCTACGAAGGACGAGAGGAACTACCCGCCCCCCACAGAGGTTGAGCTGCGAGCGGAGAGGATGAAGAAAGAGTTGCGGTGGAGAGGTGACTTCTCTGGATGGGAGATCATCAGTCCTTCAACACCTGTTGCGTGGGATTCACGGTTCGAGAATGCTTTATCGGTGTATCCAGAGGTAGCACGGGATAATGCACAAGATACACAAAATGCACGTATGTCATGAATCACATCGCATTCTTTAGAACTCTACTACATTTGCTGTGGAGAGAAATCTTAGAGGCTTGTTTTGCCAAACGTTCACAGTAACGTCAGTCCGTTATCTCGACTGCTCCACTGCAAAGCCACGCATTCCATTCCGCGATTCCCTGTGCATAACCATCTAGCTCGGTGAATGACTCGGCCTCCCCCGCAATCCGAGCGTTGTCTGGCGCTAGATTGACATCTTCGTCCATGGAGACAGACGACTGTAGCTTAACGGTGCTGTTGGTAGGCTTAGCATGCGCCCCTATTGTGCCTTCGAGAGTGAAACCTGTTGCCCTCGTCGTTGACGGTTCTATATCGAATGCATCAAGGTCCAGTGTAAAGGGCCTCTCATCATCTTCATGTTTTGCTCTGTCAGGTTCTGATTGCTGATCACTACTAAAATTATCTTCAAGAAACAGGGGAACCTTGACTTGTCGAGCTGTAGCTTTTGGTGAGTCTATCGCAATAGTTTCAGGGCTGTGAGAAGCTTTTGTATCGTGTTCTGCCGGTCGTAGACGGGTTGTAGGGCAGTCCGTATGTGTTGAGTCTGACTGGCGTGTAGAGGTTCTCTGACGTTTCGTTGCTGGTGATGAACGCAATGACTCTTGGAAAACTATTGATCTCGACCGCCGCCTGGATTTGAGAGGACTCGTCAGAGCATGCTCGATAATGCGGGACTGTAAACCCTGAAAGTCTGACTTCAAAGGCCCCTGCTTGTTAGTCAAATCAATGACCATGGACGTATCCGAATCAGATGTCAAGTCGTCAGTCTCTTGCTCTGGGCACCGCTTTGACGTTGGTCGATGAATAATTTCATATGGATCTGGAAGTGCTTCGCTCTCGTGCTCTGCGTCTTCTTCACATTCTTGTAGGGGATCAGATTTAGAAGTCTCGTTTGTGTTTAGCATCGTTGCCTTCGTGGTCCCACTCGAGCGAGCAGAGTCAAGTTTGAGATGACGACCGTGAGGTAAGTCTAAGCCACCAGATTTTTTGTGTAGAGCTTCGAGATGTTTGAGGCCACTGTCAGACATAGATGTAGGCGGCTTTCCTGGAGGATTCGACGTCTCCGACGGTGTTCTCTTGGGGGGGTTTGGAAGGCCATCACGACAACTGCGATAACTTCCGATGAGGGGTGACATGTAAATGATTCATCACAAGGGCGTACCAAAGATGCCGACACTGATTCTTCCTCTTGCAGGAATGATTGCATCTAAAATACGTTTGTAGAAACGTTAGATATCTAAGCACAAAACATCTGCATGTCTGACGCATAATTGCCATTGGGTAGCTTGCGGGGCTTTGAAGATGCCTCGACTTTAGACGGCTTCAGGCCCAAGGTGGCAGAGGGTTTTGCTATCACTTTAGACTTTGGAGGATCTTTCTTCTTGAAAAGCGCTTGGGCAGTCCCATCAAGTGCTTCACCGAATAGACGCAATGGTCAGCAGACAAAGGGTGGTAGGTCCTCTGCACGCACTCAATGACCCGTCCGTAGATAAATCTTCTTTTACGTCCCAAAACGTTGGGTCGTCTTCGAGACCAGCTAGAACCGCATCCTATATGTAGACGGTGACGAAGGTCAGCCTAGATGACGATGCAATTGCCCTTACGACATCGTAGCTTGCTGGCCTTGTGTCTGGCGTCGGATATTCAGCAGGGGAAATCGAAGGCCTGTATGTCTCAGTCACTGTTAGTCCTGCAAAGTTGTCCTTCAAAGATGTGTTGAACATATATCGTATTGGTAGCACAGAAGGACATACGGGGCTTATGTGCGTAGATACGGATTGGCTTGGCTTTGTCAGAGTAGCCATGACAAGGAATGATCTGGGCACTTTCAGAGCCTTAGTTCTGCAAGAATCTGGATAAGCCGACTGTCTAGCTGGTGGGAGTGGTGACGACTCACGGAATGCGGCGAAAATCCACAAATTCGTTATCGGATGTTAATGTCAGGACACTTGTCATTCCTAAAGACGCTTGCTTGTGCTTCTTTCGTTTAGTCGAGTTTGTCTCTGGGACGTTGACAAGGGCACATTCAATGTCAAGCTCGACAGTAACAGGCTTCCCTCCCCCAAAAGTCTTAATAGAGCCTTCAATCTTGAGACTGAATTCCGGTAGCTCACGAGCCGCACTCATGACTGTATTTCCGAATGGAGCTCGTCGGTTCAAAAGCTAGAAGTTTCGGGTGTGGCCAGAACAGTAAGAGCATGAAAGAACCAGTATTTACCACTTCAACACGTTCGGGTTTTGCCTGTCGAAGCGCCACAAGAGTCGCGATACCATGCTGTGCCAATACCTAATCCACAAAGTTAGCGTAGTAACAATGCAGTGGGATCCTGGCGGGAATCCACCTTGATGCTTTTCTCGCCTATCTGCTCAATCTGCCTCAGAACTAGTGGTCTATCCTCCCAGGATTTGGCTGTCAGACTTCGAACACTATTTGTACGCATCATCGGCCAGAGTTGCCTTGAATGCGATCTAGACATACAGCTCCATGCCATACTTGAGCATTGCGCCAGATCGCTTGACTATTGCGACTTCGACGATTGCTATCAAAGCGAATTGGATACGTCAACAAGTGTGAGGGCTCGCGCACATGGGCTTACTTCGAGAAATACGCGCAGCATGCTTGAAAATTGATAAGGCTTCTAGGAAGGGTTGACTGTCCGACGTTTTGTACTCTGGAGAGTTGAGAGGAATTCCACCCAAGACGGCCTAACATATATAGTAAGTAACTTGCAACAAGGTAAGATGTCGCGAACCTCACCTGAATGATTATAAAAACCTTGTCGGAAACCTTCTCTATTTTTGCACGAAAACGGATGTCATTGTGGTCCGACATTTTCTTGTAAATCTTGTGGATGCGTCAGAGAGCATAGGAGGTTAGTGTCAATACGCTTTTGCATATACCTGTTTCTCTCCTGCGCGAAGGTGCATGTCACCAAGCCTACATAACGTGTAGCAATTGAATGAGCATATCAATGTTTAAACTAACTCTTCAGCACCCGAGATCATTTCGAGCTGTATTTGTAGTTGCGTAAGGTGGGACAACCATAACCAAAGTATGAACTCACAATCTCACGAAGGCTACAATTATGTGATAGCTTGAGTATTCCCTTCATCTAATGAACTATAATGAGTATTACATTCCCTAGCAAATAACAATTTGGTACCGTTGACAAGCGAATATAATACTGTTTCGGAGATTGTGAGCGCCACATATATGCCTAGCAAAGGGTCTCACTTTGCTCATTATTTCCCCATATTCTGTAGATGCAAAGGCGCCGCTCCCACTGTTCTTAGTCACCAAGTCGTTCTCTTGAAGGTCGCGAATTGAGGATTCAACAAGCTCATCTAGTCGACTCTGCCATGTTTGATCATTAGCTTTTCCTAGAGCGTAATGGCGTGGGTTCTTCTGGATTCGCTGAAACATGAACGAATTATGGAGCCATTCTTGGAGACCCATGAGGTTCCATCACACTGTCTAAGATCCCAAGACAACTTACTTTGTGCTGTGTTAACATCCGTAATTGTGCCGAGACCGATTTCTGAATTCAAATGCTCCGAGAGGTTAACATGCAAACAACTTTCGAGGAGGGTTGTGCCTGAGACGAGAGACTTGTACTTCCTTTCTTGTTCTGTATCGCAGAGAATCACTGCCACACCTTCCTTATCTATTGATACACTGTCAGAACTATATCCGCATGGTGTCAACGTCTGGTAGAGCATACCAAACTGCGGTCGACCCTAATGCAGAACGGTCAATTTTCCTCACCGAAACATGCACGAATTCACGCACCGCTCTTCCAATCATTTGTATAAAGTCAAGGTCGGAATACTCGTGCCAGCCTCCATTTTGCCACATCTTTACTCCCTTGATTACCACAGTATGTGCCGCTATAAATTTGGGATCAGTGCGGCCGCCTGAGATGCCACACTTTCATCGACTCACGCAGGTTGACACCAACCGCTAATGTCTTCATAGTGCAGTGTCAGATGCCAAAATATGAAAATGGAAGAGGAAGCTCACAGAGGTCGCTACTACCACGCGGATGACCTTTTTGAGGAAAAGATCCTCAGTCACCCGTCGATCATCAAGAGTGAGCCCCGCATGATGGACACCAATGCCAATAGCAGCGAGCGCTGGATAATCCATACATGAGCTAGTTACGCGAACTGATGGACATCATTTCTCGGTTTACCTTGCAAGTGGTTGTCATGGAATGTGACATCGATTCTAAGGACGAGTCTCAGCCAGAAAAGGAAACCTCAGGAAGCAGACTGACTTCTTTGGCCTTGCCCATGGTACCGTCTGTTTCCCTTCTGCTAGTTTCTGATATTCCTTCATCAAGACATCTGCCGCTCCCACCACCCCTGCCAGAACGGTTGTCATGCTATATTTAAAATGATGGTATTGACATACCTTTACGAGTCGCACAAAACACAAGCACAGGTTTGTTCGCAGCATGCTGTTGTAACATTGGGAGGAGCTTGTAGTCGAGTGTTTTACTGAAGGAGAAATCGTTCTGATTCTTGCGTGGAAAACCGTACACAACACGGGTCAATTTGCAAGGTCGGAATTCCTCTCCGAACTAGCTAGACAGTCAGAGTATTTCATAGCGCATTGATGCATCAGGGATGACTCTACCTTGAACACTGTAGCAGGCCTTCCGGACGAGCCACATCCAATCCAAGCGGCAATGTCATCGATGTTTGGTACAGTCGCGGAGACAAGAACGAATCGTACGGATGTGCCTCGTGTTTTCATTCGGCTCGCGACGACTTCAAGTGTGGATCCGCGTGATTCGTTGAGAATGTGAACCTAGAATGTATATGATAATTCATTCGCGATATATACAACAAAAAATACGCACTTCATCTATCAAGAAAAGTTGTGTGCGAGACAGTACATCGCCATGGTCTCGCCTATTTTTCATGAGATTCGAATGCTTGACTTTGACAACACTCACCAATTTCGAGTTAAGGAGTCAAACTTCTCAGGCTAGTTAGAATGATGAACCCGGAAACCTTACGCGAATGGAAAAAGTATCTCTTACAGTCGTGATACTATGTAATGTTCCAGTTTTGGTTTTGTTACCATGCAGCCGGAGTTCCATAGTGCGACAGAACATAAGACCCACATGATCGAGGATGAATTAGCATCCCCCAACGCATTCCGACCATATCCGACAGTGTCCCCTGTGAGCTCACAGCCTGTAGTAACTCAGTATAACTCTAAAGAGCGCAGAGATGGCCTTTTACACTTGATACCAATCGAATCGAATTTCGCCGTCCAATCTCTATGGCGCTCCGAGCAAAGTGCCTTTGAAAGCAAATTCAGCAACTGATTCAAAGGCAGACCAGCCCGGTATATCCAAAGAAGTCTTTACTTTAGTTGGAGCCATATAAACACATTTCAAACCTTGACTCTCAGGAGTCATCAGCATACGAATCAACGCTAATTCGAAGAGTACAGTTTTTCCGCTACCCGTCGGAGCTACAGACGATGAGAACATCATGATGCTCTTAAATAAATGAAGTCTACCGCTGATGACCTAGAGAAAGCACTGAGTTTCAAAGCAAGGATGGTGCAGTGGAACGGGAAATTTACCGCGTTGTCTGTAGAGTTTATCATCTGAAGTGGGAAATTCAGTTATGATTTATGAGGCTAACGACCATGAGAAGCTCTGACTGTGTCATAACATTGTGATTGCATAGCGTTGAAAACTCCGAACTTGAAGAAACTGCGGTACACATCCGCTGATTGAAGAAGGATATACAGTGGCTACAAGGGAGGGTTTCAAGAATACTCACGAAGCATGGAGACTGGTTTGAGTTGGATGCCGTGCGAGTTACGATTTGATCCACGTTCATAGTGTGGAAGACCTGTAGATGTATATGGGGATGCGTCGGAAGGAAGATAGCGGTCTACAGAGGGTAATGCGGATTATAGTGAATACTTACATCATGAGACTCAGGTTAATAATGCATATATGCGCACCGTTGGTCGGTACATCGGCTCGAGCACTTTGTGACTCGGGCGAGGTAATATTTGAATGGGTGCAGGCCCGCATGTCTACGTGTTGAGAACGCTGTGGGATTGTATAGCTTGAGTGAGGGATTCCTTCAGACTCGTCCTCGAACGGTCGGATATCGTCTCCTTCAAGATAGTCATGCTCATAAGCATTCTGATCCATGTAATCGTCTATGAGATGATAGCATCAGCCAAATGCTCTGGAAGAAGGCTGGTCGACTTGTGTCGACGTTGTCCAGCACTACTTTATCAACATACCGTCAAGGTTGTAGCGATCCCCTTCCCCGAACTCTTCTATCAACTCCACGCCCTGATCCAGATACATAGCGTCAGTCTGATAATAATTCTGGGTGCAGCATCCCTCAGGCAAGGGATATGCCATTATAACGGGACACAAGACGCGTCGAGACGAGTTTAGAGATCTCGAGATTCAATGTCAACCACGTGACCGACCGTATGGGCTCTGGCAGACTGGGGGTTTTGTGTGTTCAGCTTTCCAACGCTATACTTTTTCTTTCTCGCCGCCGCTGGTACTGGGGTGGTCGTGTGCATCAACATGCACACGTGCCTTCGTCAACTTTGTGGTATGCAACTTAGCTTATTAGTGTTCTCTGCTTTATCTTAACCACACGTTACTGGAGACGGCGTCGACCAGCTACATTTGCTCAGCCTAATCTGATGGGCAGTCAGCCTCATCGCTGATGCACAGTTTTTCCATAGACACGGCATAATCTGGGGGTCGTGATACATACTTAGTTAGGGCTCGTAGACATTGCCAGGGGTAGATTCCGACATGTCCACCCCTGCGCAAGGATAGGACCTCTGCTCCCTTGCTCCTCTTGTTGACTTTGAAGAGGACATGGAACTGATGGGCGAGGTGAAAACACCGGTCAGCACAGACGTCGTATGTGCTGTCTTCTGTGCATACACTTCATTTTTATTAGAGGCGCCTCGCCTGTTCTCGCCATCTCTTTCAATGTGCATGTACAAAATGGCTCTTGGTTCAAGGTATGCTTGTGGGCCAAGTTCCACAAGTGCGTCACATCGTTGTACATTCAGGGTAGTGACCATCTAATGTCGGGTCCAACAAGCACAACAGGAAAGCAGAGCTCCCGTCAAAAGACGTGAACAAGGACACCACGACCGAAGTAGAAGTGCAGCGGATGAAGAGTATGGCTCTGCTCTCGCTGGAAAAATTTCACCGGAAGGATCACAATGAGGTACTTGATTCGAACACCATGCCTTTCTGGTTACACCCCACCGACGCATTATCTGTGGCTTCGACTTACGCACGACAAAAGCCGTCTGTATGAAAAGGGTCTTCCTGGAAGCAGGGCCTAGACCACTAATGTCGATAAGTGGTCGATAGGTTGCGCAGATCATTGAGCACGTGTGGTGGGCAACGTCCAGAACGTATCGAGGAAGGAGGTAGAGGTCAGATGTTGTGGAGCCCCTGTGCCTCTCCGAAAGTGACTGCGCATCAAGCAGGACCTTTCTTGGCATCAGTGTAAAACGGAGGTGATTCGGGAAAATTGACAGTGTTTGCGGTGAAAATGGTTGGAATAGCGGGGGATATGGGCTAGCCGTGTTTATCTTTGTGTTTCTATTATGGTTCAATGTGCATGTGATAGGCGGGGATGTTTGGAGTGACCAAATAAAAAAAAGCGGTAGATAAAGGCTAGGGTTGACTAGCGCGGTTGTGCGACGAGAGGAATGCTTAAGCAGCTGAAGCTCGACGGTGTGTGTGGCAACTTGGAAAGGTGAGTTTCCGTTTAGCTAGTATGGGCTCCGCATGTGAGACGTCGCGCTGGCGCTCGAAACACCAGGGTTGTACCACAGCCTCTCCTCTCCTTTTGCTCCTCACCTTGTCCAACCAGTACTGACCGAAGGTCTCAAATCTCCATTTATATTTTCTACCCTCTCCTGTGCTGCGCACCACTACTCCTTCGGTCCCTTATTAAACCTCGCTTTAATGGCCATGCACACTAGGTCTACCTCAATCAGTCTCTCGCTGCCAGCGTCTCCACAATCTCCTGACCTCCATCATCGCCCACCGCACGCCAGCATGCCCAATCAGTCTCCTTTCTCTCAGTTTGCCCCACAGACAAGCCCAGACCCGCTGCCGGAGATTCCCTCAGTCTCGGTGTCTCCCAGCCAGAACCAGGACACCGAAGCACCTCCCACCTTGCTTGGAATGCCTTTGAAATATGTATCGTGAGTGCACACCTGCCGCTCGCGTATCCTTTGGCCAACTATCTCCCGACCTAGTTTAATCACGCTTGCCGTGCAAAATGCCGCCCTGACGATCATAATGCACCATTCACGGGTCTCTACTCCTCCTTCTCGCGCGTATTCGGCGGCGTCGGCTGTCTTGCTGAACGAGCTACTCAAGGGGGGTATCTCCCTAGGTATCGCTGTCTCTCAAATAGAGAAGCCTCATGTACAGCCCTCCCGGAAGCCCAGTGGCCATCTGTCAAATGGCCCCATACACACACCGTCTTCTCCCATGTCTGCAAGTTATGCGTTTGGCATGTGGATGTATCGCTTTCGGCGCGTGGGTCGAGAGGTGTTCAGCGATGATTGCTGGAAACTGGCTATTCCGGCCATCCTTTATGTCGTGCAGAACAACCTCCAATATGTCGCAGCAGCAAACCTTGACGTAGCCACGTTCACAGTGACTTATCAAATGAAGATCCTCACCACTGCCGCGTTTTCTGTCATGCTTCTGCGCAAGAAGCTCGGAAGTACTAAATGGATTGCTTTGTTTTTCCTTGCAATCGGAGTAGGCATTGTTCAGCTTCAGGCGGGTGCTGGAAACGGTACGCAAACCGGATCCCCTCATGGTTCGTCCGCTGCCATAATGAACCAAAATGCCACCATCGACCACGACCCTGAATTCGCGCCGCCATCGGAGAACCCTGGTGTGCATTCAATGCAGCCTCTCAAGGGTTTCCTTGCTGTCACCGCTGCCTGCTTTACATCCGGTCTAGCCGGCGTATATTTTGAAATGGTTCTCAAAGGCTCAAAAGCGGATCTTTGGATTCGCAACGTCCAATTATCTTTATTCTCTCTCCTCCCTGCCCTCGTTCCTATCATTTTTTCTAGTCATCCTACCGATTCGGCGGGCTGGTTCTGGGACCTGTTCCGTAATTTCGGCCTATGGGCCTGGGCGACCGTTGCCGTACAAGTGTTCGGAGGTCTTGTGACGGCCGTCGTCATTAAATATTCGGACAACATCTTAAAAGGATTTGCCACCAGCCTGAGCATCATAATATCTTTCCTTGCTTCTGTCGCGCTCTTCAACTTTAAAATTACCCCCGCATTTGTCTTCGGCGCAACAACCGTCCTTCTGGCTACGTTTTTGTACAATAAGCCAACTGGAAAATCCACTACGTCACCAATCAGCACCGACACCCGAGTACCTTTTTATGGCTCCCCCATTGACCCCAATGCACCCATTCTTGGCCAATTCACGGGGAAAAAGCGCTTTTCTATAACAAATTCTAGTTCACGCTCGATCGCATCCTCTCTTGGGCTCGCATCATCGCGTTCTGACCCCCATGCGCCCTTGTCTAACATTCATCTTGACGTCCAGTATAGGAACTATCCCCAACCCTTTTACACAAATTCACCGACCCCCAGTCCACCTTCATCTCACCCGCCAACACGACCGCCTTCAGCCTCACGGCCGCCGCTTGGCGCACTAGATACTCAAAATCTTGGAAGGGATGGTACTCGACAGTGACGAACATTGAACTTTCTTTGCTATTTTTATCCCTCGCGATACCCGTAGATATTTGAAGGCATATCTTCCTCTTGATAATTACCACAAGCACATTTCACCTCTTTACCATTTCTTTACACGCGCGTTGTACTATGACATGCGAATAGCGCTATAATGACTAAGCGGTTCCCGCAGGCCTCGGAGTGCCAGCCTTCCCAACTAATGTTCAAATTAGCATGTCTATTGATCTTGACTGGGACACGCTCTTCCAATCTACTCTTGCTTCAAGCCTTGTGGACCTTATAAATCAGCACTTGTCCAGCACACCACGTCCATCTTTCATTGGTCCAGTTACCGTTACGTCGTTGGACTTTGGTTCGGCTCCCCCAGATGTGGAAGTGGTAGACGTACGAGATATATATCGTGATTTCCTAGAGGACAGCGCGGAGGAAGATAATACAGGAGCTAGAGAGCATGTGAAAACTAGTGACGATGTTGACGGCTTTGAATGGGTCTCAAGGAAAGCTGTTGGCATGGCTGTCGCTGAGGAGGCTCCTTCTTACCATCATCTTCCCCCACATGTACGATATGGCCGGGGTCCTGCAACGGATCCCTTTATCAGGGCGCCTGTGTCACCTCGAGATGTGTGGCAAGGCACGAGGAGCGTCCCAAACCTGAGGGACGCGGTCCCGAGTCCTCCTTTATTCCGTTCAACGCTTGAGACGCCAAGCACCTTGTTTCCTACCCAACAGCCATTCCCTCCTTCCTTCACTTCCAGCACACCACCCTCGCAGGAACATGTTAGGCCAAAAGAGCCCACGCCATCCGCAGCGGACGAACCTCCTCAGACCGAGCTCGAAAATCTGCAACTCCACCTCCGCATCACGCATCAATCCAACTTGCGTCTCACAATTACAACTTCTCTTCTTATCAACTACCCTTCACCATCTTTTATGTCTCTGCCCATCAAGCTGTCAGTGACTGGCCTTATATTCACCGGCGAAGTAGTGGTCGCATACGAAGCTGCTCGGCGTCGTGTGCATCTTTGCATACTAGACGACTTGGATCCTTATGGCCCTGCTGGAGATCGTTCCAATCGACACTCAACTTATGAAGATGAAACTACTGCAGCAGACTCAGACTCGCCACCCCGCACCGGAAAGCCTCTCCCTGTTGGTCTACGGCTCTTACCTTCCATATTTATCGAATCTGAGATCGGACAAGCTGACAAGCATGTCTTGAAGAACGTGACTAGGGTCGAGAGGTTCATCCAGGATGTCATACGAAAAACTGTAGAAGAGGAGCTTTTATTCCCTAATTACCACACGCTACTCCTGGGCGACGCATGACCTGAAGCATCTCATCTCACAGATATTTGGACATGTACGGGCCATCAAGCTCATATCCTAACCTTCGATAGTAATCCCGAGTTCCGACACCTGAAACGGTCGTTAGCTACTGGCAGAATTCAGTCCACCGGCCACGAGCACTGACCAGAAATAACGGCCAGTTTAATGCTCCCATGCTCTTCTCGCGCAATTCGCTCAGCTTCCTCCATCAGTAAAGTTCCGAATCCCTGGCAGCATAATTAGGTAAGTAGTCCCCATATGTATGGTATATATCGTACCTGATGTTGGAATTTGGTTGGATCTCTTCCGTGCACAGGAACAGCAGTGCCATATACATGCAATTCCCTGACAATGCTGCATCCACCCTCCCCATTTGCGTTTTGCCTCGGTAGTAATTCGGGTCGGAACGTTCCTTCCTCTGAGCACTTCCGTAATCTAAGCAAACCGACAAGAATATCTTGTTCAGGATCCTCATAAGAAAGGAAAGTCTCCCATCCCCCATTTGCAGCATAATCGCGTCGCAAAAGTTCTACCGATTCCGGCCGTACTTTGTGATGGATTTCATGGATCTGTGGTAGTAGTTGATACACAGTTGATCCAGCAAGAGCTACGAGTCACATACCCCAACTTCTCGATAGCGCACGTCGCGACATTCAGCACCAAAATCTTTCATGCGTTGCAAGGCTAACTCTCTTAAGTTCCCCGAATTTTCACATCCACTCGATACCAAAGGTAACGGTATGTCACTACAGCAAACGTGAAACAACGAAAGCTTGGCAGTTATAATCTGATTTCATACCGTTGTACACGGTACACTCTTGTCCATGGAGGCACGAGCGCCAGGATCCGAGCTACAACATCGACAAGGACATTGGGTGTATAGTTCTTATAGCGACCGGTCCTCCATAGTTCATATAAGCCTGTGCCACGAATTACAAGTGTAGGGTAGATCTTGAGTCCATCTGAACGGAAAGCCGGATTTTCGAAATATTCCTAGTTAATGTTGAAACGGGGTAAAGCAGTCCACTGAATAAAAGATGACTGACTTTGAATTGCTCCATATCCCTCTCCACGCCCACGTTGGGTAGATCTGGCATCATATGCGCCACCACTTTGAAACCCGCATCTTTGGCCAGGTGGAAACTCTCAGATACAGCACGAACAGTGTGACCTCGGTTCGTATCACGAGCAACATCTTCGTACACAGATTGCACACCAATTTCCAAACGTGTGCAACCGTAGCGCAACATTTGGCTTTATTCTGTGAGAGTCAAGCGTAACTCAGATATCTAACAAGACTGACCTCAGGTGTGGGCGTAGACAATAGTCAGGTCGAGTCTCTATAGTGATCCCGATTGCTTTGGATTTACTTTGTTCCGAAAATCTAGCCAATGCGACTCATCAAACAGTCAGGTGAACACTATGATGGTGGTTACCTGACGGCTTCATCTACGTCTATCCCTGTGTGCCCTGAAAGAGCGTTGTGCAACTGAGCAATGAACTTATTTCTATACTCCTCCGGCATGCTCATGAAAGTCCCCCCCATGACGATGAACTCTACCTGAACACGAGATATAATAAGTAGTATAGGTTCTCTGAGAAGAAATCACCTTGTCGACGCTGTGGCCGAGACTTTTGAGCTGTTCAACGCGACCGCGTGTCTGTTCGTATGGATCGTACCGCGCACGGATGGCACGCATGCTTGTAGGCTCATAGCCGGTATAGCTTTGTGTGCTATAGTCGAAATCCGAATCAGGACCTCCGGGGCAGTACCTGCGCGTACACAGGTTCGTTTGGCTCTAACATTGAAACATGAAGCCCTAGACGCACACACATATATTCCCAGTCATAGCAATATGGGGGCAGCGGTGTGGCTTGCACATCACTGCAACGACGGCAATCTAAGTGAGTGCACAATTAAGGAAACATATTTGCATTAAAATCAAGAACAAGACACACGCCGCTCGCAGTACGAATGGGTCGAGCTTTGAGCTTGGGTAATAGAGCTTTTTTATAATCATCTGGAACCGCACTAATGATATCCACAAGGCGAGGCTGGCCGCTATAGCCAAATTTCTTTGACAACCTCGAGCGGATTTCGTTTAGCGAAACGGATCTGTTCGAATCATGGGCGGCGATGAGTTCAGCGGCAATAGCTGAGGTCACGCGTAAGAGCCGTTCCGTTTGTGATGGCGCTATTAGGGTGTCAATGTCTTTGGAAGCAATGAGGAGACTGGCATCGTCACCTTGCGATGTAGTTGCTACTGGCATTCGAGTAATGAGACAGAAAGCTATCACGTGAGTCAGCTGATTTGTCTTATGTAAATCATGCCTGACGCACGCTGCCAGGTAGGAAATTCATACTGCGGCCCCTGCAAATGTGTTTATGATGGGTGGCACAGTTTTATTATGCAGACGGGACACCCCGATCCGGAGGATGTTCTAAACCCAGTTGTCGCTTTAAACACCCTGGGCAAAGAGGCTGGGATTCTCTCCCTTATAAACTGCCAGCACGGTGCATGGTGCGTTGTATACCTATCCTTTTGTGTTCTACGCTCATTAGAACTTAGTTTTTTGATTCGAATGGTAAACCAATCCGTGGAGGATGTCGGACCCCCAATGGTTGCCGTTTTACTCACCCGAGTGACCCGAACTGGCAAATCGCTGACAAGCCACGCTCACACGCCGAGCGGGGCTCAGACTCGTTTGCTATATCCTCAGTCCCACGCTCAGTCCAACCAGAACCTGACCAACGTATTGGCCTCTCAAAGGAAAAAACGGGCCCTCGACCTTCAATCGAGGCAATGAGACCTATCAGTGGACAAGTACCTTCTAATCCACGTATATCCGGACCGTCGAGAGTTTCCGCCACTGAGCCAAAATCAGCACCCTCAAATGCAACGGAGGTTGATGCTGACGTAGTGCCGTCAATCTCTTATCTATTGTCGAAGTTAGGAAACTCTCAAACACATCATATCCAGCAGTCTTCCACGATTTCTACGTCAGCTTTACCCGAGAGCGCCAACGAGCATGCTGGACAAACATGGAAAAAACGAATCACGTGCGTCTCACCTCACCACAAATTGAAGTCAAGAATTTGAACAACTATCAGTCTCCTTACTCAAGCTTATAATCTCATCCAAGAGATGTTGGATATTGATGCTGATTTCGAGCGACGGATTGCATTACACTCAATGGACACCATCTCAGCTATGGCGCCATCCTCTGGAGCGAATTTTGAGACTCTCAAAGATTCTGCTCGGGACAAGCAAAAGAACCTGGAGGATAAACTAAACCCAGTTATAACTCAGTTAATTGGGGATGATTTTTGGCCTCTACCCCATACCACGCAGTCTGGCACTTCCGGTAATCGGCAACAACCTCAATTATCTGTTAGCCTTGCGGAGCTCGGACGGCGGTTGGATATAATGGAGGCACAGTTGAACAAAGTCAGTGAAATGGCCCAGTCCCATGTGTCGATTGAAGACGAGAGAACCTTGCGCCCCTCAAAAAGAAGGCGTACATCGTCAAAACGGTCCTTCCAAGTATCCATCAACATTCATGATTTTCTAGGCCGCCTGGACCGCCTCCAAGACAAAGCAATAGAACTAGAGGCAGAAGCATTGCATGATGAACGATTATTGGAGAAAGTAGATGAGCGAGTGGAAGGTCGGCTACTCGAAAAGCCTGTCGCATCTCCCCTTCCAGCCGGTTCTCTCCAAGATGTTGTTCAAGAGTTGGATACTGAGTTGGACGGCCTGTGTATTGAGCTAGCCGATATAGACACTAGTGATATTGTGTCACAGATTGGAGCACTTCGACTGGAGACAGGTAATTTAAAGCAAACGATGGATTCGGTGAGCCATACCCCTTTTCTTCGTGATATCTATTGTGGCTCATCCTGAACAGTTAGCATCGGATCAGCAAGCATTGCAGAGACACCAAGCTAGTCTGGACCAACAGACACGCAAAGTCATGGAGGGAATCCCTGAATTGGAGATGTTGTCACAGGGCAACAAATACATTGCCACTGATCAGTGTGTCAATGTTGTTGCTGAACTTACGGTTGACATCCAGGATCACATCAATACTGAGCTAGCACAGGTACATAGCGTCATCAGGTCATATCATGAAGACATAGTGAAGAGTGCGTTCGCACGGCTAGAGCCAACGATAGTCAAGACGGAGACTCTTCATAAGTATGTACATTCTCATACTGAAGCTCGACAAGCTTAGAGAGGCAACCATGCGTTGTCTTCGTGGACTGTCTGTTGTATTACCATTGTATCCTAAATGCATCACCATGGCAGTACCCTTCCTATTCGAATTCACAACGGTGTCGTCTGGTGTGAACGCGTCTCTATTTATGTACCGGTAACCAGTTTGGCATCGACGCGTTGCTTTGTCAGCAGTGGGCGATATACATACGCCTTTCATCGTTAACTTTTGCCAAGGACTTGTCCTTACTGGAAGGCTAGGATAATATTCAACATAAGAAACCACCAGTGCCAAGCATCTGCCACCTCGCTTTGGCTGCCTGTTAAGTTTCACCCTTTCCCATCCCAATTATCCTCAGCGGAAGAGTGCCCTAAAGACAGAGCTTCTGCACACCTCACCACATAATTCTTCTATGCGTAGAGGAGAGCCTCCACGAAGAAGGACAGGTGATTGGCCATCGCGCGACCGGGATCGTGCGTCTTCACCTAGAGGGACAGGCGATCGGCCATCCCGCGACCGAGGTCGTGTTTCTTCACCTAGAGGCTCGTCCACAAGTCGAAGTGAAAGCGGAAGGAAAGATGAAGAGCCCAGATCGACTTGGGGTAGCGAAATCCCCAGGGATTCCCGAACTCGCGTTAAATGGGGGCATAGAAGTGGCTGGCCTGATGATAGTGGACGTGGAGAATCTTCACGTAGCGGACATCACGACTCCATAAGTACTTCGAGGGCTTGGGTTGAAACCACAAGCAATCATTCCAGTCGCGATATTGAGAGTTCAAGTAGACCGACGGAGGGAAGGGACGAGCCTACAATCGGTGGCCGCAGCCAGTGGAGCAAGCCTCCTCCCTTTATCGCCCCTCCTCCCCGTCTTCCTCCACGCTCCCCTCCCCCTCCTCGTTTTCCTCCACGCTCCCCTACTCTTTCCCGTCTCCCTCCTCCACGCTCCCCTCCCCCTCCCCGTCTCCCTCCTCCACGCTCTCCTCCTCCACGCTCTCCACCTCCCCTTCGTCCCGGGTCACCGTCTGCTCAGATGCAGCCTGTTGCAAAGGAACCTTTTCCTCCTGCATCAACTCCTAGAAAGCCAGAAGACGATCCACGGTCGGCTGAGCATGAGAAACTGACTTCAGTTCCCAAGTTGACTGTTCCTGTCTCCGGCGACAAGCGAAAGCATTACTGGAATCGCCTCACGTGTGTGATCTGACTGCCTTTTCATGGGGATGATACTGATATTAATAGTACAGATTACTTTCGGAGGCTGTTCTGCTTCGTAATGAATACACTGAGGTCACGCGTGCTTTAGAGGCCCGTCGCAAGATGCGAAATACGATTCGATACTCCCACGTCAGTGAAAACGTCAATTCGAAATTGAATGCGTTCACGCAGGAGTACGAAAACAAGAGCAAGGAGCTCAAGACTAAAATGGATAGAATTCTTTCCACACTAGTCGACGCCGACATCATGGCCAGTGGCACCTCGGATGACGCGGCGCTTGCCATGGATCAGGCCTCACTGCGCCATCTTCAGACTCGTTTAGACCAGCTTGAGGGTATGGTTCAAAGGCTCACGGTTGAGTCGAATCGTTGGAGTTCTCAATCCCAGGAGCAACATGATGAACGATTGTCAGTTGGACAGAAGCGACCCTCCGAGTCGTCAGAAGATCATGCTGAGAGTAATGACGGCCTCTTGAAACGCTTGGAACAGCTGGAAATGTATCTAGCTGACATGGATAACCAGGCTACGCAGCGGACGGACCATGTTCTAGATATCTTGGATGTTCGGTTGGACCAAAGAATGAGTGAGCTGCACCTAGGGAATTCTGGCGTAGAAGATGGGAAACTCACCGAGACAATAACAGACGATTCACAGCCTGGACCTGGAACGAGTCAGCCTAAGAACAGTCTCCGGGAACAAGTGGCCAAATTAACCCACGACCACGATGAGTTTGCGGAGGAAACAGCTAATTTGATTACCAAGCATGCTCAAGCTTCAGCTGAGATACGCACATTGCAGGCCGAGAACATAGCTTTGAAAGAGACACTTTTAGGAGTGGGTTGACATCTCGCCTTTCTTTGTTGCCAATATATCACTCTAATCCGATTATGTTGTAGTACCAGTCATCTCTCCATAGCGTGCAAGATATCGCGATCCGCAGTGAACGTCAAGTCCAAGCGCTTGTTGCAGCTATCAAAGTTATTCGCGAGCAGTCTCTGCAACCTCCACCACCAATGGACATCCATGTCTTGGATCCGATTCGGAAGCGGATCCTGCAAGATGTTCTCTCCAGTGTCAATGCGTCTTTGCTCGCATTCCGTGCTCAGTGCGAGGAAGCATTGCTGTCTACACGAGAGGAGACGCTGAAACAGATTGTGGCAAAATTTGGCCCCACGATGGATCTTGTCAACGTCATCCACGAATATTTCAAACGCGACTTGGAGGTGGAAAATGGATTCCTTCCGCTCACATGATGTATGTTGGAATAAGAGCGGTGCCAAACGCGGATTACCGTTCTTCAAGACATCAACTTGACGTGGAGAAGGGGGAAAACAATACATTTGCCACACGCGACACGTCACTTCGTCACCGCGATGCAGATGGTGCTCGACATGAGCTCTTATGGATTTTGATACTTGACAGTACAGGCAAAAGCTTTTAATCGAAATAGAAACATGAGATCCAGTTAATACTGATGTATGTGATAGACATTAGTCCATATTGATTAAATCAAAGTACATGGTTGTTCTAATATGCTATTAAATATCTACGCGACCAGACCTTCCGTTGATAATCGAGCAAAATAGGTACAAAATCTCTAAGCCCCAGCTCTGGCCAATAGGTGGGCGTGAAGCGTATCTGGGTACTTTCGCAACACTGGGATGATGATAAAAAGGTCGTGAATAAGAAGCGAATGGGAAGAGACTGGTATGGTGGACATGCCTGCCACATTAAAAAATCACTGAAACGCTTTACACCACTCGTACGGACAAGAATATCCACAGGCTCGTTACCAGCTAGAGTCGTGTATAGTTTTGCATCTATGTCATCTTCTGTGATGTCGCTATGAAGATAGGCAGTCTGTATGTGAGGTGATGTCGCAAGGCACGAACACGTACTCTGGATGTAGATTCTCATCTAAAAATTGTTGAACGGTCGATTGTACAGCAGAAGTTATTTCATCTCGTGAAGAATAGGCCATCATGACGTTAAGGAAAGATCTAAGAAATAATTAACAATCCATAGACATGATGATCAGGTGTGCAAAGAGAACATAATCTTACTTATCGTGGTGGCGTGTAAGAGCCTCCGCCCTCTCGATAGCATCTCTTACATGTTGAGGCAAGAGACTGGTCTTTCCTAGTACATTCAATCTCACACCGTGCCTTTTAAGAAGCTCCCTTCAAAGCTTTGTCAGCATGGAAGGTGACTAGAGATCTAACGACAACACTCGCTCCTGGTCACAAAGTTCTGTGAGCTTCTCCTCACACAGCTTCATTAGAGCATCCACCTCTGCGGGCGGACGTTTGAAGTTATTAATGGCAAAGGCATATACAGTCACAGTGCGGATATGCAAGCGGAAGCAGACCTCGAGTATCTGAAATGGTGCACGTGGGTGAGTGGCGAGGTAATGAAACCCAAATAAAATGGAAACAACGTGGTATAATGCGGAATACCCTGCGTAGTGACCCTCGGTAACAGGCTTTCCCTTCCGTCCTGCATACCGTCTATTACCGTCCATTACGAATGCGATGTGGTCGGGAACTGGACCAGAAGCTAAGACCCAGAGTAAAATGCGTTGCAGAAGGTCAAGCACAAAATCGAGCAGCCTTCGAAGACCATGGCATTGTGCAGGCATGATTTGGAATCTGTGGACGACACTGGCACCGACCAATCTGATCGTCGGTTGATTACATAATTCATGCCTGTGGCCTGGAGGTGGCAAGCTCAACAAGTTCATCTTGAGTTCATCATCAACCAAGTCGATGGAACAATACATCCAATACAAATTGATATACAGACTAAACAGAGTAGTTCAAAAACCATCAGTCCATAGCTACAACTTGATGAAAGACGTATTGATTCCATGTGCAAAGTCCCAAATACAGATCCGCTGAAGGTATGAAATGAACAATGGGGTGGAAGAACGAGACGAAGATAAAAACACACCTGATCCTCTCCACACGATACAATCTTAACCATAGATGTGAAAAGCTTGTATAGTAACAGCGCATGAAATGCTTACTTTGGAACAATCGAATCCTACACTGCAGATCTTCCCACTGTGGCCACCCTTCAAGTCCGCAACAAGCTCCCCTGTAGCCCGGTCCCATACCTTGAGGTATAGGATGCTGTAAGTGTCATTCATAAATATAAGCGAAGAAGTACGGACCTTGATAGTCTGGTCATAACTTCCACTGACTACATACTGATCTCCTAATGCGACACTCCTAACCAACCCTCGATGAGCTTGCGCGGCCTTTATGCTCATCCGCCTCGCAGCATCGTCTGAACTTTCATCACTGCCACACCCTCGGCAGACGGTCGAAGGGGGTGATGGACACACGTAACGCCCATAATATGGCGACGTGGACCAACCATGGGACGTGACGATATTGAAGAAACGCAAATCATTGTCCGATGACCCGGATAGAATGTAGGGAGGTGCAAAATCAATCGATGCAATGCTAAGTGGAAGGAGGTGAGGGGAAGCCTAGAAGAGGAGTGCAATGGTATAACATACCCACGATGGTGGTGATGCTCGAAGCAGTATAACAACGCCCCACTCTCTGCATCCCAGACACGAATTGAACGATCGCCCGACGCTGAGACCACCATTGTAGGGGTAATAGATATCGCATTGACGGCAGCACGATGGGAGGACAAAATAAGGTGCGGAGACAGGTCAGGGAAGAGGTATGTCCTGACAGTCCGATCTGGCACACGGTCAATACTCGTACCTCGGCAGTCTGGCTGCGAGTCTCACCTTTTGAACAAGTCACAAGTCGCGTATCATCGAAACGCACGCAAAGAACGCTGTCCACATGGTCTTCAATGACCTTGCTCACGTGTCCGGTTTTTAGATCCCAGACGACCACCCTCCGGTCATTATCGCCGCTGACGACAAGGTTCTTTCGTACACAAAGGCTGAGCACACTTGCTTCATGGACACCCTGGAAAACACGTTCCACAACTCCCCTTGAAAGGTCCCATTGACGGATAGTCCTGTCCATGGAGCCTGTGAACAAAACTTGCCGCCCAGGGCAGTCTGGCAAGTCCGGAAAAGTGTACAGCTGTAGACAGTAGATTGTTGACGTATGCGAGTTGGGCGCATCGCGGGTTTGTAGATACGTGAGGCGGTAAGATGAGTGGCGAATGCGGTTGCGAAGTAGGATGTGGGTTTGGTGGAGTAGCTTGTAATCTGGTTTAGTAAGTAAAGACTGAGAAGAGAGTATTTCCGAGGATGAATAGCGGAGTGGCGGGGACATATGCGGGAGTGGGAGGGGTGCATTGGAATGACGGTAATTGTGTGAAAGACGTGTCGGCGCATGAGCATCGATGGCCATGTGCGCAAGACCAGATTCAACGTCCACATTAGCCCAATCATCTTCATCCTCTCCTACGCCTTCATCATCGAACTCCATCAGAGGGATAAAGTCCAAAAGACGAGATTTTGGGGGTTGGCGCCATTGCCAGCCTTGGACTGTGCACAAACGTTTCCACAGCCAAGGGTCATCCGCGAGGACCCGCCAACGTCGACTGACAAGCGCGCACAATAGAAGATGCTCATACTGAAGATATGAGAAGATATGGAGAGAGAGTTCTGTGGGTAGAAGCTACCAGAAATTGAGGTTTCAGCTTTGAGGTGTGAAAGAAAGAGACGTACCACAATTATGTCTAGCTGCAGCAGCGGCGCAATTTTCCGCTGTAGTTTGGCTAGGTTGGAGATAGGAAGTGAGGACAATAACTTGTATGCTAGCTCTAAGGCAAGAAATTGTAACCCATGTCTTTAAAAACCATTGCTTTGGCTGACCTTCTTTATCTTGAAGCGAGGCGTTCTGTACCCAGACATCGTGGCTTGGGAACGTGAACGACATTGGGCTAAGCTCTTCATCGGTGTACCCTTCGTCCTTGGGGAACATGTCGTAGTAGAAACGAAAGAAACGGTGTTCGGCTCATGTAGAATAAGATCTATTGTCCTGTTGTCACTGCAGAACCAGCATGACCGGTTCCGAGTAGTCCGAGCGGGCGGGCAAGTCCTTGATGCCAACACTCGCGACGGTTACCCTAAGTTACCCTTGACATCGCCATGATCATCACAATTACTTGCTTAAACTGAGATTAATATAGATCACGTAGATATGTTTAAAACACTCCTTGAACCATCGCTCCCTTTGTGCACCACTCCCCAGACGGAGTCCCGCTAGCTCTTCCACCATCTTCTCATCACTCCTATCAGTCACTCCAACCTCTCGATCCAAGTCTTGCGTCAACTCATAAATCAGTCGAGAAGCCTCCTCAATACTGTCGACATCCTGCGGCGCATACAGAGAAGACGCGAGATCATCACTCGCCAGTAGCAGAGAATTTGAATATGTTAATAGATAGGATAGATGAGGCCCTGGAAGCGGCTGTGAAGGTGGTGGGTTAAGAATATGTTGCGACAACAGTTTCCCATGAAGTTCTGTCGTGAGACGCAAGAGAGGATATATCTGACGGTACACCATGAGAATGCTTGCTAGAGTTCGAGAGCCGCGTACCTTCTCAACTCGCTGCATCTCCTCTGGTTTTAGCGTACCTCCAAATCCTTCTCCCAGCTCATCCCATCCATCAACTCCCTCTTCACTAGTTTCTTCAACGTCCTCTTTCTTCACCTCCTTTTTCTCCGTCATTTCCCTCACTTCCCTCAGCGAATCTTCCAGAGTCTCCCCGTTCAGCTTCCAAATTTTCACAATGGCCTCAATCTCATTGCTTGACATTTGTTCAGCCTTCACCACAGCATCATGTATAGCACCGGTCTTCGCCAAATACTCATCTCCGAACTCGCCTCGCCGACATTGGCTCTCAAAATGCTGCGCGAGTGTTTCCAAGGCGCGAATGGTCTCTTCCGCCGCCCATACAGCTTCCTTGCGCAAAGCACCTAGAGGGAAAGAGCACGTGCATGAAGTGAGTTGCGCAACTTGAGATCCCAGGTCTTTAAGCGGAACTTTGGCAATGGAGTATGAGGGTGGTGGTTTGCCAAGAGACACAGAGAGACGCGTTGTGGAGTTGTGTATGAAGCGATGAAGCGATAGAGCATCCTTTCGGAGAACATCCACTGGGGCGGACGTTATATTTGCATTGGATGAAACAGAGGCCAGTGTGGCCAATGAGCCCATCGCTGACTTGCAAGTCTTTACAAGAGACACAAGGCTTGCAAGGGCTACACAAGGTTGCTCGTGAGTTCGACCTACGTAGTCAAAGCAGATAAGCCCTGTCACCTTCTTCTTTCTCATCCTCCGTCGACATTCTGAATATGTTGCGCGACGGAGGTACAGTTTGGTTGCACAAAAAAGTAGGTCGGAGTTGACTCGCTTAGCTATCACTTGTAATTGCGCGCATAGTAGAAGACTTAAAAGCCAACCAAATGATACATACATCATGCACTTTCTGGCTACAAAAAGAATCCCAATAAGAGAGAGGAGGAAATGCAAGAATGTAACGGCATGAATCTCAATACTTTTGTGCCGGAGACTGCCACCAGTACAAATCGTCCCCGGAATTGAAATCCATTTTGTGGGGATGATCTGTCACGGCATGTTTATCGTTCTGATCGTCATTACTTTGGTTCGTTATGGGCATTTGGGACCTTCCGCTCGAGGAAGACGTTGAATTCCACGATTGTTGCGAGCAGGAACTGACAGGCGACTGACTCGATCTCGAACCGTTTTCGTCTACCACCACGGACTCCGGCGTGACAGTTAGCGGACACCCCTGGTCTCTCGCCTTCCTGGCAGCTGTGAGTAAGTCCATTAGAATGGGCTGAAAGATGGCGTTATAAGGTTCAAATAGAATGGAATCAAGGGATCCGCGACTTACCACTGCGTTGTCGGGCTGAACGCTGCTCTGTCCCGTGTTCTGGAACAACGTACATGCACGATCGAATTCGATCATGGCCGGGTGAGCGAGGGGTATTGTCGGTGCAGAGATAACAAGCGTGCCCATTGTCAACTAATGAGTTTCTTGATCAGTATGACCCAGTGTGACAGAGAAGTAAGACTGACGGCTGCAGAGAACGCGGTGGCCCAAGCTGTCTTACATCTCGAGACAATTACTGGATGATACCCGTACATTGTCCCTAAACTAGAGATAATCGCAGAGGCGCTTTGATACCTGTACACATGTTCAGAGAAGTTGGTGGATCTAGCTCTCCCAGAGACTTACACAGTTCGCACCGAATATGAGTATTGATGGTCCAGAGGGTCATATGGTTTCTCTCGAACAGCTTTCATGAAGAACCATCGGTGGAGATGCAGGAGGCCTTGGCAGTAATGTGAAGACATGTAGACGTCAAATATAATCGAACTTACTGGACTCCTGTAAAATGATGCGACCCATGCATTGCATCCCTGTAAGACGCGTGCGCCCTAACTTCTGATACATGGCCCCCTTGGTCGTAGGCCAACGAAGGGGCGCTGGCGTATGATGATGACGTAGCTTCTTATCAAGAGCGAGGATCCGGCTATAGGTCACATCTTTAGCTCGAAATGCCTGATCTGCGACGGTGTTGACAACATCTGTAAAATGTTGTTTCCAGCCCAGCCCTGTGTGGCTTATGAGTTACATTCTGTTGATGGATCCCCCAACATACAAACGGTGTGATCAGCCTCCTGCGCAGCTTCGCTGAGGTATGCTTCTTCATAGGGTTGCTTGCAGTCTTCGATGATGGAAGAAATGGCGGGCCTGCCAGATGCAAACGCCTATGACATGTGGCCGGTCAACCAATGTCCTCTTGCGGTGCTCATGCTATCTATCATACCTGCCATTGGTCGATGCTTTTCGCTTCCCAAAAGGCCACCCGTCGTACTTCAGCCTCGACACCTTCGATACCAAGTTTTTTGGGATCTCGATCTAAGTAATTAGAGAATGATAAGCTAAACTTTCGACAAAAAGGTCATGAGTCTCACTGAGATCCATCTAGTCAGGGGGGGGGGTCAAGGTCACAATCAGATTGGCCGAGATCCGTGGGACCGAGATACTCACCAATTCACATGCCGTATGTAGCACGCCCCACAGCAGAGGTCGGTAGGCATGTGTGCGATGGCCCGCCAGTGTTTGAAACCACATCATCAACGTCTAGAAAGATATGTAGTCGGCTTGTCTCTCCCAGCTACACGCGTATAAAATTGCTCACCATTGACTGAATCGTATATACGGTTGGGTAGTCATACACTGGGCGAACACATAAGGCAGCGCGCGCTAGGACGTAAAATTCCTCAGCCTCGGGTGGAATCAGGGGTTGTCCAAAATCAAAAAAGGCTCCAACAGCAAACACCATGAACATGACCGACAGGCGGTCTGCTGACATGCTAGCCATGGAGGACTTGTGGTTTGGGTAGCACTCTGTGAGAACTCGATGCATGAAATCTGCCTGATGCACTGGGTCCACGCTAAAGGGACTTCTTGAGCGAGCAGGTACATAGAGTAGAATGTGAGCTAACGCAAACCTCCATGCCCCATTCTCGAAGTAAGACCGTGCCAGAAATTGAGCTCGTGGAAAAGGGGGTACGTGGGGAAGAAAATCCTCTAAAACAGTATTAATTGTCTCTGGAGGGAAGGGGAAAAGGGCGCTGAGGAGGATAAGGTCAGGGGGTAACGATGAAGGGGCAGTGGATGGGCGTTGAAATGTGTGTTGGGTGGTGGGGCTTTTGAGCCCAGGGTTCTGCAAAGCCAGCGTCAGTGCACTTCGACGGTAAATACCAATCCTTATACGGACAATCAGAAGATACTGTGTCTGGGGTTAGGAGTATTTCAACATATAAGGGCAAAAGCTTGCCTCAGATGTAGCGGATGCCTCGTGAAATGTCGTCTCGCCCTTATCTCCTATAGAGAATGCCCCCAACGCCTTGATGACGTCTTCTTCTGGTGTGGTGGGAGCTTTCCTAGGCTGAGTGCTAACGATGGGATGCATGGTTTGCACGTCTCTGCCCTGGAGGAGCGGGTGGGGTTCGGTCGAAACAAGGGACTGCATTTGTTCGATAGCAGCCTCGAGGAGGGAAATGCGTGAGCTCATCTGCCCAATCGTCTCGTGCATGACCAGTCGTTCATTCTTGGTGGATCTGGCGCGATGCGTCAGAGTTGAGCACAGTGTGGTAGAGTACGGGACGCACCGCATGCCTTTGGTAAAGGTACCTAAAGAGCGGTGAGTCGGGTGTAGATACAAGGGAGGTATACGTACCGTCGGGACAGATATCTGGAGGCGGGCGTCATGAAGTTACAGGCGATGTGAAGCGAACAAGAACAATACTCACCTGCACACCTAACACCGCAATTGTCGAAGGGTGACAACGTCAGGCGGGTCCAGAGAGCGACATAGCCTCAAATAACCAACTCACCCGCGTTTGCGACAGTTCTGACACGGCCACTTTCTGTCGATGATGTGAGAACAAGTATGCAGGAAACGCGAAAAAAACAAGTGCCTGTCACATCCGAGCTTGAGTCTGCGACACTCTCTACAGCCCCGCTTGCGTGCAACATCTTCCAGGCTAGTACTCATGAAGGACGGCTATGGACAAGAGCAAGAAGAGGCCTCGTGCCAATTGGGGTGCCGTGTATTCGCTCATTAATCTCATTATAGTTACGATTACCGGTATGGGATACTCAGGGCCAATCTCGGCAACCCTGGCCTGGGGATCAAACACGCCAAGTAAAACTCTTCTATAGAGCCTTTGTACTTTCAACAGCCTATATATACATACATGCGCCAGAACCTAAATGTCCTGGATTCCCTCTTAAGTGCATTTCAAGTCCGTGGGAGTAGGCGATGTAGCGGCAGACACGAAATCGGATGGGAAATTCTGCGACGCCTTGTCACGGTCAGGTCCCCGCAGGCTACCACTGCTGCCACTGCCGGCCTTCGGCTCTACGGAGACCCAAGGTCGTAACTCACCGGTGCAGATGGAAGATGGACAGCAGCGGCTATGCAGCAATAAATCATTCGCATGCTCACTAGCACTGCTTCAGGCGGAATCAGTGCAGAGTTGTCTGCCTTTCAGCTTTGTTGCTACTTCTTCTCCGATCCGCGGTGTAATGTCGAACATGTTGATCCAGAATATGAGCCGGTCGCCGAGCAGAAGAATGGCTGTTCGCGTCGCCCATTTGCGTGCATAACTTGTGCCATCACTGGTTTCGAGACCCTGCGAATGTATGGAGCTTCAGTAATCTTGGCTCGAGAAAGCCTGTGAGACGCGCAAGGAAGACACAGGCGTCTAATACGGCGTCTAACAGTTTTTGGTGGTGCTTTAGTGCATCGCGCAAGAGTCTGCAGAGATGCAGGCATATCTCTCGTCGCAACACTCAACCCAGGTACATATTAGTTCTGATATTCTGTGGTGATGCTGATTTCTCTGCTGCCAGATTCTCGAGCGCACGCTCAATTTGCTGCATTCCGTTGCTGCCCACCTCCCAGCAGCACTTCGTCCTTCTACATCTCTTCAACAAAATGCAAGCCTAATTTCGTTGCCAAATGTAATACTTGTTGCTTTCTGCACTTCAGAGCCCTCGCTTACTTTTATGTCAGCCTGCTTTTCGAGGTGCTGCGACACAAATTCTTGCCTCGCCAGCAATAGCACCCTCATCCTTCTCATGCCATACTCGTCCTCTGGTCCATCCTTTCAGCCCCCCTACCGCTTTCTCTACCCTCGCACCTTATACTAATATCCGTGCCGCCCGCCGCTCTTTCCATCGAGTCCGCCCTTGGACCCCTGGCTCCCCGCGACCGCCACCCGACCCTCGCGCGCAACGTCTGGTCCAATCCTCTTCGCCAGGAGCATCTCGCCGTCTCTCGTTGTTTCAGTCCTCTCCTCACCCTTCCCCGCAGACTCTAGTGCAGATACACTTCCTGGAAACAGTAGCCAACGCCACTCCTTCCTATGTTCCCTCGCAGATAGCTTATTTCCAGGCACTCTTGGATACTGGAGTCCCTCGAGCTTACCAACGTGTCATCAGCCGATGGGAGAGGGTCCTAGAGTTTGTGCGTTCACGGCCACCCTCTGTGTTCATGTATAGCTAACTTCCCCAAATTAGGACCAATCCAACCCCCTTCTCCGTTCTGATGAAGCTTTCAAGCTTTACCTGACTGCCCTCGTACAATCCGATGCCAATGCCCCCATCAACCAAGCTATTCAGAGACGTGAACAAGTTTTAGCTTCACCACCGGTGGCCCAGCCAGCCCAACCAGCCACGTCTACCACTCCACCTCCTATATCCTCTACAATCCCACCTTCTCATGCCGCATTGTCTTCCGCAGCTTCTCTGGCAACTAATGCTTCACCGTCACCACCAGACTCTACTCCAGCATCATCATCACCACCCGGTTTCACTCCCGCCTCACTATCGCCACCTGACTCAACACCCTCCTCATCTGAGACTCCAGAGGCGGGCAGCACATCATCGCCACCAATGCCTCCACTCTCTAAATCGCAAGAAATCGCACAATCTGTGCTTGCAGCGCGTGCTGCGGGTTCCTCGTTTACCTCTAGTATATCTAACATATTTGGGGACGGTACCTCAGCAAAGAACGGTGCGAACCCATTGCTTGGAGCAGCTGGAGGCGGAAAGGAGAATCCGATCCATGTCACCATCAGCGAACGTATGCCCGTCTTGTCTGTCGTTTTAGTAACTTGAATTGACTTCTCGATGATAGCTAGAAGTGCAACTGTGTACCGCATTGTCCGGTTTTTGGGTCTATTGCTTTTATCTGGATTCTGTAATTCGGCTTCATTTTTCTAGGAGCACACGACAAACCTGATAATGTTCCGCAGTCATCCTCGTCGTTTTCGCGGTCCTACTCGAGAATTCGGGCTTGCTCAAGGCTGGACCACAGACTGCCGAGTTTGAGCCAGTACAAGGCAAGATCGTCAAATTTAGTGATGTACACGGCGTTGATGAGGCCAAAGAGGTAGAACACTTTCACTTGACGTAACAAAGTGTTTCTAATTTTGCTAATTCTAGGAACTTCAAGAAGTGGTTGAGTTCTTGAAGGATCCCACGAACTTTGCGACCCTTGGAGGCAAGTTGCCGAAGGGTGTGCTTCTTACTGGACCTCCCGGGACAGGTAAGACCATGCTCGCGCGTGCAGTGGCCGGCGAGGCCGGTGTGGTAAGCTATCATCTTACAGGCTCACGACCAATATTTTTCTCACAAACTACACCTTAGCCCTTCCTCTTTGCGTCTGGGTATGTAGGCTGCTACCTCCATGTGTTGGCATGTCAAATTATTCCTCTCATAGATCCGAATTCGATGAGATGTTCGTTGGTATCGGCGCCAAGCGAATTCGCGACTTGTTCGCCACTGCACGCAAAAAGCAGCCCTCCATTATATTCATCGACGAGCTGGACGCGATCGGGAGCAAGCGTAGTCCAAAGGATCAGGTACGACAATGCAGCCTGATGGGCACTTACTTTTTTTTTTTTGTCAATTGATGGCTGAGAGGGTAGTTTGGCTAGCATTATATGAAGCAGGTATGACTCAACAATATGATGGGCACGGAGATAGTGTATTGACAGACATCATAGACCTTAAATCAACTTCTAGTTGAGCTCGATGGCTTCCAACAAACGGGTATGTTGTTGTATCTTCTCTCGTATTATATGTGATCGTTGAGTTGTGCTTCGCAGAGGGTGTTATTGTGATTGCTGCGACCAATTTTCCTCAGACGCTAGATCAGTACGTGCATCTATGACTTCATCGGAGTTTCTAATAGTGACATTATGTGGGTCGTAGGGCTCTAGTGCGACCTGGCAGGTTTGATAGGAAGATTTCTGTTCCCCTACCAGACGTGAAAGGTACGATTCAATCATTCTTACTGAGGCTGCTCATTCAGTTCGAAAATAACTCAAGGTCGCGTGCAAATACTAAAGCATCACATGCTGAACGTCATAACGGCACCAGGTATACTTGTCTCACGCCGCTTTCCAATATTGACGCTAAGCTGAGTATGAAATCACGTTACAGATGTGGATCCCATGATCATTGCGCGGGGAACACCAGGATTTTCTGGAGCAGATTTGCAGAATATGGTGAAGTGCGTCATCCCTTATTAGTTCCCCCTCTGCAACAGTCAAGATAACTTTTGAAAATGCCAGTCAAGCCGCCATTCAGGCGTCTCGAGAGGGTTACAAGTTTGTTCTTTTGAAACATTTTGAATGGGCAAAGGTATGTTATTGTGCGTCCGCCAGTGCGATCTGCTCAACAGCACTGTAGGATCGAATAATCATGGGAGCGGAGCGCCGGAGCACGTACATTGATCCCAAGGCAAAGAAGCTTACTGCATACCATGAGGTTTTAATCATCACCAAGCTCAGGCGTGTCGGAATTTAACCATTGTCGTTCACAGGGAGGGCACGCGCTAGTAGCGCTGTATACCGAAGGCGCAATGCCGCTACATAAAGTCACATGCATGCCCAGAGGAAATGCCCTTGGTTATGTGGGTGCTCAGAGTTTTAGCCACATACATTTCTGATTTTCCTCCCTAGACCGCCCAACTTCCGGAAGACGATCGGTTCTCTGTATCATTCAAGGAATTTGTGGCAGAGATGGACTGCTGCATGGGAGGTCGAGTGGCGGAGGAACTTGGTACGTATTCGGCCAGGTGATCAATGTTCATCCTACTAATAGCATACGGCCGCGCGCAGTGTATGGTCCAGAGAACGTGACCAGCGGGTGCATCTCCGATCTCGCGCGCGCGACTGATGTCGCTACGCGAATGGTCCAGGTATGTCTTCCGTAGTTCTTGCTTTGTGAGCCAGAGTTTACACCGAGCTCGTATACTTTTAGAATTATGGGTATTCGCAGAAGATTGGGCTCGTGTATTACGACGATCAGGACCTTCACACAATGAGCTCACAAAAGCGGGAGGAAATCGAAGCGGAAGTCCGGAGGTAAGTCACCGCTGCATATGATGTGGACAAATTGCAATGGAACTCATCTTGTGGTAGCCTCGTCGAAGCCTCTCAAAACCGCGCGAAACACATTCTTTCTACACGGGAAGAAGAGCTGCATCGAGTATGCGTTTCTCACGCAACTTGATGTTATACGTTATTGATCATCTATCTAGTTGGCCGACGCTCTGGTGGAATATGAGACCCTAAATCTAGAAGAGGTACAAAAAGTCATAAAAGGAGAAAGAATCCGCGAGGACGAGGATCTTTTGAAGGCATAAATAAGGACATTATTTCGCAGACACAACTTGGCTCTCTTTCTCTTCTTGGCTCCAGATGGGTTGATGGCCGCGTGATGTCTGTATGAGTATACGGGGAAGATACTGACGACCTTGCTTATGCTACCCCCCCAGCTTTAACTGCCATGCGTGGACAGCAATATGAGATTATAGTATGGGTGACTAGTGGTAATAGTGGGCCAATCCGGAAGCGCTACATATGTAGAGGTCCAGAGTCTGAATGCTACGCGCTACATGTTGACCGACCCTCCCTTGCAGTTATCGTAGTATAGAAATCACACTTCACTTGAAATGTTGATTTGGTCCGATCGCCTAGGTTTTAATTTTCCTCTATCTGAGCCCCTTCGACTGTTCATCCACGGCCACAGGTTAAATTTAATTCGTGTTATTAGTCCTTGTACAACTCACCGAAGAAACGAGCCTAATCGAAATCACCCAATTACTAGATTTGGCACGGCTTCTGCCTTATGTAAAGATGAACGGAGTGTACCTGCATATATGCAGCCCCCACCTGTTATGGAATATCTGGTCTTCACAAGACAAGAAAGTAAAATTGCTCCGCTCCATGGTATAGCAAGGACAAGGCTAGGCTAGGCTATTACAAAGTGAGGTCCATGTCCGTGATCAAACATACACATAAGTACACGACAAACACAAAAGAATGAATCGCTCAAAAAGAGTAGCTATACTAGTAGAATACGCGACAAGATCTGTAAGGCAAGCCCTGCGTCGTGAACTCGTGAGCTTGGACGACAATTAATCTAGGGAGAGAAGACAAGGGGGGGGAACACTACCGCATCGTATGCCATCATCTTAACGGATTCACAGCAACATGATATATCTCACGCAAAAAACGCCGCACCAACCGCCGCACCAAGAAGACCCAAAGGTGCCCTCGCATGGTGGATGTGATTATGATGTGCACCGTTGGAATGGGGGGCAGCAGTAGCAGCCGCACCGCCGCCAGTGTTCCCCCGCGCCGTCGTCCTCGGGGCGCCGCTCGCTGTTGATGCCGCGCCAGTTGACGAACTTCGTTGACTTGGATTTGGAGCCACACTTGCGGCTGCCGCGTACAGACTGGACGACGCAAACGTCTGGCACTCGGAGGAAGCAGGGACCCGGGGTGTATATGGCAACGACTGGATGGGACCGAGAGACTCGGGAGGTTGTTTGAATGTCGATACTAAAAGGTTGGGAAAAAGAAATCAGGAAAGAACGCATGGGGGTGTCATATATCGTACCCTGCCCATCAGAGCCAGTGTACACACCCGGATAGTCTTGGTTGTCCCCCCTGCATTTTTCGAACACACCGTTCCGATATGTAGCAGGTGCATTGTATTGACACCCAATTCGGTCTGATTTGAGGTTAGTTGCCAATATATCCGTCAAGGGGTTAGGAAAGAAAAATTGGTTGCACCATAGAGGTGTTGGCAGAAATCCGCTCCATGTGCACCAGCAGGATCACAGACCTTGATGCAGAATATGTTGCCGCCGAGGAAGCTCCATAGAAAGTGAATAATGTATTGAAGAGGTGCCATAAAACTCACTTGTGCCACTCAAGAACCTGCTGAAAGGTCTCGTTATTTCCATTGTTAGAAGGGAAGCCATTACTGAATATGAGAGACCCAAGGGGGTTTCCGCGACCGTCAGCACCGTGAGGATCCTCCTCTGAAGCGAAGGAATTCATTTCTAAAATATACTAACACATTTGAGAGCGCTCACCGCCTCCTGTATCTCCCGCAGCAATATTGATCAAAGTCTGATCTATATGGCCCGTGACTTGGAGGTAATCGGGAGTCTGCATGAATTGTACACCAGTGAGGGCTCCCGAGGGGATGATGCGAGTGCCACGGCCAGGTTTGGTACACCACGCCACGAGCTCTCCCTCAGTGTTTGCGATGGTCGAGTTCGGCTCCGGAGGTCCCCAAATACAAAAGTCTAATAAAGGTCAGTCACGTCGCCCCTTAATAGTGTATATTCTTTTGTACCATCGAGGTTGTTGACAGTAGCGGTCTGGCACATGGAGCTCGGACCCTCTGTGGTTGAATTACACCGATTGTAGCCAGTCTGGATACCGCGTGGACCATTCGATGTGTCAACCATGTAAGGCTATGTGCAGCGGGAAAGGCGTGATGATCATGCCAAGAGTAAGGGGGTGCATATAAACAGTCAATGGAGGGGCCGCGTACTAGGGCGGTGTATTCAAAGTGTTTGGATGCCAGAGGAATATCCTGTGCAAGGATGGATGATGCTGCCAAAAGGCTAAAGATTAGAGACGAAGACATGGTGTAGGGTAGCAGTGGAGGTGGTGGCCGTTTTCCAGTTGGGAGCGGAGGATCTTTCCACTTTACAAGGAGAGCCCTTATAACGTCACTGCAAGTATCACGTGGTTACCTGTCCAGTGAGAGTAATTACCTAATTGGAACAACATACAGGACACAGTCTGGTGACTTCGCAGCCGCAACTGAAGGAAAAAACATAAAATTCAGGTGAGCCTAATACGACATGCACTCGGGCGAAAGGGCATCAGTCAGCACCACGGCACCCTCTGTTCACCACGCCTCACAGAGCCATCAGTTTCGTCAAGGCATACTCACATCATTCTTATTTACGACGCTCAAAGCTGTGACTGGAGCTCATGACTCACAGTTGCATCTGGAAAGCTACAGAGCGGTGACTTGTTGTGAACATCGAGACCAGAGCCTCCGGGTCAAAGTGATACCTTGGCTGGGTGAAAGTTGTAGCCAGAATGAGCTGCGCCTGCTATCAATGGAACACTGGTATCCATAGGCACTTTGACTCATGAAGAGTGTACCTGCTATGCAATGCCAACTCTCCAGCTTTCTTGTCTTATCAATGTAACATTTGATTTCAGGCTAATGTATCCAGGCACAAGTCAACTGCTTCTTGTACATCCTGAACGTACTACACATATCTATCATGTCCAAGCTATCATGAACAGGGACTTGGATGTACGTGCTTTAATCAGCCGGATTAGAAAATGAACCTCTAGCAAGTCTGACTTTGGACTGCTATTCCTAGACTTATACGACATGCTCTTCCTTGCCAACCTCCACGCGCCCATGTTACAATGTCTTGAGTTTTGCGGAAGGGCATAGTGTGGGTGATCCGGATGTTGGCAAGATAGCACACACTGGTTTTTATTAATTAAAGGTCCAAACGCCTATCCCTACCTGGTAGTACATAGCAGGAAATGAAAGCTCGTCTCCAAATGTTCAGAGCATAACACGACTGGGGGGTATTGTTATCCATGGGATCCACAAGTGCTGTGCTTCACACGAGCACCATAAGAACTGCCTGCACGGCACAGGGTAAGTAAAGGGTAAGCTAAATGTCCACGATAGAGCACTACTGAACAAGAAAGGAAAGCCGAGACCGTAACTGTGGATAACTACTCATCAATTCAATATCCGCTTGGACGACGAATCTCGGAGAGAAATCATTATCACACCATAGACGAGTTAAGCAAGCGTCGGACAATCTCACGCAAAGAGCGCCACTCCAATCGCCGCACTGAGGAGGCACAAAGTAGCACTCGCCACATGTTTTTGTGCACCACTGGATTGGGTGCTGGAAGCAGACGCGCCACTATTCGTTGCCGATCTGCTCGCGGAGCCAGACGAGGCTGTGGCACTAGCAGCGGAGGTGGTGTTGGGCTGGTTCGGATTCGGAGCAACACTGGCTGCGGCCGCATACAGGTCAGCAGAAGCAAACGTTTGGCAATCGGATGAGGCGGGAACCCGCGCGGTATAGGGTAGCGTTTGAATGGCGCCAAGGGACTCGGGGGGTTGAACGTACGTCGACACTGTTAATGGTTCGGCAACACATCTCAGATACTTAGGCCATTATATCATACCTTTTCCATCGGAGCCTGTGTAGACTCCAGGGAAGTCCTGGTTGTCTCCTTTACACTTCTCGAACACTCCGTCCTGGTACGCAGCTGGTGCATTGTATTGACATCCAATTCGATCTGATTCAAGTTGGGGATCAGTGTCGCCGTCGAACTATATCTATTATTACCCCACCATAGATGTGCTGGCAGAAATCCGCTGGGTGCGCACCAGTAGGGTCACAGACCTTGATACAGAAAATCTCACCGCCGAGGAAACTGCAAAAAATGTCGGCAACAAGTCAATGAAATGCCAAGGAACTTACTTGTGCCACTCAATGACCTGTTGGAAGGTGTTGTTATTTCCATTATTAGAAGGGAAGCCATTACTGAATATGAGAGACCCAAGGGGGTTTCCGCGACCGTCAGCACCGTGAGGATCCTCCTCTGAAGCGAAGGAATTCATTTCTAAAATATACTAACACATTTGAGAGCGCTCACCGCCTCCTGTATCTCCCGCAGCAATATTAATCAAAGTCTGATTAATGTGACCCGTGACCTGGAGGTAATCGGGAGTTTGCATGAATTGTACACCAGTGAGGGCTCCCGAGGGGATGATGCGAGTGCCACGGCCAGGTTTGGTACACCACGCCACGAGCTCTCCTTCAGTGTCTGCAATAGTCGAGGCTGGTTTCGGGGGACCCCAAATACAGAAATCTGCTCAAACTGAGTCAGAATGGTGCCAACAAGGGGGATACATATCCATACCATCGAGATGGTTCACAGTGGCAGTTTGGCACAAAGAATTGGGACCTTCTGTCGTTGAGTTGCAAAGGTTGTAACCGGTCTGGATGCCACGCGGTCCATTCGATGTGTCGACCATATATGGCTACATCCAGCATACAAGACATTGGTCGTGATAAAGAAGAGGCAACCCAACTCAATGAGAGCGGAATTACGTACGAGAGCAGTGTATTGAAAGTGTTTAGATGCCAGAGGGATGTCTTGAGCGAGAACGGATGAGGTTGCCACAAGGGCCGCCAGAATTAAGGACGAGGACATGTTGCTGATGTTAACTTCAAAGAGAGTGTTGCTATTCTGCAGGAGCTAGTTGGGAGCGAATAAGCTGTTTACAGCGAAAGAGCTCGGGCCTAGTCAGGGAAAGGGGGTGTGTGGGAAAACAGAAAATCACGGGCCCACTTTATATCATTAAGTTCAATCACCGCAAACGGTAGGCGACTACTCTTGGCGCCAGCCATCAAGTGACTGATGTGACCGTAGGCGCCGTGACATGAATTGTTACACATTACAAATTTACACATCCAAATCCATGTCTCCTAGTATATGGTCATCCAAACCACCATCGTCGTATTGTTCCTCCTCGTCAGGCCCACGCACTGGTCGATCAGCTGCTACCTCCATTTCTTTCTGACGTAGTTGCGCTTTCTCCACATCTTGCAGGGTCCATAGCGATATTCCTGTCTGATTTTCGTTTGGATTCTGTGAAATGGTGCGCATGAATAATTTCGATAATACGATCGCCATGTCGGTAGATAGATTCGAGGCCGTTTCTGAGATGTACTGGTTGATCCAGCGTGGTAACTTCGCACGCTTGTCGGCTCTTGCAAAGCGCTGTGCAGGGCATGAATATTGGCATAGCGCTAGGATTTTCGTAATCACCTTGTCCGCAAAAACCATGAGTCCCCAGTCCGTCTTCCCGCGAAGTACACGTCCTACGCATTGTGCGGCGTTGCGCATAGCATCAAAACCGAGAAATTCTGACTCCCGTATTCGGTAGGCGTCGCGCAGATATTCCAACCGTGCCTAAAACAACATCGCTCTTAGATACTGAATTGCTGAGTAAAGGAAACGTTACTTTTAAAATCCGACTCTCGGTATACTGATAAGGTACTCTACACTGCAAGTCAGGGAACGACATGTCGCCCGGAATAATTCACATACCCGAACATGATTACGGCTCTCCCGTAATTGTGATCAAAATCAATGCCTTCTGACACCTTTCCTCGGGCTACAGACAACAGCACCGCGCCTCTACCATTGTCGCATGCCTTATAAACGTGAGTGAAAGAAAAAGAAGCACACGAATCTCACTCACCCGTCGGTAATTTTCCAGCGCAATACTGGTCTCGTTGGCATCAGGAGTTTCGACAAATATGAGTTTGTTGTTCCAAACTTCGTTCAAGATCCCCTGAAACCATCAAAGCTCGATCACCTATTTGCAAAGCTTTGGGATATTTCGGACTTGCCATGTCATTCCATGCTGCAACAATGGATTCCATATAGAGATAGCTGGGGAAGAATGCCACGATACCATCGGGTACAATCTTGCTGTATTCAATCAGAATACTACCAAAATTACGAACCACTGCAGGGTCATTGCGAACTTCAAATCGGGAACTGATGGCTACTTGATCACTTCCTCGCGTAATAACCTGTGCAAGTCTTTAACATCCTCATTAACATGCGGAAAACAATGCTTACCAGTGGTAAAAAACAATTGCGTGTCAGCGTCATTGGGTATGTCTCTTGAACAACAGGTGTGAATTGTAGCATCTTGGGATACATGTCTAAGGGGGAAATTGTCCCTGAAGTGATGACAACGCTGCTAAAACGCTCAAAGACTGGCTTGATGGCTAGAGATGGGTCCAGACATCTAGTGCTGACTTAAGAATATAACCCCAAATAAGAGTATGCCATACATACGTGAAATGGAATATAGGATTTGGTACTGTTGCATTCTCGGTCTCGAACGGTTCCAATATTAACAAGAAACCTAAAGGCGAGGCGGGTAGATGGTGTACAGTCAGGGTGAATGTGGGCATACCTTTTTCGTATGTTGCGACAAGCGTGGCAAAGCTGGCGACTTTCTGCAATGAGTAGTATTCATCGAGCCCAGTGAGTTCCAATGTCCGGACAAGAGACTGTAGTCGTTCCGCACAAAACCTTAGTTCGGTACAATTAGTAGATTAATTCAAACCGTCAAGAATGTCACACACCGTAAAGGTCGTCGCTCAATAAAAGTTATATCTTTCAGATGCTGAAGGAAGGAAAGCGGTGTCTCGGCGACAACATGTAGAACACGCATGCGAGTCTGTACAAATTAACGCCTAAGCGACGCAACAACGTGAAACAGGTGTCCACTCGCCTTTAAATATTCCACAAATCTTTTCAAAAATGCAACAAAGTGCTCTGCTTTCCGAATGTTTCCCGGTACGGCTTCCTTTAGTAAGTCATCAGGCAACACTGCGTGCAAGGGTTGATTTACAAAAAAAAAAAAAGCCAGGAACAGACGGCGTCACGCACCTGGATTGGACATAAATGTTTCCTCTTCGCGAGCCTCATCTGCCTCTTGGAGGCCTTCCACCAATTTTGCGTACTCGTCTTGTAATTTTGATGCGTCTGTTTGCTTGATTCTAATGTCCAAGCATAGTGAGTTATCAGCCACGGGAACCAGTCAAATCAACCAAATGCCTACTCTTCTATTTTGTCACCGAGTTTGCCCACACTTCTCGCAGCGGAGTCTAACATAGGCCGAGTAAGATCAATACTAAGTGATTCAATGCAAACGTTATCTACATATCGTTCATTAGCGTCACCGGGTGGCACAGAAAGCGAATCGCACCGATATTGTGAGCTTCGTCAAATACGACAATAGCATCTTTTGACATCTCTTTGGAAACTTGTTCTGCAACTTTAGGGTCCAGTAGATAATGAAACGAATATATCACTATGTCCACAAATGGCATCTGCACATTAGGTTCATTTAAGGGAAAACTGAAATTGGTAATAACCAACCATTCGGCGAATAGCGAAATAAGGGCAAAGTGTGTTTTCTCGCCCATATTGCTGGACATCAGCAAGAGTCCAAATCCCGGGTGGAATGAGGTTTCCCGGTTCGAGTGCCTCCAGTCCCTTGTGATGCATGCCATCAATCAACACTATTACGATAGTTCGTAATTACTTACTTCATGCCATTGGCAAAGAGGTACGGAGCCAGGGTTTTTGCGTCCTTTCTCGCACGCAGCAGCAGAAGTTAGATCACGACATCGAGCATCCACCACCCTACCCTTCTTCTCCTTTGACACCTTACATACGCAGATATCGTTGGTTTAAAACCTTCGGGGCGGAAGTGTTCATATCACTTGCCTCCGGGTGCAAGCAGAGATTCTTGCGGCTAGTTAGGCCGAGGCCCATAAAGGACTGCTCCCTTTGTTTTTGCTCAGGGGTCTCAGCACAGGCTATCCGGTACTCCATGAGCCGTTTCAATTCTGCCAGTGCTTTTTCAATTTCTGGGACAGTCCGCGAGCAATATATTAGTTTTCGTTTGGTGGGGTGGAACTATAAGATATTCAAAAAATCTATGCAACCGAATAAGTTACGGTGGTGCTGACCTGTTGGTAGGACACAATTAACGATAACAGTGAAACCGTCTTTCCAGTTCCACTGGGCATTTCCAATACGCAATGGCCCTGAGGATGCGTAAGTATAAACAATGAAATGCATGCAAGGACGTACAGTTGCATCTAATGTGCGTTTCAAGTCGCACATGTAAGAATACTGTTCTGTGTGCCATGTCAGTGGCCAGAACCCTCGCCCTTAGGAACGACAAACCAGGGTAGATGCGGTCATAAGGGAAAATAATCTATTAGATGTGCTTTTAGCAAACACTGGAGATCAAATTCTGAAACGCACTGGTAGATCGTCAATAGTAAACTTCATGGTTCAGCTTGAAGTGTGGCGTACGGGTGATTAGTGATTACGTGAGACCGCAAGTCAGCAGTTATCACATGTGAGGGACATCGTAGTTGCATTACCTATCTCAATCGACAACTACAATGGTCTTAAACACCAAGTTAACACGACTACTCAATATTCGGGTGTAAGTACACCGTTCCGCGCCCCAAATAACCCGAGCAATTAATAATTCTGTAAGCTACTAGCCCCGTTGTGCAGGGGGGCATGCAATGGTGAGCACGAACTAGCGTTAGTTGGCGATCTTTAACAAACGCACGCATAGGGTCGGGTACCCTGTGTTAGCCTCTGCTGTGTCTAATGCTGGTGGTCTGGGAATCCTTACTGCCCTGTCACAACCCTCTCCCGAAGCCCTTCGTGAGGCGATCCGTGAAACGCAGAGGCTGACAGACAAGCCTTTTGGAGTGAATATAACCATCCTTCCCACAATAAACCCGCCCGATTACGAGGGTTTTGCCAGGGTTGCGGTTGAGGAACATGTGAAGGTGTTCGAGACAGCAGGAAATAATCGTATGCAGGCATTTAGTTTCAATTGTTACTGCTCACAAGCGCCATCTTAGCTGGACCTCTCATCAAGTATTTCAAGTCGAATGGGTGTATCGTGTTGCACAAGTGTACAACCATTAGACACGCCAAGGTCAGCAGGCATTATATCGCATTGAGAAGTATTTTATGGATATACTCATCAGTCAGCTGCTCGGATGGGTGTAGATATACTCAGCATAGATGGATTTGAATGTGCGTACCAGTTTCAGCACCACAGCTTTATTAATGACACGATATAACCTGCAGGTGCTGGTCATCCTGGGGAGGATGATATCGGTGGGCTTGTTCTGGTATATCACATCTTCTATATTAGCATAAAGGGCTCAATTATCTTCAGTTGGCCAGAGCTGCTCAAGAGCTCAACGTTCCATACATTGCCTCTGGTGGACTTGCTGATGGACGAGGCCTTGCGGCGGCATTAGCCCTTGGTGCCGAGGCATGTCCACCTTGATTTTTGCGTATCATGAAAGAAACGGCTAACGTAGTTGTTGAATGTGAACAGGGAATAAACATGGGTCTGTGTCAGTTGCTCCCGACCTGGGATTGACACCAAACTGTTTAGCTAGGTACACGGTTCATGTGCACAGTCGAAGCTCCCATTCATCAGGCCATCAAAGACAAGATTGTGACGTCCACTGAGCAAGATACCGTTCATATTTTCCGCACGTTGCATAACACTGCAAGAGTCTACAAGAACAAAATATCGCAAGAAGTAGTGCGGATTGAACGGCGACCTGGTGGGGCCAAATTTGAGGACGTACGCGACCTCGTCTCTGGGGCACGAGGACGGCGGGTATATGAGACTGGTGACTCCGATGCGGGCATATGGAGTGCAGGAGTGGTGGTAGGCCTGATCAAAGATATACCAACTTGCGAGGAGCTTCTGAGAAGGATTGAGAAAGAGGCCGAAGATACCATTGAGGGATTGGCAAGCCTCAGATTTGAGCGGTCAAGACTCTAATAGTGTTGAGAAATGGATGAAGAAGCTGGCTGCATGATATCTAGTCAAAGTCGTCCATAAACTAAGCTGGATGATTTGTCAATCCATAAACGTCGGCGAGACGTGGAGCGCAGATGTGCAAACTCAGGGCATGGATCTAACGAAAACCTGGCCCTCAAAGTCAGATGCAGAAGCAGTTGCGCGCCGTTAGCTGAAGCTCCATGGCCAACAGTAGACATTAATCGTTACACGCGTTGCTGCCTGGCTTGTGTGAAAGCCACGCAGAGGTCGTTCAACATCACCGGACGACCATCGTGGTCAGAGATGAGTGCCACGGCAGCACAAGACCGCTCATGGGCGGCTTGACAAGGCTGAGGGCTTGAGGTCCAGACTTGTCACGTAGGAGCAACAAAGGTCCTCAGAAGACGATCGGGAAGGTCATATGATGGATGGGCGGCATCGTGAGAGGCGGCCTGAAGGAAGCTGCTTACATATGATCAAGTATTGGCGAACATCACGTTTCGCTTGAGACGCTTGGACCGTGCCACCATGTCGGATCCCTACTATCTTGCCCAGCAGCAGCAGCAGCAGCAGAACACAGCACGGTATCAATCTGGTCAAAGCTCGCATGCAATGCATTCGACCGCTGGCCATATTCCGATCGATCCAGCGCTTTCAGGGCTATACACTTCGTACTATCCACCGTACGATACCCAGCAGAACACACCACAGCAGGGCCATCCACATCAGCATTCTTCTCAGCCTCCTCCAGCTATGCACTCTTCGCCCTCTGATGACTCCGAGTCCATAGCAAGTCCAGCAGCCGAGTCATCCAACGCCAACGGTAAGAGACCAGCTACCACGGGCGGTCAAAACAGGAAAAAGCAGAAGAAAGAGGATGATGGTATCAGCCAAAGTCCTGGTGTCGAGAAGGAGGGTACAGGCAAGGCCAAACCCACCAGGGGCTCCAGGTTTGAGCGGTAATCTCTCCTTCGTACTCTCATTCATATATCTTGTGCAGAGCATGCACGGTTTGCCGTCGCTTGAAAATGAAGTGCGTGGGTGCAGAGCAGGGGCCTCCTTGCAAACGTTGTCAAGCGGGCAACAATGAATGTATTTTCGAAGAGTCAAATAGAGGGAAGAGGTCGTCCAAGTCAGTTCAATTTGTTAGCTATACTGCAAGATCGTCATCTGAATCTTGTTCACAGAAAGCATGAGTTGCTGACCCGTTCACTTCGCAAAATGGAACGCACTCTGGATACTGTGTTACGGTCTATTAGCAATCCAGGAATGAGTGCCTTCGCTTCTGGAATGGTCTCACGCTCTCCGTCTCCTTCGGCACAAAGTCAAACGGCAAACACTCAAGCTCTTCTAAATTCTCCCTCCCCGCCTCCACATGCAGGCCCCTCATCTAGCAATTACCTTACGGGATCACCAAAGTTACATTCCCTACCTGATAACGCATTGAACCCCTTGGGTCTGCTAGCGGAAGCAAGCTTATCGAATAGAAGGGCACAGATAGCAAGCAACTCCCAAAATTCAGCACGCATGCTAGCAAACGGTCTGCAACCCGGGGATTCCAAAAACGTTGGAGTGGCTAGCGATGTCTACTTCAAGCCTGGTAGGCAACTCTAACAAGATCTGAATGATTTAAGTAACATCTCCTCTAGGACCTATGACCATTTTGCCCTTACGGAGATTGTACATTGAGCGACAGGTCCAACCAGAGATGTTGACTTTCGTAGCGACCGAGGAGGTTGTGGATTTGTTCAATATGTGAGCTAATTTGACCACGAGACTTACCCGATGGTGAGGCTTATGCTATGTCACAGATACTTTGACCACATGAATGTTCGCGTTATATATTATATTTTAATTCTATTTGAATCTGAGGGAACGTCTTCCAGGCGCACTGTAGTCTCCTAGAAAGAGACTTTCACACACCATCCCTTGTCTGTTCGCGTTCTCCTTTTCTCCTGACCGCCAGTGAGTTGCAGAGCGTTCATGCTTGATTAATATACTTATCTTGCATCTAGTTTGCGCCATTGCTTCCAAGTTTTACTCCCAAAAACCGGACCTACATCCTCGCTTGAACAACCTGGCCAAATCACTCGCATTCAGCGTCCCAGAACGCGGCTATAAATCAGTGGAGGTTTGTCGTGTCTATTCGTCTCGCACTGCAAACCATTCACTGCGGTATCATAGATCGTCCAGGCGTATCTTCTTCTTAGTTTATGGGGGTGCGGACCCGTCGAACGATATGAGCAAGACAAGACATGGATGTTGCTTGGAATGGGTATCCGGTAGGGTTATATGTCTGCTTCTGACCTGAAGTATTCATCCCGTTTTTCAGTATGGGAACGGATTTAAACTTACACCGAAAGACTGCCACCATTTCACAGTACACTGACGAAGATCGTGCCCGAGCCAAAGAAATTCTTAATCGGGAGAGGACGTGGCTGTATGTACTGGCACACTCACTAGGTTGCTTCGATCTCACCCACCACCTTAAAGCTTGTGCTATGCTCTAGATCGGGGTTTTAGCGCACAGATGGGAAAGCCTCATTCGATAAAAGAAGAGTAAGTAGACATTCAGACATCCTTTGATCATTTCTTAAACCGGCAATTATACTTCTAGTTTCATCATCCGTAATGCAAATAACTGGTGGCGCACTCCCTCTTGCATACCCAGCGACGCTTCTTTATGCGCCTATGTGGTAAGCCACTGCGCCACAAAGCTGATGCTGACTAATTTCATGCCTCCCCCGGCAATCGCTTCCAGGATCTTCAACGCATTCTGTCTCGCAGCCTTGATTTCTTGTATTCTGGCACCTCAACAGCATCTGGTCTACAGACTGATTGTGATTATTTGCTGGTCACAAAGACCATCGAGACTCAGATCATGACATGGAGTCAAGAATGGGCTGCTCGTCGAGCCAAGGAATTGGGCGAGTGGTTATCCATTCTTTCACAAGATACGCTCATTTATTCCGAGATTGTAGCTTCACGACCAAACGACAATCACTATAAGACTATGGGCGCGTTCTTTCTCAACTATGCATTATTAGTTGTGAATTCGTTCGGGCTTCAAAATGCCTTGGAGAGGTCTCAAGTGGACATTGGACATTTCTTCGCACGATGTCATGCCGCAGCGACGGCATGTGCCACCGTCGTTCGTGATGAGATGGGGCCCTCTGGGACTTTGCGGTATTGCTCAGACTCTATTTTTGTTCAGTGTTCATATGCAATTCTGAGCTTGCTGAAGGTACCGTTTTCTTGTCCGCTCTTGTGTAATGTCACGCTAAACCCCACATATCTAGTTCATTCGTCCCGAATTTCAGGCGTTCTTAGAAAATGAACAGAAGACCATTTCTCTCATTAAGGATGTCGCCGATTTATTAGAACAAGTGGCTGTCAGCCCCTTGCATACACCCGCCCTCTATTCAACTCTACTTCGCGCTCTAATATCGGCGAAAATTGATGGGACTACTCCGAGTCCCAACTCCCCGCGTATGAACTATGGTTCGAATGGGACAGCCCAGGGTCAGGTGTTAGCCAGCGTTGCGCAGGAACCAAGAAATGATGGAACAGTCAAACAATTTATGCTTGGTGCTATCACGGATCCTACTATGAATTCCATTGATTTCCAGTCGACTGGAGAGATGGGGCCCGTAGAGGATATGTCCACTTTTCCACCAAGGATGGCACCAAGTGCGACGGAGGATAACCTAGAGTTAATGTCTATGGAAAGCATCTTGAGCAGCGATTTCTGGGACAGTGTCCTTGTACCTGGTATGTCACTAAATCGTTAGTAAGGTGGCTGTAATTCACTCATGTGGTCTTCAGGATATTCCAATTCACTGGAAGGTTTGAGCGGAGGATTTGTCTACGGCGCTGGTGGAAACTCAGTATACATTGCGTCACGATTGGGTACACCCATCGCCTCAGCGGCTAACTCACCTTTGATGAGTGTTCGACCCGAATTGACGAATTCTTTAACATAAATCGTAGGATGGAAAGCTCACGGGTCCAATGTTATCTGATGTAGCCTGTCTAGACGTCTATGCTGTCGTTGTTTGGTTTTCTGTATTATAGTATGTGTATTCCTCTAGGAAAAAAGGCTTACTTATGCACAGCTGCGGAGCGCCCTGAAGCTCGATGGATCTCATCCCACGTTGCATTGCAATGTTGGAACATTAGCGCGTGTACTTAGGTACAGTTGATGGTCCCAAGCGATACCGTCGCGTACACTAGTGTAACACGGAATTTTGTACCTAACCCTTCGAACAACTGCTACAAGTTTGACATAATAATATTGAACTAGAAGTTTCTCTTGCAGACGACCCCGGTCTGTCGGCACGGTCGCAGCTCAACTATATCAATGACGCCTTGAGTAGCAGCAATCGCCAAGGGACCTACCTACCTATGGAAAGGATGGAGCGCTCATCCCGGATGATCTTCTGGCACAACAGACACGGAAGATCAAGGTAATCATCAGAACATAACACAGGAGAGCACAGATCAGCGTTGAGCGCGAGCGAATTCATCCTGTATTTGACCAAGTCAGGGATGCACATGAGAGATGAAAGGGGGTTGGCACGACGGTCCAGCGTTCTCGAGAACTGGAATACTGACCGGAGAGCAGTCACACGAGCCGCGGGCGCGGGCGCCCGCTGGTCGTACATGGAATATCTGACCATGCAGTCACTTGAGCTCTTCGACGTTATCGTAGTCGTGAAAGTTCTTTGCATGATGCCGAGCATACAGGCTTTAGTGATTATATCCGCCAGTGTCGCCAGCGTTGCAGACATATGCTGTATATATCGCCAGTAGAATGCCGTTAAGGTGACACCAAATTCTTGGGACGTCACATTGTTAAGGTGTTTTAATACGAGTTTAAAAGTTGCAGATGATAACATTAGTATGCTATACGTGTATGTTTGCTTTCAAATTTTATGCACACACCTGGCATGCTCGTTATTATGAACTGTGACATCCTCCCCAATAAAACTCTCATGGTCTCTCAGGTCATGCGTTTAATCCGAACTGCATGTGCGGTCCATGAAGCCCTGAGAGTAATGTGCTTGTCAAAACCGGTTAGGTAAATGTCACTGATAGTACTCACAACGAATGCATATCGAGATACAGACGGACGTTATTGGACACCATATATTATGGTCAATGCCCTCCAAGCTTGCAGCTGACAGTGGCCGGACTCTGGAGGCTATTAGAGAAGGCGGTCAAAACAAGGTGTCTCATTGCTTCAATGTGGACCGCCTGTTGGCTGGGGAAAAGACATGAATTGACTAGGGACGAGAAAGTAATATATGTTCGTTGCAGGAGATCCGTTAGGTAAGGCATTCTTTCGATCACAAGGCGCGTACACGTCCAGTAACACCCATAAACAGTTTGGTTCCGCGCCTCTCGTCCTTTACAGCATCACTTCCAGTACAACACCGTATCGTGTGCGGATTGCAGCTCCTATAGGGCTCGTACTCATATATCTTCATTGCATCAAATCTCCTCCAATAGTTCGTCGCTACAGTCAACGCGACGCGTCAATGGAGACTGCAAACAAGCAGACGACGCCCCTCTTCAAGAAGATCGTGCCCGCGCGTGGTGCTGCACAGAAAGCAGCTGCGACTTTGAAAGAGCAGACGAGAAAGCGACCTCGCACATCCATCACACAGAAACCTCCAGCGCGCAACGCGGGCGAATCCGAGGCAGACGTTACAGATGATGATAGCGAGAGTGCTGACGATGACACGGACATTGACACGTCTCAGAAACGAAAGGGAGTAGAGTCTAGGGGCTTGAGAACCCGTGGAAGAGGACGGGGCAAAGGCACTGGTGTCAGAGGCCGCATAAGCCAAAAGTCGACGAGAGGCGTATCTCCCTCACCAACTAGAGGACCCAGTCCTATCGATTCTGATTCTTTTGCGACGCCGCAGAAACGTCCCCGATCCTCGACGTTGGATGACTCTTCAAAGCGGACTAAACCCACGACTCCTCGTCACCAATCTCGAATATCTGGAAAGCCCAACGCCTCGGCCAGTTTACTTACTGCATCTCCCTCTTGTCGCTCTCCGAGCAAGTATGCAAACATTTATGTTCAGAATGATGTAGTATGGGTCAGGCTTAATTCTCGAGGCGCCTTGGCGGTTCCTCCAGCGTCAGTTGGCCAACTAGCATATTGGTGGCCTGCGCAGGTCCGTCTTATAGTGCATTCATACCCTCACATTACATTTATCAGGATGGTATGTGTAAAGGTCACCAGTGATGATCCCTTGGAAATTTCGACAACATTACTTGGTGATGATGGGCGTGGTAATACGCGTCATGTCAATATCTCTTCTCCCGATCCTTCTACGGTCCTTTCGTTCCGGGATGGAGGCCGTGTGCGATTTTCCCCATCTACATTTGCCTTGCCTGACACGCACACTGAAACACCTGATGAAGTCAGCACAGTGGAAGTCCCATCAGAGCTTGTACGGCGCTGGACCAAGGCTCGAGATCAGGCACTGGAAGCAGACGTGGATGATGAACTACCTGAAGCTCCATCACTAATCAGTCTACTGAGTGTCTCAGGGAAGGCAAAGAAACAAGAAGGTCGTGCAATCACGCCACAACCACGATCACCGGCTTCTGCTCGGGTGAAGAAACATTTCGTTGCTCCCTTGGACGAGGAAATCAAAGTAGACGAGGTGGACGGCGAGCTAGTTTTGGCCAGTGACCACAAGGGCAGACTGGATCATTGGCCAGCTCGTGTAGTCGGAGTACATCAAGATAATAGAACTGGAAAGTGGTTTTATGAGATCGTTTACGTCGATGGAAAGAGGAAAAAGGTGGAAAGAAATCGATTTTTTTCGTCCGACGAAGACGGATTTGCGACCTGCCAGGTTCGTACCCTCCACCCTGTCCCCCAGCAACCTCTGAATGAATTCGACATAGCTAGGTCAGTGGCGTACTGAATTTCCTGCTTCTGATACAGAGGTCACCGACTCTGAAAATGAAATACCTGATCGTTACAATGCGAGGTCGCCGTCGCCGTCACCCTCCAATTCTGATATTGACGACATCATAGATTGTGATGTTTTCCGTGGCCTTTCTTTGAAGGAGCAGATGCGCTATGTATATCCCTTCTTGTGTCGTGTCATCCGGCGAGAGTATGAACCTTCTTATGAGCGCCATGACATGTTCATGAAGGGGGGAAAGGCACGAGAACAGCTCGGACAGGCTGCCTCGATGCGGGGACAATTCTCTGAAAATGAAGTGAAAAAAGTGTCACTCCTTGTGCGGAGGACGATGCTGAGGAATGAGAGATGGGCAGAGAGGGTCCAAGATGGAGATGATGTGCGTGGAGGCACCGCCCCCCTCAATGGATCTGATGAGGCGAAAGCACAGTCCGTCGCTGAGAGCATGCACGTTAGTCGATTTTTGCGCTCTTCCTATGGACGTGATATACTCAAAGTTTCTAGGCACCATCGTCAGATTTGGATGCTGCCACGGCTCTCACGGAATTGAAGTCGTCAGATGTCATATGTGATTTACCTTTGTCTTCCTCTGCGCCGTGTTCCCCAGAGGTCATAAGCCATCCTGAAGTCGATCAGGTGAGTGATATCTAACCAAGTGATTTACCAAGCGGCCACTAATAATACCCACCACAAACCAACTAAAGTATGCTGATCATCCCTCCTCTCAAACCATAATGACTGAGATTGAGACTAACGCGGTTAGTAACATCGGTGGTCGCTCATTGTCACTCATTGTTCATGCAATTGACTCACACGACTGCATAGCACTCGGTGTTACCTTCATCCACAGTTCTAGACCCATCTTCGGATATGGAGCTTGAGAGTGACGAGGATGCGCAGACTTCATTGCCTCGCAACGTGACCTCGAGTCATCTTCTTGAAGCCCCTACCTCGCCGCCTCCAGATCTGTCTGCTAAGGAAATCTTAGCTCCATCAGTGTCTCGGATGCGCCCAAAGGGATGTGATGCATATGAATATCTCTCACGTTCAGAACGCGGACTAGTGCGTCCACTACATTCATCATTTGTTGCCATTAGTGATTTCTAAAATCGATGCAGTATTGTGCGGATGTTTTGTTCCCTGAAGCCATGTTACAGCTTCATCTGTTGCGGGCTGGGCAGCGCAGGTCTGTGCATTTACTAACACCCAAGGAGGAAAACGCCCTATATGAGGAAGGACAGGAATTGCTGAGTGAAAGCGTACACTGGATCACCCAGATTGTTCAAATGCGTCAATTAGCGGAAAACAACTACAAAAAGAGAGCGAAAAAGAAGGAAGAGGCCCCAGTGGAACTCGTTGGAGGGACATCAACCCGACCTAAGGCACGAAAAGTCTCACAGTAGAAAGCTGTATTCTCTCGAGCAGATTTTATACTTGAGGATATCTAAGAAATTACTACAAAATAACATAAGTCCAACTGTCCTTCCTTTTCATGCTATCGAATTTGTGCTGCATAGGTATACAATAATAATCGTCCAACGTATAAGCACAGGCCTGGAATCAATGGCTAATGTGAGGTAAATGGTGGCATCTGTTGTGTACTTGTGGAGCGTGAATAAGTAGTCCCTCGAGGCACAAGAGTCGTCAGGTTCATTTGCGATGAGTTCCGTGATCGTGGTTTTGTGAAGGCATTTAGTGGATGTCCAGCATTCACGCCAAGGCCTGTGCCAAGGCCCGAGGACAGGGCGCTAGCATTTGGCAGGTGAGGATCGTCGAATGTCCCCGTTGGGGTGGAGGACCCAGAACGGGATGAGGCTGGATAGGATGAGCCGTTTCCACTTGGCGGGAACGGCGGAAACGCGGAAGGGGTAGCACGGGGAGAACACCGCCCAGGTGAGGAATGTATGTGGCGGAAAGATGATGATTTGGAGACTGACAGCACTCCGCTGGGACGAATCTGGGAGCGCACAGAAGACAAGAGACGCCGAAGAGAAAGTGAGACGCTGGATAGAACGCCCTGTGTAGAGGGGCCGTTTCCCGTGGGCGATGGCGGACTAGAAGAGAAAGGTGTGGAAGGACGACTCGAGCCGGTGCCTACCTTGCCCTCTTCCACACCGTAAGCGTCGAACATAAGCTCGGGTTTTACGCGTTTGAAGGAGCCGCGACTTAAACGTCGAATGGTGGTGCGAACACGGTGGCGTAGACGATAAGTTAGAAATAGGACAACTGCAATAATAGTGAAATAGAACAGGAGAGCAAATGGAGAGACGCCAAGAGAATGGCGCGTAAGAGATGAAGGCAGGCGGTGTGATATATGATCCTCGAACTTGTCAAAATCGATGAAAGGAGGCCGGGAGGGTTCCTCTGTGTAAAACTCGTCGTCGTCTGATGCTGGTAAATCTAGCGGATCACGCAAGGGCGGTGTGGCAGATGATGCTGGAGGAACTTCCTTACTCGCCTCGAGGACCATCTTTCCCAAAGTCCAGCTAATCGCAGTGTCGCCAACAGTATCAAGGCTTTGGAATGCTGGGCTTCCCAGTCCCTTCTGCTCAGCTTTTTCGTCTGCTTCATTTCCTCCGTTGGTGGTTCGATTGCCTCCCGGGTCTACAATTCTAGGCAATCCTATTCCCTCATGCAAGACGTTGACAATCCATGCCGCCTTGAAGCATTGCATTTCTAGCCGTGATAGTTCAACTTCTTTACCCCACTTGCCAGTTCCTACAACTTTACCACCGCTTTCAATTTCGCCATCGCCTCCTACATGCCCAATAGCACGAGACATCTCGTGTGCATGTACGAGTTCCCCCCACGATCGTGAACAAAACTCGGAAGCCGCGCGTTCGTATTGTACGACATCATACGCACCGCCAAGCCCGAAAACATGTTCGGAACTATACCAGTATTCCGAAACACCGATAAAATGAGATACGGAGAAGTCGATAGGGGGGACATGTACACCGTTGAAGAGGCAAGGTGCGTCGGGACAAGGTGCGGCCTTGTTCAAGAGAGATGCGGTATGTTTCAGGCATTGCTCGAAAGAACCTGTACCAAGTAGCTTATGGGGTTTGCGGGTATGTGCCGTTGATGGGCCAGTGTGAACAGGTGTCTCAGTAAGTCTCAGACCGACGGGAAGGCAAGGATCTGGAACTGGCTCATCATCTTCAGAATGCGAGATGCGGTCGGCTTCAAAGGCAGATATGGCCTGCCCTACATAGCGCTCTCGGGCCTGGTTTGTACCATATCCGAGCCATGTGGTCACGAATACCTGATGGTGGATCTCATCCCCTCCCATAAGCCTGAGTTTGACATCGACAAGGCTATCTGCATGCTGTTCACGTTCGGCTACACCAGGCTCGAAAGCAATTTGGGTCGAAGCACCTCCCATGTCTAAGAAACCATATGTCGCGCGGCTATCAACTAGATCCCTAGAGTGCTTAAACCCATCCATGAGGTAGTTGACGGCTATCCAGCCAAAGAGTCCTTCGTCTTCACCAGTGATTACACGGACGCTTGATCCGCATAGACCATGAGATGATGGCCCGTCCAATTTGAAATTGGAATGAAAGCGAAAGAAGTCGCATGTGGCAGCGAGGATGGTCGACTGCTTGTCAGGGGGAAGCAGGCGCATGCCTGCCGTGGCTAGGAGAAACAGTGGTGTCTCTGGCTGTAGCGAAGGAGGCACATGCTTTTGTGCATGAGCTAGTAGAGGCGCGAGATATGAGGCAATATCTTCTGGGTTGCCGCCGAAGGTCGAAATACCTAGACATTATCAAGTCTAGTGGCCAACACTGCAGAGACGTCTGCCACGCTCACCCGGCTCGACCTTGCTAACCCATTCCTCCCCTTCTCTCGCCCCTTTTTCGACCTTTGGAAGGCTGTTGAATACATCCTGGCCTTCCTCGTATGTAACAATTCTAGCGTCCTTCCAGCTGTAGATCTGCAGCCTTGAGCCAGATGAGCCGGCATCGATAACTATCCCAAAGCGACGGGAGGCCAGCCACGGGTCGAAGGATGAGGGGGAGGGCATGTCTGGGTGAAAGACCAACGGCCTTTGCAGAAAAACGCACTAAGTTCCGAATTCACAACACTGATCTGGTGAAACTCCGACACCCTTATTTAGAGAGTAGCTAGCTAGCTGGGTCTCTCTGCTTGCTTGCGTTTTCTGTCTTTGCATAGAGACAATTCGCCGCTTAATATTTATTTCGTTTATTTGCGATTGCGCACTCGAACATGCACCAGGACTTATGATAAACTACCAGAACCGTATCGAGTGCGAAGCTGTATTATTGAATCCTACGCATCATAGATCCTGAAGCTCATGGTTTCGACCTGCAACCTGCCGCAAGTTCTGCAGAATACGACGTCGACATCACCTCTCCCTCCCGAGACTATGCATGTGAGCTGAGTGGCGCTCCTCCGGGTTCTCAACCTTTAATCATATTTTCAGATAGGTGTGCTCATTCTTCTTCCTTTCTTCCAGGCAGATGCGCTCTAGTCTTTAAGCTTGAAGTGTTGCAAGCAAGATCCTTCTCCAGGTCATCATATTTGGTAAATTAGATTCATCAAATTACCATGCTTCCCCTATTCAACTTTTGAGCGACATCAATGCTAGTGGAATGCTGATTCAGTCTGTTCTGCAACAAGACACGCAGGGGCGGACGAATCTTGATCTGAGCGTGTATTGTGGGCGGTCCCTCTTGCGTGGGTACCAAGTACGATTATTCGATATCCAGTCTTGTTCTGTTCTGTTTCCTGAATCCATAGCAATTTTTGCCCTCTTCTCAGCCTTGGCTGCTAGCTTACGTCTACCTGGGTTTGTCAACCAGCACCAGATGGATATACAACCTTCTGCCTTACGGGAGGTTCATTACAGTTCTGCTCGAGAATGTTGTAGCCGGTAATAAGTAAACGTTGAAATTCGGTAGTAGTGTTCCTCAACAAATATATACAATGATTATCTAGAATGATCGGTCATGCTGGGCTGAATTCCACCAGACTCGCTTCCCCGGACTCATACAGCTTAACAAACTTGAATCCTGCCTGCTTGCTATGCACGAACGTATGGAATAAATCAGGCACCACACCGCTGCTGAGGACATATCAAGACTTACCACATCTCAACGGTTTCCTCGAGAGTACGCTCCTTGCCGTTGAAAGTGCTCATCATGTTGATGTCCAGTAGATGCAACTTCACGTTTCCCATCCCGTAGTTAGGCAAAAGGGGCTCTGGTGCCTGCATGGAACAAATGCACTTGATGTCAGTGATTTTAACTCTTTCAAGCAATAGAGATATATTGACTTGGTCTATATCCGTCGTCTGACCTCGAACAAGGGGTTGAAGTACGGCGTCATCTATGATAAGAGCAGGTCGTCAAGGACAGCTGTCTCACAGATACAAGGCCAGCCCCAGCTTACAAATGAGTAGCTTGCTTGATGGCTTCATAGATTTGCGAACATTAGCGAAAATTTTCAAACACTCCGCGTGAGGCCAATCGTGCCTTAACTGGAGTAAGCTTTAATTTGACCGCTCAAGGGATCTGGCACACATACAATGTGTCGAAGCTGTCGGAAGATGAGAATAGCGACATGCTGAAAGGAGATGAAAGCTCACAAAGTAAAGATCGCAACCTTCAACGGCAGCATCGTTGAAGAAATCAAAAGCAACGAATTGTATTCTCTGCTTTCCTAACGCCTCAGGGTACTCTTTCCCCCAATGCTGAATGAAAATGTAATGGTCAGAAGATGTATCATACCAGCCATGTACGCGCAAACCTCTCTGCCTTGCTCTATTAGTTCCGGCAGGTCTTGAAGGGTGACTTTTAAGTGAGGAAATGCCTGCATGAGCGCGAGAGTAGCATGACCATTTCCACCACCAACATCACAAATGACAGTATTCTCAGGCAGGTCAGCCCATGGGTAAGCTAAGGAAATATTATGAGTGGCCATGATAGTGTGTCGATAGGGGAAAAACCTTTAAGAAGTATAGACTTCCCGGCAACTTCTCCCCAGCCCATCATTCCTCGAGTAAAGCGCTTCAGAAATGCAACGTTAGCGAGGCTATAGAATCATATGAACTTACTTCTCTTCTCATCTTGTCCGTACCATAAAAATCGAAGATAGCGCTGCCATGTGCACGGCTGAACGAAGTGTCTTGTGGAAGTAGTGATGGGCCAGATTTAGGATCTGCGAGTGTCTCACAAAGGTAAGAGGCCGACTTTTGCAATTCGTCCGTCCTTATAAAACACCTGAGCTTTGAGAATCAGCGACAAAGAATGACGTTACATTAGGCACACTAGACTGTTGACAAGGTCAGTGGACAAGAGCTTAATGCTCAAACGATTGTTGGCGAATACGTTGGGCTTGACTGTGAAGCAAATGTTTATCAAAGTTCACTGCGGAAGGAGAGATACCGCACCTTCGGTAAAGCAGTGTGTGGTAACAAGTAAGCGCATTATACGCCCGAGTTTCCCTGCATCAAGTCCAGATTGTTTGGCCAGTTCGTCAATGTGAACACCGTCCGGTTTGTTTAGTAGCAGGTCCGCGATTTTGGCTTCGGAAACGACGCGCATACATGCTGGTTCTTCAAACTGCGGCACGCCTCTAGTAAGATAGAGATGCAAAGAAAGGCATCAAACACACCCCAAAGGCTTTCTGATTCACGCAATGTCAGCAGAGAGTGGATGCGGGGAAACGTGACACGCTGACATTGATTATGGTGTCTCCCGGATTAGCTACAGTATAGCTCAGCTGCGCGCAAGCTCCCTGAATAGTTTTCACGGCCTTAGAGAGGCCGGATGGGACTTTCTCGGGAGAGTCGAAAGGGTCGGATGCGGTAGAGTCCAAGGACGGTACAGATTCACCAGCCGCAGAGTACTCAGAAATGACAACCTTGACGGCGTCGGAAATAACGTTGACAAGCTCGGTAAGACGAGCGGCGTCGGTGGCAGAAGACTGAGACATCTTATAAACCTGTGAGCTTCGTGGCGGGACGAGAGATTGAAGGGGGCGAGTTCTGGCAAGCCCTATAGCCCATTTCAGATACCCACCAGTCTCACCATCAGTTCAAGACAAAAGCCTCCGTACGCGAGGGTGCCCGAGGTCAAGCATTACTGGTACCTGTCACAACCCCAAGTAATTGTCGCGCAACTTGCGTAGAGGAAGCTAGAGAACTAATTATGAGAAACGAGTGTTAGACTATGAGTATGTAAAGTAAAGAGCGACAATAGGACACGAACCTCAGTCTGTTAAAGCGAAGAGAGGGAATTATCAAGGTCTCTTTCCTTTTATACAAACTCACATGCCGAGACGTCGCTATCAGGCAAATCTGGAGTTGTAACTATTCTAGACGTTATGGACCGTTGTGTATCCAGCACCGCGTCTACGCGTTCCTTCCAATAGTGATGGCAGAGTAGCTGTCCTGACAGCATGAGTAGTCACAGCGTTGCACGTGTACGTCAAACTTTCAGATAACTTTTATCGTAGAGCGCAGCGATAGGCCGGTTCGCATGCAGGTTCGCGTTGGAGGCAAATAAGTATTTGGAGGCTAAGCGCTAAGCGCGCGAAGGGGATCACTCTGACTTAGGTGCCGATCGTACGAATCGCCACTGACAATGGGCTCTACAAATCAAAATATTGATCAGTGCCTACGCATGCAGTCTACCTGGAAAACTCACTTTTCTCTAAGGAACCGGCTCTGTATCTGGCAATCACTTCTCTGTCGTGTCTTATGGCAGTTAATTGTGCGCGTTTGATGGTTCCTGCCAATGAGTTAGGTCGTGTCAATTATATACAAGAGATATGATACAATGATTTACCTGATAGGTGCGCCATGTGAGGGATATAATACCTATCTATGACATAAGAGGAACTGCACCCCATGCTATTCGGTGATGTTCATGAGCGACCCGTATAATGCAAAGATGTGTTGTGGGCGTGCAGACACAATCCTCCATCCAATAGGGCGTATATGGAACCAGCTTAAGCTGAAAACCCAGCTTTTTGATGCTCCACCATAGTCTGAACTTAATCCGACGTTAGCTAAAGTGGAGCAACGGCCTGGACCGGCAGCTTGTCAGACCGCCAAATGCAAGCCGAACGGCATGGCATCCCATCGTAAGTGTGACTTGCGATGGACAGCCATGGCCGTGTTCATGAAGCCCTCCTCATGCTCCTGGTCACTACTGCTGTACCTCCCCAGTTGTCAGAATCTTCTGCTCTGTGCCTGAGTCTCCATTTGGAAGTTGCGAAGAGTCACGAACAAAGACACGAGGTTGTTCAGCGGCTGGGGATGAGTGAACTGAATAGGTTATCAATCCTTTTGTCGTCCATGGTAGCTTCGCATCAGCGTGGTAGTGAGGTTTGACACTCTTTTTGAACGGAGCTTCAAAGCGGCATGTGTGGAGCAACTGTGGAGCTCCACCGGAGCTTTGCGAACGCTTCACTGTAGCTTTTCCTAAGGCTATCATGGCTAGCGAAACTCGGCTCAAATTGGTTTCATATACGCCCTAATATCGCCAAAGTTGGTTATGACGCTTTGCTTGAGGGCAAGCCAAATAACCTTGGCATTCACCTCTTGATTGCGTGCAACACTATCTTCGGGGTGACATGGAATAAACTCGACAAGCAGCCAGCGGTTCTGCGACACCAAATATTGAGCATGGGCGTGGTCATGAGTGTGGCACACACTTTGAACCAAACTATAACGAGCCGTGAGAAAGTTATTTGAGTTTCGCTCACTCGAGGCTGCAGCCATTCCTAAAGCCGTTGCTTCAAACCTGAAGTGATAGGCTAGGTGCTTCTGCTGAGGTCATTACAGTACTTTGTGGCTGATGATTCATCTAGTGTTTCCTTTTTCAACCGCCACGATCCGACCAGAACCGTGGCCATTCTTACTGGGACGACGGACTTGGTATTTCTTGGATCCTTGTTTCTACTAGTTCACTGCAATTGCTATGCTGTTAGTTTTAGCTTTCTATTCGATAGCTTTTCAGTACGGAGTATTCTTGCTCACGTTGTGCAAGGAAGGACCACTCGCAACCCACTGATCAAGTTCAATTCATGATATACATGGAAACCCGATACCCTCTTTTGAGGTTGATTTACTGCTTCCTATTTTAGGCTAATACCCTGGCAAGTAACGTTGCAAGCCCTTAAGGGGACTACCGCACGGCGTGCTTAATTGCTGCTCTATATTTTTCTGTATCTGAATGCAAGTCAGTTGTAAACTACAAGTCAGCGGCCGCCATCACAGGCACACGCTCTTGATAAGGGACATGTACTATAGTTACGAAACGAGGCCTGAGGACCAGGCATAGGTCGACATAGGCTAGCATTGTTTCAAAGGCGGGCATGCACACTCCGGTGCACTGGCACAGCTGCCGGCCCTAGAGGAAGGCTCGCCTTGAACCTAGCAATATCATCAATCACGACGGCGCCTTGCCTCAGCTCCGCCTTGCCACCATCAACAGGTGTCACCTCCTCCGTGGGATGTGTACGCGCCAACTCCTCGATGGCATTCAACAACAAGTCCTTGTCGGTACCTTTCAGTCCTGGTGCCTGGGCCAAAAAGTCCGTCCAAAATGCCCGGACTGCCTCGACCGGCGGCTCTGCCTTTGAAAGATCTCTATACTGTGTCTCATCGACGGGGATACCGTGGCTTTTTAGCACATCAAGGAATGCTTCCGATGCTGCCACGCTAAACTTTACACCAGGCCGGCTGGGGACGTTCTGAGAACGTAAATGAACCGATAATTTACGTCGGGTAGGCGAATTGGGGTGCACATAAGTGTTAAAGAATGTGACTACGTCCTCAAGGCTCGTGGTCCTTATGATCTCCACATCATCCTCGTCTGGAGCCAATTAGTTGACGAACGCATCTTTCACCAAGGAAATACTTACGTCGCAGGAAATCGCAGTATCCAGAAGTTATGCGAGACCAGAAACGACTGGTCTCGCTGTGAAGGTTTTCAAGCTTCTCCAATTTCTGGGAAATAAGTCCCTCTTTCTGCTTCTCAAACTCCTCCGGTGTCGTTGCAGCCAGCTGCGTCTTGTACGCCTCCAAGAAAGCCTCAACACGCGACTCGAGGTATACAGGCTCCCGCTCGCTCTGCAGAAGGAAACGCAGGCCTATGGATCCCCGCGCGCTCCACCCGGTGACAAAGACAATATAACCAAGCTGCTGCTTCGTGCGCAACTCGTCAAACGTCGGTTCCCGCATCATATGTAGGAGAAGGCCATTAAGTGCGCGCAGCTCGCGCTGTGCGATATTTCCAACATGGCAATAGTATGTGAGACTCGAGTTTACCTCCTTGGGATTAGGTACGTCGGTCCTGTATACGTAGTTAGAGCCTGCCAGACGTCAGTGGAAGAAAGACAGTGCTGCTGCATCGTCGTACCTTGGGGAAGAATCAATGAGCGTTCTGTCAATTTCTCAGAGGCCGTGACATGGCGAGAACCGAGGACATCATGAGTCAGGGTGATCAAACCAATTGCTTCCTAAGGATATCGTCAAACATCACTCTACGTGAGCAATAATACCTGTGACACACCTCTTCACGAAGGTTGCCGGTGGCGAGGGATTCAATGTAAACGCGCGACAAGAGTTGCTCGATGTGCTCTTGAACCTCTTCAACGGTAACGGCTGTATTAAGATCGTTAATTACTACATATGAATCACGAAGATACTTTACACACTCTCGAGTTCAGCCAACTTCTCCTTCGGCGTCCACGCGACCGGTCCCAATAAATAACCTGACCAATAGTCCGAAATCCGGTACGGCTCGGTCAGATAAAAGTTCTCGTACTCCTGTTTGAGCTGCAATAACAAAAAAAAAGGATGAGAACTAGTGGCGTAATGTAAAGGCAAACGTACATCTTCTTTGATGACTTCAAATCGAGCAGGGTTGATCTTGATATTTTTCATTGTTTCTAAAACAGTCTTAAATAAGATGGGGATCTGGAAACCTATAAGATGCCATGACTCAAATATCGTAGCTCAGGGACGGACCTTTTCATTGTACCCGGATGCTGAAAGGAAGACGCCACGATCATAGCTCCCAAAGTCATAGCCAAGTCCAGCTAGGGACGCATCATAAGAATACTCGGTCAGCGCATCATTTACGAGCTCGGTATACATTCTGCCATCGGGAGTTAACGCCACGAAATAGCAAGAGTATGCGTTATTACCGTGACTTCAGGGCATGCCTCGGCGTCAAGTGTGCAAGCGGACTGAGCGCCATGAATAAATAATCATGTTAGAGCGGTACTAAAAGCGGTACGACGTACGTGATGACATATGCTTGAAAGCTGCCTTTCGGGACCCAGAATTGATCATCCTTCTTGTACCACAGGGCGGCCAACGGTGTATCCCGTATCTGCACAGGCTTTTTTGCGGGCTATCGAGCGCATGGGTGAGCAGGTGTACATCAGAACTATGTATGGTAGGTACGCACCTCGGCCACGGGGATCTTTTCGACATCTAGATTAGCGGGAATGAAGGCATTGGGGCCAGGAAGGAACAGTCCGGGGATGTCATTTGGGGCCTGGGCCTGCTCATAAAGAATAAGGTCTAGCTGTTCCTCAGCGGGAAGAATCACAAACCTGCTTCAAAAGCTTCTCATCCATTTTACGAACCCTATACTCGGTCTTATACCATGTCTCGTGCCTCCATCCCTCATCATCCTTGAACTCTTTCGCCAACACCGAAACCCGCGACTTTTCCGGCCTGAAGGTGTTCAGGAGCTCCCGGACCGCTCCTTCGTCCCAGTCCCACACACGCGTCCCGCCACTCAGAAGGTGCTCCCGCAGGTACGGCTTATTCATCGTACAGGTGATATCAGAGACATAGCTCTCTGCACGGTCCTTCTCCGTAAACCTAAAGTGAATCTCACCAAGCGCACGTATCTCGTCATGGTGGTACTTTTCGAGCGAGGAGGAGCGAAGGAGCGAAAGGTACTTGAATATAGTCAACAGCACGGTTTCGTAGTTTTCTGGGGACCAAATCAGATTGGAAAGTGCATAAATGAAGGACTGCCTACCAAAGCCTTCCTTGGTGAGGAATACCTGTATACCAAATTTGGTGAACCCACGTCCTTGTGAGGAATTCCCAGCGCTGACACCGGTGCTCCATCCTTTGCCCTTGAGATACGAGTGGATCGAACCGGGACCCTCGTGCCCAACGAGGTGGCCAAGGAAACTGGCAGGCTTTGAGCGATAGAGCGGGCTTTGCCACGGGATATGAAAGGATACTGAAATGGATCGGAAATCCATGACAGTCTTTGACTCAACAATAGTCTAAATACATGTGAATGAGGATCACTGATTGAACCAAAGACACATACACCATGCTCATTTGGACCAAGCGGTGAATCTGTGATGAGAGGTGCAGGATCTTGTGAGCGATTCACGATCGGGGAGAAGAGAGTGGTCGTCAACTGTGTGAGTTCATCGAGTGATTCTGCCACGTGTCTGAGTCACTATACAGGTTCAGAAATTGACCATTACCTCGTCCCACAATGGCCAGCTTCATCCTCCCAGCACAATACTCTGTCTGCCACCACTCCACAAGCCTCCGACGCGTCTCGCGCCCGACAGGCCCGCCGTCCGGATCTGACTCAGAAGGCAATGCGGGAAGAGGGTTGGCAGGATCGACGACAGGTGGCGCCACAGCATTCCCATTAGGGACGCCGTCTGTCTTGGTGGTATGGTTTTCCAAGGTCTGGGCGACGCTACGGCCGTACGCGCTCAGAGTACCACGATGTCCTGTACCAAACTTGGTCCATGGATGTTTCCGCATGACGCCATCTTGGGATACGTCATCATCTGTGCAGAACGAGGGCATGGCGCTCGAAAACTCACCTGTGCCTCGGACATCGCCGCTAAGACCCTTCTCAAGCTGAAAAATGCGCCATCTGTCGCTTTGGGAGTTTTTCTTGTGCTCCGAATCGACGGCGTTCAGCTCGCGAGCGGTGCCTGCGTCCGAGAAGAGGGGAGAATGGAAGAAAGAAGCAAACATTTCCAGGGCACGTGGGAGGGGGGACTTGCGTGGGATGGGAGTGACGGAGTCATTGGGGAGGGGCGTGCTTGCGCCCGAAGAGGGAGGTGTGGAGGTGGACGAGACGGAGAAATAGTAGTTGGTGTTGGAGGCTCCCGTGTAGGCATTGGTATGGCCTCCATGGGCTGAAATGTACTAGAAGGACATTAGGACAGTCGCATGGCAGGACAATGTTGATACCTCATTGTACCCGTTCTCTTTAGGAAATTGTTTGGTGCCCTGAGGAGGATTAGCCGGAGGAAGACGCGTGCAGGAGGTGGACGTACCAGGAACAGCATATGCTCGCAGAAATGCGCCTAGAAACTGAATCAGTGGGTTGCCATCGTGGGGAATCGCGTCAAGACGCACAAGACCAGGCATATCGTCCTGAAAACGCGGGGTGAGCGAGCGGGAGAGAGACTGCAAGAGGGAAGGACGTACAGGATCGTTGAGGTGGCCCACCGCAATGTCCATTGCAGCAGCGCTGGTGTCTGCATCCTTGTCGTGAATCAGCATGGCCTGGAGGCCATTTTCGAGACGGAGGAGACGGTATGCACGAGTGTCTTGTGCAGGTGTCTCTATGGCCCCGGTGAAGACAGAGTAAGCGGGGGCAGTGAGGGTGGAAGACACTGGTCGCCAGGGAGAGTCGCTGGTCGTGGAAGAGAGCATCCTGACTGCTCTGGGTACGCGTGAGGGTAGACGAGCAACAGCGAGAGAGGACCGCCACATACACGTTACGTAAGCGGAAAAAAAAAAGGGAAAAGAGTACCCGACAGGTGAGGTGCAAAACAGCTAACCCGAGCGAGGATCGAACTCGCGACCAATGCATTTCTAGCAAAGATTTACCCTATAAGTACAACGCTCTAACCAAACTGAGCTACCGGGTTGTCAACTGCAGCTGGGGCCGATGCTAGAATATGATCCATATGTGGTGCGGGGGGAGACATGGATATACTGTATCGAGTTAATTCGTTCGATAACAGCTTCGCCGACGTGGAACACGTGACTGGGAGCGACTCACGCTGCCAGAGAGCGTCGTCGGGGTTTGCGAGTTGCTCCTCTCCTCTCCTCGTCGCATCGCACAGCGAGCATCTGGTCTTTGTTCACTGGACGAGCCGGCGGAGACCGTCGCTTGGAGGCGCTCGAGACCGCATCGAGGCTGGCAGACGCTGTTCTAGACACTGCGTCCAGACCATGGATCGCCACCAGGATCAACCACCGTTTCCTCTTTTCCCGCCAACGCAGCTCCCTCCTCCCTCTCACCTTCATCTCCCACCGCCGCATTCGTCCTCCTCCTTTCGCTCAAACACGCTCCCGCCCTTATCCCCCCTCGCCCCCGGCAGATTTCCCCCCGCATCCTACCATCCCTCCCTCTCCTCTCCTCCCTCCACCCTTCCCTGGCCCCCCCACCGCACCTCCAGCGCCCGTGAAGACGTAAGGCCGTCGATCGTGTCACACCCCCCCGCAAATGACAACGCGAAGGGTAAGGCTATCGAAAGAGAAATGCCCCCTCCTCCCAGGGACAGGTCATACCAGGACCACCCGCATCCAAAGGACACCGACGATGGCTTGCCCCCAACAAGCGACTTTGTCAAAAAACTGTTCAAGTAAGCTTGTCCCTCCCCGTCTCCCCACCGTCTCTTATCCCCCCGCCAGAATGCTCCAGGACAACACCTACTCCGACGTCGTCTGTTGGGGCCCCGGCGGCGATTGCTTTATCATCAAGGTCCGCACTTGCTCTATCAATGCCGCGCATAACTAACCCTCCCCTCCCCCCTCCCTCCCAGGACATGACCGAGTTTACAAAGTCAATCCTCCCACGCATGTTCAAGCACTCCAACTTTGCCAGTTTCGTCCGCCAGCTCAACAAGTATGACTTTCACAAGGTCAAGAATAACGAGGAAAACACCTTTGGTGACCACAGCTGGACATTTCGACATCCCGATTTTCAGGCCGATCGTCGCGATGCCCTCGAAAATATCAAGCGCAAGGTCCCCTCCCAGCGCAAACCTGCCTCTTCCAAGGTTCCCCTCAACTCCAACCCTCCCACAGGTGTTACCGCCCATGTTGGATCCCCCGCCTCGCCTCCGCCCCCGTCTGATGCCAACATCATACAGTCCCTTCAGTCTCAAATCGACCGGCTCACACGCACCCAGGACGACATGGCTGCCCACATTCGCAGCCTGGAAAGCAATTACCAGAGCGTGCTCGGTGAAATGGTCAACTTTCAACGCAACATGGCACAGCAAGACGGCCTCATGCAAAACCTCATCCAGTACTTTTTACAACTTGAGAATGGTTGCTGCGACTACTCTCTTACTTCACCACCGAGCTAATCATCCCCTTTTTTCCCAGGAAAGCAAAAAGAGGACCACGGCGTGCAGCTCCCTCCTACTGAGAGCCAGTTTGTGCCTGCGTCCGAGGCCCAACGCATCATCGGAGGCACCTACCCAGAGTCCGACGTTGCCCGTGCTTCGTTTGAGCAGATGAACGAAATCTCGCGCCGCGCCAACACCGCAGGCATGCAGTTCACGGGCGCAGCGACCCCGCCCCTCTCAGGCTCCCCTGTCCCGGGTAACTCTGGCTCTCCACTTACTCGGCAGGATGCGCTGCAGCGCATCGAAGAGCTCCAGCGCGCTCGTCCAACATCTGCACAGGATCAAAATGGATCCTCTACGTCGCAGGGGCACCAGCACCGGCAGCAACACCAGCAGCAGCAGCAACAACAACAACAGGCCGCCTTTTCCAGCATCCCAGAGAGCCTCGGGACCGTACCTAGTATGACTGGAAACGTTGATGGCGACGTGCCGTTCCCTGGGTTGCAGGTATTCACCGTAGGGCACCTCCTCCCCCGTTCTTCCGCTACGCCAGATGACGGCACGTGGTCCTTTGACCCTGCCGCGCTCCAGCTTCCCGTGCCTCTAGACGTACAGTCCTCGTCGTCCTTTGCCGCACCTACCGCGGGCCCAAGCACCACCGTGGCGCGCCGTGCACCCACACCGCAGCGGCTGCGCGTGCGGCGCTCGACGTTTGTCCCGGGGTGGGCTGTTCCACCCCGTGTGCTGCTCGTGGACGACGATGCTGTCAGCCGGAAGCTATCAAGCAAGTTCCTCCAAGTATTCGGGTGTACGATTGATGTGGCAGTGGATGGCGTGGGCGCGGTAAATAAGATGAATTTAGAGAAGTATGATCTAGTGTTGATGGTGAGAGAATTTTTATATCTAGAGTTCCAGACTTTGTTGACGAAGGTCGGGGTAGGATATTGTGATGCCAAAGCTGGACGGGGTGTCTGCGACTTCGTTGATTAGGCAGTTTGATCCCATGACTCCTATTATCTCAATGACAAGCAACTCCAAGCCAAATGAGATTCTCACGTACTATTCGCACGGTAGGTGGAGGTACCCACTTACACTGATGCCCCTGACGTCGCCGCGTAGGTATGAACGATATTTTACCCAAACCATTTACCAAAGAGGGCCTGCTCGATATGTTGGAAGTGAGTCGAGTACGGCCAGGGTCGATGCGTGCTCCTTCTGACTCTTGCACGATAGAAACACCTGATGCATCTCAAAGTTATACAAGAGATGGCCAGGGTACCACGCGGTCCTGGGATCCCGCCGCTCAATGACGCCTCGTTCAACGAGGCACTCGTCGTTGGTAGCAGCAATGCCGCCGCCGCCGCAGCAGCAGCAGCAGCAGCCAGCAACAACAACAACAATGCCAGCGGAAGTAACATTACAAGCACACAGAGCCCCTTGCCACTTCTCCCCATGTCCGATGATGACGTGCGAATCAACCCGCTTGCAGGGTTGGGTCTTTCCGATGAGCAGTACGCCCAGATCTTGCAGACGATGATGCACGGCGCGTCGATTAGTGGATATGACGCCGGCTCAGGGTCCGGTTCAGGGTCGGGTAACGCGGGTGATGGGACTGGGGGAGGCGAGGGTGGCGAAAGTGGTGTTCTCGGCAAGCGCGCGTTGGAGGATCCTGAAAGAGACCCGAGGGAAGAGAAGCGGAGTCGGTTCCAGGTAGTGGAATGATGACGCTTGCGCGGCCACGGCCCCCATCAAGGTACCCCCCCGGTGGCACATACCTTCCAGGTTGTATCAACAATTGCTTTTACTTGCTGTGTGTCCCTTTTAGCTTTCTTACGCTATGTGTATTCCTTGTACTCATTCTGTGGACCTCCACGTACACGATGATGGATGGATACCCCGTATTATGTTGAATACCATGCTAAAATTCTATGCTATTTCCCCACTCACACCATGCATACTCAGCTTCGTACAAACTTCAAAGGTATATTAAACAACCATTTACGATATACAATCCATGAACTGACGTTGCCAAAAGTCCATTAGCCCCGCCGCAGGCGAAACACCCAGACGGGGCGGGGGCTCAAAAAAAGGCAGGCGTGGAAGTCATCTTAAGGACAAGTCCGTTCGTGTAATCCAAAACTTTCTAAATCGCACGTGACGCAAACGACGAAAATGCAAGTAGCGCATCAGACGTTCTTTGCCAGCTGTTGGAGTGCTCCGGCCTGGAAAATGTTCTGTAGGGCAGGCGTAATGCTAGACATGAAAAAAAGAGGTAAACGTCGGAGCGAAGTAATGAATGATCAATGGAAAACTGACGCTTGATAACCATCGTTGGGGGACATGTTCTGCTGACCCAGTGCCGGCGTGAAAACGTTTGTGCTCGACTGAGCAGGCACCTGGTTCTGGTCCTGCGAGGTCAGGTTAGTCTGACCCCACTGGTACTGTGTGATCCCCGCAATGTTGTTCTCGATCGCCGCTTGGATCCACTGTGTGTAGGTAACTTGCTGCTGAGAGTCTGTCAACGGCTGTTGACCCTGCTCCAGGCCCACCCCCAACGCGGTCGGGATCGGAACCTCAGGTGTAGTGACGGTCGAATTGGTGGGGAAGAGTGGCTGCGTAGAATTGAAAGGCGTGAATGCGGGTAGATTGCCTTGCGTGACGAGACCAAACCCGGTCAGCGACATGGGTTTATTGAAGCTAAGGGATAAAAGACGACTTTAAAACGAGCATCGCTACCAGCGATGCAATGACTCACGTCGCAGCTGACTGGGCTTGCTGTGTGATCCATTCGATACCAGCCTGAATGGTGTTGTTGAAGGCATCCAGGTTGGGATCCAGAGGCACATACGTGTTCTGGTCCGGGAATAGTTGGCTACGAGTGACAAGATGTCAGAATATGCTCAGACAACGACAAGCAGAGCGTCGCACAATGTGCTGAACCCAATACTGAGAGGAACGTCAATGAGTGCCAACGCCATGTATGTCAGGGGGAACGTACTCTGGAATATTGATGATGTCTTGAGAGTCAACTCCTTGGCTTCCGTCGAAAGCTGGGCCGACGCTCTGAGTACCAAGCTGCCTCTTAGAATACGCCTTCTCCGCAGTTGGTCCACGGTACGTCCATATGGCCTTCTTGCCTCGCGCGCGCTTCTGGGCGGCACCTTCCCTGCGTTGCTTGGCAGCTTCAGCGTTGCGCTTCAGTTTGGCGCGACGTTGACTGAGCACAGCTTTGGCAGTGAGAGGGCCGGTGGCACGCCTCTTTTGGCCCGGTGCAGGTGAGGCCTGTGGACGAGGCGCGAGAGGAAAGAGCTTGGGGCAGTCAACGCAGAAGAATCCTTGAGTCCTGAACAAAACGATAAGATGAGCCAGTGAAGCAGAGTACCACAAACAGAATTGTTACCCTGAGGAGACAATGTGGTTCGGGTCAAGTGATTTCACATGCGATGCGATAGTGGCGTGCCATTGTGTCACGTTCTGCACCCAAAGTTCAGTCTCTCGAGCCCTATCTGGCGGAAATACAGATCAGCATACCTGAGCGACACATGTAGGTGAGGTAGCAAGAGTAGAGTTGCATCGTGCGTCGTTGGCGAGCTCCCAAGACAATAACTCGGTATTGTCTTTGTATCGTGGAACAAGCACATTCAGAAAGTTTTGGAACGCGTCGATCAGGGTCTGATTTGTGAAAAATTGGTCATGTTCTGTTAGGTTATGTGCGCGAACGTATGCATCCATTCCACCGTAATCATTGGACAGAAAACCTGGTGGGTGGGTGACGTTTGTGGTAGTACCAGCACGTTTCGACAACGTGCTGTTGAGAGCTGACGAAAGGGGACGCAAAGGATTCCAGTTGTTAGTAAGGGACAACTGCACCCGAATGCCGTGAGCCTTGGCCGATGAGAGCACCTTGTCAAGGCGCTGAAGACCATTTACACCAGTGTTGATCGTTACGGTGCCATTAGGGTTGAACAACTGGCAGACATGATTACGCCGCGATCTGGGAACAAGGGACACAACGCAGACATACCTGAAACCAGGCTCCTGCTAAAGGAATTTCGAACACGTCATTGAAGGCCCATGTACGGACGACAGTAATATTTTTGGCAGCGATACTCTGGAGAGTGAGATCAATGTCGTCGTCTGAAAGCTGTTGGAGCCAATATGCGTCGGTTGCGAAATAAAAAAAGGGCCTGGCGAAGGTGTACGTTGAGTGGACCTGACAGACGCATCGGAGACACCACCTACTGGTTATTGACCATGAGTTGGCCGTTATTGGTTGTTACAAAGCCCTGAGCCGCAGGGGAGACATTATTGCGCTTTTGGGCGCGCACAGAGTTTGGAATCCATGTGGTGGATGCCACAGACTTTACGAGGCAACCCACAGCGGCTGCCACTGCAAAGAACCGCATCATTTAATAGATTATCGTGAACGACCGTCAAGCGTAGCGGGGAGGTGGGAGGAGCAGACCCAGCGTCGGGAACATCGTAAAGCATAGCATTTTCTTATAAAGGTAGATCTGGGCACAATTGCGCTACCAGCTCAATCGGGCACCCAGGGCTCATAGCGGTGTCGGGACTAGACACACGGCCTCTGTGCTGCGCGCTTTGCGCTTTGTCATATGCTCAAATTCAAACATAAATTTTATCGTGAATTCTTCAACAAGTCCCGCTTCATCTCATACCTCATATAAAATCCCTTGTCATTATATACCATTCTTCACCTCCCCTCCCTGACTGCTGCATCACGACCTCTCGTCTTATCCGGGCGGGCACCCCGTTTGGAAGTGTGCTAAGTTGTTCGATCCATTTGGCACGCGTGTCAAACCAAGTCCGTATAGGCTTGACCAAACCAGGCCTAGTTCCCCAGCTCTCTTTTCCGCGCGTTTGTATACCTTTCCCAAAGCGATTGCCATGCATCCACGCTTGTCACGCGAAGTAAACCCTCTTCTACTTCCGCCCAGCCTAACGCTCGTTCATAACATTCGAGAGCCTTCCTTTGACCGTCTTCCACCTCTTCGTACAACACCCCGCACAAGTCCCAAGCTTCCACCGCCGTTCGTCGCGCATCTCGCAGCGCCGATCGTGCCGGTGTGTGTAGCCATGGGGATTGCCTATAGGTCAGCGCAAGGGGAGCATGCGAGGCGACGGGATGTGGCACGTTCGTGCCTGGTCCTGAGACCGACTTCGAACTAACGCTGGATGACATATTAGGTGGGAGCGATGTGTCCGTCAGTACTTGAGCTACAATCTCAGACAAGGAAGCTGCTGTCACGAGGTCCGTGAGAGGCTTTGTAGGTGCTGCTTTGCGTCGACTCGAAGACGTTGATATTGAATAGGTCACCTCTGCATGGTGTAATGCGAGTATGGACTTGCGTTGCAGCAGATACATTTGGTGCAATATTTGTCCTGGCGATTGAGGCTCAACCGAGGTGGGTGAAGACGTCTCAGGTATCACAACCATGTTATCAATGAGTGAAATGGCATATTCCTGGATTTCTTTCGCTTCCTTGAGCTGGTTCATCTTCGAATAGTGAGCCGAAATGGAAAGAATAGCAGCAACGAGCGTTCTTTGTGCCGCTGGTGATGAAGGTGGACGGATGGGTAACGTAAACTTCGTCGACTTCATCTCTATGCGAGGACTCGAAGACGTTTCTTCTGATGGCGTCCTTTGAGTCCATTTCCAAAAGGTTGATATATTCCCGTCAGTTGATGTCGGAGAAGGTGGCTGCACATGTGCCGGTACAGATGGATCCGAAGAAATGTCATCTGAAGTGAGATCGATGCCTCTGGTCCACCATGTAAGGGCTGCCTCATCGTTCCCAAGACGCTCAGAGATATCCCCAATCTTAACAGCAAGATGGGCTTGCGAAAGCCGGTGGCCCTTTCGGCCATCTACCAAGATCTGGAGATACTCCTCTCGGGCTCGTGACAATGCCGCCCGGGTTCCCATACGCTCTAGCACCGCAGCATGACGTTCGAGCAAGTCTGATCCGACCCTGTCCATGCGCACCCTTCCATCTTGATCATGAATGAATGCAATAGCTTTCTCCAAGTATATGCGTGCACTTTCGAGGTCTGAGCGCGCAAGGTTCAGGCTGCCCGCGCCTCGGCTTCCATCAGCTTGAGATATTGTTGTGGTGCCTCCAAAGGGCAAGGAATTGTGGAGGCTGAACCAAGCAGCACGGACGGCATGCCGTCCAATGAAACCCAACGATGAACTCGTTCCACCATTTTCACCGCCTGTCCAGCCCTCTGGCTCCCATCCCCACCGCTTCGCGTCCTCGTCCCGGGGTATGCGCATCTGACGCTCGATCCAAAGGTGCCCACCCTCAAACGCGGTCACCGTTACAAGGCCTACGATGAGCGCACCATATCCAATAAATGCGACCATTCTGCCCAAGTTTCTAAATGCAAACAGTGTATGCCCGATGAATTCATTTTGGACGTTCTCAGGACTAGCATCGGTGTCAGGCTCGTATCTGACGGGTGGTGGCTGCGACTTGTTAGCGAATCCTCGTCTCCACTGCAAATCAATATGCGAGGTAGACCTAATGCGAAGACGAGTGACGGCCAGACGTCTCGAGTAGCATCGCGTCAACACCATATGAGAGCAATGTTGGTTTACTTCCGCGACCCTCATGTGCGGAGTTCATATTTGTTCGTTCGTTCCGCCGCTTTTTCATAGTTGCGACTCTATACCATTCGAGTTGACAACCGAGCCATGTCACTCATTTTAGCTATCTCGGTCCTGAACCCTTTTAATGAACGTTGTTATGTTCTGACAGCTATCGCGGCTGCTAAAGCCTCGTCGGTGGACATGGCTACGAGACACGAAACGTCACGCGACCGTGTTACGTCACTGAGCGCGTCGGCTACTTGCCCTGCCTCTGAGATTTAATTCCAAGTATTAACTACAGCTGTGGAGATACATGAACTTCACAAACATCTGGGTGATCTACTATCCTTCCAATGGAAGCACTGGCGGCCTTCCGGGTTTCCTCATCCACATCAACACCTACGTCGGCCAAAGGGAAGTACGTAGTCCTAGCATGTATGACAGGATAGCCAAGATCCCGAAGAGTTTTAAAAAGTGTCCCAAAATTGTCGGGTGTGGTCACGACCTACATGAAGACGTTGGCAGGGCGCATACAATGATGTGCGGAAATACTGACCTCCATGATCCTTGTATCGTCAGCATCCCCCGATCCTTTGTCTGTCACGTCAAGTGCTCCATGATCCAAAGCCTCCATCAACAACTCATCAGCTGATTGAGAGGAGCTTAGCAAAACCTGTATTGTCCCTTTCTTTTCAAACATAAAAGATACAGTAGTTTGCTGCAACCTAGATATATGTCTGATCAAGTTCGGGTCATGTAGTATTAGCATGTTGCACACCCATGGTCCTTGAAGATCGTTTTTAATTCACGAAGCGTTCGATTTCTGTTATCAGTAGCGCACTGACTTTATCGTTGAAGTCAGGTTTTGGGCATGACCAGGGACTAAGCAGAAACTCACATTATAAGACCGACCTGTCCAGAAACCATGGCCTCGAGTTGTAACGTATCTACTTCGTAGTTGTGCTCCGGTTTTGACGCCTAAAACAGTTTCGACGACTGCACTAACAACTCCCCATTTTAGATTACATACTTGTTCAAGCGCTGCCTGAATGTTTGCTTTGGGCACACCGGCCTCTTTGGCTTTCGCCATCGCAGTTGCTAGTGCACTGTTTAATGATGGATCAGCGGAGTCGCCCTCTGCAGTTGCGTGAACGTTGGGCAAAGAGTACACAAGCGCAGCATTACCAACTTCTCACAGCGTTCAGTATGTCCTGTGAGTTGGTCAGCAGGACAGCCTAGTTAATTGAACATTGTACCGACTCGGTTTGCTCTTCCATAAATTCTAGATCTTGCTTGGTCGTTTGCGCCTTTCCCCTCCTTGATTTTGGACCACTGCGTTACCACATTAAGACAAGCATTGGCGGTGTGCAAATGCGAAGACATACTTTGTTATGTCCAGAGAAGGTGATTGCTGAAGTCGTTAGATAGCGCAAGCATTGTCGCGGCGGGGTAGTCACCGAGAGCGGAAGATGCATGTGGGAAACTTCTTTCGGTAACCAAATGGCCGGCGAGCCAAGCCGCACTGCAGGGCATCAAAGCACCGGGGCTGTCATCTCCTACGACCCCCTGCGAGCCGTGGCTTTCAGGCTTACAGCATTCTGAGAATGGGTTCGCATCTATCCCGGCTCACGAGTTGGCAGACGACTACCTGTAAGCCTACCCTATACATCTCTCCTTCTCCAGCATACCTGCAAGTCAAGGATTCGCCCACAAGGATCTCTTACAAGACTTTTTTGGAGTCCAGATGCCAGAGCATCTTCAAGGAGTTTAATCCTGCTTGGTGGCTATTCAACGGTCACCTTCAGACAGCGTAAGCCATATGCTTTTTGACGGGTGAGGATCATCAATGTCTACCTGGGCGATCAGTTACTGTGTCGTTGGCGATTTCTCCACCATAGATCAGGTTGTATATGAAAGGTTGCCCCGCTTTTCGTTTGCTGGCTATACAATGTTCCTAACATACCCCTTCCTTATGATCAGACGTCTTCTTCGTGTCCCGGATGGTGGAACTCTGTATGTTGACAGTCCTGTTGTGTCAACACGCTCGAGTACTAGTATTGGGACTTAGAGGTTTGGATTTTACTGCGCCGTCCACCCAGGACGCATTACACCCAGATACCCCAATCGTAGTTGTTTTGCACGGTATGCTAATTGATGACACCATAGTCACGACTCCCGCTTATCATGACCTCTGAACCTGGTTGCAGGTCTGACTGGCGGTACTTTTCTCTCGGATTGTACCTGACTGCAACAACCCTGATGACTGGTGATAGGGTCCTACGAATCTTACGTTCGCTCCATTCTGTCCTTTGCATGCGCTTCAAAAGAAGAAGGTGGATTAGGTTATCGCGGTGTTGTCGTCAATTTTCGCGGTTGTCAGTCTTGTTTATATTCAGGGGAATCCCAACGGTTAATTGCTTGTCAGGTGCCGGCGTCGAAATCACGAGCACCCAGTTTTATTCTGCTGGCTACACAGATGACCTTCGCCGGGCGCTCTTATACCTTTCGAATAAATACCCTCGCGCAAAACTACTTGGTATTGGATTCTCCTTGGGCGCTAACGTTATAACGCGTTACCTCGGCGAAGAGGGCGAGAACAGCAGACTGGCATCTGGCTGTGTCCTGGCATGCGTATGTGCTCTTGACAACAGTGAATCAACGTCGATTAATAAGACATCGACAGCCGTGGGATTTGGTGACAAATAGTAAACAGTTTGTGGTCGTTCTCCTTCATCCAATCGTTTCCTGATCTCTTTACTTAGCCTTGAGGTATCTAGTCCGATTGTATGTTTGGTTTCCTCGAGTCGAAACTTTCATTCTAGGGACACTGGCTTTCCAGAACAGTCTACTCCAGGGCAATGGCAAATAATCTGAGGTTACTCGTCAAGCGTCATCTTACCTCGCTCGCCCGGCTTGGTCCCTCCATTCTTACGCCCAACCTCGAGAGTTTGATGTTAGTCAAGGATGCTCGTCTTATTGACGTCGACGAGCAACTGACACGCTTAGTTGGTGGCTCATCTCCCCCGTTCCCGTTCTCTTCTGCGAAGGAATACTACAAGTGGGCGTCAAGTCACCATCATGTGAAGAATATCAGAATTCCCTTCCTGGCTATGAATTCCTTGGATGATCCCATTGTCAAGGAGGTGCCGCTACCGGTCCCGCAGGAAGCGGGCTGTGTGGCTATTGTGGTTACACCTCATGGTGGACATCTGGGATGGTTCCAACGAAACAAGAAGGCAGGGTTTAGGGCCGTCGAGCGATGGGTTAAAGCACCTGTATGTGAGTGGCTAAGAGCCACAGGGGAGGATCTGGTACTGGAACTTGGCGAAGGAGAGGTTGTGGAGAAAGTGGAGGGATTCACGCGATCAGTTGTCAACCCACATATTGGATATCAGGAGGTCGGTCAGTCAAAGGTGGTCACGTCCGCTAGTGCAATGGGTGTTTATGGAGGGCTGTAGCAGTATTTCATCGGAATTTAAACATTCAACGTAGCCAATAATTACAGCGTTTTCAAAAAACCTGACGCGCGTCGTTTTTTTTTTTGTTTCTCAGAGGCGCCGGCTGCAATTAGGCGCCCCAGTAACGATGGGTTTTTGACATATCAGTTGGGATATATCAAGCAGCGAGCTCTATATCTACTGGATGACGGATATGTTCCAGAAGGGTTCATTCAATCCTGGGCGTGTCTCAGAGTAGTTTAACCACAATCTCGATAAGTTTGGAGCGCAAGGACTGGACATTCTGTCCGGCTTTGGAGGCACGACACGCTGTGACAATCTCCTGTAAGAAGTCCTCCCACTGTGTGATCAAGTGGGCTCCAAAGATCCAAAGTGAAGAGGTGGTTGCTTCACCAACTTCTGCTTCCAATTTACAACTTTGACCAACATTTCTTGCTCCACCTCAATTGTACATTCCACAGTAACTACAAGTTCACTATCACTTGAGGGTAACTTCAGTGCCTTGCCTGCCTTACGTCTGCCTGGTTGTGTCTTGGTTTCTGTAACTGATTCATCATCACTCTCCTCAAAGAGATCTTGTTCATCATGCAGTCTTTGAGCACATCTTGGCGTCAACTGCTGGCCCAATGGCTGGTAGACATGCAGGGGTGAGAGTGAGAACTGAGGAAGTAGCCTGCTCGGAAGCGGGGTGTGTGGATGGATCTTTGGCAAATGCCAGCGGTGCGCTGATGTCTGTTATCATAGACATGGATGGGGTCACACGTGCTGATATGAAGCTTTGGCTGGCGAACTGATAAAATATGGGTCTTGTAAGCTCAAACCCACCTCCTAACTTACTGAATAGCCTCAAAAGCTTGTTCTTCCCCTCATGTGGGCAAAGACTACTCTCAGTGGTATCTTCCACAGCTTCTGGGACATAAGGGCCGGGGGGGTGGATCGGAGCTATCCTTCGTCTAGTGAGGATGTTACAACAGCGCCTAATTGCAGCTGGTGCCTCTGAATAAAAAAAAAAAACGACGTGCGTCAAGGTTTTTTGAAACCGCTGTAAGCGTGGAAGTCATGTCGGTCACCAATCAATAGCCGTGACATTCGCACTAAACAGCGAAAAAATTGCAGTTCATGATGAGGTCATCTCTGTTTGATCGTACCATGAGTAACAGGACCGTCTACAAACTTTGTGACAAGAGTGGCACACTATATAGAAGACGCTGCATAGTATAGAGTGGGCAAGCTAGAACATCCTAGTCAAAAGAGATGAACTTCCGGCGCTCGTTACATCAGCGGTTGCTTGAACCACTCCGGTCACGAGTCTCCACGTTCTTCTGGCACTTCATTCCTGACTTAAGCACGTACAGTAAGTACCCTTGGCCTTCTTTCATATCACTCCCGAGCATTGGCCAAGCGCGGAGCGCCGCCGCCACGGAAATAATCCTATCAAAGTACGATGTCAACGGCTCGAGCTGTTCCCCTGACGTGTTCCGGACACACGCGACCAGTTGTACGCTTTTCACAACATGCAATTAGCCGACGTAACTGTTGGGGTGACCATTGTTCCAGGTTCACCTTTCATTTTCCTCTTTAGAAGAAGATGGGACCTATTTGCTGGTGTCCAGTTGTAAAGACGGCAACCCGATGCTGAGGGAATGGACGGGTGATTGGATAGGCACCTTCATTGGGCACAAAGGTGCTGTGTGGAGTACAAAGCTCTCTGCGGATGCTTCCAAGGCTGCAACTGGGAGTGCAGATTTTACGGCGTGCGTCATCACCTTTGCTGTCCGAGGCAATCTGCATCCTAATTGCTCGGATGGCCTGCAGAAAAATATGGGATACATTCTCAGGTGCAGCTTTGCACTCATTTCCACATAATCATATTGTTCGGAGCGTGGCCTTTTCTCCCACTACATCACATCTCCTTACCGGGGGTCAAGAAAAGAAAGTGCGGGTTTTTGACCTGAGAAGACCGGACGCCGAGCCAGATTTTCTGAGAAGTGTGGGGAGTACAACTGCTCATGAAGGAACTGTTAAAAGTGTCGTATGGATCAATGAGTGGAATGGTGTTACAGCAGGCGAAGATGGGACAGTTAAGTACGTACCATTCCTGGTCAATGCAAGTCAGGTGATGAATTCAATATTGGTAGATGGTGGGATATACGTACCGGCACCCCCACTTCCACGTTGAATTTCTCTGGACCCGTCACGTCCATGGAACTGTCAATAGCGACTTCAACTTTGGTCTTAACCTCTGGCCAAACTGTATCCTTTCTTCCTGCCCTGCCTTCTTCCAAGCCTTCACACAAGGTAGCACTTCCTTATTCTCCGTCGTCTGCGTCTCTGCATCCAGTCCTCGGCGATCGATTCGTGGCTGGGAGTGCAGGCGACCAATGGGTAAGGGTACATGGGATGAACGGAGAAGAAAGAGAAGTACTTAAAGGCCACCATGGTCCTGTGCACTGCGTCGAATACAGCCCTGACGGCGAGATGTACGCTAGTGGTAGTGGTGCGTGATCAGGTGCTAATCTCAAGATTCTTGTACTAACAACTCTACACAGAGGATGGCAAGTTTTATACAGTTGAAGTGTTCCTTCATCACAATAACTCGCTACCTTACAGGAACGATCCGTCTCTGGCAAACAACACCAGGGAAGACTTATGGCTTATGGCAAGGGACAAACGGCGTGTGATGGTATATATTGGAGCTTGCCATAATCAGGTTTTTGTCCCCACACTCTCTGCGACTCCTTTGCGAGTGCTATGCAATGTTATGTTTGGATGTAGTGTTTAGATTCGCCTTCCGTAGGGCACTAGTTATTGTGCAATATTGCTGACGTCATTCACGTTAGAGCGAATGGGGCTGTGGGGTGAACGCAACTTAATACTTATTTGCTCACCATGAGTCTCTCTAGATCACCCTCGCCCCCGACTATGGCTCATCATAAGTCGGTGGCTCTTCTCCCAGCAAGTCTGCCGACACCAGCTTTGGTTCGTTCAGTAGCAGAAGCTGCACATTACTCAGGGGGGCGTCGCCCTAGCCAGGGTGAAAGAGCACAAGCGAGCTTTGGACGTGGAATATCAGTTGAAAGTCTGTCTGAAGGGAGGAGACGTGCTTTGAATGACTTGAAAGAAGTGGGTGGCGACTGTCATTGGAGCGGACGCTAGATTGCCATGCCCCATCCCTGACTTCCTTCGTCCAAGTTATTCTGTTCAAGACCTACACTTGAAATTTTCGAGCGGGCTTGGAGACCGGACGCTGTTTTTGAGGTATTGCTGAAAGTCTCCTACAGGTCCGACACAGAAGTTGTAACGTTATTGATACCTAGGATCCTTTCTCGAAATGCATAGGCTACAAGGAGTACGCACCACAAGTGGGTACTTTAACCCGTCATGCTCCTCAATTCCCATTGAACAATGTTTGATGCAGTGGTTTGCTATGGTAGAACAATGTCATCGATGATGATGCGTGTTCTTATCACCTTATGCCCATAGCCGAAAATCTTTCCACAATCGGAAACACTTTCCTCATGTGTGCTTGCGTCAACACACAATCCTAACCAATTGGTCTACTCGCAGACACAGCAATACACGCTACGCTTTTTTGGGACCAAAAAGGTGCCACCTTTCCTGGTTTGGTCAACGTCTATGCGCTCACTTATGATGTCTTTGCTTTTGTAGGTCGTCAAGTCGTTGGTGGTCGTTGATCTTGATGATGAGGACAAGATTACAAAATTGGAGGACAAATGGAATGGAGAAGAACAACCAACACGCTGGGGTGCGAGTATTCTCCGAAGACTAAATGCTAGAGCTTTACCGTGGTTTATCCGCGTGAGTGATCCGAAAGAAAAGACTAGTTGATGCGGACATCCTTCAGTCTGTAGCATTCACCTGTATCTGTATTGACATATCATCCTCTGAAATTTATATTTTCAAGAGTTACAAGATACATATGATGAGTATTAGATGGCAGGGCCTCTCTGGTACAAGTACAAAGAAATACAGTGAGAGGACAGGCATATCAATGTCCGAAAAAACCGGATGAATGAATGACGTGCTATAAGTGAAATTGGCACCTGGATCGGTAAGGACAGTAAGGTAGATGGAACGCGCTATCAGGCCTGCGTTCCACGCGCGAAGGAATTTGTCCTTCCTGCTTCCTGCTAGCATCGTGCCTTCTATGCGCAATCAGGGCAATACAGCTTGTCGAAGGAAGCTGTGAGGTAGAGGGCACTGGACAAAGCGCGTGCTTCATAGGTGGTGTGGTTTATCTAGCTAGCTGGTTCCAGTGTTAGAGGGGTCATGTGCCAGCGGTAAGGATGGTTGCCATGTCCTTCTCGTCAGCCGCATCAAGTTGACGAGAACGTGCCTTCAATCGTACTGTATGATGATATCTCTATTAATTGTGCTTGGGGCATAATTAAGAAGTACGTACGATTACGATCAAAGCTGAGCAGCACAACCTTGGCAGCATTGGCCGTATCGTCTGCTTTGGCTGATGGAGCTTTGAGTAGGGCTGACCTGTCAAACCAATGCTCATCTTGCCAGATTGCGGCACGTAAAATGAGGTCATCCATGTTACGCTCCCACGAAAGCGCATCGCGGAGGTCAATCTGTTCTCGTCGGACACTGAGAGAATACAGGTAATTCCCCCGCGATGTCTGCACCTTCAGTGAGATTGAGTGTGAGCGCAAATGCGAAGTCAGATAGGCGAGAGCGTTTGTAGCGGCAGTGCCAAGTTGAGACTCATTCAACGAGAGTCCATCGAGTTCTGTGACAACTATATATGCAGGTAAGAACGTGATTGAAGGCGGAAGAGAACAAGATGCTGTACCTGCAAGTGGCACAACGACCGTCCACCGTAAGCTCTCGACCAAGGACGAGAAAAGGTTGAGTGAAGATAAAAGAATGTTTGTATCAACGACAAGGACAGAATAGCCGCAAATAACGTGCAATGGTGCTCGTGCTGACATAGATAGGGGTCTGCGCCGGGCAGGCAACCTGCGTCGTGGTGGCGGAGACCCGCCACGTTGTGCGGCTAACAACAGACTACGGAAATGCCGTCTTCGAGCCTAGGAAGAGTGGTCAACCATCTGCATCAGAAAGCACGCGTAAAGAAATATCCTCACTTTGAGCTCCTTGACTTGCTCTGAATCCTCCTCGTCGTCACTATCCTCCTCCTCCGCCACTTCTTCCTCCACTTCCTCCTCGTCAATTTCCATATCATCTGCCCATCTGCCACCTCTCATTCGCCTCTCTTCCTCCTCCTCACGTTCCTTTTGTTCAATCTCCTTCCAGTGTTGAACCTTATCTCGTAAAGCTCCCTCAACCTTCCATCGCTTCTCGACCTTATCCCAGCCAAAGCCATCCACTGCACGTACAAGGTGCACTCCCGCCCGAAACGAGCGAACCCAACGGCGTACAGTCACACCATGCCTTCCCGGCCCCATCTCCTCTTCATCTTCCTCGATAATACCATCAGTGGCACCATCTGCACTTTCCTCGCTAGTATCAAGCACGTCAACCTCGCCGCTCCCAGCGTCAGGTTTCCAGAATCCCCGCTCGTACACACGGCGCATCCACTCGGTTCCACGAAGACACCAGTCCTCTGGGAGTGCACTACATCCGTGTGTAAGGCCCTTTGCGCCAAGTTCTAGCTCTGCGACTGCAATGCTGCGTGGGATAGTGTTGAAGAAAGCTGCAAGATCATCCCACGGTACTGATCGTTCCATGATTGCCAGCACTGACGAGTGCTTGAAGAGGGTGCTAAGATAGGTCAAAACAATGGTGATGTAGGGATTAAGTGAAGGCTGAGCAAAGGCGTTGGCTTTGCGCAAGGGATTACGCAATGCATAGGACAATGCCGTGAAGGTCAAGTCGAGGGCAAGGTGAAACGAATGGGAGAGTTCAGGAGAATCCGAGGACAATATCTGGGGGATGCTGCCTGTAGCATTGCGGTTCTTGCTCTCTCCCTCGTTCAGGTCCAGGTCCACGTCTACGTCCATCTTCCTTTCTTCCTCGGTACTTTCCCCTATCTTCAAGTCCTCAGTTCGATTGACGACTGCCGTCACCTTTTTCTCGGATGCAGTCTGCACACGACCACCGAGCATAGCCATGAACGTCGTCTTCCGTATCACGCCGTCATTACGTCCGTATTCGAGCACAGCACCAAGGTTGATGATGGCCATCATGATCCACTCACGTTCTTCGGCACCTTCCAACGAAAGACGTTCGACAAAGCGTGCATGTGTCGGAGCAAAGTCGTCGAGTTGGATATGTGTAAAAAGCATGCCATGCAAAAGGAGAAAAAGGTCGGCGGTGCGTGCATCTGGCTGTATGCGCCGTGCTTGCGCTGCAGGAGTAAACATGGCGAGAATGGATTCGCGAGAAGTAGGAAACGGATTCGACGTCATCATGCTGTTAAAGGGACAGTACAAATTAGACAGTACAACAACAGAAAAGGATTCACTGACCTCTTTACAAAGTGGTATACGGCTCGCATCTCTTCTCCTTCTCCTTCACGGCTAACCACCGCCAAATGGTGATGTAGCCTTCCAAGAAGTGGTGTTTCCTTCAATCCCTGTGCGTACCAGCCTCTCGCGGTTTTACGCCAAGTTTCTCGTTCAGGCTCCACATCGAGGGCTAGTGCTGCTCCTAAACCTACGCTCGGACTTGGCGAGTCATCAATGCGAGCTTCTGGTGCATCAACTGACGAAAAGAGCGCTTGTGGCCGCTCGCTAGTGCGTCCACCGAACGGCGCACTTGCAACATGCGCAGCGACCGCCATACGATACCGCGCAAGATCCCCAAGAGCCTCGAGCCACCCACTTCGATAAGGGTCGAGAATGGGATTCTCAAGAAGGCCGGCATAGAAGTTATATGCGTAATAAATGAGATCAGAGAGATGTTCCAAGGCCAGAGGGGAGGTAAGAGAGGCACGGCGAAGGTGCTCAAGGATTCGGTGGAATGCATTCGTCCATAAACGAGAGGGAATATTATATGAGGTGGGGTATCCATGGAATGAAACTGGAACTTGAGGCGAGAGCGTGAGTGTGAGGAAGTTATGCATAAGCTCCGCAAGTCTAGGAATTGTGTCAGTCAAGAAAAGCATCATATTATATGAGCAACTGGGACTAACTCCTTGTGCTCTGATATTAGACGCGACCATGGATCCGGAGCCTCTGCAGTGGGATGTTCACGTGATTGCACCACGACACGGGCAGGCTCGTCAATGGCGTCATCTTGCTTATCGTCAAGTAACTTGCGCTCTGCGTGAGAAATTTGACGATAAAGCTTCTTGAGCTGCGCCACGACAGGGCTATTGGGATCTTCCTTTTCCTTGCTGAATGGTGCAGAAGAAGAGGATGATGATGCGGATGTCAGGGTGAAGGCTGAAGAGCCGAGGGATGGTGGGTAGGAGGAGATGGAAGTGGAGGAGGCGGAAACGTAGTCACCAGAAGACCTGTGAGAGGGTGCAGGCTTCTCCACAGATATCCCCGCAGGTCTGGTAAGCACTGCAAAACGAACTGGAGGGTCACGCTTGGGATCAAATAAACGACGTGAGCTGGAGGGGTCGGGACGCTGCTGAGCTGCCCTGACAGAGGCTCCTTTGGGTGGGGAACCGGAGCCAATGTCAGACATGGCTTCTGGCTCCTGCGTGCGGCGGACCGGAATAGAATCAACATTTGGATTAAAAAGACGGGTAGTTGTGGATGGCGCTGGCATGTTGCGAGCGAACTCGTCTCGTTGTTGTGATTTCTCGCGGACAAACTCGTTCTTTGGAGGTTTCTCTCGAGGGGGGTCCTGGGGCTTTGCAGGAGAAAACTGAGAGGGTCTGTCAGACTTTGGGCGGGGTCTTGTATCCCTGAGAAAGGGTAAGTACAACATAATGAATGGTAGATCGACAACCTACGCGGCAGTTTTGCGCTGATACTGCACTAATCGTGCAGCGAGGTCAGTGGGGGCGGGGTCCTTCCTCGACCTCAGCTTTGTGGAGGCATCAGCCATGAGAGTTGAGAGCTGGTCGGGTGGGAGGACTGTGCTTTCTTCCAGTTAGCTCCTTAGTCAGCCGCAGTCAAGGCCGCAGTATAGCAGGTCACGTGTTTTATCCGCAGCCCCGTCAATATGTACAATCACAGCATTTCTGTCCAGCGTCTTGCTCTTTCTCACCACGCATGATGTCCTCCACTAACCAGTATGCTAAACGCGCGGAGATAAATCTTTAGTTAGTAACAGTTTACGATGCTACCGACGATACTTACTCGCTCCCTGTGCAGAATGTGGATGCGTCACTGGCAAGCCACGCAACTACGCCCCGCAGCTCGTCTGGCCGGCCAAGTCTTCCCAGCGGATTCAATCCCGACCATTTCTTCAGCCTGCGCAAATGTTAAATGTTATCATTTTGAGGACTCACCCGTCAGATTGGCCAACTTACAGCGCAGGCTCTTTGTCAAGATACGCTGCTGTCATGCTTTGTAACTCAGCAGCTGAGCTGCGCCGCTGAACACGTATACCACCTACCTTGTGTAAATGTGCCCAGGGGATATTGTGTTCACCCTGATTGCCTGCGGTCCGAATTCGCATGCCATGCTCCGTGCCATCTGCAAGACTGCGCTCTTTGATGTGTTGTACGCAACCCAGGCGTGGTCCTGTTCCCTAGTCAGTCTTGGCGTGTCTCTTGCTTGAACTGCTTCTGCCCACCCTATTTGTGATGCTTCCGCTCATCGATGCGATCAGAATGATGCTACCTGGCAGCTTGAAGCGCTCCATCTGCCGTCCGACTGCTTGTGCTGTGTATAATACCCCGTTGGTATTCACGTTCATTACCTGATCAACCTGTCAACCAGTGGCACCCTAAGCGGAATGGTCACACACCTTCTGGAAGTCCTCTGCCTCGTATTCAAGTGTCGGTGCTCCGTGCAGTATCCCTGCGGCTGCGACGCCGATATCCACACGTCCTTCTTTATCTCCAATTTTCGCGACCGTATCCCACACCTTCTTCTGATCTGTGACATCTACTCCACCATCCAGATACTCTAACTTCGCGCCAGTCCCGAATGCTTTCACGTAGTCTTGCACGGCACGGAATTCTTCTCCAGGAGCTAGTGGAAGGTCTAACGCGTAGACACGTGCTCCCGCTTCTGCAAGTGCCAATGACATCTCTAGTCCTAGGCCACGGTTAGCCCCCGAGACTACAGCTACTCGTCCGTCTAGAGAAAACTCCTCAAATATGTGAGGTTTTGTGGGAGATGACTTTCCATGTTTGGCCGCGCCAAGGGCAGCAGCTACACCTATAGGCCTTTCTGACTGCACGCTAGAACTAACCGCAAAACCACGTCGCGAGGCCAGAACAGGGGCAGAGTCTATAGTCCCTCTTGAGAGTAACTGTAGGGACCGGCGCAGAAGAGGCTTCATCATGATCATGGTTGTGAAAGACAACATAAACATAGCTCATGTGACTGGAGTATGTAATACTAATCAAATCGAAGTTCAATGGTGCGACAGCTTGTGGCACGCGCTCTTTGCTTTCCTTTCCTGTCGTGACGTGGAGACATAATTCCCACCAAATACGGCTGCGAAAGAAGTATTGTACGTTTGAATAAATTATTGCCAATGCGAAGACACCGTATTCACGTCATGGCCGCAGCTCCTCGCACGACTTGAACTTACGTAGGCACGTCCAGTGGCAGATATCCCAAAACATCTTGATTGACCCACAAGCTTCAGTCACTTTTCAAAATTTGTCTGCCTATCTGTGTCTTGTATTTCGGAACCACCTTGCAACATCTTCCAGGACAGACACCCGTTTGAATGCCATGCCACCAACGTTGGTTGAAGCTAGTCAAACATGATGGGTACAGTTACTGATCAGCGCAAGCATTCCGCCCCTGCTGCTTCGAGTAATGCAGGGCCCCTGGAACATCAAAACCCGCTCAACGACTCCTTGCCGACGCAATCGCTTTCCGGCAAGCTGCTGAGGGTGGTCGACCTTAATGGCAATGACAGTAAACCTTTATCTCGCCAAGTTCGAATAATCACCTACGCCAGACTATGGACTATAGCAGTAATCCAAAGACGGAAACAGGTTGCATCACGGAAGGGCTTTAGAGGCGTAGTCTCTTGACAGTGCTGATCATTGAACATTGATAGCAGAGCCGTGTATGTCGCATGTCAGTAGATGGAAATCTCACGAAGAAGCGTCCAACAAGATCATTCGCTATCAACTGTCAAGTTGCTGAAAGCGGTTCATGTAATTTTTTGGTGTCTGCTCGTTCACATGTACATATGTACGTTGGGTGACAGGCTTGGCTCTGAAATCTGACTAATAGTTGACTGCAATGCATCCAGTAGTACTGATGGAGACCAGAGTCGAGAGAAACTTGAAGCGAGGAAATTAAGGGTCACACGTGCTAGAGAAAATGCATTGAACAACCTCAGAGGGGGACATAAAGTGCAACCACAGGAACGTAGAAGGGTGAATGGGTACGCAGCCCAATGGAGTAGCAATACATTAACAACTCGAGCGAAGTAATTTCAGGGCTGAGTAAAATGCGGCTCATTCCCCTCCCTACCAGACATAGGTGATGAATCCAGACAAGAAGCAGCCATAACCGGGGACGCGATCGCTAACAGGGTAGGGCCAATTGAAGACGATGGAACCACTGGGTGTCGTAGATCTAACGTACGTGAGGCAACGTTTGTACACATTCCAAATAGCTGACAACTAGACAGATTAACTCAAGAAAGGAGGGAACAGAAGCATAAGCACTGCTCTCTTGTCGTATTTTCGAAACTGCGTCAGCAAACTGAATTGTACATAATAGGCAAAATTCAGTTTGCCGGCTTCAACTGGTGTAACATCAAAACCACACTTCTTCGCTCACCGATAGAATGCCTTCAAGGTCTGGAGAGTCAGTGCAGAGAGACCAAGCCGTGCACGTTCCTAGATTGTCGGTGCGGACGGCGAGGCCGGACACAGCTTAGTATCCCTATTTAGAAACTCGAAACGACGGTACTAAATCAATACAATCAAAATTGGAAAGTAGGGGAACGAACTCGCGGAATCCGAAACTTATCGTTGGGAAACTTTGATGCAGTGACTGATCACGAAGAGGATCACGGCATCTGTTCTCAGTGAGGACCAGATAAACAATGAAATGATTCCGCAGGAAGGAGGGGTCCGAGTGAAGGTGTGAAGACTGCCCCGAATTCGTTACAATATCATGAAGTCGGAGACACGGAATCGGTCTCCTTGAAAAGACATAATCACTCTGACATCACAGCTCTCCTGACGGGCTCAAAGCAGCTGGGTATGGTAACGACGTTCACCCTGCGGCCTACAGACTTGGTTGCCGGCCATTAGGCAAACTCCGACAAACCAACCTATGCTTCTAGCAACTCTCGCGCGAGCTGCAGAGGGCTTTGGACACGCTTCCCACTCGCTTCGAGCTCCACTAACCTCAGCCACTCACCGCCGAACTCTTTTCCATCCTTCTACATCCCCTCCCTCAACAGACTCTGCGTCTGGTGTAGAGTATCCCGCTCAGTCTCGTGCTCACGTTTCTAGAGAACAATTCCACATTGTTCGCCAATATGTCGAGAACAACGAATTCTCAAATCCTGTATTCGGTAACCTCTTCGATTGGTCTCAGGATCATATAAGTGGCCATATGGGGGGTACGCCTGGAGAAAGATGGAAAAACATGACAGATGAACAGGGAGGGCGGTTACTAGCTCCTCCTGGTGTATATGCTGGTAGCTTGGCAATTTATATTCTTTTTCTGATCGCGAGACTGATGCATGTTGTCAGGGAGGACCGTACTTGTTCGGAAGGGGGAAGGCGTTGCGCAGGCATACAGCAGACTCCAATCTATACTTAGGATAAATAACGTGCGAAAGGAACTAAGGCTAGCGGAACGACACGAGAAGAAGGGAGAGAAGCGTCGTCGACTACGTAGCGAGCGGTGGAGACGCAAGTTCGCTGACGAGGTATACAATAGCTTGGTGCAAGAATCATTCAGGAATATTGACGAGTACATTACAGGTGAGGAAGAAAGTTAAATTGGTAACTGAAATTCGGTTGCGGGATCGCATGTGGGGCGCTAGACATTAGATTGAAGGTTCTGTATCAATTCAACTGACTTGTTATTGCATGGCACCCATCTGCTAATGCTTTTTTCGACTATGCACACAAGAGTCTCCGACTTCGTATGGTGCTCGCAATTTCCCCCAGAAGCCCATGAGCATCATAATGTGCCAGGGGTGGTTCTTCATACTAGTACTGTCTGATTCTATCTTCAAGTCACGACTGCCTAGCAGGCATAGTATTGAATCGCCAAGTTGCCGGCCTCTGCACCAGCTGGGGACGCGGGCTAGTGCCTCTTTCCCTCGCTATGACTTCTCTGACCGTCCCTCTTGTGGACGGCATGTGATACATCGAGTCGGACTGATGCGAATTGGGTTCCGGACTGGTAAACCCATCATTCTGATACAGCTCTGCGATTTGCAACCTGTGGGGCACCCTCAACCAAATCATACAGCAGAAGGCAACAAAACAGAAAAGCGGTGAGCAGTGAATACCCCAGGTAACCCAGGATACTCGTCAGCGTTCCCTCGTGGCATTGATGGAAGTGCTCTACCAAAAGGGTGCAGGTGCCTCTGACTGAAAATGCAATTGGCCCGAAGACAATCGTGGCGACGTGTCGACATGGACACAAAATGACCGCAGGGGGTGTGAAATCTTCCGTCAATAATCTTCGGATCTCGGAGAGTCAATCATACGACTCTCATGCGCATGGATATTGAATCTCACGTTATGGCACATTTTGGCAAATGTAGGTTGTCAAAGGTGCCGCTGAAGAATTGTGACGGATCCACACTGGGGGGGGGGTAGCAGGAGGCCAACTGTGTCGCGTGGTAAGTAGTGCCAATCTTCACGCCTGAAGGGCTTTAGGCGGTTTTATATCGAAGATGCCCTTGATGTGGCGAAGTAGCATCTGGCACAGGGGGCCTGACCCGAACCTGAGGGGTGTTTGCGTGCAGGTTTCCTGGCGTGGAATTACGTTTTCGAAAGGGCAAGACTCTCACTACTTCGACTGAAAGGGGGAGGCGCGCTCCACCCATCGATATACCTCCCCTTCTATCAAACTGAATCAGTGCAACCTGGAAATGGCACTTAGTATGACGTTTCTGTTTACGTCCCCTCCTCAAGCTCGCGGGCTCGGATCCCCACTTGACTAGACACCCCGTGATGAGGTTCAGATGTCAGGGTGGTTTACCATTCAGGCGACACGTTCTGGTCTACGTACACTCCTCCACGATGACTTTTCTCCCCTTGAGACCCGGAATGCAGTAGGGGCATGCATGAGTTTTTGGCACCCTCACGTCATTGCCGTTGGATAATGACACCGTTTACACGTTTTGAAGTTGCATTACACACTACGGCACACTGCTCTGAACGACTTCTCAGGACTGAACCCTGCACGCTATATTCAATCTAACGGGTAGTCATGTCAAACTATCAGTGTTATCGTTACGGTCCAAACTGTTGTCACAAAGAATCCGAAATTCGTTCCACTTATGTGGATTGGATGGTATTACGACCTATTGCGACCATGCTCAACTGTTGGGAGTCTTTAAGCTCACTTCGATCCTGGTAATTACCCTCCAACATGCAATGCAGACATGCCAGGGTGACATCGCGGTAGACCGACTGCCTGCAGCGCTCGATCTGCATAAGATTGGTCTGGACAATGGCATCTCTGGAGCAGTTCAACTCATACCCGCGCACGCGATGCCGACTGGCGGAGAGGAGGGATCACCCGGTCCGTAGTTGTATGTGGCGGCGAAAGGAAGCTTCCACCTGGTAGGTAAGCCGAGACGCTAAGAAGACATGCATGGTCAGGTCACATGCATTGGCCACTTCTTCTTCAAGTTTGGATAAAGTTCTCCGCGGAAAACCAGAATAAAACTGTCATGGACGCTGAATGCCCTGCTGGGGGCGCGGGATTTCCTCTGCGCTCCATAGCTGACTCAGTCTCTCATAGCCAACGTCAACCTCACTTTTTTCCGTATCTGGGATGCACAGCCAACTTACAGGCATAAAACTCAGTCGCATTTGATGCAACTCAAGGGCGAGAGATTGATACCTAGCCTACAATTAGTCGCAGTCACTCCCCTTATGAGGCGATTGGGGACGGGGACGGGGACGGGGACGGGGTTGCGGGATGATGGCATCGACTCTCACCCCAAGGCCGTGTGATATGCGCTCCCCCCCCCCTCCTTTCACCACTACCATTCCAGGAGAGAGTTGCAAGCAGCGGAAGAGGAGAGGTGAAGATGTTCTGGACAGGGGGCAAGCTAGTTGCAGGCATGGATGTTGATTAGATGCGTAGATGTGACAGATCAAAAGAGGACTTGGCAAAGGGACAAGGAATTTCATGGGTCGATGTTGGCGTCGGCAGTGTAGAGGCCAAGGAGCTCCAGGACTAGATTGTGAAAGAAGGCGGTGTGATTCCAGAAGGTGAGCTTGTGATTGAAACGTGTTTGTAATAAATAACTAACTGGGGATATTAGGCACACATTCAGTTTCTCGATATTTCGTGGGCAGCGAATTATACACTCTATGAGGATCAGACGGGTGCGAAATAACGCGCGTCAGCTGACAGATATTAGTTGTGGATGTCAACATTAGGCATACCGCACATCCTGTGGCAATGCGGAATCCTTCACTAGACTGAGTGAGGTGAAATATAAGCAGGTGAACTTGAAATGATGACCAGATGGCTCAAAACAATCGCGTCAGCTGACAAACCGGATAGATCATGATGCATGATGTCCAATGCCACTGCCAAGGGTAGCGTTTGCATACCGCACATACTTTGCGACAATGGAGCGGCTCAATTCCCGCAAGGCATCATCGCCTCTGTGCGTGGAAGCACATGTGAGTATTAGCTGATATAAAACCTATACATGCCAGTGATTTGGAGATGGGGCCGGGAATGTATGGGACAAAACATGTCAAAGAGTGCTGTTATAGAGAGGTATACAGTGTGGCATGCGTACTGGGTCCATAGGCAATTCGCATGAACTCATCGTTGCCAGAAAACACAAGATTTTCTAATGAGAAAGAGAAAGCACTGACTTGGATGTGGCCACCTCGTTGCGGCACAGACAAGCAATCAATGAGCTTGTTGGGGCAGTGACTCGACTCGCTCGCTCGAAATGCTTTAATGGTCTGCATCTCAGAGAGGGGGAGGGACAGCGAGCCGGCAGCCCAACTTCATTTTCAACACAAGTAGAAGCTGGTGGGCGAGTGCAATTCCATAAGTATTGGTGCAGGACGAGACCATGAGCTCTTGGTGGGCGCTCTGCGGCGCACTCCAACGGCCCGGATAAGTCGTATATGAGATTGCTGTAAGCATGGCAGCTTGGAGGCTATGGACTTCATCCCCTTAATGAGCTCGTGTAAACTAAAACTTCATGAGTACTAATTTAACAGGCATATGAAAGACTCGATGAAGACGAGATATCAATATGTATATAATTACAAAGCCCCCTCATTGTATGATAGACAAGTTTCACACAATAATTCTGCCTGGGGTAGCAAATATCCTCCCAACTCATATCCACACATTTCGAAGTGTCGGGAGGAGTATTCTGGGACATAAACTTGAATAGAATACCGGATACCTTGTTCTGAATCTTGTGTGTGTAGAGTACCCTCAAACATTGAACATTGAGAGCATCCATGCCAAAGCAGCAAGGATCAGATGGACCGGAAACGACAGAGAGAACTTGCGGTGTCATGTTCATCGCGAGGACCCACCTGTGTGGAGCGCGTGCACACCAAGACTAGATCATAAGGGAAAAGAGATTGGGGGACAGGCAGCTGCTTGAGATATGCAGAAGGAAAACATGCCCTGGGTGATGCTAATCGAGACCGCAGCATCACATGGATGATCTCTAGTCGCAAACCTGAAAATCTTACAAGACATTGAAAAGGGTAACAGGAAGGGGGAGTATCCATGGAGGCAACCGGAAAAGAGGATTGGGTCATGTGGAAAGATATGCTTCAAGTTGCTTTGGGATGCAGTCAAGCAGGAGAGGCTTGCGTCCTAGAAACATGATTGCTTTCATCAAAGATGCAATTGGACCAGGGCCAAAACAATTGCGATGCTCGTGTTTACGCCTGAATGCGTCTAGATATTGCGAATAGCAGTATTGTGGTCATCAGAAGACCAGTCATAATGCAGTCGATCCATGCTTCTAAGCTTGAAAGATCCATGAGCATTTGAAGCGGAGCTCAAATGTGTTTCCCGACGTAAGGTAGATCTCCGACGCCCTTGCAAATGGCGACGCAAGTCCTTGCAGAAGAATTTGAGGTGCATTTGTCTTGATCATATCTAGCCAAGGAAATGTCAGACTCATGAATGTCAGGTCCTTGACTCCATCTATCCTACAGAACTAACCAGTTAGTCACCAGTCCAATGGTCTACAACGCGTTTCGCGAGCTGAGACTCATGGGAAGAATTATCTGACAAGCAGATCGAGATTGTCGTCGAACCAGATGAGCAGATCAGTGGTGAAGATGATCGTGAGTCATGTGGTTCTCTTATGCAAACCTTCTTCACTTATGAGCTCTACAGTGAGATTATTGCTCAGGGTCATGTACCCAGATTCTTATCCCGATGTTCTACCCGAACTATCTCTGAACTTCCTTGATGGTGCATTAGAAGATCGGGAATTAGACACTTTGATGGCAGAGTTGACTACGATTGGCGAAGAGAATATTGGCATGGCCATGACATTCACGTTAATATCACATATCCGGGAAAAGCTTTTAGCATTATTGCAATCCCGAGTGGAACGCAAACGAAGAGAGGCAATAGAAAAGGAGCGATTAGAAATCGAGGTACTCTAGTTTCCTGATTATCGTCCTCATTATTAACTCATGTGGGCTCTCCACAGGCAGAGGAAGCTCGCACGCGGGGGACGTCAGTCACAATTGAATCATTCCTTGCTTGGAAAACAAGTTTTTTCAAGGAAATGACAACTCGTAGAGTCATAGAACAAGAAGAACGTCTCAAAGGATTACCAGCGAAAGAACGTGACGAATACCGTAAAATTGGTGTTAGACCAACTGGTTTGCATACTTCTCCTTCCCCGAGGATTAGCCACATCTCAGTAAGTCAATTTAGGTCGGCAGCTCTTCGAGCGCGATCGAAACTTGGCTACCTCGGATGCCACTCTTGTAGAGGAAGGCACAGTCTCGATCGATATATCACAGTACGACCGCACGGCCAATAAATTGGAAACAGAAGAGGTCGAGGGGTTACACTTTAGCGACAGTGATTAGCGGGTTGCTTGTTTCATAGAGGCGTTCGAAAATGGCGCCCTTGGGTGCCTGTCAACGGATGACCTTTAATGCCAATGATAAACCAGGAAAGATGAATGTAATTGCCGCTTGTCCAGCCTTGCCACGGACTTCCGAGGCTGGATCAACGAAGGTTGTATTATCATATATTAAACTCTTCATGATGTTCGGATCTACACAGTTAATCTCCTGGGAGTCATCCATAGTACACATAGTCATACATTAGAAATGAGAGCGGCAAGATGATGTCTCGAAACAAGTGAGACATTAACTTAGATCCAGGGGTGGTGCCCTGCGCGGAACCTCAACATTCCCGGGCTTCTCTTGCGCCGGAGGATCGCCAGATGGTGTGGTACTTCCATTAACCAGTACAGGGCTTGAAGGTTTATCTGATGCAGGTGTACCTCCGGAGCGACGAGGTGTCCGACCCATCGATGCAGGAGTAATGCCTCCATCGTTTGGACTCACAGCGGTTCCGTTCGGTTGATCATGTGTCTGAGGAACAGAGTCTTCAGAATAGATGTCTCTGTATAAAGGTGGTAGCGATGGATGGGCAATCTGGTGACCACATAAGAAGCTGCATCGTAGCAAGGCAACATCAGCACAATCTTACTTCCGTCACAGGGTGTAAATGAGAATCTTTATCGTCCTGTGTAATATGTGCTGCATAGAAATTTAGCATAATGGCGATGGTGACTGAGTTGAAACCTCTATGGTCAGAGGGGCTCAACAAGAATAGGGGGAAATGCATACTAGCTACGGCTTCCATTTCCGACTCCGAAAGTTGATAAAAACCTTGAGCGAAATTCGCAGACGGGGGCGATCGAGGATGCAGATGGGGTGGGGTAGGCAACGAAGCCGATGATCGGGAATATATTCGCTCGTCTAGAGATGCAGAGTTAGATCCTTCCTCCAATTTCTGTGCAAGTATAAAGCACGCAGTGGCGATTATGCGCGGAGGTTGTAGTATGCAGAGTGGCGTTCGCAAACTGGTAGTTGAAATTATCAAACCGTTCAGGAGAGATAAAACACCTGAGCAAGAATGACAGACTAACGAGTCATTGATAAGAGTCCATGCATACTGTTCCAGTATTTCGCCAGCATTAAATGCGGCCAGGAGATCGACGAGTTCCGCCTGAGGATGATCGACAATGAAATCAAAACATAGAGCATCAAGGAGTATTTCTTCGGTAGCCAGGATATTTTTCTGCCAACGCTGAACCTCCTGATATAATGAATGAGCTATCTGGGGAAAACCGGAATCTGATATGCCGACGAACTGGGGAACTGTCATCCGTTCCACCAGTAGCTTTCGAATAGCAGACATAGGACACATCTTTGAGCTTCCGCGAATTCTCCTCGGTCTTTGTTGCAAGAAACACACTAGCTGCAGCTACCTCCTATGTCACGCACACCGTGAGTACCATCACGAGTGGTTCCGGTAGGCACGTGCGACGTACCTGGCGGGGATAGTCTTCCATGGAAAATCGCATATAAAAACGATGGAAGTACTGCGCAGCAGCGCAGAAGACTGCATTGGAGCTAATATTCTCTGAGTCAGACGGATAAAGTAGCAGCATCTCCCAGTAGATTGACCCACAGACCGAGCTGAGCGGCGACTCGAAAGAGGAATTCGACACCCTTGGCACGCTCTCTCAGTTCATTTTTGAGAGGTATATCAGAAAGTTCGCGGCTTGGTGTGTTGGAGAGCACAGATAGAGGGAAAAGCCACTGCGCATCCATGAGGTGAAGACACCACAGCTTTCCCAGACTGGAAGCGTACGTAAGCAGATTCTCCTACAAGTTGGCGCAGCCAGCGTGCAATGGACAAGATTACTCGTACAAGGAATAGTATACCTTCAAAAGACTTTCAACGGCATCTTTGAAATCATACAGGTGTTAAATGAGAAAAAAAGGTGCCTGACCATTTGTTTTTGTTCCCACTCCTTCATGCTCGTGGCACCGAACTGAATTTCATGCCCAAGAAATTTGCTGAAAAAAAAGATCATCTAGGAATCAAAATTAGTTCCTGAATCAAGGGTCCCCATCGTATTGGTAAAATAATGACGTCGTGAGATATCTGTTGGACTCAATATTGATTCTGGACATCATACGGTCACCTCTCCTTCCGAGGGATGGGATCTGTTCCACGTGGATTATCTCTCAAGTCGCGCAAATTATGTATGGCCGCTGAATGCATTGTCTCGCTTTCTTCTCACCTTCCGATCTGCTTGGGACATCTCGACCTCGTGGTGTGCAGCGCCACCAAAATGCTCCCTAAGTCCGACGTCTCTTCCTTTACTAATGGGCGCGTCCCCTGACGGCAATGGTGTACTACAACTGCTATGACTGGTGTAACGCCCTATCTCACTAATCTTTGCCCTTGTCTCTTTGCGAAAGCATGGGTAAACCTCCTATCCAGTGTTTCCCACATGTTGTTGTCCCGGCTACGTCGGAACGACACTGATTTGACACACACGACCACAATTTGCAGCTTCGGGTCGCCTCGCATCCCCGTCGTGGGAGATCCGTCAAAACAGGGTCCCGAGTAGTCAATGCCCTGCACTGGCATGGCATCGCCACCATTAGCAATGTCACTAATACATATCTTTTTTCTTCAAGCGTTAATTTCTCCGTTGTCAAAACCTTCTTGGATCACCTCATGGCCCCATCGCAGATCCGTCGAAAGCAGGATCCTGAGTAATCAATTGCTCTCGTGATATTGCCATTGTTTCATAGCCACCAGTATATTAGTTTTCAAACGTTAATTATCTCTGTTGTCAAACTGTTGCTCTGAGATCTGCTCCACATGAATAACATCCTAACGAAGTCTACGAGAACTTCTCTCAGCTTCTTGACAAGGTGGGCACTTGCTCTTGATATGAGGCCCTGACAATTAATGAAGTCAGCGGCATGTATCGGTGAGTGGAAGGCTGTAACTCATACCATATTGCTGGGGAAACTGGCGGCTATTGGGCAGGCGTGAGACATCGAAGACGAAAACGAAAAGTTGAGGGCTCACTATTGCCAACACGTCGCCTTGCAATCAGAGCATTCTTGGGGGTGCGTGGTAGAGAATTTGCACCAGCGATTGTCGCACACAAGCTGAGAGGTCTTGGTGAATGTATGCTGTGGAGGAGCATAGAGTTACATACCAGTTCTTCTGGCTGAGCAAGCATGTACGTGTCAATATAAAGTTCTCTTTAAGGGTTCGTGCATAACGTACCAGATTGATAGAATGGCCGCAAAGCGTGTAATAATTGCAGACCCTAGCAAAGTTGCATCGACATTTTGAGACTCATGCAACGCGGGGAATTACATGAGGGCATACCTGCGATAGCAGCACATTGTAGTAGATGGTGAGTAGTAGAGGAATCGAAGGTGTCGGAGGAAGTTCAAGAACGAGTTCTCAACTGCTTGAGGGTTTCTTTTCTCTCTAAGACAGGACGTGCTTTATATGCAGGGAAGGGGGTTAGTTTAAACTTTGCGAGGCTACTGGAGATACGGCACACTCCGCATTCTGAATAGACCTCCGAGCAGCCCAGGGACGGCAGGTTTGTATCGCGAGTGCCAGAACGTTGGATTAAGTTGGCGTGAGAGTAAGATTTCGGAGATGTGAAAATGAAGAAGACTGCTGAAATGCGAAAGTGATGGAAGAGAGCAAGAGCGCAGCCCCATGAGGTCAGCATCCTGATTGTCATGCCTGCAGGATACCGGACGTTACTAAATTTAAAATCCAATTTAACCAGGCCCTGTGTCGATGCGACAGGATCTCCGGCACGGTAGAGTATGTCAAGAAATGAGGAACAGCGCAGGGGCAGATGGAGGTCTCCTCCCTCCATATGTTGCATTTGCATTAACAGTTGTCCGTGACACCCACGATTTCCAGCATGCATCAAGGGCTGGCGGCGCGTTTCTCCCCCACAAGCTGCTTTGAATTACTGCCGACTAAACTTGCTTTGGGAGCATGGGAAGGGGTAACTGCGTGAGCTAAGGCCATTGGTTAGCATCTGAGAGACTCGCTCCGGTGCCCCGAATGCATCCGCGATCGCTCTTAGCTTTTGCTTTCTCGCCGTAGCACGAATCTCCTCAACTCAGCATTGAGGCCCTGCAGGAGTCTATCAGTGTTTTTGATAGCATCCTTCATCTCAAACCTATCTGGAGCCATCCTCCCTCGTTTCGTCTCGTCTCGTCCAGGTCTTGCTTAGTTCGCTTCGTCCATCTTAATCCACCACAGATCACTCCTGATGACGCCAATGCCTAAAAGGGGCAAGGTCTTTATGCAAGACAAGGTGAGACGACAGCTGAGACGGTATCTCCGTGGATGCCCTCGCAGTTTCGTTGACAAAACGAATGTTAGGATGACCTGCTGAAACTAGCCAACTTGATTACGTCGGGAAAAGAACTTGACATCCGACAGAAAATTGACAAAACCAAGGCCTCTGCTTCGTCCATTCACGTCTCTTCCCGACATAGCACCGGCGCACGACCAAAACATGGCTATCCTCCGGCTTCCGACAAACTCGTACGTGTTTAATCTCGAGGCGTTTTGGCCTAGTCCACTTGCATTGGTAAAGCATTAATCTGACTAAATTTAGCGTACCGCTAAAGAGCTTCTCGTAGCTCGGAAAGCCAAGCAGAAACGAGAAAAGTCCAGGGCGCGGAAACGCGAGGGACAAGACTCCAAGAAAGATCCCGGCTTCCACGGCAGCATGGCTTCACCTTCGCCACCCAGTCATAAGAAAGTTTCCTTTGCCTGACCTGTATGGGACCTGCACTGCCCACCCTTTGTGCCGTTCTTGTCATCAATTATTTTGACAGTGCCATCCTTTTCAGCGACAAGCGCTCTTTTTGCTTACAGTAGAGGGCAATTCATTGCAGCTAGTGGACTTCACGGACATCCATCATATTATGTGTTTCGCGCGCCGAGGATCCACTTGCACAGCGCGCGATCTTTGCCCTCAGGTATCAATTTGTTTGATCAGAGTGCTCTGCACGTCACCCACTCTATTGTGTGTCACTTTCTCTTCAATATTGTGCAATGTAGATGCCGTCGCAAGGCAGGTAATTTGCATTATCTGGAGCAGTCATCATGGCGTCGCTTACCATTTTCTTCATGCCGTATCAGCTTTACAGGCAGCATCGGGTAAGTATCGTCTGTAGCCGGGTTGAGCAATGTCCGAATTTGCTATCTGTTCTGGAACAGTGATGCACAAAGTGCTATATTCAAAGTCGCAGGACTGGTGCAGCGGTTGATATTATTGAGCGGCACCAAGTATATACAGCATAGTGTGCCTCTCTACGTTAGCAAGATTTTACAGGTCAAGACTTTGATCATGGGTGTGACAGCAAATGTAGATCTATGTATGACAGGCCGACAGGCGAGTGTCAAACAGGCAGTTATTGGGCTCAGAGTGAAGCGAAGCGACGCTCTGATATGTTTGTCTTCAACCGCAGATTCGTCACCCAGCAAACATTCCGACAAGATACTGACTAACCCCCTCTGGCGTGAGAATACCAACGTCAGAGAAGACCAGCGTAATCAAATCGGGTCTAGTTGAAGAAAGTCAAAGTCCGTTGGAAACAGATTAAACAACGCATACTTTGTGTAATCAACCTCTGGGTTGCATTTCAATTGTTCCTCGGTCAAAGCGGAATGTGTCGCTCTTGGCAAGGCGTGATTTGTAGCTGCAGGTGACTGAGATAAGGCAGTGGGACTGTGTAGAACGTTGCGAGTGGAGGCCTTAACCTGGGCTGGGCTGGGCCGTAACGCTTTAGAATTCGCGGCAGGAAAAGAAAGTATGCCATCGGTATGGGTCGGAAGGTCGTATTGGGATAACGGGAACATCCGATGGAATTTGTAGCTGTAGCGAAACAAGGTAAGGAACGGGACAAAAGCTTTCTCGAAGAGACAAACCTTTCTGCCAGGGCATAGAATGGGACATTAGCAGCCTTTGCTATGAGAGCTATTTGATAGCTCCCTACCGCATTGATCAGGCCACCACTTTCCACGACAGCTTCGGAGCCAACGAGAACTAAGTCAACTTTGCCCATGGCATAGGCAACGGCAGAATCTAGAACAACTGTGCAAGGTATGCCGGCTTTACTAAGAAAGTCATAGGTCTTTGAGCTGTTGGAAAGTCAATTCAATACGCATGTATCCGGATGGCAAAGCACTCGCCCTAGCCCCGACGGCCGCGCTTCTGTGACGTAGACGGAGAAACGCTTGTTGCCATACTTGTAGGCATGGAGAAGCACCTGCTCAACCACTCGAGAGTACGAATGGGTGAGTATCTACTTCTAAGATGAGCTGAGTGACGGCTCAAGATAGTACACCAACATACGACCGAGTCATCTTGGATGAAGTCAAGTGCGAGCTTTGCAATCTTGGCGCGGGAGTTAGCGGCATCCTTAGCGTATTCTCGACCTTGGCGGACAAGCTCCCGTTTTAAGTCCTCGAAATTCTACTGATCTATGAGAGGTTGACAATAAAAAGGATGGGGATACAAAACGCACGTCGGATTCATGGGGGAATATAGTAACGAAGGCAACGAAAAGTTCGCAACCAGCACTGAGACTGATCGGGTTCGGAGAGTGGGATTTCAAAATTTCGGCACCGTCGTTGAGCGCGCCGACGAGCTCAAACATTGTACCTGCATTTGAGTGTGCGATCAACTCGGTGAGTGCCAAAATGGCCGCAATGGGCATCGAGATCTGTATTGCATGACCTGCGGGCGTTAGGAATGAAAAAAAAAAAAAAAGAGAAGAAGTTTCACGATGCGCACCGAGTGCTCATTGTCAAGAATACGATGATAGGCAGCGTATACGTCGAAAGAAGGAGGGAGAGAAGGAGCAACCATGGAGATGATGACGGCGGTCACAGATCGTGACTCAAGAGGAGTCAAGGCAACGCGGGTGTGGTTGGGTCGTTCACCCTTGACGACTCTCACGTGGGTCACACGCGACGAGCTGTGCAATGACAAACTGGATGTTGTGCTCCCCGTCGGGGTAGCCAATGACCTCCGCCAAGTTGGGTCAGGGCGCTCGGCAAGAGGGACTGTTCAGCCCTTTGAACGGATTTGTGAAGCCAAGTGAAACGGCCGCGTTGCAGGTTTGCTTGTAAGATCTAAATAAGATAATGAGGATTACACATTTCCACGCAGCTCTTCTTCTCTTCCATCTGCACACACACTTACCTCGTCACTTGCCGTCGACTTGTGCACGTCGTGAAGAAAGTGATCAGAGACGGGATGGATGGCGGGCGGGGACGGTCGTGGGAACGATGCCCAAAGTGGCCAGGGTTAAGTTAAAGCGGCGGGACCGTGAAACGTTTTTTGGTGCCAACGAGCCGGCCGAGATCTCATCCGTATTCTCTATGAAATTTTCACCATTTTCATACCCTATATCGACGCCCATACCCGCCTTTCACGACTGCCCACCCTCTCTCCCCGTTCCAAGCGCTTTCCTGTCTCTTTATATACAGGTCAGCCTTTTCGCCCCCTTCCCTCTCCAACCTAGTACGCCCTATATTTCACCTTCAAAATGCACGTCTTTTATTTTCTTGCCTTCAGTGCCGTTTCATTATTTATACTTTGTGCCACAGATGTTGCTTGTCGAATTTTCTACCGAGGTCAAGCAACTTGACGAATGGTCTCGACGTGTTGGCGTCGCCCTGAGCGTTGAGAGTCTTGGTGCGCCCTACGCCCGCGCCCACCGTCATCTCCAGTCCATGAAACAAGCCCTCGTTCGCCAACATGGCTTCCGCGAACTCACCCCTTCGGACAACCGTGTCTTGTTCACTGTCGAGTGCCAGCCGCCACATCGTTCCTCAACTGGCGTCCCTCGTAGCCCTACCATGAAGCTGGAGCTCCCCATACACGCTTCCTCCTTCTTCTCTCCCGAGCGTCGCGTCCAGTGGCAAATGGTCTTCCACAGCGCCATGTGGCCTACGCTCCGCCATAGCGTACAACCGGTGGGAGACATGTTGCATCTCCTCCAGTGCCTCATGCCCGGCCTTCTTCTCGTTGTTCAGACAGAAGATGGCTGGCGCACTGCCCGTGGTCTCCCTCCAGCGGATTGGATTAACATGAATCAACAGATGCTGGTCGACATCCTGGGCCAATCCCACTTTAGGCGTTTATATAGGGCTGCTTCCGACCCCAAGCTGGCGTTTATGACCGCACCCCAACGATGATCTCTGGTAGGACTTGTGCCTCATCTCCTACGGTTTCTATTCTGACATGCTTCAAGGATGCGTCATACTTGGCTTTGCATGCTAAACCAAAATCCATGACCATCGTGAAATCTTGCATCATTGTCTATCTTATTCGTTCTCTGCTCATCTCACCCAACTCGCATTATCAATTCTTCTTACTCGCCCGCAATCTTCTTTAATAAAACACACCTAGATAGACTCAGCCTGTATATCTACAATCACTCTCGTCCTCACCTTTTTTTTTTTTGTCTCTAGGTCTCCCCCAACTGTCATCATATATTTTTTGTTCCTGCTCTATCTCTCACCTACGCTACACTTGCATTGTTTTCTTCAATGCTCTCTCGCTCGAGTTCTAATGATCTTGTTCCTTTCGCTTTCTCGTATGTATTTCCAGCACGATCTCATGCATATGCTACATGCCCTTAGTCAATGACAATTATTTTTTCTACTTGTCCTGATTTCCACACTGGGATATGGCATGTCGGCTATCAATTTACAGCGGGGTAAGTACTTGTGTGTACTTGTTTACGCGTGACAGATAGTTTCGGGTGCGCCTCAAGTTTGGCTTGCAGTTTCCGCGTCTCTCCAACCCATCATGGATGGGCCACCTCCTCAAGAGGAGGATTTCAGTCAAGTCCCTATATCTGACAGACTCAAGCACAAAAACTGGAAGGCCAGGATATCCGCCTACGAACAGCTTGTCAAGGCTTTCCAGACAACGGCCTCGGATGTCGATCCTGCATTCAAGCCATACCTATCCAACCATGATCTTTTGAAGGGCATGGTCACGGACGCCAATGCTGTTGCTCAGGAGAAAGGCGTCGAATGTGTCGTGTCATTCGTTAAGTTTGCTGGTGAAACTGCCGCGCGCACGCGAGAAGTTGTGCTTCCGGCTGTGGTCGACAAGTGCCTGGGCTCTACGCGGGCTGGAACAAAGAATAACGCGGTGGAACTTGTATTGCAGTACGTGGAAGTGGAGAACGGAGGCGCTGGCGTTGTTGTGAGTAGCCAACACTGGTTTACTGGTTCTACGGCATGCTTATGGAATAATAGGCTGATTTATTGCCTGGTCTGACTGCCAAGCAGCCTAAAGCGGTGGCGGGAACAGTGCTTGTATTCAAAGAACTCATTCGGTACGTCAATACCCTGTTTACGATGTCTGGCTGCCCTGATTCTTCGGCTTAGCCAATTTGGCACCCAAACGGTTCCTCCGCCCCCCATCCTTAAGTCGCTTCCGAAGATTTTTGGTCATACAGACAAGACTGTCCGTGCTGAAGGCACCACACTTGCTCAAAATCTGTATCAGTGTATAGGTGCGGCTATCGAGCCTTTTTTAAATGATCTCAAGCCTGTGCAAGTCAAGGAATTGCACGAGGCATTTGAGGCTATGGATGGCGACGGTAAGGGGAAGGGGACATTCAAAGCGGAACGGTTGACGCGTCAGCAAGCGCGGGACGCAGAGCAAATGGCAGCTAACGGAGAGGAGGCACCAGCTGCAGCGGAAGAAGAAGCAGCACCGCCCGATCTGCGGATGTTTGCAGAGGAAGTTGATGTTGTCCCAAAATTGCCCTCAGGCTATCAAGCGGCTTTGGCTTCTTCGAAGTGGAAGGAACGAAAAGAGGCATTGGATGAGATTGCCGCGGCATTAAATACGCCTAAGATAAAGGACGCACCGGAGCTAGGCGAACTGATCAAAGCACTCGCGGGCAGGATGAGTGATGCAAACATCAACTGTGTCATGGGTGCTGCTGCGTGCTTGGAAGCGCTAGCAAAGGGTCTCATGAAAGCATTTGGGCGTCATAGGGAAACTGTAGTGCCACCTATGTTAGGGAGACTAAAAGAACGTAAACAAAATGTAGTTGACGCATTGGGCTTGGCCTTGGATGCGGTATTTACGACTGTAAGTGGTCTCTTTTATCACCCAGTAATATCAGCCCCTAATGGTCTGTTCATGTTCTAGACGACGCTTGCGGATATCATTGCGGATATCCAGCCTCCGTTATCAGACAAGAATCCACAGGTCAAGGAGGGCACACTCAAATTCTTACACCGTTGTCTCTTGTCGACTCTTACGCCACCAGCTCCTACTCAAGTGAAGCCGCTATCAGAAGCCCTGGCATCCCTCTTAGGTGACTCAGCTGCCGGTGTTCGTGATGAAGCCGCACTTTCCCTGGGTGCGCTTATGAAGATCGTTGGTGAGCGTGCCCTAAATCCTGTCGTTGAGCCCCTCGAGGCTACTCGCAAGACGAAAGTCAAAGAAGCCTTTGATCAAGCCGTCGTAAAGTGCAAAGCTGGAAGTACAGCTCCGAAACCCTCTCCACCTGTACCGAAAGAAGCCACACTTGCGAAGAAGAAGGTACCTGCGGTAGGGAAGGAGATGCGCCCTATTTCCCCTGCGTTAGCGGACGAGCCTTCGTCGGCAGTGCCTCGAACAAAACCTCCTGCACGTATAATGGTTTGTCTGACAGTGTATGTTGATGTCTACTGCTGAAATTTTTTGCAGGCCAAGAAGCCTGCAGCCTCTGTACTCTCCACAGCAGCTCTGGGTGCCAAGAAGCCTCCCGCTGCGGCAGGAGCAAAGGCCGCAAAGCCGACGGCTCCAGCGCCACCAGGGGCCCTCGATACATTTAAATACAAGCATACTCCCGAAGATGCAGAGGTGTTGGCAGCGGGCTTGCTTCCTTCCTCAATCGCTACTGGTTTTGCAGACGCGAATTGGAAGACAAGGTTGGCTGCTCTGGACGAGATGAATACTTGGCTGGCAGGGGCAATTGCTAACATCGATAGTGAGGTGTTGATAAGGTTCATCGCGAAGAAGGGTTGGAACGAGAAGAATTTTCAGGCTAGTCTTAAGTGCTCTTCTCGGGTGTTGGGACTTCATGCTGATGTCCATGTTGTTCAAAGGTATCTGCAAAGATATATGGCATTCTGTCGATGCTGGCAGAGAGCTGTCCGACCTTTGGCAGGTCTTCAGCTGCGCTCTCTGTTCCTCACCTAAGCGAGAAATTGGGTGACATCAAGTTGAAGAAGCCTGCTGGAGATACCTTACTCCTCTTTGCTGAGAAGACGTCTTTGTCATTCGTTCTTAATCAAGGTAAAAACCAATATTATGTTCGTAGTTTCACCATCTAATTATTCTTTCTCCTAGCATACGAGCCACTTTCCAAGCAGAAGGCACCCAAAGTTCTTGCGGACTCGATCACATGGATGAATCAAGCATTGACTGAGTTTGGAATTGCAGGCCTTTCGCTAAGAAACTTAATTGAATTTCTTAAGGGCGCGCTCAAGAACTCTAATGCCGCTGTGCGGACCAGCGCAACGTCAACGTTTGTCACTCTGCGCTTGTTCGCTGGGGCGAGTAAGGATGATTTGTTGTTCGACTGTGCTATTCTTCTTGACGTGTACTCCAGGTATCAAGGATCTCTTGGAAGATCTCAATCCCCAGTTGCTAGCAACCATCCAATCCGAATTCGATAAAGTTGACGGCCAAGCTGCGCCTGAACCCAGTCGTACTTGTGCAGATCTTGCCACTCTACCACAGGCTAGCGGTTCGAGTAAAGGAGGTAAAGCGACTGATCCTATGGATGACCTCTTCCCTAGAGTAGAGATAGACAAGTTATTGGTGGGCACGACGATATTGGCGGATGTCAAAAGCGATGCGTGGAAGACGAGGAAGGAGGGTTTAGAGGCACTGCAAGGCATTCTAGATATTGCGGCGAACAAGCGATTGAAACCCACTATGGGTAACTCTCCCAGTTAATTCTGCATTTGATGTATCTAATACTCATTGATTTGTTTCCTGTAGGCGACATTGGACAAGTCCTCAAAGCGCGCATCACGGATACCAATAAGGCTGTGCAGCTCATTGCGCTTGACATTGTGTCCCGAATAGCCACCGGAATGAACAAACCCTTTGAAAAACACACTCGCTTCTTTGCACTGCCTGTTGCTACAGCACTCGCTGATCAGAAAACCCACATTCGCGCTGCAGCGCTTCAGACGCTCACATCAATTGCGACAGCCTGCGAAGGCGTGGACTCCATGGTCAGTGGGCTTGGCACCGCTTTGGAGTCCTCGAATCCCGTACAACGGGCATCGTTGCTCACGTGGATAGCAGACTGGTTCAAAGCGCACAAAGGTGGCTCTGGGTTAGATTTGCAGCCTTGGGTGGCTCCCGTTGTCTCGTGCCTGGAGGATCGCAATGGTGATGTTCGAAAGGGCGCCCAGGCTGTCCTGCCTTTCATTATCGCGGGTGCTGGCTTTGACCGCGTCATGCGGGAGACGTCATCTCTCAAACCTGCTTCTCGGTCGATGGTGGTCCCACTTATCCAGGCAGCGCGTGCGTCGGCTCCAGCGCCACCCACCCCTGTAGCGAAACTGCCCCCTGCAACTGTTGCGACATCAGAACCGGCTACGGCTCCCAGTCCAGTATCATCTTCCCCATCACCTACGACCCTACCGCCAGCGTTTGGGAATGGTCGTTCCACAGGCGTTAGAAGCAGGAAGATTCAGCCCCCTGGCTCACGCCCTGAGTCCAGCGTCTCTGTACGCGATGATGAGTCTGCGCCACTCAGTCGACTTGCTAAGCCTGGCACAGCGCTCAAACGCCCAGCAAGTATTGCATCTGCCAAGCCGTCTGCTGCCTCCCCCACTTCCTCGTCTTTAAGTCCATTCATTGGAGCAAGTCCAGATGCCAAGAAAGGAAGGTTGACAAAGGACTCCACCAAATGGATTATTGAATCCAATTCCTCGAGGAAGGACCTTCTAGATATTCTTCAGCATCAAATGGAACCGCATGTCTCTCGTGAACTCAATACCTTACTTTTCAGTCATGATCACAACGCTGTCAATGACCACGTCTCTGGGTTAGGTATCATCGCTGATTGCTATGCAGCCACCCTCGCTGGCGAGGAGAAGTATGGTCATTCTATCAGCGATATGAAGGCCATTCTAGTCGCGAACTCGGACTTGCCATTCAAATTTGTTTCATTAAAAGTCCACGAATCTCAACCCAACTTAATCACACGGTGTTTGGACGTAGTGGACCACATGCTAGCATTTCTTCGTAGCGCCAATTATCAGCTTACAGATCAAGAGGCATTATGCTTTGTTCCAACAATAATTCACAAAGTGCGATCTACTCGATGTGTCATTGCATGCCACTGACTCACCCATTTTTTCCAGCTTGGGGATGCACGGGAGGCCGTGCGTGTTCGTGTCTCACAAATTATACAGACACTTCCGAAAGTATACGCCTATAGTCGAATTTTCCAACTCCTCCTTGAACACGGGCTTAAATCCAAAGTTGCGAAGACCAGGCAAGGCTCCTTGGACGAATTAGAAGGCATTCTTAAAAAAGCCGGTATGGGAGCTTGTGAACCTCACAAGGCTTTACCTGCTGTAGCGTCTATGATCGCGGATAAGGATGCACATGTGCGAAAATCTGCCCTAGCTACCCTGAGGTGATTTTTTCACTCAACACAATACTAACTATCTAAATGAAATTTGCAGTGAAGCATACATTCTGGTAGGGGATAAAATATGGACTTTGGTGGGGCGTTTGTCTCCTAAGGACAAGACGCAATTGGAAGAACGCTTGCGCCGTGTATCAGCCCCTGCATCCCAGGATCCAATCCGACTTGACTCACCTGTTCAGTCCCAGGTTGCGCGTTTCACCTCTGGGATCGCTCGACCAACATCCCCTGTCTCCCATCTACCTCGTACTACTGGTGTCGGACCCTCGACCGTAGCGCGCACGACGTCTCCTAATCCTCGACCTTTCAGTGGTTCCCCACCGCGCACGGCATCGCCTCCTCCATCTGGTATCAGCCGACCCAAAAGCATGCTACCTTCTCGACTAGGGCCAAGTCGAGGCCGTCCGAACATCCCTACGTCAACGTCAGGTAATCATCTTGTTGCACCTGTTGATCACAGACGCGCTCTCCGGCAGTTGAATGGCGGTCCAATATCTCGTCCCACGGGCTCAGAAGAACCTCCAATGACACCCGTTGGAGACGATGTGAGTATCACGATCTCTAGCATCCTAAGTCACGATCCGTCTCGCAGTGTGGATGCGCTGAAGAAAATCCAACGGATCCTCGAGATTGCACCTGAGGATGCTCGAAGATCCCCGACTTATGTTGAACTCTCTGAGCACACTGAAGGCCTTGTGGAGACCATTACGCTTCAGATGGGGCATGTATTTGAGCGGCCTGAAGCTATAGCCGAGCCTGATAATTTCCGCTTGGCCAAACATCTTATTCAGACTTTAAATGCATTCTGTGATCACCCTATTTTGGCCGAATCGCTCTCAGTCGACATCGTCACTGCTCTCCTTGAGGAGTTGACAGCGCGGTTGCTCCAGACGGACGACAGCCATGATTCGAAGGTCAAAGATCTTTCACGATTTATCAATATGATTATTTTACGACTGTTTGCGACGGGTCGACGCATAGTAATTTTCCGGTATGATCTCGATATTACGAATACTTAGGAAAGTTCGGCTCACAATCTTTTTCCCTTTTCCCCCTTTATGTCGGGTCTTGCATATAGTGCATTATTTGGCCTTCTTCTGCAGGTGGTCAAGCCATTTCCCGGGAACGGAACGTCGGCTGATTCGCGCGAAGCCAAGGTCTCGGAACTGGTTTTGAAGTGCGTTTGGAAATTAGCACGAAATATCCCAGGAGACCTCGAAAAACATCTATTGGACCCTGCAGAACTCTTCCCTGCAATCGAGCATTTCTTGCAATCGGTTCCGCCGAACGAATGGCGCGCAAGAGCAACAAATAAGGTACCCGCTGGTGACATGCCTCTCCGTACGATCAAGGTAATCATTCAGCATGTTGTCGGTAAGTTGTAAAACTCCGGTGTTGGTCCACAACGCTGAAAACCTGAGTAGCACAATTCGGAGATGAAGTTTACGAACAATTGTCTGCTGCTTTTGAAGATCCATCCGCAACGATAGTGTACCCTTACGTTTACCGAATACTGAACTCCAGCGCGCGTCCGACCTCCGAAGTTCCGACACGTATGCGCTCCGTCACAAACATGTCAGATGCAGCTCGCCATTCGGCTCCAGTTCTCAATCGACCCGTTTCGCCCAGCGCCATGTCCGTAGCATCATCCTCACGGCTTACCACGGAGTCTGAACCCCCTGGAACCCCTTCTACGGCTTCTCCAGGCCGGAATGACAGAACGAGTGTGTTTAGCAATCCTGGAGATGATGATGACCCAGATGCGCAATTGATTAAAATCATTGGGCATATCTCTAGCGAGACAACGGGTGCTCTGCACAAGGAAGGCATTACACAGTTGCATAAGTTCATCAAGGCATATCCGCACAAGAAACCTCGTGTGGACAAAATGCTTGATTCGACGGGTCCTGCTTTCCGCAAATATATCGCACGAGCATTAGCTTCACGAGCGGCAGAAGACGATGAGCGGGATGTCGCCGTTGCGGACACTTTATCTCGTGAGTGTAAATAAACAAATTCATTAACTGCAAGGTGAATTAAATTCCACCACAAAGGGCTTGAAGCGGTACGAAGAGATACACCTCTCTCTCCGAGTAGTCCTCGGTCGTCATCATCTCCCAAACGTAGTAGCGTAGTTTCGGATGGAGACGACCCAAAACTAAGCCGTCTACATGATCTGTTTGGATACCACGGACGGTCGAGCCGTACGTCAGGGGGCTCCGTGTCAGCGACAGTAACCTCCTCTCCGACGTCAGGAACAGTGACAGGCGCAGGCATTGAGCAGGCCAATGCAATTATTGCACAACTAGCTACTCTGCGGGCAGAGAGTGAGAGCGGGTAGCGATAGATTTTCCTCTTATGTTCCTTGCGTTCCGAGCATATGTATTTCTTATCACGAGATTCGTTGTACAACTAGCTTGTAATTTCATTTCATTTTCCCTCATAACGTCACTAATGCTGAGCTAGCGCATACGGCGCCAAATGTGTACACGCTCTACCAATGAGTATACTGCGACCTTTCCGTGCCACTGATCTGCTGAAGTTTAATAATGTGTAAGATTCCAGTCCATCTTATTGTTATAGAACGCTGAGATACTTTTAAAGCAATTTGGACATCTGGACTGAGACGGTGGGTGATGTACGACAGGGTGGCGCCATCGTTAACGGTCACAACAGTTCAGCATCTCATTTTACCTCAGCTACTTATCGCGATGGCCGGATTTGTGCTGTGCTCAGCAGGCTGCTAATGGGCAGCTCATGTCTTACGGTGCGTCGAGAAGGACAATATCGAAGGACGAGCTAACACGATGTATATAGTATTGGGTAAAGCGGAAGGCCAGGGAGCCGAGTGGCATGGTCATGTAACAGCTTTAACTGTTGCTCCAGAATATCGTCGACTGCATCTGGGTCGGAATATGATGGATCTCTTGGAACGCATATCAGACCAAGTGTATCACGGTTTCTTCGTCGACTTATACGTCCGTTACTCGAATTATAAAGCGATAGGGATGTACGAAGCACTTGGCTACAGCGTGTACCGGAGGGTACGGGAGTATTATGGGAGTATTGGGCCAGGGGGGGTGGAGGATGAGGATGCATTTGGTACTTGCCACTAATGTCCACTGCGCCAAAGGCTCACTGATTATTTCAGACATGAGGAAGCCACTATCTCGAGACATCAACCGTCGATCTGTACGTCCTAATGGTAGAAGTATCCTGGTGAGCGCGGCAGATGTACCCTAATTGGTCGCGCGCCGCCATGGCTTTTATCCTTCTTGTCATTCCTCATGTTCATGGACATTGCGTAACTCCTTTATATTGACAAAGGTTCCATGTCGTCTTCCAAGTTAGTCGCCATTGTATCGGTGTAAAATGTACTCAACGCTACTGGGTCAGAACAAAAGGCGTACAGCGCATCGCGAATGTCATCTGCCACCTGAGACGGTGTCCTCCCTTTGATGTTACGTGCACTCCCGAGTCGTCCTGGTGCCAGAAGGCGATTGGTCAAAAATCTGAAGCCTTCCTGGCCGCCTATTACTTGTACGAAAGCTGCTCCCGACCGATGGACAAACTGAGTATACTTGTACGGGGACCGGCGGTAAGAGTAGAATACCTCTACTTGATCGCTGTACCCGTCTTGAGCTTCGACATCCACCACAAACCCAAATTTCTTTAACAAGACGCATTCGAAATGATAGTTAGATGCTGGAGTGTGATTCTCAGGACTCCGTTTTACAATTGGTGGCGGGATGGCGAAGCGTATGGGGAAGCAGGACTGAAAAGAGTTTTTATCTCGGATGTCTGTGATTTGGTCGACAAATCCTGTAGAATGTATGTTTGAACTTTCAGCACATCCCCTACCCAGGTGGGACGATACCTTCTACCAGCCTGAGACCATATTTCTCAACTGACCGACTCCACTGTCGTATAAGTTCTTCTAGACACCGGGCACTGGTGGAAATCCAATTTAGCTCAAAATGAAATGCTGTAGCCGGGTTGTGGATAATATCGTGATGAAGAATTCTATATAAGAGGAAGATTAGATAACATCTTAATGCCAAAGTGACGGGACATGCGCTGTTTCTGCGTAGAGACTCCTCTTGCTAAGGTCTGCGTCGATGACCATAGTTTGACTAAGAACCAGTCGTCTCTTATATTTTCGAGGAGTTATCATGGTTCCCTTATTAGCGATAGGAGAGCCTGAAGGGGCAGCGCTCGGTCTCTCTGCTGCCTCTAACTGACGACCGCGAAAGCTCCAAATAGAACCTCGCGGCGTTCTAGGCACCGCAAACTCATTCTTGAATCGGTAAAAGTAATGTCTTAATGAACGTGTCAGCAAAGCCTTTGACAATCACACATATGACGACTAACCCATCTAGAAATCCGTGATGTTTTCTGCAATGTTCAAACAATCCTTGTGCGTGAAGTTTGGATCCAGCCTCTACTGCCTGCTCTCTCGTGGAAATGTCACTGAACTCACGGACGAGCCAAGATGTTAAGTCTGCGCCAGTGAAACTGTCTGAATATACTGTGCCATGCCATCTGTGATCCTTGATAGAGACACCTTCCTCGTCACGCATAGCCTTGGCTATAAATGACAATGAGTATTCCTGAAAAACTTTATCACTGTTCTTCTTTTTCTTGAGAGGTCCAGAGGCATGAATCTCTTCCAACTGCGTGACAACAGCATCGTCGCAAACAGACGCTGCAGGGCCAAGATATGTCGGAAGAAAATGGGGCGCTGGATACGCTTCTGCTCTCTCCCCTGGCGGAACCCAACGCGCCTTCCCCAATAGATCAGCAAGTTTGTCCATACCCGCTAAGCGAACCTCTTCGTCGTTTAGTCTCTCCCCTGAACTGCCGTTCATCGGAGCTGGTGCCTCTTCCGTGGGGATAATAATGAATCTTGTTCGCCAAAAGCGAGAAGAACGGTTGAAATGTTGTTCATAGCCAGCAACTACCATGTCCATGCTGATAGAAAAGGAGTAAGCAGGCATCAAAGAGAAGACGTAGGCTAAGGACGCACCTATTCCAACCTAGCTTCTCTAGGCCAGGAGACTTGAATAATGTGGAGACTTCTGTGTATCCATCCCCAAGCTTTGGCCAAATAAGGCATTCGTAATCGAACGGCCTTGCTGCTGATCCAACGCGACGTACATAAAGTTCAACCTTGATAACTTCTCCATTATAGGACAGCCGATGTATCTCATTTGTCATGCTTAAATATACGGGCAGGAAAGGCGTCTGAAGCACTTCAGAAGCGCCAACGGGTTTTGGCTCAATTTCCTCATCTGCTGCGAAAGACCTTGACCGACGAAAAATATTACGGTCCTCCTGGGCGCGAGGGTTGGTCCCACAATGCGGTCGTAATATGAATTGGAAACCTTGAGCTAGCCTAAGAGCCGTCTGGCCTTTCATGACAGCCAGAGCAAACATGTCCTTGGCCTGCTGTGTCGGTCGATTTCTCCAATCTCCTGGTACTTTAATACAGAACGAGCTGCTCATGGAAGGAGGGTCGACCACAAAGTCATATGAAAAGTATTCGAAGCCTGTGTCTAGCTCATGTTGGGTGGGGAAGTGTTCTACAGTCAACGGCAGACAAGCAGGCGTCAGAATAGATTTCCACTTTATTTGATATTCGAAGCTTGGGACAGGGAAGACGTGCTGCCATCGGCGTGCAAGGGACACTTGGCCGTATGACATAAAAGGCGTTGGGCGTGACGGATTGCTCTGTAGTCTAGGAGGCGACGAAGCTACGGGTGGAAGCGTTAATGTGGACATTGTCGACCGTCGGACAGCCGTTAATGCATCGGAGCCATCACGATCACGTGGCGAGGATGAGAGAGGTGATGTACGAGGATAAGATGAACGGCTTGAACCAAATGGCCCTGGGTCATCAATATTTCGCCCTTGACTTCGCCTGTTCTTAATGGAGACAGGCTTCGGCGGCGGTAATGGTAACGTGCTTGTAGTTGATGATGATTCTGAGAGTCGTGGTAACGGCGACATGGTCGATGTCACAGATATCACTGACGTTTGCGGCTGGCTTGAGGTTCGGAAAGGATTGAACAGCCAGCCAGGAGCGAACTTGGATGCCAGGGAGCCCTGCGTACCCCCATCTTTCTTAGAGCTCGATGAAGACACGCTGGCCGTAGATCGTGATGAGCGAACAGACGCGTGAGATGGGGAAGTGCTCAGCATAGGCATGATGCTTGGTTCACGAGCCCGCATAACGGATAACGGAACGGGGGCAGGAGCAGGGTTGGGGAGACCGGCAGGGGGTGATAATGCAGACATCTCTTGCCCTTGATCTTCTACAATAGGGGGAAACTTGGACGATGCGCTAGATGACAATGATATAGACATGCGTTCCCTTCCAACCCCAGAGGGCGTTACCATGCCTGGCACAATGGTACTGGCGCTGCTCGACGAAGCACCAACTGAATTACGAGTAATGATGGCTAAAGAATCATTTGCAGTATCAGATCTCCTCAGAGCGAACGTGTTGAGGTCAAAATTATCCGCTTCCGTCCTACGTGCATTTCGTGGGTCAGACGCACCCTCTGATGAAATTGCAGAGTCGGTTTGCCAGATATCCAGATAAGGTATCTCAATGGTAGAAAGAAGGTCATGCTCAAGGAGACCAAGCATTTGAATCTCGTGCATTCTGGCACGTGCGACGAATCTATCGACCCGAAAGGGAAGATCCATTTGTTGGTCCCAGAAGGTGGTTGATATCCAAAAGGGCTCCCACCAAAATTGAGACTTGAGCAACGACTCCCCATCGCCACCACCCCAGAGAGGATCTAGCTCTCTACTCCCACTACTCCCAATTCGGCCTTCTTTCTCGGGGTTGTGAGAACGCAGCTCAGGCAGCTCACCCTTGAAACTAAAAATTGGGGTGCGGTGCAGCGGTTTCTTTGCCAGCGAGATCAGATCCAGACCAAAACCTTGGTCCAATAATCGTAAGGTGGTGGTTCGAAGAAGTCGTTTAGGCACCACGAAATAACCCGTGCCCGGGGTGATGAGGATTGTAGAAGCGCCTGTTAAGGACAATGGTCGATCAATATAGTGGGTCTCGAAGGGGTTTAGTGTCAAATTGATCGCCTCCAAAATGGGACCGTCATGTGCATAGGAAAGGGTGCCAACGAGGCGAACTTCTGCTGAACCGACAGAATTAGAGGATAGCACATACGGAATGCTGGTGTCCGCTTTACGGAACGCGCGGTGGTAGTGATGAGTGAGAAGAATATCTCGTTGGAACGCAAAAAATGAATCCTTCAAACTGACAAGCGTCGGTTTCCAGTCTTGAATGGTCTCGAGATCGGTGATAACCTTGTAGAAGTCTTTATACCATCTACCATCGTCGCCCAGGCGTAATGGACCTGCAGCATATTCGACCTCTGTCTGGTCATAATGAACGCGCGAAATGAGAACAATCGTCACGATATGCTTGGCTCCCGCTTCGCTCCACCGAGAGAACAGAGCAGGTAAAAACGAGTGAACTATTTTCTCATAATACCGCTCACCATCTCCAGCGAAGTCCCAGAGTTCACGGCAAACTTGAATGAAAATGGTCACCTTCGCTGAGAGAGAGCGGTATATGGTCTTTGTTGCAGGTGTGACCTGTGCGGACGCAACCTGGTTTCATAAATGGACCCACTGTGAGAGAAGTGAAGGCGCGGAATCAATGGCACATGAACCTTGACACCCCGAGTGTATATATTACCAATGATGCCTGCAGTCGAACCTAAGAAGTTTATTTCCTGGCCAGAATATACACACTGGTCTTGTAGCGTTCCGAGAATCCGCCACATATCGCATCGACCCAAGTATTGATCTTGGAAAGTAATCTCTATGTAGTCTGCCAAATGGTCCTCCCTATCCACCTTAGTGAGAATAACTTCTCTGTAGTTAATAAACCCGAAGGTGTCGGCAATCGTCTTCGCTATCGTTATCTGTAATTGATAAAAGCGAAGGAAGCCAGAAAGACATGAATTAAAAGGGTACCTGCTGTTGGGTCTGTTTCGCCAAGCCTGCGTCGTTTTGAACTATGAAGAGAAATCCTGGACGTTCACCTTGTGTCTGCGTTGTGACTTCTATCATATCACCTTCAGCAACGCCAGGCCAATAGTCATGATTCAGCACAACTGGAAGGGCTGGATTGTCGGATACCCATGTGCTTAGAGTAGTGGTGTCACCAATTTGCAGCGGTTGATGTGGGACATTCTTGAACATTGAAGTACTCGAGACTGTACTCGAACGCTTTCGAGAATACGGAGGATTGGATTCACCGCGGATGACATTATGATTCGACATACTCAGGGGACGTGTTAGCAACGGCCTCACGTCCCAGATATAGGCCTACCAGTGTCTGTATCGTCACCGTGACGGTCACGCCGTGTCACTTCAGCGTCTATAGGATCGACGCCACAACCAGCAACCCCAGACTAGACTTGCAGAACTCTAGTTACACCTTCGGCAATTTCTGGCATTTTAATTTTTCACTGCCATTTATGGCATCATTTAGACCACTTCAGACTTCTGCACAAGTGACCGCAGATGTTGTCTATGACACTATGCTCTTCTTCTGGCGGATTGTTACAAACCTATTTTTTAGGGAAATACGGCCCAGAGGTGCATTCAACATCCCCAGAACTGGACCAGTAATATTTGCTATCGCACCTCATTGTAATCAGGTGTGGAGGGATAGTAGATTCATTCTGTATTGATGCTTAAGAGCTTCTCCAGTTTCTTGACCCCCTCTTGGTCATGTCAGAAGTGTACCGGGAGACACACCGTCGCGTAAGGAATTTAATAGCAGCTAAAAGCATGGAGAGGGCTGCCGTAGGTGGTTTTGCGGCGTTGATGTCTAGTAGTAAGCTGCTCAATTCTTTTATCCAGACTTCAGGCTCATAACAGAGAAGTACCGGTTGCTCGAGCTCAAGATCACGCAAGGCCTGGAACAGGTGAAGTGTGGTTGGATGAGGACGACCCCCTTCTCGTTCAAGGTGAATCCACCAAATTTTTGACGGAGCTTGGCCCCAAGATGCAGATCATGCTCCCCAAATCCACTGGGCCTGCGCTCGGCACTGTTGTTGAGGTGATATCGAATACTCGATTAAGAATCAAAAAAGAATTTGGTGGTGACAGCGGCAAGGGTACCTTTCGCGTTCGAGAGCAAATAGAAGAGGCTAGACAAGCTGGTCACCAAGGATTATCATACAAGATCCTTCCCTTCGTGAATCAGCAGGACATGTATGCTCATGTCTTTCGCTGTTTAAAGGAAGGTGGTTGTATTGGAATATTTCCCGAAGGTGCATTATACCTTGGGCTATTAGCACGTATCTTGACAAGAGAACAGGTGGCAGCCATGATCGTACGGACCTTCTGCCATTAAAGGCTGGCGTGTCTCTAATGGCTTTGGGTGCCATGGAACATATTCCCAATTTGCAAGTCCGGATCGTGCCAGTCGGCCTCTCATACTTTCATCCGCACCGCTTCCGATCGCGCGCCGTTGTGGAGTTCGGGCCCGCTTTAGATATACCAAAGGAACTTGTAGATCAATTCCGACAAGGAGGGGATGAAAAGCGGAAGGCGGCCGGGAAGCTTTTGGATATGATCTACGACGCATTGAAGACCGTCACGATCCGTGCGCCGGATTACGAGACCTTGATGGCAAGTACTGTTTGCCTCGTTATCATTTAGTTTATTGAAACGGGTCCAGGTTATTCAAGCTGCCAGGCGATTATACAAGACCCCAGGTCAACACTTGACCCTCGGACAAGTTGTAGAATTGAATAAGCGATTTATTGAAGGCTACATGCACTTCCAGCACCAGCCTCGTGTTCAACGTTTACGTGAAAGCGTATTAAAATACAACAGACGCGTCAGGGACCTTGGACTTCGAGATCATCAGGTAAATACTTGTTAGACGATTGTTGGGAGTCTCGTCAGGGGTGGGTGCTTATGGGTTTCAGGTTCCCAGAGCGAAAAAGGCAGGCTGGAAGACATTGGGGTTGCTTCTGTACCGAATAGGATTGCTCTCCGTATGGACGGTGCTCGCGTTGCCTGGGGTAGTCCTCAACGGCCCCATCTTCCTACTCGCTTCCGTCATTTCTCGTAAAAAGGCGAAGGGTAATAGTCTCGATATAGCTCCAGACGAAGATAGCTGATTGATTTGTTGCATATAGAGGCTCTGGCGGCATCCAGTGTGAAGATCGCTGGACGAGACGTGCTTGCTACTTGGAAGGTGCTCATCTCTCTGGGAGTCACACCATTTTTATATGCTTTCTATGCGATTCTTGCCACGGCTGTGGCTGTGAAAGCCAATGCACCGCCTAAGTGGAGACTTTGGACGCCATTCATTGTCATAGCTGCGTTGCCTTTCATTGGCTTCGCAGCACTGAAATTTGGGGAAGCCGGGATGGATGTTCTGAAGTATGTCTCTCACGATACTTGTAAATCGTCTGTTGTTGATCGTACTCCTTACACTAGGTCTCTGCGGCCTCTGGTGGTGTCTTTGTTCCCGGGTCAACAACGATTACTAGACCAACTCAAGGCACAAAGAATCGCACTTTCCAACGAGTTGACGGACGTCATCAATGAGTTCGGTCCACAGCTATATGAGGATTTCGATGAGGTATATAAAGACATCCCTTATGAAGTGCGATTTCTTAACGAAGGTGTATGCTAGTGGCGCATCCTAGTACCTTCGGCAAGCGCTCCTCCCTCTGGGGGTCAACAAGGTCTATGGCGAAGGAAGAGCGCTACTGGAGCTGTTGACGCTCAAGGCTGGGGATTCTCTCATCCAATGACCTGGTTAGATGAACGGCTCTTCGGTTGGAGTCGCAGCGCCCGTCGAGGCACCAGTGCCTGGGGAGGATTGCCAAGTCTTGACATCAGTCGAACGGCCACGCCCGATATGTCGGACGAAGAGGAAGAAGGCGACTATGACAACGTCATCGATTACTTGGGTTCTTATGTTGGCACAAGTCCTTCAGAGAAGCGGGGGAGGTCAAAGAGCATGCGGGGGTCATATGCAGACTTGCAGCACCTCAAGCACAAAGAATCAGCGTGCGACAATCAAGACGGCCAAACTAAGTCCCGGGGTATTTTGAGTTCCACGCAAGCTCAGTACGCGCCTGTTTATCAAAAGCGACCGATGCTGCAGCGGTCGCCAAATTCTTCTGGAGCGACGGAAACTTCGATCGTTGAATCTACGTCCCCCGTAGGCGATTCTCCCTATCCCAACCCCCGCAAAAGTCCGCGGGAGAGGCGATCATCGTTGTCAGATCGAGTAGCCGTTGAAAGGATCGGAGGTCTGAATCCAGTGAACACTTTCAAACATGCAACTGAGGAACTTAACCGGGATATTGCTGACCGTTCTTAAGAGGATCATACTTCCATTTTTGTTCCTGTATTTTGACTTATCATAAGCCTCCATCCATGTGTTTTAAAGATGATTGCTCCATTCAGTCTACTTCCTTTTCTACGCCTGTACTATCGATGTACATCTCATGTAGCTCAGCACAGATATTGGATGGTGGAAGATTAACAGCGTAAGAAAAAAAAAACGATTCGCAATAGGCAAGCGTCGTAAATTGCAGTAAATTGAGAGGCAACGGTTAGCCCAGGTCTAGTAACTTTTTGGTTTCCCTGCCGTCAGGACTTCGACGCCGGTTTCCGTGATCCTACACTAGAGGTGAGGAATTATACAATTGAGTATGGAATATAAACATCATACAAAAGTGTCTCTTCGAATTGTGCGCTGAAGCTACCATCCATTGTTGTAGCGGTCCAGTTATCTGGCCAATGTTCCTCTTGCGCCCTTTTGCCCAGGTTGATCATCTTCCGGGAGTGCAAGAGTAAGTAAAAACACGAAATGAAACCACAGAGACTTATTTACAGGTTCGATGGTAAATGTCTAGGAAGCAAATGATGAGAATCAGTTTCCCGTTTTTTATTTTATTTTCTTGCTTATTTGACGTACCATTCCCGCTTTCATAGTCCCGACAGCTTTATTTTTTGCATAATGTGGTACATTTGGTGCGGTATGGAATAGCTGATTGATTCCGTGACCAGTGTATGTCCGCACAGAGCAACAACCATTCGCAACTGCAATAGGCTCGCTATACCACGGTAGGAATAACTAATGAGCCATGAAAAGCATAAGCCGTAACATTCTGTCACTGACATCACTTTACCGATCTCCCGGAAGAGGGCTCCTGGCTTGCAGATCTTAATAGCCTCGTCAAGACAATTTCGAGATGTCCTGATCAATAGAGCATTTTCTTCGGATATTTTTCCAACTGGGTAGGTCTCGTTCAAATCTCCGTGAAAACCTGCCCGAATATAAGACAATAACTATAAACTCAACTAACGCTCCTCACCGTCATAGTACAACGTGACATCTGCGAATTCTTAGCCCGTGGAGAAATAGGAAGGAACTAAAAACCGTTACCTAAATTCACAATATCACCCTCGAGTAGCTTCCGTTGGTCGGGTATCCCATGACAAACGACTTCGTTCACAGATCTATACAAAGCATCAATAAAAATCTTCAACCAGAAACAGTGATCGTACGTGCAAAGGGATTTTGGAAACTCTCTGTAGTTGAGAGGCGAAGGGTAAGCCCCACGCTTTATTATTTCCTCGTGAACAATAGAGTCGAGAAAGTCCGTGGTGACTCCAGGCTTAACATGTTGCGCCGCGATATCAAGAACCTCTCTAGCCAGCTAGGTGTGGAACGTCAGTAAGCCTATAGAAATAAAGCATTCCTCTTAATAGCATACACGGCAAACTACTCGCATCTTTTCTTGCTCCGCTTTGTTCAATATTCGGGGTGGCTGACCCGAACGCAGTCTTTCAGCCGTGGGTAAACCTGGAAATTAAACGGAAAGAAAAACCATCAACTTTCGAGCTCACATTGAGAGGACCCCATCCATAAAATGTTTCATACCATCTTCTGCATAGTCGGGTCGTGGTATTTCTAGAGGCACGTGGCGGCGAGGAGAAAGAGGATAAACAGGTCGAAGATCTCCTGTGAATCTAAACCCCGGGAAAGGGTTAAAAGTGCCATCTTGAACGCCGGTCAGAATGATATTCATAATAATTGGTACCCGAGTTGAGCTGTACCTCTATTGATTGATGGGTCATTTAAAAGAGGCTCCCTGGGCCGTGCAAAGTCGTGAATTATCTTGTGGGTTTTCTTGGAGATCCAGGATGTCAATTCATCGCATCCCTTCTTAAAGCACAACATACCCCTACCATCGTTTCAGCGACAATCTATAGTGATGTAACATGGGAAGACTCACATCCAGCCTTGAAACATTCCTGCCCACAGAAGAAAGACCCTTGTATCCCGATCCTAATATGGAGAAGCATCATCGAGATACACTGAGATCCATACATGGAGAGGACTTACTTGTTACATGTCGGACATTCTAGACGTGAAGGCGGATTGCCGTTGAGGCACTGGCTGCTCTGGCATGTTATCACGTTGGTCATTTCTGTATACTTGTACTGGGATAATGACGACCTGTGGTATTTTATAACAGTCCGATGCCACCTAAGAAAGAAATGTCAAGATATGAGTGCGCCACCAGCAAGTGGCAATAAGTGGCGGTTGTAATGATCACGTAATCTAGTGATGTGTGTGATGCGTTCACGTTGTAAAAAGAGACAGACTGGCCGCCAAATTGCATCCATGCCTATGGCCTAAAGAGGCCTTTCATGATTTTGGAGCGTCTTCTATCACCCCCAATATCTAGTATCTAGTAGAATAGTACGAATGGTTGTATGGTCCCCAAGTTGACCATTCGGCTTTTGGTATTCTGGAGGGTGCGGTAGGCTCCGCTGAGTAATGATGGAACTGGCTAGGGTTGTGCGTTGGATAAATATATAATCCATATACTCGAGGACGAGCCGACTTTCATGGTGATATATCATATCACCTGTACCCTGCTTGTTACAGACTCAAGCCAAGTCAGTACTTGCCAATTTCACAGCCTCAAAAGAATCCCAGTGAGCACCAGCTGATGCTTATCAATTGAATTTTCAGCAGAGGGAGACTTCACCTGGGCATATGCAATGTCTGTAACGTGCAAAAACGACCTGGTTCATCCTTCGATAACATTCATACTTGATACTTCAACGAGGAGTGATAGGTATATCAAAACCACGATTAGAGATAGACAAGTAAACTCGAAAATAATATAACTCGCAGCACATAAAAATACACTTTAGGGAATCCGCCTCGTTACTTCTACAGGAAGTAGTTCCCGTGGCATGTTTTCCGCGACCTGAATTGTGGGGTGATCAGCGGTAGAGCGACGAGTTCAAACCAGAATCATACAGACCTTCCTCAACATCTCCTCCCCACCTACCTCCCACCCTCTTTCGGCAACCGGCAAGATACAACTACGCACCAACAATCTTGCATGCTCACCGATACCAAATCGCTCTCCAGTGTATTTTCTCCATTTGAGGAGGTTAGTCAGGAGTTTGAGACGCCGCACGAGGAAGCGACGCCATGCATCTAGAGATTGTGGATCAAATGGCGCTCCCGGGTTAGCGAGACCCAGCGACTGCGCGAGCAGTGTCTGAGTCGATATGACAGCCTCCCTAAAGGCAATGGACGCAGATTTCAGAAGTGCCTATACGGTACCGAGTCACCTCAAAAGCGACATAATCCAATACTAGAAGAACAGCTTACTTGGAATTTCACCCCCTCCTGTTCCACAGAAGCTTCTACTTGCTCTGTGATATCAATCATTCGTCGAGTGTGACGTGCTGAGTATGGATCAAATGCACCACCCTCGATCAGCTTGGATAATCGAGGGATGAATGCCTGTGAGATCATGGAAGACACCATATCACCTCCAGGGCCAATGTTAGGCTCATAATCGTCCTCGTCCTTATCCACATCGGGTTTTTCCCGAGGCCGCGAGTACTCGTGCAACGCTGCGTACCACTCAAACGAATCAAGGTCTCTTGTAGTATCCTAAAAATCCCTCATGATATCAGGATCAATGTGTGCCGTGTCTGTCACCATAGAGCCTACCTCAATGGGGTCCCAGCCTAGTATTTCTAACCGACACCAAAACTCCCATGCAGCAACGAGACCAAGACCACCCCACGCTCCCACATAGCTTTCCTCATACAGTGTCCTCCACTCGCCAAACCACTTCGCAAGCCCCAGCTGTGGATCCCGAAAGTCATCGGCTCGCACGTCTGACAGAACACCCTCTCTCCGCTGGTCGAGCTGAACCATAGCCGCACGGAAATCGTCAGCATCTGCGGGAGAAAGAGAGCCATCTGTCGAGTGGCCGTCGTCTTCTTCCCGAGCTGCCTGATTCCGAGCCCGACGCAGGAGACGTCGGTTAGACCGCGCCAGGCGTCGGGAGGTGCGCAATGCCAGTGTAGTGTTCTTTGAGGGAACAACTCGGCCCAATTCATCGGTCTCTTCGACAGAGTCCGGAGGCGGTGCAGACGGTGGGACACCGAGGAATGATGCAATATCATCTTCGTCGTCAAGCCGCCTCCGCTTGGATTTCATGTCATAACGCTCAGTCAAGAGCGAAACGTATTCGTCTTCCAGCTTCTCCAGAGATGGGTACTAAAAGGGCATGGAAGTCAGCTTAGACCTACACATTGCATTCAACTCGCCTTCTCGTCTAAGAAGCCGGCTACGCTCTCAACCCAATCCCTGAAGGCGGCAAACCAGCTACGTTTGCGCTCCGCCTTTTCGATCATTTGCCGCAGTTCAGCTTCTTTTGATTCTAGTGCGACTTGTTCGTCAGCCAACGTGGTTAGTGCTGCCGTGTGGGAAGAATGTGACGCTGTAAGCGTTGTAAGCGAGCTTGTCAGGCGGCCTAAAGAGGACGCAAGTGTTGGAATGGGCGTGACGGAAGGTACTAATGGATAGCAATGATCAGACGGTTAACAAATGGTTAAATGGGCTAGATGGAAGTATGATGACTTACTTGGCGCTGGCGTATAGGTCGCTTTTGCCTAACACATGGGGTTAGACTGATTCGAGTAGTTATCTCAAGACAAACCGCTTTCAGCTCCTGCTCTCTATCAGCATCAGGTCCAGCTCTCCGAATCTGCGCCATTTCCCACTCTATGGTCTCCTCGTCCTCGTCCTCTCTAGAGTAGAGTAAAGTCTTGAGTAAATCGGATGAATATTAGGAAGTGCACTCACGCGTCTTCAATCATCTCAACCATACCCATCCGCCGCTTTCGCTCCTCATCCTTTCTAGCTTTCTTTCCCAATGCAATCCTCTCCTGTGCACCTGTGTATTCTGCCAATTCTACACGGCAAAATCAGTTATAGAATAGTTACAGTACAAACCTTGACGTACCGTCCTCACCCTCACCCAACTCATCTTCCTCACGTACCAGCCGACTTTCTGGATGGGGTCCTTGTGGCATATCTCCTGGCTTAGTAACAGAGAGCGAGATAAAGTCATCCGCAGTTCCCGTGCCACGAAGCCGTCCACGCTTTTCCTTCGCTGCAGATATGGCTGAGGCAGATGGAATGGCAGTTTCTGGTTTCATTATATCAAGCAAAGAAATTGTAAGACAGAAGAGGTAGCTGACCGCAGAAGACCTCGGACGCATTCTCAACAACAGCACCATCAATGTCAAAGGATGCATCGAATGACATGTCCGAGTCTGTTTGTCGGACAGATGCGCGTACAGCTGGTGTTGATGGCGTACTGGCTTTGAGTTCGTCAAGGTAGGCCTTTGTATAGCTGGGGCTGGTTGAAATAGAGGCTTGGTCAAGATCTGTCGGTACTGAAACTCTGGCATAGTCACTCATTTAGCTACGGATGCTACGGTATCAAGTGTAAAAAGATGTGCTCACTCGGGCAAGGAAGGTGCAACTAGTTTCCGGCTAAGATTAGACTTTTTAACCTTGAACACGTCGCCATCAGATGACTTCTCACCCCGAAGCACGCCACAAAACCAATGAGTACAAAATCAGGTTATGAGTAAAGCACTGGCACCTGATCATCCGTCCCAAAACTGAGCCTAGATTTGGGCCTGGATCGCTTATGTTTATTTTTAAGCTTGGTAGCTAATGTATCAGGTGTTGTAGAAGGAGAGCCGTCGACTGCATCAGTCGCAGGGGGAGATGCGGCGCGAATCCTCGAAGCACGCGAACGCACGCGTTTGATAATCTGTGGTTCGGCGGACATGACCAGTTTCGCAGACAACCGAGAAGCACGCTGTGCAATGATGCTTGTGCGCCTTAGCGTTAGCCTGTTAAGAACTCAGGATACAAGGTGGTGACAACCTGGCGACCTAACGGAGTTTGAATCCGGTTAGTGCTTCAGAAATGTAACATGTCGCACAAGTCACTTGTTCTTCGCGCTGTCAAGAATACTCCCTCATTCCCCCGCATTTCTTCGCAAAAACTGGACATGTTTTGCACCGATATTGGTCTCGTCGCCCTTGGATTTAGGTATCGTCCGGCGAGCACTGCTGTTCTGTGCTCATTAATAACAACTCAGATGCAAGGACAGCATACCTGCTCGATTTGTTCTTCATATCCGAGACTAGTGCACGTCGTTTCAACTCTGTCTTGCGGTCGGTACGTGCACTACTCTCCAAATACGAGCATACCGTGACTCCATTTACAGGAAGACACCGAGTTTAGGAACGTTCTTGTCGTATTTCACACAGAGATGGAGCAGGTGTTCTTCGTTAATGCTTCGCTCCTTCAAAATCAACACTTAGAGGCACAAAGTGGAACACCATGGACATCATTTATCTACTTGACACCAGGTCCTCAAGATGTGCGGTATCTTCTATAAGATGTCCACGTTAATGTCAGTGATAAAATTCCCCACAGGTTCCCGGACTCGTTGCTAAAATACATACTGTCTCCCAAACCATCCTCGACACCTGGAAAGATCAGTCCTCAACCTTTCACACGTGTATATCTTCTCTTTCTCCTCCTCAAATGATCGCACTCGCCGGGTATCTCCTCGAGTATCCCGTCTCATATTATCCTACAGCCTCTATCCAAGATTCTTTCCTTCATGACATTCCCCTGGACGTGTATGAATGTACCCTCTTTCCCAATACGCCAGACTTACCCAGGTTCGTCTATGAATACACTCATGAATATGACCACTCGATCACACATCCCCCCATTCAACATAGACATTCGTTTATGAAGTTCTCTCGCCCCGTAGGGCTAGGCAGCTCTTCCACAGTACTCGCGGATAAGATTCATCGACGGTTTGAACAGAGATTGCTTCAATTACACCCTGACTGGAAAGAAATAAAGGTCACTTGCGAGACCAGGACAATGGACAGAGTTGCCATGTGATATGGTTCACGTTCTTGGGCTTGGTGGTTCATGTATCATACTTGTATAGTCCTATATCTGATGCTTGATGCAACAGAATTGTCACGAGCCGCGTTTCCCAGTAGGTCATTGACGTTGATGTTGCCAACTGAGATACGCCAGTACGCCCGCTACATGATTATAATGATAAACCCTACATTCAGAGGCCAGAAATCCTCACAGCCGGGCTACAATATTCTTGCATGTGTTCCCTCCCCTTTCATGAGCACTGCATCATCCAACCACACGTGCCGTGCGTAGGATCACATAATGTAGATGTTGGATCTTTCCCAGTGTGGAAATATCCATGATCGGCATCAAAATTAAAAACACCGTCACTCCCCGCCGCACACCACATGCTATAGTTCATTGAAGCCACAGGAACGAACGCTCAGAGTGAAAGTAAGATCTGGTGTAGTCGGTGCTGGCGTTGAGTGCCGGGAGACATCGGTCCAAAACACTCTTCAATTCATCTCCTCGTCTTCTTGTTCTTGTTCTTGAACAACGATGATTTCCCTGTGCTTGCCTTTTCCCCCAGACCCCTCAGCAGGCTGAGAGTTATTTGCGACAGGATCGCCAGCATCCCGGATTTTGAGTATCACACTGACTCCACCCTTTCCTCGAGTCCTCAAACTGATATCCTCATCCTCGTCATCTGGTATAACCTCATCCAACACTTCAATAGTACCCGTACGGACCTCGAGGTGAAGATCGTCCTTCGCAAAAGGCAGAATCGCAGGAAGAGAAACAGACAGAGTGAGAAGATGAGGAATTGCAGCTCCCATGGCGCGAAGATCGAGGACGTTATATCTGGATCCTGATATATAAGAAAAAACTACTAATGCTGTTGTTGAAAAAACGCACCCTTCATCGACCAGAAGCTTTTTGCATCGACTAAGATAAGCAGCGAGAGGTGTATGACGCGTGATGCAGATCAGGTTCCTGCCTTCTTTGTGTGAAGACGTGGGGCCACTTGCAGACATCGAGGTAGGGACCGTAGGAAAGGGGCGAGGGGGGGCGAGTTTGCGGATGTTTTCTCTGCGTACTGATGGCCGGGGTGCAGGTATCACACAAGCAGTAACAGGGGAGGAATTCCCCGTTGCCTTTCCCTTCCCCTTGCGTTGCTTTGGGACCTCGGGAGTGACGCCAGCTGATAGCGGCTCAAGTCGACTTTCGAGACTCTGCTGTTTTTTTGCGCGTTGTCCATAACTCTGCTTCGGGGCGATCTTCTTGTGCGAGTTTGAATCCAATTTGACCCGCTTGGTGTGTTCAGATTCACCCGACGCGTTTTTCCGTTTCATGGTGCACCTTTGACAGGTCGTCACCGACGCCCTTGTGCGGAGCTTGAAGCTTGAAGATTTTTGGCTCCACACGTGGTCAAGGGCTATCCTCTTCCATCTTTCACGTCCGAGGTTATCTCTCTGCAGTGCACGCCATATCTCGCAGCCATGAGTCAAGATGCAGCAGAACAGAATATACAGATGTGGAAAGTCAAGAAACTCATTAAGAGTTTAGATTCTGCAAGAGGGTTGGTTTTTTACCACTCTCTCGCTAGCGGGTCTGCTTAGAATCTTTGGGTAGAGCGGGCACATCCATGATCAGTCTCATCATTCCACCCAAAGTATGTTTTTATCATGTTTCGTGTCGGAGATGCTAAAGCCATACAGGATCAAATCTCCCGTGTATCAGCAATGCTCACGCAAGAGTATGGAACTGCCTCAAACATCAAGTCTCGTGTCAACAGGCTCTCTGTTCTTGCAGCCATTACTAGCACACAGCAGCGTCTCAAACTGTACAATCGAGTTCCCCCCAATGGATTGGTTCTCTTCGTCGGAACCATCTTAACTGACGAAGGGAAGGAGAAAAAGGTCTCTTTTGATTTTGAACCACATAAACCTATCAACACGTGTGTCGTCTTTAACTCAGGCTTCCTGCCTGCTCACAGAATTGTCTTCCAGATCACTCTACCTTTGCGACAATAAATTCCACACGGAGGCGCTTTCCGAGCTTCTCGAGTCAGACTCTAAATTCGGATTCATTGTCATGGATGGCAACGGCTCCCTGTTCGGGACACTCGCCGGAAACACTCGGGATGTGATCCACAAGTTCACCGTTGATCTCCCAAAGAAGCATGGACGTGGAGGACAGTCCGCCCTTCGTTTCTCGCGGCTTCGGGACGAAAAGCGACACAATTACGTGAGAAAGGTGGCTGAATTGGCGGTGCAGCATTTCATCACCAATGACAAGGTCAATGTATCTGGGCTTGTTCTTGCAGGGAGTGCCGATTTCAAGACTGAACTGAGCCAGAGCGATATGTTTGATCAGAGGCTTGTTGCAAAGGTTATTAAGGTCGTTGACGTCAGCTACGGAGGCGAAAATGGTTTCAATCAGGTAGGTAGCCGGTCCCCTCTCTTGAAACTTCAATTTAAATTATCGCACTAAGGCCATTGAGCTTGCTGGGGAGTCTCTCGCCAACGTGAAATTTGTCCAGGAGAAAAAACTGATCCAACGCTACTTTGATGAAATTAGTCAAGACACAGGAAAATACTGCTTCGGTATTGAGGACACCCTCAAGGGACTCGACCTTGGGGCCATTGAGACGCTCATCGTTTGGGAGAATTTAGATGTCACACGATATGTCCTGCGCAATGCAGCAGGCGGTATGTATGAATACTTGTTGCATGGCCTAAGTGTTATAACGCTTGTGTTGTCACAGAGGAAATTGTTGTACACAGCAACAAAGAGCAGGAGAAAGATCGCGAAAAGTTCATTGACAAGTCAACTGGTGTTGAGATGGAGCAAATTGCAGAGCCACAGAGTTTACTTGAATGGTTTGCGGAAAAGTACAAGGACTTCGGCGCAAATCTAGAGGTATGTTCTGATAATCTGGCATTTCACCGCTTGCCTGACATCCCTCCAAGTTCGTCACAAATAAATCTCAAGAAGGAGGTGTGTACATTGGTCAAATGAGTAAGTCCAGCAGACTAACTTGGTTGAACAGCTCAGTTTGTGAAAGGGTTTGGAGGCATTGGTGGATTACTTCGATACAAAGTCGATTTCACCCATCTTGCAACCTTCGAGGACGATGAGGACGAGTTCTATTCAGATGACGATGACCTCTGACGGTTTTGTCGGCTCCATTTTGGAGCCTCGGCTGGAGGTGCGAGGTACACTCCAGGCCGGGCGTGGAGTGGGGGGGAAAGTGGGGACGCCATGACCTGGCGGCGTTCCACGGAGAAGGATGAACATCAAGACAAGTTACTTCAACGCCTAATGTCAGAAAGTCAAGTCTGTGAATTCCAGGACCACAAGCTTGCCTACTCCGTCGTTGCGATGATTGGGTTGTGTCGGGAAGGGTTAATTCTTGAGTGTGAGGAAGAGTTGCATCGACATCAACGAAATCAACCATCCATGTAAGGTACGTTCCTATTCATCGGTGCTCACAAAAAATGCTAAGCATGGGCCACATAGGCTGGTCTGTTTAGTATCTGTGTTGTATGCAGTTAGACCCTCGTTGCTTGTCGTATTAGTATCACCAATTTAGCAGTTTTGTTGTGTTGCCGCCAATTGAGTGTGTTTGTGAAGTTCATGCTTTGGATCGATATCTCCTATTCGTGCGTTCGCGTACACGATCAGAAACGCATATTAACGTGAGTAAGGAGCCCCTCACGTGTCGGTTGAAGCCCCTCTTGAAGCCACTAGAAGTTGGCCTTATGGGAAATGCTCTACTAATTCGGCTATGAAAGGCAATATGATTTATGTCCGAATAATCCCATGCGTGATGCGTGACACGGACTGGTGCCGGACAGCACGATGTCGCGTCTTGTGAATCGTCGAGGACTTCCCTGGACATGGCGTTGGAAAAACCACTAGGTTTAAAGACTCTAGACGAGTCAGCCTTGCACTGTCCCAAGCGTAACTTAAATGTGGTCGTCGCCTCCAAGGCGTCCAAGCCCCGGATCAACATACTTCGAGTTACAACGTTCACCGTGGCAGCGGCTTTGACATACCTCATTCTTTGGACCACGACCTATTTCGATATTTCAGGCCATTCTGTGAAGATATCCAGAACTAAGCCCTCAAACCCGGCTGACAAGTGGCTAGACAATGACTGGCCATATCATGAGCAAGAGCCTTGGGATATCTCTACTGACTTTGCGTATCCACGAGTCTTGGAATATGAGGTGGGCCTTTGTTTATTGCCCATAGGTTGCGCTTTGTTCAATGCCTTTAGGTCGATGAGGGTACCTGGATGAGACTCGATGTTCATCCGAAAACCGGCGAGATCGTCTTTGACTTGATAGGTTGACTAGTTTTACGATTTTTGAGTTCAGGCAATTAATGTTTTGTAGGCGATATTTACTGTCTTACGCCGGGCTCCTCACGAGCCCATCCAGTATTGCTCGGCGCCCCTCATGACAGTGACCCCCATTTCAGCCCTGACGGTGACCGTTTGGTATTCCGTTCGGATGCGGAATTGGGGGTGGAAAATATTTGGGTAATCCCATGGGAGAGCTGTAACGCTGCTGCACTCCGTCCCGACCCAGATCTAGAACCACAAGGAGTATCTTTCGGCGAGGAGCTTACGAGTGCATTGGCTGTCCAAGCGGAAGATGAGATGATGCTGTCCAGTGGTGCCAAGGAGACTAGCTTCCGAAAACGCCGTAGACTGCTCAGAGAAGGGAGACTTCATGGTGAGCCAGTTGATTTCTCAGTTGGTCTCTGCGTGACGTTATACCCAGCTCATAGAGTCACCAATGAAACGTATCGATTCGTTACCGATGCAAGGTTTCACCCATCTGGGAATACCGTGATTGCTTGCAAGTGGTTCACCAGTGCTCGCTCGATTCCTGCGGGGGAAGGTTGGCAATATGGAGTTCCCGACGTTTCTGATCTTTATCGGGGTAGTGATAACTTGAAGCGTATTATACGTATAGGAGATGGAAAGAGGATTATCTCCCGGAACTTAGCCGCTGGTTGGTCCCCAGAGCAGTACCCTGATCAGCAGCTTGGGAGCGAGCAGTTCATTTGGCGTGGTACTGACACTGTTATTTACTCCAAGAAACCATATCAGGAGCTTTCGGGAATCTTTGAATACAGTAATGGTGGGAAGATCCCATCTATTTCTTGCTCTAGACAATGTTCAGCCTGATTTGCAGATGTCCATTTGGGGATTCATGGAATCTACTCTCAAAACCTCACTACTGGGGAGACAGAGACTTTAGTAGACCCTTTTCCAGGTGGTGCCAGTCGTCCAGAGTTGTCCAGAGACGGTACCACCCTTGCCTTCGTGCGACGCGTACGAGACAAAGAGGCGTTGGCCTTGCTGTATGCGTCTCGTTTTCCGTGTCTCGATAGGAAATCTGACATGTATGCTTTCCGTAGGGACCTTCAATCCGGAAGCCTGCATTATCTTTGGTACGGGCTCACTTATGACCTTACACCTATTCCACCTCCCATGGGAACTTATCCATCGTTCGCATTCACGCCAAATGATGATGGTATTATCATCTGGGCGGCAGGGAAATTGTGGCATGTTCCGTTATCAGTAAATTCCCGCGGAGAGAAGGTTTCTGGAGGCAATCCTGTCAATATCCCGTTCAAAGCCAAAGTGGAGAAGCGGCTCGCTGCGACACTTAGACCGTCTACCAACTTGACTACTACGGAGACTGCAGATAGACAGCGTGTCTACTCTTTCAAGGAGCTCTCGGTGGATGGTACCGGCAAGAAGGTTTTATTCCAGGCAGCTGGGATAACTTATATACAAGAAGTAGGCTCGTCGTCACCAGCCGATCCTGTCCCTGTCTTGTACCCTTCCGCGTCATACTATTCTCCTTCATTTGTGGCAGGCTTCTCGAGTTTAGTGCTGCATAGCAGGTGGTCGGAAACGAATTTCACTACGTTTGAGTTGGCCGATGTTCATTCCAGGGATGTGTATGATCTGTCGAAAGGCCTGCCCTTGGGGAGATATATATCACCAGTCCTTTGTGACTGTAGCTCACCGAACCGCAAGATGGCTTTCGTTCGTCTTGGAGGGGACACATTGACAGGGAATGTCTTGGCGACTGCCGGGGCAGGAATCATGATCGCTGACATCACACTTCCACACTCAAGAACTGGCTATAACGAACAATTACCATCAGGGGATATTATTCTTCGGAACTTGCAGTTCGTTCCCTCGGAGATCAACCTCTCAGATGCCGCCTTTATCAAGCTGCGGTTTGTCGATAGAGGCGCTAAGCTGCTCGTAGAGGATTTTGGTCGAAGTTTCCTCCTCGATTTAGAGGCAGGTCCTGACAAGTTTGGAAAGTACAAGCATACCACATTGGTAACTGCCAGCACAGGAACAGAAGTTGCAGTCGCTTCAATCATAACTTCTTCGTCTAAGAAAGCCAGAGTGACTATATCATATACAGCATTTGTCGACTTTAAGCAAGTCTTCCTTGTAAATGGGGAACAGGCTACCCAATCGCCCTTACGGAGCAAGCCGGGGAAAGCGACTCCCGGGCTCAAGCAAGTCAGTGTCGATGGAGGTCATGATATTAAGTGGAGTATGGATGGGAAAACGTTATTTTGGTTGTTAGGTATGTCTTGAGCTTATATTTGTGTCAAACAAATGTCTGATACCCCGCAAGGGCCCTACCTTCATTCCATCGATGCTGCTTCACTCGCTGATGACAAGGTACTCCCTACGGTACAGGAGATTATGGTACAGTACGATAGCGACATCGCACGTCTAAAGAATGATGGTCGTGCAGCTTCTTTGGTGACGCACCGCGATTCAGGCAGCCTTGTTGATCTTGAAAACTCTGACGTGCTCGCGATTACCAACGCGACACTATTGACCTTCGACACTGGCCATTTCAGTAGCGACCATCTCCCCAATGGTGTGTTATTAGCCAAAGCCGGTGTCATAACCCAGGTAGGCTTTGCAAGCGAAGTGTGTATCCCTCGAGGAGCACATATCATCGATGCCAGTGGAGGTACTAGTTGATTCAGTTATCTGATGATTTGGGTATCTCCTTGACATATTTGTTCACTTCTTTAAGGTCTCCTGACACCTGGATTCATTGATGTTCATGCACACTGGAGCGGATTCAGCGTCCAGCTTCCCACAAGGTCGTGGGAACTTGAAACTTTTCTGGCATATGGGGTCACAACTCTTCATAACCCGAGCAGGTTTGAAATGGTGATCTTTTTGATGTAGGACTTTCTTTATTAATGTTATTCTATCTCAGTGACAATAGGGATGGATATCACGAGAGGTTCTTGGTGGAATCGGGCAAATCCATTGGTCCCAGGATCTACCACACCGGAGATGTAATATATGGGGCCGCCATGCGCTCTCTCCATCAAAGCATAGCGAACATGGGCGAAGCACGCTCGGCACTTGTGCGAATCAAAGCTGAAGGTGGACCGTCCAGCTTTTCTTACAAGAACTATCAATTGCCTAGCCGGTTGGTAGTTGTTAAGCGCTCTCCTGAAATCGCTCTTGCTTATCAATTGCAGGGCTTCACGCCAACGACTCCTTCTCGCCGCAAAAGAGGTGTCCATGCTTTGCGTCCCGGAGGGAGGCATGAATTATGATTGGGACATAACATATATTATTGACGGTGAGCCTTTCTCATCCATAATATCATTTTCTCATCATCCACATCGAGAGTAGGGATGACTACTGTCGAACATGCAATTCCGATCCCCGTTTTGTACGACGATGTACTCACACTGTACTCACAAAGTGGGACTGCTTCAACGCCTACCCACATTGTTAATTATGGCGGCGTAATGGGCGAGCAACTTGTGTGGGGAACGGTCGATATACCAAATGATCCTAAGTAAATTTTCAAGGAATCAGTCATTTGTAGTGGCTGAGAATGCACACGCAGGCTCCGTCGGCTGACAAGACACGATATACTAGAAGGTCTATCGGAAACGACTAAACGCCCTATCGAATGTGAGGATTTGCACTCTTGACCGGACGTTCGCTGAGGTTTTCCCATTTCAGCGTTCGTTCTATTCAACACATCGGCTTCAGTCGCAGAGTTAGTGAATCGCGGAGCGCTCGCCAATATTGGAGCCCATGGAGAGCCGCCTTTGGGTCTCATGTACCACGCAGAGATGCAATTCACGCTGGCGGGCGGTTTGAATGAATATGAAGTGCTCAGGGCTGCAACCCGTGATGGGGCACTCTCCCTGGGCCTCTTTGATTCAATTGGCAGCCTCAGCCCCGGCAAGCTTGCGGACATGGTGTTATATCCCGCAGGCATGGTCTTTGAGCAGTTCCGTCATCTCCGTCCTACACAGCATCCTCGGTTTGTGGTTAGAGGAGGAAGGGTTTTCGATGCAACTACCATGACCGAGGAGTGGCCAGTCAAGGGCAGAAAACATATGCTACCCAAGGTCAACGCCGATTAAGGGTATGATGTGTACAATTTCACTCTGTAGTCTTTCTACTGGTTACATTATATAATCACAAGTCAAAGTCCGAGTCCGAGTCTTCCTTGCCCGTTCCCGTCCGCAGATTCTTGGATGCTGTTGGACGAGTGGAACGGAGGTTCATTGATAAGTGTTCTCCGTCATCCTCTCTTTCGTCCAAGCCTTTGTCTGTAGTAGATGGCTGGGGTGAAGTGATTGCCAATGATATTATTAACATGGCTTCAAGCTCTGCAGAGAAATTGTCGGATGACAAGAGGTTATGAAGAGCTCAAGGGAACGAACCCGCAATGGTTCTTTCTCGATCCCCGCCCCATGCGACAACTTGGCGAGTAACTTCGCCCCCTCGATAGATAATGAGGGTGGGACAAAGGTGATCGGCATAATTTGGTATGCACTTATCGCCCACGATGGACACAAACTTTGTTGCAGGATGACGCTTCGCGAGCAGCCGTAACTGGTTGAAGAGTCGGGTGCTAGCAACCTGACTAGATCACACAGGAGGTCATTTAGCTGCATACAGAGTGCGCAAAAGGTAAAAATCACCCGTCTTTGTACAAGAAACAAATGACTCCGGTGCCTTTGATCTGCGACTCACCAGGAACATCCAAATTGCTCGCATCGGTGACTTCTCTCGTATAATCCTCGCGACCAATAGGGTAGACCTCCCCGAATCTGGCGGCCCTCTCCGCACTCTGAAGTTCTGCGAGTCTCTGGCGCCGATACGATGCGATCATGCGCTCAGTGTCCGAGTCAGTGGCATCCTCTTCCAAATCATGGAGTTCAGAAGGAGAGGCATTGGACAAGACGCTCTCTATCTTTGGGGAGGAAGGCGGAGAAGGTGATGGCGGGGTTGGCTCACGGGGTGGTAATATACCATGCTTGCGCAAGGCGTCATTGCTGGATACATCTGTTAACAAAACACGAGTTATTCGGGACTTGGACTTGCAATTCTGTGTCTTCGTTGGGATTCATGGCAAACGGTCTCAGACAATAATACTAGTCTTCTGCGCTGCGGCAACGTCACATGTCACACTCACAGCCACTGAGTCACAGGCGACCTCCACTGGTGGGTGGCACGCCCTACTTATATAAATAGTAAGCTTGCCACACTAGATTTCCTTTGTCTTCTTCTCCTTCACTGCCATCGATCTGCTGGACCACTGTGTCGCACTTCCGAACCACAACATACGTTGGACCGCTTCAGTGCCTGCAGGTTACGCTACTGATTTCCCACTAGTGGCTTTATAGAGTCATGGCATCTTCAGAGCTCATTCCTCGAGCATACCAGGTTGATGTTGTATATATCGATTTGCTATCCGTCTCATGCATGTTGTCTACAGGAAGAGATCTTCAATTGGGCCAGATATGAAAACATTGTTGCCGCTCTAGACACGTGAGGTCATTGTATCCTTTGTCTTCAACAATCATAACACGCGTGTCAATCATAGTGGCAGCGGAAAGACCTATATTGCAGCTTTGCTCATCCGATGGTTGGCGACACAACACTCCGGAACTCGAAAGATTTATGCTTTCATAGTACCCCGAGTCCCCCTCGTGCAACAACAAGCTGATTTCATTGCTAGTCAAGTCCCACTCACAGTTCGAAGTTACCATGGGGCACTTGTTGACTCGGTTAGTGAGCCAAATCAGTGATCGGATGGATTCATCTCACACCACGATACGCAGTGGCAACATGATCCTACAAGGTGGAACCAGGAGTTCAGCGAATGCGATGTCATGGTGATGACCGCTCAAGTCTTTCTGGACGCCATGTTACACGCACACTGGTCAATGGCCCAGGTGGGTGTTCGAAGTACAATCGGAACTGAATACCTTATCGTCTGTGTCATAGGTCGCCCTGCTTGTCCTCGATGAGGGTATGGTGCATCGTATATTCATCGTTCTGCTGATGTTTGAATAATTGCCGTAGCCCATCATGCAAGAAAAAACCATCCATACAATCAGATCATGCGAGATTTTTATTTTACATGTGATCCTGAGTATCGACCAAAAGTATTCGGAATGACTGCTTCTCCGATCTGGAATCCCAAAAATGCTCATATATCGCTTCGGACATTGGAACAGAATTTACATTCAAAAGTGCTTGGTGTATTGGAAAACAAAGATGAACTTTTGAAGCATTCGCCAAGACCCACTGAGGTATGCACATAGAATCCACGCAGTCCTATATGTGACAAAGTCATATCTAGATTATCCAAGAATACCCCGCTTCGAGGATCAGTATCCCCGAATACCCATTATCGCTCTGGCAACGTCTTGCTAACCTGGAACTTCATTCCCATCCAGTCATAGTCTCGGGTAATCTTGAACTTAGATACGATGTGACCGTGGCAGAGGTAGGTCCATATGGTGCCGACTTCTACCTCGCCACACATCTGCGTACGCTCGTGGCAGACTTGGTGCGAAAGCATCAATACGATTACATGGTGACACAGGCGGACCAAACTCAGATCGTCTCGTTTGACGTGATCTCCGTAGACTCTAGATCATCAGATCTTTCTTCAGCACTCATCCAAGTGGAGAATATACTTGAACAGTTTCGTCAGTCAATGCCCTTTGAGGCTTCCGATGACATTCTTCCCGAATGGCTTTCCCCAAAACTCCGCGTCCTTGTCTCGATTTTAACCGAAAGGCGCTCTAGTTCCTTTCAGGGTATTGTCTTCGTCGAGCAACGTCAAGTTGCCGCAACGTTGGCATGGATCCTACCGCGTATCCCTGCACTGAGGGGATGGATTACAACTGGTGCCCTTATTGGGCATGGTACTAAACGGGGTGTGAATTCAGGTGGCCAAGGGATGGAGGACAAGAAGCAAAGGGAAATTTTAAATTCTTTCAGAGCTGGTACCAGCAATCTTCTCATTTCAACCTCTGTTGGAGAAGAAGGATTGGACTTCCCAGTAAGTACCATCAGTTTACCCTGTGTGCTCTGTTGTCGCTCAAGAGGCTATATAGGCGTGTGATCTCATTGTACGGTATAATCAGCTACAAAACATGGTGGGGTATCTTCAGTCCCGTGGAAGAGCCCGTCGGTTCGATTCCACATACATCGTTATGATTCCAGAGGGGTCCTCCGAGGAATACACGCGGTATATTGAACTGCGGCAAAGCGAGCCTGAGATGAAACGTATGTACCAAACCCCTCGTAACTCAGAGGCATTAGAAATGGAGGTGGAGGAGCCTGACGATCCTATGGACCTTGCTGCTCGCCTGCATTATCAGATTCCTTCTACCGGCGCACTCCTCACATTTAACGCCGCCATCAGCCTTTTGAGTAATCTCTGTGCATTGATTCCGCGGGACAAGTATACACCAGTCTTGCAACCCCTATTCCATGGGGATTTTCAGATGACTGTTGCCTTGCCTTCCGCGCTCCCCATCCCTCGTGAGCGCCTCGTACACTATGGATCTGTCAGGCGTACAAAGCGAGAGGCGAAGGCAGCTGCAGCCTTCGCGGCATGCAAGGCTTTGCACGAGCTGAAGGTATTTGACGATTACCTTCTGCCTGCGCGCAAGACAAGTGGAGCTGATATAGAGGATGCGGATGGCCGACCCATCCCAGAAGTAGGGAAAGTCAGCGAGATGATGGACGTGTCTGTTTGTGATCCGTGGTCGCCCTGGCATTGTCCATGGAGCGGGGAAGTTCTGAGCTCTCATGCCTGGGTGTATCCTCTGTCGTTCGTGGGTCACGCGGATGCCAAAGTTGGGCTGGTGACAGCGAATAATCTCGGCGTTATGCCACCTTTGACCTGCAAAAAGGACCGCATATGCTTGGGTGCCCCTATATGGATCGATCGCCTCTCCGAAAGCGAGTTGAATGTGCTTCAAGAGTACACTGCTCTAGGTATCCACTGGTGTAACACTTCCAAACGAATCAAGAATCCCCTCGCAGCCATGTTAGCACTACTTACTTCGGACGGTGGCTTGGATATTGATTCTATGCGCGTGGCCATCCAAAATCCTATACGATCGAATGGTATTACACGCGAAGACGAAGGCCACCTAGTTCTGCGATGTCAACTTGAATTCGGGCGACCCCTTCTATTGCGACGTTTGCGTGAAGATCTTACGCCATTGTCACACGTAATCTTGTCGGATGATTTGACCCCAATAGGAGAGTGTGCCACGTATGCTGACTTTTACGAGAGACAGAACAAACATAGGAAATACCCATTAGAAATACCTACAGACGGCGCATTGCTACAGGTACGTACATACCACATCGTCTTTTCTCTATATAGCTAAATAACTTGAAACAAAGGTGGAGACATACACTCGCAATTTTGACTCACGGTATTGTCTCAGAGAGATGCTCCTTGAATGTACCGAAGCGGAATTGCCCCAGAAGACAAGACTTGTTCCTGCCAAACTTTGTGAATCGTTCATGTTCCCGGAGCATGTGCGACGAGCGTTCTACTTCTTGCCGTCTGTGATAAGACGTGTTACCGATGTCTTTCGTGCCCGTGCTGCTGTCGAACAACTCGGCCTGCCGCGAATGGAGGACGATCTGGTAGTAGAAGCATTAACTCTGCCATGTGCAACCGCCGGATTCAATAACCAGAGGCTAGAAACTCTTGGAGACACAGTGCTGAAGCTGTGCGTTGTCGTACACCTGTTCAATGCATACCCATTCCGTCATGAAGGTGCGTGTTCCAGGCATGTCATCAACCATTCTTGCTGATCGGAATCCTCAGGCCAATTGGATGGCATGCGGAGGAATTCTGTTAGTAATCGAGTACTTTTGGCTAGAGCGAAAGAGGTCGAGTTGGAGAGATTCTTGACTTCTGAACCTTCTGCTATGAGAAAGTGGCGTCCATCAGCTGGTGATGGAGGATTCATCGACGGTATTTGGTTCGCAAAGAGAAAATTTGCACGACGGAGCTTGCAAGATTGTATGGAGGCTCTTCTAGGAGTGGGTTTCCTTTGTGGAGGCATAGACATGGCGCTGCACGTAGGGACGGCACTACAACTATGCTTTGGCGGTATCAACCCATGGCCCAAAAGATACATAATGCCAGAACCAACACCTGTCCCACTTCTTTTCAATGATTTACAGAGGGCACTTGGATACGAATTCAGATCTGGAGAACTCTTGATTGAGGCCATCACGCATCCGTCGTTTCAATCCGATAGTGCATGCTATCAGAGACTTGAGTTCCTGGGAGATGGTACGTTTTTTTACATACTCTCAGATCGCTAGACGTATCGAGTTCATATAACTAATCATATAGCTTTGCTGGACCTTGTTGTTATGGAGTACCTGTACAGGAAATACCCGAATGCCACTTCTGGACAGCTCACGTGGGCGAAGTCGAGAGCTGTCTTTGCTCCCGCTTTGACAACTCTTGGGATCAAACGACTCTCACTCGACAAGTATATCTTATATAATAACGTCGATTTGGGCAAGGCGTTAGCAAATGCGACTCCAGAGCATGCTAATACCTCTTACGAACAGATAGTGATGGAGGGTTGGAAGTATGACCCTCCCAAGGCGTTGTCGGATGTAATGGAGAGCGTATGCGGCGCCATACTGGTGGACTCGGGGTATGATTATGAGAGAACGAAAGCAATCATCGAAAGGATAATGGAACCGTTATTGCGTGTTCTACGTCCTGATTTGCCACGCGATCCTACGTCTGAGTTGATGCTGTCGCTCGCACGAAGAAGCTGCCAACGAGCTAGATTCGAGTACGTGACTCAGTTTTGTTCGGAAGAATAACTGCTCAAGCTGCGCTTAGAAAATTCGCAAGCGAAGAACAGCAGAAGCAACCGCGAAACGATTCTGTCCGGTTCATAGTTCACAACGTAGCCATAGGGGCGAGTTTGCGAACCACTACAGGGGGGCTATCCCGATTAAAACCGCTGTTGGCTCAAAGAGTGAGGGCACAACTTGAGGACCCCGATTCGGAATTTTACGTTGAGAGATTATGCGACTGCCGAACGAAGCGAGAGCAAGACAAAAAGCGGGTCGATGAAGACGTTGTTCGTGAGAAATTGGACGACGAGAAGGACGAGGAGTTCGCAATACTTGGATTATTAGAACTCCATGAGGTAGATGGGGATTTGGAAGGTTCAAATTACGAAGATGACGATGAAGAGTCAATGGAGCGGCTAGAAGATGACAATGAACTGGATGTTAAGATGGTACTCGAAGTCCTGGAGCATGCAGGGAGTCAAGACATCCACGGGGTCTGGAGCGAAGAGGAGGATATGGACATTGAAGATGTGGTAGAAAAGATGCTCCTTGGTTAGATACAACGGTTAAAAGTTCGGGAAATTTTGAGGCTACGCCAATTACAGGAACTTCTCTACCGCTCGGCCGATCTTCCGGAACATCGTGCAAAATGTACCTGTCGCCGGTAGAGCAGTCTACGAAGTCGACTGGGATCTCAATTTGAGAATGGAGAAATACTCCAAAGTACGCCGACCCAAGACTACATACAACTAACCACAACGTCAAACTCGCGGATAAACTCGCGCTCCCAGAACACTCCAACCCTCCTGCTTCTTACGCTACAGAGGAAGTACAACACTACTGATGTCACCATGCGTTACGCCCTCAATTTTTGGGTTTGTCATTGTGCGTGAAGTTGTACGTGGCTAAGAAGGGTTGTTCAGCGTGACGTGTCACATAACAAGAGAACAGCATAATAATACCCAATTGACACAATGTATTTCATGCCATGTGAACCATTAGCCAGTTTCTTATTTTGTTTTTCCTCTCTGGAAGTGGATCCCCCACATTGATGCCAAAGGTATCATTGTAAAATATGATTAATTGTAGGATATCAAGATGCTGATAAGTATCGATGTCTGGGTTGAAATGGGGTGGGATGGAGCCAACAAGACCTTCAGGTTGGAATTGCTGAATGGCCTGGGCTAATGCAGCATTAACTGCGAGTGGCAGAGCTAATGCGTGTCCATCGCCGGGAACCTTAGTCCAAAAGTTAGGCATAAGCGCAGCAACGGTCTATCATAAATTGGCTTACATGTTTCTGTAATGGGTGATGCCTGTTGGGAAAACGGACATCCTGGTTGCGAGAGACAATACGGATGTTGGAAATTACAGCGTCAAGATGGTTAAATCGCGTGTTCATTTGCACCTCAAGATGGTTGAATCGCGCATCAAGTTGGTTGAATTGCATCTCAAGTTGGTTGAATTGCGTATTAAGTTGGTTGAATTGCGTATCAAGTTGGTTGAATTGCATATCAAGTTGGTTGAACCGCATATCGAGTTGGTTGAACCGCATATCGAGTTGGTTGAATCGCGTATTAATTTGCATATTGATTTGGTCGAGGCTTTGCTGTATAAACAGTTGTAAGCTAGCAAACCCCGGCGCATCACCAAGCTCCATGGCGGCATCTAACCAAGTTATTAAGACACCCAAACCTGTGTGGGTCATATGCATAGTGACTCACGAGTTCCGCGCAGAAGATGCATCCGATTCTTGGCTGTTTGAACAACATTGGGATTCAATACCTGTGGCAGGCGACCTAGTTGACATCACTGAGCGCCCACTCAATAGAAAAGTGATCTCCATACTCGCAGCAGCTGTAACTGTTTGTGCCGTTTCCTCCGCTTCGACTAAGGCAAGCGGATTGAGGGGGGTGCCAGCAACGCTGTTTGAGAATAACCCTTGAAGGACAGGGTTGCTAGTGATGTCTGGGTCATTGACAAGTGTGGGGTGAATATGTGCAACGCTTGGGATGTTTATGGGGTAGTTCATAGTTGATTGATATGGATATGTTGCAGTTGTTCAAGTGCTGGGTAGGAAGGAAATGAGACAGGAGGAAGGCTCCCCTATTTATAGGCCTTCACCTCTGGGGAAAAGGTGGAGGTTACGGAGTTGAACTAACTGAGCTTGAACCAGGAGACAGCTTTTGGAAAGAATGTACCGTATCTAACAAGTTCCAGAAAGTGAAACCTTGTCAGCTGTCAGACTTACGGTGGATCTGATTATACACTCTCTTTGATGCCAACGTCTGTTGTGGACGAAGAGAGCGCTCCCCCTTCCTCGTATGCCCTCAAGCCCCCCGGTCATTCAGCGATGGCGGGTCAGACTACTCATCCCCTCCAATTTCAGACGAGGGGAATATCGCCGATGTATCCTTTTCCCTTCAACACAGCGGGCGAATGAAACTAGTCTCATTATACTGTAAAAAACACAACCGTGGGTATATAGTCAATCATACAAGCATGGCCAGAACACTGCTCATAAGAGTGACAATTGACCCAGTCATCGCGGGTAGGAGGGTAGACGCAGCATTTTTCTTCGAGCCAGGTACTGGCAAGAAATGCTCACTCTGTTGTGCCTGCTGTTGCGATGATTCCTGGAGGAAACGTCAATGGCCGTTATTCGGACAATGGGCATCATGGCCTACTTTGAAGGCTGCAAGGCCCACAATAATGCCGGCCGCGAAAAAACCGAAGGCAATAATGAGCCAAACCACCCCCCAGACTGTAAATTACCTATCAGTGAAGAGACGCTTATGGACATCTAAAACGGAGAACCTTGTGACGGGCAGCAACCGCAGATATGCGCAAAGGCTGATGCATCTGATGAGTTCACCTTGCGAGCAATAGTATCATCTGTGGAAACATGAAATCCATGAGTTTGTGTACAAAAATATGCACTGCAGAACCTTACCTATTACATCCCAGAGTACATATAGGCAGGACATGACGCCAATGAAGAGAACCTGCACATTGAAAGACTAACATGAAGACCAACAGGATTGTGAAACGTTATTTACGAACCAGGTATCGCAAAGCCACGCCGCCAGCGACGAACCAGAACACAACAATCAGAGCCGACATGCCCAATATAAGTATCCATGTTCTAGTCGTCAAACAAGTCCATGATGAATCCCGAGCCACAAGAAATCACCGACGTACAGCATATTTCTCCTCGCCCACCTCATGACGAAAGTGTCAGAGAGACCCGAGCAACTACATAACAACACAGGGTGCTTACCATAATGTCACCAAGAAGAATCCTGCTAGAACCAAGGAAGCAACCTTTGAAGCATTGGTATCGAATCCGCACGCAATGAGGCATGCTCCAATAAATGACGAGCCCAAATAGCCTGCTGGCAAGGTGATCCACGGGATACCGCCCGACATGCGCGTCGCACCACCTTCATCGGCTGCCAAAATAAAAGAGGATCGCGTCCATAAACTGGACATCAACAAGGCAAAGCACTAAAGTACTCACGATCCAACTCCAGGCTCTCGATACGGGCGCAGGTGAGAACACCAGCGATCGCGTGGCTCATCTATGGTATCTGGTCAATCCATTGTGCGGAGCTTTGAGCCTAGAAGTGTCTTGAATACCTCATGGAACCCCACTGTGAGCAATCTGACAGGATGAAAAAATTCAGTCTAGGCATCACTCAGCTCTCTCGAATGACATCGACTCACTTGAAAGGGTATACTGTCCGCCAGGGCAAAGGTCAGAAGAAAAATGAACAGCTAAACACGCAGCCTCCTCAACGCACTTATCCAGCTGAGAATCGGTACATGCCTGGACGACACGTCCTCTTAGAGTGCGTAGGAGCGTCAACTTGGGAGAACATACCATAAGATAGCAATGACAATGACATATACTCCAGCTATGATCAAAGTTGTCCGCTGCGTCGCGGTGGGTGTCAACTTCTCCGCCACACTTCTAACCTGCAGCGCGTAGTAGGTATTCTCGTCAAGGGCGGGCATGGGTAAAGAGAGAGAGATGTGTGTGGTATATCCTCGTGCACGTGTACAAGTCGTGAGTGTACGTTGTTAACAGTATGTATACCAGCAAGTTTTCGCTTGGCCTCCGCAGTTTGAAAAGTCACTTTGGCGCTTACTTAGGACACTGCATTGCCATTTGTAACAAGTCATGCTGCGAACATTTTATAACAGCACTGGATACAAATGTTACAAATGACAGTATTCGAACCTCGTCAAGCTTCAGCGCCTTCGGTCATATCTCTCACGCGAGTCCGAACGTTGCCTTCGATAATAACGGTCCTCATCTCGCTCGTTCCGTCGCGGAGGAGGCTCGTCACGCCCCCTTCCGGGTGATGTTTCGTCCCGGCCACCCCGTCTTGGAGGCGTATCGTCTCGCCTAGCTCCTCTTCTCGGCGGTGTGTCATCACGCACGCCCCTCCTCGGCGGTGTATCATCACGCACACTCCTCCTCGGCGGCGTCCTATCCCTATACCTATCCCGCGAATCCTCCCGCCTCCGTCCATACGACTCCCCCGCCCCCCCACCTCCACCATGAGATGCATACATCCTCTCCTCACCCTCACCCCTCCCCCGCGGAGGCGGCGACTCCGATTCATACCGCCCACGCGTCCGCGGCGACCGCCGCCCCACGTCCCGCCTTCCACTGCTCCTGGGAGACACGGACTTGCGACCCTCGCGGTGCCGAGGCGGCGTGCGTGAACGTGAACGCGAGCGCGACACGGACTGCGGCGGAGACTTTGCAGGTCGTCTGCGGTAGCTCCCACGGCTATCATCCCGCTCGTGTCTCCTCGATGGTGGTGTCGACGACCCGCGGCGACGCGGGGGTGGTCGGCGCGGAGGCGATGGACGAGACGATTGGGTGTCCGTGTCAGAGTCAGAATCAGAGTCCGTGTCCAAATCTGAGGATGACATGTCGGAATCCGATGAATCCGAGCTGGATGAGGACTCTTCTGCAAGAAGAGCGCGACGCTGCTCCATAATAAGGCGTGGTGCATTCTGCGGGATCTTGTGTTAGAATAGATCAGTCCTCAATATAAAACCCACATACTTTCAAGTGTTCTCTCATCTGCTCGGTGACGGCACCCAGCCCAATACTCGTAAAGTAATTGATGGCAAATCGGGTGTTTTTCGGATTGTCCAATGGGAACATACCCTTGCACAAATCCCTGATCTCTGGATCCTTGAACCTCTCCGTCAACCCCTTCAGACCCATCTCCTCCATCATCTCTCCACAAAGAATCTTGACAAAGATACGGCTTGAACTGGTAGTATCTTCCTCGTTCATCCTCACGACATCCAGAACGGCCCAAGAGACCGAATCCGTGGCGAGAAGATGCCCAAAGAATCGCGCAATGTTGCGTAGGCGATTGGTTTCATAGCGATGTACCGTATCGTAATAGCTGCGGAAGGCCTCTTCGAACGCCGCCGTGTACGGCCTCGATAACTTACTGAACCGCTCGCCAACAAGGCCATAAAAGTTGGAATAAGATCGCTCCTGCGAGCAGCACTCAATAATCATGTTGCACATTTCAATCTTCACAGGGTGATCATGTTAGCGTCAGGAAAGCACGAAACGCACAAAAGCTCACGCACCTCTTCTCCCTCTTGGATGTTCACTTTCATGAGCTTATGCACTGCTTCTTCAAAGTTGAGCTGAAGGAATCGTGAGACCAAGCACAACCACCGCGAGCGACAGCTTACCGAGTTCATAATCGTCAGGTATATAGTACGTCTAAGGTTGACAAGATTCGTTCCAGTTTGGTCCTCAATGCCCTCTTTATCGGCAACAGCTGTAGAATCAAAATGAACACAGCTATAGCGACGATAAAAATGGATTACTCACGAGCCTCATCCTCAGAGTCCTCATCAGAATCCTCACTCCCAGAGCCCTCGCTAGACTCATTTTCACCAAGGATCTCCGTCTTGATCTCTTTGTATTTTTCTTCATTCTCCATATAATCCAGGTCAAATTTGAATATATCTGTCATCACACCATGAGCCTCCACCTCAAAAAAAAAAAACAAGCCAACGCACTCAGACCCTCCTGAACTTGCAAATCGTCCTCCAACGCAACCTGATGGGTGATCTGGTCTTCCTCCGGCACGAGATCTAACCCCTCGGGTAAAATTGGGTTATCCTTGTACTTGTCCTTCCGGATCTGCATGAGCACCTCGACCATGAACTGCACACGTTGGGAGATGGTGCCTTCATTGAGGACGACCCTGAAGCGTTCATAGACAGAGGCATTCGCTTTGGGACTGTTTTCAGCGAGGAACGCGCCGACCTCGCGCATGAACCCGACGGCGATCTCGACAGAGTCATCTGTAGGACGCTCGAGGAGAAGAACAAGGATTTGCAGGGCAATAATTTCGTGCGCTAGAGCCTGATTAACCAGATGCGCAATAAACGTGGTGGTGGAATGACACAGAATCTAGGGAAGAAAAACACACTCAACCTCTACACACTCCATCTTCCAAATACGAAGCACACACCTTGTCATTCCGCTTGAACGACTTGCGAAACTGGCTAATAAGCCTATGCAGCACCAACTCCCCCACCTGCGGCAGTTTCGTGTTGATAATCGCCACCAACGCAGCAAACACGGGCGTATACGGCAACGACGCCGCCTGCGCCTTCATCACACTCCTCGCAAACAGCCCCCTCCCCCTAATCAAATTCTCCGCAAACAGCTCCGGGACGACGTGCTTGATATTCGCAACATTAACACGGTTCACGATACCCGTGATCGACTTGCGCAGGGCATCCCACGAAAGGCGCTGGTACTCTGGCGACGCCCTGTCCTTCCCCTCCACGGCCGCAGCCGCCTGCAGCGCACGCAGCCGCGCCGGCGGGATATACACCCCCCCCGACTTGCTCCCCGCAGCTAGCTTTGCAAATTCCGCCTGTGCGTCGAAAGGCGCCGCCACGCCACCGCCCACGGCAGATCTGGCGCCGCTGGGCGCAGCAGGCCCCTCCAGCTCCTGTTCCGCAAGACGCAGCGCAAGCTGCCGCTGCCGCTCCTGTCGTCGCACAGGATCCACATCCTCGATCTTCGGCAGGTCGATATGTACCTTGCGCGACAGATGCGTCGACGACGGCGCGGGTGCCGGAGACACAGAACGGCGGCGGTTCGTCGGTGGAGAGGCTGCGCGACGCGGTGAGCGGGAGCGAGAGCGAGATTGCGAGGGCGACCTGTCACGAATTAAGGGGTGGCATGCCAGACATAAAAAGACAACTACACACCTTTTTCGCTTGTACGGCGACGTCTGGTGCGCAGGAACAGGCATACTGGTAAGCGTCGACATCGTCGTTGGTGGCGAGAAAGTTTACGGAGTTTGAATTTGCTTTTGGCCCGCACAATGATAAAGACAAGAAAAGTATATTGCCCGAACTGATGCAAAAAGACGACACAGTAGTAAAAGGAGGAGGGATTGCGTTATAAGGTACCTAATTGCCTAGAAAAAGCAGGGGAATAAGAAAGCGTGGATGATAGACCACATGAGTACCCTATTTTGCGCATGATGCTGATGAATTAATGTTACGCCAGGGAAGCGCGCTGGTAATACACAGTATAGACATGCAGAGGTATGATACGCATGTCATCACTCCGTGCACCATGGTTGGTTGATAAGTAAATTGCGAGGGAATGCAAGGTGTGAGATGGCTGGATGAGTCGATGCTACGCGAGTGATGGCAGAATGAACCGCCTGAAAGTATTATTCCTTGTGTCGACTGATTTTCTCAACACCAGCCCCCTTGCTGGTGATGCGACCTTGCGCCTGGTAGACAAGTCAGCGTCTGATTCCAACGAATGAAACACGACTCACATCGTCACCGTCATCGTCTTCCGAGTCACGGCCAGTGTCGTTCTCGCCCTCGGAATCCTCATCTTCCTCGTCCATACTTGCAGTGCTTGTTGCAGGACTTGCATTTGACACGTCCTTATCTTCCCTGGTTTCAGGCATCCTAGGGAGCACTTCCGCGTGGGAACCTGTGGAAGGAGTTCTAATCAGGGGAACCGAGGAACCGGAGGAGGCGGTTCTGAAGAGGGGAACTGATGCACCAGAAGATGCAGTCCTCAAAAGAGGGACAGAATTGGAGGAGCCGGCACGCGAAAGAGATGGGATGGAAGTGGGGGTGACAGTACCACTGCCATCCCCAGATTTGTGATGGTGGCGAGGATGGTGATAGGGAGCTGGAATGCTGACAGCTCTGTAAATATGATGTTCCTCGTGATCTTTAGGTTGTGACTCGGCGTCTTGGCTGGCGGAGGTCTGGCACTCTTTCGAGCCGTCTTTCGAGCCGCGTGAGGGGACGCTGGTGTCCGGGAGAGCAGGAGGGGAGGCCGATTCGCGCGCCTCCTGTTCTCTCTTCTCCTGCTCGCGCTGGGCCCGTCTCTTTTTGACCCAGTTCATGCCACTGCCATCATCACCCTCGTTGTCAACGTCGTTGCCGGCGCCAAGAACTTTTCCTTTGCTCTGCAACTTGGCCCAGTCCGGGCCGGACCTTGACTTGGCAGGGTCACTTGTAACGCTGCCCATGCCACCGTAGCCCCACTCGACAAACTCGGGCTCGTACGGGGCCTGGGTGTGGGGGACAGAGGAGAGACGGCGGCCGTAGACGCGACCGTTGAGCATGCGCTGGCCGTCCTTGCGGCCCTTGCTGGAGGAGCCCTCGGACATGACAGGAGCGAGGGGGACGCCGTCCTTGTAGACATGCGAACGTTCGACCTCCTTTGCGGAAGGGACGGCACGGGAGCCGGTGCTCATGCGGCGGACGAGCGGGGGGCCACTGGGGGCGTCGTCGGGGGCGTCGTAAGCGGGCCTTGCCGAGTCTCTGGAGGAGATGCGGAAGAGGGCCGGGCAGGACTCGTCGGCGGAGGCGGCGCCGGAGGGGAGGAGGGGGTGGAGGAGGGGCCCGAGGAGCTTCTGGGGCCAGGACCTGGGCTTGTGTTTTGTGGGCGTGTCGTCGGGGTGTGCGGTGGAGACAGAGGAGGGGCGTGCGGCAGGCGACGGGGACGGGGCTGCGGCGTCGAGGGGCTGCGAGTCCGAATCCGACTCGTAGAAGACGGTGGGGAGATCGTCGCGGCGGGGTGCAGGGAGAGGCGCGAAACGAATCTTTCGGGAGGAGGCGTCGCCCTCGGTGGAGGAGGTCTGGGAGGCAGAGGAGAAGGAGGAGGAGGGCGGGCGGTGGAGCGGGGAGGGGTGGGTGCGGGGGTTGAGGAGGATGCCGGGGGTGCTGGCTGCAGCATTGAGCAGATACGTGGAATGCGAGGACACCACAGCCGTCATGCAGGCTCTGGTCAGAAAGTCGGAGTCTCAATTTCATTCCAAGACACCCTTACCTCAGCAAAGGATGACTCACCATTTGGGGCATATCAATCTAATCAGCACGCGCGCCAGTCACGTGACCATCACGTGAATCATCCGCGCTGACTCATCGCTGCTGACGCTTCTCCTCGTTCGCTCTGGCTTCCCGTCTCATTCAGGTCAGTCGCTGCCCCTGCTTGACTCGCCGTGTCCTCACCCGTTCTCTCAAGATCACACGCGCATTTGCTACCATGCCTCCCGTCTCCGCTCCCAGCCCAGGTCGCTATGATTTCCTCGTCGTCGGCGGTGGCAGCGGCGGCATGGGTGCCTCGGTGAGCTCCGCGCTGTCTGCTGCTCGTCTGCCCGCTCACGCGCCCCCCCCGCCCAGCGCCGCGCCGCCTCCTACGGCAGAAAGGTGGCTTTGATCGAGGGCACAGACAGACTCGGCGGCACATGTGTCAACGTCGGTGAGAGCACCCCTCTTTCCTTCCCTGCTCGCCAGTGACCCGCTTCTGCGCAGGCTGTGTCCCCAAAAAGGTCAGCTGGCAGCCTTGTCGGCCCTCCTCGTCTTCTCTCACATCGTCCTGCAGATCATGTGGCACGCCGCCGATGTGGCGGACAAGATACGAGCAGGCCCGTCTTTCGCCTTTCAGGACCTGCCAGGCCCAAACTTTGACTGGCACTCCTTCAAGGCACAGCGCGACGCTTACATCAGGAGACTCAACGGCATCTACGACGCCAATCTCGTCAAGGACAAGGTCGAGCACCACGAGGCCTGGGCCCGCTTCCTCGACCCCCACTCCCTCGAACTCACCCGTCCCGACGGCTCAAAGTACACCCTCCACGCAGACCACATCTGCCTCGCCGTCGGCGGCACCCCCACCCTCCCCACCAACGACCAGATCCCCGGCGCCGACCTCGGCATCGACTCTGACGGCTTCTTCGACCTCGAGTCCCAGCCCAAACGCGTCGCCGTCGTCGGCGCAGGCTACATTGCCGTCGAGCTCGCCGGCATCTTCAACACCCTCGGCTCCGAGACCCACCTCCTCATCAGGAGGGACCGCGTCCTCAGGTCGTTTGACCCCCTCCTGCAGGACACCCTGACACACTGGATGGAGCACACCGGCATGAACATCCACAGACACACCAACGTCGTGCGTGTCGAGGGCCAGAAAGGCGGCCCGCTCACCGTGCACACGGATGGCGGCGAGAAGATCGAGGTCGACACGCTGCTGTGGGCCATCGGACGCCACGCCAATACCGCCGATCTGGGGCTCGCCAATGCTGGCGTCAAGCTCGACGACAAGGGCGACATTGTGGTTGACGAGTACCAGAATACGAGCGCACCCGGTGTCACCGCGATTGGCGACGTGGCGGGCCATGCGTTGCTCACCCCTGTCGCGATTGCCGCCGGGAGACGCCTTGCCAATCGCTTGTTTGGCCCGTCAAAGTATAAGAACGACAAGTTGGATTATACAAATATCCCGACTGTCGTGTTCGCGTGCGTGCCTGCGTGCTGCCCACGTGTGCGTGTACTGACGAGGGTGCTAGACACCCGCCAATTGGGACGGTGGGTCTGACAGAGCCCGAGGCGCGTGCCAAGTACGGCGACGCCGTCAAGATCTGTGGGTAGCACGCGTGTCTCTGGCACGGTTCGCACTCACGCGCATTGACAGACAAATCGTCGTTCCGCGCGCTGTACTTTTCGATGCTCCCCGAGGCACACAAGGAGCCGACTGTGTACAAGCTCGTCGTTGTCGGGGAGGAAGAAAAAGTGGTTGGAGTGCATATTATTGGGATGGGGAGCGACGAGGTGACGCAAGGGTTTGCGGTGGCTGTCAAAATGGGCGGTGGGTGACGATGTTTCGTGGTGTGTTGTTCGTGCTCACGTGGGGTTTAGCCACCAAGCAGGACTTTGATGACACCGTCGCTATTCATCCAACGTGCGTCTAGCTTGCGTGTGTGTGTTCTGACTCGCTGACTTTTTTTGCTCTAGGTCGGCAGAAGGTCTGTTTTGGACTTGTGTGCGCCGTGTGTGTTGTTCGCTGACGGCGTCGTGTGGCAGAATTGGTCACGCTACGATAAGGTGGATCGTGTATGTTACTACCAGTGAAAATAACTCTATTGTAGTTGTGCATGGTCAGGGTGTATACGGCTCGTGGGTGTGGAAAGGCACACCGCCCATGAAGACTATAGAGCCTGCAAATTAAAGTGTACTTTACAAAGGCGTAGATTGGTTGCACGCGCCGCATTGCAGCAACGACTGGCCTAACTCACCCAATGCGATCAGACTCCAAGCGAGACAAAAGTCATATTCTCAGCGGCTACGGAAGCATTTTCCGTCCGAGGGCGCATCTGTAGACGTGAAGGGGGCATCCAAACGTCGACGGGCACACTGGTGCGAGCAACTTGGGTGATTGATTGACGATTGCGATTATTGCCACTGGATCGCCGACGGACCATCATGGCCAGCGCAGACTCCCCCCTGTGGACTGCCAACTCGAACGAGGCGCTGCACTTGTCTCTTGTGCGGGCGAAGGAGGACAAGGGCGCTGGGGAGGACTTTGAGGATTTTCATCCCAGCTTCACGTATCCGGTGCGTTTTGTGCTGATTATAGGGCATGGCGTGATGCGTATGCTGATGCTTATCCTCCTCGTGTGTAGATATTCGGGGAGGACGAGAAGATATATGGGTATCAGGAATTACGCATCGACGTGCGTCCACTGTCCCCTCCTTACTCTCGCAAATGATCCCAAACCTGGGGGACAAGGGACACGCTCACTAACGTGCGGGTGCGTTTTCATTTGCAGCTCAAATTCGCCTCGGGCTCTCTTGCGCAATTTTTCTCTGTAAGACACTCCGCCGCGCTTCCCAAGACGGCAGATGATATCGAAGGCACCTTGTACAAGTTCATTCCCTCCGGTCTGTCTTCTTTCTGTCTTGCTCTCTTCCCTCCCCCCTCACGTTCACTTCACACTTTCCCCGCCTCGCGCTTTCAATGCCCCTCCCGCTACTGCCCCCTCCCGCTATTATTAGACTATCTCAAATCCGAGCCCGAGTTCCTCAAAAAAGTAGAGCACGATGCGACAGCCTTCCGCCCGCCCGGCACGAAAATCGTGTCCTACGCGCGCCGCGCGCCGGAGGCGGGACACGGCAAGGGCAAAGGCAAGGGTAAGACCCGCACGGACGAGCCTGTCGACGAGGAGGATGACGATGCGGTTGTGTACGAGGTGTATCATGTAAGTGTTCCTTTCGAACGCGCATACCGTGAGGGCGATGGGGTGGTTGTGGGTGAGTGAAGCTACTGGTCGCTGATGCGTTTGGCATGTGGTTTGTGGTGGACAGGCGACAATGGCGACGCCGGGGTTTCGGGATTATCATCGGCGGATGCAGCTTTTCATATTGTTATATATTGAGGCGGGGTCGTATATTCAAGAGGACGATGAGCGGTGGGAGTTTGTGGTCTTGTATGTGGTCGCGCATTGTATTGCTGCCAGGCACTGACTGCGCCCAGGTATGAGCGACGACGACGAAAAGATGCGGACCGCACGGCTGTATATCATTTCATGGGGTATTCTTCCCTGTATCCATTCTGGTGTTGGCCAGATAAAATTCGGCTGCGACTGAGGTGAGTTGTCCTCGTTGATTTCCTGCGTGATCGGTGTTCACACTGCCCTCCATCATCCAGCCAATTTGTAATTCTTACTCCGTATCAACGACAAGGCCACGGCTGTATGTGATTGCTCCCGATCACACTGTCGTTCTCCATCTGATCCCCCACCACTGACCCATAGCCGAACTCTACAATGCACTGTACCGGTACCTCCTGACCCGGGACGACGTCCTCGAACTCACCATCGAAGATCCAGCAGAGGCATTCGAAGATCTACGCGACAAGAATGACCTCCAGATGCTGCTCGCCAACGAAGCCTTTACACGCGAAGGCTCAACAGGATCCGGACCGTCCTATCCGACGAGCCGCGGAAAGCTGGGTCCCCCCGCTGACAAAGCCTGGGCCGAAAAGTGGAGGGTCCAGCTCAAACTTGCCAAAGTAAGCAAAAACCCCCCTTCCCTGCATTCATTTCCAATACAATAGACGAAGATCCCTGTGTTGGGGCGCTAACCATTATGAACCATGGCGTGTTGCACACGTATATAGCGGCAGTTTCAGCGACTCGTGGAGATGCTTATCTTGCGAACACTTCGACCTCAGGATATCAGGGCTACACGGGCCTTCCGCCTCCAGGCAAGTTAATTGTCGCTTCACAGTCTTTGTTGTATCCCCTTATGGCTACACCGTAGGTCAAGGAACGGCTGTATCGATTCAACTATGTAGGGTTCATTCAAATAGCATTCGTCATGTTGTCGGGGCTGACACATTCCCTGTCAGGATGCACTGGTGCAACTGGATAAAGATGAGCGGATCGAGAAGTTGGAAGCCACGTACCAGAACGTGCGGGAAGGATATCAGCAGATCTTAGCTAGGGTTCAATAAATATATGCAGGCATTCCCAAAAGGCATCCTCAGATCCAAAATATATAAGTAGTGTGAAACAGCAAAAGGTATTATATCCGTATGCATAGTGAACATGTAATGTAAACCCAGCTAGTGTCCGTCATGGAGATGCCCGCATCCTCTACACGCCGGCCACAATCCTAGAAACAAAAAGCTTAGCATCATCAGATGAACCCTAACAGCTCAAGGTACTTACTCCTCGGCCTTGTTGAGAGCCTGCACCATCGACACGACTTCTTTTCGCCGACTGACAACAAATTCCGACTCCTTCAGCAACTCGTCCAAGACCTCGGGCTTGTAAAGCTCTTCCAGAAGCTCGCGTTGCAAGGCTTCTTTCGAGTGGTTGACGAGGGTGAGAGAAATAGCTTTAGGCACCATATCAATCATCTCGCGTTTCACAATATTGAAATACGAGTGAATGAGCAGCTCTGGAGGGGATGGGTCAGAGAAAGCAATAATGACAGACATGCATGTCGGACTTACTAATGACTTCTGTCTCCATTGTTTCCCGCTCACTCAAAGCGGCCTGTGGTCTAATAATTGGTGGTGGCTGTAGTCGCGAGAGTCAGACCCGGTCCGGATACAATTAAGGGTGTACCCTTACCGACTCCATCGTCGGCGCCCCTTTCTTTTTGGCTGGTTGCCCCTTGGCCGCCCCCGAGAAGAATGAACCGAAGAAACTGGGCTCCTCCTTTTTGAGGTCCACATCCAAATCCTTATTATTGTTAATGGTACCAGGAGCAAGCTTGCCAGTCTTTGGGTTATCAACCGCCGGTGCAGGTTTGTTGGCGTTCAAACGATCCGTAACAATCGCTGTCGCCTACTGAACAGTTTAGCAGCAGTCGTTCTATAGTCTGCAAAATACACACCCTGTGCCCGCTGAGGAAGTCGGGATGTGTCGTATTGACATAACAAGCTTGCATGCTTCAAATGTAAATGCCCGTCAGTCTGGAAGATTAACGTCCAAACTGAAAATTACATACGCGACCAAGTCAGAGACAAGCTTAGTCGTGGGTGTCATGGCCTTCTTGAAAAAGGCTACCACAACAGCGTTAAATCGCTCTCGTAACGCAGGGTATCGTCTAAATGCTTGCTACAGCACGGGTTAAACCTGAATATAAGTGTCTAGCCAACAGCAAACAAGAGACATACAATCTTGGAAAGTAGTTGCCCTAATATGCGGATGAGTTCATCATATACCAACTGACAGCATTTTAGCCCAGGGTCCTCTAATCGCTTGATTTGCTGTTTAACGATAACTTCGAACGCAGTAGTACCAACAAAGAGAGCAGGCGTCGAACCCTGGAAAAGAGTTTATATTACCCACGGACATCCTATGCGCGTTTGACCTACCGAAGAATTGTATAAGATTGTCCGGATGTCTCCATCTTTAACTTGATCAAATGGATCTATGGCTTTGACACCATTGTTGAATAGCTCGTGGAATACGAAACTGATTCTTGCACCACCCGAAAGTTCGTTGAGGGAAAGATCGTTTGTATTTCCGTCGATAACAGTGCGGAATTCGGAAGTGAACTCAGTGATGACAGAAAGAACAACGTTTCCTGAATTGCCATCGCCCATAGGCCCACCAAGGGTCTGCAGCTCAGCACTGTATTTCTGTTGTTGTTGGGTGATGCGCGCCTTGATGTCGGGTAGAGTTGCACGAATATGGTGCATCAGGATCTGAAAGTGAAGATGTGGATAAAGTTTAAAGAAAAGAAAGTGGAGCATCACTTACAGTATTCAGTTTACGGGCAAGGAAAGGAGTACCGCAGTACTGGCTTTTGCTCTTGTAAGATGGGTGATTCTCAAAAAATAACCGCTCATTCTCTAATGCAACACTGATGGCTTTGGACTGCTCAATATCCCGCTGACCACGATTGACCACTGGAACATAACCCAGCCTAAGAGGAATGATGCGTCCAGCAAGGATGTCTACAACGTCGGTTCCCTGGTCCCTGGTAAAACAACAGTCGTTGGCTAATGGATTAATCGAAACAGAGTGCAGGACATACATCAGATCGACCTTCGTCAGTACACCAATTGTACGGGTACCCTCCGGATCGACTTCCCGCGCCATCTTCAAGCCATCCGAATTTGCCAAATCTGTGTTTGCTGCTGTGACGGCTAAAATGACACATGACGGTCTGGAGATATACTTGAGAAGCATATCCCGTATTTGACGTTCGATGTCCTTGGGTTGATCTCCGACAGGAACTTTAGTCAGACCCGGAAGATCAACGAGTGTAAGAGTGACAACGTGAGGAGAAAATACACGGAGATTGATAGGTTGTGGTGAGATACCTGTCGAATTGAAGAGGACTATGAGCCGAAACAATGACTTGCGGTCCCAATATTCTTACCCGCATTCTTCCCTGTTTTCGCCTCCGTATCTCGTACTATCTCCGCTCGTATCTTGCTAAAGTCATAGAACTTCTCATTAGGAAGGTGAAGAAACTCTCCCCATTCGTTTTCGTTTATCTGAGCATCGTTTCCATTCGGTTTTTGGCCGTCAGCTTTCAACCCGGCGTCAGTATGATGACTATATGTCACTTATCATGTACATACCAACAATACCATTTACAGCAGCTCGAGCGGGAGCGGGTCGGTTTATCAATTGTAATATCTGCAATTGTCGCTTTCAGACACCGTGCTCAGCGCATATTGCATATTCAGCCTCACCAGCGGTCGTCGAGTGACAATACCAGTTCCGCGCGGTAAGAAATCCCGACCTACAATATTCTGTAAAGAGTCGGTGTGCTGATAATGCTTCTCGGACTGCAAACCCACCTCTAACACGCTACTTTTCCCGCTGCTCTGACTCCCCAAAACGCAAATTTGGGGAAGATCAATGGAGGCGGCCGAGGAGCCAACTGCAGAAAACACATCCTGGAGTTTGTTAATTACAGACACAATCTCTAGGCCAAGACCACTTTGCGTCATGTTGGCCGGGCTGGTGAGAGCTTTAGAGGAATTGTAGTCAGTAGAAAGCTGGCGCAGTCACTTTGCACCGTAGGCAGCGCAGTAGTTTGATTCCGTCGCGGAGTTGGAATACTATCATAGTCTCAGCGTTCAGAGCGACAAAATAAAACCTTCTACAGCGTCCTCCTCCTCATGCACACGGTTTGACCACGTTGTGAATAAAGATTATCATGTCTGGGATTCATTCTCGGTTTCAATGCGGTGATAGACGCTTACTGTAACAAATTCGTTCGCATTGTAACAATTCTCCTGGCTGGCCCTGACGAACCTCGTCAAAGCTGTTAAGGGTCTTCTGAGTGCATCACTCTTCTCCTGGTGCAGGTTATCTCTGGATACTCCACCCGGTCAGGTATCTTATTTCCTCCGAATTAATAGGCGCTGCTTGCTCTAAGGCTATAGTTCCCAATGTCGCTTCGCGTTCGTCATCTTCAGCTTCTCTTCGACGCACTCACCGTAAAGCTCGAGTAATAATGGGAAGGTCCGAGGACGCCACTCCCAAGCGCTACGCATATAACAAGGGATCCTTAAAGCAAGCCCTGTCAACGGGGCCCTGGAAATTCACCTAATTGTTTACTGACGCTTCGAGAATATCATCCGGATCACAATCTACTAGTAAAGGTTAGCTATAGACAAGGCATTATATGGGCTCTTTTCCTTGATGGTCGTCATGATCTGAAACATCCCTTTAGTAAAAATCGCCAAGCCGAGTGACCGACTTCATGATCCAGCCGGTACATGCCGATAAGCATGAACGATTGAGAGTGAATGACACCATCTGTGTTCCGTCCTGCAAAGAATCCGATCAAGGAGGAATGTTTAGCGCCACAGGCCTAGATGACCAATCTAGAGCTACTACTTAGCTGGTGGTGCCTCGCAAGAGTCGCTCTCGCGTCAAGTCACCGGTTCTGCTTCTGTGAGTAAGGACGCCCATACTTATCTCAATCTAGGGCTCGTCACATCTTGTGCCGCCATTGTAACTGGCGCTGCAGCAATGCTACTTTCGGTTATGTTTACATGTGCAGGGTCGTCACGGCTGTATGTATTTTCCTTTGCTTTATAACTTGATTGCGCCTTGGGTCTGCCCCAGTCCTCTCTTGGATTCCTGGTCTCCCATTACTTTTCTCACACAATTCTAGAGTCGAATTGATAGTCTTGTTTCTTATGGAGTCACCATCGTCACCAAGCAATTCGTCACGCCATATTGACCGCTCTCGATCAGTCGCTTGTCGCGAGTGCAGAAGGTCCAAGATTCGATGTTCGCGTACATTCCCTTGTGACGCCTGCGTTCGTCGTGGTTGCACGTTCGTCTAGGTTCTATTCCTGTGTTGGATCACGAGCTTATTATTGCTCATTTCAGTGACATATGTCCAGATGGTAAGGGATACAGCATTCTTGTCAACAATGAGATAGTGTTTTTTTTATTCTGCACTGTGCAACAGGAATCAAACAGACAAAACGTTCGAAGTGAGTGCATTGTCATGTCGCATACTGTCGATGCTCAATCCACCTAGAACAGACGAGACTCTTTTGCAAGAAAATGCTCGCCTTGTACGACGCATTCGGCATTTGGAAGGCATTCTGCTATCGATGGAACATCCAGCTGCCTTATCTGATGATCTGTACAACGATCCCTCTTCTCCCAGTCAAGAATCCCAATCATCCGAGATGCAATCCATGTCTGACTTGCCGGACCCGAAGGTAAACGATACTCTCCTCTCAACACATGATCGGGACATAAACAATTCAGTGGTATGCGGTATTCTTTATATATCGTTCCTACTTTCATAAGCTTATTGTCCTTGCTTTCTAGGGTTTGTCATGCGTTGCTTATATGCGCCCATCCTGACGTCCCAAATTATGTAGCCAGCGCTCACTAGGAGTGACAATTGCTCATATCCATCACAAGGAGAACCTGATTTTGTACACGATGCTATAAGGGCTCTGAAATTCCAGCTTACACGGAATCGGGCCTCTCTAGGGCCAGGTTTTCAATTTGCGTTACGGGCCTTGCTGGAACTCCGTCGCACATGTGGGATCATTGATACCCATAATTCTAGTGAAGGCAGACTCTTGGTGAGTAGGAGAAAGTCTCTCAGAACTGTAAGCTCACCCATTCGCTCTAATACAGGACGTGACTTCATCAGAAGTCCACAGTACTACCTTCTCAATCCCGTCACCATCATCTACCTCACCATCATCATCTTGTGGGCCTCTATCAGACACACTCGCTTTAGCATCAGAGATTGATGCCAATCCCAGACCTCCAGCGCTGACAGATGGCATGGAACAACTCGATTGTCATCTGTCAAACATGACTATACCCACCTTCCCATCTTCAACAGATGGTGATCGAATACAGTTCACAACTCTTCATGTCTCTGATCAATTCGGGGAATCACTCTTTCAATCAGGCCAAGAAAGCCCTGGGCAAGGCAATGAGTCGATGAGCTCTGAGCTGTGCCAACGGCTGTTGCTAGATCTGGCGATCATGCAGGAGAAAGAAGGTTGGAGACCCTGAAGTGAGATGGAGATATGAATAAGGGAAGTCGTGTACGATATTCCCAGCATATAAACAAATGTTACAAAATACTGTTTGTCGTTATATTGACTTCAAGGCTGGCTAGTTGCACACTGCGAGAAGGGTTGTAAACTTCCTGCGGTGTGCATCCACAGACCATAGTGCGCATCACATCTTTACAGCGATTTCAAACGACGCGCGTCGTTTTTTTTTTTTCTTTCTCAGAGGCGTCGGCTGCAATTAGGCGCCAGAAGAGGTTCGTGTTGGAAATAGATCATGAGCCCACATACACCCACAACAAGTAGTATACCCAGACGTAATACCTCCGTCTTTTTCCCCTCAGTCTTTACACTGATACCGTGTAGACTGAGGTGAGATATCTTACTCAGTTACTGTCTTATTGTACTCACATATGCCTATACCCTAGCCTAACTTCGGTATAGGTAAAATACATAGTCTTTATACTGGTACCGTGTAGACTGAGCCTAACTTCGGTATAGTTCCGCTCTCAACAGGTTATGGGCATCCCGTCCACGCACTAATTCCTCATACATGCGCGGAACCTAATCAACACCAACGGGTCTAAACCTTACCCCCGACCACTGTCCTGAGACTGCACCTATCATTCTCCCCCCATGATGACCAAGGTAAAGATGAAAAATGTAGGCATCCTCAAGACTGGGAAGTGGCAGCTATGGTCTAGTGAGTGTAAGGTGTCACTTAGATCCCAGGGTCTATGGAGCTACATTGAGGGCCCAAATAGTGTGAAACCAGCCTGGTTAGACATGAATGACCACATTGTTGGTGCACTGTGCCAAATCATTGACTACCTGCTCAGACGGAGGATTGAAGACTTCACTACAGCATGTGAGGCCTGGGAATTCCTAAAATCCAAGACCCACCAGTGTGGTATCATTTTGAAGATGTGCCTTACAGGCAGCAATTAGAATTCACTTCACATCCCACAATTCATTTGACAGCACTATCAATGAATTAAAAGATCAACTTGCCATCATCTACAAAAGCCCCCAACAGAAGAGAAATGGCTAATTGTGTTGCTGCTACAAGCTTTATCTGATGGTAATTTTGAATAGATTCACAAGAACCTCATTGGATTCATGACCACCAGTACCACTTCTCTTACATCCAACAACATCATCACTCACCTTGAGGCTGAATTTCAGGATATTGACAATAAAAAGGCCCAGGAGACCACACTTGCTGCTTGATCCACATGCAACAACCCACCCAAGCTGAACTGCTCAGCCCTCATGTGTACCAACTGTGAAGCTTGTGGGCACATGATCGAGACCTGCTGGGAGAAGGGGGGTGGTGCTGAAGGCCAAATGCCTGATTGGTACAGAGCTAAAAGAAAAGAAGAAGAAAGCTGGAAAAAAGGCAACAAAAACTACCACTAATGCTGCCATTACAGAGGAAAATGACAGTGGTTCCAACTCCTGCAATATAGCCATAGTGTATGGGAACTGGTTTTCCCTTAAAAAGATCTTGTTTAAAGTCCTGAAACTGTACAATTTTGCTTCATGGCCTTAAAATATCAGGATATATGTGCTGCTTTCTCTTGATTCAGGGCCATTCAAATATTCTCTATTTTTTCATATTTTTTTTGGGAATTTTCCATGCAGAAATGAGTCCACAAACTTATTGTCCTGCTGGGTGAAGTTTTGGACCCACATGGACCCACAAACCTTCGCAGATGTCAGCAGCTTCAAAGTCAGCAGAGTCACCTGATCTACTGACTCATTTTCATTTCAATCTCTGACCCAGTCTGATCACCACTGCCAGTAAATCCTCAATATCTTGGCAACCACAGCTTCTCCTGACTCCATTTTTGGTGGAGAGTTCAATAGAAGCTGTGCCTACCCATAGCTCTGCTGATCAGCCCAGGAAACAGAGTATTGCCTGAGTTATTTGAGTAATAGTGACTCATGCTATGACTCTTACCATGACTCAGGTTATGACTCCTGCCATGACTGATAACTATTAATAGGTAGAAGGATTAGTCAGCTCCTGTAGATACAGTATATAAGGAGGCCATTTTGCCTTTGAATAAATAACCATTTCTACCCCATCATTTGCACATCAGTGTGACTAGAGTGACATACAGTGTCATCCTCTATATCTCAGTAACTGTTGATTGTCCAGTTCAAGGGTTGCTTACAGTTGTGTAACTGTATTTGATTGCACTTGAAGTAGTGATTGTCCTGCTTTGGGCATGAGTGTAGTATCTACCTCACATGACTACAAATCTACAGGGTGAGATTGTCTGTCAATAGTCCTGCCATTAGTGCTCTTGTTTAAGTTACTAGTGTGTACTGCCTTTGCAGAGCATTAGGATCTTGAACTTGTGTGAAGCAGTTGCTAAACTACTTCACACATCACTGTTACCCGGTTCAGAGTGTCACTGGTTGGACGGTCAGATTCATCCACCTACTTCCTCTAGCCTCTAAGTGCATTCCCCTCTTTTGGAATATCTGGACCCCTAAGCGTCCGTGAACTCTAGACTCTGGGGGCCTTGTTCATTCCCTACTGCTAAGAAATGTATTACCTTCCTGCATATTGTCTGCATTGACCATTACAACAGATTGTAACCAAAGTACAAACATTAAATCGTTTCTGGAGTTATGCTGCAGTAGGATTTGATATTCTTCTCAGCTGTTCATTCACGGAATTGTGGTGATTTAAAGTTTGCCCTAACACCATAAATTTGTGGGTTCCAAAACACATAGTCGCCATGAAGCCCCCCACTCAAAACATGTACAACTTTAAATCACATTTTGAAGGACATCCTGCTGATGGCCACACCTCCTGTGTTGCAATTGAAACATGCTCAGTTGAATGGAACATTGGCAACACTGCTAAACCCCCCAACCATAGCACAGACATCAGACCACTCTCTAGTGCTGAACTTGCCTGTGTATCACACACCTCCACAAGATTCATGGCCAATTCCACTTGCACAAGTCATATTTCACCACACAGGAGTGACTTCACCAAACTTACATCTATCAATCTAGGGAGATCCAAGGCTTCAATGGCACTGGAATTGCAGCTGTCAGCATAGGGAAGATCATCCTAAAATGTGACAAAAATCATCAACTCATGCTTAACAATGCTCTATATGTCCCCCAGGCTAACATCCAGCTTGTGTCTATTGGTCATCTAGATGACCAAGGTCTCACAACTACATTCTCCATGAACCAGTGCACCATCCTTAGAGGATCTAAGATTATAGCAGATGGCATGTAAGTACCCAGGGTATTTACTTACTATAGTATGTAGTTATATAGTCATAATTAATGTATGCAGCATTCCATTAAGGAATGCTGTCTTCTTGGTAGATATATGCACCCTATGGGTGCATATGTATAGTTATTATGTAGTGGACCCAAGTACATGTGTGGGTCCACATGTAGTAGATAGAACTTAGTTAACTACCACACTGTACAACACATTGCCCAATCAATATACTTGGTTGAGTTCTGTGCAACGGTGTGAACTAAGACACACATTTACATCAGAGCATTGTTCCCAATACCAAGCATCGATGGACTGTACTAAAGTCCTGAGTTTGGATAGGGTGATGGGTTTGCCTACTCTGGCAACTTTGTCCTTAATTTGGGATGGGAGGCCATTGTATAACTGGCATTGGAGTGCAGTGTTTCTCCATTGGACATGAGCAGCTAGTTGATTGAACTCAACTAGATACTTAGTGATCCTCTGGTTATCACACATTTGGAGATTCTCAAGTTCAGCCTCAGCTTTGGCCTCCAGGTCATGTGGTCTGAAATTGGTCTTCAATTTGGACATGAACTCAGAGTAGTTGTCTAGCCAAGAGGCTTTGGAATCAGAGGTCAGGGTGGGTTTGAACCAATCAAGTGCAGTTCCCTTTGAATAAGATAGAGCATAAGTAACTTTAGCACTATCATTTGTTATGACTATATTCATTAACACCCAGATCCCTGTCTGATCCACTCAGATCCCTGTGCATATGAAATCTATACTCCATTTGGGAACCGTCATGTCTCCATTTATCTGTCTGATTGTCACCGCCGAATCTTGCCCATCCATGTCTGGTTCCGATTGATGCATCAGCATCACCATAGGAACCCAGACATCCATCCCTGTTGGACTTGGACATACTCATTTAAGGCCGTCAGCCTTGGAGACCCATCACCGGAGTAATTATTATTGTATTTCAAATATGTATTTAAGTTGCCCAACTGGGGACTTCATTCCCCAGTTTGAATATTGAATCACGCCTAGTTCCTAAGTCCGATCCTAACTCTCTAAGTCATACTCCATCTCTGAAATCTCAGACACCAGTATTAGTGAGGGTGCAGCACATAAGCTGAAGCCAAGTCCGTTCTGACCCCCACAACGTACCCAACTCCCTCTCCGACTCCAACCAAACCTCCAACCCAACTTCTGACCCAATCTCCGACCCCCAATCGGACCTAGTGCATAACATCATTGGAGAATGCATCAGGATGGTCATGGAAATTGAGGGTGCATTGCATAAGGAAGGGCTGGAGTTTGCGGGAATCAGATCCATCAAAGGTATCTGGTTCTCAGACCTTGGTCCAAGCAGAGGACTTCTTTGGAGATGATATGGAGTTAGCCAAAATACTGAGGGCTTCCACAAGGTTAGGGACTGGGATGGATGAGGGATTGGCTGGAGGAGTGCCTTCCTGGAGTTCAGCCTTGAGCTCCTGATCAGATACTGGAACTTCTCCAGGGACTTCCTCAATGGTGGTGGGTGGTACTCCCACTTGGATGGAGGTGTATGGGAACCACCTTTTCCCTATCAAATTCCATTTATGCAGCACCAATGTGCTATACTTTGCTTTTCCATTCCTAAATATCAGCATATATTTGGTGCTTGTACCTGGAATGGACTTATTCAAATATTCTCTAATTTTTCATATTTTTTCAGGAATATTCCATGCAGAACTTGGCCCAGAATCATTTATTTCTGCTGTGCTACAGTTGTGGACCCATAGGCACCCACAAACCTTCACACAGCCGGCTCTCCCCCTTTGGACCAGGCATTCAGCCTGAATTCAAGCTCAGATGTCTCTGATCAATAAATATTCTCTAACTTGACAACCACAGCCTCTCAGGGCACTATTTTCCATGGAGATCATTACCTGAGATGTGGCTATCCATGGCTGTCCAAACCAGTGCAGAAAACAGGGTGGACACCTTTCTTTTTGCCTGATCAGTGCCTAGTTCAGAGATCAGATCAGGTGATGGGTGATCGGTGTCAGTTCGCTTAAGGAATAGATCCTATAAGCCTGTGTGCTGACGAGCCAGGACGCATCGAGGACGCATATTGAACCACTCTGACAGTCCAACTCCGCCAGTGTCTTTTCATATCAACTTTTAAATAGCGCCGCAACTCCCTCTCCACCTCAGTCTCTAATTCTAGCCATCGATCGTCACTCTTGTTTCATCGCCATCGATCATTATCAGCCTTCTATTCACACCGATCCTTTCATCATCATTCACATGGCTTCCCATTCTATTCCCCTCTCCAACATCACTTCTAATAATACGTCACACTGGTCTCTGGACACAGAGGACTATCAAAAATACGCCGAGCTCCATGGGCATGTTAAGCCACCTCCATGCGTCAAAATACTTCCAAAACTCTTTCAACGTCCAAGATCCCCACCATGTCTCTCTTATGCCATTGGCGATCCCATATTCTTTCACAATTCTGTTGAACCATATACATTCCTCGACATTTCACCTCTATATCGTAACATGGATAGAAGAGTCGAATGTGAGGTAGAATTTCAGTCGCCATCGCTGACCTATCCTCCCACTTCAATCCGACTCAGGTTACATCATGTCAGGCAAAGGGACCGAATACTCTTGGAACAGGATACCATATGGAGACGGATCACTAAGACAATAAGGAGTATTTGTTGTGGATGCTGACTGAAGTCCTCATATGACTCAGGGTCAATTTACCTTTGGAGCTGTAGGGAAGATGGTATTGGTGGACATTTCTATTGTTCTTTTATATGACTCACCCCTGTTTCATCTTTTAATTCATTCATACACAACTTACTCATCCTTGTTCTATTTTTGGTTCTTTTATTACTCATCACCCCCTATTCTTACAAAGATTACCCCTATCTGTCGTTTCATTTCTCCATGATTTCCCCTTTAGTAGTTCAACTTCACACACTTCGTCAGCTGGCTTGATCAGCAATTCTTGCATCATATCGCATCATTTGCTCCTCATATTATGTGGATTTGTATATAAAAGGGCGCTAGTTTTTGCCTTTGGAATCAATCAACAAGTTTTCAGCCAACGCTCTAAAGTCAAAAGTCCAAGCTCTAAGTCTACGCTCTACACTCTACATCACAATCCATCATCTCTACACTGAGGTAAAACACCTTGGTTCAACGATCAGATTTCCCTCCGCCACCGAGAGGTTGCTTCTCCTGAAACCAGCTTTCACGTACCTCCCAACCGGGCTCCGCATTGTCATCCAGTCACAGAGCACGATCAGCCATCGGGACCGACCTTTTGCTCCCCTCCTCATCCAACCACAGAGCACTATCCCACTTCCCTGTTACGTACCCCTCACCCTGATTGATCTTTGGAGTGCTGAACAACTGCGTTACACACCGTCTGCTTGCTAGGACCGTTGCGCGCAGGCTTATAGGATCTATTCCTTAAGCGAACCAACAGCGCCAGATTTGGGGAGGGTGGGGTGTTGTCCTCTTCATTGACGGCCTCTATGTGGTCTGTCGGTTCTTCAACAACCTTGGGGATGGTGTCGATGCTGGGAGTGGGCACTTCAACGGTTTGTGTGCATTTGGAATTGGCGGTGGATCATGGCATTGGTAGGAGTGAGTATGGCAGTTCAAATATACTGTTATGCACTAGGTCCAAATTGGGGTTGGAGATTGGGTCAGAGGTTTGGTTGGAGTTGGAGAAGGAGTCAGGTACATCATGGGGTCAGAACGGGGTCAGAGAAGGAGTTGGGTACGTCGTGGGGTTTGGAACGGACTTGGCTTCAGCTTATGTGCTGCACCCTCACTAATACTGGTGTCTGAGATTTCAGAGATGGAGTATGACTTAGAGAGTTAGGATCGGACTTAGGAACTAGGCGTGATTCAATAGGAATCAGGATGGAGTCAGAGTTGGAGCAGGTCATGGTGATCAGAATGGACTTGGCTTCAGCTTATGTGCTGTGCCCTCACTAGTGCCAGTGTCTGAGATTTTGGAGATGGAGTAGGACTTTAACTAGTTTCAGATCAGACTTAGGACTAGATGTGATTTGATATTCAAACTGGGGAATAAAGTCTCCAGCAGTATGACTTAAATACATATTTGAAATCTAATAATAATTACCCCAGTGTCAGGGTTCAAATGAGTCATATTCTATTTTTAGTATTTTCTCTTGATGCCCCTATCAGCACAGCCTGTCTGTCAGGGTTCAAATAAGTCATATTCTATTTTTAGTATTTTCTCTTGACACCCCTATCAGCGCAGCCTGTCAGGGTGCGTCTCCCCTATTTCATTGCCCCTATCACTTCCCCTATCCTTCCTCCCCTATCTTGGTTCTCCTATCTGTCTCCATCATTTAGTATAAAGACTCACCTTGGTGCAGTGTGATCCCCTCAGCTTGATCTCTGAGGATATCCACTGTACCAGCTGGCATTATTTCTTATCGGCTCTCACTTATTGAGTATCTTGTTGTTGTGGCCTCGTCATCAGCGTCGCCCTCACAGAAGATCAAGCTCATAAGATGACCCCACACCTCATAACACTTTCCCTATTAACTACTTCACCGATACCATGACCGATCAGCTCCCTGAAGCCTATTGGGACACTCTAGGTGAAAGTGGTGGCTTTCTGCGAGCGTTGTTCAACACCCAGGCGCAGCAGCTCCAGCAGCTGCAACTCCAGAACCAGCACCTCCAAAGCCAGTTCGCCAATGTCCAGAACAACCTAGCAGATGCTGCCACTGCTGCCGCCATCGCTGCAGCACAGACCATCTCTCAGACCACCTCATTTCCCACACCTTCTCCTACATCATCATCCGTTCGCCCAATAAGGGCAGCTGAACCAGCCAAATTCAATGGAGATCGTGCAGAGATGGAAGGTTTCATTCGCTCTATCAGGCTTGCCATTGCAGTCCAGCCTACATCTTTCCCAGATGAGCGGACCAAGATCCTCTATGCCCTCTCTTTTATGACAGGAGGTTCTGCTGAAGTATGGGTGCACAATGAGACACAGGCAGTCATTGACAGGTCCTCACCGCTCTCCACCCTGGAGGAATTCATTAAGCAGGTGGAGAATGCTTTTGGGGACCCTGACCGCTCTCGAACAGCACGAACAAAGTTACACAATCTTAGGATGACACCTGGCATGTCAGCGGATGAATACATGGCACAGTTTGAGATACTAGCAGGAAGGACTGGGTTTAATGATGCAGCACTGGAAGATGCCTATGCCTGAGGGCTCCCTGCAATGATTCTTGACAAGATCCATGCACAGCCATCCCTCCTGTCCGATCTCAAGGCATGGAAGGAAGCGGCCTGTCAAATTGACCGCAACCACTGTCGTCTTCTAGAAGTGAGACATGCTCAGACTTCCCTCACTCCTGCCCGCTCTACCCCATCCCGCCCTCACAGCACTCCGGTCATCTCTGTACCAACTACCTTGGCAACCTCTAATGGTGCTGCACCTATGGATATTGACTCCAACCGCTCGCATTGAGACTCAGATGTGCTATAACTGTGGAAAGCGTGGCCATATATCCCCAGCATGCCCTGAACCACGCAAGGAACGTATCCGAGCTGATCTCACACAAACAGCAATTGCAGGCATGATATCAGAGTCAGTAGCAGCTGCACTGAAGGCCAAGGAAGAAGCACAGAAGGCAGTAATTCCAAAGCAAGAGGAGAAGCAGGATTTTCAGGCCAGTCAGCAGTGAAGAGCATGCCCTGCCTGACAAACCAGTTTTCAGTTCTTGAACCATGTACTGTAGGGCTCACAAGCGATATGTTACATGCACACTCCCTTGTCCATCAGACTGAAACCAAAACAGCCATGCCTGAAAACCCTTCTCAACTTCCAGCTAAACATGATGACCCTCCTCGTCTCTACCTTTGATCTGCAGACATCCGTCGATGTACAAGAATTCCCATGAAAATCCACTCAGTAGACACTGGATACCCTCTAGCCGTGGATGCACTCCTCGATAGTGGTGCTACAGGAATGTTCATTGATGCAGAATATGTCAAAGCAGAGAAACTTCGAACACGCCCTCTACCACATGCCATACCTGTTTATAACATTGATGGGACCCCAAATGAAGCAGGTTCAATCAAGGAAGAAGTCGATCTCATCTGCACATATGGGACCCATACCGAACGTGCCACATTTTCAGTCACAAGCCTGGGAACCTTTGGCATAATTGTTGGGCACACCTGGCTTGTGAAGCACAACCCAGAGGTAGACTGGCATACAGGAAAGGTACAGATGACTTGCTGCCCTGATTCATGTGGAGAAGTACCAGAACACAAAGAGCATTTGCTTGGTACAACTCCTTCAAATGGCAAGAACTCACACAGGCAACCCCAATATGAGGGAGACCGAACATTTGTTATCTTTGTAGAAGAAGACTTGGAGAATATCTATGCTGGTTCAACAGTTTCTCAACAGCTCACACAGAAGGCTGCAGAATCTACTCCAGTCAAAACCTTTGAGGAGATTGTCCCAAAGGCGTACTGGGGATTTAAGGATGTTTTTGCAAAGGAGTCCTTTGACCAACTTCCACCTCGAAAACTGTGGGACCACGCTATTGAACTCACTCCAGGAGTGCAACCCTTCAGCACAAAGGTCTATCCAATGTCCCCAAATGAGCAGAAGGAGTTGGATGCATTCCTTGAGGAGAACCTACAGAATCATCGTATACATCCTTCCAAGTCACCCATGGCATCCCCTGTCTTTTTTGTGAAGAAGAAGATGGTAATCTTCGTTTTGTGCAAGACTACCGCAAGCTGAATGATATCACAATCAAGAACGCCTACCCACTACCCCTGGTACCAGACATCATGAATAAAATTGCCACAGCCAATGCCAAGTACTTTACCAAGCTTGACATCCGATGGGGATATAACAATGTGCGTATTAAAGAGGGCAATGAGTGGAAGGCAGCCTTTTGAACCAATCGTGGTCTATTTGAACCCCTGGTCATGTTCTTTGGTCTCACAGACAGCCCAGCAACCTTTCAGACGATGATGAATGGCATTTTCAAGGAGCTCATTGATGATGGCACTATGGTAGTGTTCATGGATGACATCCTCATTTTCACTGAATCCCTAGAACAACACCACACGATCGTGCAATCTGTCCTTGAAATTCTTCAGGCCAACCACCTGTACCTCAAACCAGAGAAATGCCTTTTCTCGCAACAGAAGGTAGATTATCTTGGATTGATTCTCTCACAGGGACAGGTAGCTATGGACCCAGTTAAGGTGGCTGGAGTCAGAGACTGGCCCACACCACGCAATGTGACAGAAGTCAAATCCTTCCTGGGTTTCATCAATTTCTATCATCGCTTCATTGAGGACTTCTCACATATCGCAAAGCCTCTGAATCAGTTAACAAAGGCAGATACACAGTGGTCCTGGATACCTGATGGCCCAGAACAAGAAGCCTTTGATAAACTCAAGCAGCTTGTCACGTCAACTCCAATCCTTGTCCTCCCAGATCAAACCAAGCATTTTCGACTAGAGACAGATGCTTCAGCATATGCAACAGGTGCTGTTCTATCTCAACTCTGTGACGATGAGAAATGGAGGCCGGTAGGTTTTGTATCCAAGAGCCTTTCAGATGCAGAGCGCAACTATGCCATCCATGATAAGGAATTGCTCTCAGTCATCCGTGGACTAGAAGAATGGCGCCACATCTTGGAAGGGACCAAATACAAGATTGAAATCCTTGACGACCATCAAAACCTCACATATTTCCGTACAGCTCAGAATCTCAATCATCGACAAGCTCGCTGGTCACTATACCTTTCTTGTTTTGACTTTGAACTGATCCACCATCCTGGACGACATTCAGCCAAACCTGATGCCCTCTCACAACGTGTAGATCATAAGCGGTGACGAGCCAGGACGCATCGAGGACGCATATCGAACCACTCTGACAGTCCAACTCCGCCAGCGTCTTTTCGTATCAACTTTTAAATAGCGCCGCAACTCCCTATCCACCTCAGTCTCTAATTCGAGCCATCGATCGTCACTCTTGTTTCATCGCCATCGATCATTATCAGCCTTCTATTCACACCGATCCTTTCATCATCATTCACATGGCTTCCCATTCTATTCCCCTCTCCAACATCACTTCTAATAATACGTCACACTGGTCTCTGGACACAGAGGACTATCAAAAATACGCCGAGCTCCATGGGCATGTTAAGCCACCTCCACGTGTCAAAATACTTCCAAAACTCTTTCAACATCCAAGATCCCCACCATGTCTCTCTTATGCCATTGGCGATCCCATATTCTTTCACAATTCCGTTGAACCATATACATTCCTCGACATTTCACCTCTATATCGTAACACGGATAGAAGAGTCGAACGTGAGGTAGAATTTCAGTCGCCATTGCCGACCTATCCTCCCACTTCAATCCGACTCAGGTTACATCGTGTCAGGCAAAGGGACCAAATACTCTTGGAGCGGGATACCATATGGAGACGGATCACTAAGACAATAAGGAGTATTTGTTGTGGATGCTGACGGAAGTCCTCATGTGACTCAGGGTCAATTAACCTTCGGAGCCGTAGGAAAGATGGTATTGGTGGACGTTTCTATTGTTCTTTTATATGACTCACCCCTGTTTCATCTTTTTAATTCATTCATACACGACTTACTCATCCTTGTTCTATTTTTGGTTCTTTTATTACTCATCGCCCCCTATTCTTACAAAGATTACCCCTATCTGTCATTTCATTTCTCCATGATTTCCCCTTTAGTAGTTCAACTTCACACGCTTCGTCAGCTGGCTTGATCAGCATTTCTTGCATCATATCGCATCATTTGCTCCTCATATTGTGTCGTTGTCCCCTGGGGATTTGTATATAAAAGGGCGCTAGTCTTCGCCTTTGGAATCAATCAACAAGTTTTCAGCCAACGCTCTAAAGTCAAAGTCCACGCTCTAAGTCTACGCTCTACGCTCTACATCACAATCCATCATCTCTACACTGAGGTAAAACACCTTGGTTCAACGATCAGATTTCCCTCCGCCACCGAGAGGTTGATTCTCCTGAAACCAGCTTTCGCGTACCTCCCAACCGGGCTCCGCATTGTCATCCAGTCACAGAGCACGATCAGCCATCGGGACCGACCTTTTGCTCCCATCCTCATCCAACCACAGAGCACTATCCCACTTCCCTGTTACGTACTCCTCGCCCTGATTGATCTTTGGAGTGCTGAACAACTGCGTTACACACCGTCTGCTTGCTAGGACCGTTGCGCGCAGGCTTATAGGATCTATTCCTTAAGCGAACCGACAGCGGGGGGAGGAAGATAACCAGAACCAGGTTCTTCTTGGCCCTGAGCTGTTCCACATCGATGCAACATCCACCTATCCAGGACCAGAAGCTCAAATGATCACAGGAGAAGGAGACATATTCCTGGAACGTGTGCAGAACTGCACCAACAGAGATGAAAAGGTTGTAAAGGCTCTTAAGGAACTTGGTCCCTCTTGGAATTTATGAGGACAGGAATGGACCGAGGAGAATGGACTCGTCCTCTATCGTGGCAAGGTATATGTCCCTCTCATGACATTGTAAGGGCACACCATGATACTCACATTACAGGTCACCCTGGTCGCTGGAGAACAACAGAATTTGTATCCCACAGCTACTGGTGGCCTGGATTTGGACGATACATTGCCAAATATGTCAAGGGATGTAACCTCTGCAATCGGACAAAAACTTTCCCTGCTCCTCCTATGGGTAAACTCCCTTTAATCGTGTCCCAGATTGGAGGTGGCAAGTGATATCTGTTGACCTTATTGTAGAATTACCCATCAGCCATGGCTATGATGCACTCCTTGTCGTTGTGGACCGTCTTTCCAAACGAGCACATGTTATCCCTACCACCTCTGACATCAACTCCATAGGAGTTGCACAACTTTTCCGAGACCATGTGTGGAAACACCACAGCCTTCCTGAGGAGATCATCAGTGACTGTGGCACCCAGTTTGTCTCTCAATTTATGCGTGAGCTCAATAAGCTTTTGGGGATCAAGGTTGCAGCATCCACAGCATATCATCCACAAACCGATGGTCAGACGGAAAGGGTCAATCAAGAAATTGAACAATACTTGAGGCTTTTCGTCAATCAGCGCCAGGATGACTGGATTGAGTGGGTTCCTCTTGCCAAATTCACATACAACAACTGCATCCACTCCTCCACGCAATCAACCCCCTTCATGCTCGATACAGGCCAACACCCAAGGCTTGGGCTAGAGCCAATCCAAGAGACATGACTTGAAGCACTGGAAGAATTCACTGAGCGTATGGAGACAGCCACCACTGAGGCTCGCTCCGCCCTGGAAAAGGCAGCAGATGATATGGCACGATTCTATGATGCCCATCGGCAAGCAGCCCCAGTATACAAACTTGGTGACAAGGTCTGGCTCAATGCACAAAATATCACCACTACCCGTCCAACCAAGAAACTTGATCACAAATGGTTAGGACCATATGTGATTAATAAGGTGGTCTCATGAAATGCCTATGGCCTACGACTTCCCCCAATCTTTGGCCACACTCATCCAGTGTTCTCTGTTGTCTTACTCTGTCCTTATGAAAAGGATCCCATCCCTGAACGCCAGTCATCTCCTCCACCACCTCCAGTCATTTGAGATGGAGTACAGGAATATGAAGTTGAGAAGATCCTTGACAGCAGAGTTTTCTGAGGAAGACTGGAATACCTGGTGCGTTGGAAGGGCTATGGAGCTGCTGACGACCTCTGGATCCCAGCTAAGGATGCCAGTGGGGATAGAAGGTGCATTGCAGACTTCTATCGGGAAAATCCTGAAGCCCCAAGGCGTATTTCGGCAGCCACCTATGTGGCTCTTCCCTTCAGATGCTTTGAGAACTTCACAGAACCTCCCAAACAGGTCCTCTTTGATTGGACAGCTGGCAGGAACCCAACACGTGGTATTGGACACATTTCAGAGCCGCAGAATAGGCACAGTGAAGCTTAGCGCTCACCAAATTCATCCATGCCGAAATTCTACTAACTGTATATAAGCCAGTGAATCCACTTCCCCTTCCTCAGTAAAACCATCATCGTTCACTACCCAACCCACCATGCCTTACCAGTCTGAATCCACCCCTCTATGCTCACTCCGTTCCTACCCATCAATCACTTGGTCAGTTGACTCAAGGGATACTGCACGTGCTGTAGAGGATTATAACCTCCCATCTCCACCTCCACAAGTTCATTTCCCCTTCTGGCATCGTAATCCATCAAGACGCCAGACATACTACATCGGGGACCCTCTATTCATCGGCAACTATGACATACCATACGCCTTCCAAGGGCTCGCCGGTAAAGTCACCTATGAGGGAGGGGAGATGATACTTGGAGCAGTTTTCAGCATGAACGATCCCATATCCCCTGGAGAGTTCACCATCCCACTTTACCCCAAGGCAGAGAAGAGTCACCATCAACACTCATCATGGGCTCTACTTTGGCAGAGAGTGAGAAGGGACCTTGCAGAGTGCTTCAGGGTGTGTCTCTCTTGAGATGGATGGGACGATAGTGCATATCGAGACGACATGCATTAAGAGGGAGGTGATGTCAGGGTTCAAATAAGTCATATTCTATTTTTAGTATTTTCTCTTGACACCCCTATCAGCACAGCCTGTCAGGGTGCGTCTCCCCTATTTCATTGCCCCTATCACTTCCCCTATCCTTCCTCCCCTATCTTGGTTCTCCTATCCATCTCCATCATTTAGTATAAAGACTCGCCTTGGTGCAGTGTGATCCCCTCAGCTTGATCTCTGAGGATATCCGCTGTACCAGGTAAGTCCCATGTATTTATCAGAAACAGCTGTATAGACTGAGGATATCTGCTGTACCAGCTGGCATTATTTCTTATTGGCTCTCACTTATTGAGTATCTTGTTGTTGTGGCCTCATCATCAGCGTCGCCCTCACACTGTCAGGGTGCATCTCCCCTATTTCATTGCCCCTATCACTTCCCCTATCCTTCCTCCCTATTATTCCCCTATCTTGGTTCTCCTATCTGTCTCCATCATTTAGTATAAAGACTCGCCTTGGTGCAGTGTGATCCCCTCAGCTTGATCTCTGAGGATATCCGCTGTACCAGCTGGCATTATCTCTTATCAGCTCTCATCTATTGAGTATCTTGTTGTTGTGGCCTCGTCATCAGCGTCGCCCTCACACCCAGTGAGGAATCTCCAAGGCCGATGGCCTTACATGAGTATGTCTGAGTCCAATGGGGATGGGTGTCTGGGTTCCTATGGTGATGCTGATGCATCAACAAAGCTGGAGCTGGATGGGCAGAAATAGTGGTGATGATTGGATGGACTAATGGAGATGTGACAATTTCCAAATGGAGTATAGATCTCATATGTGTGGGGATCTGGGTGGATCAGATGGGGATCTGGGCATTAATGAATGTGATCATAACATGGGTTCCAAAACAAGATAGGAGATGATAGTAAATACTACTAATGTAGGCAACTATGTACTTTCATGTACCTCCATTACTCATTGAGGCAATCTCAGGAGCTATTCATATTTTTCAAACTGCCAAAAAAAGGGGCTCATATATGAAACCAAAGCTAAAGCTTTGGTAATGATTCTGAGGGCTTGGGAGCTGTAGTCAGAGTTGTGTAGGGTTTGGTGACTCTGGGCCCTTACATTAAATGACACATCTCACTGAACAAACCTTCTTAGCCACATACAACTTCACACACAATGACAAACCCAAAAATCAAGGGTGTATAATGCATGCTGACATCTTGCTGTACAAGTTACCTTTGAAATGGTAGGGTGGGCATGAAAGGTGCATGAGTGGATGATCATGCAGGAGAAAGAAGGTTGGAGACCCCAAAGTGAGATGGAGATATGAATAAGGGAAGTCATGTACGATATTCCTAGCATATAAACGAGATGTTACAAAATGCTGTTTGTTGTTATGTTGACTTCAAGGCTGAGGTTGCTTGGCTAGTTGTAGACTCCGAGAATACACTTATGTACCACAGACTATAGTGTACATCAGTACAATCAATTGCTCTACTTGGAAAACTTGCAAAGCGCGTAAGACTAACGAATAGTCCAAATTGGGTTCAGGTTATGCCGGCCCATCAATGACTTCGGAGGATTACGTCAGTCAGCTCTGAGGGTAGGCTTTGATCATGGCTCACTCTCCTGAATCCAGGGCATCACAGCACCATAGCTATGGGCAAGCACATCTCTCCAGGTCTTCATATCCTTCATTTTTGTCTCTGCCGGAAACGTTGCAGTTGCATCTGGGCTTTTTAGTACGGGGACTCATGGACGCCTCGCGGTGGGACATCACCATAAAGACGGTGTACTCGTGAGTGCCTACACCGGTGTCAAATGCCAGATCGGAGTGAACAGACTTATAGAGACACAGAGATACGGTCTCATGGTTCGTTCCCGCTTCAGTCAGAGACGTCCACATCAGTTCCAACCTAGCCCATTTATGATTTTTCGTCACAGTTCTCAAGTCTTTAATCCTAAACGGATTATCACTTGTCAGTATCTATACCTTTGATTATCTGCTGCTGCCGCTTGCTACGCATGGGCGGATCCATCGTAATGTCGGATGGTTGTACCGAGTCTTGTGGTTGATTCCACTGGCCGCCACTTCGCTCTACCTCAACGTGCGTATTGTAAATATGTGCCCTCATGATACTATGAGAATATTACGCCACAACAGGGCAGTTGGGCGGGCGTGGTTGCGAAACGTAGTTATACTCTCCAACATGGAAAGCGTTCAACGGTTCCTGCAGCAACTTACGCCGGGTCAGCTTGTTATTATCTTGTTCTATATCGCGGCGCTGATCCAGTGATTAAATCTACTGTATTAGAGTACTTACTGCGCTCGCGAGTTCAGCCTACCGTGTGGTGATGATCATTACGTCGATTATTCTCACAAACACCTTTTCATATGTACCGGTGATTGGGCCATTCCTAGGATTCGCGTTTCTATGTTGGGTGAACGCGTAAGTTCCCCCCTTGGAAATCCCCTTTTGATCGTCATTTTAATAGGGCTCACTTGTAGGTACTACTGCTTCGAGTGCGTCCCGTCCCCCTTCAGAAACTCCAAAGTTGACGCAGAGTCTAGGTTCACATGGATTGCACAAGGTTTGTCCCTTGCTCAAAGAGTTCGGTTTCTCGAGGAACGTTGGGCATACTACTTTTCGTTCGGTAAGTGCTTTTCCAGATGGCCAGTGTTAGCTTCTCCATACCGCTAGACAGGCCTACCTTCAGCGACACTTTGTGCTTTTTTCCCGGGCCTAGCAGGTGCTGCTGCTTTCGCCCTCGTGCTCCCTTATGTATGTCCCAGGTTTTCTCAAATGGTAAGCTGGATGATTGAACTAATGCACAACAAGTACATCATCCAAGCTACCAGTGCACACCCGGTACCTAGACACCCTTACACCCCCGTTTCACCATCCCGAGAAATAGGAGGACAGGTTCAGAGTCCACGCACAATCTTGTACCCCTCGCCTTTCATCCCCATTCGTATTCCAGTCTTCGATGTGGTCATCGCCATAGATAACTTCGTCGTTCACTTGCTGAGTGTTGGTTCTTCATCAGGCTCACGCATCCGGAAAACTTTGAAGGAGAACACAGAGAGTCGTCAGTTGTCTGGTGATCCTGATGTTGCTGCCAATGCAGAGGAGGGGAATCTTTACAGGATGCGAAGGACAAGGACGACTCGAAAACTGGACTAGCACTGATCCCATCTCTCGATCAGAACGTTGTTTCATGACAGCTTGAATGTATGGTTGATGAAAAAAATCCCCGACTGTCTCTGATAATAAGATACTGGACGTGAACATAAGTAAAGGGACGCAAATTTCACGTGTTCAAAGCACGAGTTGCATCCCGTTATGGGTGAGATACGTTTGACAGCGTCGGAGTCGCGGAGTCACGGCGTTCTAATATGGAAATACTGATGGTAGGCAGTCATGCCAAAAATTCCAATCTACGTTTCGAATCATAAAGCCTACGTGTGGACGGTTCAAGGTATTTTTAGGTGGATATTCATTCTCTTTGACTGACGGGTTTGTTTAGATGTAGCCGAGCTTCGTTCAAAGCACAGAATCTGTGGAACATTGTCTGGAACCTTGCCTCATCTAACGCAACAAAACTTTTTCTTGGGGTTGCCATTGCTCTTGATGCCGGAAGAAGTTGTGCTGCTGGTGGAAAATGGCATGTGTCTGTATTAAAGAGTGTCGTTTTTAGACTGAGCGTATCGTGTAGAAGTAGCCGTGCTCGTGGATGACTCAACAGCTATTCGAGAGCCTTCATCAAGCGAGCTGGCGGAATGGGATGATGGCCGGAGGCAGCAAGTTGCGCAGCAGATATCCCTCTGGCATGAGCGAGAAAGAGCGAGGCAGGCGCTGGAAAGCACACAGCGCAAAGGCAAGGGTCGGATGAGTGAGGAGGCCGTTCAGAAACGAAAGGAGCGACAAGAGCGTAGGGCTCGTGAATCGACCTCTGGATCGGTCATTGATGGCGAAGATGTTCCCAAGACCCTCGCCCTTGACGTCCAGACGCAGCCTATCTACACTATTCATATACCATCTACATCATTAGCCTACCCCTGGTATCAGCCATCAATCCACGAGTCTCTCCACTCGGCAGCAGATGCTGGATTGTGGACATATCCGAGGACCCCTGAAGAGACTGCGTCGTGTCGTGTTTTCCGAGACCTTTGGGAGAAAGGGCATTTCTTGGGCAGCGGCCTCAAATTCGGGGGAGATTTTCTTGTTTACCCAGGTCAGTATTTACCCTCGCCCCCCGATGTTCTGGAAAGCTTAGGAACGTCGCAGGCGATCCATTGCGCTATCATTCTCATTTTGTGGCATCCGTGTTACTATCGCCTGCTTCGCCCATTCGACCCATGGAGATCGTGGCGCATGGACGCTTGGGAACAGCTACAAAAAAGGCGCATCTCCTTTGCAGTTGGGATGATACCAAGAAAGAAGTGTTATATTTTTCTATCGAGTGGGCGGGATTTGGTTGATTCTGAATGTCATGTACTACTGGCAGCAATCTAGTATAACACACGTGACCTCCCAGATGTGCGTCTGGTGATGCTTCATCTCGAGGATCGCCACATGTACGTGCTATTGGATCTTCTTTTCACCGGCGGAGTTTGTTTCCACTTGTCGGCGTAGATATGACCGCCAACGTCTTGGATACCATCGTTCTCTTCGGTGACTCTATAACGCAAGGGGGATGGCAGCCCTATGGATTTGCACAACGTCTGGCGTACGTTTACGCCAGGAAGCTTGACGTGATCAACCGCGGTCTGTCTGGCTACAACACCGAGTGGGCGATCCCTGTATACGAACAGGCGCGTATCCCCGCCATTCTGCGGTCCCACACCACACACCCCCGTCTGAAGCATTCACAACCAGATCATCGCGAAGCAAACGGCGCAGCCCCACGTCCCCACGATCGCGCTGCTCACCATCTGGTTCGGCGCCAACGACGCGTGCATCCGGCCCTCGCCGCAGCACGTCCCCCTGCCCAAGTACAAGGACAACCTCGTGCACTTCATCCAGATGCTCAAGGCGCCCAGCTCGGAATATTACGCGCCACAGACGCGGATTCTGCTCTTCACGCCGCCGCCTGTCAATACGTTCCAGCGGGGGGCGGACCTGGCGTCTCGCAGCCCGCCACAAGCCTTGGACCGCGGGTTTGACGTTACCAAGGCGTATGCGGATGCTGTGCACGAGGTTGGCAAGGCCGAGGGCGTTCCGGTGCTTGACGTGTGGACGGCTATATTTGACGCGGCCGGAAGAGATGAGAAGCAACTGGACAAGTTCTTCGACGACGGCTTGCACCTGAACGCGGCTGGATATACGGCGAGTGAACGGGTTGTGGAAGCCCATGTGTGGTGTGGGCTAACCTTGCAGATTTTTCAGATTGTGTTTGATTTGCTCGTCGAGAAAATCCGAAAGGAATTTCCTGAAATACATTACGACAACCTTGCTCCGGTCTTTGCTCCGTGCGTGCACATTCTTGATGACGGAGAAACCCATCTTGCCTGATTTATCGTTGATCACTTTTACAGGTGGGCAGACATTGATTTCCAGAACCCGCGTCCTTCCCTCAAAGCCAGAAGAATTGAACTATAGAACTAGGTTTAGAATTATACACACTGGCGAGACTACCAAGTTACATTTTTTGGGGAATATGGGGTTGTGGTTTCTTTTCGGGACAACAGTGATGGTAAGCACAGGTCCGCGTTGTTGTAAATATCACAATGCTGTAGGGACATAGAACACCCTCATTACTAAGATAGCCGGATCATGCATGGTACGGGAGCGTGTGGATTTATAGTATATTTGACCTGCGGCCCACTGCACTGCCCGCCGAGGTGGAGCCCAGCCTTTTTCGTCTGAAGGAGCCTTCTCTTTTTCGCGTGCTGCCGCGGTTGCCGCTTGGCTCGGGAACGTCGGCGGTGGGGGTGCCTGATCGTCGTCGTCTCCGGACGTGGGCGTTGGGGGAGGCTGTGGACGGCACGATGGTGTCGTCTTCACCCTCTGCCCACCAGCGACCGGCCTGGAGGACCAGCACGCCTGTGAGGGCAACGCTGCATACGAGATGGGAGGACGCGAGGTCAAGCGTGGGGCCTCTGAGGTCGGCGGGGAAGGCGGTTTTGTGTGATGAAGAAAGAGGGGTGGAGAAGTGCTCGGCGAGATCTGGGTGGGTGCGTTAGGCAGGGCAGCGTGAAGGGGTATTATGGACACTACTTGGTATGACCGAGAACACGTAAACGAAGAATGCACACCCGTAGAGGACTAGAGAAGACGGTGTCAGGTGGGGGAGAATGGCGAGAGGGGACTCGTACAGAGGCTGGCGCCGTCGAACATGAGGTTGCCTGCGCGACCGTCCCAGAGGCTCCAGAGAATGGTGGTGGCGCCGGTGACGGCTACAACGGAGATGGCGATGGCCATCTCCTTGGGAGCGTGGGCGAGGAGGGAGTAGTACGCGGCAGAGGTGTACAGGTGGGAGTCGGTGAGGGGGGATTTCCAGAGAGTGAGGCCGTCTGCAATCCAGTGGGTAGCAAGAGTGCCTGCAGAATCTGAGCGGACATGATACAGAGGGGTACTTGCGCGGAGGACTGACCGATGAGGAAAGAGGTGGTGCACACGACCACTGACGCACGCAGCATATTGGTGGATGTCGTCAGCAACGATGGGCGCCGTTTGCGCCGTGGCGACAAGGCTGCCAGACAGGCGTACGTTTTTTGGGTTCTCTCTTCCAGCTCCGCATTCACGTGTCAGGAGCGCTATGATCCATCTGCGCGTCCCTCCTGCCCGCGTCCGCTGCCTCTCTTCTCACCGTCTGCCATGGTTTGTGTCCCCCGAGGACGCTGTCCATGAACAACTCCTCCTCCCGTCCACCGCCCAGCTCCCACCCATCCCCGACGGCGTCCCAGCCCATCTACGCACACTACACACTACGCTCTCCACCTCTCCACACTTGGAAGCCTCGTCTCTGCGGATCGTGCGCCCCCTCCCGCCCCTTCCCGCCCCACCACTGCCGTTCATGCGGCCAAGAGGCAGCAGACGGAAGCGCGGGGGCACCGATGCTGGCGTCGGCATCGACATGCCCAGCCATGGTATATGGCATTGGTTTGTGCTCGCCCAGGTACACGTCTCTCTTTCTCATATGCACCAGACGCTTACGGTGCGCTCAGGTGAAAGAAGGCACGGAGAGAAAGGGCTCCATCAACAATGTAGTTCAAGCTGTTCGCAAAACGGTAAGACTGCGTGGTCTCCTTTCGTTTCCAACGCTAACGTGTGTGGTAGTTGCGGGAGCTCGCATCACAGGACCCATCGCTGGCCTTGCCTCCAAATAGGAAACAGTCGCCCACGGACGGCTGGGCGATGCTGGATGTTGGAGACTTTGCTGTGCACATTCTCAGTCGTTCTGCGATGGAAAAATGGTTTCGGCCTTGACAATCACACTTTTGCATATGATGACGTCATTAGCCTTTCATGTCTGACGTCCTCTGCACATGAGTCGCGTATAAACCCCTGAGAAAACGCCCTTCTACACTCGACAATGGCCCTCAACGACAAGACAGCAGGAACACAAGGTAAGCAGCGGCACGCCTGCAGCAGAGTGCACACGGTGATTGTGCGTATCCTGGAGAATCCATTCCATCCGAGTCCAGCGCGTCAGATAATCCAATGGAGACCAGTTTTGTCAGTCGTCCCTGCCGCCATGCTCTCGACGCTGACGCCCAGGTAGACGACCCGACCAAAGCAGAAGCAGGTGCTGACGCGGACCCAGGGTTGGCGGGCAACAGAGAAGCAGGTGCTGGCGCGGGAGAGTTGGCGGCCGACAGACAAGCAGGTGCCGGCGCGGGAGGGATGGCGGCCGACAGAGAAGCAGGTGCTGGCGCGGGAGAGTTGGCGGCCGACAGAGAAGCAAGTGCCGGCGCGGGAGGGTTGGCGGCCGACAGAGAAGCGAGAAAAGCCATGCGCAGAGACTCGGGTGTCATCGAAGGCAGACCGGGGATCATCGAGGACACCCATATAGATCCCCTCAGTGAAACGTCCAACGAAGGTGATCATGTATGCTCTTGGAGGTGCATGCGCCGTTGCTGAGACAGCTGGTCTAGACGACGGGTGGGCAAATGTCACTGCCGATGCAGGCCAATCCAAGTCGTCCTCTGCGCCCTCGACGGTGGAATCTGCAAAGGAAGCGGTCACAGGAGCAGCAAAGGTGGCGTATGGGACGGCGACTGGCGAGACGACATATGTGGAAGAAGGGCAGGCGGCGATACACAAGGTGGTCGAGTAAAAAGAGTTGGAAGCATTGTAAGATACGGCACGTGACTTGTCAATGAAGAGACTGGCGCGGTGTGGATGGACTCCGGGCCGTCCTCAAGCCGGCGGAAGCCAAGTACATGAACCAGACAGGAGAAGAAAGAAATTATTTTTGGGAAAGCGGAAGGGTGGGGGTGTGAAATGGGGGAGCGGTCAAAAGTTTAGTGACCTTGAGCACAAGCTGTGAGAGAGAAGACATGTAGGGTATATATAGTAAATTGAAGTGGTCCATGCGCGGAGTGGATGAGTGGAAGAGTGGCTACTGTGGCACGAAGCTTTAAATATTGGGGTCACGTGCCTTCTCCAGAGATTAGAGCCAGACTGATTGGGCGATTGACAGTTGACATGGTTCCCTCAGCTTGGACACTCCATTTCCACGCGTATGCTTTGAACACACTTCCCCGCGTCGTTCTCTTGTGCGCGTACTCCCCGCCAAAAGTGGTGGACACATCTCCAATTCCCGAGGACGACGTCCCACAACTATGCTCCGCTGCAGCGTACTGCTCGCCCTGCTGCTTCTGCAACCGGTCCTTGCGGGCATGGGTCCAGGAGGCGGCGATGGAGGCTCCACCTTGACCACCACCTCCGCCGTCACAGTCACCTTATCCGCACCCGCGGCGAGCACCCCCTCCCCGTCCTCAAACGGCACCCGCACACAGCCCGCAGTGCGGCCCGCCGTGACGCCCCCCGCGCCCTCCATGGCCCTCGCCATGCCGTCCAACGCGACGACCTGCACGCCCGCCACGTTCCGCTGGCAGACCACCCCCTCCTCCACCAACACGTCTAATGTAAACCTACGCCTCTTCATCACCAACGATCAGGTGCAACAGTCCGCACCCTCGAACGTGTCCGTGTCCGCCGCATCCGACGACCGGCACGCCATGCCCATCACCCGCGCCATCACAAACAACACGGCACTCGCCTCCGGCTCCTTCTCCTGGCCCGCCGTATCCGTACCCTCAGGATGGTACAAACTCCTTGCATCTCTCTCGTCCGAACACCCCAGCCAGGCTATCGCGCAATCTGCGCCATTCTTTGTCACGGCTGGCTCAAATACCTCATGTGTCTATCCCAACCCTTCCACTTTGCAAGCCCAATCACATTCACGTTTGACCCCCGGCGCCTTGGCAGGCACCGTGGTGGGCTCAGTGGTGGGAGCAGCTGCACTGCTCGGTGCTTTTGCCCTCCCACGTCTTTGGCGCAGAGGTGTACCCGGTCACCAAGCCTGGAAAGACAAGCGTGGTGGCCTTTATCGTGTCTTTTAACACCCTATCTATATACCCCGTCTGCTGGTATAATTTGTTGTATATTGTACTTGGGTGTGCCGAAAGAACATGGATGTATCGATGCTACACGCGAGACCGAAAAGTCGACCATTACTACACGATTCTAGCTCTAGCTTGATGCATGAAAGTATAAGGGAATAAGGAAATATTGAAACGTCTTTAAAAACGAAAAGATAAATGACTGTACCAGAAACTAAAAAGGTATATGATGATGATGATACCTGGACTTTTCAGCGTCCAATCGAGCCCATGAAGCTTGAGAGATCAAGGTCTTCGTATTCGTCCTCGGCGGGAAGTTCCTCCAGTCCCTCAAGGACGTTCTTCTGGCTAACAGTCCCTACAGGCTCTTGCTTCTTTTTGGCCCCAGTAGCATTGTGTCCCTCAGTCGTATGGCGGAAAAGATCCAACACAAGGTTGGTATCCATCGATGCCAAGCCCGAGTTTTGTTGAGTAATAACTGAACTTGCGATATTCAGTTTGAACCGTTGCAGTCTGTACGACAATAGCGGTATGTGTGAGCCACCCATGGACTGTCAAAACAAATCACATACCCCATGATTTTCTCCTCGAGGGTCCCCTTGGTAATCAACCGATACACATTGACCACCTTCTTTTGCCCAAGTCGATGCGCCCGGTCCATGGCTTGGAGATCCTTCATCGGGTTCCAATCATGCTCAATGAAGATGACGGTATCCGCGCCGGTCAGGGTCAACCCCAAACCGCCAACATGCGTCGTCAATAGCAGCACGTCGATACTGGGATCCGAGTTAAAGGTCTGCACAATAGCATGCCGTTTCACCGCGTCTGTGTTCCCATCCAGACGCATGTATGTCACCGACGGCATGTGCTTCTTGAAAAGGTCCGTCTCGATCAGGTCCAGCATTTGCTTGAGTTGACAAAAGACCAAGACACGGTGCTGCGAGAACGCTCCGCCATTGACTCCAGATGTGGACTCGCCAATGTCGTCCAACTCGCCTTTTGCCAAATCGGCAGCTGCAGAGCCCCCAATGCCGCAGTCCAGTAAGAGTTGTCTGTATGGCGAATACACGTCAGCACCTCTAGCAACCTGGGGGAAAGGCAAGAACCAACCGTAATGCCTGTAGTTTTGGAGCATGCTGGATGTCATGCAGATTGTTTGACCGTTCCGCCCTAGTTTGTACCCGTTGGAGCACGGCATCAATAGCCTGCTGATCATCCTTGAGAACTAGCGCAGGGTGGTTGCACAACTTGCGCAAGTACTGTAATGATTGGAAGACATGATGCTGCTTTCCAGGCGCCTGACCGTTTGCTACAACATCATGGACAACACCCTGAGCCTGCGACTGCGCGAAATCGTCATACAGTTCTTTCTGGACTTCTGACAACTCGCAATAGTAATCTTGGATGATCTTCGGCGGTAGGTCATTCAAAACATCCTCCTTGAGCCGTCGAAGTAGGAACGGCAAGACCTGCTTGTGCAGAGCCTCAAGTGCCAGGGCAGCTGAAATCGCAAAATGTCAGGTTAATCTGAAAAAAAGTCGTTGTGTCGCGCTGACCTGCTTCGTTGGCCTTTGCTGATGCCTTACCGTCCCGCGTGGATAATATCGGCTTACCAAACCGTTCGTGAAAGGATGCTTCGGTGCCCAAGAACCCAGGCATCAAGAAATCGAACAGACTCCATAGTTCCAGTACGTTGTTTTGAATAGGAGTACCCGACAAGACCAGTCTGTGATGCGCCCGAAGTGTTTTTACAGCTTTCGTGAGTTTCGTCTTGGCATTTTTAATGACATGACCCTCATCCAAAATACAGTAGTGCCAGTTGAGATTCGCCAGGTTGGCAATGTCATTGCGCACAACGTCGTAAGACGTGATAATAACGTCATACTGCTGGATTGTAGACAGAAGCCTACTTCGTTCCTTCGCAGGGCCTACGTAAATCATCGGCCTGAGATTATCGGTGTACTTCAAGATCTCATCGGCCCAGTGTCCAGTAAGCGTGGGAGGACAGACCACGATAGATGACAAAGGAACCGAGTCTAGAGATTTCGTGGCCTCAAACTTTGCTGCACGCTCGTGGTGTTTGCTTGCAAGAATACATATAGACTGCAATGTCTTCCCAAGACCCATATCTTCAAATGGGGTTAGTGGTCATAAGAGAACGTCAATCCAAGAGTCACACACCGTCACAAAGAATGCCGTGCAGCTGATATTTGGCCAAGAATGCAAGCCAATTGACACCATCTTGTTGATACTTCCGGAGGTCGATCTTAATGGGAACCGGAATTTGGTAGTAATCGACTTTACTACCATCCAAAAGCTGCATGAGAAAAACGCGCTCGGAAGCTCGTTTCTGGAGCATTTCTTCCGAGAAGCCGGGAGGATCTGGCAATCCAGCCTACAATGCCCGTTAGACACTTACACCTCAGGGAAGGCGTACGTCTTACCTCCAATGGCACCATTTTGACAAGAGACGCAAAAGTGTTGGTGGCAATTGCTCGGACGTCATCATTTGGATCGCTCATCCTTCCCAAGACTGGAACAACCATGAAGAGGACATACGGAAGAGCCTTCAAATCGAGCTTTTGGACAATATCTGCTACAACGTCAGCACAATTCCTACAACCTAGAAGGCACACTGACGATAGATCAACTCTATCGCCCCCTGTCGATTAGTGAGGACCAAGGCATCACCAAGTAGTGACAGAACATGGTCAATAACGTAACGCATGGCATCCGACGTGGCAACATCACAGATTGTAGCAAAAGACTGTGCAGCGAGTTGCCGAACAACCGCAAACTGGCTTCTAAGCGCAAGCACCATTTGTGGGAAAAGATCATACAGACGAGACCACAGCTGTTCGTGCAAGGTTGGCACAATGGCATCTAGAATCACGAGATTGTCGACAACATCCTGGCCCTTTTGAGGTTGATTCCCCATTTCCTCGTCTACGTTTTTTGGGTTATCTACACAGGTTCGTTCAACGATATATACGAGGATAACATAAGTAGATCCAACGAACCAGTACGATACATCGCAAGTAGTGATCCACACATGCACTCCCACATTGCTGGAAGTACGTAAAAGAGATCTGGGCCAAACTTGGTTGACAACTCCACAAAGGCGCGGTGCGCTCCCCTTCGTGTCAACCTAGCCTTGAGCACTTCTTCAGAGGGTAAAGCAGAGTCTTTGTCCTTGGACGAGCGATAGTGTGACGTATTGGGAACTTCTCGCTTGAAAGATAAGATCCCCTCAATGGGATGACGGGAGAATGTAGGCGTTAGCTCCGCATCTTGACATAAAAACGCGCAAAGATTCTTCACAATCTTCTGAAGAGGTGGCGTTGTTCCTAAGCGGGAACACAGGTCGACAATAGATGCCACTGCTTTTGCAGAGCGCCCTTGCAGGTCAATATTGTCCTCAGACTATAGAACAGAATGAGTGAGCTCGCAGTCAATCGAAAGGTGCTTGCCACTCACCCTCACGCCTGCCGTCAGGCTCTTTATAATTGGAGTTAACTTCGGCATTTGGACTCGCAGTGCAACTACAGCAGCAGCGAATGCAGCCGAAACCCGTATGTCGTGTTGATTCTTTGTCAACTCATATTGAGCGATAGCTGCAACAAGAGTACTTCGCCTATCTTCCAGAGCCGCCACTTCCTTTTTCTTCGTCCTTCCTAATGAAGCCTTCAACTTGTTGAAGTGTTCACCCACGGCTTGACGAGCCTTCTCTAGTGTGAATGCATCCGGGTCTTCTCCCCTACCGGTAATATCAATGGTTTTGCCCAGCTGTGGGATCTTGGATGCACTGATCTTGCACTCGTTTGCGAACCCAGTTAGCAAGGCATTGCAATCCTGCAACAGTCGAGTGAGGCTGTAGGCCATTTCATGATAAAACTCAGGCGTTTGGCCATCCAAAAACGCCAGCATCGTCTGACCCAGATTTTCAGCAAAGGGACAGAAGGAAACGAGAGGCGCATCGTGAAGGGCATCCGCCTCTCGAGCCCATTCCTCGATGACGGTCGCCGCAAGCAACCGTTGAAGCATGCTGGCTGAGACGATGTAGTGTCGCAGCAGCCCCCCGAACATCGCATCTTGTCTCTGTTGCTTACCAGCAATCAATACCAAGTGTATCAACAGCCTAAAAATTTGGAGACTTACTTCAGTGGGCCACGCGTTGATCAATTTTGCTATCGCGGTAGCCGCAGTAACTCTGCCTTTAAGTATAAGATCCTGTGAAACGAGAGACAGGTCTTGATTCAGCATGCTTTTGTCGATATTATGTCTTTCGGATGACCCATAGCCGTCCGCAGAAGGGAAGAAAAACTTGGAAACGTCGATAGGTGTGCCCAAAGGCGTCATCACAATTTCGTGCCACTCAAGCACCAGATTGGCTGTCACGATACATTCAAGCCACACGGCACCTGCGTCCGTAGTTAAGCTAGATAGGATCTGGATCGCTGTTCGCCATGTTGCCAGGGTGACTTCTCGTATCTCCGCCTTCTCCTCAACAATGAGGTTCTGCAATAGAAGACGAAGAAATGGAGCAGTAATCCAATCTCTCGGAAGAGATTGGACTTTGAGGAAAGAGTGGAGGGTCTTGATCACCGCAAGACGAACATTCGTGATAGTATGTCTGAAGAATGGGAATAATGTTGGAGCCAGAGTAGAGAGCGGACGACTGCAAATATTCTAAGCCAACAACCAGACCAGATCTAGCGAGTTACTTACGACGACGCCGGATCTCCCAATATTTGAATTACTTGATCATAGGTAACAAGTTGGCCTGAACTGCAATGAGCATGACATTGACTTCACGGCAACTGAGAGATAACACACCGAGGAGTTCCATGACGGCACCTACACTGCTACTCAAATCGTCCTTCATTTCTGCCAGACAATCCCATAAGACATCTATCACTCTTCCGAGGTGATCTGGTAGCTTCTTCACAAGTTGTGAAGCTACAGGAAGAAGACACGAAGCAGCTACAGCTCGAACGTCGTCGTCATGATCACCCAAACTAGACACGCACGAAATTAGCTCTAGTTCACTTTTGTCAGATGCTACCTACCCGAGGACTGCAGCTTCAACAACTCCGTGCAGTATCTTTTTGCCATCTTCCACTTCAGCGTTGTCCACCAAATCGCTACGGACTGCGACCTCATATTTGATTCCAAGAAGACCGGCGTGTCGTACCTCCCAGACATGGCCACGGGACTTGCCTGGGCCTATCAGGGTCAGAAACTGTAGCTCCACCAAATAACGTTCCATGAGTATTTACCATTGCGACTTTGATCCGAAAAGTCTTGTTTTATCAATTGCAGTAAAATTTCATGGACATGTGAGATGGAACGCCGGGGCATGTGCAATAGCAATGAAGCAAGAGTCTGAGAAACCGTCTCTCGAACGGGGGCAACCACCTGCACAAAGTTAGTCAGATGACATTTCCAGCGAGTATGACTAAATCGTACTTGGTCTGACACAAAATCTCCAAATCGATCCAACACAAAGATGCAGAGATATTTCGCTGCCAGATCATTGCACCACTTTTCGTGTAGGTAGTCATTCTCTTCTTTTGAAAGGCCCGCTGAATGAAGCATATTCAACGCTTAGCATATTGGAAGAAGCGAAACACATACACTTCGTACCGCCATGAGCACCTTGTGACTTGATGATATCACGCAGGGCCATTGCTGCGCCATGCCGCACCTCCCAATTTGGACTGTTGACATTTAATCAACAGCAAACTGTGGATGAACCAAAGGGCACGTACCTAAATAAGTCTACCTCGAGCACGTTTCGGACACCCTCCCATACCCATTCGCCCTCACGAACAGTGAGGGCTCGAGAGCTATCCCCTGATTCATGGGCTTCAACCTGTCCGCCACGGGATGGATCAAAAATCACTTTGTCTTGTGCGGGGCCCGTGGTAGGGGAAGAAATGTCATCGGAGGGAGAGACACGAGAAACCTGGCCCCCAACAGGCGCCGTAAGTCGAACCCTGAACAAAGGTTATTGTCAAGTAACCGTGTTGACCTGAAAACTTACTTGGAGCTTCCAATTTCTCCAGCAGCCACTGTGTTGTACTTGCTAGCGGCGCCTTTGGGAGGAGGCGGAGGACCAGAAGGACCACCAGACCCGTTAGCATTAGTCGAAGAATTGCCTGACGGGGCGGCTGCACCAGCTACAAAGGCAGAATTGCCAGCCTTCCGCTTCCGCTTTAGTCGATTACGCTCTCGTGCAGACAGCTCCATTGGTGGCTCTTGAGAGGTGTGCGGGAGCCCCCGTGTCACAGAGGAATCAAAGACGGAGGACATTGCCGAAGGAGGTGGAGGCGGCGCGAAGGATGTGCTAGACCCAGCCGACATTGGACGCCCGATTGGTGACGAAACGGGAGAATCCTCCATTTTTAGATCCTGATGACGAGGTAACGAGGTAATAATGGTTGGCATTGTGTGCACGATACCGGGCCTGTCCGACTCCACAGGCTTCATGTCGCGCTCCGTATCCCGCATATCCACGTCCACTGGTTCGGCTTTAGTATCAGCAACACTGGAGGTCTCGCCATCCCCACCATCAGCGAGTTCCTTGTCCCAGTCCATATCTGCATCATCTTCATCGCCCATGCCTAAAAAATCTAGGCCAAGACGACCCATAGCCTCCTTTCGGGCTTTTGCCACTTCGCCGGGTGAGCGAAAGGAGGCTGGTCGCGCAAACTCCTTGCCCGATGATGCAAGAAGGAGAGATGGCGGAGGTGTATTAAGAAGTGTGGGTACAGAGAAAGGAGGAAATGAAGGGGGACATGACAGGTCCACGGTTGAAGGTGGGGCAGACGCAGGTTGGGCAGGATTGGGCTCCCATACGGGAAGAAGCGTGCATATATGTGAAAAGGCGGTTGATGCTGTGGTACGAGTATCGAAGGACTTGGAGTGAAGGTAAGGAAGAAGCTAAGAAGGTGTTAGTCATTATGAAGATAATCTCCAAGAAATTGCAGTACGCACTCGTCCGACAACGGCCATCAGCTCTGCATACTCTCCCGCTTCTCTAGTAGAGGAAGACAACTTGTGCTTTACATCCCAATTATCGCCTGGAACGTCGCTTCGCACAGACTTGACGGCCAACTGAGCAATTTGCTTTGCTGCGGTATTGCGGACGTTACTATTCGAACCCGTATCCAGCAGGACCAGTAACCTGTCTAATCTGGCGAGAAGAAGCAATGGGAAGGAAATAAGAATGAGCAGAGCATGGTTGCAAAAGACATCCCAACCTAGAAGACATCACGTGACCTGCGTGGGAAATTAGAAAACTCCGACTAGTGGGGTCGTTGCGCGTGTGCAATCAGAGCGTGGGCGCAGGTGCCTCCTTATAAGTGGCACTTGGCCCTCTTGAACGCGCGGGGTCCCCAGTCACCCCTATATTCGGACATGGCACCGCACATGATGGCTTCTATACGCTCACTCTCCCCGTACACCTACAGACATGGCCGCAGTTGGCACCGGTATGGCACCGGTATTTATGAACATATGAAACATTGAGCTCTTCCAGATTTCAGACTCGTCCTAACGAAAAGCATAAAAGTGACCCAAAAACAGAGACCTCGGGATCCCTCGGTGGCCTGTCACTGACTGATGCCCGGTAAGCCACGACCGTCTGTGTTTCGACGAATGGGGCACTTAATGTTGACGAGGTGCCAAGAAATCTCATTGTCATCTTCGTCGAATCCTGCGCTTTGGCTCGCTAGCGGCTATATTTTCACTCGCGTAAGTCAGGAGACGTGATGGACATAAATACTATCACGGAGATTGACCTAAGAGACAATGTGAACAGTAACAGTACATTTTGGCACAGGATGTGGCAGGCTTCTTACGCGTTACAGTTGCATACCCAACCAATATAAAATGACTCCAGTGGTTTCCGGAGGAAGACTTTTCTTTGTCACCTGCACGTGACCAATACTGACTCGTGATTTCAACGGCGAATGAGCAGAATGGAGAGACCGTCAACGGCGTTGCTGGAGTGAGCAACTCTGTCAACAGCTTCGCTTTTGATGTATCCCCTTATACACCTCCCAGATCAGCGTACAATGAACTATTTCACTCTTCTCTAGATAAGCTGATACAATTGTCTCTTCATGGTAAACTGTTCCATGGCAGACAGGAAGAAAAGGGTGTCGCTGGACGAAGCATGGCTTGGAAGGTAGAACAATCTATTGACATCTAAGTTTCTAGATTGACTTGCCAAACAGATATATTTTTCTCGACAACCGCCGCTTACAACCGCCTTGAATCCGCACCCTATGCCCCCCCTCGAGGCTCTTCGTTATTCACGTGAGCACTATGTATCTTTACTCAGAGAGAAAATGCGTGCCCCGGACGGGAGTTATGAGGAAGGTCTCCAAATACCCGGTGACATCACTCCTACCCCCGCAGCCCCCAGAAAGCCAGATGATTGGAATTTGAACAACCCACTTTCTCTTGACTCCTCCAATCCGTGGCATGACTACTTCTCTGCTCTCGAATCCCAGAACACAATCCGCCAGGATGTCGAACGCACCTTTCCCGAGATACCCTACTTTCGCTCCACTGCTGTTCAGAACGAGATGACCCACATCTTGTTTCTTCACGCCAGTGAGAGGGAAAACGTTGGATACAGACAAGGCATGCATGAGCTGCTCGCATGCGTCTATCGCGCCCTAGATTTTGATTCTGTTGAGCGGCCTTATTCTTCCCAAGTGAACCCTCTACTCCAAGAACTTTGTGATAGAACATACGTCGCGGCGGATGCTTATACCCTCTTTGGGACAATTATGCAACGCTTGGAGTCCTGGTATGAGTGGCGGGCTCCCATCTCAGATCCAATATCCCCCGCCTCTCCTATACCTCCCGTCCCCCATGTCTCTGCCAACGGTGAGGTGGTGCCTTCTCTCAAGCAACAAGTGAATGTCTTGGCCAATGGTCAGCTCGATCTGAGGCAGTATGTGGCCCCTATTATCCCTACATGTGCGTCGTTGAGGGATGAGAAATTGCGAGTCGTTGATCCGCACTTGTGGGAGAAGTTGCACGAAGTTGGTGTTGAGCCTCAGTTGTATGGAATGTGAGTTTCACTCGCTTGTGCTGTCAGCATCCATGACCAGAGGCCCACTTTGTAGGCGGTGGCTACGTCTGCTCTTTACTCGCGAATTTTCTTTGGCGGAGTCCATGATCATATGGGATGGTCTATTTGCATCTGTCGCCACTGATCCCATTTCCCCCTCCTCATCATCATTCTCTCAGCAAGGCTTTGAGCTCGCATTGTGGATTTCCGTTGCAATGCTCATCCGCATTCGCAATAGTTGTACGTGTGTGACGGATTCACATTTAGCCATTGTTGACCTCCTTTCAGTGATCCCTGGGGATTATCATACCCAGCTTACACATCTGTTGCGCTATCCAAACCCGCGCTCGCTTGGGGCCGTCCAGACCTCTAATGCCCCTGCGCTGCTTCTCAGTCAAGCGCAGTTGCTCCTCCTATCACCCACACCTGGAACTGGTGCGTCACTGGTAATGCAGAACCGAAATGAGCTTGGCATACATGTCGAGATACCGGACCCACCCGCCGCTCCTGCTCATCGCAGACGCGCAAGCGGTATTGCAGCAACTTACCCACAAATGGCTTCTCAGGGCAGAATGGGGCATGAAAGGCAAAGACTGCAAGACATGATCACGAGCCGAATTATGGATGCAAACGAAACATTGGGCATTCAGCGAGGATTCCTAAACACCATATCAGAGCTAAGGGTGTGTATTCTTGCGCTTCTTAGTAATAATAAGTCCATTCATTGGTCGTCCTTAGAAAAACCTTCCAGACATATCTCAGACGCTCATTCGGACACCATCATGGAATGGGTCTTCGATATCGCTTGATGACGATCGCCTCGACGAGTCAGCCCGAAGTTCCTCATTTGCGCCTTCCGACGGTGATGAGCGTGTTTCATGGAATCCCAGACCGCGTTCTGAAGTCGAACGCGAGCTTTCTGAGCTACGCATGCTGTTGAAAAGCTTGGGTGATGCGGTAGGCTGGGCGGTGGATGTGCTCCTTTTAGATGAAGACGAGTCAAAAGAGGTTGAAGAAGGCGAGAAAACCTTGCAAGAGAGGAAGACAGAAGCCGTTCAGTGTATGGCTTATGTCAGGGATGTCCTATCTCTCGGCGGTAAAGGAGAAATTGATGAGATGCGACTGGTCAGCAGGGAGAATTACCAGAGGAGACAGAGGAACAAAGAGGAGCAGAAGCCCAGCGCTTTGGAAAGCCGTCAGTCTCCCTCATCGAAGCCGGCGCCTCTCCCTACACGAATTGCTTCACCAGAGGCCACATCCCATACTGCAGGCAAGACACCTAGTGCCCCATCAGCGACAACTCCGATAGTGTTTCTGACAAAGACACCCATTCCTCGGTTATCCCCTCGCCTTACATCCCCCGGCACACCCCTCGCGTCGTTTTCGTCGCGGGCCAATCACACACCTCAACGTAGATCACAGTCAATGACGACTAAGGGCCCTGCTACAGCACCCAGGAACGGTATACAGCCTTGGCAGAGTACACCTAAGTTTTCAGGTGACTCACCATACGCCAATGATTCTCTTGACCACTCCCCTCCTTCCTCGACTGATGGCTACGGTTCTATTTCTCGAGTTTCTCCAAATACTACCGAAGTACCACCGCCGGAGTCCCCACATGCGGATCCTCTGGGTGTCCTACGTTGACTCTATGTTCCGTCCTTTCATTTCTTATTAAGCACACGAGCAACAAACACTATTTATTTGTAATCAAAGCATCGCGAACGCTGTAGCATCATAACCCTTTCACTTTGTACAATTATATTCCCAGCAACAACACTTTGTATGAGGAGTTGAAGACCGTACTGACATTATCTCAAAAATATTTACGATGTTAACGAGGATCAGCAAGCACGTACGGTACCGCTAATATATAGCAGCTGATAACCCGGTTATTTCCGGCAGCACGTGCGCTTAGAACACAACCTCCTCGAGATCCCTGACGTCGATTTCCCTCTCACCGCAGTCCCTCATCTACCTCGGATGCTCCGCAAAACTCTGTGTCGACCGCTCCGCGCGACATCCCATAGATTATTTCATGTTTCAGCTGTCGCGAACAGAGTTGTTGCTACTAACCCTGTGAAAGCCCAGGAAGCAACTGTGAGACTCAATATCTGTCATTTGGGCCTCCTATAGTTTTATTGACCTTTAAGTAGAATTGGGCAACTTCGGGGAAATACCCGCTGATCGAGCATGAGTATGATGCTGTTGTCGTGTGCGTACATGGATTCTTCCCGATGCCAGCAAGGAACTGATGTTTGGGTATCTCAGTGGTGCTGGTGGTTCGGGTTTGAGAGCGGCTTTTGGACTTGCCGAGGCTGGCTTCAACACGGCGTGTATCACCAAGCTCTTTCCCACACGAAGTCACACTGTCGCTGCGCAGGTAATAGATCTATGCATGTGCATGTGTTGTGTGCTGAATTATTCGTTAGGGGGGAATCAATGCTGCGCTTGGGGTCCGGTGATGTTTGTTGTTCGATGGAAATCAGAACTGATGTGTAACCAGAACATGACTGAAGATGACTGGCGATGGCATATGTACGACACGGTGAGTGACGCTTTCAGCATGCCTGAGCTTTGCCATGTGTTGAGGTTGAGTGATTTCAGGTGAAAGGATCCGACTGGCTTGGTGACCAAGATGCCATCCATTATATGTGTCGTGAGGCACCCAGTACTGTCATCGAAGTCAGGATTTCATTGCACGTCCTGAGCGACGCTGACTATTTAGTAGCTTGAGCATTTTGGTGTTCCATTCTCTCGAACACAGGATGGAAAGATTTATCAACGCGCCTTTGGCGGACAGTCACTAAAATATGGCAAAGGGGGCCAAGCATACCGTTGTGCTGCTGCTGCAGATCGTACCGGTCATGCCTTACTGCACACGCTCTATGGGCAATCTCTCCGCCACAACACAAACTTTTTCATAGAGTATTTCGCCTTGGATCTCATCATGCAAGACGGAGAGTGTGTCGGCGTGATTGCACTGAACATGGAAGACGGTACGCTTCATCGCTTCAGGGCGCACAAGACTGTCCTGGCTACTGGTGGATATGGGCGAGCATACTTCAGTTGCACTAGTGCACACACGTGTTCTGGTGACGGGAATGCTATGGTTGTCAGGGCCGGACTACCTCTGCAGGATCTTGAGTTCGTACAGTTCCACCCCACGGGTATATATGGTGCCGGATGTCTCATTACTGAGGGTGAGTAGTCTCCTTTATAATCGTCCATGTTTCTTACCTGAATCAAAAGGCTCCCGCGGAGAGGGTGGATACTTGCTGAATTCTGAGGGTGAGAGATTCATGGAGCGTTACGCTCCAACTGCCAAGGATTTGGCATCACGAGATGTTGTGTCACGTAGCATGACGCTCGAAGTCCGCGAAGGACGTGGTGTTGGACCCGAGAAGGATCACATATATTTGCAGCTCAGTCATCTGCCTCCTGAAGTCTTGCATGAGCGACTTCCGGGTATTTCTGAGACAGCTGCCATATTCACTGGTGTGGACGTAACCAAGGAGCCGATTCCTGTATTGCCGACTGTGCATTACAACAGTGAGCTTGATTTATTACACTTTTTTAAGATGGTCGGTGTAATTGATCGCACCTTAGTGGGTGGCATTCCGACCAAGTTCACAGGAGAGGTTCTCACTGTAGACAAGGTGAGAATATTTGTTTCACGTCAGCGTTCTGAAATAACCTTCCATATTATAGGACGGGAAGGACAAGGTTGTCCCTGGGCTCTATGCTGCAGGAGAGGCGGCCTGTGTGTCTGTTCACGGAGCTAATCGTTTGGGAGCGAATTCGTTGCTGGACATTGTTGTCTTTGGTCGCGCATGTGCTCACCACATTAGAGACACACTTGAGCCTGGAAAACCCCACAAGGTGATACCAGAAGACGCAGGTATCAAGAGCATTGAAGAATTGGACAAGATCAGGTATGCTAAACTAAGTCATGACTAATTGATCAGCCCCATAATGAGCTTGATAGAAAATCCGATGGTCCGAAATCTACCGCCGAAATCCGGTTGAACATGCAGAAGGCTATGCAGAGCGATGCAGCCGTCTTCCGGTAAGGCTAATGCATATTCTCGAGTGTGCAGGACACGGTCACCTACGTGTTCATGCAGGACGCAAAAGTCGCTGGACGAAGGGGTGGAGAAAATGAGGAGCATATACAAGAGCTATGACGAGGTTGGAATTAAGGACAGGAGTATAATTTGGAACTCGTGAGCAGCTGCGCCATCGTGATTCGAGCAGACCCCGAGACAGATGTACTCTAGCGACCTCATCGAGACATTGGAGCTTCGCAACATCATGCAAAACGCCATCCAGACGGTTGTTTCTGCTTCAGAGAGGAAGGAGAGCCGTGGAGCGCACGCTCGTGAAGACTATCCAGAGGTATGTCAATCAATTGCTCATTTTCCTTTGTCATCGGGATTAAATGCTACGGAAACTTGTCAATCCGCAGCGGGACGATGAGACCTGGATGAAGCACACGCTTAGTTTCCAGCGGGATCCGTCCAAGCCTGATGTGGAGATTCAATATCGCTCGGTGATTGGCACAACGCTGGATGAGAACGAGTGCAAGGCAGTTCCCCCGTTCAAACGAGTGTACTAGGCTGCCGTTCAGCAACAGGACAGGCCTGCTTTCATGTTCATATTGTGGTGTAGCTAGCAGACGAATGAGCAGTTCGCACGAGACCTTCCACATACACCCCATCAAATGGATTAAGTTAATCCGATAAAAAAGAAGCTACGTTGGTGAAGCTACGTTGATGTAATAGGGTAGGAAGTACAGGACTATCCTGAACGTCAGGCCAACTTGCGATCAAACATCCTCCGAGCATAATCTTGCTCCGGAAAGTAGCGGGCGCGCACGGTCCGTCCACCGAAATAGCGACCGTCAAGCTCCCGTACGGTTTTCCAAGCTCCTGCAGGTCCTGTGAATTGCACAAAAATCCTGACGGCATCGTCGGGATTTTCAGGCGACGGATCAACAAGGTGCACCAGCACGCGCTCAACAACACCATTTTTCGAGCATTCCTCCCCTGCAAATATGATCAATCATCCGCGGGGGCGATAAGAGAAGAGGCAGACTTACCGATTTCCTCTCGTAGATCGTCATCATCCACATCCTCAGGCCCAACCATGTTCGTCAAAACGACCACCTTACTCGGATTCCCGAATCGCAATCTATCATCCCTTGTCTTTTCATCCTCATTGGCGTTGATAATCTTTCCTCTCCCGGCAATGCCTGGTGGACCCTTGCCAGCCGCCTTCGCATTAGCTTTACCTTGGGCTGCAGCCTTCTCCACAGTAAGAGGCTCCACTATGCCTGAAGCGTTAGCACCGAGGCCTTGACCCTCTTTGTGGCCCCACTTGGCCATCAAACGAGCAGCGAACCCATGGGGATCAGGCCTTGGCAAATGTCAGAACAGTGGCATTCTACCCCATTATGCAACACGCACTTGCTCTCGGAACTTTCAGGTGCCTCTGGGGCAGAATCTGAGGCAGGAGCTGAGCCAGATTCTGCAGGGGGCGCAATCGCTGCGAGCCGCGCGGCGATTGCAGCGGCAGCATCTCGCTGTGCCTTGATACGTGCCTCAAGATCAGGTGCAGGCTGACTGGGCGCTGCAGTAGGCGAAAGGGCTGGGGGTGGCGGAACCATGGGGGGCGGAGCGAATGCTGCTCCATCAAATGGCGGTGGCGTCTCTAGCTTAGAAGGCGGGCGATTAATCTCAACACGCCTCCTATACGCCTCTTCTCCGTCATCAGCAGGCTGACGTGCTGGAGCGGGCGGTGGGATCGAAGTTGCTTCAGGAGGAGCGGGCCTAGGATTCGAGGACATGGCCAGGCGACGGAGGTATGCCTCCTCACCTGTCATAGCAGTGTCAACTGGAGCAGGAGGAAGGTGAAGGGGGGGAGACTGTAATGCAGCAGATCTTGCATGATCATCGTTTTCCTGATCTCTAGACCAATGATCGTCGTAGCGGCCTAGGAACAGAACAGTCAAGTAATAAAATACGTCTGCGACAAATATGCGTACCGGCTTTGCGAGGCCGGCCATTCTTGTCGTCGTCGTCATCACAGCTGCCACTATCACTATCATAGCTACTATCGCGACGAGAGCGCTTGCGGTCGTCTAGCCTTCGTTGTTCTGCACGCCGCTGCCGTTCCTCTTCGCGTTCTCGTTGCTTGAAAGCTTTATACTCATAGTAATCATTGGGTCGTCGAGGATCATATTGTTCCAGGGGGTCCCATACGACGATAGGCTGGTTCTTGTTCTGAGTACATACATTAGACCTGGAGGACAGAAGACATGATAGAAACTGGCCTTTTTGTATTTACTCTTCTTTTCACCTCGTTTTGACTTGGACTTTTTGGAGCGGAAGCCATTCACGTCCTCGTCTAAAACCATGGAAGGTGGCTTTATATTCTTACCCCATCCCGATTTCTGTTCTGATGCTTGGGAAAATGGTGGTTGGATGAGCGTGGGGGGTGCTGAAATTGTCGCTGTTGAAGATATGCCAGGGAGTATGGTCGATGCGACTGCAGCACCAACGGGCAGGCGTGGCGTAGGTTTCGCCTTTTGAGCCGCGTTTCTTCGAACTGGTGCAAATGCGAGGGCAGCGGACCATCCTTCGGACGTGATGCGATGATTTCAATAAGGAGTCAAGGGGACTATGCTGTCAAAGAGGGAGTATACCGGCTGAAGCCTTGCCTCCGACATCTGCTGCCTCCTTATTCTCTACATGGGTTGCGGTGGCCGCGGCTGCTTGCGGTGGAACGACGACATCTGGTTGCTGGGATGTGGGAGGGGCAGTAATAGTATGACTATCCGAGACACTAGAGGGAACGGTTGCTCCAGAAGAGAACTGTATGCCACCATAGAGCCCTCCAGCTTTCCTGGATGCCATTGCTAGAGAAGAAGATTATCACAGCGCGGATTATGAAAAGTTTTGATCTCAGATACTTTTGCCGGGCAATGTTTAAAACTTGAAATTCTCCTTGAATAAAATACAGTACAGTACAGCTACACTTCTGTAATGGTGCTAACCACCACCACGGCGACCCGCCGTTGATAGGCATTGTTCGACAACATTCAGAAGGGCAGAGTTTTCCAATGCAGCCGCCACCCTCTCCTTGTCGTTGAGCTGTTTATTCACTATTGAGAGATCAGAGATGCTGTACGGTGCTAAAGAGCCCGTGCATACCAGACTCTTCACTCTGATGTGAACCAGGCTTCACTTTGATATCGACCTTGAACCTGTTTGGAAGGCTACGAAGTAATCTCACGCGAATAGATAGACCTAAACATTGTCAGGTCGCGCAAGAATAGCATTGTCTTTGAAAACATGCCAATCAAAGTAGAAGCCCCACAATGCGGCACTGTAGGGGTGAATTCGATCTTCACATTGTTTTGCAAAACCTTGATTTGGGGTGCAGAAACCACGGCGAGCTCCTCGAGACTTAGAGGATGCTCTGGGTCCGAGATAGAACGGATAAGATCTACTAAAGTCAGTCGTACGAGCAGTGAAGCCACAAGAATCAAGACGCACCAAATACTTCTTGTTCGTCGATAGAATCAGTTGCCTCCTGGTCTAACGACTCAGCAGCCTCGTCAAGAGCACCATCCGCCCACAGATCAACCTTATTAGATTTTCCTTTCCTAATCGAGTGCTGTGCTGGACGGAAGACTGTGGGATTCGCGTTGTCCAGTCCAGGCATATCAAGTCCTCGAGTTGGCACGTTCAAACGTTAGGTAAGCCGAAAGTAGATTCTCTCGTCATCACACCATGCCACCGAAAGTAAGCTAGCTTAAGAAATGTCTCTCTTTCCATTAACGAAAATATCTGTCTTATAGCGCAAACGTACCGAGGTCGATCCCAAGTCCACGGCATCTGGCAGTCGTGGTGGAGGCACAGCACCTTCAACCAGCAAGTCCAAGGCCAAAACCTCAAAAACCTCTGAAAAGAATATGCCTAACAGTAGAAAGTCAAAGACTAAACAGAAGACGTACGTCGTTCGCGCTTATTGACGCGTCTGAACGCGCTTCTAACGTAGCTTTTGTCGTTTGTCTGGGGAATTTAGGGAGGAACAGTTCCAAAATAATACAGAGTCAGAAGAGGTATAGGCATTTCGCATTACTATCAGATATATGACGGCCTTGGAATATAACAGACTTCTGAACCTCCGTTCAAGAAAGCGGCGGGAAATGCATCCGCTAGTAGCTCGGCAACACCGTCAGTTCCTGTCTCACCATTGCTTTGAATGATCAGGCAGCTTACAACGATGTGACAGGCTTTCTGGAGATGTTTGTCTTTGCAATTCTTTTGACAATCGTCAGCGTCACTGAAATCATTCATTTAAGGTTGTGGAAGTCTTGAATAGGTGGGGTTTCACCTTCTTTCATGTTCTCAACTTCATCGATATGTCATTTTAGAACTTCTTCATTTGTAAGCTGATTGCTGAGTTGTGTATCAATTGGCTGATGCTATTTGAGGCTAAAACCTTGTCAACTCCGAAAGGCCGCATCGAAGATCTTTTCGCTACATATGCAGACGTAGACGATCCTTCCATCATCGGAGGCGAAGGCCTCGAAAGGCTTTGCGCAGATGCTAAAATTCCTATGGACGGTGCTCAGCCCCTCATCCTCGCATGGCTACTTGGGGCCTCCGAGCTTGGCAAGCTGACGAAGGACAAGTGGTTGAGAGCTCTGTTCTTCTTACGGTACATAGTTCTCCAAGCTATTAACTTGAAGGGCATATACTTATAGTTTTAAGGATTGACACACTGGAAAAGCTCAATGTAGCGCTCGCCGAGCACGATGCTCTGCTGATCTTGAAAGAACCTCTTCCGACGCTTGCTACATCTAACACTCACCCCATGTCCGAGCCCTATAACAGACTTGCAACGTATTGGAAGTGGGCGGCTAACCCGTCGAGTGCCTTCCGCGAATTCTACAACTTTGTTTTTACTCTAGCCAAAACACCGTGAGCGTGTAGCCTATTATGGTCTCTTGATAGCCTGATGAAACCCATTTTGGATAGTCAAGAAAGAAATATTGATATAGAGGTGTGCAGTTGTTGCTCGGGTGAGGGACTCATGACATCAACCGTTGTCTTTAGATTGCGAAAGCGTTCTGGACAGCACTGTTGGGACAAAAATTTCCTCTTGTGAACGAACTTGTAGAATTTATCAACGTATGTGACCAAGGTGTATGTGTCCAACCATTACTAATTATGTCTCAGACAAAGACTAAGCTGAAAGGTGTCAATAAGGATCTCTGGGCTATGGTCCGTCTCTATTGATCTATCTTTTGATGCATGGCATTGATTGGCTTGAATCCAGACTTTGGACTTTTGTCAATGCGTTGACCCATCGCTAGAGGGGTATGACGCTGACGGAGTGAGTACCCCCTTGAGCATTGATTCAGTCTAGTTTAACATCGTGACTGATTGCAGGCGTGGCCGACCGTATTGGACGAGTTTGCGGCTTGGAAGAGAGAGAGTTGCGTGGATACGTAGTTCTATCCCGTTTGATGATTGAAGCCACATACCCAGACAGATACCCAGGTCGCTTGTCCAACTGTTTCTGCAATATCTTGCCTTGTTTCTTTACATTCATCGTTAGAGTACCATGCATATCTATACATCCACCCAAGATCACTGGCAACCCAACAGTTTACAAAGACAGAGTAAGGGCTGAGAGATACATAGCTAATGCGATGTCGAAACATGTCGCTGGCGTATACCAGTGGGGCTCCTGCCCACCTTGGCTCGACCTCTTTTGTTGTCTGAGCGGGAAACCCCCATTCTTGTCTCTTCTTGCGCGATCCTCCGAAATGAGACAACAAGTTCCTTGAGGGAAACTCTGGGTACATGGAGAGAGTCCTGTGCAAAGTGCAAGGGTATAGGTGGCACGCGTTTTTTGCGTCGAAAGCCGATACGTGATAGGGGACGCGATGTAGCAATGTGAGATGGCAGGGATATTGCATCAGGGAATGGATCTATTCCGAGAGAGGCTTGGATAAGTTGCCAACGGCCACCGATCCCAAGGGCTTTAGGAGGGTTGGTCTGTGGACTTGAAGATTGTGTTTGAGACGCCTGCGTCGTGTAAAGGCAGTTGACGATACCGATAATTGTAAGGAATGTGATGACAATGCAAGGAAGAAATAGGTAGGTCGAGGGCATCATTACGGATTGAAACTTAATGTCTGTAAGCTCAATTAAAACACGCACTGCTCATGAGTCACGTGACCGTGACAATGCATACAAAGCAATTCACAGAAAAAGAAAATATCTGCTGGAAATAACAAGCTACTCCTCCTCCTCTGTCGGCAACAACCCTCTCATCATCTCAATTGACTCCTGGACAGCATGCCTCGTAGCCTTTTCTTCGATCTTCGCCTTCTCAGATGCTCTCTCAAGCTCCTCTAATGACATATGTCGCATCGTCTTTCTTTTTCCCTGCACATATCCAAGCGCGTCGAATTGAACAAGTGACTTTCCCGCTCGCGGCATAAATCCTGCTGGATCCCACCCACGATCATTGAACGTGAGCACAGCGCGCACTGCCGCCGTGTTGATATCCCGGTGGAGCTCCTCCAATTTGGCCAGCTGAACTTCCATCCATCGTGCACGCCGCTCCAAAGCAAGTGTCAATGCCGCTACCTCATCATCCTTGCGGCCTTCTTCACCGATATCATCAAGAAAATCATCTCCCTTAAGCATATCTCTCAACACACCATCGAACGACGAGCTGTCATCCCATGTCGTGCGTGGCAGCAAACGCAATAGGTCCGAGATTGTCTGTGTCAACGTCTCCAGCAGCTGCTGAAACGATGACACAGCGGAGTCGATAGACACAGGCGGCAAATTATTGGCGAATGAGCCACCACCGACAGATAGTGCGGACAAAGCGTGAACAAGAGGGTCATATTGCAAGGGTGTTTGTGAGTCGGGGTCAAGCATTTTAGGGTTGAAGAATGCGAGTGATGCAACATCTAAGCCCTTGCGGGAAAGATGATCAAGCAAGTCCATAAGGGATGACGGCTCGCTGACAATTGCAGGAGATGGTGGAACATCGTTTTGGCTCACCTCCGCGACAGATTGTTTCGCGGCCGGTGGCACTGACTGGCAGGGAACTGATTGTGACGTTGCCTCCTTCTGAGAGTCTTCAGGAGCAGACTTAGCCTGGGCAGTGTCCTCCTTCGTAACCTTGATCACCTTAGATTGGATGGGCTTTGCCTTCTTAGACACTTTGGAGAACAGTGGTGCTTGAATAGGCTTCGGAGGTGGTGGCAGCGGAGACAACTTCTGGACGACTTTTGTACTCTTCCTCGATTCGACAGGCGCTGGAACGGGTGCCACAGGTTCGGGCACAGCCTTAGCTTCTTCTTTCTTCTCCTGCTTGGCACGAGCCTTCGTGGTTTTGTTCGATCCTACAGTGCCTGCAGAAGGAGTTGTTAAGGAGGCTGCCTTTGTTGTAGTCTCAGCTACCCGCGCAGTCGACTTGGGCTCCTTGGCAGCAACCTTTGCCTGGGTCTTACGTACAGGGATAGCGGGTTGAGGCAGTACCTTGGGTTCCGGAGCTTTCGCAGGCGTAGGCAAGATGTAAGGTTGACTTTGCTCCCGCTTCACTTGAGTTTCTGGAACGGCAGTAGCGGGCAGTGCGGGGAAATCGGTCGATAATAATAATGGTGCAGCGGCAGGGGGTGGCTTTGCTGATGCAGCGTCAGGAGTGGGAGATGGGTGAGGGGATACTGGAAGAACAGGACAAAAACGCAATGCACGTCAGTTTCATGATGTGTGGACGGGAAGAAGTCGGGGAAAGCGGTACAACGCAGGGAAGGGTGTATGCGAATAATCATGGCCAAGGCTCCAGACATCGTTGTACGCGCAAGGTCAAGATTGGGGTCGAGGGCTCCGTACTGCGAAGGCACGGCTCGGTACTGTACTCAAGACACCCTCCCCTGACATGAGGCGCGAAACGACTCACCGTATGCTGGCGTACTCGACATTGACGAGCCACGATGACTGGACTGCCCACTCGTTCTGACAGGAGTTGACTGACGCTGAACAGGCTCTGAGTACACGGGAGGAAACGTTGAACTTGCTGCGCTGTCCCGGCCGGACAGGCCGGGGGGGCCTCCAAATCCGAACGTCGTATGCTGTTGAAGCAACGGTACAGGAGCAGCAGCCTGATCAGTTAGCGCTTGGTGGCCAACGAAAGAGCCCTGCGATGCATGATCTTTGAGCACGTACTGTCAACTGGCCATCCAACGGGGAACTGAAGATGAAGAAAAAGAATAGCTACCTGGATGCACAGATGAGTCGGCACGATGTCGTGCCACCCTCACGCGATCGGGTTCCACGGTATCGAAGGGTTGAAAGCGCAGACCGGGAGGAAAAGCAGCTTGCTGTTGGCGAAATGGCGGGCTAGGGAGTAATGTGTTGACAGGAGGGATAGGAATGCCAGGGGAATGGGCGAATTCATAAGCCTGAGGATGCTGATGCTGAGGGGATAGGTGTGACTGTTGTTGGCTTACACCAGTGAGATGCTGTACTTGCTGATGTTGCGTGTGATATTCCCATGGAACGCTAGCTTGTTGATAGATGTTGGCGGGAGAGCCGGAAGCAAGAGGAGACGATGCGAATGCCGCCAGATTGGGTGAATCACTGACTGAAGGAGACGTCTTCTTGCGTGCAAAACCAAAACGAGACTCCTGTCGACTGCCATCACCGCTATCCGCTACCGACATAGAGCCAGACTCATCCTCCAGGTCAGCGAAAGGATTGAATGAACCGCGATACCCACTGGTTTGTTGAGCGGGTGGGATAGCGCTCGTCGAGGGTGCAGGAAGACCAGGAGGGCCCGAAAGCTGGGGAAATTGACGCAGTCCCCGCTGTTGCGACGTGGAACTCGATGTAGATGCGGTGAAGGGATCAAAAGACCCATAGTATTCCTGTGTACCAACAGCAGGGTCCGAAGGTGTTACCTTGGGGTCCATTATCCACTTAAAACTGAAGTCGCCTCCAAGGCTATCAAGGGTGCGATCAAATTCTGGGAAGGGGCTGGAAACATGAGGTTGTATAACTTGCTCGCGGCGCGCGCGGACATCATCCAGTAGTGCCTGAGCTTGAGTAGAAAGTTGATAGGTCGGCGGAAATGGAAGACCAGGGGGCACAGTAGGCGCCGCGTGTGTCGTGGGTGAAAGTGGGGTTTCTGGGTCAGGATTGGACGAGCCGATATCGGACTCAACGGCAACGGATGATGCAGGCGTTGCCGGGCGTGCTGGTAATTCTAATGTACGCGTACGAATAACGGCGGGAATGGTTGGCGATGTAGGTCGGCCGTGCGGAGCTGCTGGAGGAATGGCGGGTGTAGATGGACGCGATGACGATGCTTGCGAATGAGATTTGCCCAAAGGTTTTGAAGGAGTCGGATTGACACTGGAGGTGCTGGCATGACCGGGAGCACGCCGATCATGCCCGCGATGCCCCGTGCGAGGATGGCCATCTGTGATGGACGCTGATGGGCGAGTCTGTGGCTGATTCCGTGTACGCCCATTTGAATTGCGAGACTGCCGAGTTGAGAGCGATTGCGAAGCCGGGAGCACTGATGGCTTCTGGCCCCAAGATGTTCCTCGAGGTAGACCCGTAGCTAACGAACGATCATTAAACTACGATCAGATCAGGGCTGGTGCTGCACTCACACTCATGCTCATCGCCTTTCTTCCGTATAGATGGTCTAGATTGACTTTCGGCATCCTTCATGGAATGTTTTCTAACAACCTTGTCAGCTGGGGAACGTATGCTGGCTAACCAAGACATACAATGTGGTGAGGTCCTCTTTCGTAAAACAATCGTTCTTGTCACCCCACTCGTGTAAGTCCAAGCAACCATTATTAGAACAGTTCTGTCCGCGCAAGAAGCTCATACAATACTTTGTCGTGCCGTGACTAGCACGCATGACATCGCCTCCTCCACCAGGGGACGGAGAACCATCGACGGCTTGAATCGCACGTGCTGCGTCCTCACGTCGATGATACGTGATATAGAGACCAACGACGGGGGACTTTGAACCAGGGAGGTGTCGCTTGACAAGGATGATCTTGGATATCTTGCCATATTGTCCAAAATACTCGTTGGAACGGAGAGTGGGAATGAGCTATACAGGTCATGAATGACTGAAAAGATGGGTGACTGGTGTACGATACCTCTTCCTTTGCGAAGCGAGGGCCAAGACCAACGACGTATACAACGTTGCGCTGCACCACACGAACATTCGCAAAATGTCTACGACCAAGTGCATCGAGTTCTTTGCGCTCACGTTCCTTGCGCTTCTTCTGTTGTGTCTGGCGCTTGACGCTGATGCGTACATACAGAATATGAACACGAGGCCGCCGTGTGACAGAAAAGGGGCTCACTCTTCTTTGGGAACAGCAGTGAACTCCACATTCTGTTCTAAGTACTCACGTCTGCAAGCCGGACAACGACCGTTGAGGTTGGACTTGATGTGGTGATAGCAGAACATGCATATCTGAGGAGACATGGATGGGTGAGCCCGTGTACGCCACGAAGACATTGAACAAACCTGATAGCCACAAGGACAGGGTTTGAAACCCATCTCCGCCACATCCATCTCTTCAAGACAGAGTGGGCATTCTGCATCCTCCTAGACAGAAACATGAGGAAATTGAAGCCATCAGCCGATGGCGCGACTCACGTCTTCGTCGTCAGACCAATACGCGTCCTGAACGCCCGCACCGGCGAGAACGGTAGAAGACTTGTTGGGAAGAGAAGGGTGACTTGGGTGTCTGGTGGTGGACATGATAGAGAAGAGACAAGGGATCAAAAAGGCGCGTCTCCGGGGACCGAAAGAAAAGCTGGAAATTCAGACTCCGTTCGCTTGACTAGCTACTTAGGAACAATGATGGTAGACTGTCTGTAACCACACAATATCGAAAGAGGAGTATTGTTTACAGCTATCTTTTACATTCTTTTACAAGCCAAAGTCCCAGTCATCATCAGGATCTGCCTGTCTTCGTTGATACTGCCGGTGAAAATGAGCAGACTGACTTCAAGGGAGCTCATATTGCCTACCACGATAGCACCTTTCTTCGCAGTGTTTGACCCTTGCGCTTCTTCAGCCTGAAAGACTAATCAGCGCTCTGGATAGAGACGAAAGTAACGACGCACCTGCTCAAGCAAACCGATGAGCTGTTCCTCACTGACTCGACCTCGCAGCTGGCCAGTTTGTGCCATTCGTAGTAGAATGCCTTCTATCTGTCGAGACCGCGCGGGACTCACCAGCGCAATTCGTGCCACTGGGGTGTGCATACATGAGGTCCCATCGGATACTGCCTTTAAGACTTACGTCGCTCCCTGGCAGCAGAGTCTAATACTGTGGCCAACAGATCCCTACGCATCTGCTCCTCTGCCTCTCTCTTCCCATCATCCTGAGCACCATGGTCCTCTCCACCACCGCTGGACGCGTTCATTTGCCTTATAGCTGCAAGTTGCTGCTCGTCCATGGGTTCAGTATGGTCGGAGTTAATGACACGCGCTTCTGGACGCGTGCCGGACGATGAGTGGGACGATGAGCTACTCTCTCGTCGCACCCATCACACAACAACGTGGCATTTACCCTAACCCTATAGCTGCCCTTGCTTTTGACCCGGTATCCGATATACTCTGGGGCGGAAACAATACTGGTTCCCTGGCGGCATACCATGGTCAATCACGTATCCAGGGCGTGTTTTTCCCGGTGGGGGACGATTTTCCTGTCAAGAAAATCACAGCCAGTGACTCCCAGGTAAGGGCAGTGGCTGGTTCGGGAGCAGGACTTGGGGCTTGGTCCAAAGGCGGCGTGAATAAGTGGTATTTTAGGTGGGTTTGCATTCCCTGCCAGCGTTCTCTGATCGCCTCAACATGCCCAGGGCTCCCGCCTCCTCGATAGTGACCTTTGCATCTCACCCGAATAATTCGCACTCCCTCATCTCCGCTACTACAGCTTCTGAGTTGTTAATGCTCAATACTACAACCGGAAGTCCCATCCGTACCCTTCCTGCTCCCGCCCAGCTTACCCATCTGCATTTCTCTCATTCACTCCTCATTTCCGGGTCTGCAGATGGGTATTTACGCACCCATGATGTCCGCACCAGCATGCGTAGAGATGACGGTGCATCAGGCGAGCATTCAGTCAAAGCTCATCTCGGTGGTGTACAAGGTCTTGATTCTGCAGGAAATTTTGTGTATTCTATTGGATGGGGTCTTCGTCAATCCCGACCTGTCACAGATCAGTTCATCAAGATCTATGACCTGCGTATGCTCCGTCCCCTTACTCCCATCCCTTTCCTCGCTGGCCCCTCCTTTATCAACGTCCATCCACGTCGTCCCTCGACACTTATTGTTACTTCTTCCCATGGTCTTGTCAACGTCATTGATGTCCTTAATCAAGGCTCAGCACCCCCCGAAATCTATGAAGTGTGTTGGATTTCTATTTTCGTTTGATTTTACTGATTCTTGACAGCTAAATTCCACCACATACGTGAGTTCTACTGCTGTCTCCCCAAAAGGCGACTATCTTGCATTTGGGGGTGCCGATGGTGTGATCCATCTTCTGAGCACTACTTCCGGTGAAGATGGTCTCCACCATGCCTTCAATGGATTTGATGGGCAACCGATTGAATGGGCTGATGCGCCACAGCCCCTCCTTGACATTCGCTGGAATGACTCGACGTAAGCTTGCCCTCATTTTGTATCATCCTTTGGTTACTTACAGTCTTGACCCGACAGCCCACTTAACTCGATAGGCTTGCCGTACTATGACACACCTCTTCTCTCTGCTAACACTCGAGACTTGTATCAATCGAGCGTACCGGCGTATCCACCCCCTGCCCGGATTCCACCCCAAGTCCTCAGTACCATGAAGACATTTGATTTTGTCGGATATGCATCACTTCCTAAGGAGTTGAGAGGCAAGCGGAACATGGTGTTTGGTGGGGGAAAGAACAAGCAAGAAGGCAGGTTTAGAAGCAATAAAACGGCAAGGGTGGGTGCTGAATGGATCCCTCTGTGGAGTCGCACTACTGACAGTTAGTGGTTGTCAAAGCAAGGGCCTCCGGACTCTCCAACCCACCAGTTGCATCCCTCAGACATTCTACGCGAGTATCGCAAAGTCGAGATTGAATATTCGAAGTTTGGTGTCGAAGACTTTGACTTTGGGTGCATACAAATGTCTCCCTCGGAGCTATGGTGTAGCTGACATTAGACATCCACAGCTTTTATAACAAGACTCAACATAGTGGACTCGAGACACATATTCTCAACTCGTATACTAATGCGCTATTGCAAGCGATGCACTACGCTGTGCCTGTACGTCAACTTGCAAAGAGTCACATCACTACAAGCTGTAATCGCGAACATTGCTTACTATGCGAGCTCGGATTCGTAGTACGCATGCTCGAGGATGCCCGAGGAATCAATTGTCAAGCTGCCAATTTCTGCAAGACCATAAGTGCCTTACCTCAAGGTGCGTCCGTGATCCATAGCTGCCGAAGTACTCATTTTCCTATTTATATTTCCAGCGGGACAAATGGGTCTAATAGATTATGGTCGGGAGACCGCCGATGCGGACTATGTTTCTAAAATCCAAACTTTTAATCGCTTCATGCTTGAGCAGTTCATTTCCGAAGGAAATTCGTTTCCACACAACCCTCGCATTGTCTCCCCGGCTTCCCAAGCGAATACTTCTGGGGATTTCATCGCACCTGCTCCTGCGCCAATCACACAACTTTTTGGCATTGATGCACAAAGTATTATTCTTTGTGACAGCTGTGGTGCAAGAAGAGAAAAGGAAGGCCTTGCGCACGTTGTGGAGATGTTGTATCCTAAGAAGGTAACTGACGGACAATTAGCACGTACTATTTACAAACATTGCCCCTTGACCAGACACTCTCGAACGAGACGCCTCTGCCAAGTGACTTTGCCTCTATTCTCCGAAATGCACTGGTCCGTGATATGTCATACCGTGCGACATGCCAAACTTGCAAACTGCTCGCAACGCAACGTTCCCGGCGCATCATTCCAAGCCGAGACCTTCCACCACTCCTTGCCGTCAACGCGTGTGTATACAGTGAGGACCATTTGCAATATTGGTTAGATGGACGCAACGGCCGCTTCCTTTCTCCACGTGTGAGCGTTAGGCCTGGAACTGAGACAACTCAGCCAGGAGGTATCGTAGAAGGCGTTGACGATCCAGAAGCTGTCGAGTATGAGATTCGAGTGAGTAACATTGTCACTCGATTTTCGGCTGCTGAAACTGAGATGATATTTGCAGTCAATTATTGTCGCTGTGAAAGAGAAAGCAACACACCTAGTTGCCATTGTCAAAGGTACGTGTCCCGACACAAGGACTTGATGATGGTCATTAACCTCTGAACAGTTCCTGAGGCGGAGGTGCAGTCAGATATCAATAGTCCGTGGCATGTTTTCAACGACTTCATGGTGCGCAATGTCACCGAAGAAGAGGCGTTGAGTTTTCCAGGTACCTGGAAAGTTCGTATAACGCGTCAAACTTTCGAATAAAGACTGATCTGACTTAGGTTCCTGCGATTCTCTACTTGGAGAGAGTGGACGTACGTGACAAACTAGACTACAGTGGATTGACCGAGATTCGTGACCCTGCCATCTTGAGCCGTGATTCCTCTATATCTCAGTGAGTGACGCTTGTATGTTAAAAGCATATTCAGAGTTTGATCCTGTTCTTAGGGCTCGAGACAAAAGCCTCATCAAGCATGAGAATCTCCGGTTTGAAGAACTGCCTACTCCTGGGACGCTTGTTGCGATTGATGCCGAGTTCGTTCTAATGCAGCAGGTGTGTATTTTTGCTTTCATGAAGTTGTGCTTAATTCTCACCACTACGAGCCAGGATGAGACCGAATACCGCTCAGATGGTGCAAAGAAGATGATCAGGCCATCGCGATTCGGCCTTGCGCGCGTGTCCGTGTTGCGTGGTGATGGTCCGAAGCAAGGTCTGCCGTTTATTGACGATCACATCCACACCAGCGAGACAATTGTCGACTACCTTACTGAGTGGTCTGGGATCCGATGTAAGATGATTGAACCTTTTGGCCATACAGTGTTTTAAGTCAGCTTTTAGTTGGAGATCTCGACCCTCAGGTATCCAAGTTCACCCTTGTACCTCTGAAAGTTGCATACAAGAAACTTCGGCTTCTAGTGGACCTTGGATGCATTTTTCTTGGCCATGGACTCGCCAAGGACTTCCGGACCATAAGTTAGTGTCTCTCATCTGACTGACTAGATCCAGTGCTTATGTGATGTGGAGATATTTTTGTTCCGCCTCATCAAGTCATTGACACAGTCGACCTCTACTTCCTCAAGGATCGTCAGCGTAAGCTCTCATTACGGTTCCTTTCATGGTTTGTCCTTGGCGAGAACATCCAAACCGAGACGCATGACTCGATCGAGGATGCGCGATCCGCACTGATGCTTTACAAGGCATACCACGAGTTTGAGGAACAGAATGTCTTTGACGAGAAGCTTGAAGAGCTGTATCGCGAAGGGCGACATTATGTTGGTCTTTCTTCGAGAGAAATTTGCGATTTCGCTCACTTGACCTGTGCGCAGAATTTCAAGCCCCCACCCGTTGCTGATACTGCACCCTCAACGCCACCTCCGCCTCAACAGTTCGGTTCCCCAAATTTCGCGTCCACAAGCAGTCCTTTCCAAATCAATCCTTCAAATACATTCAATTTCCTTCAGTCTCAATATGGCTCAATCCCGCACAATAGCTTCCCTACGGGTTCTTCCTCGACTTCGTCGCCGAATTTTTTCTCCACCCCTCCTTTCCAACCTGGCTTTCATCAGTACCAGCAACCACCACAACAGCAGCAACAGTCCTGGCGATCTCATCGATAGCAGCTTATTTCTGACCTCGAACATTTCTTGTCTGTAGCCTAGCAACTTTCATGTCTGTACCATTATGCAACCCATCTGCCATTCCGAATAAATCACTTGCAACAACTAGACTCTTGCTGCGACTTCACGCGGGGTGCATGAATGTAATTACAAGCACTCAACGTTGATTGCACTGATGCCATATTTGAATCGGCGACTGAAACCGGGGTTGATACTACATACAAAGTGATGGTTAAGTCCCCCGCTGCTTGCGTGCCATGGTCTTAACTGCCTTTTGAAACCGACCCCTTTTTCGCACTCGTCCACCCTCATCGTCGTCGTCATCCCTAGGCCTCATCTTTGAACGTGAAAATACGTCTTGTTTCCGACCCTTGACTCGCAGCGCTTCGTACCCATCATCCATCCCTCCTTGATGACCGCTTCGGTCAACAGCTCGGAGAACATCTCTAAACTCATCCTCTAGCCCGCCACCCCGTCTTCGACCTCTCGAAACACCAGTACCGCCCAAAGCCACATCTTCTTCATCCCTAGCTCTCCGCCGTGCCTCCTTCTTCGTCATCACCAGACGGGTCATATTTTCCTCTTCAAACTCATTCATGCGCGCGAGTTCTCGTGCACGGGAGGAAGCCATTGATGGCATTGACCCAAGACCAGACGTTGATTCCATGTGTGGAATTGATCCATCTAGGTGAGAGAGTGCTGCCAGTCCTGTGGGGACTGGCGGTCGCCGCTTCGATTTGTCTTTCTTTTCGATGTAGGGCATCGGAGCCAGTTTTGGGGGTCGATAGACGCCACCACCGTCTTTGTTTGCCGCACCATCCTCTTCGTCGTCCTCTGATCCCGATTCCGCTTTGTTTACGAGATTCTCCGGATTGGGCCGGAAAGATAGAGGATCTACACAGACTTGTTTAATACGTTAAAGAAACATATATTCAAGACCCAGCTTACCGTTCACCACGTCCGCCTCTGTTCGAGTTGAGTCATCCTGGGATATCCGGACAAGCTTCTTGATCTGATAACGCATCTTGCTCTCGAGCTGTTTGACTTTCTCCAAGATGACTCGGTCTTCCACCAGGGTATCAACCAAGTCACCAGCTGCTGATCCACGAGCATCACGAGCTGTAGCAGTAAATGGCTGCAATGGTCGGGAGCGCGAGGTCAAAGAATGTCCCAAAACACGATGGGCAGTCAAAAGGGAAAGAGACTGAATGTACGACAGCAACAAGTGATTTTTCAAGGTGAGTAACGAGATTCCTTCTGTCGTTTCGAGGTCGGCGCTATAAAAGTATATTAGAGACGATTAAACTTTGACTAGGACACATAACACACTTTTGAACGAGCCCTTCAACGACTTCCCGTACGCTGCTAACACTCCTGGTCATGACATCTAGTGCTTCCAGGAATTCATCATTTACGGTGAGCTCTTCGACAGCCATAGACCTGTGAATTGTATAGCGCATTAGGAAACAATGTACAAAGCGGGACTCAGAAAATTGTAAATGTCTCCGTTAACCGTTTTCTAGGCGGCCCGCTTCATAAGCGGTAGTGCATGACATCGGGGACTCAGAGCCCAGTGCGCTTCGTCTTGGACAATAGGGTGTTCAGAAACGCAGAGAACGCGATACTCACATGCACTTGAGTAAAAAGGGAACTCTGAAGTCACAACTAGTGTGACGCCGTCACGTCGTACATTGGCGACAATTAGAGTTTGTGCATGTGGTCTCCAAAGCTCTATGACCGACCTAACGAAAAGCCGGGTTATTTCCACCCGTCAAAACTAACGCGCTAACTGATCCACCCCCATAATAAGAACCAAGTTCACCTCCCAACGTATATTTCTACTACTCCGGCACTCAAGCACTGCACGATAGCTCACTTGAATCGTGTAAACGGTAACTTGAGTCGTCTATATGTTCGGTACAGCTACTCGTAGCAAGAGTCCGAGAGAGATGGAAAAGAGCGCTAAGCTACAGAAGGATCGAATAGAATACATAGTCCGAGAAAACCTCTATCAAACTGTCCGTATTATAGCACGGCCAAAACACCCAACGCCAGGGCTAGTAATGCCACCGCACTCTGTCCAGCAGGAGTGCCGGCGGCATTTCTATGAGAGCTGCTAGCGGTGCTGTTACTATTTGTGGTGCTGTTGCTGTTTGTACCGTTGAGCTGCTTGGCGAGGGACACGAATGCCTCGAAACTCTTGGAACTACTCTCAACTGCATTGGCAGCGAAGACCATACCCGCACCGCAGTGTGACGAAGGATTCTGTTATTCTGCGTCAGAAACATTATTACGACAGAATCGAAAAACTTACAGTTTGGCGACAGTAAGCCCAGATAGGGTTCGTATCATTAACAGTGATCGTGAAAGTTGGGAAGTTGGTGCTATTTGCTGTAACAGGCGTACTACAGACGTTTAATGGTCAATAACATATAAAAAGGAATGTGAGTGTCATACGTACAAGTCCGAGTCAAAACCAGGAGTGCCGGAGGTGGCAGCCAGCAAACGGCAAGGAGCTGCAAACGACGATTGGCTAATGGTGTGGTTTTTAGCCCTGAACTCGAAGGTGATGGTGTCGCCAACTTGGGCAGTGATATTGGTTGGGTTGTAGCTAAGCAAACCACCGTCACCAACCAAGACTCTGTGGTCAGTTAGGATCGTGGAGGCGGGGACCGTGGCTGAAGCGGAAGATGCCGTTGGTGCCGTAGATGTCGCGTCAGCTGAAGACGACACAGTGGTTGCGGTGGCATTGCTCGAGCCACCAGTCGCCTTTGCGGCCGCCTGGAACGCGGCAAGCTGGCCATCTCCAGGGTTAATCGCGAATACCATTCCCGCTGCGCAGTGTGACGCTGGAACCTTCTGCCTGCAGTATATCCAAACTGGGTCGGTGGTTTCAATGGTAAGACTCGCGGCAGGAAAAGGACCATTTATATCATCGACAGCAACGGGTTGGAAATCTGAATCAAAACCACCTTCAAGAGGTGTGCATGGGCTTGTAAAGCTAGACTGAGTAACGGTGTGGTTCTTTTGTTGAAAAGTAAATGATACGGTGTCGCCGACTGCCGCCGACTACAATGCCTAAGTGAGAAACGGAATCGGATGTCTGTGAATAGAGACGCACGACTGAAGGTGGGCTGAACGCGATGACGCCGCCAGGACCACCGACGACAACAGAATGGTCAACAGCTTGGGTAAGGGCTACTAGCCCTAGCACAGTGGACGCCACAGAGAATAGCATTGTAGAGTGTTCAAAGTGTATTGAAGATAGTGTTATGTAGAGTAATTGAAGCGGATATCCAACGGTTCAATCGCTGGTGGAAGACTGGAAAGGGTGGAAAGTGCGTCTCCTCCGCTGCTGCCGCCCTTTTATACGGCGGATTGTGGATGTAGACATTGTCCTCAACATTTCTTGTTGTTCGCCACAGAGTTTCTTTGTCCACAAAGGGCAAACACCCACAGCCGCCCATAATGCATAACGCTTCTAATTGTTCTCCAGTTCAAACTCCTACTTCAATGAGTACTTAATTCCCGTTAAGAAGCGTCCAGAAAACGACCATAACTTCCCATAAAGGGGTATAAATGAAACCTCAAGGTATAGATACAGTATATCAAACGTGTTTTCCTACAAATCGTCCCCACTTTGCAATCACAGGTTCTACAAGTCGTTCCCACTCCGCATCTTTATACTTACCTTTCCGTACCCTCTGGAAGGCAAAAATTTCCTTATGAACAGCTCCACCTTAATCGCAATATCAGAACATAAACTGAAACCAAATCGTTATTTCTTACAGTCAACGCAAGGGGCAGCGCTAGGCATGCGCACTTTCGAAGGCTTTGGTGAACACCCAGGTGTAGCTGGCGCAGAGGAGCTACCGCTCGTTTCGGCCTTGGAATTAGCATTAGGGAAACCTGGCTCCAGATATGGGGCATGCACCGACAGGTCGGCCAATTCAAGATGCACGAGCCTCTCAAGTCGGTGACAATTTGGCCCCTTCTCCCCCGCCTTGATTCTTCCTCTTAACAGGCTGGTACCATTTGTTCCGTCATCGTTTTCCACGATCCCAGGCCACCATCCGCGCAAGATCACTTCCTTAGATGTACATTGCTTGGACCACTGATCAAGCCGCTTCACAAGCTTCACGGCCCTACCGACTTTAATCTTAATCTCTGTCGGTACTCTATCATCGCGTATCTCATATCTGAAGCAAGCTGAGTCAATATTCATGGAGTTCATGATACAGAACCAAAAGACCTACGCGTAGATATACCCCGGCTCGTCTTTCGAACTGGCTGGTTTCTCCATTTCGACTCGCAAGATAGCTTGTGTGTCGGAATGCAAATAATTCGGTATCCAGTCTATAGATATTTAATTATTGTTAGAATGGCAAAATCCGCTAGCAGCGAACCTGCGAAGTCAACCCATCCGCCACCTTCCTTGTGGGAATAAAATCCGCTTGGGCTGAGTACTTCTTTGGTATGCTGAAAACAGAACCGTTGCACAGGTTCGCTGGACGTCGGGGCGAAGAATGATACCAATGGAGGCGCTTTAACAAGGCGAGTGCAACGCTTGCCCGCCTTTGTTGTTCCATGACACTGGATTAATGGATTATGAGAATCTGCGAAAGATGATGGGCTAGACGGTGTCGAGGAAGGGCGAATATGAGCTTTAGTCTTCGGGGTAGCTGGAGGCGAAGAAGTCGTGGTAGTCGGGACAGATGAATGAGATTGGTGCCGAAGATACGACGGTCCCAAATTGTCAGGTTGCGGCATGGGTAAGGAAGGAAAATTATTCCAAGTCGGAGGCGCAGACCTGGCGAACGTCATGGTAAGGGATTGATCTAGTGAAGGCAGGCTCAGCATGGGTATTGGCATTTGAATGGCCGGCATAGTTGCTTGAGAATGAGGGGATTGAGAATTCTGCCTGTGGGGATGTAACTTTGACTGCTCTTGTGCATAGCCGGGTCGAAGAGACAGAGGTATATTGTTGGGATAATCACTCGCATCAGACGGTGCTGGTGGTAGCGACTTCTCTCTTTCACTCTTGTTGTCCTTGTTCGTCCCTGATACTGACGGAGGTCCACCAATGAACCCGGCTTGACGTGGGTGTGAAAGGTGTATATTATCGAATTGAGCGACTAGACCGTGAACAGATGGGACAAAAGGGGACTGTGGGGATGATGTTGAGGACGACATGTGCACTCTTCAACTCCCACAGAGAGTAAGTACGCAAGCTCAACGAACAGCGCCCGCCAGTGGCGTTGCGAAGAACATCTGAAGATAAGCGCGCATTATTAGTAGTCACTCAGGCACGTGACATTCAGACTCACCATAATGCCTACATATCATTAATGGTACGAGTGATCTGGCGCCTTCGCGGGGAGGTAGAAGACATTTATATACTATGGATAATGAGAGTGGGACAAATGTTTAAATCACGTGCCTTCTCCAGAGGAGCCGGACAAAGCGTTGTTGTCTGAACCACCAGTCCCGATATCGTCTTGGTCTTTTGTATAAGGCAAAGCCTCGTTCATTCAAAAGGCTCTATTTGACTCCTGTCGAATGCGTCTTGTGATCAACCCATAGTTTGCAATCTGGACGTCTCGGCCTTAAACCACACTGCCAGTATACCAGAGCTCAGCGCTCAGCAGCTATGGGTTGCATCCATTGAGACATCTTCTGCTGCACGCATATTGCATGCCCCTGAAAACCGCTGTCTAAGAGTACAATGACGATTCTCGAGTTTTAAAGGCTTCATCTTCTCTTTTCGGTACCGGACATCCAGCAATCAGCTTGGTCTCGCCTGCCTGTCTGACCAGGATTGAGCAAGGGCATACATCCCACAGGTGTTGTGCTGATAAGGCTTGCCCCAGGGACATCAGTTACGCAACAGCTTTACGCAATTGGTAGATGACGAGGGGTATGCATACCGAGTGCGATGCATTCGCTGCGTCAATTATCACACAATGCTGGGAAACATAGAATACTGGAGGCGTCGGTGTGCGCCATCATCTGGTAAGTAATGTAACACAATGCCCTCTATGAACTTCACCGCAAGCAAGTTTGAAGTTGGCCTCTAGACACACAGTCTCTAAATCTTTGGTCTCGACAGATCTAGCAGGGGTGCATGCTACATGGTGTAAATATCACCAGCAATCAATCCTTTTGAGGGAGGCAGCAACCACTGGCCAGCAAGTAAGCAATCCAACAAGCACCGACTCCCAATTTTACATCCAGTTTAATCCTATGATTCAACTGGTCGACTACTGAATGGAGTTAGTAAGCAGCTGCATCTCATCTGCATTGGCACACGAAACGACTGTAATACATTAGACCACCTGTCGCCTTCAGGTGGTCAACTTTATGGCCAACGTCGTAAGCGTGTTATCGTCGGGACACCTGGAAACCAGGGACACCGGCCCACCTGGTTCAGGATGAATGCCCTGTTATAGCATGTTATGTAGACAATCTAACTTACATTCGGCCATTTTCATGACTTCGGAGGAAAGAGAGTGACAATCTTCCAAACAGCATCCTTCCCTCGCTCCCATGCCTGTGGACCACGGGCCTCATCTCCTCCAAACTCAACCATGACTCCAAGCTTACTCCATTCGCACCAGATCGATATCGAACCGCTCGAAGGGCCTGTACCTCCCCCTTTGCGTGTCGGTTCCCCCAGAGCCCGAACTAGGTCTTGACCAGTAGTTTCAGCCTTTAGTTCGAACATATTTGAGGTGGAGTCGGAATTGCGTTCCACAAGGCTCGCTGTAAGTTTCACGGGTAAAAGTGGGAACTGCGAATATGTTTTGCCCTTCGATGGCTTGGCTTCCTTTGAGATATTGTAGATATCAATACCATCAAGTGAGAGTGTTTCATAATCTAGGGGCGTCGTTGTACGTCCTCCGGAGGGAAGAAAGATGAAGCTCATGCCCAGTGTATAATAGTTGAAATAGACTGTATCTGGATATGTTTTAATCTCGGGTTCTGATAGAGCAATACCTGTACTGGAGGCAGCCTCGTCAAGATAGGAACGAAGTTGTGTAGAGGTGGGTGTTTCGTTAAAGAGGTCTGACAACATGACGTTACAAGCTGGGCCTCACTGGGCCCGGCCGGCGCTGGTCTATGAAACACCATTTTAAGGCCACGGACTTGATACTACACTATTAACATCTAGGTGTCAGTGTCGGTGATGGCGTGGCAGAGTTTTGACTGCAACGCCATTATATGGCATCAAAAGCCACTCCAAGACAAGCAGAACCCATATTTCAGGTCGGATGTATTTACGCGTTCGCTGGATAATGTCTTGAATGCGAGATCAGACCACGGTAGCATTATGAGTGTTCCCATGTAAGGTGAGCCAGTCAAAGTAAAAGCATTGATACAAATGCTAGTAGTTTCTTAATCAATCACAATAGCGTTGGATGACGTCCCTGCGCCTTTCTCCAAGGAGGGTGGTGATAATAGGCCAGAGTCTGTCTTTTGAGAAGACAGTGCTTTCCTTGGAGACTTGGGCTTCGGTCGAGCTGCCGCAATGAGAGAAGCGAATTGTGCACAATTCTTTTGCTGCGCGACCGAGGGCATTTAGACAGTCGGTGCTAAGTAAATGGGTGAAGCACGCACTGCCCATGCCTTCTCGTCGATCACTTTCTTAGGACCAGGGCGACTTCCTATTTCTTCGATCTCCTTCAAGTGTTCCTTCAGCGCCCCTACTGAATACAGCATCTGTCATGCCCGGCACCTGCGAGAAGAATACTGGATGTACGCACCTGTCTTGGGCTGAGTTCTGTCCAAATTGGCATTGTATATGGCTATCCAGCTGAATGGAAACGTTCAGACGAAAGACGCGAGAGGCATGTCGGATATTCACCGTTCATGACGAGCAATCAACTCATCTCTGTCACCATTTGTTGGCAACCCCGTCTCAGCAAGAAGCTTGCGGAGCGCGCTGAGGGTTAACAGGCCATAAGAGACCTTGGCGATTCTTGTGGTGGGTACTTCAAGGTCCTGAGCACTTTGTGACCAGCATACTTGTGAACTTCAATGGAACAGTATGGCCAACTTTTGCGACAGACCTTGAGACAGTGGCCGCCTTCTTTCCCTGACCTTTGAAAATAGAACCCCATGCTGCTCTGGAGTCAAGCTTCGCGATGGCTGTAGTATCATCGAGCAAATATTTCTTGCAGTTACTGTCCATATGAGGGTTGATAGAGGCGTATGGCACATGGCGCGAACAGAGGGGACACGCTACGCGGGAATTCTCTATGCATAAAGTTGGAAGGGTGCTTTGAGCTCGCTGTTGAAGGGTGAACCCACCAGTCACAAGATTAGGAAGATCTCGTTGTTCAAGATCCGAACTGATTACTATTTCCTCTTCAACTGAAAGCCGACGAAACTTCCTTGGTCGTTCAGTCCTTTCTGGGGAGTCTTCAACACGAGAAGAAACAGGGGCCCTGTGGTTATCAGGCAGCCTAGATGGACCGGCTTCTTGATTAGGGCGGCCAGGAGACCCAAGTGGAAGTTCCCGCTTGTTGTTAAGATTGACAAGACGGGGCTGTAAAGAGTCTTTTGAGAACTTCAGAACAAGTGCTCTGTTGAGTGAGGGAGGACAAGATATGTTGCAGCAAGTGGAAGATTGACAGAACCACAGGACCTGCCTGACATCTGACCAAGCGTTTACAGTCTCGTCAAACATCGGATTCCGAACAAGATGGGCCTCTTTCGCTGCCACTCGACATATGGGACACTCTGGTTTGGTTGGAAGAACGGATCTAATGCACTGAACAATCCGTCAGTGGGTCTGATACAAGCAGCGTGTCACGACAGATATCACCAGAGAGCAAAATGTGTGTCCACAATGGAGCACTACAGGGGCATCATAGAAATCCTTGCAGATGGTGCAACGAAGACTGCTGTCAAGTTTCTGAAAGCCGTCCGTTGGAAAGTCTGAAGGATCTGTTACCTCGCCGAAGGCACTAGGGTCCATAGGTTTTATGGGTCCTCATGGACGCGTCATGGACCATAACAAGTACAGTAATAATTACCTACTGTTACATCTACATCTCCTAGTACTAACAACACACCGTCTAGTGCATGCACCAACCGCTTGCGTGGTATCAAATGACGTAGCTAACCAGGATGTGTTCACATGCCAGCCTCAAAATCATACTGTTCTCGACCCGTGTCGCTCACAGCCACGTTGCGCAACAAGGGATCCAGGCTCGCCAGCTCGTCCTTTATAGCATTGCGTGCGAACTGATCCAACTCTTTGAGAAGAGTCGAAATGATTTTCTATAAGTTCCACGACGCATAAGCTGGAGTATTTGGATAATTGTGATGGCAATGAATACTTTGAATTTTCCATCGATTTTCATGAATATCTCCCCCATTGCTCCTGTCCATGGGGTTCCTATCATCCCTCCATTGTGATTGTTTCCTCCCACAATGCCCCACAAACTTGAATCCCCACCCTCAGGGGATGCATCTATCCCAGAAAACAGATAGCTCACACCCGGGTGAGGTGATAATAGGCCAAGTGGACCCATCATATGAGCACCTGTCGAAGTGGAGCCAGCCGAACTCGTCGAAGACGATGAGGTGGAATTTAATTGAAAAGGAGACGGTCCCAATATGCGAGAGATTTTCTGGTAAACTTCGGAAAGGATGTCAAGAAGAGATAAGAGTGTTTGGTGATAGTCCAGAGAAAAAGGCTGGTCCATGCCGTCAGTTGTGTAGCAGAACAGTGAACAGAAACTGACCATATGCGGCGACATGAGGTATGTGGCTTCAGAAGCTTCAGGAAACGGGAAGTCATTAATACCACCAGCTTGCCGTTTTTGTGATTTCGACAGGCGAAAGAAACGCTTGAAAAGAGTTAGTCGAGCACACCGACAGAGTAAGGTGTACAACAAACCATCTTCGGTTTAAACTCCTCATCCTGGAACTGGTCGAACTCGGATAGGGTTAGAAGGACACCCTTCAGGAAGTCAGGTGGGGTTTGAATATCGAAGAGGTTAGATAGGGACATGGCGAGGATGGCAAATCGATATGTGCTGTGGAATGGTAAGTTCTGGCTCAAAGCCATCGGGATTACTGACCGTTTTCTCATGGCTATATTACTGAACACTTTGTCTAATTCGGCTCGTGTAATGAGAATCGTGTGAAACCAGTGGGTCTTCCTAGAAGCAACGAGTGAGTCGACACAAGAGAGAATAATTATATAACCAACCCCTCGTGGGTATTCCGCATATAGGTCAAGGTGATTATACGCTTTTGCACCAGATCCCGGAGATATTCCACAGAGGTGCCTTGAAAGGTTGCGACGGCGGTAGTCGCAGTGGTTGCCGATGAGCCAGCAGAATCAGAGTACAAGGACTGAGAATCCCAATCACGATTCATTGCCATTACGCCAGGTATGGGAGAAGTTGAGGCTGATGGCGTTGGAGGAAGTTGCACAGGTAGGTTTGAAGGCTGCTGCTGCCCGGTCTGGACGAGAGAAGCGCTGCTGGAGGGAACCTTGAAGGAAGACAGGAGGCCAGCGCTCGATTTCCTACGGATGGTTGGCCTGGAACTGATGCTTCCCTGTGGTTGACCTTCGAAGGCATTCTGCATCAGTGATAATATTTAATTTAGTATGAGCATGCAAGAAAGGCGCGGGTGTTTGTTTGCGCTGTCCAAATAACATCGATTTGCCTTGCAAACGCGTGCTACAATATAAGTGTCGTCCAGCTCGCGTTTCTCCCTCCTAACTCTCACCTGCGCGCTCTTCAGCACCATGGCTGATATCCATCTCATTTCAAAGCAATTCACCGACTTCTACTACACCACTTTTGATTCAAGCAGATCAACCTTGGGGCCACTCTACGTGCGTAATCTATATGCTACAAGTTGAAATCTCTTATCGAGATTCGTTTCAGCGCGATAATTCAATGTTGTCATGGGAGGGCACCCCTTTCCAAGGCGTTTCTGCTATCACGGAGAAACTCTCTGTATGTTCTTCATCGTGTGTGAATGTGCTTGCCTTCACTATTGCATCTTCTAGAGTCTTCCTTTCACCACCGTATCCCACCGAATCTCTACAATAGATACGCAACCCTCATCAGCTACCTCGAATGACCTGGTTGTCCTTGTAACCGGCCTCCTAACTGTGCGTCTACTCTCACACCTCATAGCTACCCTAACCTGGGCTTCTCTTAGGTGGATGACTCCCCTAACGCCATCCAATTCACGCAGTTATTCCATCTTGTTGCAGATGGAACATCATTTTACGTGTATGTGTCACGTATATGTAACCATGCAATGGCTCACGATTTTCTTATAGTCTCAATGATGTTTTCCGTCTCATTTATGGATGAGAAAACTCTCTGCTTGTCTTGATTTCCACGTTCGCGGAAGGTGTAATGTTGTCAGAATCGTGTGCAATAGTATGCACTTTCAGGAGGGAGTTGGAATGCTATCACGAACTATCGCTCTGATGAATTTCCACAAAAACCGTTAATGTACAGGTCATATTAGAATGCTGTTTCCTTGCTTTTAAGGTCTTCCTTACTGTGAGACAAGCTTCATGCCAGTCACTGGCAAATCTGCATGCATTGGCAAAGCTATTATGGAGTGGGACATTTAGCTAAACCTTGGGATAGAAGGGCATTGCCAGCCTGTGAGAAGCAAGGAGCTTCAGTCCTGAGGTTGCCAATTTGTATCTAATCGGTGGCTGACCTTTATGTAGAAATAATCACCTTCGATATACGTCAGCTGCAAGCATGACTTGAAGTAATGGAACAACGCAACACACCATATACTATCCCAGTCAAGTTATTCGGAGGGTTTGCACGATTATTGACGGTTCCGTTGCTCAATAAACTTTGCCAGCTTGGTTTCCAAGCCAAGTGAGTGGCGGCATTCAGCAACTTTACCGCGGCATTGCGCCAGAAGGTGGCGCCGGTACTGTTAACAGGGAATAGTGACTCCTCTAGTTGAGATAACAGCAGCAAGCCCGAAGCCGCTATTGTTGCAGATGATGTATCCGCAGGCCCAGGTCTTGGGCCATCAAAGTCCCTATATCATATGTTTTAAGAACTGGATCCACTCAATAGTAGGTACATGCTGACCAAGGTGGTACTCCATATGCGGGAAGACGCGAGAGATACAGAGATGCAGCATGACGAGCGGTGTCTAAGTATCGTGGAAGGTGCGTCCGATTGTACACTATCTGCAACATCAGTAAAGCTTTCTCAGTCAATTCCCCGGGTTGACTCATACTATCAGCATAGCCATATATTGCCCAACTTTGTCCACGAGTCCAAGTACTGGTGCAGGGAGTGTTCAGAAAGGACGAATGCGGGAGGACAACAGTCTACCTGTTATCTGCATAGCCTTGGGATGTCCTCCGCCTGATTACGGTACCAGTGGTAGAGTTGTACTCTACTACATGAAAAGTCGAACCTGATGAAATGTCAATATACAATCAGGGGTTATCTTGTGAGTCCTACCGTCTGGGCGAAAGTGGTTAGCTATGGTAGTGTCTGCATGTGTGATAGCAATATCGCGAAGAGTTTGATTGCCATTAATATCTGCAGCAGCGAGTAATACCTGTCGAAATTACGCCAAGTTGTCGGCCATTGCATAGGGAACGCTACATACCTCAAGATTCATCATATTGTCAATAATGACCTTTCATATACTTCATTTGGGCTTGCTCTCCAAGATAATATACAGTCACCCACCATGAAATCTGTGGGATCCGCACTATTCCAACTCCTTGTGCAGCCTACTTTGGGGTCGAATCTTCCAGCCAGAGTCGAAGCAAATTTAGTAATGGCTATCTGGGCAGAGACATTCGCTGGGTTCCTGTAGGTCGCCACCTTGAGCAAGTCCGATTGACGTTGAAATCATAATTCGATCGTACACAAGGAGCTCTTGCTGGAAGGGATAGCTCAAGAATCCTACGTCATGATCAAGACTCTCGTCGTCTTCTAAAGAAAAAAGGCCAAGAGACCAATCTCTTGCCAATGCGAGCCAATCTGGCTGGTTCGGTGAGGGGCAGAGCTTGGTTCGAGTGTCAAGAAGATACAGCAAGGCAGGAAAAAAACCAGATGTCCAAGTGGTCGGCGTAAAGTACTGCCAAATACCCTGGGTCCTGTCAGTATACTCTGGGTACTTGGCAGGAATTGGCTCAGTTAGAGCAATTGCATGGGCCTTTGACGCAATAAGAGGCGAAAACAGCTCTCGACGAGGAGTAGGGATTGACTGAGTCGACGCGACATGAGCCGCGGACGCCACAAAGGCGAGCAACGCAAGATTCCATGACCATTGCATACTAGTTCAGGCAGGGAACGTGGCAGTCACAAGCAGCCAAAGCATATTGTTCATTGAGGACTGAAAGTCAGGTGAGGGCTCTCGGCAGAAGTATTGCCCGCGGACAGCACGAAATTTATCATCTTTGCCTAGGAAAGTATGTGTCACATGGTAGTAGTGTTTCACATTCATTGTGATAAGACACCAGACACGTAAATGCAGAATATCATAAGGTTTCTTGGCACGTTGTCTATATCCATGCGGTATGGGACTAAAATGGCCAAAGCTCCGGGACAAGTTCACCTCAAGCTTTTGGCCGCTGCACGGTGCAACGAATGCCCCTCAAGCTTCAAGCGTGTGAAGTGGGCAGCAGGATATCCTCCATAAAGTGTTGTCTGTCAAGATAGAAATAGGGTAACGAATCGGTCCGATAGGGATTTGGTCAACTCACCCCAAAATGAGATTCATGGGCGGCCGCTCAGCACATGTCTGGTGCTAATTCCTGGTCATCAGGTACATTATCACACCTTGGCATTCTCGTCCAACCACTTCCGGACTGCCTTTTTCGTGACAAGCCTCATGACCGTCGCCTTCTCGCTGAATGACCTCGCGCGGTACAACGTCATGATGTACCCAGCAACACTCCATACATCGTCCCATTCAGCATCAAAAAGAGACCACCAGCAATTCGGGGGTTCCGACGGAAGTGGGATAGATAAATGTCGCGAGGTGAGCAATATCGCAGCAGTGACGATGGTTGGGACAGGGTAAAGAGCGTACACCGGAGTCTGAAGTCTGAGGCGTAGTATAAGCACCATGCATTAGGGAATACTATTCCTTACGCGTCATTCAGATAACCCCACGCCCTCTGACATGCATCTTCTCGATTTGTAAGACCCAAGACTCGCAGGTAGTTCACTAAAGTCCCGTAAGGTAGAAGCACGTGTACGTTGAAGCCTAAACGCTTCAAAATTTGCATTTCGGCAACAACCAATGCGTCCTTCAGGTCATAGAACGATGATGAGAAGTAGCTCATGGGGGTGTATTTGAAAGGTTTGTGACTTGAGGCTGAAACAGCGTGGAGGGTACGTGAGAGAAGAAGATCGTAGACATTGATGAGGTCCCGCATGCGGAGAGGACACTCCTCAAGCTTTGAAGCCAGGTAGAGAGCTCCCATTCCTACGTCCTGTGAGCTTGTGAGAAGGCGTCCATAAAATGCAATATAAAAACGCACACCAATACCAAAGTTTTTCATCGAGGTCACATACCAAAACCTTTGGAAAAGGACTTGGGCCGTGGCCATTGCCACTTGGTTTCTGGCAGACTTATAAGTACACTGAGTGAAAGTGACCGTGACCGTAAATTACTGCTTGAGTAGTACGCCTGCCTGCTGGATAAGCTTGCACCCGTAAACACGAAGTTCATCCTCTAGTTCAGCTGGGATCCCATCTTCCCTCGACGGCGTTTTCTCTATTTGAGTTAAGGATGCCAAAGGGTAGAGGTGGCTGGACATGGTGGAGGGAAAAAAAATAAAATGTGACACGCTGTGACAAGTCGCAAGTCGTTGTTGTAATAGCATCGTTGTTGCAGGCATGGCTGGCCTTCCTCCAAAACCTGACGATGCTTTGCCACCTCTACATTCCCGAGGTAAGACAAGTCCTAGAGCGGCATCAATGAGGAGCGATAGAGATAGAGACAGGGATGACCGGAGACGTCGTTCTCCTCCAGACTCTAGGCGCTACTCGCCCCCTAGATCTGAAGGATGGAGACGACCTGTACGAGGTGATGACAGATATCAAGATCAGCCACCAAGGTTATCCCGGGATAGAGACGAAAGGGATCACCCTAGGCCTCGTGGCAGCGGACTGGGCACGCACTGTTCTCAGACTTGATCTTTACATTAACTAACCGATGCTCAAGCAGTCGATACCTACGTGCCAGATTCACATCCCCCGCCTCGACATCGTTCGCCTCCCCCTTTGCACAGTCGCCGCCGGTCGTCGCGTTCGCGCTCTCCTCGTTATTTAAGACGGAGCAACCGCTCCCTGTCTCCACATTCTCGATCCCCATATTCTCGATCCCCATATTCTCGATCCCCATCTCCTCGAAGGCGTTATGTACGCTCTATATCCCGTCGTCGTTCTCTTTCGCGTCCTCGCAGACCTCGTTCTCGTGAGCGACACAACCATCGACTAACGCGTAGTCCCTCCCCACGTTCCCGAAGACTCTATTCTCGCGAAAGACACAAACCGCGGCCATCAACGCGAAGTCCGTCCCCACATTCTCGTAGAGCGTATTCTCGTGAGCGACGTAATCCATCAACGCGTAGTCCCTCTCCACGTCCGAATGTTCGCAAGCGCGACCATTCACGAGATGAAAAACAGCCGCAGGCCCAGCCTCTACATTACAAAAGCAGGGCGGCCAGTGACGGGCCGAATGATGGTCTCAAGTCTTCGAGAGATCCTGATAAGGGCCGAAATCTAGATACGTCGTTGGTAATGTTCTCTTTCTCCCCCCATAACGACGAAATCAAGAGAACTCACTCTGTCTTGTCTCAGGAGAACGTACAGTCTACTGCCAAGAAGCTGCCAGTACATCCGCCGCCATCTGGCCCAAGGAGACCTAGAACTCCAACTGGACCTCGCACCAGAAGCCCAGTTCACAACAGAGGCGAAAATCATGACGACGCTACACTTCGACGTGAAAAGGGGAAGGGAAGAGAGAAGGATGATCTGATCGAAAACACGCGAGACCGATCTGCGTCTCCTTCCCGTGGGCCCCGGAACCATGCGCGCTGGTCACGGTCGCAGTCTCGTTCAAACTCTCGTTCACGTTCCTCCCGTTCGCTATCTTCCCGTTCCTGTTCGTCACGTACGGTTTCGCACTCTCCAGCACGTTCGCATTCGCATTCGCAGCAAACAAACTCAGGAAGGGCGAATTCCAGAGGTCCCAGGAGAGATCACGGCGATAGGGCTGGACGTAAACTTCCCAACATTGATGACTTGATCACACCCTTACCGCCCCGCGAGTCAAAGACAGCTGTTCAAGATGCGGAGGTATGTTTGAATGTTTTGATAGTTTTTTTACCTTAACTTCACCTCAATGTCTTTTGCGTAGCTTAAGCGTATCCGGGAGCAACGCACCAAGCTGGAAGTGGAGCATGCTGACATCATGAGGGCCGTCCGCCGTGCTCAACATGAGCTCGACCTTGCTGGGATGGAACTGAGATCAGCGGAGGAGAGACGGAAAGCGGCGGAGCGGGTGCATGAGCGAACTGTGAAAGGCTTCCTGGCGCCATTGGCGTGAAAAGCGCGTTGCTGGCAGTTCATTTGCGCGTATCGATTTAGTACTACGATTTGGGTATGGGTGTACAATCCATGTGGGTACTCCCGGGATCCATGGGCAATGCACAGAAAAAGCCGTTTTGCTACGTCAGATGTATGAGTATGGCGCGCCATTTTCGTTAGTCCCGCAGTTGGAAAGGGGAGATTGAGGAGGGGGCATACCTGCATTGCTTCAAAAAGTTGCTTGGAAGTTAACCACACTTGCATGCACTCCTTCTGACTTCTCGTTTGACGACAAATCTCGGAATGATCTGAACCTCGCTCCGAATCGAATGTATATCGCGAGGCAGGTGCTTGCTGTCGGATGCGTTTGTCTGTCAACCAAGACTTTGAGTACAGGGAAAAACCAACATCCAGGAATTTCTTCAAGACTACTCTGGGCTCCTGCTCGTTAACATGAGAGCTTTTAGAGGACATGTGGAAGGTGCTGCTCAATGTCGAAGTAAAGACAATGTCAATGACCGCATGGGCGTCTCATGGGCGCCTGAAGGACCTAGTGGCTATGTGCGCGTGATATATACGTACATACCGGTGTGTGAGACACGTCGTACTCACTCTGGACTGGGTGGATGTAAATATGGGGGTCGCCCTCATAGCCACGGGGGTTGTTCTGCTGGCCCTCACCGAGTTGTTGTACTCGCTGGCAACGGACATGGTGAATTGAGCCATCCTTTTACATTCGGGTGAGCGAATCAGACACGTAACCCCGTATTCCAGGTCGTTTTGCTCACTGAAGCGCGTCGTCGCGCGTGCTATCGGAAGACGAAAAATATCATGTAATAAACAAATTGGCAGACTCTCCATCAACAAATGACGTTCATCAAACACCGTGAGCTCTCTATACATCGCTGGTAGTAAAATGTCGGCACAACCATTGTTTACCATCCTCGCTTGCTCATGAGACCACCAGTCATGTTCTCATCGCTGAGGGCTTGATTAGTCTTGTAACAGACACTATGCTCGTCGCTTACATGCTCAATCCCACCATTGCTGGTCCAAGGTCTTCTGAGATCTGGGGAGGGAGGTAAATACACGGGACGTCAGCTCTAGTATTGATCTCTACCTCTGCAAGTATTTTGGGGTTGTTGTAATGCGTGACCTGAGACAAAGTCAATTAAAGCGCTTGAGATATCTAGTCAGTGACCCACTGCTTGAACTATGGAACGGGCACGCTTGGCTGGATCTCCGGACTGTGCAGTGTTAGACAAACACAATGCTAGGAGAGGGTGGACTGACGTGAAATATTCCAGAACCAACGAACACTAGACAAGACTGAGTAAAAGGTCGAGATACTTGGGAAAAGACATACCGCCATCACAGCCTAGCTGCATCATGAGCGCCGCATCGGCTTGGGCAGGGATGGGGAAAATAATCAGTGTCACAAGTCGAAACGAGGTGTACAATCACCATTACCTGGTGTTGCAATACCCCCAGCCGCAAAGTTGACAACTGGTAACCGTTTGAGACGTGCAGTCTCTTTGAGGAGATGGAATGGTGCCTGAATTTCTTTGGCAAACGCATATAGTTCCTCATCGTCCATTGCACTGGCCTTCCTAATGTCGCTCATCACTGCTCGTTCATGACGGACTGCCTCGACAACATTGCCTGTGCCGGCCTCGCCCTTTGTACGGATGAAGGCAGCTCCCTCGGATATACGACGCAGTGCCTCACCGAGATTTTTTGCTCCGCAAACAAAGGGCACTTTGTAATTATGCTTGTTGATGTGATGCTGCTCATCGGCTGGTGTGAGCACCTCCGACTCGTCAATATAATCAATGCCGATGGCTTGCAGAATCTGAAAAAGAAATGGGAAAAAATAAATTTAGGGCCAATTCCGACAAATATGTTCCATAGATAATCAAACCACAAACCTGTGCTTCAACAAAGTGACCGATGCGGACTTTGGCCATCACGGGAATAGTGACAGCAGCCACAATATCCTTGATCATTTTCGGGTCGCTCTAGAAAAACGGCGTCGGTGCCGAGGCAGAGCAGCATTATTGTGCTGACCATCCTAGCAACACCACCTTTCGCCCTAATATCAGCAGGTACGCGTTCCAAGGCCATGACGGCACAAGCGCCCGCCTCCTCGGCTAGGCGAGCCTGCGCATTGGTCAGGCTTAAAGTTGTGATGAAAACTTTAGCCGTGCACACCTGTTCCACGTTGACGACATCCATAATGACACCACCCTTTCAAAGGAATATGGTCAACGCTCCATCTATGGGCGCTCCAACCTACCGCCCACCTTAAGCATTTGAGCAAGACCAGATTTTACCTACGCAGGGGGGAAAAAAAAATCACACCAAGCCAACATATGGACAACAGTGTAGAACGTACCTGGAATGTGCCCAGGTTACTGGATCCCTCACGCCCTGGTGCAGATCTTGCAGCTGCAAGAGGATTGACGGCCGCAACAACCCCGCTTCCACCGCCTCCAGCAGCAGAAGGCAGAGCACCAGTTCCAGGATTAGAAACAGAAGACGACATGACGGACTAACGGCAAGCTGCAGGAAATGCGTAAGCGCCGTGAAGGCCAAGTGACTCCGATCGCCGACTCCGCCGCAGTTGCAATCTACTCTCTGTACAGGCTTGCAGTGCAAGATTCATTTGTCTTGATAATGTATGTATTGAGGTTCAACCAATCGATAACATCAGAAGCCCCTAGTTCTGAGCCAGTCTACCACATTATTTTTCCAACCTCGCCCCGGTCCTTGGAGAATAAGATGCTTCGATCTGACAACCTGTCCTCGAAGAATCGCTGCTTCTCGCGAGTCGGGTGGGAAAAGCGTGGCACATAATTCTCGCAGCAATGCCTATGCTCCAACCATCATCATCAGCGGCAGCCACAGTCGCAGCCATAGAAAGACATGTTACGTTTGCGTCTCCCTCAATGTTGCGCACTTGGACTAGATACCTTGTCCCTGCGTTCTTTACATCAGAGTAAACGGGCAAGGAACCCCGGCTGTTGCGAATAACGTGATATGGTAGACGTGCGGCCGTGGATTGGAACCGGGAACGAATACACGCCACTGCTTTCAGAGAGGAGTATGAAATGGGCAGCGACAATTTTGGAAGGCACATTGTAAAATCACAGTATGCCAGACTTGCCAGACACTGGCAAAAGATGGCGGCTGCACCCTGGCGAAAGACTGGGATCAATTAGAGGACTGACAACGGCGATATGAAACAATAATATAGTTGACTTACTTTTACGTTGGGCTTTGATCGTCAAGTGACAACAACAAGCGGCTATGGCCGTTACGTAATGCTGCACAAGTGACAGGGCTCAAGCCAACCTGACTATATTTCGTTAAATTTCCTATGCTATAGGTGGTGGCATGCCATACTGGAGTTTGCACCCTTATGCCAGGAACTGACGAACCGTCTTCGTTCAGTCATATCTGTCAATCCAATCCGAGGCGCTGTCTCGCTCCAGGCTGAGCCTTTTCTGCATTTGAGACCCTATCATTTGGTGCAACCGTATCCGGTCATGATATAGATCGCGACTCTTTTGTATCCGCGGCTCGTGGTAACCGCCACTTCCTGACTGGAATGGAGGCTGCTCCAACTTCCAATTCCGGCCACTTGCTCCGTCCTTTTATACCTCTCTAATCAGCCTCGCATGCTTCGATATGGCTTCCTCTTCATATCTCCTTCCGTCAGAACTCATGTTGACTCTCTCCGACGAGTGGTTGCATCCCTCGCACTGTGGGCCACGGTACACGCTCGCTTCGTCCACTGTGCAGCGTGGCGCCTCGAGCGATATCTGTGCATCCCCACACCAGCAGCTGGATCACCTAGACACTTGGGATCTACATAGCTGTTTCTCGAGCATCCCGCACCGTTCTTATCGAGAAGAGACCTTGACAGATGTTCCAGATCTCTCTCATACACCTTTCTCCCCCTTCTCCTGCGATAGCAACCTTTCGAGTTCTGCGAGTTTGCCCTTGGATTCACTTTCAGACCTCGGCTCTGCATGTTATGCACCAGATATGGATGCACTTCACTCCATGTCATTTGACCCATGTGTGAGCCACTGCCATCGTAAGTCTCACTCACTGGCACGCATCTCCGATGCTGATTATGTGGCTAGCACATGAACTCTCCCTTCCGTCGTTTCCTTGCACAGGCATGGAGTCCACAATTCATTCACCAATGCCGGTCTTCGCTTACAAGACATTCAACTTTGACTACGATTGCCCCCCTTCTCCCGCTGTCAAACCGTCACCACATACAGAGCACATCGAACTTTCGCATCATAAACGAGATCGAGAGGACGAGAATAACTATGAGGATGGTTTCTTCCCCAAGAGACGGAAGATGAGCAGTGGTGCACCAGAGTTACTCCCTTTACATCCTCCGTTCCCAGACCCATCTCGCGATCTACCGTCGGGGTGGAATCCATGCAATCCGGTGGATACGTCTTATCCTGATGAGGATACTTTCTCTATGGAAAAGCTTTTGGATTGTTCCTTTGACTGGGTTGATGCAGCCTGGCCGAGTACGTATGTCATCTCATCCGAGTAATTTGGCGGCTGATTGCTAGATGATCACAGAACATGGACACTGATGTTAGAACATCATTAAACTATTATAGTACCTCGTCTTCTATTCACTGCTGATACGAAGAATTGTCAATCATTTGTAGCACATTGAACCATGAACCTGACGATTGTAGCCATCGACACCAACAGTTGAGGCACAAGATCTACGGTCAAACTTCAATCTGAGCAGTTCCGAGACCTGCGCGAGGGCATTCTCGATACCCTGAGAATGATTAGTCTGTGGATGTAGCCTGACGTTTCACTGATCGGCCATCTTACCCTTCTGCCCATGTGTGACAGGGTGTGTTAAAATTATGCGGCATCATACGGCAGATCGTGGAAGTACTCTCGAGAGAAGATACTGTGCATGCCACTAGGGCGCGGTTTAGGAATGCTGAGGCGCCAGTAATTGCGAAGTTAGCTCGTCATCAGGCGGGTTCCGAGTCTTCGCACGGAGTGATGCCATTCATAATACGATTCATGGCGGTTGACTATGGGGACAATGCAGGGATCAATGAAATGCCCTCTGCGGTGCAAGGATACCAGACGGCACCAATAAAGTATGAAGTAGAGCGCACGGCTTGTACAGCCTTTTGGGTGCCACTTATGAAAGACACGAATGATATCCAACCTTCGGCTCCTGGTGGCGACTCTACCCTTGTTGGGCCACGGCCACGGACCAGGCCGGGTGACCTGAATTAATCCAGCAAGCTAGCAACCTAGAGTATATATCGTATACTTGGATAATTCATCAGCATCAGGCAATTGCAGTGTGGTGATGTTCATTGGCTTCTTGTTTCTTAGAGCGTTATAAGATGCAACTTGATGTTTGATCTCGGGCACCATGTGCCGTTGAATCCTAAGCAAGTGAAGATGGTGAGTGTTCACTCCCAGAGCCCCTTCTGATGACTATGTGGCAGTATTTTAGTTTCTTGAGTGTCGTGTTGAGCCCATCGATTATGGTGGTCAAGACTGCCAAAATTCCTCTGTGGAACTCAATAACGCAGCAAGTCACTAGTCATGCCGCCGCACTCAACTGTGACAAGTGACAGTGTAACATACCACAGCTTTTCCTTCAACAACGAAACCTCACCTCGCCACCGCCCAAGCACACACCCATAGTGATCATCATCCAGGTTTGACGTCCCTCATGTTGCTCGCCCAGTCTGCTAAATTGGACCATTCAGTTGGCCCACGATGCACGCTAGCGAATATGACTATCTCTTCAAGCTCCTTCTGATCGGTGCGCACCTGCTCAACCAGCACCTTGATAGGGCGCTTTACACTTTATTCTGTTCACAGGAGACTCTGGTGTTGGAAAGTCCTGCCTTCTCCTACGTTTTGCGGATGATACCTACACAGAGAGTTATATCTCTACCATTGGTGTCGACTTCAAGATTCGGACGATTGAGCTCGAAGGCAAGACTGTCAAATTGCAAATTGTTAGTCCCCTTGTCCATGTTTCTCAGACATGGTATTTCAACCCTCTTGTGGTTCTGACCCATCTGATCGCCGCATTAGTGGGATACAGCAGGTTCAGCTCTTCCTATCATTTCTGCTCGCCCAGCGACTAATTGAGTTTGACGTGCTCGCTAGGTCAAGAGCGCTTCCGGACTATCACATCTTCATACTACCGTGGTGCACATGGCATCATTGTTGTTTATGATGTAACTGACAACGGTGCGCCTGACCGACACCTTATGTTCCAGCATCTAACGGACCGGTTGTTGCCGTTTAGATACATTCACGAACGTAAAACAATGGTTGCAGGAGATTGACCGATATGCTTCAGAAGGCGTGAACAAACTTTTGGTGGGTAACAAATCGGACCTGACCAGCAAGAAGGTCGTAGAGTACTCGGTTGCAAAGGTTGGTCCAAACTTCTCCAAGCGTCTGCATAGTCATTTTTATCCCTTTTACTTGTAGGAATTTGCCGACCAGTTGACCATACCTTTCTTGGAGACATCTGCAAAGAACGCAACTAATGTAGAGCAAGCTTTCTTGACCATGGCCAAACAAATTAAGGATCGGTTTGTCCTTGCCTTGTAAACTTGGGGGGTCCCTACTCATTTACATGTTCATAATTAGGATGGGCTCTACCACCACCGCGTCGGGTGCAGGGAAGTCGTCGGTAGTCACACCTGGCCAGACGGTACAACAACAGCAATCGGGAGGGTGTTGTTGAGTACACATGTTATCCTATCTATCGCACATTCTCCGATTGCTCTTTTACCTCGACTTGGCGCACATCGGCTTACACGGTCGTCATGACCTATCTACCTACCCTCTTACACGTCATGCTGATAGGAACCCCTGAATGACACTGCCTTTACTACCGTTCTTTTTTTCTTTTCTTTTTTCTTTTCTTTCACTCGTGTCCGTACAATACATTCCGAAGCCACTGGTTGAGTCTGAGAGCCACTTTGACTTCGGTTTCCCTCTTCATGTGAATACTCTTTCCTTGAAGCACCTCGGAATCACACTCGAAAGTTTGAATATTCGAACGTGTTCGTGGTTCGGCTTGTGGCATGCGTACGCGTGTCTACCCTTTTCGACGTCATCAGGATCGGTGATTCCCGAGCCATATTCAAAACTACTCCAGAGAGCGCTCAAAGTCATCACGACATATGACAAGGGAAGGTGCAAAAAGCAAGTACTAAGGCTGGCGCGTAGGCGCGCGAACGCGGCCTGACGTATGCTTAGAAGAATCATAGGTTAACATGATACCGAGCTCGTGTGCTAAATTACGATGCTGCCAGCTGTTTAGGAAAGACTGCGCCACATTATCTTCCGTACGTTATGGCATTTGTTCGTAACTAGGACAAAGTGCATGTGGTGAGACCGACTTAGCAATTTCATCATGGTCATCCAATTGCCTTTCATGTCTGTAGTATATATTTCACTGCGTAGCCTTTACGCACTGCCAGTGATATACCATGAGCGTTGCAGCTGTATTGAATTGTACCATTTCTAATTATTCTAAATCATTACACGGCCAAATTGGATATTTACCACGTGAGCAGTATACTGGGTTTCATGCAGGAACACTTGCTGATCGACATGTGAACTTCAAGTTTAGAATCTACCGGAGTCAAGTGATGCACCTATCTAATACCTGGGCCTGACGCGGACGCCTTAAGGGTGCTTCTTTGCCATGAAATGGTAACTCCAGTGCGACCTGGTGCAAATTAATGTGTTTTCTAGTGCAGGACCGTCTCGTTCGGTAGTGGTAATCTGGGTCGGCGAGGAGCATGGGGAAACGCAGTAGACTCTCAAGGAACACCGTCAATTCTGCCTTCCCACCCAGATAAATTAGCTGAAAGCACCTAATAGGTTTTGTGTAAAGAGCCCTTTGAGAAGCCTCGAACGACTGGAAGCAACTCAAGCGGCCTTGTAAAGCTGTGAGTTGCATCGACGGTTTACATGCATGCTCTTCTCATATGCTATATTATTAGATTACATACCGTGTACCTATACCTGGACGTCCCAAATAGCACCTTTGTGATATCTATCAAATAGGAGGTTTAACATGATCAGTAGATTAGTACATGCAGAATTTCAACCCTTCCGGTCACCACTCAATGGGTCCGTGGTATCGGTTGCAACAGCACTACTATTGAGATCCTAGAGGTCGAGCCTCTGGCATCTCTCGGGTTACCGGCAGATGACGGGAAATCCAAGTGATGCGAGGGATCTGATGGGGTGGCCACTGACGGCGCGCAAGGCGTGACTAGAACGGGGATTGACGTATGGGAGGCGTATGCACCATGATACATTCCGATCTACCTAAGACGAGCCCATGCTGACAGAAGTAGACATGAAAATGGGGAGATGTCAGAACGGATTTCGATGAGGGGAGAGAAAGGGGAAGCAGAGTCTGGCAGTGATATGCATGCATGGTCTTCCAAGGCACCACCCCAAAGTGGACCAGGCGAAGATAGCGAGCTCAATGGCGCAGCAATCTAGACATCGCCAAACTGCGGTGGGAGCCATGCATAGCGTGCTGGGATATCATCGGACGAATATGCACGTTGCGACATTAGTGTCGAAAATCAACGTCTATATTAAGTCAGTTCCGATCGGTACAGCTAGTCATCTGTGGAGTGGTTGCAAAACATCGGGCCACTACCACATGATGTAAACCAGGAACTGCACATTTTTCGGTCAGTTGAACCTATAGCCTGCCCAGGTAGCACTCACCGTCTTAAGACCATCCAGTCGGTGCAATGTCACTAGAAATTCCATGGGGGTCCATTCACTAGCCGATTGGCTACAACTATATTCCTTATGCCATTATGCAGCATATGCAGTCACTGGATATATCTCGACGAATTCCATCACCTGATAGTCAGCGCACATCATATTAATTCTCCTCTGGCATATCCTGCTAGCCATGCGGGTTCGGTTCGCAGGGAAGTGGAACTTGCGGAAACAGGATCCAAACAAATCGGGGAGACCTATCGGTTTACGCTTCCAAGATAAATATACACATCCGACAAATGACACCATACGTTCATGTCCTCATCAACCTTGGCTTTACGGCGGGGTTACGGGCCAGATTAGCCTTCAAACTCAACCGATGCAGATGAAAAGACTGTTAGCTATGTTACTGTTCTTGAAGAGAAAAACGCAGAAAAATGTTGATACATGCAGACACTGATACAAACTTGTCGTGTGCGGTTACTTTCCTTGTCCGGCTCCATATCCATATACAGGCTGGGGCTGCTGAAGCTGGGGCTGATGAGCATGAAAGCCAGGGCCTGGAAGTGCAGGTTCGTATCCTTGTTGATGTGGTACTTCCCACTGGCAAATGGTGCAAATCCATATGTTTTCACCGGGCATAGGAATGAGCGGTATAAAAAACCTAAGTATAGATAGATCAGTTGTTCTTCTTGACTAGGGAGATCATTTGACATGAAACCCACAGTTCAAACCACATTCGCGACTTTGCGCTAACTACAGCGGCATTGTGGCACCGTGGACACACGCGCCCAGGTTGTGTGCCATCCTGAGTGATTTTTGTCGGGCAACCAACTATGTAAGGATATAGTCTTTGCTTTGCTACACTGGACTTAATGTAACTCGTAACTCACAAACAATACACACTGAAACCGAAACCTCAACATAATGTCTTAGACAGGAGGTTTTAGACTCACTTCTACAGATGAAAGTTACTTGCAAGTTTGTGCTGCGGCATTTTGAGATTCCGCAGATGTCAAAATGTGACAAACACAACAGAGGCAAACACTGACTGCTCTTATAGTACATATACATATATAGTAAGAAAGCATAATTCAAAGTACAGAAAAAGTAATCATGAATAAGAATATGGTGCATCGCTACTATATGAATAGTTGGTTTCGTGCGATAGATGGGGTTGGCCAGTATCAGGAATTTGGGTGCGATGTAGCGCTCCATCTGGTCCAACATAGGCTCGCTCCTCAGAAGGTCCCGTGTATTGTGGTCGGTGAGCGAGATTTGGATGGGCTGTCTGTTCTACACGTTGATAGGAACGTTCGGTAGAAAAGGTCGTTGAATAGCCCAATCTTTCAGGTGGATTGGCCAAGGATATTGCAGGTGGACCATGATCTGACATATGAGGGTGTGAAAGTTGCTCGTGTTTCGAGTCGAACTGCGAAGGGAAGGAATAGGAAGCGACCATTGGTTGCGCGGCAGGTGTATAAGGCGACTCTGTAGAGAGCGCTGAGCTTCCGGAAGATATGGATGGATCATGAAATGATGTCGTCCGCTCGTCGTCAGGAAACTGAGACGTTGCGACAACACCTGGACTCGAGGTCATTGTTGTAGAATGGCGTTGATCCGACTCTGTCCACTGGCGGCCATCCGCGTGGGCAAAATAAAGCGGCACGTCAAGAGTTGCCTGGCCAGCAGCCTTGTTCGGAAATGAGTCAGCAGGTGGTGGTGTTTCATGCACAACGGGGACTGGTGGAGGGCGAGTGACTCTTTGTCGAGCCTCCCAGATGAGTTGCAATGTCTGTATGCGCTCCTCACTCTTTGAAAATGCCCTATCATACTAAAGTAAAGTAACAAGGATAAACGCCTGAAACACTGAACGTACCATCTCATCTCCGATAACGCCCTTAAACAAACATTTTCTTGTTCATCTGTGCCAGCTTCAGCCGGAAGCATATAACCAGCGAAGAAACACCCGTCCCGGACTAGAGATGCGTCATACTCGAAGAATGACGTTCCAAGATGCCGTCGCACCAGAGACACTACATGCTGCGCGACATCCTGGCACTTGGACTCCGCTATCGTGTGGAGGTGAAGGAGGGATTTATGAACGGCTTGTTGAGATTCGGGGTCAATGATATGCGGGCTATCCCCTTCGCCCAACGCAGAGAGAAGTCTCTGTTTCAAGAATTCGCGGATCACATTGTCTGATAGCAGGGTTAGCTGTCTTATAAACGCATGAGCCCGCCTGAACTCACGACATTCGAATATAAAGATCTGCAATGCACGTCAGGATGTCACATCAGATATTGCTATATGAGACATGCTAACCTTCCACCCATCTACGAACCTGTCAGCTTCCTCGATAGTCAAAATTCCAAGTAGACCGAGCTGGCGCAACGATTCAAATTCCTCCCAGCAATTTTCTATAGATTCCCAGGCTTCATTAAGTTTCACCTCGTCAACACTTTGTCTTGCACAAGCTTTTGAACCGGTGAGTGCGCTGTTGACCTGCCTACATGCGGAGGCTAGACGGAGAGGAGCTAACGCCCAGCGATGACTGTAGCTCAATGTAAGTTGTGAACGAGTCATTGGTAGCTCCGCTGCTTCTTGTAGAGTTTGAAATACCGCGAGGTCATCATCCGCTCTGATGAGCAGTGAACAACCATCCCAATTAGAAGGCGGTGGAAAATGGTAACAATGAATCACAAACAAGTGCAGTCTTCCACCTCGTAGCCCCGTCGTGATACCTTCATGAACGAAGGCATACCAATAGATACGAGCGCGAACAAGGGCATCGACTTGCTCTCCTTGGCCGCTGTTCACTGACCGTGGAGATGCGAGGCTACAGAGCGTATAGACCTGATTAATGGCAGTTTCGTACATGGTCTACCGAAACAGGCGTTGTTAAAGAAGAAAAACAGGCTTGCACCGTGCAATGCAGAAGAAGAACCCACCAAGCGTTCTAGAGGCTGTGCTACCTCTGGAAGATGAAGTATAGATTGAGTATCAACGCAAAGAGATGAAATATTCTGACCCCAACCTTCGGTCAATGGCATGACAAGTAATAGGACTCTGACACCGTCCCAAGAAGGTTTCCGCGGTATGCCTTGATGGTCGATTAGTTGCAGCAGTTCTTGAACCATATCATTTGTTCTCTTTTTCCGCCGTCTGACGCCTTGCGCGCCATCGTGGGGTTCTTCACGACCGCACTCATCAACACCATAACTGGCAGCCCAGATAACGAGAAGCATTGCAATCAACTGCCCAGCAACCCCAAGTGCCTCGTAGTTCCCTTGTGAAAATGCTGTGTATCGTGCCTTAAACTCTCCTGGCTCTATTATGGGTCCTAAGTAGCAGCATTTAGTAACTAGACACGAAGGATACGTGGTAACACACGTTGTATATGAAATCGTGCGTAGAATCGGGAATCAAAGAAACGAGGATCTAGTCGGGGGATAATACTGTGGTTCGAACTGGTCGATCGTGGAATCGATATATAGTTCTCGTGATCAGGAGAAGATCCCGCTCCATATACAGCCCTGGAGACATGCATGCTGTAGCGTAAGAATGAACTAGACTTGAAGAGATACTGACTCGACCTGTTGTATTCGCCGACCACGACGAAGTAGCTTCACCGCTTTGACATCTCGAAACTCATCACTATACTTTAGTTAGGCTGGCTGTTCGGTCATTGTGCCGTCTGATATGCAACGCACACGCAGTTAAATCCATGCTCTCGACAGTTAGAGCACGCACTCGACTCTGGGAGATCCTTCAAGTCGCATCGCACACTATGGAAATAATTAGTCTGTCTTAGGGTGAGTGCGACATTACTCACCGCCGGATTCGGCAAGCTCCACATGCACTAAACTGTTGACGGGATGATTTAGTATGGCCCGCAGGATGGCGTGGCGCAGGTTTGGAGTTTGTGGAGTCGCTTCTAGTAGCCATGAATGAGCGTAAGAGCTTGGAGCGAGCAGGCTGGCACGCCAAGCCTAATTGCTGGGCAATAACAAGCACGCACAGCTCGGCTGCGCGTAGATTAGGCAGGGCAAGCTGACTACTAGATCCAAAGAGGTCGTCTGCCTGAGTTGGCAAGGAGCTTAAATGGGGAAGAGCGTTTGGAGGCGCCGTTGAAAGATGGTACAGATATATTACATATGATAATATTCCTGGGAAAGAAAATACACCATTGATAATTGTGTTCTGGGTCACTACCAACCAAGCGATTCTTTCAATTGAGCCACCGTATGGGATCGCACCTTATGAAAGTCCCGCCTTCTTGCTCCTGGTGAATGATAGAATGGTCAGGATTGATAGTGTTGAATGAACAATGAGGCATAACGCACGCTCTTTCTAATTGACCGGCAGTGCGCTGCGATGCAATCAGGCTAACATTGATAGAAGAAGATAGCTTCCTACAAACCTGCCAGCTATTTAGCCGCCTATCTTTCGCCATGGCCTCAAAGTTACGCCCATGCTTTGTTAAGAGCTTTTTTAACAATGAAATTTCTCCGCTAGAAGCAAACCGTGGAACCGGACGAGACGACTCAGCCAGTTTCTCCAATGCTAGCTCCCAGTCCGAATCAGTAATCACCATCCCAGACGTTGTGCAACGCACCATTTACCACGTCTTTTTTTTGCGTTGTGTCACGTTCATTAACCTCCTCCGAGTGAGCCAAGTCATCCTCCTCGCCATTCTCTTCTCTTTCAGAGCCAGCTCGGAGTATCTCAATGCCAGCTACTCTGCCATCCGCGTCCCGTAATATTTTACCGTACTTTGGGAGTAATTTTTCGTCCTTGGGTATGCTTGTTATGGGGTGTGCCGGAGAAGAAACTCCACCGGAAAGTTTTGTGAGGGCCATAGGTAACGGAACTTCAGAACCACCAGAGTCAACCTGTTTCAAAGAGCCTACGAGGCCCAAGGCGGCATAACTGCGGAAACAGGTTTGCAGAAATAGGTTGGCATACACAACATGAGCCTTAGGACACGAACGCACTTCTGTCTCAATGTTTTCTTGTTATCCCACGCATCCTGGAGAGCTTTGGGTCCCATAATGGCTGAAGTGATGATTAGCTGAAATGTTGGGTGTCATCGTTATGTTTACTTACGCTTCATCTTCTTCAGATTACGCTAGGTGTAGCAGAAAATGTGTTTTATCAGTATCCATCTAAACAACCAGCCGCATATGCGATATACCTTGGCATGACGAGAGTGCTTCACAGTCTTATGCGCCGACGAACGCGCTTTTCGTCGTTGTCGAGGATTTACCATTTAGGGTGGTGTTACGTCTCCGGGTGTCACGCGTCACATCCAACACTACCTAAAAAACATATTCAACACTATGTCGTCGATCGCGCTCAAACCTCTGCCGAGCTATTACAGAATAGGTACAGTTACGCCACGTGTAAGTGTAGTAAGCCATGCATTTGTTCTGAAAGGTCTGAATTTTCCCCTCGCCAGTCCTTGAAGCGTTGGGGACCTTCTCTAGCAACGTGGGGAATCGGCGCAGGTCTGCATGCTGTTGATCCATTGGCATTGGCATTTATATCTTGATCGATCCAGGACTCTATGCAACATATTTTCTCTCCGTCACCCCTCTTGTGAAGCGCGAGTTCCTCACGAAAGTTCCCTTTGTAGGCTTTTTATATATATTTATAGTTTTCAAATCTGACGCCATGGAATGAAGCTGGGTAGTTATTATGAGGATAAGACCCCCTCTGAGGACAAACCATTCTGATATATCCAGACAAGTGCAAGCATGTATAATTTCCAGTAGAAACAATAGATATTTCTAGTCGTGAAAGTTCCAACATCCGGACACTCTTCAAGATCCCTTCACAGCTTTGATTGCACAGGTTGCACTGAACCTGTGTTTCCACTTATGAGATCGAGATTGAGCTTTTGTCCGAGCTGCTGCAGTGCGGGAAGGGAGTCATTCGCGAACACCTCTAAAGGGCATTGCATTTAGCTCCAGCCCAGGAGTGCATCCAGCACTCACGGATTGTTTGCATCCCTAGCTTCTGGGCGGCTTTGAGGTTGCTAGGGTTGCACAAACAGCATTGCTGAGCCATCCTTTTCAAGCCCAGGAGGAAGCGACGCACTATCCAATGTCATCTAGAAAAACTGCCTCATCAGGGCGAATGTTGTTCCTCTTGCAAGCGAGTAAATAGAAGGCAGGATCGGGCTTCCGTAGACCAAGCATGCTGGAGTCGCAGAAGTCATCGAACAAAGCTCTCATCCTCGACGGGGTTGTGCCTTCTTGCCAGCCCAAAAATTCGAGCTCTTCTTGGATAGCAAAATCTGCGCTCAATGGGACACCTACTAGTATGCTTTCTTCGGATTTGGAAAAATTGTTGGTGAGAGCTATGGTGCGGTACCTTCCTGATGCTGTTCGAAAAAAATGATGACCTCCAGCGAGCTTACAAGGTAGTAGTTTGAACGTGGGATCGCACCTCGTATTCGATGGATGGCCTCAACGACCAAATCATCGTATATACCACTCTCTCGCATCATCCGCCCGAAAAGCTGCGAAAGTCTGTCGATTAGTCGCGCAAGATTGATTGCGTTTCTTAAGACACTACCTCTCTCCCATCTACCTTTACCACCTTCGGTAGGGGAGGACAGCCTAGGATAAGGTCATGCTCAGAATTTGCCACCCATACGTCTTCTGCTTACACAATCCTCGACGTTCGCAATACTCTTTATACCAAATCTCGCCCTTGCTGCTGGATAGTTCACGTGAAAACGCCTCATAAAAGGGAAACAAGGATATCTCCCCCCGCTCAAACTTTTGGAATGCACCATCGGTTCCTTGATTTGCTCTGAAATGAGGACCATGCTTGACGATCAATCCATTCAAGGACGATGGTAAATTGAGGGTAAGCGTACATCATACAATTGATATAATTCGGTGGTATCCCATGTTCCTTCTCGTATTTTGCAATGGCAAGCATTGGGCTGCGAACAACCACTCCTCCAATGTCAAATATGACGGCTTTGATGACCATGAGGCCTTGAAGGAACGATGGTACAATTTAAGCAGTGGGCACAGCCAGTCGGCGTTGTCACGTGATTGGTTTCTAGGGACACCACTAAGGCGAGTGAAATGCTGTATCCAGTAGGGTTGTACCTTACTTTTTTAAATGCTGTGATCGTGATCTTGTCGCTGGATTTCTAATCATTTTCACCGATGCTATGTCGTGCATCCGTCTTGCGATGAACCTTTGTGATTTAGGAGAGCGCCACCTCAGCACTGGTCCGCATATATATGGTCAGGTACCGGGGCCTGTATTAAAAGAATTCCGCCATCGCGTTTCTCCGTTTCTCCAGCTGCGCAACCCAGTAGAGTATTCTCCAACCTTTCGCCATGAGTTTCAGATCCCCCTCCAACTTGTCCTACCATTCCTATCAACAACAGATGCGACCAGCCTCTACAGTAAATGATAGTCCTCAAGGTCAGTTGTGGAGTTGGTTCACGGCAGTATGTACCCACCTTCGAACTTGCCGGATGTTTGTCCTCAAGTCAAGCAGGTTGATACAGACGCTTCTGGATCCATCAGCGTTCATGAACTGCAACGAGCACTGGTTAATGGAAATTGGACAAGTACGCCCGAGGTTCCTGCATTTTATGTAGCAAGTGCTAAGGAATGTTCGCAGACTTCGATCTCGACACTTGTCAGATGCTGATGGGCATTTTTGTGAGAATTATTCGCATGCTGTATCGTGCTTGGTCTGAAAAATGCGATAGGATACGGACCGTAGCGGCACTATCGGATTCAACGGTATCTAATTTTCGTTGTTCACAACTAACTTCTTTACTAATAAGGATGATGGGTCTGTTCCAGAATTCGCGGGACTATGGAAGTATATCACTGATTGGCAGAACGTGTTCCGGCATTTTGATCAAGACGGTAGTGGTCAGTATAGTGTGAACCTGTCAGTTCTTTCTCTAACAACGCAATAGGGTCAATCGATGGCCAAGAGTTGGGAAATGCACTGCGTAGCTTTGGTTACAACCTACCTCCCCAGATTCTCAACTTGATCGAGCAAAAATATGGTAGCCCTCATCCTATTCTCTGTCCTCTTTTGGTGACGTATTGGACGTAGCTTCGCCACTTGTAGATGTGCCGCAAGGGTACCAGTATGCACGTGCATCAGGTGGAATTACGTTTGATCGTTTCGTTCGAGCCTGCGTGGTAGTCAAGACGCTCACAGAGAGTTTCCAAAGGTATCTACCAATAGTCTTTTCATTTTCATTTTCACTTAAGTTTATATGCTTATAGGGAAGACAAGGACCATGATGGTTGGGTACAAATGAACTATGAAACATTCATGCGTGTAAGTCCCTTGTGTATATAACTATGTTGTAGCTGACCTCTGAGGTGTGATATTCCTCCCCGCCATAGATATTTCTTAGTGCGCCATGATATTATTCTCTGCATGCAGCTAGCTCGATCGTTTACGATATGCCAACCCATATTTAGACCTAGTTTTAATTATGACTATTCAAAAATTTACTGTACCCATAGTAGTTTCATACCCGTAGCCGTAGTGCAATACGTGTCTATATAGTGTTAATGCATCCAAGCATAGGCTGCCACGGGCGCAATTTCAAGCGTTAGTAAATTTATGTCATCAGCCTGAGTTGGAATCGATCGAATGGGCAGTTGAGAACTTTTTAAAGACTCCACAGATCCGGTTTGAGCACTTGATTTCTGCCATGGCTCATCGATTACCTAGTAGCTGGCACCTTCTTCCTCCCAGAAGCCCCGTTTCCCTGCATGCTATAAGCTTTCTGATAATTGGCCTTGTGCGGTCAACACGGTTGGTTTCAGCCTTGGTCAAAGGGAAATGAGCAGATAATGTCGAATGCTATCCTTGTGTGCTTCTTGTAGATCCCTACTGCTTTTGCTATCATGGTCAGCGTTCATGTGTCCATCGCTGTCGCATTCAAGGGCTATTCGGATGGATCCAGCCATTTTTCCATTGATCAGATCTAGAAAGATGCTGGACGAACTTGCACAAGTGAATGGACGACTTAAAGCTCCACACGTCCTGTCCTCTACCCCACTACTCACTAATACTCTTCTACGATGCCTCGTCCTAATGCTGTTGGAGCTAACCTAACAACACACGTTGTGATCGACCAGCCGTTCTCGACCAACGAACGACCGTCGCATTTTCCTTATCACATGACAGAACTCAAGAAACTTCCACGTCGTCTGTTCAATTCTCCAAAATTTGATACAAGTCAACGCGTCGGACGAGTCCGCAGCTTCCGTCTCACACCCGTGTATTCTGTCAAACTTGAAGATGTACTATCGGGCCAGCATCTACCGCCGTTGACACTTCACGAATTCGAATCGTATCTCGTGCATATCGAACGGAGTTCTGAGAATCTGTGCGTTTGTTCTTCGTAAATGTGGGAAATCACTCACACGAGTCGCGATGCCAAAGGTATTTCTTACTATGGTTCAATGAGTATACGAAGCAGTATCAAGAATGGAACAAGTCTTCAACGGAGTCACATCATTCACATTCTCTGGCATATTCTTACACACGCGCGAAGCAGACGTTTTTCACCAAGTCGGCTACGCTAGAGCTTAATATCGACGCCGACACCCTTGCTACTCTTTCCACTGCAAATCCCCGCGCACACCCTCCCCCGTCATCCTTTTCTGACGTGAGACATCAGGTTGAAGGTATGCTCACGGAAAGCCTACACAACTTTGTGCGATCAAGGTCTGCGAACGCAGGAAGGAACAGAGGATTATTTGCCATTTTCGTCGGGCTTGTTGTGATGTCTATCGGGCTTGCACCAATTCTTTCGAGTGTGCTGCAGTCAAAGTCTCGTTGGCTGCGAGTAGCGGCATTGCCTTGCTTCTGGTTTGGGGCCACAACACTTATTTGTGGTTTACACGGTGTGCGCAACCTTTGTCTGTGATTTCAAAAATGTGCGTGCTAATGTTAAGAGCCTAGGTCTGTATAATAATATTTCTCTTTGGAGATGCGCGCCAGCTGACAGCATACGAGTTGGCCCGCCCAAAGATACAGCATCAAACCCTCCATTTCATCGACACACACTCGATTGCACGCTCACAACCGCCAAATTCTCCCTCGTTTTCGTTAAAATCTGCAAGCGATGCGGAGGTCCTTGGCTCCCTTTCAGAAACATATGAAACCCACAACGCGATATCCTATTCTAAGAATAAGGTCGCAAATCTTGATGTTACCTCGCCCATAGTATGTTGTGACACGGATGTCTCTTCCATTCACCTACACACTCCTTTATATTCACCTGCATCATCTGATTTGCACTCCCCCGCAACGATTGCACCGTTTTTATTGACGCCACCGCCGGAAAGCCGTCGCAGCGGGTTTGACTTCAATCAGTTACTTTCTTCTGAGCCAGACATGTCGCGTAGTCCGCCTGTTTTTGGACCGTTGACTAAAGTGTTCGAGTATGTGAGCATTATTCTCCATGCTGTGAGGAAGCTGACTGCCTTGGGGACAGTCGAATATGCATCCGCACCTATTGGGAGACCGTAACACGCTCCGCTGCTCTGGCACTTCTCGTAGCGTGTGTCTTGGTCGTGACTGCTGTAATAGCTTAAGTGTCATTTAGGGTTAATGTAATACCTGCACACGATGTGGTTCATACTTGGTGTACAACTTCCCACACTGGCTACGGTCATTACCTTTCGTTCCTGAGCGCGAGCGTTTGCATTACTCTTGGAGACCGATGATTTCCTTCAAGGGCTTAGGGTGTCGCGCAACTTAGCGTAGCGGGTGTTAACTCAGTCTTGTTAAAGCGAAGACTTTGTATATTATAACCTAGAGTGTTAACTATGAGAAAGGTGAGCTAGACTATGAATGCGACCATAGGAAATCTCAGTCTTGTTAAAGCGAAGACTAGGGGAACTACAAAAGTACGTTTTATACGGACTCGCATGCCGAAACGGCGCTGTCAGGCAAGTTCGGAGTTGCAATTATTCCGGACGTTGTGGACCGTTGTGTATCCAGCAACGCGTCCACGCGTTCCTGCCAACATAAGGCTCAGCGCTCAGGAGATAGGGTGTTTTGCGTTAATACAGTCGTAGCCTGTAATGGAACGACTTTTCGAACGACCCTTGTTAAATCTCGGAGGTTTAAAGCATGTGATATTCCTGATGAATAGGAAATTGAAGAATAGGAAATTGAATTTACCGTAAAAGAGTCGAATAAGGGTCGCCACGGCTATCGTCGATCTTAGTGTAAATCAAATCACGTGCTTCTCCGGTGTGTACATATCCCGCCTTGGTCTCTCCTCTCTGGTATCCCTTTTACAACTAACCATGTCTCAGCACCCCAATACTATCCTCTATCCAAGCGACTTTGACTTTTCCAAGCAGTCCGTCGAGCTTCCTGGCACAAGGAGGCCTGGTCAGACTGGTATGTCCACTGGGCGCTCAGAAGCAAACTGTACTCGCGCTCACGGATCGGACAATTTCTAGGAATTTATCGCAATTGTGTGTCACTCGATCCAAACTGACGTTCGTCGTTGTATACATATACATTTGCTATTTTCATCAGCCGCGTGGCCCGAGCTTCTCAATTTCAATTCTAAGCTAGGCAAACGGTCTCTTCCTGAGGTCTTTGAGGCTGGCCTTGCCCACTTGCCAAATGGGCCCTGCTTGGGTCATCGTCAGGTCGTCTCTACGAAACCTCTCACGTTTGCCCCATATTTCGTCTGGGAAACGTATACCCAGGTCGATGAGCGCAGGCGCAACGTAGGGAGTGCTCTGGAGCTTTTATGGCAGCAGGGTCGCGCGGGCGGTGGTGATCTTCCAACTGTTGGTATCTGGAGTCAGAACAGGCCGGGTGTGTCTGGATATTTGGATTGCTTTGACCTCCTTTGACGTCTGTCCAGAATGGCAAATTGTAGACCTTGCCACACAGGCTTATGCCAAAGTTTCTGTCAGCTTGTATGACACCCTCGGACCAGACGCAGTTGGTATGCTGTTCATTATTGTGCCTTCAGCTGGTGGGTTGTGTTGATTAATGTGTTCTAGGGTTCATGTAAGCCAGCTAATTCCCCCAGTCGAGGCTCCAAGCTCAATGACACGTGTAGCTGCGAACACGCTGAGATTAGCATAGCCTTTGTATCAGACTTCCATTTACCTTCGCTCTTGGCTCTTGCTCCAAGTTTGAAAAAGCTCAAGATAGTTGTCGGGTTCGACGAACCAAACACGGAGACTAGACACGTGATAGCTTCATGGGCCGAGCATCGTAACCTGGAATATCTCACTTTTAAAGAGTGTGAGTTCTTTCCATGTATCTTTCATCCGCTTAACCAACATGCTTTCCAGTGGAAGACTTGGGCAAAGCCAATCTCCGGAAGCCAATCATTGCGACTCCAGAAGAAGTCTACACAATCTGTTATACTTCCGTGTGTATCCTGCGATGCATACACATCGCTATTTATTGACTGGGTAGTTCAGGGCACAACAGGCCACCCCAAAGGTGCTCTCCCCTGAGACATGTCTTGGTCTGCAAGTTTTGAGTTGTTGCTTTCAGGTGCAGTCTTGACTCACGGCCAATGCGCCATGGGGGTCACTTCTGCTGCTTATGGGGTACTCTTCAACGAACCTGGTCGCTTATTGTCATACCTTCCCTTGGCACATATTTACGGGGTGCGGATCGTTCAACCTATACCCCGCCAAAACGACAAAGTTGACGAGCATCAATAGCGTCTTACTGAGCTCCTCGCCTTCAGCTTGGGCGGCGCTATTGGTTATTTCACAGGCGACCCCCTGCGCTTGCTCGAGGACGCGCAGATATTGAAGCCGACCATGTTCCCTTCTGTGCCACGCGTGCTTAATAAGATTTATCAGGCGGCTAATGCAGCGGGGGATGTTCCGGGAGTCAAGGGTAAGCATATCGACTGGCTCTTACTTCCTTCAGGTTGGTTGATTAGGCGCATTAGGCAATATCTTCCGAAAGGCAGTTGCAGTAAAGCTTGAGAATTTGCGCACCACAGGCAAAGTCTCGCATCCCCTGTGGGATCGAATTGTATTCAGAAAAGTGAGTTGTTCGCTAGCTTGGGTGTGCGGTGATCCCATTCGCTTCTGTGCAGATTCAAAAGGTTCTTGGCGGAAGGATCGAGAGTATCACTTCGGGGTCAGCACCTATATCTTCCGACACAATAGACTTCCTGAAGATAGCTTTTGCGTGTGATGTCGATGAGGGTGCGCACTGGTTCCTGCCCATATCCTTTCAATTATCTAACTTGCCTTTCCTTTAGGGTGAGTTCGTCGCTGTTGTATCAATAGCTTCTCATGACTCACTCTTAACCGTAGCTATGGTTTGACGGAGACAGGAGCAGTCACTTTGCGGACTGTGCCAGGCGATGCATTCTCATCCGGTACTGTTGGTCCTCCGCAGCCCGCCGCTGAAATCAAACTTGTCGATGTGGCAATGATGGGGTACACTTCCCAAGATAAGCCTTGCCCTAGGGGTGAGGTGTGCTCTCGTGGGCTGGTCAACTTTACGGAATATTATAAAGGTGAGAAATTTCATTCATGAGTGTGGACGAGATCCATAATAATGTGACGTGCAGACCCTAAGAGCACCAAGGGAACAATCGACAACGAGGGGTGGCTTCACACGGGAGACATCGCAGAACTCGATAGTTGTGGCCGCTTCAAGATTATCGATCGGATCAAGGTGCATTCATAACTTCACTTCCTGTGACGGCGCGTTTACAAGAATTGCATAGAACATCATGAAGCTTTCCCAGGGCGAGTATGTTGCGCTCGAGAAGATCGAGAACATATACAGCGCGTCGCCAATCATCTCACAGCTCTACGTGCACGGTGATTCCCTGCAGGACCACCTTATTGCGATCCTCATTCCAGACACGGATTACCTCGCTGGGCTTGCAAGCACGTACAAGGGGGAACCTGTACACTCCAGTGACAAAGCAGCTTTAGAAGCTGCAGTCCGCGACGAGCGTATCAAAGCTGTGTACATGGCAGAACTGGACAAGCAGGCTAAAAAGGCGAAGTTGAGGGGGTTTGAGACAGTGAAGAAACTCCACTTGTCCCTTGAACCGTTTACTTCCGAGAATGATACCCTCACGCCAACGTTGAAGATTAAAAGGTTTGTTAGTATCAGTGGGCCTTGTCGTTGTCGCTTATGTTTTGTTGTCTTACAGGCGTGAGGCTCACAAGATGTATAAGGATGTAATTGATGCACTGTACAGACAACCTCTACTACATTCATCATCATCTTTCAAGTTGTAGGGGCGTAGCGCAGGTTGTACGGGTGATGAACGCATTAATGTCATACCATAGCATGATTTACGTATTTGATTGTTATTTGATTGCAACAAGTTGCAAAGAAAACCAGTATATCATTTTAGAGCTACGCAATGCCGAGGCCTAGAGCCGTACAAAAATATAATACTCTGTCTGGTTGGGAAAAGTCCAGGTAATTGAGGTTCGCGACACGAGCTAAGAAGGGCTGTTTGGCTGCGAAGGATATGCAGTATGGATGAGATCCAAAATGGATTACAATAGTCATGGAGAATGTGAGGCAGGTTCTGATACAGTGCCACAGGGATATAAGATCAAGTGCAATATTTAAGTGAGCAGACCAAAGGCTGCGGAGGGAGAGAACAGGCTAGATATCCATTGCGTGGGGAGAGGACCCGCGGGAAGAGAGTTGAGAAGGAGGCGAAGGGGGTATGGGGATGGACTGGGCCAGGGCAAAAACGGCGGCAGAAGAGATTGGAGATGGCGCCGCACGTATAATATAGGCGCTCTGAACCTCGAGGTCATGCGATACGCAGCGCGCAAGTGGATTCTGTGTGTGAGTGCGAGAAATGGGAGATGCTGGAAAGTACGTCAGAAGAGGTTCGAGGTGGAGAGCGCATGCACGTACCAAGGAGCGAGGAATAAGCCCAAGGGCGCGGATCAAAGACTACCTCGTCACCAACTTCGTCTCTTTCTTCACTATTCGGCGACAATGTTGCTCCATGGCTTGTAGCACGGTCGGGAGTGTGAGGTGAATCATCGCTAGAAGCAGAGGCAGTGGAGCGGGTGTGTCTGTGGGATCTCGGTTTGTACGGATGGGGACGCTCATAGCGAGCGCGCAAAATAGGAGAGGCGGGCGTGTTGAACACGACAGGTTGAAGAATAGATAAAAACTCTTCTAGAGGATCAGGAGAGAGACTAAAAAGCCAGTGGTCAAATAGTGCTCCTATCCAGTGGTAGTGCGTGAGCTCACCGGGGAGAGGCATTGTCTCTGGGGGTCACCATGGGATCGGCATCGTCGTAGACGGGTGTTAGACGGTCTCTGTCTATACCCTGATCGTCATCGCAGTCTTCTGTGAGAGTGATGCGAGCAAAAGCGTCTGTCGGGGGCGCTGATAAGAGTCTGACGGTGGGTTTGGGACGGACCAAGGAGGCTGCTGGGGAGGAGTGGGAGTGACGGGCGAAAGGGGGAGCTGAGGTGAGCCTAAGGGGCCTTGGAGCAATGAGTTCGTGCATGGCAAAACAGTTGCGGAGTTGCAAGCGGAAATGTAAAACTGCGTCCTCCCCACGTGACTGTCACAGCGTGTTCCACTCTAGCCGTGACCTAATTTCTTAGTAGTGTTCTGGCATTGCAATATCGACTAAACTCTGGGCGAGCGCTGAGCTTCCTCGACGCCTGTGCCATTCTCCGGCCCACGGCTCTCTCACGACCTCAAGCTTAGGCTCTTGCTTCAAGCCGTCCTCTGCTTCCTCGCCAATGTCCGCTCTTGTCCAGGTTGCTGATTCTGTCTCTGTCGCCCCGGATACTGTCGACGCAGGGCATGAACATCGAGTATCTTGTTCTGATGCTCAGGCTGTGGCTTCTGCGGGCCTTGCGAGCCTCAGACTCTCTGAGAGCGACGAATTCCCACTTTACTCCGCTTCAGGTGCCGAGGCTCTGCTGCTAAGGCTCCCACCGACACCTGTGCCAAAGCTCCAGTTGGCAGCTCTATGTTTAGCTAGGCTAGCAGATCCAATCACATTCACACAGGTATCTAGTGTATACCACCAACCACTCCCCACATTCACTTCTGACTACTTAATCTTCTAGATCTTTCCATATATTAATGAGATGATGCAAGACATTGGTGTGGCAAGCACGCCTTCACAAGTCGGATTTTACAGCGGTCTTGTGGTACGTTCTGTCCTTTCTTTGTTCGAGGTTGGTCGTTCAGCCGTGTATGGTGAGCGTGGCCAAAGAAGCCCATTGTTGACGCATATGATTTACACGCTCAGGAATCAGTGTTTGCCATATCTCAACTCCTGACTATTCTTCCATGTGCCCGCCTATCAGGTGAGCGGGTTCTGTGCATCACTTGACCTATATTAATCAACCCCAGATGTCATTGGCCGTCGACCCGTCATTCTCGTGGGTGTGGTTGGCCTCTCTCTCGCGACATTCGCGTTTGGTCTCTCAAGAACGTTTGTAGCGATCCTCATTACTCGCTGTCTCGGTACGTTGTGTTTGCGGCTGATTTCCTTGTTCGACTTTCTAACAGTTCATCAGCCGGTGCACTAGCAGGCAATGTCGCGTGGGTTGATGTTGTTCATATTAGTTTACACAGTTATGCCTAATCTCATTCCAGCACCATCCACGCTGTCTTGGCAGAGATAACGGATGCGTCGAATCAAGCTGTTGCATTTCCTATCTATGGACTCTGCTGGCCAGTTGGATCCATCATCGGGTATGCGCTTTTGTCCTTATTGTAGTTGTCTGTTTGGAAGCTCTTGTGTTCAATGTCTGCTTCCGCAGCCCACTTATTGGAGGGTCGCTTTCGCACCCCGCAAGGCATTTTGCCCTGTTTCAGAGTATCCCGTTCTTCACGGTATATCCCTATGCTCTTCCGTGCCTCATATCAGGTGTTATAGCCTTGGGAGGAGCAGCGCTAGGCAGCCTCTGCATGCAAGAAGTATGTCTACTTACACTGTTCTTCGATATTTACTAACCTTGCCTCTCTACTAGACACTGGCGAGCAAGCGTCGGGACCTTATCGGCAAAGATCCGTCACCTGATCGCATTGACACAACGAAAGCATACGGTACTGTGAATCGTACCAATGCCCACCAAGTTGCTTTTAAAGACGACTTGAACGCCCACGGTCTTGCCAATACTGCTGACTCTGATGTTGGCATGTTCTCACTACTGGCAATCCCTGTTGTACGTGCACTTGCGATATCATCGCTTGCCTTGTCATTCCTATCAGGTGCCTTCGACGTCATTTTTGTATTGTTTTGTTACTCGCCCATCACTACTGGTGGATTGGGATATTCAGTAGGTGTTTACTATTCCTCCTGCGATACAGTCTTTCAAACAAATGGGCTGCTCAGGCCACAAATATTGGTTACGCGCTAGCGATTGCTGGCACCAGCGCGGGTCTGTTTCAGCTGCTTATTTTACCCATCATTCTACGGCGCATCGCCGCTGTCACGGCTTACAAGCTATGCATGAAGCTCTGGCCTGTCGGTTACCTCGCTCTTCCATTCCTGAATGTTTTGGCACGCGCGGGATTAGAAGTGGACGTTCACACTGGGGCAGAGGACCTTAAACCAGCCTATGCTGCCGCTGTATGGATCGGGATTGGGGTATGCCTGGCAACTACACGGATGGCGAATTTGGCCTTCTCGTACGTTGCTACATTGTATTTCTCTACTTCAGTCTCATTGATGCCAATAAGGTTGAGCATTATCCTTGTCAAAGATACCTCTCCTAATCCCAGGGCTCTAGGCGCCGCCAATGGCCTGGCTCAGTTTTTTATGTGCATGGCACGCGCTGTAGCTCCTGCATTCGTCAGGTCAGTTTTATCTAGGGCCGTTTACCACTTGAAAGATTTCTGACAAATCATCGTCAGTGCCCTCTTCGCAGTATCTGTGGACAACCACATACTTGGGTCTTACTTCTGGGTATGTGTAATGGCCCTTTTTGCTTGGGCAGGGATCAGAATGACAGATCGAATTGAATACACACCAAGTTCAACAAATGACAAGACGACTTGAAACTCATCTCGGTCTTTTTTTTTTTTTCCTTATCCTTACTCTGTTGGGTACTGAAGAAAGCCACTCGTTTACATACTTGTACACTTTGCATTTGGTTTGAAAAAGGAGCATCTACGAGTTATGAGTGCCATGGGCTTTGGGCGGCCTAGCGACACTTTCTCTAAGAAAAGAGCTCTCCCGTCTGGCTTGGCCATGAGGTCTTCCAGACGGACACTGGCCTGTAGCGTATAGTAAGAAGAGGAGGCTACAAAATTGCCGGGATTACAGCAGTAGTCGTTACAACTCATTTTAGCCGTCAGTCAAATATTCAGCGTCAAGTGGAATAGTGATAAGAGTGGAAACTCTGCAAGGCCAGCGATTCATACCTACAAACAACCTTCTGCTTACATCGATTTCAGCTGTGAGCTCCGCGATACAAGACAGTTGCTACAAGTATTTTTGGTAAGTGTGACACAGGTAATTCGTCAATGAGAGTAGACACGATACGCAGAGTTCAGCGAGATACCGAAAGGAGGAGCTTGAGAACTCGCATGTACCTGAGAATCTAGCTAGCCAATCATATTCGTACCACTCGTATGAGATACATTCTGAATAACGTGAGCAATGACATCATCCTCTAGCCTAACTATCAGTATGAGCCCATGTGACTATATGCGGTTGTGACACGGACACCTTGCATAAAGCATCTCGCAGTCAGATGCCCGTTTGACCAAGCTGTGGCATGTGTTGGAACGCAAAACACATTCCCGGTGGATGTCTTCGAGATAATACGCTACACATCACTCTTCTTTCCATGAACACTTCAGAATCAGAATGCTATGGTGGAGATGTTGACAATACAATACATGCCTTTGAAGTCAATTAAAAAAAATAACGTCCAGAGACCCCTCAGAGGGATCGGTAAACCCAGCCTTGAAGTAGTGCTATCCTGTCTTCTCACAGCGCACCTGTATCATATTCCTGATGTTTGTACATTTCACTTATGTTTGCGTTCTCGATTCATGAACGACATGAACAACACAAAAACGTGAACAAGAACCCCTCGTGCATCTCATTGACGTGGAGGAGTGGAAGCTTCTCATCGCTGAACAATCCCTTGGCCTGACGCATTTGATGCTTGTGCTGTAGTTGTAAAGATCGGATGACGTTCAAGGCCTATTTCCCGGAGTGAACGATATCTTTCATGGTCGCAGTTGTGTAGTGGAAGAGTCGAAGAACGTTGTAGATAGCTTCGCTGGCGAGATGATATGAGCCGAACATATTGCGAATATTTACAGAGAATTATGGCTGCCATGGGCTTTGGGCAGCCCCACCGACACCCTGTGTAAGATATACTGCGTTCCCATCTGACCCGATCACGAAGCAATCTTCCAGACGAACACCCACCTATAGCACATAACATAGTAAGTGAAGAAGCGGGACATGTGGTGTAGTGTAAGTCGGTTTACCTTGCCCTCCATGTAAACACCAGGTTCATCTGAGAACGTATGTCCGGTCTGAATAACGTCTAGGCTGCCCCCACGTAGGTAAGGGGCTTCATGCACCTCGAGACCGATGCCTATCCGGCTCCATTTGTAGCTACATGCGTGTGTAGAAAAATCGGTAAGCCTCACCATGGCCCAAGCGGTGGGTGAAGTATTCTCCATATCCAGCCTTTGTCAGGACGAGGCGTGCACTCTCGTCGACGGTATGCGTCAATCCATCTGCTTTGGCGACAGCTAATGCGACCTGCTGAGCGGTATGCACGGAGTACCATATGTTCAGATGTTCAGGTGGTATAGTTGAACCCTTCAGGAGGAGGAGAAGTGAGGAATTTTAACGATGTCGAACGAAGAGCTTAATTTACGGGGAGAGCAAATGTCTTGTATCAGATGTCAGGCGTGCCGAAGTGAAAGTGTGATGGTCTATGAAAACCCACTCGTGTGTTGTCACTGAAATAACCATGAAGGGCACCAGTGACGTCGAATAATATGAAATCCTCTCTTCTGAGCGCACGGTCCGATACCCCACCATGTGGGAGTGCTGCGTTCTCTACAAAGAAAAGAAAAGTAGGTGATGAGAGAGGGTGACACATGCACATCATAGTATCCACCTCCAAAGAGAACAATAGCTTCGCCGTCAGTCAGACCTGCGGCGGCCAGTGCATCCAGAACAAGCTGTTTTGTTTCAGATTGGCGAATGCCGAAGTACATCTTTGCCTGCACAGCCCGTGTACCAAGCAGGGTGACCTGGGATGATACAAAATGTTAACAATAGCATGTCATGCTTCGTGTCAGTTACCTCATTCGCGCAGCGAAGAAGGGCAACTTCTGCGGGCGACTTCCGCTCCCGCAAGCTTCGGATAGATTGTGGGGCTGTTAACACCTTGGCATTTGGAACGGCAGCCTGAAGGCCATCACTAATGAATAGTCTAGACGACTCTCCTATGAATATCGTTCCTTTAGAGACAGACAAGGCAGAGATAGCAATCTGATAAGGGTCCTCGTCCTCCGCCCATTCCACATATGTCACGTTTGGCGCAGGAATCGACAACAGCTTTGCCCGGGTCGATTCGAACTTTGGCGTCAAGATGATGACTTTTGCTTCGATGCCGCCATCAGCGGTTGGTATCGGTGAGACAATAAGAAGCAGAGGACGCTCGCTGAGGTGCCACGAGCTCTCGCTAATATTTCCGAAGAAGAGTGCGTTGGCCCCAGGTTCGACTATGTACGCATTCGCATTCAATGTGTGAAGTGTCTGAGCTAGTGCTGTTTGTCGCTGATGAAATTCAGAAGCCGCAATGGGTGGTATAGTTGCACAATGGGCACGGAGATGTTCAAATTCTCCTAGACGCCCCCATGGAAAGTTAGATGGGACGATGCGGAGGAATAAATATGTGAAGGGGAGAAGTAGCACGAAGAGACTTGTTACACGAAGTACGGAGCACTGTCACGGTGATTATATGAATGTGCATAGTTTTATAAAGGGGAACAACATGCCTTTCGACTAGTCGGCTGTTTCAGTGGTAAACCGAGTGATACACCTAAATCCAAGCGTCCAAGTGCACCTTGCTTGCCTTTGGACATACTGCTAGGTTGCGGCTTTAGCCGGACTGTCGGTAGGACTCTTGGTCGGCCGACGTCTTTAACGATGCCCTCAGTGGCTCCCGCACCTCCTTCACTGGAGTCTTTGTCGTCATTGTTTCCCTTAACGTTTCCCGTACCCACACCTACAGCCAATCTTGATCTTCTCTCTGTCAAGGACTTGCATCGAGAGGAAGATCTTCTCCACAATCCTCATTCTTTTCGGCATTGGTGGACAGCAATTCACACCACGAAGGAGGCCCTCAATGCCCTGCAGAAGGCGGCGCCCCCGTCCAATCTACCCTCGGATGTAGCAAATCTCTTGGGCCCGCTTGCTACGCCTGTGGCGCGTGCATCGTTGCAGCGCTTGACATACTTGTATGAAGCAGCTCTTGCTCAATTCCCAGGATCTTTCAAACTCTGGAAGGCCTATCTTGAGACACGCTCTTGGTATGTTCTTGGAAAAGCCACTAAACCAAAGCGTGCCGGCGGACGTAAAAAGCTGCAAGAAATGAGAGATGCCCTTGAAGATGAAAAGGCCGAGTTGTTGACTTGGGAACGCGGACTGGATGGCGTTGTAGGCTGGGAGGAATGGAAGGCCTTAATCTCCACGTTTGAGAGAGCTCTAATGTATCTACCAAACGTGATTTTTTCCCCTTGGGTTTGAGAGCGAAACTGACATTCCTGCAGATGCCACGCCTTTGGCTGCTCTATTTCAACATTTTTTTCCATCCCATGTGTCCTCCACACATTTCTCACACGCACGCGCGTCGTACCTTTGATCGCGCACTTCGTACGCTTCCTCCTTCTTTGCATTCTCGCATCTGGACCAGGTATTTGCTCTGGGCCGAAACTAAGTCGGGAAATACGATTGTCTCTGTCTACCGTCGCTATTTGTCAGTGGACCCCAGCGTCACGGAGCGCTATACTTCTCTCCTTCTAGCACCCACTAATCCCAATCCGCGTCCACTCGAAGCCGCTAAACTCCTGCTGAAGTTGGCGCGGCAGGCAGCTCATGGTGGGTATGTGGGCCCGGACAACAAGAGTCCATATCAGCTTCTTGGAGAGTGGCTGGAAGTTGTGGAAAACTTCGCGGAGGAGGTTGGAATAGATGTAGAGGAGTCGGATCGCAGCCGCGCGGAGGAATATAAGGCAGAGCTTGCCGCTGCAAATGGCATTTCTCAAGAAGCAGCCTCTGTGGATGGAAAACTCATTCGTTTTTCAGGACCACCGATTCCTGTATCCCAAGACGGGACTCAGGCGAGGCCCTACGATGAAGATGAAGATCCTTCCAGCACCCGGAAACTTGATATCGAAAAAATAGTGCACAAGGATGGACTGGAGGTCTACAAAGATCAGGCGGGACGTCTTTGGACCGGGCTTGCTACCTACTGGATAAAGCGGGCAGAATTCGACCATGCCAAAGAGACATTTGAAGCGGGTCTATCGACTGTCCTGACCATTCGTGATTTCACACAAATATTTGATGCCTACGCTGAATTCTCTGAATCCCTTATAAGTGCTCTTATGGAATCATTGGCTAATCCAGAGGATGAGGAAGAGAACGCCAATGAGACGGAGAAGGAGCTCGATGACATGATGAAGTCCTTCGAAGAGTTGATGGACAGGAGGCCATTTTTGGTCAATGATGTGCTGCTACGAAGGAATCCCAATGATGTCCAAGAATGGGAAAAGCGTGTCGCACTCTGGGGAGACGATGATGCAAAGGTACATTGCTCACAAATTTATAGTTGGCATTTTTTAGCTTCTGACCTCTGCTTCGTATAGATTGTCGAGACGTACACTCAGGCGCTCGAGACCATCAACCCGCGACGAGCGACGTCTAACTTTTATAGGTTATATGTCAACTTTGCCAAGTTCTATGAAGAAGGTGGTGCCACCAGTAGTGCAGAGAAAGATTTGGACAGCGCACGGAAGATCTTGGAAAAGGCCACAAAGGTCCAGTTTAAGACCATTGAGGATTTGGCGGAAGTGTGGTGCGAATGGTCCGAGCTCGAGCTTCGTCACGAGTCAGTGTTGTCCACGTCCTACACCTACAGGAAGTCTCATCATTTTCGTAGAAACTACGAGGAAGCAATCCGAGTCATGCAGCGAGTTGCAGTCATACCTAAGAATCCAAAATTAAACTACCATGACCAGGTTTGTCCTCACTTACATTAGCTAGATGCTGTAAATTAATATTTCCTCGTGCAGTCCCTACCTGTGCAAGCACGGCTATTTAAGTCCCTCAAGCTTTGGTCATTCTATGTGGATCTCGAAGAATCCATTGGTACTGTGGAAACCACGAAGAATGTCTACGACAAAATTCTTGACTTGCGCATTGCAAATGCTCAGGTGCGTCGTCCCCATTTAGCTTTATGGATTTCTAAACAAGGAGCCTTATAGATCATGGTCAACTACGCCCAGTTCTTAGAGGAGAATCAGTACTTTGAAGAGAGTTTTAAGGTACGGACGGACGTCTTCCGAGCAGTGTCACTCGTTAACTATTCTCCGTAGGTCTACGAGCGAGGCGTCGAGCTTTTCACGTTCCCTGTGGCATTTGAGCTGTGGAACATTTACTTATCCAAGTTTGTGAAACGTTATGTGAGTTTAGTTTTGCGCCACATGCCATCATTCTCCTCTCTCACCTCCACTGTTTAACGCGTATAGGGTGGGAGCAAATTGGAGCGAGCGCGAGATCTCTTTGAGCAGGCACTTGAGAAATGCCCACCCAAGATGTCAAAACCCTTGTTTTTAATGTACGGTCAGCTCGAAGAAGAGTATGGCCTTGCCAAACGTGCGATGAATATCTACGATCGAGCTACTCAGATGGTTGCGGATGAGGATAAGTTTGAGGTTTGACTTCAGTCACAGTGATCTAAACCGTTGCTCACTGTTCATGCCAGATGTTTTCTATATACATCGCCAAGGCGACAGCCAACTTTGGCCTTCCAGCGACCCGCCCAATTTACGAACGCGCTCTAGAGGTCTTACCCAACAGACAAACCGCTCAGATGTGTCTGCGTTTTGCTGGACTAGAGCGGAAAATGGGCGAAATTGATCGTGCGCGCGCCATTTACGCACATGCCTCGCAGTTCTGTGACCCGCGGGTGGAACCTAATTTCTGGGCGGAATGGAATAGCTTTGAGATCGAAACAGGATCGGAAGACACTTTCCGTGAGATGTTGCGCATCAAGAGGAGTGTCCAGGCTCAATTCAACACGGAGGCATCGTTTCTGGCTGCTCAGGCGATGGCGGCACGACAAGGGACAAACAAAACTGTTGCGGATGCTACAGCAGAAGCGGCAGATCCTATGGCAGCTGCAGAAAAAGAAGCTGGCGCATCGTCAGGGTTTGTAGCAGCTCGTCACACCGCTCGACCTAATGAGTCCGAAGATGCACCACAGGAAGCTGGGGGTGCGCAAAATGGCGGTGCGCAAAATGAGGAGGAGATACACATATCGGATGATGAGGACATGTAGTTGTATAACCAATATTTTCAGTGTATTTCATGCTTTGATCATAATCGCTATCTGGCTGAATCCCATCGCTCGACCTCGACACTACACAGATCTTCCCAGTCAGACCAGCCACCAGCTTGCAAGTAAGGCTGGTGGAGCCATTGAGACAGGACGTCTCGGGACCTCTCAAAAGTCACATCATGGCTGTAAAGATCTGACACGAATTCTCGCATGTAGTGCAATGATCTGTGGTAGACGGGTAGGAGAGTAGGTATGACTGTCGCTATGGCAGCCATTGAGAAGTGGAGGCAGTCTATTTGCACTCGATTACATACCAAACCTCTCCAACGTCCATGTGCACCATAGAGGTTCTTCCTGGACCCATTTCCATCCCTTGGTCTTGTGGGCGTCGTAAACGACAGACTCGAGGTTGTCGACTACAGCTGCCATCTTGGTAAACTGCTTTTGCTGCTCAAGGGTTGAGGCATTGAAGAGCGGTTTAGCGAGTCAGCACACCAATGTCAAGAGTATCGAGTCCAATTCCGCTAATCTCTTTTCCATTAGCTGGATCTTTGGTGCTATTGATCCCGCGGGAGGAAGGGTTTTGGGCGGCAGAAGTGTCAGGTTATTGCTAAGAAACCCTGAGACCTTGTCATTTAGGGTGCGGAAAACACAATCTAATCATACTCTAGTTCTGTGCGAGTGTCAACCAGACTTTGTGCGGCCGTCAGACCGTCCACGAGCACGAGATTGTCCCAGGTTTGAGCAATAGCGCGTAACTCGCGAAGTAAAGTCCTGACTTTCCGATGATGGCTTGTCTCAGAACCGCGAGCTGGGGAAGATGGTAAGTTTGGTGGCTGAGCGCGAACTGACGACGGGGAAGGCGAGGAGGGACCCTTGAAGGATGCCAGTCGACTCATAGCCCTACTGTCGCTGACAAATAATCGAACACCAGTGACCAATGGCATACAGGTATTGGATCTGTGGTTGATCTAGTTCTGCGGAGTCACCACCGCTTTACTTCTACCACCACAAGCCACTTCAAATGCATACCCCTGATGCATCCAACTTCTTCCGCACAGAGGCTGATCTTGCGAAGGATGAAGTCAGTGACGTAAAGAAAACACTTACCATGTAATATTTTGACGTGTTTTCAAGGCCCGGAAACTGAAGGCACAACGTACGAAAGGCCTTGGTTCTCCCCTTGATCTACCAGGGAAAATATTAAGCTTAAAAATCAGAGGCTCAGAGGCATGGACCGCAGAGAGTGGTCATGTGGTCAGAAGACTCTCGTTGGAGGTTTGGTCTCTCCTTTGGCTAGCGCGCAGTTGCTTGCTACTCACGCCCGCATTCTCAGAACGGAAAGACCTTGCAGTTATACAAGGGACACAAAGGACCGGTAACTTGTCTTGCATTTCGTGAACCAAATGTTCTGTTGACTGGTTCATGGGACACGGTCAGTCGCAGATTTGTCTCTAGCAAATTACTCAAGCCTAGCCCCATCATCAGACGATCAGGGCGTGGAGCATGTCTGTAGGTGCCTCCACTGTAGTCTTTCTTCTACAATTTCTAAGCCTATGCCTAGGACAAGTCTCTCCTCTCCTCAACGCAAGCTCATAGCGATTTTGTGAAGGCGCTGTTTGTAATCTCGTCTTTAAGACTCCTGGTTTCCGGATCTTCAGATAAAATTGTCCGATTTTGGTAAGAGCCCCGTATACATGATCATTGCTCTTGTTCATAAGGAGCATGGTATATGGATTAGGGATCTCTCTTGCGATCCGTTACAACCACTTGTGCAGTTGGGTTCCATATCTGCACATACCAGACCTGTAGAAGCACTTGCTTTCGAACCAAAGAACGAGGCCTCCGGTACTCTTTTCACTGCAGACACCATGGGCGTGATTAAAGTCTGGGAGCTTCAACGCGAATACGGCGACTCGCCACGCTGCCGAGCAACGCTCAAAACAGAGTTACAGAGTCACCGCACCGGTGTGAATGACCTTTGGGTAGGCAAGGGCCTCATGTGGAGCGGTGAGCGTTTAAAAGATTCAAAACGTCAGTGTCATTGAAGAGACTACATAATTCGCCAATGCATAAGCCTCTAACGATGACTCTGTCATCATCCAACCAATTCCGACGTGGCTGTCCACCGGTGTCCCTCTGAAAACACATGTGATCACGCATCTCAACGCAGTTAAAGCCATCGTTCCCGCCCCTCTGACAAGCCTTGCAGAGCCCTACCTTGTCTCCGCATCTGGAGACGCAATTCGACTCTATGCGTATGATCCGGCTCTAGAGGATTCGCCGGAGTTATTAGGCGAGATAGACGCACATTGGCACGATGTTACCGGGCTTGGGTTGTGGACTCGTGTCGTTGAAAGCAATGGGAAAAAACGTGTGGAGACATGGATCTTGAGCGCAAGTTTGGATGCTACATTGCGTCGATGGCAGATGGAAGGTATGCGCTTCCTTAGTACGAGCAAGTATTAAACACTTAATAATGCGCTATGTTTTAGATTTTATCAAACCCGAAGCCACAGGACACCACAATCGACAAGTCAGTGTGCCTAAGTCACCTCCGCAATCGAATTTTACTGAGGAAGAAGAGCGCGAGTTGAACGAATTGATGGAAGATGATTAACGTCCATTACTAGGCGAGAATACGCGGACGCTTTGTGCCACAATGCGGTATTTCATGTATTATGCACGCGCTACCTTCAACTGCGTCAAATGCAAAGCCTTGAAGACGTCGGAGGAGCCCGAATGAAATCTCTTCCAACATATTTCTCGCGTTCATAGGTGGACAAGATTGGGGTGTTCAAATAGAAATGGGGTGTTCAAATAGAAAATGTTCAACATGCCCCAACCGTGGTCAACGCCATAACATCCTGCATGGCTATGGCAAAGAAAAAAGGAAAAAGTCACGCACTTGTATTCCAATGCCAAAGGGCTCACAGTTACACCTATAAAGTAGCATTGACCACACAATATATCATCGATACATGCAAAAGAAAGGGCCTAACCCGGAATCGAACCGGGGACCTCACCCACAGTAGGACCCCCTAAGGGTGAATCATACCTCTAGACCATCAGGCCACGTTCAGGACGCTCTCAATCCAAAATATCTACCCTTCAAAGCAAGGCCTTTTTGACTTGAAACCCCGCTCACCACGACGTATGCATCACCAAGCCCGCTAGTAGCCCAACATGGTACGACATTCCTCAAAGTAAAACTGTATGTTGTCTCTCACTGGACTTCATAGTCTCATGGCATCAAACGGGTTGAGGCAAATGCTGAACTGTCAGATGCTAAAAGGCAGAAAGAAGTGGCTAAAATTGAACAATATTGTCAACTGTCCGACAGGGTCTTAGAACGCGTGAGCTTAATCTATCTGATGCGTTTGCATTCACTGTATCTTGGCTCTAGAAACGTGAGAGAGATTGGAGTCGCGAGGCTTTGGATTTAACGAAACAACTCCTTGCCGTCAATCCTGAATTGTACACCATTTGGAATTACAGACGAAATATTCTGGTCAACGGGATATTTCCAAACAGGCGAGCATACGCAATCCCACTGAAGTTATTCTCATTCTCTTATTAAGCAGGTCTCCAAGCGAGATTAATGGTTTACTCTCTGCTGATCTCTCTCTGACAATCATTGCCCTCCGCCAATATCCCAAAGTTTATTGGATTTGGAATCATAGACGATGGTGTCTTGAACACGTCCCAGACGGTCTGGATGAAGACCAGAACGAATGGCGAAATGCCAACTGGGCCAAAGAGTTGTATTTTGTAGAGAAAATGCTGGATGCCGATCCACGAAATTGTAAGGGTCATACTTGTTTTTAACCACATCTTGTGAGTATCTAAGTGACCATAGTTCACGCATGGAACTACCGACGTTACGTCCTAGCGTCGCTACCAACTCCTCGTCCACCGGCTCAAGAACTTGCTTACACAACGCACAAGATCGAATCGAACTTTTCCAACTTCAGTGCCTGGCACCAACGATCCAAAGTATATGCAGACATGTGGGAACGAGGTACAGATGACGAAAAGAGCAAGAAAATGAAGGACGAAGGTGACTTGCTGACACTTGCGCACTGACCACCTTTACTGACCGTTCGTGAAACTAGAATTTGAACTTATCAAGCAAGCGATGTATACCGATCCCGGGGATCAAAGTGTTTGGTTGTACCACCGTTGGCTAGTAGGGCCTGGTAAGATATCGATTCCACCTGTTATCTGTTACACTGGATTCACATTGTTGTACTAAGGGGACAACAAAGAGTTGCTGGTGCGCGAGATCAATGTCATCGAAGAACTATTAGAGATTGAGCCTGATAGCAAATGTATGTTCATAGTTTTACATTCATTCATGACTGACCGTGTTTGGATCAAATAGGGTGTCTGGAGATTTTAGTACACTATAAGAGCTTGCTATTGCGGCACAATCGCTCAGATGACCTTGTTCTTGACTGTGTTAACATGCTCGCGAAGCTTGAGGTACTGGACCCCTATAGGAAGGGGCGATACAACGACCTAGGTACGTTGCATCTCGGACAGAATGCTTTTCGGCAAGTTGATTGTGCTGATTGCTATTCTGTCTCACTTACAGCAAAGAGCCTCGAGCCAAGGTGACTACGCCGAAGCTTTTCATAATGTATATATTTTCGGAGGCTTCAGCCCAGTAACTATGCAACCACCGTGCATAATGGATCTATCACACTTTTTGCAATCCATAAGACATACAACGTTTGCTATTTCATACATATGTCGCTTATGCAGCACCGCAAACCACAGGTAGTACAGTGACTATAGTCTGCATTTAGCATTTGCACTCGCCAGACTTGCATTGACAGCTAGAAAGAAGTAGGTCAGCCACTGAGTGATCGATAATTAAAAGGGTACATACGATGAGCCGCAGCTGCAGCTGGAATTGCCACAGGTGAAGTTCTTGGGAGTCTCGGAAACCTGTGGAGATAACAAATAAGAAAAAGTTGCAGTCAGAACGTGCATAACAGCACTCACGGCAATCATGACTATATACGAAATTGGTGATGCTAGTGTTGGGGATACAGCAGCTAAGGGCGTATGAGTATGAAAGGGCGTCCTTTATAATGCTTTGTCCCACAGCATAACGTAATCCGCGGTATGTATGTATCACATGGCCGAACGAAGATAGCAGATCAGGCTCTGCTGTGCGTGTGATAAACAAGAGATAATAACTCCTGTACTTACCGGTACTTCGGAAGGTCCCACGCAAATGTGAATATGACCGGGACACTAAAGGAACTTCTCATGTGGCAATCCCAACTGCGCCGCGTAGTATGTGCCTTCCCAACTATTGAAATATTGAACACTTGACTCTGACCTACCCCTTTCCAGTGGCTAATACTAGGCTGGCGAATGTGGCAGACGCTAATTGCTTCGTAATCGCTGCGCCTACGTCTTCGAATCCACCATGTAGTCCTGCATGTGACATATGTATGACTAAATGTTGTGTAATTTATGGATTGTAATAGTACGTGGGAGGTTTAGTTCTAAATCGCCTTTCCGAATGAGGTCAAACCTGTGGATATAACATTACAAGCAATGAAAATGACAAGTTGTGGTCAGAACAACCCCATTACTATACTCACAGTAATCATGATGAGAACCAAACGGGTAGCGTTAGGGTTGGGAATACACAGTAGGTATACTATAGGTATGGAAGGTGCCTTTTCGAATTATGGACTCTACAGCGATGACGTAATCCCCCTTATGTGTATCACATGGCTGAACAAAGATAGCAGGTGGACCCGTTACCTTGCACAGCTGGGACGTTACACTGCCGTACTAGTTAAAAAAGGGAATTCGAACAGAATTGCCGTGAAAAGGCGCTGGGATTATACTGATCATTACTGTAATCAGCCCCGGGCAAAAAGCAACTAAACAATGTGCTGACCTCGTTTGGCAAAGCAGTTCGATGTCTATGCTCCCACGCCTGCACTGCAGAGATTAAATATTGATTGGTCAGAATCAACGCAAAGGAAACACGAGTAATTTGCCGAAGCATGTCAATCAATCTGTCAGCCCAGGTTTGCATAAGCTCTAAGCTTCCATCAAGGTAGTCAACTTTTTCAACGTGGAGTACGTGGGTATCTTCTTCTGATCCTCTCGAGTCAACTAGTATAGGGAATCACATGACAGTCTTCCGAAGCATCTCTTGTACGAGCAGGCGCATGGAACTGTCATCATGAACTACCATGAGCCCAAGAGGCACAGACCCAATCGAGAAGACCAAACCTAACAGAACTTCGAGGTCTTGTATAGCTTGAGTGTCACAAAGAATCAGGATTGTCATAAGTTTAGAGCGTGTGACTGTAAGTAAGTAATTTATATATTACATGCTGCGTAGTTAGCTTTCTGATCAAAACAATCCATTGATTAAGGCGGGGACCACTTTAAGCTTTATGAGACTTGTGAAGTGACAGAAGGAGAACATTCTCATCATTGGGACGGTATGTTTTCAACATTCAACGTTGTGACCACAACGACCACGTCACCCTCAAAACACAATGAGTGTGTCTTATCAATAGTCGAGGAATGTCAAGGTACACTTGTCACCAACTGTCAGTGGAAACAAAGACAACGTTGGCGGCCGTTGTGGCTTCTGTTATTAATAACAGCCACTTAGCATAAACCTGGTAGATGGATCGATGACCATTAACGAGCGAACCAATTCTTACAGAGTAGTATAATACAAAGAGAGAGAGAGAGAAAGAGAGAGATTCAATTAAGGTGCTCGAAGCGCTTATGCGCTTATGGTACACCGTAGTAATACAAAGAGCTATTGCATCAGTGACTAATGACGGCTCTCCCAAAGCGGAAATATATATTTAGCGCCTCGAGACGCCTAAGGCCTGAAGGCCTGATGTCCTGACTTAATTAACACTTAATATCAGATTTCGAGGTTTGTTGCAAAGCCCGTATGCTAAGGGTTTACCAAAGCTTCCATTTTTGATTCATGATAGGTCTTCACCCAATCTTTATTTTCGGTCAGTCGGGCCAAGGTTTCGGTCAATCAGCTAATTAGCCGTCAAATGCAATGCAAGCAGTACAATGTCACGAAACGTGAACGATCAAACAGGACAACGTAGGGTTTATATTAAGAGAGATAGTGACCCAGAGTGGTCACCTGTGCAGCTGGAAAAGTTCAAATCACACTAACTACTTCGTTCATAATAAATATCAGGTTTGATTTAGAATACGCTTGGCCCTGATTGATATAGATTTGTAAAAAAAAAAAAGGTCTCAATCACAATATATGATGCTCCGTGATGTTAGAATAAAGGTTTAAGGGTGTGTTAAACTGCCGGTGTGGAGGTCGCTCATAGGTATTAGTAGGCAGTTCCTAGAGGAAAAGTGTATATGTATACGTAAATTGACTCGCTCCATTGGCAGCGCTGGAAAAGCCTCTAGTCTCATCGTTTCAATGGGCACCGCAATCGTAACACTCAAAGTGAAGGACAACGTTACACCAGAGCTAGGCGAAAGGTTTATTGATCTGATGAGGACTCCTCCTGGTCTCCGGTCGCTCGGATGGGGCCGCACCATCGAAGAGCACAACACTATCATTGGGATTTTCAGTGGGTTTTGGATTGTGATCATGTATTAATGAGTACCTTCAACACTGATGCCTTCGGTCGACGCAGATTGGGACTCTGTAGCAGCTCACGAAGATTTCATGAAATCATCCGCCTTCCCTCCATTCATAACCAGAGTGCAGGCAGTTTGCACGTCACCAATCACCATCTTCCATACTCAGCTCCAGCCGTTCCCTCCCTCCGAGATCTTGCAAGCTGACGTCGTTGAGCTTGCCGTTCTAGCCAAGAAGCCTGGTGTCTCGGAAGATCAGTTCGAGAAAGTCAGTGATACATTCTTTGAGCGCGTACAAAACGCACCAGGATATCGGTGTCATTTCCGGGGTACCAAATACGAGGACCACAATGTTCATATTAATTTCATAGGATGGGATTCAATGGAGGTGGGTGTCATTAATTGTATCCCTATAGATCAAAATAACGAGACATACTTTCCTAGTCCTATGTTGCCACACGTTCGAATAAAGCTTTGGATCAGTTACGAGGTGTAGAGGGCCTCATCATCAACAATGAAACATATGTATACCACTTGAACCTCCAACTTCAATAAACCTCTTGCCGTCATTTGATGTTTCGCCTGGGCGTGCGTTGAGCATCGCATTATGCATAGTAGTCATGGTTTGTGCCTCTTTTATTTTGAACGTCTACTTATTGGTCTAGTAAGGCGGCCCATGGTCAATGTGTCGCGCAACTTAGCGTAGCGGAAGCTAGAGTGATCCCATCCACATAAGGACTCCTGTCGCGTCAATACTCGGATATAGTTCGAAGCAATATGATATTTGCTCCCAGCATTGCAACTTCATTTCTTCGTCTGTCCAATTGCCCGTGTTTTTACCCTCGGATATAACGACAGGATGCCTTATCATATCGGACATTGCGCTGTGTACTTCTCCTATGAGCTTGAATAGCACAAAGTCCCGTGACACCCTACTTGCAGGGCACTAGAAAGCACTTTCCGGGTACTTATTTGCCCATGCGGCAGAAAAAACCGGACGCCCGGCGCTCGGTGACTAAGCCACAATTGCTGAAGCTGTTCGCTGCAGGATCTCATAAGTACGTATTATTCATGCTTCATCTCTAAAGGTGTGCTAACTAGTGAACCAGACGGAAAGGAGGACCCACATGTTGCCTCGGAGAGCGACGTGTTCCACTTCTCTGTTTAATGCGTCCTCCGCCCAAAATTCACAGCACCGCGGTGCCGCTACTAAGCTTGCAGTAGGTTTATCTTCTGTTACTGATACTCAAAACCCTGATTTTTTCCACCAGCCCAAAAGGACACCTCGACAATCAATTCCTTTATCATTGCCGAATACACCCCCCGTTCCAGCACCCAATCATGCAAAATGGGCTGTTCCGACAAGCAGCAAGACGTCTACGCCAACCGGTACAATTCCTCGATTGACCCCCAGCACCAGCTCCTCTCCTCGCCGCCAGATTCCTTCTTTCCCTGCTGTCCCATCGACGCATGCTCCATCAATGACACCATCACCCGCAATGCGGAAATGGGCTCGTCCTACAGCCGCTCATAACACCACTTTCACATATACGGTGCGCGACACACGGCTGCCAGATAGGGATATCAATCAGAGACGCGACAAACAGAATGCGTTTCCTAGTCATGGTGATCTGCACAGTATGAACCGCGTCTCGCGTAGCAAGGAACTGCATAAGAGGTCGAACTTTGCAGACTATGGCCAATCATTGCATCAGCAACCGCCCTATGAATTTGATCGCCCATTTCGTACAGGCAGCAGTGATCAAGGCGTCGTACATGATTTCAGCGTAGAAGACCCCATATTGGAGCAGGCTCCAAGGAGAATGACTAAGGGTCAGATACATAATCTAGATGGCAACGGAGAATTAGAAAGATATAGAGACCATGGCCGTGACAACAAGAAGCTCAAGTACAAAAGTCGCGGTTCATTGCAAGAGGGCGGTGAGATACAAGGGCAGTCTCGTGTTCCAGATCTACGGGTTCCGAAACAGAAGAAATCTAAACTGCATAGGATGGTACGTCTCTCTCAGGACGTATACATCCCGACCGTCGTGTCTGTCAGCCAATTAGCCAGGCTCCTGGGTGTAAGGCTAGGTCTTACTATTCGATCTCTCAGTTTTTACCCAGAGCTGATTCTTGGGTATAGACTCACTTAAACGAAGGATAGTAGAAGCTGGGATGAACGATGCGACGTCATATGATCACGGTGTGCAGAGCACCTAGACTTTAAGTGTTTTGCTGACAAGGCTGTTGTTGAATAGTATTGACTTCCGAGTATGCATCTATGCTTGCACTCGAGTTCGACAAGAATCCAATCATAAACGACGATGCTGCGTTTGACATATTCCCCCCGTTTGTCGTTGTTCTTGATCCTGTGCTCTATTTTCTCACTTGTTCTTTCCAGTCCGACAAACCCTGACCCTTCATCATTACCTCTTCGCCCTCCAGTTGTGACGATCATGGGGCACGTAGACCATGGTAAGACTACTCTTCTGGACACCCTCCGCTCCGCATCGGTCGCCAAAGGTGAAGCGGGTGGCATTACACAACACATCGGTGCATTTTCAGTCGCTGTTCCACACTCATCGGACGCCTTGATACGATCTATCACCTTTCTCGACACGCCGGGGCACGCCGCATTCTCTGCTATGCGTGCCCGTGGTGCCAGAGTCACGGACATAGTGGTGCTTGTCGTCGCTGCTGACGACGGCGTGATGCCTCAGACCAAAGAAGTCATAGAGCTTGTCAAGAGAGACGATGGTAAAGTGAATGTCGTGGTCGCAATCAACAAAATTGATAAACCCGGTGCGGACTCGGTTGGTAACCCTCCTAGATATTGCTGCCACGATCATCTCACTGTTTCTGCATTTCTGCAGGAGGCGATTCAAAATGCATTGTTAGCAGAAGGCCTGCAGCTGGAGACATTTGGTGGTGAAGTACCAGTAGTTGAGGCATCTGGACTAACAGGTCAAGGCCTCGATCAGCTCGTGGAAACCATATCTGCGGTGGCAGAGATGTCCGATCTACGAGCTGAGCAGACTGGATACGTGTTCGGCTATGTTCTGGAATCAAAGGTTCTCAAGGGACTCGGGTGAGTGTCATCAAACCGCACTCGAATTGTCTTAATCGACTCGCTGGGTTGGTTCAATGCAGTCCTGTAGCGACTGTTTTAGTCCTTCGTGGGGATTTGACTCCAACTACAAATCTAATCAGTGGCACCGCTCATGCTCGTGTCCGACAGCTCTCCGATTTCAATGGAAAGGTAGTGAAGGCAGCTTACCCCGGCATGGCAGTGACCGTTTCAGGATGGAAGGAGCTCCCAAATGCGGGTGAGGAAGTGCTCCAGGGGACAGAAGCTGATATCAAGAAGGCCATATCCAATCGCAAACGAAGGCTTCAACTTACCACCATGGTGCACGACGCGGCAGCCATCAATATCCAACGCAACAAGGAGAGAGGAAGGAAGGAAGAAGATAAAGCAGCTGTTCATAGTCCGGACGCGAATGATGCGAATGATTCTCAAGTGTCTATCGCTGAGCCAAAGGAGCTTCGACTTGTGGTTAAGGGGGATGTCAGTGGGAGCGTGGAAGCCGTGGTGGGAGCCCTCCAAGGCATTGGCAACAAAGGAGCCATCGTCAAGGTTGTGCAGAGTACGGTTGGCGATGTCTCAGAGTCCGACGTGATGATGGCCAAAGCCGCTGAAGGTACGCTCTGTTGACAATCGACATGCAACCAATGCGAAGCAAGTGAACCTGCGTTTTATCTTTACTAGGGTTAATTGTCGCATTCTCCGTCAGCGCGCCTCGATCAATACAGGCCTTGGCATCTCAGAGCGGTGTTCCTATAATATCTTCTTCTGTCATATACCACTTGATGGACGAAGTCAAAGAAAAGGTTATTGGCCTGCTACCCCGCATTACCGAGAAACGTGTTACTGGCGAAGCAACTGTATCGCAGCTGTTCGAGATCCAGATGAAACACCGGCAGTCGCTCAAAGTGGCTGGCTGCCGGGTCTCCAACGGTCTCCTAGAGAAGAACAAGGCAGTCCGAGTTGTGCGCAACGGCAATGTTGTCCATAAGGGTGAGTGAGCTGTGTACTTCTTCAGGATGGTTAACCGAGCATCTCCTAGGCACGCTGCAAACCCTCAGACATCTTAAGAAGGACATGCAGGAGATTCGAAAGGACATGGAATGCGGTCTCACATTGCAGGGCTTTGAGGATCTACGCGTGGGAGACATTGTCCAATCCATTCAGGTAACCGAGAAACTCGGTACATTATAGATATTACCTGACTTGCATCACGTCACTGCGAGAATCAACTATCTCAACTTGTTGTCTTCAGACAGAATGAGTTCCTTTCCACCGACTGTACCGGTTCTCCCCCCAACACCAAAAGTAAGATTGTAGCCGGCGGCATTTGAGTGGGTAGTCTTCTCAAGAAAAGTCCAACTTCGCGTGTCAGCTTTGGCAAGGACAAGCTCGACCTACCCCATAATGAGCTAAAATCCCTTTGGCAAGTGATCGACCTACTTTAGTTCCAAGGAATGTATGCTTTGATGCGGTGGGATCTATGGGCCCGTACAAATCCAAGGTATGCTGAAAACGCCTCGCAGCTGGCATGATGAGATCTACATGGACCTCCATGCTTGATGTCAGGCAACGAAGTTAATGGGCAAGCACCTGCATCACCTTGTCACTGTCTAGACGAATTGTGCTCGCATTCTTGTCCGTCTGCTTGGCATAAATAGATACGTGCACTTGGGTAGGAGTCTGATAATGATCAATCCGACAGGTGATCAACTCTTCAGCCTTTTTATGCCAAGTCAGTTTTCACGTGCTGAAATAAAACTGACCACCTGCATTTTTGGGTTCGGGTTTTGACGCGAACAAATGCTTCCCAGTCTTACAGCCCTGTATTTTCAAAAACTCCTCGAACTCGAGGACGCGTCTTTTGCAGCACAAATAGCCCTTCGATGCCGTCAAGTCAGTTAACAGTGATACATAGCAGAAAACATATCACCTTGCTTCCTTCTCGAAAAATAGGCTGCTGCCATCAGTCCGTAGTTTGAGATACATGTCACTGGCTTACGGGTGCTGGATGATATCTGCACACGGTCCCCTCGCCCTCCTCTAGTCGGCTTGCCTCTTGGGATACGAATTTGGCACCGCAACCTAGCCTCTTACAGGGGGTGTCTACTGGCACAGGGATAGATGGGTCATCTTCCTCTTGCGCCACAACAGGCGGTTGGGGCATGGCTTGTGGTGCATCGCCGGAAATTCCTGAAGGAACGCTAGGAGAGCCTCTCTTCATTGTCATCGAATAAGTCTCACGCCCGTCGGCGGTTAACTCCATCTTGATATTGCTGATGTTGGATGTAGAAGTAGGACCCCCGGACGTCGGTGATGCTGCCTTGGGTTTTTCCCGAGTATGCAGCCCTTCCGTGCACCCCTTGCACACCCTATTATAATGGCTAAATTGCACATGGACGATTAGACTTACTGAGATAGCCATAAATGACTCAAAATCAAGCACGGGTCGATTGACATCTGAGCAACAAGACCAGCTTTTCAAGCCTTCATGAAAAACCTTATGAACCAGCCGACTCATTTGAGCGTCCTATGGCATTGAACCGTACACTCGATTTTGATCCTCACCGGAGAACCACTGTGGTAGTGACACGAAGTGCTCGTGTTATCCGCTTCGTCGTAATCTTGACCACAGCCTGTTCTCATGCATTTCGGCATTTCTTTATTTTGCAGAGTGCGATGAGGTTGGGAGAGCTCTTCGGCAGTCGCACAAACGTGTCAATGGAGTGACCTTCACGGAGTAATGGACAAACCAGCCAGGCAGTCGAACTTATTCAAAATTGAGACTCCGACTCGTCAAGAACACTCTGGAATGTTGTTTGTGCTGTATGCGCCAAGCTACACAGCTCGAAGCAAGATCTTCTCTCCATTTTAAACCTGCAGCCAGATGACATCAAAGAACCACGGAAGCTGGACGGAGTTCGCGGTCTGTGCCACAGAAGTGCCAGCACATCTTTATCTTTCCAAGTTGGCACTCGGAACATAGACTTGAGTGCTCGGGCGCTTTCGAGTCTTACGTCACGTGATGGCCATCCACATGCACCTCGTATCCGATTCAGTTAGGCAACCTGCACAACAGGTAGAGACATTGGATAGGATCAAGCCAGCTGACACCGTCCCACCACATCCAGTCGTTTTAGCACAGCTGTGCGGCTCTCAGCACATTAGTAGAAGTTCAATATGGCCGTCAATTTCCCTTGCCCTCCGAAGTATAACAGGAGTTTAAATTGACTATTACAGCAATAAATATCAGAGTTTGATTCTACTTCATATACTACTCAAGTTGCTGTTCAAGTCATCGCTGGCAGTGCGGTATTCGGGATCCATGTCAATAACTTCTCAAACACAGCTCATTATGACATCTTGGTCTGACTATAGGTGAACTACGTGTGCGTAGCTAGCTAGCAAATGCTGCTACATTGCCAAGTTAGAAAATGATCACCCAAACGGAGGTAATAGTGTTGCAATACAGGTAGTACTCAGAAAGCAGAATTCTCGTAAAATCATGTCACTGCAACATCCCTCAGGCCTCAGGCCTCAGGGTTAATGTATTTTTGAATGGCTTTTTCGTACAGAATTATTTGTAAGGAGATCAAAATGCGACCTACGTCCAAAAAACAAACTCAGATTCAAGTGCCGCTTGAAATACATCAACGAGTTGAGATGATGAGACTTATATCTATCAAAACCTCCACCAGACTGGCCACATGCCGCCGGAGGATGTCTACACAAACATTAAATATGGATATGTACCTGGAACCACGTGGTGCAGAACTCCCCACAAACTTCCACTTTTTCCCAAACTTCCTAAATAGGGACGAACAACGGGTTCTTCTTTTGTCCGCGATCCATAAACTTGACGATGCCGACTCTCGAGCAGCAAGAAGAAAACGCAAGGGGATGGATGTTAAAAATGAAGAATCTCAGAATATCAGCCATTTGTTCCTTCCTGATGAATATTATGACTTCGAGAAGGTAGTCTCTATATTCCCACTGTCAAAGTGTAGATGAAGAGTTCAGTTCTTCTTCTTAGGGACACTACGATGGTGTCATAACACAGTACAGAGAAACGCTTGTAACAACCTGGCCTGAGCATACTTTACTGGATTCCGTCCTTCTGCGTCTTCGTGGACTCCTTCCAGCAACTCTAAAAACAGGTATCCAGACCCACATCCTGCATCTCGCGTCAAATGGACATATTCTTCCTCACGTGGACAACCCGGAAGCCAGTGGCTCCTGGATTGCCGCCGTATCACTGGGAGGGGAGCGGGTTCTGCGAATGAAGAGCGGATCCGACGAGAGCAACTCATTCGAGCTGCTCCTACCTTCCGGGAGCGCTTACGTGCAGAGGTACGTCACTGGGAAAGGGTATGCAAATAATCCCCAGCTAATAGGAGGCAGTGGCACTGTTCGATATTCATACAAGCATTCAATCCTATCCGGGGGGACGTATTTTAAAGGTCGTTCCATGCCTAAATCACAGAGGCTCAGTGTGATGCTCAGGGTGCGTTTGAACCATTGTTACTCCCTGGAACATTTCTAGAAACACGAAACTTAGGACCACTTGCAAACGAATCACACACATTGACGCATAGTCAATGCAATCTTGCCTTCATTGTAACTTAATGTATTTTCCTCTTTAAGCGCTGGTACCGTCGTTGCGGACATTTCTGTCTGTGAGACATTGCGTTGGTGTGTACCTGTCATGCTCTGATCGAGCCTTCTCAAAGCCAAGAAGACAAGTGTTGGATATTAGGGTCAACCTTGACTGACTCTCATAACAGCTGTTATGACAGCAGGTGGTGGAGGAGGCATGAACATAGGAAATTCTTTGCTCAGTTGGCATATCATAATCAACTATACCTTGCCAGTCTCACAACCCCTTATAGAATGGGTCAGATATCCATTGACTGCAGACCTGATGGATACATGAAAATTAATTAGACCAGCGACTTCAGTCTACCTTGCAGGAGGCATGTCACATCATCATCAGTCAGCTTTCAATAAAATTTCCCAGCCATCTGACAGCCGATACCCCTTTGCCGATCATCATCATTAAGTTTAGCACCTTGGGGGAATGTTAATGAATATTATAGATATCTATATGTCACCTCCTTTGGATCTTTGTAATGGGTTCAAATAGGGATGTCGTTTTGGCGCCGCGGCAACACCACCGTTGAGACGATTGCAATTGCAGAAATATCCAAGGGTCATGATGGAATCTTTCGAGTCTTCAGAGACTTGATAGGTACACTTAGGTACAGTGACATTAGATTATGCGGGTGCATCCGCGAAGCTATGATCTGTCGATAACCGCGATCTTGATGGAAGCTTCGATTTCAGAGACCACCGGTGCTGCATGCTCCAGCTATATCAGAACGCGATATCGATGTATATCATTACACTTCTGTCAATTGCGCATCACTTTAAATATCATAACTTTGCGCTCTGGTGACTAGGTACATATATGATCAGCTCTATGGAATGTGAAAGAACATAAAGGTTGGCATTCCTCAAGAGAGACAGATCGGGGGTGGTAGTATGATACAATGTCCGGGAGGACGGGGCCCGAGATCAGTGGAGAACAAGATAAGACGAACGTCTTGCCGCATGAGCGCTACCTCGGAGAAAGCACAGTATATCGGGGGACCACACGTGTCGGTACTTACTCCTTCGAATCTATCTCCTTTCAACGAATGTTGCAGTTTTGGCGTCCAGGCTTGGCATTCTTGTGGATAGTTGGCGCGTCTAGACACCAACCCGTCTCTTCGAGTTCGCACAAATTGTGCATTAACCGAAAACGTAGTCCGATGCAATTGGAGCTGCCTTGTACGGAGAACTATCATGGGATGCGTTCTTGCAAAGCTTGCATGGCGTCATCTTCATGTTTATTATACTTGTTCCTTTTGCCATGATCGTGTACGGCTCGTCTCAAGTTTCCAGCCATTCATTCTCACAAAGGGGATTGTATTCCCCTCTGCTAAACAGATAGTAGGGCAGATACGACTCTCTAAGCCAACAATACAATTGTCGTGGGTGCTATGAAAACAAGTATACAGATCCTAAGACAGAAAAAGCGCTGGCTGAATGTGATACATGGTCCTTCTCTCTCTACATCCTGCAAGATGGTGGAAAGAGATGTGAAGATGACGCTTCTCTACAATGTTCGACAAGTCAACGCCCGATGCGAGAATGTTCGTCGTATTGCTGGGCATGGGATCCCTTTTTTTGCTAGGCAGGTTGCAGCGCTGCCACCCTGGAGTGAAAGCGGTGAGACTAAAGCCGTCATTCTAAATATCTAGAAGTAAGAGAAGATGCTCACGGAAGTTGCACACTCCCGCCGGCGTCGCGCAGTATTGTGACTATCACTGTACCCTGTTGGCACAATTAACAACAACAGAAGGCGCAACGGGATGCCACAACGATCCGAATCACAGCACTCACATCGGATAACCGGTCATTCGTCGACGTCACAGTACCCGTCTCCGCTTGTTGCGTTCGTGCATTTATGTAGGAGACTCGACTGCCGACCTGAGGGGTACTCTAAATAGGCCTCAATGCAAGAGAAATAGAAGCTGACACCGACTCACCGTAAACGTAGATATTTTGATGAATGAAGAGGGTGATCCTCGGGTAATAGAAAACGTAGTGTTGACGGGGGATCTTGAAAGCTTGCAGAAACCATTACATCGGTGGAGAAGACTGCCTTTTGTAGGAGGGAAGAGTAGGCCTGGCAGTCCGGGTGCGCAACGATCAACCAGCCAGCCAGCCAGCCAGCCAAGGGAAGCGTTAGGGTTGAAGATTCAAGGTCACAATGCGTTATGGAAGACCGTCGTGAAAACGAGGGTACTCCACAAGAAATTAAGAGGATTGAAGTCTCACAAACTCCAAGAGGGATGAGGTGTACGAGCGTATCAGTAAACAAAAAGAAGCAACGACCTTCCGCATCGTTGTCTTCATTATTCCATAGTCACACGAAGCAGCGCACCAAGTCCACGCCTTGAAGGCACGCTGCGGGATTTCGGAGATCAGGAACACGCGAGGGAGAGGGCTCGAGAACCAGCCTTCGGAAACGATCGTGACTGTAACTCCTGGGCTTTCGCGAGCAGCAGGGGATGCCTACTATCAACATGACTGTGCCTGTGAAACGAAAACGTATGTGATTTGCTCTTTCCATCTCATCTACTAGTGAACGAAATCATACATCATCGTTGAACGTAGCAGTGCTCCTACCTTTGTTCTGCCCATGTCCCGGCAGGCAAGGTGCCAGGAGAAACGCGGAATACGACTTGGTCAATGTGTTTGAACAACACCAGGTCTGACATGTGTGCTGCTCAGCAGATCTGATGCAGATGTTTCATGCTAAATAGGTAAAGAACATTCCCACGCTTCCAGTGATATCATACCATTGGCACACAAGTGGTGCTGATCAGATACTCCAAGGCTACTACGTGCTTCATTAATTCTGCTAGAGCCACGAACCCGAAATCGTGCTTTCTCAAATAAGGGTCATATCCACTACCTGTCCCGACAGCATGGCAGAGATCTGATACCTGAGACAAGTAGTTCCATGGGGCATTAGGGGCTCATACTAGCCTCAACTCTTCTCGCACGTCAGCCACACCGAACAAAAATAGCTTAGTCGAGGATGAAGGGAACGCAGCCCGAAATCACAAGGGTCACTGCATCTTAGCCAGCGCCATCGTGGAGAGCGCAGCACACGACAGCTATGCGACGGAGATGAAACTCATCACTGCAGAGATACCTGGGTTTTCCTACCTTTGTGATGTCCGTTGTACTGGCGAACTGTCTCACCCGATGCCATTTCCCACAAACGGGCAACATGATCCGAGGAAGCTAAGACAATTTGAGCATGACAATAGAGTAGTCATGGAGTATGCGTACCTGTGACTAGATACGCGGAGTCGGCACTAAAGGCGGCATCCCAAACCCACCTCTGATGACCAAGAAGCACTTTCTCTTGTTTGAATTCATAGTTTGGAGATATTGACCAGATTTTAACTGTCGTGTCGGCAGAACATGTAGCAAGAGTTCTAAAAAAACAGATCTTTCAGTGACAGACTGCAAAGAACACTTATGAGTCACAACCAACTTGACATCCGGACTAAGAAGACAACGGGTGAGGTACTTGCTATGAGCCGGAAACTTGGTAACGGCCTGGAACCTGGGATATGGAGAGCCTTCGGCGTTTATTTTCCAGACGTAGCACTTGCCCTGGACACCAGATTCATATGACAATTATGACGTCGCGACAACGGCCCCTATTCACCTTGTTGTTCCCCGCCACAAGGCATTGGCCATCGGAGGCGATAGTGACTGACCGAATGGGTACGTTGCCAGCGGGAGCCTATCAGAAGGGAGTCGCCAGTCAGTGATTATTCACAGCGGGGAGTCATAGCTTTACTCACGAGTTCCAGAGTACATACATTCTCTGTCAAGTCCCATTGCTTGATACTGCCAGCTTGGTCACAGGATATCAACTCTCCCTGATTCGGATGGACGCAGATGTCGTTCACTAAAATCAAGAGGAAGAAGTTGGTGCAATTGGGGTTGAGAGTTTTCTTTAGCCACTCCTACCTGGAGCACCGTTGTCGTAGCTTCTGTGAGCATGATTACTTCTGCAAATATGCGGGTAGCGTTAGAAATGAGACGCAAAACGAACGATGAGATAGACATCCGATAAGTCCCAGATTCGAATTGTGCCATCTTCACTGCCAGTGACGAGCCATTTGCCACCTGAATGGAAAGAGAGCGAGGTGACGTTCGCTGTGTGTCCTTCGAAGGTGACGACCTAGACATTTCACTTCATGAGCTTCATCATCCTAAAATCAATGCACACGCACTGGTGTCGAAGAAGAACTAGCGATATCATAGATGTTGACCTTCTTGTGGATGGCAGCCGCGATATATCGTTTGCTGGTGAGATAATCAATGAGAAAAGATCTGTTGGCTAAAGTGACCACTCACTCAGGCGATATTGCCAACCGGTTTACTTGCTAAAGACATAACGATGAAAAGTGAAACCATAACCGCGTAAAGCAATTCAAGATTCTCACACCAGTTTCTCCAGACCGAGGAATTGTTCGCGAGCATATTCCACTCCAAGCCTCCCAAAAGCGAATTTCGTGATCATAAGATCCTGTGACAAGGACTACAGACAAATCCGAGGACTTCGAGCCAAAGGTCGAACTGTTGGCGTATGTGGGTTGAGCTGGCATTATACAGTACTCATCCGATCGCTAGTCAGTTGAAGCGACTATGCGGAGCTTGAAATAGTAAAAGTGAATCCAGTCTGCAGATCTGACTTTTAAACCCATAGGGTTTACTCGCTTCGGGAGGTTCTAGATACAATTCTCAAAGGAGTATTGTTGTCTCAGTCTTGCTTGTCATGATCATGATGTCCTGGAAGATTCTCCTTCGAAACATGGTCACGGTCTTGATGCTACTAGTGGTACTGTAGCTCTTGCTGCTTTGGCTGGGCATTGACCGTCATTCTCGCGAGCCTCCACGCACGCTTTTGAGTTTTGGAACTCTCTGCATCTATTTTTGACACGAAACAAACCTCTATCGTCATTCCATGTGCCTCCCGCGACATCTCATGCACGCTACCCTTTCCAACTAGTCTTTGTTTCCGTTGATCCATTAGATTCATTAGAAGGACCTCTAGGCTCGGCATCTGGACATAGAGTCTCAGTTAGGTTTCCCTCTTCTTTAAAGAGTACCGTCACAGACCTGACAAACAATGCATCCGCAGCGTCGTTTTTCAACTAGTGTGTTCCGAGTATTCACCATATCTGAGTAATCAGTTTGCAATGCGAGACGCGAACGAAACAGCGATGACGAAGACGTAGACTCTTGGGTGCTGTCTCAGAGGTACAAGTTGGTATCCGTATCCGGCGATAGGCAATTATGGTTCTCTTTGCGAATATCAAGGGAACAGCGCCTGCAAACCCGTCCCCCTTTTGGCTGATTAGCATATCGATCACAGCGATATTAAGTGGCGGTACATCTACTTGATCGTGTACTCTCCGCAAGCTATGCGTCCCAATGTGTTCCTCAGTTTGGCCTGACATGATAATAATACAGACCATATTAAGTCCTACACGTTGAAATCAGAGGACTCATTTGGGGCTGCGTGGCCCCGTGGAAAACTGGTTTCACGCTGCTTCTCGAGTACTAAAAGGTCTGCTGCTGATTGCCCTGGAATGGAGGCGTGACTATGGGCGGCATTGAATCAAGAAAGCCTCCGAAGGCAGCTTTCCAATTCCATGGACTTGCGTGCCCAGGCTCGGACTGCCCCAGTGATATCTGGCTAGATCGCAAACACTGCCATCGTACATTTTTGGTCGTCTGGCTGGAAACAGAACTTCAAATATTCTGGTTTTGTGCTTGTTCCATTGTACCAGGACACATTCTTGGGGGTCAGCAGTGCGGGCACGTGGAACAAACCCTCCTGCCAGGGAAGGTTCATCTCAGGTGTCAATCACACGCAGCGAAGCGAAGTTGATTCACGCCGCCGCTGCGACTAGCTGAAAGCAGAGATAGCTGCGCGTGGCTCTTTGAATACCCCTCTGCGCGCAAGCAATGCTGTTGGTTCCTATAACACGTTCATCGCAGCTCTCGCATGCAGTCGTGGCGAAGGGGTGTTATGAAACTCCGCGGGCATGTCAGCCGTGTGTCTACTGTTTGGGGCGATGACTTGACACCTATCCAGATGGATTCTCGGCCTAAAGTGAACATAGAACGGAAGCTTGTGCCAACGTGAGCAGGAATGCAGCAAAGATAGATCGCGCAGCGAGAGCAGCACGCTTCAGGAGATCGTTCTCAGTATGTGCAAGTGACCCTGTTTCGCCGACCGAATCACTGACCGAACCTGTCATGATTGCTTTACCTGTCAACGTTGTGTGCCTCAAGCCCTAAACTACCCGGTGAATCTCAACTCATTGTAGCCCACATTATCATGTGAGGACTTGTTGTGAATATGTGCCACAGTGGATACGACGGGTCGATCCCTCCACTGCAAAGATTCAGACAGGCGCCACCGTGACGATCAACACTATAAACTGTCACTTTCATTTAGGTGTCATCGGTAATTTCGTACCCCGCACGCTGTTAGTGGCTTCGCTACTAACGTGAAGGTGGTCATGTTGATGGTATGCCTTGTAGCTGCCGGTGGATCAGCGAACGAGTGACCTTTGAAAGCAATATTGTGTTTATAACTAATCTGACCCACCTAGTTGCGTAAATGGCCCAGCTCAAGTGAGAAAAGGCATTGATATTTCCTGATACCACCAAGTTTCGCCAGTTATCGCGAACTGCATGCAGGGATCAGATTCTGTACATCACGTGATGTCGCGCGATTACGGTCCCAGTCGGGTGAGATCGGACTCGATCGATGGGCCCGCCATTCGGTCGCTTGTAACAGGAAAACTGCTTCAGTGAGCACTCTAGATAACTGGATATATTCATAAAGTTGCAGATAGCTTGTGTGTGTTTTTTTTTTGCCGGATTTTTCATGGGGAGTAGTTGTGGGACTTTGATTAAGCTGAGAAATCATGGCTGAATCATGGACTCGGAGTCTGAAAAGAAAGTACGAATAGTTAGGTCGCCTGCATTCCTTCCGTGTGCCTCTTTGTGGTTCCTTCCTCTCTCCGTCAGCTTTCCATTGACATCTTGGGCGTTCTATTTCATCTCATTCAACAGCTTCGGAGCCGCCTTTTCTGCCGTTCTCACTCCCGCCTTCTATCAATTTCACAATTCTGATGCCTTTTGAGCCGAGCTTCAGCGATAACAGCTTTCAACCCGACCTCTTATCTGACTGTCAACCGGATCATTCCCATGACAATGTCTTCGACACTTCCAACGGTGTAAGAAAGGATCCCGACTCCTGGGCGGGGTCTCTTCCAGCCAGACAAGGTCTCTACGACAATGAAAACGACCGTGATTCTTGCGGTGTGGGTTTCATATGTCAGATCAAAGGTTTTTCAAGCCACAAAATTGTGTCTGATGCCCGTCAACTTCTCTGTGCTATGACCCATCGAGGCGCCACTGGCGCAGACAGTCGAGATGGGGATGGTGCTGGCGTAATGACAGGCATACCTCACGAGTTTTTTAAACGGGAGGCTGAAACCGATTTGGGTTGCTTACTTCCTGAACCTGGGAAATATGCAGTTGGCAACGTTTTTTTCAACCCGCACGACATGGAACAACTTTTTGCCCAACAGGCGACTTTTACCAAAATTGCCCAGGATCTCGGTCTTCGTGTGCTTGGCTGGAGGCAAGTTCCAACTGATGGTACAATTCTTGGTCCTGCGTCCAAGAGCAAAGAGCCAGCTATTTATCAACCATTTGTGGTACTTCGTTCTAACTATGGAGACGGTACTCGATCCCAGGATGGCCCGTTTGACATGAAGCATTTCGAGAGGCAACTTTATGTCCTCAGAAAGCATGCAGCACATACCATGTTTGTTGATCTCACCTGAGTCTGTCGGAACGCGTGTGCTGAACACTGTATTCCACGTCCTTTGCCTTGTAAAGTTCACTTGCAAAATGGTTTTATGTTTGCTCGCTATCCACCAAGAACATCGTCTACAAGGGTCAGCTGTCTCCACCTCAAGTTTATAACTATTATCACGACCTCAATCATGTTTTATACTCGGCGCATTTCGCCTTGGTCCACTCCCGATTTTCTACGAACACCTTCCCGAGCTGGGACAGAGCTCAACCAATGAGATGGGCCGCTCATAATGGTAACTATAACCATGTCACACGTGAAGAGGTATGTTACTGACCACACCTTTGGCTTCCAGGGGAGATCAATACGGTGCGAGGCAACAAGAACTGGATGCGAGCCCGTGAAGGCGTGCTTCATTCAACTCATTTTGGTGATGAACTCGATTTGCTCTATCCTATTATTGAGCGTGGTGGTTCTGACTCGGCAGCTTTTGACAATGTTCTCGAGCTTTTGGTCGTTAATGGGGTGGTCACACTTCCAGAAGCCATTATGATGCTTATTCCCGAAGCATGGCAGGGTAACGAGCACATGGAGCCGGAGAAGGCATCATTTTACAATTGGGCAGCGTGTCTTCAAGAACCTTGGGATGGTCCAGCGTTGTTCGCATTCAGTGACGGTCGTTATTGCGGAGCCAATCTCGATCGGAATGGTCTGCGTCCATGCAGATTCATTATCACCAACGAGGACATCATTGTCTGTGCCTCTGAAGTTGGCGCCATTTACATCGAACCGGAGAAGGTCGTTCAGAAAGGCCGTCTGAAGCCCGGTCGCATGTTGCTCGTCGACACAGTCCAAGGACGTGTTGTTGACGACAAGGAGCTTAAACTCACTACAGCTCGCAAGCAGAATTTTGCTTCCTGGCTAGAAAACAACATGCTTCTTATGCCTAACATCGTAAAGCGAGTACGGCGGACCAAGAAGATTGACCCAGTAATCGACGATACCACCCTCAGTACTGACCCTGTCCTTTTAGCATTCGGTTACACAGTCGAACAGCTTAATCTTCTTATGCTACCGATGGTCACGGAGGGCAAGGAAGCCCTTGGGTCAATGGGCAATGACGCTCCATTGGCATGTATGACTACGCAACCTCGCGTCGTGTATGACTATTTCCGTCAGCTTTTCGCCCAGGTGACCAATCCACCTATCGATCCTATTCGTGAAAATATCGTCATGTCGCTGGAGGCCTACGTGGGTCCTGAAGGTAATTTACTCGAGATGAAACCTGAACAGTGCCATCGCATCCTTCTCCCTTCTCCTGTTCTCACGATCGAGGAGATGAATGCCCTGAAGAGCCTAAAGTTGGCATACGCCTCATGGGGCTCACGGACGATCGACATCACGTTCCCAAAGGCCGAAGGATTACCAGGTTACAGGCAGGCACTTGATAGGGTATGCACCGAAGCTCAGCAAGCTATCGATGACGGGATCAAGGTCATTATACTTTCTGACCGTAACATCGGTCCAACTCGCGTGTCCCTGTCTGCTCTCGTAGCATGTGGGGGTGTTCACCATTTCCTAGTCTTGCAGAAGAAACGGGCTCGAGTCGCTCTCCTCGTCGAGACTGGTGAGGCTCGTGAAGTCCATCATCTATGCGTCCTCGTAGGTTACGGCGCCGACGGAATATGCCCATATCTCGTGATGGAGGTGATCCACAAAGTCATCAGGGAAGGCCTGTGAGTTCTGTTCTGATGTGTCTAGAATATGTGACTCTAGACTCATTGTCTTTGTTCCCAGTGTCAAGGGTGACTATGATGTTCCCATGCTTATGATGAATTACCGTAAGGCCACAGACAATGGTATTCTTAAAGTGATGAGCAAGATGGGTATCTCCACCCTACAGTCCTATAAAGGCGCTCAAATATTCGAAGCATTGGGGCTGCACAATGAAGTTGTGGAGAAGTGTTTTACTGGCACTGCGAGTCGTGTGCAGGGAGCCACATTCGAGTTACTCGCTATGGACGCTTTCGAGCACCATGAGCGAGGCTGGCCAACCCGTGAGACCATAATTCCTCCTGGCATGCCGGAGTCGGGCGAATACCACTGGCGTGATGGCGGCGAAGCTCACGTTAATGACCCTATGGGCATCGCTCATCTCCAGGACGCCGTGCGGGAGAAGAATCAACAGGCCTATGATGCGTATTCTCGCAACGCTTTTGAACAAATCAAGAGTGTAACACTACGAGGGTTGCTTGACTTCAAGTTTCAAACAGCGACACCTATACCTATTGAACAGGTGGAACCTTGGAATGAAATTGTCCGTCGTTTCGTCACGGGAGCTATGTCGTATGGATCCATTTCTATGGAAGCCCACTCGACGTTGGCGGTCGCTATGAATCGCCTCGGTGGCAAGTCAAACACAGGCGAAGGAGGCGAGGATGCGGAGCGGTCGCAGATTCTCCCCAATGGCGATACTATGCGGTCGGCCATCAAACAAGTTGCTTCGGGCCGCTTTGGTGTTACTTCGAATTACCTTGCGGATGCCGATGAGCTCCAGATAAAAATGGCTCAAGGTGCTAAGCCTGGCGAAGGTGGCGAACTTCCTGGTCACAAAGTTTCAGGTTCTATTGCTCGTACCCGGCATTCGACCGCAGGTGTCGGTCTTATCTCCCCTCCTCCCCACCACGACATCTATTCTATCGAGGACCTGAAGCAACTCATCTACGATTTGAAGTGCTCCAATCCCCGGTCCCGTGTTTCGGTAAAGTTGGTGTCAGAAGTTGGCGTAGGCATTGTTGCTAGCGGTGTTGTCAAGGCTAAGGCGGACCATATCTTGATTTCAGGCCATGATGGAGGCACAGGTGCTTCACGTTGGACAGGTATCAAATATGCCGGTTTGCCCTGGGAACTTGGATTAGCCGAGACTCACCAAACCCTGGTTCTGAACGATTTGAGGGGTCGTGTGATTGTCCAGACTGATGGTCAAATCCGTACTGGTCGCGATGTTGCTGTTGCTTGTCTCTTAGGGGCCGAAGAATGGGGCTTCGCTACAACTCCTTTGATCGCAATGGGTTGCATCATGATGCGAAAATGCCACCGTGAGTTGACACAATCTTCGTCAGGTGCCTCTTGATCTAATACCTGCTCTTTCAGTGAATACATGCCCAGTTGGTATTGCCACGCAAGATCCCCAGCTCCGTGCCAAATTTGCAGGTCAGCCAGAACAAGTTATCAATTTCTTCTATTATGTTGCCGAAGAATTGCGAGGTATCATGGCAAAACTCGGATTCCGAACTATCAACGAGATGGTTGGTCGCTCGGATATGCTGATGGTAAATGAGTCGCTCCGTACAGCCAAGACTGAGCATCTTGATCTTTCGGCCATTCTGAAGCCTGCTTGGGAGATGCGTCCAGGTGCTGCTACCTATCGTGTTAGGCCACAGGACCACAAGCTTTATATTCGTCTCGACAACAAGTTTATTGACGAATCTGAGCCTGCGTTGACCAAAGGTCTGCCGGTGCACATTGATTGTGATGTCGTGAACACGGATCGGGCACTCGGCACTAGTCTGTCTTACAGGATATCCAAATTGTATGGAGAGGAAGGGTTGCCTAAGGATACCATTCACATTCGCATGCGGGGTTCTGCTGGACAGTCTTGCGGAGCTTTTTTGGCATCTGGAATCACTATTGAACTCGAGGGAGATGCAAATGATTATGTCGGTAAAGGACTGTCAGGAGGGCGTCTGATTGTTTATCCTCCAAAGAGTTCGAAATTTAAGGCTGAGGAAAATATCATCGTCGGGAATGTATGCCTCTATGGAGCCACTTCTGGGGAAGCGTTCATCCGTGGCGTGGCTGCTGAACGCTTTGCAGTCCGGAATTCGGGGGCAAATGCGGTCGTTGAGGGCACTGGTGACCATGGGTGCGAGTACATGACCGGGGGCCGCGTTGTTGTTTTGGGAACGACGGGACGTAACTTTGCTGCTGGTATGAGCGGTGGTATCGCCTACGTTCTTGATACAGCCCACACGTTTGCGTCGAAGGTGAACATGGAGATGGTTGAACTCGGCAAAGTGGATGATCCACGAGAGATTGCGGCACTTCGTAGTCTCATTGAAGATCATCGCCATTACACGAAGTCCGAAGTTGCAGACCGAGTGCTACACGACTTTCACCATCTTCTTCCTCTGTTCGTCAGGGTTATGCCTCTGGATTACAAACGTGTTCTCCAGGAAGAAGCCGCAAGAGCAAAGGAAGAGAAACTTCGTCATAGCGTCATTGATCTCGTGCCGTCGAGGACGGCAAGCCAAGTTGATCTCGCCTCTGAGAATCTTGAAGAAGTCCTTCATCCGAAAGCCTCCCTCCACGAGACCCTGTCTACTCCACACCTTTCAACTCTGAAGTCTCGTCACAGTCACGAGCCAGGGGTTCCAGACCTGGAAGATTCATTGATTGATGACTCAACCACTAAACAAAGGCTTGCAAAACTAGATAAAACACGTGGTTTTATGAAGTACAAGCGTCTTGGCGAAGCATACCGTCCTCCTCGCAAGCGGGTCAAGGACTGGAAAGAGCTATCGCATCGTCTGACGGAAAGCGAGCTGAAATACCAGACTGCCCGCTGCATGGATTGTGGTGTGCCGTTCTGCCAATCAGATACCGGTTGTCCCATATCGAATATTATTCCTAAGTGGAACGATCTCGTTTTCAAGGGGCAATGGCAAGATGCACTCAACAGGTTGTTGCTTACCAATAACTTCCCAGAATTCACAGGTCGTGTCTGCCCAGCGCCATGCGAAGGAGCTTGTGTTCTTGGTATCAATGAGCAACCGGTTGGTATCAAGAGCATTGAGTGTGCGATCATTGATAAGGTAGTGCCAACTTTACTTCTCCTTCCAGGATCCTGAGCTGATCTTAATAAGGGCTTCGAGATGGGTTGGATGGCACCTAGTCCCCCGCAATTTAGGACTGGCAAAAAGGTGGCCATTATCGGCTCGGGGCCAGCAGGCTTAGCATGCGCCGATCAACTCAACAAGGCAGGACACACTGTGACGGTATATGACCGTAACGATCGCATGGGCGGACTGCTCATGTATGGAATCCCTAAGTGCGTTAATCCAAGGATGTATGCGTAGCTTATCCTAATATGTTACTATTCCAGCATGAAACTTGACAAGTTGGTCGTTCAGAGGCGTCTCGATCTGATGGCTGCCGAGGGTATTGTGCGTGACATAGTTTATTGTCGTTTGATCTTCGTTGAAAAGAGCTATTCAGACCTTTGTACCCAATGCTAATGTTGGCGTGGTCGTGGATGCCCAGGCCATCAGGAATGCAAACGATGCTGTAGTAATCAGTACAGGTGCCACATGGCCGCGTGATCTGAAGATCCCTAATCGCGAAGCGGATGGTATTCACTTTGCGATGGAGTTCTTGCAGGTAGTGTCAACACAGTCCTTCCGCGTAGCTCCATTCCAATGATGCGGTTATTGCAGCTTAATACGGCAGCTCTGCTGGACTCCGAACTTGAAAACGGAAACTATATCAATGCCAAAGGCAAAGACGTCATTGTCATCGGAGGGGGTGACACCGGCAACGACTGCATTGGGACGGCTATGCGTCATGGCGCCAAGTCCGTCACTAACTTTGAGCTCTTGCCTCAGCCACCAGTTTCCAGGGCACACGACAACCCTTGGCCACAATGGCCCAGGTACGGAGTTTCTGGTTCAGCCGTTTTGCTGGGTCTGACAAGTAACTTAGAATCTTCCGCACGGACTATGGTCACACCGAGGTCGCTGCGCACTTCGGAAATGGTATGTAAATCCTACCATAGGATTGATTGGTGTATCGATGAGCAAAACTTACAGATCCGAGAGAATACTGTATTTCAACGAAAGATTTCGTGGTCGATGAAGATGGCAAGCTTACCGGGCTTAACACTGGTATGTATGACCTTCTTCCATTTGAGCTAAGTATGCTAACGTTAGCGTATGCAGTGCGCGTGGAGTGGACCAAGGACAGCGGCGGCCGGTGGAAGATGGAGGAGGTGCCGGGGTCTGAAGTATTCTTCCCCTCGCAGCTTGTTTTCTTGGCTTTAGGTTTCTTGGGACCACAGAGCGAGGTACTTAAGAGCCTGGGAGTGAAGCAAGATGCTAGGTCAAACATTCAAACGCCTCCAAAGGTACTGATTTCTGTTGTTGATTTTGATCTCTGCTGAGTGCTGAACCGCCTGGGACAGGGATATGCGACTAGCGTTGAGGGCGTCTTTGCTGCAGGAGACTGCCGACGCGGGCAGTCTTTGATTGTGTGGGGTATTAAGTGAGTAGCATACGACACTCTACCCAAAAGACATGACAGCTCATCACCCTCCCATCTTTCAGTGAAGGTCGTGGGGCCGCAGCCGAAGTAGATGCCTGGTTAAGTCGAGGAGCGACTAGACTGCCCAAGGCAGGAGGTATTAAGCAACGAGTGAGTGATCTTGAAACTATGCCATACTGCTGCTGATCCTGTCTCTTTACCACAGCTGTTTGTGGCCCCTCCTAGTAGCCTTGTTGATGGTGCTACTCAGCTCGAGGTTGCGGTAGAGGCCTGAATGCCTGACTCTTCAAATAGTTCACCACGTTGATTACGTTGATTTCTCACAAGATTTATGCTTATCTCAACCAGTACATCACTAGCACTACTTAGCCGTTGAACAGAGCGGGATTTCAGTTGGATGGATAATCAAGTGGAAACATTCGTACTGAGTTTGAATTGACGTCATGGCTAGCAATCTACTTACAGGTATATCTTTTCAAAGCTATCATATGCAACTACAGTAATGCCTTGAATAATATCACAGAACAGGAGGTTCATTTGGGATACCTCCAAGAAGCCTTGCGCGAGGCACAAAAATGCGATCCTGTTCTTAGCGCGTTCTGTGTTGGCTGCATACTGGTCACGCACTGGCCTCATCTCAATAGCCCTGGAGTCATTTTAGCTAAAGGACACTCTCGAGAGTTGGCCGGGAACACTCACGCCGAAGCGAACGCACTCACAAAGGCACGTTTATTGTCAAAGGAAGACATTTCGCTTTTGGTAGGGGCGCCACCGCCGTCGATTGACGAATTGCTTAGAAATGCAGATGCATATACGACAATGGTCATTCGCGTCTTTATGTTCCATGGATTCTACGATTATAGCTGACGCCATTTTCTTTCTTCAGGAGCCATGCTCCACTCGAACGTCCGGTCTAGCACCTTGCGCAGATGCCCTTATATTTGCCAAAATACGAAAGTGCTTAATCGGTGTTGCAGAGCCAGACGACTTCGTGGCATGTGAAGGAGCACAAAGGTTGAAGGATGCGGGTGTTGAGGTTCATTGGATCAAAGGGATGGAGCAGGAATGTCTCAGTGAGGCCAGGAGAGGACGTAGTTAAGCGTGACACATGCATGTCACAGCTCAAGTCATTGATTAAGCTCATCTCGCTTCCACTGCTTTGCCTTTGTGCTTTCTGGACTACTTCAAGCTCGCTTCTCTCCCACAGAAATAAATGCGGATTGAAAAGTGTTACTTCTGCTCGACAAATGTCTATCCTGGGCATGGTATATCAACTCTGTCTATGTAAAGTAATCTTAGCTGATTTTTCAGTACCTAGGTTCGGCATTTGTGAGGAATGATGCCAAGGTCTTCAGGTTTTGTACATCAAAGTACGTTGCCTAAGATAGACGCCCCCCACACAAGCTAATTGGATCCTCAGATGTCATAAAAACTTCAAGTCAGTATCTAAGTGCTCATTGTGACTAGAAGCTGATGAAAGCCTCAAAGGATGAAACGTAACCCACGCAAAGTCCGATGGACGAAGGCGTTTCGCAAGGCGGCTGGTAAAGAGATGACTATCGTATGCTCACCGTCACTTTGATCCTCTTGCAGTCTTAACAATGTTTTTGCCCAGGACTCCACCTTCGAGTTTGAAAAGCGACGCAATATCCCAGTGCGGTATGATCGTGAGTTGATGCAAACTACGATCAAGGCAATGAAACGTGTGGCGGAAGTTAAGAAGCGGAGAGAACACACATTCTGGAAAAACAGGTACGAATTTAAGAATACCAGTCGTCCTAATTACCGACATTATATAAAGAATGGCGGCTGCCCGAGAGAAACTTCGTGCAGCGCGCACCAAAAAGCAACTTGCTCGTCAATCCGTCAAGCTAGTTCAACCAGTGTCTTTACAAGACAAGACAAAGATTCGAGAAAAAATCACAGTACCATCAAAACGACCAACTGCGTTGATGGAAGGCTCTGGGCGATCTATGGGAATGGAAATTGACTAGCCTTCTCCTCTAGTGGCGCGATATATGGTGTAGATTTGTGGTTAACTTACATACGGATGCAATGTTATAGGGATACAGTGGTAATGGGGGATTATTAATGCCAAATCATCGACTGTTACCGTTGCTTATACTTCGCTTCATTCTCGTGCTTCACTTCGGGATCCATAGTATTTCGCAGGCCAAACAAGGTCTTGCTTACTGCTTCACTGGCACCAATCATCGGCTTGAGAACAGCTATCGGGACGGCGCGTACTATTGCACGTACAGGTCCCTGAACAATAGAGAAAACATAAGAGATACGCCGATAGAAAACACGAAGTCGAACTCGCCTCATTGCCTGAACGCTCATAGACTTCCATTGGAACAGCAAGAATTGTTTGAGCCGCTGAGTTGAAGTTCCTAGTAAGGCTTCGATAGGCTGATTGCATCCCTTCATGAACGTCCTGCGGCTGATCAGCATATTTGCTAATTAAGTCGGCTACTTCTGGATCCTCATCACTGTTGCTTGTTTGGGGAGACTGTAGCGCTTCTGCAGTAACCGTATCTCTGAATTGCCCCTGACCACCGAGAACACTCTCAGCTTGCTCCAGAATAACTTGTGTGCCCGTCGCTAGTCGTGCGCCTAGTTTGATGGCTTCCATTGCTGTGGACTTCACAAAGGATGTAGCACCTTTTTGGACCCCTCGGACAAGTCGCTTGTCTTTCTTGTATTGAGCGATAGGAAGCAACACCAAGTCTGCAACACCTGACCCAACATTGACAAGGGAACGAACAGGCGACACTCCTGATATTATGTCTGCCAATTGATTCGCTTTAACATCCGGAGTCCAGAGATCATTCAGGGTATCGAATAAGCGTGGCCAGCCAGTGATCTATTCCCCATGAACGAACTTATCAAATGTACGTGAACCGAAGACTTACCCCAGACAAAGTGATGTGTCTCAAAGTGATATCAGCTCCATCGAAATGGAAGAAATTCATAAGTTCGATCGTTCTCCCTTCCCGCAATGCTTTATAATCTACGCGCTTTGGCTTGTAGTCAAGCTTGATATCCACAGGAAATACTTCAACACGTTCTAGATGACCAAAGGCAAGGTCAGTGTATTTATCAACAGGGCAAGAATGACTCAACGAAAATACAATTCTGTCTTGTGAGAGTCCGGTAATGTAAGAGCACCAGGCTTCTCGAAACTTAAGAATTTCTTCATGAAATCTAACGCATCCTGATCTACGTGTAACTTGATAGGCAGCACCTTCACCTGACCAAGATATGTTAAACGTCGCTCAGAATTAGTGTTCTTGGGCTCATACTTACCCGCAATCGACCCTCTTCAGTAGACAGATCTGGGACGGGGTGTACAATACGCAATTCTGCCCGCACCATATCAGAGGCGGTTTCCCGCACGTTACCTCTGAGATCTGTGCGAAGTTCTGTGAGAAATTTCTTCCACGTAGAAGTCTTGATATGATCCAGAATTTCTAAGTCCTTTATGGTAAGAAGCACTCTTGAAACCAGTGGCGCCCCTGGGTAAAATTGTTCGTCTTCGACTTTGACTCCGGATAGGCAGAAGTCGATCTGGGAGCTTCTGGATCGTTCAAGCCTTCTGCCTCGCAATCGAGTAAGCCTTTGAGTCCCATCCTGATGATGTGGCTTGAGAGATTGCCAAGAGCTCTGGTTTGCACTCTCACTTGCAGCACCATCGTTGAGCTCCTCATCAATTGCGGCGATCAAAGCAGCGGGTTCCAGCTCCTCCGAATCTTGTGGTAAACCAATGGACACTGAATTGAACAAGATGGAGCTGGTCTCCTCTATGCTATCGTCCGGTGTTTGGCCACTCGCCAGTAATTGTCTGATTTTGACTAATCGGCGTCTGATAGCCTTGACTTCCTGCTCGATAGTCTTGCGTGTTCGAACCCAATCGTAGCCTTCATACAGAAGCACCTTCAAGTCGCAATTCTTCACGCGGATGCTTAAGTTGGCATCACCAGGACTAAGTAGGGTGGAAAATGTTAACGAGTGACCTCAACTACCGTGAAGTCCATACCGGAAAGACATGTCTGTAGTCTCCTGTGGGATGTTCTCAAAGTGCCCCTCCACGATGCAGATGCCCTCTGGAATCAACATGCGTATAGTCTCGCCACCGACATTGGATATGACTCCATCCACGCCTGGAGCAACTAGGGGAGCTGTAGGGGTGTTCCGGCCAAATTCCTGCTCATGTGGTTCAAAGTCAAATAGATCGTCGTCTCGCAGCTCTCGTAGACCGGCGGCCGCACCAAATGATGCATCAAGATAATCCAGGTTCGTGGGAAGGTCATCATGGATCATATCTGGGGCTGGTCCAAGATCTGGCATGCGTCTAAATGCATTTTCGTCCACGGCAGCTGATGAGTCCGATAATTTAATGACTAACCCACAATAGATTAAAAAACATAGCATCATACCAAATACATCTCGTCTTTGACGGTGTGAAGGATTTAGTGGAGTAGACCTACTAGTAAAAGGACTGCGAGAAGTCAGCACATGGGTGGGTGGGTCCAAATAGCAGAAAACACTATACTCGGGTTCACTGCCTTGCAAAGTGGAGGTAATGCTGGATACAAAGGACCCCAAGGCTGGAAGCGTGTCAGCACAGGCATGGAACTTCAGCTTAGCGCCATCGACGTGAATCTGGAAGTGACGGGTGAAGCACCAGAGCAGAGATCGAGTTGGAACCTTACCTGAGAACTAGTGGGCAATTCGCTCATATGACGTACGCGTAACGCAAATCCATCTACTTCCGCGAGGAGCGCGTAGCCCAATTGCTATGAAAAATTGCTTAGGAGGATAAATTGGTTTAATTGCAAAAAGTGGCAGACCTTCCAGTATTCAGTAGCAGAGCGAGGTGTTATAGTGTCCGTTTCTGCCGGCGTCGTGCAAGTGCCTTTATCGTCTATGAAAAAGGCGCATGAGTTTAGAAGGGTTGTGGAAATGACTGTCTCCTGAGAGTCGCCAACGAGATCAGTTGATAAGTCGAGCTCCCCGACATATGCTACCATTGCTCCAGGGTCGTTGGGTCCCGTCGCATGAAAAGAGCCATCCGTCACCCTGATAGACACCTTGGTACGTTCACTAGGGATGACAGATTCAAATGCCTGAGCCGATGTGAGTACTGCACCGCTTCATGAGAGCAGCTAAGTGACTCACTCCATCTGGTGCCTTAGCGAATAGTCCTACATCCGTAACCCAGGCAATGTCTGGTGTCAAAAAGTACGTGAATCCAGAGACATTAAGTTTTAGCCTCGACTCTTTTGCATTCATTTCATTATCCACCACAGAGATATAACGAAGCTTGAGTAAAGACTTAGACGATGCTACCTAAACAAGAGATCAGGATTTCCTCCCGGCAAAGTGAATAAGTGGTAAATGCATACTATATCACGTGGAATTGTAAGCTGTAGTATTGCAATAGTATCTCCACCGGGAGACATATCGCAGACTTCGAGATCCATTACCCCCACTGTGACCACTGTCTCGTCCTGTAATCGGTGGATTGCAGGTATTTCAAAAATTAGATATTATGAACTAACCTTGCCCTCTGGTTTGATCTCAGCCAGAAGGTTGATGTCCAGAATCTTCGCATCCAACGGACGTGCCTTCTCGTTCGCATCCTTGCGCGGGACAAGTAAACTGACTTGCGCTAAGAACGACTGACGGGTTAGAGTCTGCCCAGGGGCCTCGAAGACACACCTACCTTCTCCGATTGACACTTTGACGACGAGCTCGCTCTTCCGTACTTCTCTTCCACTCTCGCTGCTGCCTGTGCTGGCAGTCCGTTTGGTAAAAAACCTGCTTCCAATTATGCTCGGATCTCTGCTCTTGCCACTTGTATCAGATGCTGAAGCGCGTTCGAAGTCTCCGAAAAGACATTGAGCAATGTCGTCAGCCCAAAATGTCAGTCCGTCCAAGAGAGGTTTGGAAAGTGATACATATGCCACAGGAAGGTGGACATCGAAAGAGAAGGACAAGGCAGCACCAGGGGATACAGAAGCAGATGGATGGCTTGGCGGGACAGGGTTAAAACGAATGCGCACAGAAGGGAGTATTGTCGCAGGGAGGGGTCGAGAAAATGCATTAATTCCGAATGTTGAAGATTGGGTGTTGGAAAACATCCCCTGGGTGGTAATTGAAAGAAAGGTAGAGGCAATTGACCCTATATTATTCCCGTTAGTAAGCAATCAAGACCAACGATGCACTTGTCAATCTCACCGTCAGGAAGGGCAGCGGCTAAGAATAATCGCCTGAACTGTAAACTCCCAAGGAGAGTGGGTCTTTCTCTGCCGCCTTTGTTATTATGGTGTGCAGTGTGATGTTTTGACGAAGACGGTGCACTCTGCTGTGAGATGTGCACGTCATGCAAATCCATAACTACCACTCCAGAACGCGGACTCAAAGGCGCAGGTGGGCTTGGCACACGCATCTCGAAACGAAGAAACGTGAATCGGAAGTCAAGATTCATACCTGTATTAGACTACTCGAGGAGAATGGTCAGTAAGCATATGTATCGGAGCAAAAGAGTGTAATTCACGGATGAAGGAGGAGAATTGCCTTCACGCGCAGTGAAGTCACCAATAACTAAATCTTCCAGCCTTCTTCTCTCCCTCTCACTGTTGTCCTCTTGCCATACTGTGAAACCTCTTGCTCGAGGCGTTGCCGGTGGTGTCTCCTCAGTGTCTAAGGTATGGTCCGCACAGGCATGGTCCTGTTCAGAAGGGATGGGCGACGCAGTCAAAGTAGCCATGAAGTCGATCACTCCTTGAAGGAGCCCTACATCGACGAATAAGTGCAAGGGGATCACGTCTACTTCATAATTCGAAGCCTGGCCGGAAGTCGCGGATACAAGACGAGCCTGTAGCGCAGGTATATGCGAGGTTCTCGGAGGCCTCATGATGGAAAATGGAACCACGTCAACTGATTTCCGTTTGCCATGTAACAGCCGTACACGCCACTGGCTCACTTTCCCTGAAGAGCTGGTAACCCCAGCTTTGGTCCAGTCGATGACCTCAAAGGATGGATACTTGGTGTCTCGCTCATACTGCATACTCAAATGTGGATCTGAAACGAGAACAGGAGACGCACTCCAACCTCCACAAGTGTTAGATGAGAGGGCAAACATAGAAAGATCCGCGACGGACGCCTTAAAACTGTGCTTGGAGGCACTTGGAATGGTACTCAAATCAGGATCTATCGCGTGACTGTGATGAGAGGTGGTTTCCGATGGCGGCACAGTGGAGAACCTAAGCTCGAGAACGTCAAATTGGATGCGCAGGTGAGGAATGCGAGGGGATGGTGATGGAATAGAGCGCCCGAGAAAAAACTCGTGTAAAGGGTCATTTGCAGTGAGTTGGGAAGTGAGGAAGGGTGACGATGATCGAAGAAAAAGGCATGTGACGCTTCCTATATGACAAGAAATGTCAAGCATATTTGTAGGAGGATCCTGTGATACGTTAGAGGCCTTGTTCACCGACGGCATGTTTGTCAAGGCTGAAGACAAGGAGAGGAGTGATCGTGCATGTATAGGGCTCAGCGCGATAGCCACGGGCCCCATAGTTACCGTCAAATGAAGCTTATTCTCTGAGCGTGGTGGATACGATCCTATCCCCATGCTCCTGATATTTTCAGATTCCATCTGCCCCGAAGAGGCGACAAGCCTTGGTGTGACCAGCCGGAACACAACCGGGTCAGATCCTTGGGCCAGAGACAGGATTCTTTCCTCTGAAAATGCTGCCTCCACTGATTCTGGGGGAGTTTCTGGACTGGGATTACACACAGAAGTTGTGGCACTGTGATACATGCTTGAATCAGGAGAGACGGAGCGAGTGGAAGGCGGGGGTGGTAGAGAAGCTAAACTTTGAGACATCATCATCATGGCTTCTTCATTATCTTCAGATGATGTTGATGAAGCGTAAGGGGAGGCTGAACGCCGACAAGGGGCGGTAGAAAGCGCGGGTGGTGGCGGTTTCATGTCGCAAGTGGACACTGTGATTCTAGATAGTTTGATGACTCGGACTTCTCCTTCATCGTTTTCTCTGTCAGATGGAATAGAAAATGGATCGGACTTATTCTCTGTGTTATACGTGACCTGTCCGAGGTGGAAAGTAAACTCAGCCTTCCTGGGAAGGATCAGACGTATGGTGAGGTCTGAAGTGTCTAATTCGAATCTGGCCAGAAGTCGCTCAATGAGGGTAGCAACTAGTGAGATGCCTTGAGTGGATGGGTCAATTTCATCTGTTCCTTCGTCTCCCTCGCCATATATCCTCACTGGGCTCTGTGAATCCACACCCTCTGTGCCTAAGAAAGGGTCAATTGATCCAGGAGGCTGATGACGGGAAGGCCGATTGAAGTTGAACTCGGATCGCAGAGCATCGCTCTCTCGGGTTGAAAGTTCGTCGTGGACAAAAGACTCAGCCACGGAGGCAACAGATTCTACCAGGTCGTCTGTAGAATGAGGATGGACTGATGGGTTGACACGAGATGCATGCACAAAGGTAAGTGAGAGGGTGGACAAAGAGAGTGCCAATGGTGCTGTGAGAAGGTTAGGCCATGGTATTCGAGCAGACACTTTGCCAATGGTGCCAGCTTCAAGCACGAAAGGTACGGGAAGGTCGGCCAGGTGTTTATTTATGGCCTAACATACAGGTTTCTCAACAAAGTTTCCATTTATATGCACCTGCTTCTCACATCATGGTCGAGCTCTATATCATTGACCTGCACAAAACCACTGCCAATCTGAGCATCAACCTGGGCAGGATCAAGTTGACCCGGCTTAACCAAGTGCCCAAGGGTCTTCTTGAGAATGAATGACAAGAAACGACGCTGGATAGCAGCTGGGAGAGAAACGGAAGGGAATCGTGGCCAGGTAGGAAAGGAGAACGAGAACATGGAGGCGACTCCTAAGGTCACATGACCTATCAGAGTCAGAGAGCTGGCGTATCAAGTTGCGTCTCTCGATGACCTCGTCGTTCTCGCAGTATGCGTCTAAATTCCTCAACACCAGATTAGCCAGGGCCCCTGGCTCTTCTTTGGCCTCCTCTCAGCCATTGTTCTATTCTTTCCAAGAATCATCAGACGGCGAGGGCTCCATTGGTAGACTAAGACCATCCGTGCAGTCTCGCGACGACCTAGAGCTTGACGATCATGGAGAGCCCCGTTTACGAGGAGATGAGGAATTAGATGATCCATACCTCAAGCTTGATGAAGATGACGGGGAAGGGACACTCAAAGAGTCAGCACGCCTCATCGCCTCAGAGGTACCCAGCACCCAAGGGGGTTGGCTTGCTCACCAGACTTCTCCACTCCCATCCCGTTCCCCCACTCCACCTTCCCCTTCATTGGATGACACTCAACTGCCGATTGCAGTCGAGCCACGACCACCTGTCCGTGCCACCCTGACGGAATCCCTGCTTCCCCGCGATGGCATTTCGCGGTCGGTATTCTTTCTTCCAGATCCCGGTCGTACTCCGAGGCACAGATATAATGATGCGAATTGGACCGTACTATGGTGTACCTGCTTGCTCATCTTGCTTTTGGCTTCTATATTGTCTTTTTTTTTGACACAGGTACGGGAATCTGGTTCATGTGGTGCCTCAGCCTCTCACATTGTTGTTTTAGTCCCCACCTTTCTCCACACCTTTCTCTACACTTACTCGCACCATCCCGCTCCTAACCATATTCATGGTTCTTTGCACTTGTCTCTCTTATACTCACACCCTTCTCCTCCGCTACTTCACACGACCAGTGCTTGTTGCAACTGCTCTTTTCATCCCCATCTCTCTCATATTCACTGCTCTCATTGCCTTCTCAGGCTCCTTCATTTATGGTCCCCTTAAATCTACAACGTGGGGTGCCACCATCGGCCTCCGTATTTTCTCTCTAATTCCACTCATCTTTGCTATCCTTTCCTCGCGTTCTCTCCTTTTGTACATCTCTCAGATCAATCGGACTGCTAGCGCGGTTTGTCTTGCCACATCCCTTCTTCTCTCTAATCCCCCCCTATTGGCTGTCTCTCCGGCCCTCCTTTTCGCAGCTCTCCTCTCAACGTTGCCCTTTCTTTCCTTAATCTTCCGACTACTCTTAGTAGGTTATTCTGGAGATAACGCATGGCAGGTTCGGCCATATGCGATCTGGTTGGCCGTTTTTGTCTGCTTGGTGTGGATATGGTCTTGGTGTGTAGTCAGGGGTATTTTACGCGTTACTGCAGCTGGAATAGTTGGGGCCTGGTTTTTTCAGAGGTGAGTGCTGCCGAACGTCCTAGAACCTTTTGACCCATGACTTGACTAAGGCACGATGCTGCCACCGATCCTGTCCCTGGTCAAGTGCAAGCGACTCGTGCAGCCTTGGCGCGTGCGTGGGGTCCATGCATCGGCACCATATGTCTTTCTGCACTCATACAGGCCTCTATTGGAAGTATTTTGTTTGTACTCCGTGGTCTTCGTCGAGTGAGTGTCTTTACTTTTGGTGTGGTTGTCCCTGATTTTATTCGCCCAAGGTAACAAGCCCCGCCATTCTCCCTGCATCCCTTCACCCACTATCTGTCCCGATTGTACTTCTGTCTAACCGTCTTACGCCAATCACCTTCAACGGATACGCACTTCCTTACGCAGGACTGACGGGTGATGCATTTTTTCCATCTTCACGGCGTGCGCGGGAAATCACATCCATCAAGAGGCCACACGTCGCCCCGCCCTCGTGTACGTGATACGATCGTGTTGTTAATACTTCATGCTCAACGACTTACAGACACTCTCCTCCCAACATTGCTAACACTCTCTTCGCTCTCATTGGCCACACTTTTGGCATTGAGCTCGTATCTGTTCATAGCGCACGTTCTGCTGCGCCCAGAGCACGCACATTTGGGGGCGCTCGTTACAGGTGCAATGACATTTTTCGTGACTTGGTTTTGTGGCGGAATTGTAGGAGACATGTGAGCGCGATTTCAGCATTAGCTTTCTGTTTCTGATAGCGAATCCTTCTAGAGCGGACGCTTTGTATGTATGTTACTGTCTTGACCGGGAAGCTGGTACACGGAGTCGACAGGAGGTTTTTGATGCCGTGCGTGGTTGTATCTTATGGGCTGCAAAAATGCAGATTAAAATGATCATTATGCAGTTCGAAGAGCCTCGGCCCATGAGCGCTGTATAGCGGTGTTGTGATCTCACTTTTCACCTTTTCTAGACAGTACTAGACACGCCTCGTTGGACTTCCATCGAGTACAAGCTATCGGATTAGGCAGTGACACGGTTCCTCTATTTTTGTCCTGAAGGTATTGACGATTACACGATTTCCTGGTATCCAACAAGTCTTCATTGCTTGCTTGCCCAATCTCACAGCTGTTTCCATATATGTATGTAAATCTGTTGTATACCACCACTTGTGCATGACGGTAGCCAAACTCTGGCTTAACTTTATCTGGGAAATTGAATTGAACTGAATTAGACGCCTGCGTCTCCTATATATGCCGCGGTTGCCCGAGGAGGTGGGTTCCCCGCATGAGAACGCATCAATCCTAAATAATACTATGGTAAGCTCACCCACTGCTGACATTTGCCGAGCCGAAGTCAAAAGACACGGTCAATATCGAATATGCAACATTGTCCCGAAGTAACAAGACATGGTATAAGGTCAAGACCTCATATAGTCACCCAATTCTTACTTCTCCGTTGAATATCTGAAGCTGCGCAGAGTCCGCATGGTCCAATTATCTATCCTGCCAGGGAAAAGCGCAATCGGAGCCGGCCCAGGCATATCATGCGGGATGTCGGGCCATAGTGCAGCAGGGTTCGGCTGGTCAAATGCTGACGGTACCAGACAAGACTCATACTGTTGCGTAGTACGGAGTTTGGGCAAGTCCTATTTCCTACGAGATCTTCAGCTCAATGACAGAAGCCATTAAGGAGGAAGTCCTGGAACGAATCGATTCTCCTCTCGTCCAGTCGGTTACGGAAGAAAAGCCACCGTCGAACAGCGTGGCTGACACAGATGTCACGAATGTGGACTCGGTGTGCGAGCAAGACGACAAAGTCGAGCCTGACTTCCCTGACGGTGGCCTCAGGGCATGGTTAACGGTTGCCGCTGCTGTTTGTGCCACTGCCTCGTCTTTCGGTGTCGTCAATAGTTATGTATGGGTGTTTGCTTATCTAGTGAATTATGCTGACGGCGTGTAACGATATCTACAGGGAGTATGTAACGAGAACTCTCTTAAGATAGTCTCTCATAGTTGCCTAGGTATTTCAAGCGTATTATTCGCAAACGTTGCTACCAGATTTATCTGCATCGACTCTGTATGCACATAATCGTCCCATGTTCTCTTCTCTCCATCTCACTCTTTTGTATTTCAGCTCCTGGATTGGTTCTTTACAAGTATACCCTCGTTGATGCTGTTCGGAACCAATCACTGACTTATATCCAGTATGCCCTGACTTTCTTTCCGGTACGGGATTGTCACGATACCATGAACGCAACTCATCCGCGTGTCGCTACTACGGCAGGCCTTATTCACAGGACGATTGTTCGACCTAGGGTATTTTCGGCTGCCAATGTTCATTTTTAGTGGCACCCTGGTGGCCAGCACGTTCTTGATCGCGGAATGCACCCAATATTGGCATTTTCTACTCTGTCAAGGAGTTGGGCTCGGGGTCAGCAGAATAACTCATCCGTGTTTTGTATCTCTGAGTATGAAACCTATAGTTGTCCTCAGGGGTCTTGTTTGGTCCCACACTTAGCTGTGTAGCCCATTGGTTCAAGAGACGTCGATCTACTGCTTATGGTATTGTGGCTACCGGGAGTAGTATTGGAGGTATGACTGTTTATTGGAGGTGTGTTGACAATGTCTCTCATCTATTCGATTAGGAACTTTGTTTCCAATCCTTGTACGGAACCTTATCCCGCACGTTGGGTAGGGCTTCTTGTATTGCACCTCATTTTCATCATTAATGTTGTTCGCAGCTTTCGTTGGACCATGCGAATATTCGGCTTTGTATTGCTTCTCCTTGTTGGTTTTGCCAATCTGGTTCGTATTTCCAGGCTTGGTGGAATATCGCCTAATGAGGGCGTCTTGTAGGTGCTCCGACGACGACTACCTCCAGTCAACGTCTCTGGAGGACTTTTCAATCTAAAGGCTTTCAAGTATATCCCATTCACTGTCTTCGTCATCGCAGGATTTTTCTGCTTCCTTGGTCGTATGTACCACGTTGTCTCTGTTCTTAGCTCACATCTTATAACAACGTTTCCAAAGTTTACACAGGTAGGCAACACTACTCCATGTTCAGGGGGTGTACTTTAGATGATGGTTTCATCGTTTCGCAGTCTTGACCTACATGTGAGTGCCGCCTTCTTCGTCTTCCCGACGTATGCTCACATTGGTCATGTTACATACTTACAGTGACTCGAGCGCAGCGTTCTACGGGGTGTCTCCGCAAATATCCTTTTACCTTGTCTCAATTGCAAATGCATCATCCTCAATAGGTAACACTCCCAGACTGGTTACAGGCGTGCCACTAAAATGATGTATCAGGACGGGTTCTGTGCGGTGTCATCGCAGATCGGTATGGCCCACTGAACAGTATGATACCGATGACCGTGATAGCAGGAATCCTGACCATGGCATGGCCATACGCAAAGACAACTAGTTCTCTTGTCATTATTGCTGTACTCTATGGTATCTCATCAGGAGCATTTGGTGACGGCTATTCAAAGTGGATATGGATTCGCATTAACAATTTCATTTGCAGTTGGTCTTCTTGTCCTCCCTGTCACCTCCATGGGAGAAATGGGAGACTTGGGTCGAAGACAGGGCATGCTATTTAGTCTTCTGGCCATTGGCGCCATTCTGGGACCTCCGATATCTGGCATCATTAATTCAGCAACCCACGGATACGTTGCTATGGGGTTCTACGCAGGTACACCAATTGTCCTTCTGGTCTTTTAGCCGCTGAAGGTCATTGTAGGTGGTACCGTACTTGTTGGTGTGGTCCTGATGCTGGTGTGTCGTACCTTGATCACAGGCCGCCTTATTGGGGGAAAGATATAGGAACCACCGTGCAATTTAGCTCAGATAGAGCCTCAAGCATTGCAGAACCTTATTTAAAAATTAAAAATAAAGTGCATTTTACCCGTCATAGGCCCCATCCGGAGGGGCACAGTCAGGCGCAAGTCAAGAGGCGCACACCCCGCCAGATTGAGCTGCCTTGTGTTATCCCCCACAGGCACTCTGATATGCATCTCTCGTCCTATGTGAGGTTTTCTGGAGGCCAGGTATGTGGGCAAGGAGTACCACGCGTTTGCGTTTTGAGTCGACCATCAACATTTGGCTGATCAAGATGCTCGAGAGTATTTCATATGTAGCTTTTGCGTAAAACCCGAACCATGAACATCCAACGGTTGTGGTTCTATCCAAAGGATGCACAGTAGACCGTGATTTACTAAGTAGCAGTGGTGGCAGCCATCCTTATCCCCGACTCTCTCGGCTGGCACAATCGTCACCTCGCACGTGGCGAACCAACAGTTTGCCCTATTCCTGTCTTGGAGAGACCCAGCTCAACCAGAACCGCAGGTTGACTCAATTTTGAATTTTTTGACACATCCAATATTAAGGAATGTGTGGTCTTTATCTGCTCGCTTGGCGTCGAGCTTCGACGAGAGGATGAGATAGTGTCTTATCGACGGCCTGGGATTCAGCACACCCTGGACGAATCGATTCACTCCGTCCGTCATTCTGATAGAGCCTCTCTGCGCCACACTTGAATATTTGAATGGTGCATCAGAGTTCTCGCACCGTGCACTCGAACAACCATTTCCCAACCCCCCCATCAAATTCAAAGTATACCTTGTCCTTTGCTGCCGACCCGACCCCATGATTCCCTCGTCTCACGTTAGCATTGGCTCTCAGGCTGGCGTTCTATCATCCAAGTCGACTAAGGTGGCAATTTTGAATATATCAATTGGACAAAATCTCGGAGCAGCGCCCTCTAGAATTTATTGAGCCTAATGACTCCTGTTACCAATTTCGATGGTCCGTGTCCTTGAACTAATTTGTGGTGATGCATCTAAGTTATTGTTGTTCAGATAGTGGCTATGGTTAGAATAACATGTCTAACATTGTCAGAACAGCTAAGAGTGGTAGTGATTGGAATAAGAATATTGGAACAGAACGACAACGCCCCAGTGAACATACTTGTGGAAGACACATATAACCAAGACTATTTGCACCTAGGGCTCAAATCTACCATTGAAACTAATATTGCGACTCTCTAGACTCGATATACTGGAACAATCGAACCAAATGTGCTTGGGATCTTGTCTTTGATGCACACACCAATGCAGACTGTAATGTAGACTTCGCGCGCTGAATCAGTGGCTTTCATGGCAGCATTGATACCATCTATTGTAAGACAGCAGTGCAGACAGCAGCGCAGTTACAGATTGTGATTGGTGGCTAGATACGGCTGTGCTCCGATTCGAGCAATGCGAGCGTTGTGCGATGATGCGACGATGCTGCTTGTCCTAATGAGTGCATGAGTACTTGAGTGGTTGCAAGGGCGCGCGTAATCACTGCATTTGAGTTACAAATTGGGTCTTGTATTCAACGGTAGTAGACCAATGCGCACTGCAAATCCCTCATGCTCTAGTTCATCATCTGCTATCTTATTCATGTAGCTATTGCGCATCATGTCACATCTGACATGCATAGGATAGCTCCGCACTATTTAACCCACATCTAGGTCACACTCATGCCACAATAGCCATACTAATACTTTGGCCACTGAACGACACAAGAATTCAGAGTGTGGGCTGTGAGAGGCGGTTCCACCCGGCCGACTGCTTGGGCCTGACTTCAGAGTTTTGACCGTGTCCAATGGTCGCAACTAAGTGCTGGAGTAAAGCAGCTTGGAATTTATTCTGTTGACTTGTGTTCGGCACGCCGCGTCGGGACTGTGTTTGGACCTTGTTTGGCCATTATCCGAGTATTTCCGTCGCCCCAATAGCTCAAGCATTTTGTTCGGTATCCCGTCTGGAAATGCACGTTCTGCGTCTGGCCCGCGTCCATCCTTCGTTGCGGGCTATTCTTCGTCGAACGTCCACAGTATCTCATCCCCATCCGACTGTCGAATCCCAGCAAACCATCATCCCGTTGTCTAATATCGAGGCTCAATGGGAAAAGCTCGATAGGGACGAGCAAATCACAGTCCACCGACAGCTGGAGCAACTTCAAAAGAAAAACTGGAAGGAGCTCACTATTGATGAAAAGAAAGCCGGTGGGGCGAGGATTTTCTTCCACGTCGCTCATGTCGTCGCTCACGGCCATGCTTAGTATATTATGTTGCATTCGGCCCCCACGGCCCTCGCACGCCCATCAACCCCCCGGGGACCTTCATGAAGGTGTTTGTCAGTACACTGGGTCTGTTGGGTGTTAGCACAGCCCTTTTCGCGTTCATTCGGTCACAAGGTATTCGCACCACAATATTGGTGCTCCTAGCGTTTATCTCCTTGCCCTTTAGCGGAACCACCTCCAAGGACCATGACTAGAGAGTGGCAGGAAGCATCAAATAAGCGTGCCATTGCACAAAAGGCGAATCCGATAACAGGTACGTGGAGTTGCCCCCCATGATAATGCAATGCTTTGTATTGATGAAGCTCTTTCTCAGGTATCTCATCAGAGGGGTATAAGGGTAAAGGTTTCGTTACAGTGTCAAAGTAATGCTATCTGGCGTCAGTGACGTTTAAGAGCTTTGGGAGCTGCAAACGCCAATGTCAACTAAGTTAGAAGACGTGGTCAAAGATCCTCGTGGAGAGTGCATAGGGAAGGGAGCCGGTACAGCAGTAACATATTGGTTGCTTGTGGGCAAGAAGTCTTAAATAATTTGCGTTGCAAGACCATGCGATCATTAGAGTCAGCTGTAGGACATAAGAGAATCGTTCTTGTGGTACCAAGAGATCAGGGTTCTCCTCATAGCTCAGCTTAACCATTGCCTGCTCCTTAGCAGCATACTCGAGCACAATCAAGCTAGTTGGGCGGAGAATTAGCTATGCTAAAACCACTAGCGCATTTCGTTTGAAACTCTAGGCAGCGCCTTTAGTAGGCCTCTTCTCAACTTTTTCCGGGTTCAACCAAATCTAACAGCCGCTTTAAATGACGAATGAGTGTGAGGTGTAAAAGAACGTACCTGCTCGCCACCCTTTCCGTTTTCCCAGTTCTGGTAACGGACTGAAGTAAGACCTCGCTTTTCGGCCTGAACGCGTTCCCCTTCTTTGAGCGACTGCCGTAGGGCACGGGCTGCGACTTGTGAATATCTATTAAACCTAAAACGTTCTTCGTGTAAAGAAGTGCGTGTAGAAAGTAAGGATAGAAATCAAATGGGGTGGGCTGCTCACGAAAAATGGCTTCTCCAGAAAGCGGTCATATTGGCCGTACTGGGGGTTGCAAGTGACTGTGTATCGATGAAACACGGATAGTAGAGGATTGTACAAAGCTCACCTATGATTGTCGTGGATACTTGTTGGTAGACAGACGCCCGTTACGCAGGCGGCAACCGAATTCCGCCGCCAGCTTTCCCTCACAATTCAATCATGTCTGCTGCTGGTCAAATCTCATGGGATTATGTTCTAAAGTCAGCCTAAGTAGCCTGATTGCACTCGTTAACGTGCTCTAAGGACCTGCCAGGTTCATCATCATTGGTGATGCCTCCGTGGGCAAGAGCTCACTGCTCGTTCGGCTTACAGACCAGCGGTTTCTCGCAACTCCAGATCCCACTGTAAGGCAATTTGTCCAATTTACCCCTTGGAACGCCGACGCATGAAATTACTTTATGAACAGTTAGGTGTTGAGTTCGGGAGTAAACTCATTTATATCGGAGACGAAGACAAGACAGTCAAATTACAGTGCTGGGATACCGCTGGTACGGAATCCTTCCGTTCGATAACACGAAGTTATTACAGAGGTGCATGTGTAAGTGTTTCCCGGAAGCTACTAAAGAGGCGATAACGTTGTATCTTTCAGGGCGCTCTGGTTGTCTATGATGTCACATCACAAACTAGTGAGTAACTGCAACACTATATACGTCTGCCTCATTTTATCGTCATGCAAGGCTTTTTAAATGCAAGAACTTGGCTAGCAGATGTGCGACAATACGCCGACCCAAATCTCACCTGCATCCTCGTTGGTAACAAGGTCGATTTATGTGAGCCTGGCGATGGGACAGACTCCGGTCTCATTAGCTCCACACGTCGGAGGCGGAGAGAGGTATCCCGAGAGACTGCAGAGTTATGGGCGAAAGAAGAGGGTCTTCTCTTTATCGAGGCGAGTGCCAAATCGGGGGACAATGTCAACGAGGCATTCCAGCAGGCGGCTCGAGACGTTGTTTCGAAAATCAAGAGGGGTGTATTCGATAATGGCATGGTATGCTTGTCCAACCTCCTATGGGTCGATGTTAACAATCTTTTGCAGTCACATGGCGTAAAGGCTACACAGCAACCAGAGAACTCTCTTACTCTAGAGCAGGGCAAGGTTAGAGGTGGCTGTTGTAATAGTTAGGGTGGCTCGTTATATGGATATTTATTTGTCTTGAAGGATTTCTGTAACTTAATGTTATGATACCAATGTGGAAATATAGTATTCGTCTGTATCGACACAACGTAGCAGGGACAATAAAGGGTAAAAATGGAATTGACATCATTACACAAGAGAGATACACTATCGATCAGATGAGGTCTGCTACGTTCAAGGGCATTTCGTCTATCTGCGTGGAGTAGAATTCTACATTAAAGTAAGTTAATCGACTCACAACAGGTGACAAGGAATACCAAATACTTACGTTCGATATCCCGCAACATCCTTACATCTTCTGTTGTGACAAAGTTGATTGCCACTCCCTTGCGACCGAAACGGCCGCCTCGCCCTTGAAATGCTGTCAGCGACAATATCGGGGATTCATAAAGTAAACAGTGCCATACCAATTCTGTGAATGTAATTCTCTCTGTTGGTTGGCAAGTCATAGTTAATAACCAGAGACACTTGTTGGACATCAATGCCACGAGCCAGAAGATCGGTCGTAATAAGAACACGAGACGAGCCTGACCGGAATTCCTTCATAAGCACCTCACGCTGCTTCTGGTCCATATCGCCATGCTACAGTGGTTGAGCACATCACTAACAAGTCATGTCGAACACAACTTACCATGGCGGAGACAGTAAACTCCCTTGCATGCAATTTTTCGGTGAGCCAATCCACCTTTCGCCTAGTGTTACAGAATATAACGGCTTGGGTAATGGTGACGGTCTCGTAAAGATCGGACAGTGTATCCAGCTTCCACTCCTCCTTCTCGACGGCAATGAAGAATTGCTTGATACCCTCAAGAGTTAATTCATCTCGCTTGACAAGGATCCTGACAGGATCGCGCATGAACTTCTTGGTGACATCAAGAACGTCCGCGGGCATGGTGGCCGAAAGAAGAACAACTTGAGTGTCCTGAGGAAGAAGCTGGAAGACCTCATAGATCTGGTCTTTGAAACCACGAGAAAGCATCTCGTCGGCTTCGTCCATGCAGAAAATTTTCATGCTATCAGTCCTAAGAGCGCGACGGTTGATCATATCGTAGACACGACCAGGGGTACCAACGACAACCTGAACACCTTCCTGGAGTTTCGCCATGTCCTCTCGAACATTGGTGCCACCAATGCAGGCGTGGCATTCAATATTCATGTAGTCGCCGAGTGCTACGACTACTTTTTGGATCTGCTGAGCAAGCTCGCGAGTAGGCGCAAGGATGAGGGCTTGACAGCCCTTGATGGACATGTCGAGTTTTTGGAGAATAGAGATACTGAACGTAGCCGTCTTGCCCGTGCCAGACTGGGCTTGAGCAATCACATCGTGCCCCTTAACGACGGGAACAATAGCGCGCTGCTGGATAGCTGATGGCCGTTCAAAACCATAGGCATATACGCCACGGAGGAGCTCGGGCTTGAGATCCATGTTGTCGAAGCTAGATCACGAGGCTTATGAAACACATCATGAACTTGACATCAACTAAGACTCACTTATCGACTACTTGGTCCCAGTTGGACTCGATCTCGCCTTCCGGGACATCTTGGAGAGTATCTTCACTGTGGCAACGGACATGTCAATGAATAACAAACGAGGCAGTTTCAAATGCCACTCACGCTGACATATGTTTCTAGAAATTTGTTAACCAGTAGTCGACTGCTTATGTCGACTAAATTCGGACAATGCTTGTTTCGTAAGTGAAAAGTTCAGTCGTGAGCAGCTAGGTGCTGATCGATAGGATGAAGTTGAAAGTCCGGGTGATGTGGGACAATTTTTTTGACTGGACATTCAATCTCCGACACCGGTGCCGAATTCCCACTGAGGCACAAAGCACTTACCTGTGGTGCAAAGGAATATTCTATGTCAAATTGAAGTTGCGATGTGCACGGTTGTTTGAAGAACATGCTTCTTCATATTTAGCCCCCATCTATATATACATTTGCAAAGGACATGTACAATGAGAAAGACAGACGGAGTCATGGTTCTGCAATGCCTGTCTAGGCTCGATCCGAGCAGATTGCACGGTGGTTCCTATATCTTTCCCCCAATAAGGCGACCTGTGATCAAGGTACGGCACACCAGCATCAGGACTGCACCAGCAAGTACGGTGCTACCTGCATTGATCGTCAACAACAGAAACATCGACAAGACAATTGGCGCACCTGCGTAAAACCCCATAGCAACGTATCCATGGGTTGCCGTGTTGATGACGCCAGATATCGGAGGTCCCAGAATGGCGCCAACAGCCAAGACGCTAAACAGCATGCCCTGTCTTCGACCTAAGTCTCCCATTTCTCCCATGGAAGTCGCAGGGAGGGAAAAAAGACCAACTGCAAATGAAATTGTTAATGCGAATACATTCCACTTTGAATAGCCGTCACCAAATGCTCCTGATGAGATACCATAGAGTACAGCAATAATGACAAGAGAACTAGTTGTCTTTGCGTATGGCCATGCCATGGTCAGGATTCCTGCTATCACGGTCATCGGTATCATACTGTTCAGTGGGCCATACCGATCTGCGATGACACCGCACAGAACCCGTCCTGATACATCATTTTAGTGGCACGCCTGTAACCAGTCTGGGAGTGTTACCTATTGAGGATGATGCATTTGCAATTGAGACAAGGTAAAAGGATATTTGCGGAGACACCCCGTAGAACGCTGCGCTCGAGTCACTGTAAGTATGTAACATGACCAATGTGAGCATACGTCGGGAAGACGAAGAAGGCGGCGCTCACATGTAGGTCAAGACTACGAAACGATGAAACCATCATCTAAAGTACACCCCCTGAACATGGAGTAGTGTTGCCTACCTGTGTAAACTTTGGAAACGTTGTTATAAGATGTGAGCTAAGAACAGAGACAACGTGGTACATACGACCAAGAAAGCTAAAAAACACCGCGATAAGGAAGACAGTGAATGGGATATACTTGAAAGCCTTTAGATTGAAAAGTCCTCCAGAGACGTTGACTGGAGGTAGTCGTCGTCGGAGCACCTACAAGACGCCCTCATTAGGCGATATTCCACCAAGCCTGGAAATACGAACCAGATTGGCAAAACCAACAAGGAGAAGCAATACAAAGCCGAATATTCGCATGGTCCAACGAAAGCTGCGAACAACATTAATGATGAAAATGAGGTGCAATACAAGAAGCCCTACCCAACGTGCGGGATAAGGTTCCGTACAAGGATTGGAAACAAAGTTCCTAATCGAATAGATGAGAGACATTGTCAACACACCTCCAATAAACAGTCATACCTCCAATACTACTCCCGGTAGCCACAATACCATAAGCAGTAGATCGACGTCTCTTGAACCAATGGGCTACACAGCTAAATGTGGGACCAAACAAGACCCCTGAGGACAACTATAGGTTTCATACTCAGAGATACAAAACACGGATGAGTTATTCTGCTGACCCCGAGCCCAACTCCTTGACAGAGTAGAAAATGCCAATATTGGGTGCATTCCGCGATCAAGAACGTGCTGGCCACCAGGGTGCCACTAAAAATGAACATTGGCAGCCGAAAATACCCTAGGTCGAACAATCGTCCTGTGAATAAGGCCTGCCGTAGTAGCGACACACGGATGAGTTACGTTCATGGTATCGTGACAATCCCATACCGGAAAGAAAGTCAGGGCATACTGGATATAAGTCAGTGATTGGTTCCGAACAGCATCAACGAGGGTATACTTGTAAAGAACCAATCCAGGAGCTGAAATACAAAAGAGTGAGATGGAGAGAAGAGAACATGGGACGATTATGTGCATACAGAGTCGATGCAGATAAATCTGGTAGCAACGTTTGCGAATAATACGCTTGAAATACCTAGGCAACTATGAGAGACTATCTTAAGAGAGTGCTCGTTACATACTCCCTGGTGGAGGTCGCCATGCGCCGTCAGCATAATTCACCAGATGAGCAAACACCCGTACAAAGCTGTTGGCAACACCAAACGTCGACGCGTTGATACAAACAGCAGCGGCAACCATTAACCATGCCCTGAGGCCACCGTCAGGAAAGTCAGGCTCGACATTGTCGTCTCGCTCGCACACCGAGTCTAGATTGGCGTCATCTTTATCAGCCACGTTATCCAATGGTGGCTTTTCTTCCGTGACCGACTGGACGAGAGGAGGGTCGATTCGTTCCAGGACCTCCTTCTCAATAGCTTCTGTCATTGAGAATTGCCCAAGCCTGTATTACGCCCACTATAATGGGTCTTAATGATTTCGCTCCTCGGGGCGCCCTCTGTTTCTTTGCGCCAACCAAAGTCCCATGACACCTGACCGCAGCCACATGCGTAAGACAGAATAGGGAGGGTCTAAGGTTTCCAGGTTTAGCAGTTGACTAACCGAGCTTTGCTGCACTATATCTTTTGATGGCCTGAAATCCCGTGTATGCGTGACCTGGCGCCGGTTGCTTTTCCCTCGCAGTAATGAGGAGTATTGTGCAGTTGGCATGTCTTCAGCTATTCAGTGGAGAGGTGAGTCAGACTTGAGTCAGACTATATTCTATGAGGTTTTGACTTTTGACCTTATACGTGTCTTGTTTTGCACTCTTGCACGTCGCGCTCGACATAACATTATCACGTCGATAGGAGGGAGAATTGTGGCTGGGATGATCGATTAATGCTGTTTCGGTCGTTGCACGAACATCAGTAACCTGTCTGCCATGGGTGCCGGTACCGTTCATATGTACTTATGTAATGATTTGGACCAGATGTGGCAGGGTACTTACTGTATATAGTTGACAACATCTTATTTGATGATCCTTTCGGCCAACACTGACGTTATAGTTTAGACACCGGTGAGCAACGTGCGCAGCCCTGACCACAAGACCAAGCATATAATAGTGTGCGAACTGAATAGAGAGTATATGTTTGCTAATAATTATTAGCAAACCACTAATTATTAACACGACTGTAATATTGGCGCCCAGCGCCCAAGACACGTCGTATATGGCTCTAATGCTCAGTACTCCACACGCATAAAGAAAGGTTTTGCGCACCTTCGTCGCTGCGATGACGACTGCAAACTCATTAAACGTACTTGTTATGTAAAGTAGTTCATCCAAGCGTGCTTCACAGCGACGTGTTCTACATACAGTTTATGCAATCAGAACTTTTTCAAACAAACACTTGGAATTTAATGACAGTGTACGGTGCCCGTGGAGGTTAAGGCCTAAATACAATTCACGAGTGACATGTCAATATGTAAACGCCCGCATGCAAATGAGTCTAGACCTTGACCTTCATGGGCGCCGTGTCCCAAAATTCCTGCGGCGCTGGGAAACCGGCCATTAGTCATCAGTCCAGGCCTTCCCATCTTGTCCTTCCTACGGTCATCATAGGTGAACTGAAGTCCCGTGCCTGAGTCAGTTGTAAATCCTATGTCTTAGGAGCACGAGTCACATTCCAGTAGGTGAAAACCAACATGATGGTTACACAGGCTAGGTGAAACAGCAAGCAGCCTTAGCACTACTGAAGGTGTGTCAAGGACTGATCTGTGCATCCTTTGTAAGGATGTCTTAAATTGAGCATGTAAGTGTTCTATCAAAAACAATCTACCACTCCTCAAAATGAAGTGTAATTCATGTGGTTCTTTGTTTCAGTTTTGTGATGACAATGTTTCTGCCTGTGCTAAGTGCACAAAAATCAGCTGTGCTACTCTTCTGGCAGAGAAAAAGGAAATTGAAGTAGGTCTCATTAATGTTTCAATGCATGCACTACTTGTGATATTCATAAGTGATATGTCAAATGTGAATAAAAAGTCAGATTACTCAGCATAATAAGTGCTTTGCCTGCGCACATCTGGCCAGGCTCCATGATGGATGATCAAGTTGTCAAAGAAGAGCCTGAGAATGCTCCATCAGATGGTGAGGGTCTGGATGCAGGGTTCTCTGCGTCCCCATACAATCCCTGGAATAGACTGAACCATATACTCTCTAATTACGGTACTCCAGTTAGTTAACCGCTCACATCGAGCATAATGCGGGCCTTCTCTGTCTCTGCAGACACTCGCGATCAAATAAGACGTGCGTTTGCGAAAGAGGGGCCAGAAAGGAGCATAAGCAAAACGAATGGCAGACAGCATTGCGGACGAGAAACTTAAGCGAAGCACAGCGTATGTATAAATTGTCGCTGACTAAGCACGTATTTTTGGAGATTGGACAACAGGACTATGACAAGACAGGACAGGACAGTGCGCTTGAAAGCAAGAAAAAAATGGAGACAGATGGAGGAAAGGGCTGCATAACGTTTCGAAAGCACATTCTTCAAGTGGCCTCGACCGGGCCAGGGCAGTCCCGAGCAATGTGTCTAACTCATAGTTAGCATGTCATCTTAGTTCACACATACAATGAACTCACTGTTCGCTTCCACAAGTGTAGCAGGCCCGCCTCTGAGGCTGAGGGCATTCTGGAGAATCACAATTCCGGATGAGCGGCCTTGAACACAAGAGATGAATACACTAAGGCTACCTTTGCTGATGTGTCCACTGCGAACAGGTTTCGTAAGCTTTGACCGGATACATAGAAGTTGAGAAACAACACACGGTTGGGAACAATTGTAGCACTTCGATCCTTGCACACAGTCGCGGCTCAGATGACCGACTGGGCAAGGTTAAATGATGAACGACCTAGAATTTTCAAAAGTAACACACCTCCACCACACGTATAACTAAGCGGTATGAGTACGATTGTTCACCTACCAGGGTAACAATGAACCTACCAAGTTTTGCTCTGGGAAGAACCAAAGCCCCCTCCATATCCTCCGTAACCGCCGCCGCCGTTCGCAGCATCAGGACAAGAACGGGCAATGTGCCCGACCTGCAGATAGAGACGAACGTTTAGGATATAAATGCACTTGGCTATTGATGACATGCCTTCCCGCATCGATAACACTCGGCACCTGACGCCCCTCCGCCACCACTTCCTCCACCCGACCCGCCCCAACCTCCTCCAAAGCTACCACCGCCTTCAGTAGTAGCTTGGGGACACTCACGAGACTGCAAAAAAAAAACACAGATAGATGAGACACTGTGATATTCTTTCACATGACAGACGCACGATGTGGCCCCTATCATCCATGTAATAAGAATTGTATTACATAGGTAATCAATGAACAACCCACTCAGCACCGCATTTATAGCAGCTCTTAGCCTTCGGCTCCATAGTACAATCTGCAACGACCAGGAGAGTCAAGTGTAACAACTTTAGCATGCAAGCAGTGACAAACCCCGCGACACGTGGCCTTCAAGACCGCCTGATGATTGCCATAAATCCACTTGAATGCTGGTGAGGTCATGAAGGCGTGGACAAACTTACAATTATAACTGAGGAGCATGCATTACAGAAATCAGCCTGTCAAACCTGGCAACAGAAGGAGTCACTCTTCACCAGGTCGGGGTACCTGCCTTGGGGCATTGCGCTGCCTGGTGGCCAACTAAGAGAGCGCATTGGCCGAGAGGAGATTGCGTTGATCAGACAGACAAGAAACGACGCGCATACCAAAGCCCGCACAACATGATACGCAAAACGATAATGATATCGATTGATCGATTTTGAATATAACACGTCGTCCCCATCGCGCAAGACATGACGATGCCACAAGGTATGTAAAGCAAACACAGCGATCACGCCTGTCAGCATTTCCCCTCGGGAACAATGAAAGGGAATCAACATGCATCCACCACAGTTAAAGCAACCTCTGGCTCCAGACATAGTGCGTTGATGAGTAAAGTGTATCAGGTGAATAGGATTAGGGTCAAGGGATGAAAAACAATTAAACTCCGCCTCGCCACTCTGAGTCTCCGACGCACCACATGTGGCAGCGCCACGCCAAATAATGGCAGCCGACCATCCACTTGCGCTGGAGCTAAGCAGCTTGAAGATAGCACTCGACAAGTATCAGGCAGGTGTGCATGCTCACACCCTAATCATATTAATTTCTGAATGTCGTGCAGCATGCTGCCCATAGTTCTTCCTTGCAGCTCCAACGAGCACACTTGGAAGCCAGCGACACTCTTGCGCATTCAAAACTGCTTGAAGCAGAGAATACTCGTCTAAAGAAGGAAATCTCATTCTTGCGGAATAATTCAGAACCCACTCAGACTCCACGCCAAGTCACTGAGCTCAGTCTCGCCTTGCGACGCGTCTCTGATAAATTGTCCCATACGGAAGGCATCCTCCTCCAAAGGACTAACGACCTTTCCCAAGCCGAATCCGAGAAATTAGGGCTGCAGTACGAAGTAGATGCATCCCGTGCTGAAGCGCACAGGATACGGCAAGCAGAATTTGAGAGCAAATCTCGAGAGAGAGATCTCCAACGGAAATGTAAAGCTGCTGAAGAAGAGGCTCGGATGGCTGATGCCGTCGTTATGGAATATGCCGACCTCGTTCGTTCTCTCGAATGCAGGATACCCCCAAACCACGATACCTGTGGTACAACTGACGACGAACATCTAAGAGTGTCAGTACAGGAATTTTGGACTTGAATTTCATCTGCGCTGTCATCTGATTATTTCAACAACAGTGATTCTCCGTCTTCTCTGCAAACACGAAACAACACGCTCATACATTCTCTCACTGAGAACCGGTATTCCCTCCAACGGCTTCTTCATGAGTTCAACTCGGAAACTTCTGACCTTCAAACTGAGATCACACGACTTCACGGCGAACTTGCGACCGCTCAACTCAGATTGGATGCAGAATGCGAAATTTCAAGACAGGAGAGATCCAAGCTTGCCGAGGCATTGGTCGAGGTTGAACGTTGCAAAGCGGACGATGAAACCGCGGGAAAAATAGTGTCTAGATATATGTAAGTTCACTAAGTCTCGTTCACTGATGTCCCTTTGAAGCATGTCGGTATCAATAGGCGTTTCTCGCAATCGTCCATAGACATGCTTCAGACTGCTCTCTCCACCCAGAAGTCGAGACACGCGATGACTCTGGCTACGTTATCAAGTTCAAATGAGTCACTATCGCAAGCTCTAGCCTTGGAACGGTCACGGGCAGCTCGTTTAAGAGATATCTTGGATCAGCTCACTGAGGACATCTCCCGTGAAACCTTTGGTCGAAGGCGCGAAGTCGCGTTACGTCTTCGAAGCGTGGTTCGAGAGGAAAGGATGTGTGAAGCGCTCAGTATTTGGCTGAGGCGAGCAGAGGAGCACTGGGGAAAGCTGTCTGTCACCATGCAGCCTACATCACCGGACACACCGTCGGAGCTGTCAGCTACGCTTGACCACATGATCAAGGACGCACACATATTGTGGGCTTCTTTATCTCATGAAGATCCCGTCAGCGAGTCTCCGGGGTGTGCTTCCTTGGAGAGAATTGTCCTTGCGGAGCACCAGTGTAGTTCACTTATATCGGAACTCCATAAAGAGACGGAGAAACGTTTGGCTTTAGCTAGGACGATAGGAGAGGGCACTCGTGGCTCACCATCCATGTCATTGCAGTCCCATGCCATTGATCCAAACAAGAAGCCGAACGAATTATCTCAGTGGCCCATTTTGACGGAGGTTACTTACACCTCATCTCAAGAGAGAGATTTGGTCAACCCTCCCATCGAAAATCGGCAGACAATGGAATCATCTCAACTCGCCGTCGACGTTTCAAACGGCGAGCGCGAGAAAGTTCCCCATGTTCCAGATCGTGCCAAGGAGCAAGATGGTGTTCAAGGATCATCTTCAGTTGCTGAGAAGACTGACTCAGCTTTGTCCAATGCAGAAGAGACGAGCAGTCTTGCACATCCATCTCTTCCTTCTGAAGAAAAGCGATCTTCCCGACCGGGTTCATTCTTCGATGAACTCACACATGTGTCTCGCCGTTATGAACAGATACAACATGCATTCCGTGACTGCCATTTAGCACTTTCTCAACTGAAGATGGCTCTTGACTCCGAGTCCTCTGACCACTCCGACAAATTCGTGTTGAAGAATGTTGTACAAAGACTGGACGATTTTTGCGAGGACGCGCAGGTAGAACTGGAAATCCGGGTGGCGGACGAAGGGAGAGTTGCTCGAGGTTTCGAGACTGTATTTCGCGTCCCTGGTGCCATCGCCGTAGTTAATGGGGAAGAGACGCGTCGTGAATTCGAGTCATTTGTTGATGGTACAGCTCCAGCGATCATCAAGGCGCGGCAGATCTACACAACGAAGTTGGCAGACCTTCAGCATGATATTGCGCAGGTTAAACGAGCGTTCCATGAACTCATAGTTTCTCCTTCGGCAGCCCAGATCCAGCGCACACAAACGCCCCCGGTTTGGTCGACTTGGACGCCCTTTCTATCTACACCGCCCAAGCGATCATCTAGCCCTGCTCCAACATTCGGAACAGTGATAACATCACCACGATCGAGTCGTGTGGCCTCCTTTCCTTCTATGTCCAACGAGTCGATGCGGGCAGCAAGCGACCCGTACGCTCACTTGGATCTTCGTATCCCCATGCCATCTCAAACTCATGCAAACTCATCATCTCTGAAGTCTCATTCAGAACTGCGTAGCCATGGGTCATCATCTAGGATGTATCTTTTAGGGCTAGGGGGTTCAAAGAGCGGATTTGTATCGATACAGGAATCTGCGTCGGAAACCAGATTGAAACAAAGCAATGATGGTTCGGACACAGGAGATGATCGCAGCGACATAGAGTAGACCGGTAGACTTGCCCGGCGATGTTATCTTTTACGAACGTAACTTGAATATTAGGAAAGGGTGTTTCTGCGACAGACTCATAAGTTACTATGTACTGTGGAATTGTTTAGTATATGTTCCAACTCTGTATAAAAGGATCACCATCAATAAACAATCATCCATCTCAACAAAATTAGTTCACTCACTTTACGCCATCGCAATCCCCAATGTTCTGCGATGGGCCCTTCTATTCCAAAAGCAACGCCTTTGAACCACCAAAACGTACCTACAACTAAAAGTACGCAAGTGATAAACACACCATACTTGGTTTGCTCTTTGAGTCGACGGGATCGAAAGACGAATTGGTCGATTAAATGCCCCGTCATTAATACGGAGAAATATAAGGCAGGAAGCTGTACCAGATGTTGAGCAGATCGTATATTATAAGGGTGTGAAACTCACATAGTGGTGTACGTATGTCACCTGAGATATGCATGAGGCGTTAGTGTGCAACGATAGTAACTTGAAAACTTACACGACCCATAACAAGGAATGGCACTAAGGAAAGGTCAGATGGAATGCCAGGAGATGTCAGTAGCACTTACAGTAGTGAAAACTCCATCCAACGAAAGCAACCTTTCCAACGTACAAGAAATGATCCCATTCCCCTGCCACAATATTAGACTGTACCTAGATGTGAAGTGAACAACCCACCTGGCTCAAAGTCATTGTAATGCCTTTGCATTCGTAACAGGTGTATGCCAAGGACAAACAGCGACATGATTAAGCTCGCTGTGCCGGACCACCAGATGATCGGTGTCCCTAACAGATAATATTTGACTTGAGTGTCAGCCCAGCCGCACATGCGGAGGCCTAAATGCATCCATGGCCAGTCAGTAGGTTTCGAAGCCAGCACATCCTCTTTGTCAGGGTCCGGAATGAGTGCATTGTTCGATGTCATCATCGCCACATTGAGATGCCAGAAGTCCCGGAAGAATGGTGAACTATACAGAGACTGTTCACCGGGAGGAACTAGAAAGGGGAGTACGTCAGTATTATACAAGGTAATCAGAGCGATCAATCACGTCTGTCGTTCCAATGACTCTCCACATTCCAATAGGTGTGCGTATCTTTGGGGTTGTCGTCTCTATCGCAACTAACCTCAACTTGCTTGAAACCCCACTGTGGTAGGACTGTATTGGCCGCACGCAGATAGCAACCAAGGTTATGATGCCGGAATCGCATACGAGTTGTCAAGGAATGTATCCGGCCGACATGCTCCCGGCTACCACGCTGAATGTCATCTACTACTTCTACAACCCAGTGGTCATTTATGTCTCCTGTGGTTGTGTTGCCGTAGCATGAAACTTCATGGTTGAGCTTGGTGATGGGCGCAGCGACGGGGTGGGAGTGCAGGTTACGAGACGTAGAAACATGTGATAGTCGCACGACATCCCCATCTTGCAAGAACCGTAACTCGCCGTTGGGATTCAAGGATGGCTCACTCCACGGTTGCAGGATATCCCACTGGTTGTTGTCATCTTTGTAATGATAGCATGTCACTTGTTGTTGATTTGAGCCGATGGGATAAGTTTGGACATGGGAGTGAAGTAGTCCCCCGCCATATCCAACATTCTTCAGGGTGACCTTGGAGCCGAACGCAATGTCTGAGAGAGAAATGAGTATTCGCCGAACAGTATTAATAGAACTAATGTAAAAGGTCACCAAGGGGGTTTTGGGCGAAGTCGTTTCCAACAAGATTGGCTTGAAACAAGGAGCTCATCTGAGCATCACCGGGTCCAGAATGGTTTAAGATCACGAAGTGAATCTTAAATGAAGCCATGTAAACCAAAAGCGGGAGGAATATCAGGCAGACACCTCGGGCAATCCAATGCTTGATGTATGTCCGCTACAAAAAATCGTTGTTCAGGCAGAATAACCGAAACCAGTGAACAAGATTTACCACAGGCATTTTAAGATCACCAAACTTCTCCCAGAGGTCTTCAATGGTGTAGGCACCGACCAGCAAAGTAACGAATAGACCAACCCATTTGACGCTGTACAATGACGAAGTCAGTGGCGTCACAGTATGGGCTCACAAAGAAGCTTGCCTAGTTACGCAGCCAATAGAAAGACCCGTGAGCGACAGCCAGAGCCACCAGTCAAGTGAGAACGACCTTACTCAGGTCAATATCTTTGTGTCACTATTCATGGGATGGTGAGTTTTATACTCACTGGTACTGTTGATTGTGAAACTTTGTCATGCAAAACACTGTGCTGAAGGTGAAGAAAAGAAGCATGGAGTCGAGAAGAATGAACCGCGATATACACAACCATGCCACATCTCAAAAAAAAATTTAGTTACGCCTTCCAACGTGATACATAATGGAAACACACCTAATAGCACCATTAGAGTAACAAGATGACAGGCTCTCCAAGTGAGGCCTAATTCTACCGCCGTGTACCATGCAAGAGGGACCATTCCGACACCGAAGAGGGCGAGCATCACTCTCATGGCAACGAATGGCACATTTTCATCATATTGCGCCCCACTCTTAAACTCAAAATGGCCATCATAGCCTGATAGTGCGCCAGCAAGTCCGACCAGCATTTTCCCTAGTGGTGGATGAACATCAAAATAAAACTCCCTTTTGAGATAATGTGATCCAAATTTCCCGAAGTGGGCTTCATCCCAAACAACGCTATTTGCCTTGCCAATCTCGTAGAAGCGGGTCCAGCAAGATAAAAGTGTATATACGGCTGGCGTGATGTGCTCCAAGTTCTGCTGAATGAACTCGGTCTATATCGCATATCAGATGACATTGCTGAAGGTCGATGGACTGTGCTTACCAGATTAGTGGGGGGAAGGTTTCCCCGCGTGGTCCTTCCTATACGTGGTATGTTTACGGGGCGCAGCTTGTCATGATACATATCCTTGTCATCACCGTACTCTGTATCGTGTCTCCTACCTCCGTCAACATGTGACACTCCCGTGCTAGGCCGGACTCTGCGTCTGGCTCTGTCTCCGTCCATGTAGTGTAATGGAAGTTCCTCCTCGACAACGTTGCGAGGAGGGCCCCAATGAGTCTCAGTAGAAGTGGTGTTGGCTGGGTAGGGGACTTGTTCGAATTCTTCGGAGGTACGCGAGGGAGAGCCTGGCGGTGTACCTAGTTCAAGGACAACCTCAGACGGCTTAGGCATTCGCTATTTAGCGGCAAGGGTTTGTGCCGTTGTTGCAGTAGGAGACACGTCGAGGTGATGTTAGTTATTCAAGATTCGTCTGCTGGGCGCTTCTGGTCATAAGGCACAGAGTTTAAAACTCAAGGGGAAAAGGTACGCAAGGCGACATTATATATTCCACTACAGAAATATGGACAGATACATGTCGAAACAGAGCCAGAGGTTAGTGTCGCCTATATTCGGCAATTAGCATAGCATGGTCCTAGAAAGAGTTTAGCCCAATACAGCCATCAGCCAAGCAAAAAACTCACGCGTTCATATGGCTACACAACAAGAGATCGGTCAAGGTGTCCATCTTAATAACTGAAGCATCAGCGTACCTCCAAGGTCAGTTGTTCCAAGGGCTTGAACTTCTCCCCAACTAGTCTTTTAGCTTCGCTGGCAAATACAGCTTCAGCAGGTGCCAGAGAATCAATGCAGTTGGCTTTGATCGATATCACAGCGTGTCCACCGTTTTTAAGGAAATGATGTGCATTGATTCCTACTATTCGGGCTTGATCCGGTTGCGCTACGTCCGCAAAGATGACATCCACGAGCGATAGCAACATCCGATACTTTTGTGGGTAACGAGCATCCTCAATAATTGCTGTGAAGGGGCTACTTTAGCGAAGGAAACCACTGTTGAAACTTTTGGACGCACGGATGACGTTCGTTCGCTTTTTGGCCATATTGATTAAGTCTCGACCTGATCGGTTGGAGAACTCGACGGCATACACCGTCCCTTCCTTCAATAAAGCCTAAGCGTATGCACAGAGAAATGACAATTCGTCTCACTGGACCAACCACGTCTGCTACGTGGCTCACGCTTGTCCCGCTAGCAGCACCGAGATAAAGCACCCTCTTTCCAGGAGCAATGAAAATATCATCCAGACCGCCCAGAATCCCAGCCGCCAACTTGCTCCGGAAGGGATTCCACACCCGATATTCAACCTTTGTCCCTTCTACATCGCCAGAGATCGAGATTCGCTTTTCACCGTAAACCGACTCGCCAGGTACGATATTCTTGGTGACAAGTAAGTGCTCCTTTCCCTTGGCGATATATACTCCTGGGTGTCGGTGAGGCTCAAGCACAACGTTAGAGCCACCTTTTGCGCCTCCGCGTCCACCGCCTCGTGACCCACCACGGCCCCGAGGTGCTCCACGACTCCCTCCACGGCCTCCACGTGAGACACCCCCGCCTCGCACACCCCAACCTGAAGAGCTGTCAAAAAATGGCTAGGAATATATTCTAAAGTATACCTCTACCGCCGCGCCCTCCGCCTCGCCCTCCTCGATCTCCACCCCGCCCTCGCCCACCTCCTCGCCCACCAAATCCACCTCTGCCTCCTGATTCACCTTCAACTAGGATTAGAATGCATAGACATGGATTGTTGTGTCCTCACCGAAGGCCATTGGTTGTTGTCAGGCTACAAGCTAATTTGGCCACCAAAAAAAAGTGAGCGGAGTTGTAAACACTTTCTTACATTGAAATTGAGTGTCCGACGCGAAGGTAACGGTAACCCTAGCCTTGGGAAGCGTAAGTCACAACTCGAAAGCTGGATTTTTTGGAATCGCCTGACTCCCTCGCCAACATCATATACATATAGGTACTATCGCTACTGACGAAGGTCGTCTTTTATCCACCGTTTGCTGACCCTGGCACTCACCTCAGAACCGTCCTCAGCTGTCTTGCGAAACACACAAAGCATTGAAGTTCTTTAAAAGGTGATTTGTGTTCTACGCCTTCAGACATATCTCTTCTACATTGAAGCTTGTGTCTTAAATGTTTGATATTTTATAGAGGCATTGGGTGACCATCTCAAATGGCAACCCCCCACCCACATTACTCTCAACCTGGGCCCTCCTCGATTCCGTATCACCCTCCGCCCCCGCCTCCGCCTCCATATGCCTTTGGTGGAAATTCGCCTTATCAGAATTCCCATCAGTCTCCCCCTAACGCTGTTCTTTCTCCCCCACCCCTTAGGTTGGCCACCGGCGCGGGACATGCCACATACCCTCACCAGAGTCCTGGTCGCAGCACCTCCGGGTTCCATCCTCACTTTCGTCAGCCGTATCAACCAGGCCTCTATCATTCTATAGATCATCCGCACCGCACGCGCCCTCCTCAACCTCCATATCAGCCACAACACCTTGTCAATGGCGTACCCTTAGGCCGACCGCCTAATGGTCCACTCAGACAAGGTCAATTCGTCCATCCTACCGCACAACGGCATCCTCTTCCTTCTTTCTCCCCCTCCTTTCACCCACACAATCACTCTTTTCCTCACTCCTCGCCAAGCTCTCCTTCTGCTCTCCCCAAGCAACTTCTCATGCCTCCACCCACTTCGCCTCCTCAATCTCAGACTCTTTCCGCCTTCCCTGCCGTACAGGCTCATCTGGATCAAGGACTTCCGGTATCACCTCATGAGCTTCAGCATGCTGCCGAGGCTCTGGCATCTTCATTCGTTCCGATTTCTCCAGTACTGCCTCCATCCCAAGTCCGACCTTCTCCTTCTGTTACCCAATACTCCGCGGAAAGTCAGCTGGCACCCTTGAATCTAACAGCTTCGGACCCAACTCTCGCATCTGTACGGGAAGCTTCCGAGCCCCACCAAGCCTTTCCAGATCGGACGGATGTCAGAAAAGGACTTGCATTACAGTCCCGGAGGCCGACCGTTATGAAAGCGGTTCCCTTCACTGTATCCTCAGCTGCTCGTCCCCCTTTGTCTTTTTATGATTCGCTGATAGTCTCAGAAGAAGCAGAGAATACACTTTCGCGGTCTCCACAGGCAGACGAACTTCCCCTGACCCCACCTCCGGATGTCAAAACGCTTACAGACACCCCGAATGGACCTGACTCGCCCCCATCACAAAGCCTAGCTTCATCTGCCACAACCACCACAACACCTGCTACATCAACGGCACCACATACACCTACACCTGGTTCCCCGCACTCGTCAATGACATCCGTGTCCTTGCCGAATAAATCCCCTTCCAGCGTCATGCGCGATGTATCTCCCACCCCTTCGAGTGCAAAAGTTGCCACACACTCACCAGTTCGTGAGTCTGAAAGTGCCCCCGAACTCCCGTCAGTACAGCAGTCACAGACTTCTGCAATTATGCCAACCCAACCACCTGTCAAAAAGACTTGGGCGTCTCTTCTTCGTCCCTCGTCTAATGGGACACCCAATACAGCTAGTGCAGTGGGTTCCAATGGTCTTCCAACTTCCTCCGTTCAGGGCTTCTCTATCCCAGCATCTCCCTCGACAATGCCAACAGGGCACCGGCCATCTCTATCAAGCCCAGATATTTTCACGCTTCTTACAGCACCGAATGCTCTGGTTGGTCAGATCCCCCCGGTGCGGACACGAGGAATAGTAAATTTGGGTAACATGTGTTTTGCGAATACCGTTCTACAAGTGCTAGTGTACTGCCCGCCTTTCCATAAACTCTTTATTGAATTGGATAGGCACGTGCCTGGACCCAAGGTGAAAGAGAATGGTCGGGTGGATGCCACAAGGACACCTCTGGTCAATGCAACGTGAGCTCCACGCCTATTATTGACAATTTTATACGTTTCTCACAAGGGCTGACGCATGCTCAGTGTGACTTTCTTGAAGGAGTTTCGTGCTCTTACTCCACATTCAAGCAAAGGTCAGAAGGAAGTGGAGGAAGAGGACAAAGGAAGAGATTCTCTTGTGCCAAGTTACATCTACGATGCTCTGAAAGAGAAAAAACGATTCGATTCTATGCGGGTACGTACAGTAAACACCATCTTGATCCGTGAATATGACTCACCTTTCGGAATCTCATCTAAGGGAGGTCAACAAGAAGATGCAGAGGAGTTCTTGGGATTTTACCTTGATACTCTTGAGGAAGAATTACTACCGATGATCAAAGGCTCTCCTCCAACATCGGTCTCTATCTCTAACGCTGCTGTTGAAGATCGAGCGGACCTGGAAGATCATTCGGACGGATGGCTCGAGGTCGGGAAGAAGAACAGAATGGTTGTAACGCGAACGGTTAGGGGTTCAGGTTGTTGAAATTGCGACTAAACTAATTGTTAACCGGTTACAGCATAAGGTCCTTGAGTCACCTATTAGTCGGATATTCGGTGGGAAATTCCGCATAGAACTTAAAGTTCCGGGAGCTCGGCAGTCCGCAATGCTAGACCCTTGGAGTCGTCTTCAGCTCGATATTCAGGTTTCAGTTTATTTATGTGTTTCATAACTCCATAACTAAACAAACACTCCGCAGCCGGATTATGTCCGCACCATTGAAGATGCTCTGCGCAACATCGCAACACCTGGAACAGTCCATGTCACATCTTCATCACGACCTGGTATACAAGTCGATGCGAGCCAGCAAACACTGATTGAAATGCTTCCGTCAATTTTGGTTTTGCATTTGAAGCGGTTCTTGTACGACACGACAGTGAATGACGTAGTCAAGCTGAGCAAAAAGATCGCATTTGGAACAGAATTGGAAATTCCTAAGGGTAAGCGTGACGGGTTTCCCTGATTTATGTTTAACGAATTGCACAGAGATCATGGCGCCACCACGGTGCTCAAGACTCACGAAGTATAAACTGTTTGGTGGTGAGTAATTTGGTGATGCCGCTAAATGACATGTTGAACTCGCATCTCCTAACCAGTGCTTAATCACCATGGCGGCTCTGCGACTGGCGGTCACTATACGCTCGACGTGCTACATCCAAACCCATGTGACGAAGGTCGCGAAGGATGGATCCGAATCGACGATGAGTTCGTGCAGAACATCCGTCCGGATGACTTGCCAGCGAAGGATGCGGGAGATGACCGCAGCGCATATCTGCTCTTTTATAGAAGGGTGCACTCCCCTGGTTCTGGGGTACTGATGTAATAATATAATGCTGGTGTAGCACAAGTAGAGAATATCAGAATAATGACATGCATTTCACCCGCGGCGCAAGCGCGATCGAGTCAGTTCCGGTATAATGACTCTTAATTAGTTCCCAACTCCGCTTAAGAGCCTGCCTTATTCTACACCCCAACTTTACTCATCGAGGAATATGTCCACTGCGCGTGGAACTCCAATTCAGACGCAATCTCGCCATGGTGGCAATGGCGGTCGCAAGCACCGTGGCCACATTAAGGACTCTGGCAATGCTGTTCTCGGTCCAGAGCAGGCGGTTACTGACAAGGCTGTTACTGACAACGAAGTGGGTCAGTCTGAAGACGGTGTTGTATGTTGGATATGCGCAGAGCCTGTCAAGTTCTCCTCAGTTTCCGCATGTAATCATCGAACTTGCCACGTTTGTGCTCTCAGACTCAGGGCACTGTATAAGAGGATGGATTGCACATTTTGCAAGGTGAATATTTGCCATAAAACTTGCTCTATACCATGAGTGGCTGATGTGTAGCTGTATGCTTAGTATCCCCAAGATACATTGATCTTCACACTCTCTCCAGACGATGTCTTTGACTCCTACACATCCGACCGGATCCCTTTCAAAGACAACAAATTATCTGTCTTCTTTGAATCACAAGAAATGATGGAAGAGACCTTAATTCTCTTACGTTTCAATTGTCCCGAGTCCTCTTGCGACTTCACCGCTCATGGATGGGGTGATTTGAAGATGCATGTCCGAGCAGTACACGGCAGATCAATGTGGTAAGTGACTGCATGCATATGTATATGATAAGTATGTCAACCTCAAAAATAACATCTATTTTTTGTAGCGATATGTGTATTCGACATAAGAAAATATTTGCACACGAACATGTGCTTTATCACCCGTCGCAGCTTCCCTTACATTTACCTTCGATTCCACACCGGCCCACGAAGAGTCAAACATCCGGCAAAGTTGAAGGGGGGGTGCACCCTATGTGCCAGTTTTGCAATGAATGTTATTTCGGAGACGATGAGCTCTTCACCCACATGCGAGAACGACATGAAGAATGCTTCTTGTGTAAAAGGGGTGGCATTAGAGATCAGTAGTATGTCTCTCATCCCGAGTTTCGTCTCTTACTGATGAGAATCGTTAGCTTCAAGGACTACACTAGCCTAGTGAGCATTTGGCATGCTATACTGACAATTTTACAAAGTACTTTACTGACTGTCGCCTCAGGAAACACATTTCAATGTAGCACATTTTCCGTGTAAGGACTCTGAGTGCCTGGCTCAGAAATTTGTTGTGTTTGGTACTATTCTTGATTTCAAAGCGCACGTGGTTGAGCAACATGGAGGCGAAATGACTGCACGAGACAGGAAAGACGCTCGTCGAATAGAAGCAGCGTTTGAAAATGATGCTCCAGGAGAGTCTGGAAGTAGTAATCGACGGCATGGCAGGGGCAGGGGTGGGGAAAGGGAACGAGAAACTCTTGAATCTGGTCCAGTGCGAAGTCGGCGCCGAGAAGCATTTAGAGGTGCTTTGACAACCGAGTCCACAGGTCAACCCTCCCCACAACCACGAGAAGATGATCAAATTCTTTCATCCACAGACGTCGACTCGGTGACAGCGGAGTGAGTTGTCTAAGGTTTAATTTATGGCTTGTGTTGACATTCATTACATCTCCTAGCCGCCAGGCAGCTTTAATGGCTCGAGTCAATACTCTGACATCAAACTCAACAACTGCTGGAGCAGCCATCAAGGCCGCCATTCGATCATATAGATCTTCAGAATCCGGTCCAAAGGACCTCATCTCTACTGTCTTCAATGTCGTGAACCGTGATCTGGATGGGTCTGCAAGTCTCATTAGTTCCCTTGTGGAGCTACTTGACGATGAAGATAAACGAAGGGAACTTCTGGCCGCATGGAACGGTTTCAAGATCGAGGTAAGTTATCACTTTCAAACACCTTGATTGCATCTAAGATGTTATTCGGTGTCATACAGCACCGTAAACAATTTCCAGACCTGATTCCAACTGCTATTGGTTCTGAGTACGCAGGAGTGGCTGGAGGACGCGTGTTAAATGTGAAGCATTCTACCACTCTTCGATCATCTTCCGCCCAGTCGTCCAGGCAGGTTTGGGACCGGGTTGCGCAAGCAGCGGCTTCTTCTTCGACCTCGCGTCCTTATTCTGTTCCTGCCGTGGGCTCTCGAGACCGATTCCCTACTCTAACTGCATCAAGGACAAGTCCGGTTGTCCGGCAGTCGCAGCACAACACTGCGTGGTCTTCAGCGGGGTCATCTCTTCCCTCATCATCCTCGATAGAGAATACTGGAATTGGCTCTAATTCGCGTACTCCGGCCCCAACAGCTCGAGCACCCCCCCCGCGAATGTCTTCAGCACTCTTCCCAACCTTACCTTCTTCAGGGTCAAACACCAACCAACATAAACCTGCTGTCAGTGGCAACCGGTCACTGCAGCACATCCTTGGAGATGCAAGTGTCCCATCGGCCAACCCTTGGGGCTTTAAAAGAGAAGATTCCAAAGCGGTTTCAACCGTATCCGTAACTCAGAATGGCACAGGCCAACAGCCAGTCACTGATACTACCAAAGGGAAGAAAAAGAAGGGGAAAGACAAGCAGATGTTATTCACCCTAGGCTCCTTTCCCACGTGAAGGTTGTATCATGTTTTAGTGCCGAGGCCAGTGGCCCTTCGTTTTTCGCTTTTTTTTGTTTTGGAGGGGTGGGGTTGTTTGCCATAGTATTATCTATACGGCCACACTTATGTACTGAGAAACTGGTTATAGAATCTTCCCAAGTAGAAAGACTAAAAACCTGTTACAGCTTGCCTTTGTGGTCTTTGCGCATGCGGATAACTATCTTTCCAAATTGGGATCCTCGTTTCATTGCCTCGAATCCTTCTTCAAAGCTTTCCAGTCCGTCAAGAATGTCAGACACTACCGGCACGATCTTGTGCTTCGTAATGAAATCCGTGGCTTCCATTAATTCCCGTTGCGACCCCATGGCAGTACCTGTAATATCTGTTGAAGAAACAAAATTTGAAATGGTCCACAATGCCAACCGCACCTTTGAGTTCTATATTATTTAACACCTCGCGCATTGTAAAAGTGATCTTCGGTGAAGCCGTCCTATCTGATGGATTGAATGCAGTTCACTGCATATATAACGGTTTGCTCACATCCCGTAGCACACTAGCTTTCCACCGGCTTTCATAAGCCTAGATGTTTTGCTAAGAATATCGCCTCCAGCCGAGTCGATCACAGCATCCAGCGTAGCATCTTGTTCTTTCAGAAGCTTTCCCAACTCGCTCGGCCATGTGTCCGCAAAACAGTGAAATGTTAGATATGTTAGATATACCGCACAAACAAGAAGCGGCTCACCAGATTTGTAGTTGAATCCCGCCTTACATAAACGAAAAAGACCAGTAAGATGGCGAATGACGATGATGTGACAAAAGAACATGCATGCCTTTGCACCCAAAGCAACTGCTTTAGCAATCTTGTCCTCGCTTCCGCTAAATGATATGTGGCGAATCAGTAGAAGAAATATCAACTGATGAGGACTGCAATAACCTTGTAACATACACATTCGCACCAAGGGCAACTGCTAATTGTTGGGCCACAATGGCAACGCCGCCTACGCATGTTGATTACTACAAGAAGGGAGAATTCCATCGTATTGAATGCACCTCCAATCCCAGTAATGAGAATGTTGTGACCTTGCTGCACTTGGGCTTGACGATTCACGGCTCTATTTGCACCAAGCGTGTGAGAGAAAGACATGGCCACACGAAGAGATACGCAAACCTCCACGCTGTAACACCTGCTAGAGGCCAGGCTGCAGCATGCTCATCGTCGAGGTAAGATGGAGTCTCCACGACCTCATCGCGTTCCACGACTACATACTCGGAAAATGTCCCTATGGCAGGGTCCTTCACTCCCCCAATAACAGCAAATCTAAATGGGATAGGCTCAAACATGTGTCTTCATTACAAATAGAGTAAGGCCTCATACTTGCGCTCTGGGCCCGTTGCGTTCGATTTCCATCCCCTCGAGGGGGTGAGGAACACTCGTTTATCGATCAACTCGTCGTCTTCGAGTGCGCTGTCAATCACCGTCCCTAAGAGGTGCAAAGAAATAGCAAAATTCGGTGATTCTTTCGAAAACTAGTACCACTCGCCTGCACCATCTGCTCCAAGCACCGAATTAAGTGAAATACCAGGATATAAATTCTTGCGAAGCCATAGCTAGGGCTGAAGATGCATAGCAAGTTTGGTACAGAATAAGAGTGCCTACATCTCTATGGTTAAATGCTACGGCCCCCATTTGGACCAAGATTTCAGAACCCTTCAGTGGAGGAATTGGACGCTCTACAATGTGTGCATCGTGGTAGATGGGTGACTTATCCTCAGCTGACTTCTCGAGGATGAGTGCCTTCGTTTTCATTGTTGTGATAGTAGGCATTTTACTAAACCTCTTCATTGCCGCGTGTCCACATGCGCCCATAGTCGCATAAGCGTGTGTAATTGGTTAGTCCTAGCCACCTACGCGTCTCATCACCCTTCTTCCGGGCCTTCATCTACCGCGCCTTCTACCTCTCCACGTAGATTGTGTATATTGTAGTAAGGCACGCGGTTTTTATCGAAACGCCCAAGTAACCAATCAACCCGGCAAAGGCCAGATGCTGTGGCCGATGCCAGAAGAGGTGCTCTTGCAAGTCCCGCTCCAGATTGCCATGTTACACGAGTAACGCTGACTTCCGGGGCCCAAGACCCCGTAGTCACCGGCAACTCAGCCTGCTTCTTGTTCTTTGTGTTAGAGACGTTGGATCTATCTTGGTGTTCCTGTCTTTGGGATGAGCACCGCTATGAAATCTCAATAGCAAAATAGCATTCACATAAGGTAGAAAATTTTCTAGCATGCGGTATTCACCGGTTATACGATTGTAGTCCATTTGGAAAATCTTGTGTATGAAGAAAGGCTGGGTGAACGTGACTTAGTACGCCGATGCCCAACTACTGATTACGATCGCGACCTACCACCGCTACACTTTTCCTGGTAGACTTCACCAAGTTTGTGGTGCGGCACGAACCGTCAGCAGAACCCACAGCAATATGAGGATGAAAATCAGAAGTTGCAATAGACTGGTGTTCGTTAGGCAGTGACTGTAACTATGGCTTGATGATATACATACCCAGACAGGGCCAGAGGGCTCCATGAAACCATGTCCTCTTCCAAGACTACTCGGAGCCATCCCAAAACTTTTAACGGTATTTTCGTAGTCTGATGCTAATGGCCCCCCGACATGATACGAGAACGTGATGCTGTTGATGACATCTGTATCATAGGTGTAAGGGGATACGATTCTAGGTACGCTGAAGGCAGTTATGAGCCATGGCCTTACCTCGAGTTCTATTCATGATATTCCCCCTAAGGTCGCGAATATCGGTGACTGCTAACGCTCCGTCAAACCCCCCGCTAACGAGGACAGTAGGGTCACGGTCGAGCCTCGAGACTCCGGATGTAGATGTGGGCGGGGCTCTTGCCCAAGCTAAAGATCGAATTGCGGATTGGTGAAGCGTGAAATAGTGAGTAGGACGGAGGCCTGATACTATCAATTAACAATGTGAACACATACTGTTAAAGTATAAATGGCATTACGTTGGTTAAAAGGGCGCTCCAAAGCCTCTTTGACGCGGAAAATAGCAACGGAGCCTGCAGAGACAGTTAAATGCCATATGAACTATGCCGGCAGTGGGACATGCCATTTGTGCAGCCGACAGCAACAAGCTCGCTGTTTGCCCAATCCATACACCAGGACATAGTGTCATCGAGTTCGATCCGCAGACTCGGGGGCAATCTTACTAGAGACGTATGCAATCAGAAAAAATGCATCTTTGCGTACCTAACGCCATATTCACCATAATGGGGAAAAAATGACCCTCGAGCTTGATCTGAGGGGATCAACTGGTCTGGGTCAGGAACAACGTAAAACGAGACCGATCCGTCTTCAAAGGTCCCTCCCAAGATGCCCAGCTTTCCAGGTGAGGAGAGTGAATTACTGCCAAACTACAATACCGGTAAGAGAATACAGTTACATCCAAAAGGAACGCACTTTGTCATGTGAGGGCAACGGGCACCATTTGAGATCATGAGCAGGTCCGCCGTCTACGCAAATGATTAACTCGCATTCCATAGCCCCGGGATCCTCATCCTGATCTACGTCCATCGAATCGCTATCAGTAAGATACTGAGTGGGTGAAAGACTCCAGATTTGGATGGACGCAGGAGATGGCCGCGGCACGCGTCTGCCAATTTCTGGGCTGTGAGAGTAGGATGGAAAAGGCGCCACAGCAAGGTATTGCTTATAGTTTCGACCTTGAGGCCACAGCGTCAGCACCACCCAACGTCGACTTGAAAACCACTGTCACCCACGAGAATGGTCGTCAACAAACATTGGGCACCAATCCATGGCCCACACTGGCGCCCCTGCGTAGAAGACGTGGGACTTGCTCTCAGGAAAAAAGTGGGCTACATTGACAGACATCAGAAGCTCGCAATTGACTCATATGAATTCGGGGACCGACCCATCTTATGAGATTGTAAAGCCTCTACTTGCAATTTGGTTTGGTCGCCATGCGGGCCAAAAAAACAGGTCATAGGAGGCGACTGCGATTTTGGAATATAAGGTGATGCCGTTCTAGTCAAAACTATGATTAATAATTCATCCCAATGAGCAACCACATACTCTGCAGAGAGAAGCTCCCACCCCTTATCAATGCAAAGGCTGCCATATACAACCGGCCTTGTCTGGTCTCCTGGCAGACATTCTTTGAACCATGATAAATCCTCCATGAGTTCCCAGACTGGTCCTTGACCAAGATTGTGACCTGTGGCTTTATTTACTCGTTCTCTGACCACAGGATCAGCGATGCTCCTAGTTGCCACTGTCTCGGCATGGGAAAACAAGCTGGGTTTGTTCACTAAACGAAGGGTCCGTTGTGGAGGAACATAGACAGGCGTTCCACGGTGTCTATGATTGAGATTGGGGAGCGGTAAGGCATAGTTTTGCCGTGCACCGGGCCTAGAAAGGCCAGGTGCTAGCATAGGAGCTGCTCGGTGCAAGCTAGGCATGATGGATCTATCTGTGGCTACCGCTTTTTTCTTCCCTTTTCCTTTACCTATGCCTTTGCCTTTGCCTTTAGATTTAGATGGTTCAGGAACCATGTCGGACCCATCTCCTTGAAGTAAGTGCCGGTCATCCTCGACCTCATGTACAACACCTTCATCGTTGGCCTTTTCATTGTCATCTTCAGAATGCGCTAGCTCAAAAGCACTTTCGCTGGACGCATCATCTTTAAGCAATGGCGAACCTCCTTCATCGTCAGGAAGCTCCAAGAGAGACTTGTAGGACGGACGTGCACGACGTGTACGAAGCTCGACAGGCATCTTTGAAGGGTTCAGTAGGTCTAGCTTTAAAAGGAGGAAATAGTATATCGAGCGAGAGTCCCAAAGCCGAAATGGTGTTGTGTGACGTGTTGTGACACGCCGTGGTCGATTATGTTATTCCAGGTTCCTCGTCTCCGGCATTGCTACCCTCTATCAGCTCGTACATTCACATTCACTCGAATATCCTCTAGGCCGACGGAAGCGAGTAAAGGTACGCACGATTTTCACGCTCAAAGATATGCTTGTTGACTCTCAGCAGGCGTCCCGGTCGAGGAACCTCGTTCATCATGCCCACCTGATACCATACTCGAAGGACTGGCATATTTAAAAGACCAACCCCCTGTGCTAGCGCTCCCAGACGAGGAATACCCGCCATGGCTATGGGATGTGCTCAAACCCAAGGTATGGCCTGATGATGGGCCGGGAGGGAAGGCAGAGAAGGTGGAGCGACGCAAGGAGAACAGGCAGAAAATCAAGGATCAAAACTTCATGAAGACACAATGATATGACTGGGAAGAGATGGAAGGAAGAGTGAGAATGTCCATATCGTTACATGTATCGCGCTCTCGCTCTTTTTCCCTGAGATAGTAATATTTCTTGACTGCATTTTGAAGTCGCCTGTCTTGATTACATAGGCACCATGGTAGTGTGGCTCGAAGGTTGATAGGAATATTGGAAACACTAGTCATGATACGGCAAATTGCATGAAGTTGTACACCTAGTGTGTGACTGTCTGTCACAGCTTGGAGTATAAGCCGCATAAACAGGTGGGCTTTAGTACGATGGGTAACTCACCCATACTCATACCCAATTGTTGTGCTCAGTACGGGTGGCTCTCATGTTAGCCGCGGCAACGTCGCTATTTTCCCGCACGAACATCTCCCAATCTTATGTTATCTCACCCCCGAGCACAACACCTTCCTCTTCTGCGCTTCCAGCAGCAACCTCTACTCCGCCCTTCAATGTAGGACCTTGGAAGGTCCAATTTGCCGTGCACAAGACCACAAGTAAGCGTGTATCAGTCTGGAGTTTCGACAAGCGTTCTCCCGAACTCGAGAGGTGTGGACCGAGTGCGCGAGAGCACGTATTAGAAATATTGAAGGCTGAAGTGCGTGTTCATTACATTGTGCTCCCATGGGTCATCCCTGTGGTGGTGATGTCTCTCGAAAAATGCTTCAGCACTCATGTTTTGCAACTTGACACTGATCCGATTCCCAGGCTGGGGCACTTAGTCGGCTACGACACCCCTCCATTCTAGGTTAGCTAGTTCTATCATGCGATTCACAAACATAGCTGCAACTCCTCTGTGTAGAAATGGTGGAACCGTTGGAAGAGACTCGTTCAGAACTAATCTTTGCGACAGAACCATTGTTATCGACCCTGTCCCAATCCATTCCCTCAGCGTCGCGGTCACCCTTAGTTGACTTGGATGAAGTTGAAGTACGTTTCTGATGATAGTCAGTGCTGATACTTGACCTCTCTTCCCTCAGATCCAGAAGGGTATTCTACAGCTTTGCAAAGGCCTTGCTTTCTTACACACGTCGGCACGGCTCGTTCACTCAAACATTACTCCGAGCAATATTCTTCTCAATGCCAATGTATCCCAAGAATAATAATGGTTTCTACACTCGACTCACATATTTTGTTTCAGGGTGATTGGAAGATTTCAGGTCTAGGACTCACCATACCGTTAAGCAACCCCGACGGATCCTCGACACGCTGGGAATTTCCAACGTATGATTCACGCCTGACGCCTCATGTGCAACGCTCTTTTGATTATATGGGCACGTGTTCTGTCGTATATGTTATCCCGGCTCCTTAATATTCTTCCCCTCATAGCACCGGAGTATGCTTTAGACGAACAGCTAACGACCTCATCCGACATGTATGCTCTAGGTTGTCTGATTTATGCAGTTCACTGCAAAGGGAGCCCTCCATTTTCGAACCACGGTAGCCTAGGTAGTTTGCGAGATAATGCTGGCAAGTCTGTGTCGGGCATTGAACATCTAGATAAAGATCTTAGAGGTTAGCGTCATGGGTGTTATCTGACCCTTCAGAGCCTCCAGCGCTGATGTATAGGGACGTCTCAGCTCTCCTTGTTTCATTGGTTACTCGACAGCCTCAATCTCGCCCCAGTCCTACCACGTTACCGACATACTCATTTTTCTCATCTCTACCAGTCTCCACTCTCAATTTTTTAGATCGATCTACTTTCGCGTCAAAGTCTCGAGAAGAGAAAATTGCCTTTATGAAGGGTCTGTCTAGAGTGCTCCCAAACTTCTCTGATGGCCTCCGCACCCGCAAGATATTGCCATCACTTATAGAAGAGGTGATGATACTACCTTTCATATATCAATGGTGCGGCTTTTTGATGACATTCTCAGATGAAAGACACGCATCTTTTGCCTTCTATCCTCCCTAACGTCTTTTTGATTTCCAAGACTCTTCTGCCAACACAATTTGCTTCCATCGTACTTCCTAGTCTCAAGCCCTTATTTGCAATCAAAGAGCCTCCCCAAAATATGTTGACATTGCTCGATAACCTAACATTGTTGCAAGAGAAGACAGATAAGGCGATCTTCAAAGAACGTAAGTTAATATGGCGAGCGTACCTTATCACGATACTCAGGCGTACATGACAGATGTTTTATCCCTTGTTTATAATGCACTGGAGTCTGAGCATGCTGTGGTATGTACTGCTAAGAGGGTTCTTATTGTTCTGCTATTGATCGCATCCAAGGTTCAAGAACGCGCCCTCAAGACGGTACCTGATCTATGCGAAACTATCGACTACGCTGAAGTGCAATCAGTCCTATTTCCGCGTGTGGCCGTGAGTGTGCTTCACAGCATTTGATAACACTCCTGAACCATGCTGGTCTGTCTAGTTGGTCTTTACAAAGACTCGCATCTTGAGCGTGAAAGTCAGCACCCTAGCCTGTTTTCTCTCCATGGTCAAAACACTAGATCAGGTATGCTGAACTCTGAGTGAGTCGTGAATACGGCTAATGAGGGGCTTTAGACAAGTCTGACGCAAAAGCTTGTGCCTTTATTGTCAAAAATTCGTACACGGGTGAGCTCAATATCTCCATGGTGACTATTAACCATTGATCCGAGCCCGCGATTTTGAATCAAGGGTGTGTCCCATTCGATACACCCCACTGTGATATGACTACTGAATGATACTTTCAATAGAACCGGCCGTCATGGTTTGTTGCTTTCTATTGGATTTGATGCGAGACAGCTACAAATCTCTCATCACAGTTAGGAACCCTAGCCGTTCAAGAGGCCATGGGCATGAAAGTTGACCGTGAAGCTGTCGCAACGCTCGTATTGCCACAACTATGGGCAATGTCTATGGGCCCGCGTACGTCCTCGTTCCCAATATATCGCAGATCTTACTGATATTGAAGATCAAGTTATCAATGTCGAGTCGGTATTACTCGTGGGTCTATAGTGAGATGAGCTGACGAACTGATCCACAGCCAATTTCAACGTTTCATGACTGTAATACGGAATCTCAGTGCGGCTGACCGCCCATTCATGCCGTTAACCTGCTTGACTGTTTTCTTTCCAGGTACACGAGTTGAGAAAGAGCATATGCAGTATTTGAAAGATTCGCAGCGCATTGAAGACCGATCAGGTGGCTTTGACGGATCCATTGCAGGCACAGGTGCTGGAAGCACGGGCGTGGATTTCGAGAGTTTAGTTGGCGGTAGTGCATCCATTGCCAAGACAACCTCGACTTCATCAGACACCGACAGTAAAGGATGGGACGACGATGTATGGGGCAGCATCTTAGCAGATACACCTGTGCAGGTCAGTGCAAAATTCTAGTTTTACACAGCTCCTGATCCTCACCTTCTCTAGTCGCCAACACCTGTACACGGAGCAAGGCCAGCGGTTGCATCGACAACGCTATCGAATCAGTCATACTCTTTGCCATCCTCTCCAGCACCGTCTGCAACGTCTTCAATGAGCCCGCTTTCTGCATTGTCCGCGCGCAGTCGTGGAGCACAAAGCAACGCGTCCTTCAGCTTCCCTCCTCCCCCTCAAACCACCAATCCCGTTCTCTCTTCCCCCATAAGCTTTAATGAACCGACTACGAAATCGCAGTTCAATGTCAGCAGTCCACCCTCTCTTCCATCCCAGTTGACACCATCCCCACAACAGTCGCAAAAGCCGCAACAGGGACCGAATTATAACATACAACTACCGACCGCTAATTTTCCAACCTCTTTTACTGCGATCTCACCTTTCACTTCCATCCTGGCCCCTACCGCGCCATCTAAGCCCGCGTGGAGTTCCAATGGCGTTGAACAAAGGCAGGGCAGGGATGCCTGGGGTGATTTTGATCCTCTGGCCTAGCTTGTGAGGGTGTTTGCAGTGGTCCTTGTGACGGTAATTTATTGGATTCGTGGAGTTAATGTACATGTCGGAGTACTTGCCAGGCTCTTCCATTATACCATGATCATGGCCCGTCATAGTTCTGTGATGTTATTGACGTTTCACTAAGAATAATATGAGTTGGTCGTTCAGTTTTATGTACTAGATTTCGAGCGCCTCTGGAGCTTGGCGGTTCCAGCTGTGATCGTATGGCCACAGTCCTAAGGAAACGCTATTGGCAAGCAGTCTTTGTCGTGATTCTGATCGATTCGATTTGGCCCGTGTTCGCCCTTGGCACAGCGTGTATCACTCCTCTTGGCCCGGGTATTGCATCTCCAGAAGAACCATACTGGCTTGAAACTATTGATCACAGGTACGTTCGTACATTTTCTTCCAAGTGAAAATACTCCTGTTGAGACGGGACCTCGTTATGATCAGAGGTCTGTCTGCTTTCAATGAAAATCGTGACACATACTCTGTCTTTCGCAATGTCAAATCCTACGGTGCGGTGGGAGATGGTTTTGCAGACGATACGGACGCGATCAAGTTTGGGCCTTCTTTATGGTAATTCCGTCAGGTTGCTAAACTACTTTCGAATCAAGCCGTGCAATTGAACATGGTCATCGTTGCGGACAAGACTGTGATTCATCGACATTGACACCAGCCCTAGTGTATTTTCCGAAAGGGTGATCACGGCACGACTTATCAGCGATTTTCATTAGCTTATTTTCCCCCTGACTTTCCAAGAACGTATCTTGTGTCTCGCCCCATCATTGCATGGTATTATACGAGCCTTGTGGGTGATGCCAAACACCTCCCGACTCTACTAGCTGCACCTGGTTTTGACGGGCTGGCTGTCATAGGTTGGCTGATTATGTTTCAGATTAATTTGGCAGTTTCTGAACTCCTTGTTGTAGATGCTGATCCCTACATACCTGGTTGGCTATTAGCAGAAGTGCATGTTCCATCATTGTTAACTCTACATTTGACTCCAGGAGGCTGGGGTGCCCAGTGGTACCAGAACCAAAATAATTTGTGCACTGCTTGGTCTTCGAGGTCGTATAACTTCTAACATCCTAGAACTACAGTTTCCGTTCCGTTCGCAACTTTGTAATCGATTTACGTCGCATGCCAGCTGCATCAAAAGCCACTGCATTGCACTGGCAAGTCTCACAAGCCACTTCGCTCACCAATGTCAGGGTTGAGATGTCACGAGAGTCTGGAAACAACCATCAAGGTAGAATATTGTATCTTTGGTTTTCAACGCTTTGACCGGAACCGATGACAGGAATCTTTATGGAAAATGGCAGGTAGAGTCAGATAAATATATCTTTGCGGGTCAACTGTCTCACTCTTGTCTGGTATCTTCCTCGCTGGTGCAGCGGTGGCTTTATGGGAGGTCAGCTATATGCCCACATAATTAACAACCATGTCTAAATCAACGGCCAGATTTGTTGTTCCGTGGGGGTAACAACACTTGCATTGCGGGCATGAGTGCACAGCTCAGTATGCGGATAAACAGGAAAGTACGGCATATGGGTTGGAAACCAACAGTGAGATCTATTACCTGGCCGCCTTTCGTCGATAACTTCACCTGCCGTTAGATTTACAGTGAGGAACTTGACTGTTGAGGGTTCTGAAATCGGGATATTCGCGTCATGGAATTGGGGTAAGCTTGCCCCTTGCAAGCAAGTCATCTGTTCTGGATCAAAACATGCAGGTTGGACCTTTCAAGACTTGAAGATCAAAGGCTGTCAAGTGGGTACAACAGAGCTTACAACTACTGGGACAGACTGAGTTCTGTTTATAGGTTGGCGTAGATATTATTACTGGTACGTCTCACTGTTCATCGTCTCATATTACTATCTCATCTCGTGAACTCAGGCGGGACCACCCAAGAAACCCAAGTAATGACCCCGGCTTGACTTGATCTCACATTGACTCTTGGCCATTTATATAGACTGTTGGTGCCGAAGTCTTTCTTGACGTCGAAGTCACAGACACTCCAACCTTTATCCGCACCTCTCAATCTACTCGCAATTCTTTGGCGGGATCTATACTCATAGATAACGCCAAACTCTCCAACGTGCACACCGCTGTAGCGGAAGCAAATGGCTTCGTCGTTTTACGCGGTGGAGATAGGACCATCGTACAGTGGGGTCAAGGCAACATTTATGGCGGACAGACAACCAACGGCCGGTTCACGCAAGATGATTTGACGCCTCCCTATAAGCCACGTTCATTGTTGGACAGCGGGGGAAAGATAGTGGGGCGACGCAGGCCTCAATACGAGGACTACGCAGTCGACCAATTGGTCTCTGTCAGGGCTCATGGAGCGAAGGGAGATGGAGTCACCGATGATACAAATGCCATTAAGGAGATTTTTAAGAAGGTGCGACCTCCCTCTTTTGGAAAAATAATTATTAGTGACAGATTTCGCTCTTTCTAGTTTGCAGGATGCAGAATAATTTACTTCGATGCGGGAACATATATTGTCACCTCAACCATCACTATCCCTACCGGCACACAGGTGGTTGGGGAAATTTGGAGTGTGATCATGGGACAGGGATACTCATTCGCAGACCCCTACCGCCCTATGCCCGTTGTTAGAGTCGGTGAACGATGTTCTCAAGGTGTCCTCGAGATCAGCGACATTGTGTTCTCCACCCGTGGGTCTGGTCAGTCTTTGGTGTCCTTGGTTGAAGGAAATCAAGCCTAATTCTGGTATTCAGCACCGGGAGCGATAGTCGTAGAATGGAACGTTGGTGACCCCCCGGGAAGACAGGCAGCGGTAGGTGCTTGGGATACTCACGTCAGGTAAGTATAGGTTTTTCGTACTCAATTTGACGTGTTAATAGGTGCGAAAGGTTGGGAGCGTGTATGTGAAAGTATTTTAGACTGGGAACGTGTCACTCACACGAGCCCAGCGTATGGATCGCATCTTGGCTCCGCCGAATGCCTAAAACAGCGCGACTCTCCAGACCGTTGCTACGCTGCCTTTTTGGCCTTCCACTTGACAGCGTCATCCACTGCATATCTTGAAGTACTACTTGGGTCGTATCCCGTATTACACCGTTGACTTTGTGTGTCAGGGTCTTTGGGTTTGGCTGGGGGACCACGATCTTGATGGTGACCATCAACAGATCACTGTGTACAGCGGGAGGGGTATATTGTCAGAGTCAGCGGGTCCGGTTTGGCTAATTGGAACAGGTGAGAGTGTGCTACAAAGGAAAGTTCAATATTAGTGCTAACCTTATAGGCTGTATTTATATTCTATACGCATTGGGAAAGATGGGGACTGATAGGCATAACAGCGGAACATCATGTCTTGTACCAATATAACCTCGCAGGAGCAAGAGATCACTACATTGGTCTGATGCAGACAGAGACGGCAAGTCTCAGAAGATCCGGCCCACATATCAGCACGTAACAGGGTTCTTTTAGCCTTACTTTCAACCGTCTCCTCCCTCGCCACATCCGTTCCGCGTCGAGTCGAGGTGGCACGATCCCGAGTTACATAGCCAAGATGCGGCGTGGGGACTTGCAGTCCAAGAATCCCTTAATATCTTGGTCTATGGTGAGCATAGCTTATCAGAGAGTAGACGCTGGCTGATTGGCTGCGAATGCCGCTAGGCGCGGGGTTATATAGCTTTTTCCGAGACTACGCGCAGACGTGCATCGCAACAGATTCTTGCCAGGAACAGATTTTAATCATTGACAGCGAGTCCAAGATCAACATATTCAGCCTGTCGACGGTCGGGACAAAGTATCAAGTCAGCATTGGAGGCAGAGGTATAATCAGATCATCGCAGAATAAGAATGGCTTTGCCAGCACGATAACTAGCTGGGCACCACCTTCGGGCCGAAGACATTATACCGAGTTGGTGGTGCTGCCGACACGGTATGCGTACCAGGTTTGGTAGATGTGGGATGGGGATCAGCAGGCACAGATTTTGAAGCAACCTGACTGTTCCGAGCTAGGAATCATATTCAATGTTGCTGATATGGGCTGAGTATGCCAAGTATTGAAGTTTTTTGAGGAGGCGTTGTTACGAGGTGCTGCTAAAGAGTCGCGTGGCGGCGGGCGTCTAGATGATAACCTGATTGGCTGTAATAGCGTTGCACCGAGGCAGGTTTCACTGGCCTCGCGCCCTCCGCGCCGTGTCCTGTACAACGCTGCCCTACACCTGTAGTACCCACGATCAAATATTACGCCCTTGACGTCCAAACCTTAGATATTGCCAATCTGCTCCAGTCTTGCTCTCTCGATGCCGCCGCCGCTGCTCAACTTCACCGCCAGCCTACGCGCTGCTCCAGACATTGTCACCACGACCGTCTTTGCAGGAGGTGGTGCTCCCACTGCTGGCTCATCGTCGTCGTCGTCGTCGTCGTCGGGCCACTCTTCTCTGCCCATAGCTGCCATCGTAGGCGGCCTGATCGCTGGTGTGTTTCTCTCCCTCGCAGCCGTGGGTATATGGGTGTGGTGGGGCAAGTCATTAGAAAGGAAGACTCGGAATCAGGTAATGTATTTGTCATGCCACCGACATTGTGGCAGTGCGCTGACTGGACGGAATAGCCGCGTCTACGCTCTGCGCTGAAGAATGGCGGCCGGAGCACACCGAGCGTGAATGCGTCCAAGCACTCCTTGCCCCGGCACCACCCCGCCATGACATCCAGCTCGCAAAAAAGCGTCTCATTCGCCCCCGTGCCGTCCCCGCGCACCAGCGAAGACAGCGACCGTCCCCAAACCCCCTCCCCGGCCGCCTCGTCCGACATGTCCAATTCCGAGGACAGGAACAAGGGAAGGCAGACGCCCCGCGAGCATGGCGCCACGTCGCCGCCGAATGCTACCTGGTCACGAAACTCTCCGGTGCCCCCGCGGAGTGCGCTGCGTCCTCCGCCGTCCTCGCTGCGGGGCCAGAGCACCGAACGGGCATACGCCCCCGCCCGTCCGTCGCCCCTCGCACACGCGACACACGCTCCCTCGTCCACGCGCACCCCAGACGCGCAGGATGGCCTTGCGCCGCCGCGGATGCCCACGACGCAGTCTGCGGACCGTTCGTCGGGTGTTTCCGCCGCGTCAGAGTATTCCCAGGAGGGAACCGCCTCGGACATGGCGCCGCCGGCGAGGATGCTGCGTGCCCCCGACGGACGGCTGCACCCGCATCGGGAGACTGACGAGCTCTCCCGCTCCGCGTCCAGCTCGCCCGCGCTCGAGAATGCACCCGCGAGAGCGCGCATCCGATGAAAGCCCGCATTTATGGTGTATCTTTTGGTTTCTTCCCCTCCGACGTAGAAGGGTCATCTATGTCTACTCACCACACTCATTTCTTGCACGCCTCTGCCCCGATTCCCTGCTACAGTATATCCCATACAACCACGATACGGACGATGACCATGTCGCCTTGTATTTTTGCTAACATTGCTCGAGCTACTTATTTTAATATTACCAACTGCCATTCGGACATTCCTCCAGCTTGCCCTTATGTGAATAGAGCATCGATTGTCAAGCAGCGTTGACCAACGTTTGACATTACTTGTAGACTTTCTCTGTGCAGTCTCTGGAAGAACTACTATCGTATTAGGCTGTATACCTGAGCTCACTCGCCACCGCCGGTTCCTCGGGATCGATTTCGGGATACAAATAGCAGTTCAGAGACGAGTGGAACAAGACCCTTACGCTGCAAGAGTCACAAACGCACTTGCAGTGTATGCACGGCCGGCGGGAACCACCCCGCGCCGCTCATTGCATTCATATTCCTTGTGCGCATACTAGATCCAAATTAGGCGCAAACGTTGCCTCGACGAAGGAACCCATTGCATTGCACACAGGGTCGCCCCAACCGCCAATGTCGCTTCCGCCGCCGTCTTCACAACGAGGTTCGGAAGCAAGTGCGTCGATCGATCACGTGACGCCAATTAATCCTGCTACAACATAAATTACAACAAAGGACTGTGTCCGCACAGATACAAAAAAATGGCAATTGTTTGCTGCCAGCAGCCAGTCGCAGGCGGGGGCCCTCTATTCCATCGGTTCACCCTCACGCACGCGCGGGACAATGTCCTGCCGATCCTTCTCCACCCCGGAATGCTCGCGCTCTCTGCGCACCTGCCGCCGCTCATCGACCCCGTCCTGCGAGGGCCGCCGCGGCTTCTGCATGCCCCGATGCTCATGCGGACGTTCACCCTCCGTCTCGGCCGCACTCCGTCGTCTCGTATGCTGATACACCTGCCCGCCACCACGCCCGCCCTCCCCACCGCTGCCCTCCGGCCCATCGCGCTCCGGCCGCCGCGCATACTCGTACGGCGGGTACTCCCTCTCCTGGCCGCGGCTGGACGCAGCATCGGCACGGGCGGGTCCGAGCGAGGGACGGCGCGCGGTGAGGTAGGGTGTCGAGGGTGAAGCCTGCGCAGAGCCATTGCCATGCGAGGCGTCGTGGCGGCGCGGTGGCGGCCCCGTCGCGTCCCGATATCCATTCGGCTCCCGATCGCGATCCCACTGGCGATCCTCAGGAGCCGAAAAGGGATGCGGAAGCGGGTGGGCGTAGCCGTTGTGGGAGGGCGAGGACGTGGCACGCGGGGAGTGCACCTGTGCGTCGGGATGGGTGCGCATGGGGGGCAGACCGGGGCCATTGAGCTGGGCGCGTTCGTGGTCGCGGTCTCTGCCGTGATGGGCAGGCGGGGTGGGATAGTACGGATAGGCCGCGTCTGGAACGCGCTCATCACGGTCAAACCGGGGGCTGTGCGTCACGTTGGGGGCGTGACGGACGGCAGGGTGGGCCGGAGGGAGGCCCAGCGGGTTGGGCGGTGGCGGCAGGGATGCCGGGAGAGGCACACTCCTGCCGTCCTCGCGAGAAGGGCCTGGATGGGGCTGGCCTGTCTGCTGGCGACGCGCCCTGGGGGGCTGACGGTCGACGTCGAAGGGCATGTGCGGGGGAGGAGGGGGATGGAGACGGCTGGGGGACGGAGGGCGGGCGTGAGAAAAGTGCGCGTCGGGCGGATGAGCAGCAGGGCCGGGGTACGGCCGCTGAGAAAGGTCCAAAGGATGGCGTTCCTTATCGGCATGGATCGGGGGATGTACCTCAAGGGGAAACACGGGTGGGGGGAGATCCTGAGGGTCTGGCTGTCGGCGGGCCACGTGTAGCTGGGGGTCAGGAGAATAGAGCGGGTAGGGCGGATACGACGGAGGCTGGGCACTGTCCTGCTGGCGCTGGGAAGCGGCCTCTGTGGGTGCAGGCATGGCCGAGAGACGTTCATAGAGAATGCTGGATAGGCACATGTGTGCGTGTGTGTGTGAGAATGAAGCAAGGGGGACGCACGCGCGTTCAATGCGAAGTCGCTTGATGTTCTTTTTTGCCTTGAGCACTTTGATGTGCAGCTTGTCATTGTCCTGGGGACGGGTGAATGTGGATCGGGGGGGGGGGTGAGAGGAAGACACGCACGAGTTCAATGTCCTTGACTTTCTGCTTGAGGTCCTTGTACTTTTGGATGTACTTGAGGTCGTCGGAGGACTGCTTTTGACAGAGGGCAGGGGCCGGGGCGGGGACGGAGGGGGAGGCGTAGGGAGGGAGAGGATGGGCCATGAGATGATGGAGAGTGGCAAGAGCAAGTGCCACATCGAAGGGCCCATTTCCCTGAACGCGCTTCTCTCGCTTGTGTCCCAGGATCATGCTGACATAACCTGTTCCATTCGTTGCCTTTTCCGGCCACCCTCCTGCCTTTTTCGGACACCGCACCCACCCACGAAAAATAACACGACAACAGCAGGATTCGAACCTGCGCCCTCAAAGAGGATCAGATGTCTCTCCGTTCGAATCTGACACCTTAACCACTCGGTCATGTTGCCTCCCCTCCCCGCCCCGCTCCTCCCCCTCATCCCCGCTGTCCTCCTCCCCGTCCTCCTCTGTCGTCTCTCTCGGGCTGTCCCCGCACACCCTCTCAGCCCTCTGCTCCATCTCATCACCCCCCGTGCCTCCGTCTGGCCCCGCCACTACCTCTCCCCCCTCTGGCACCGCAACACCCTCCAGCTCCCACTACAGCTCATGATCCAAGACATCCTTGCCGGCGAAATAGAGCTGCGTTCCCCCAACGATACCCTGCAACGCATGATCTCTGCCAACGGCCAATTGCACATCGAAGCGTGGCACGTCTCCCTGTCCTATGGCACACTATGGCCCGTAATGGCTTACCGGTCGTGCTTATGGTCCATCTTCCCAGGACCATATCTGGTCAGTTGCCCGATTCACCTATATTTTCAAATACTTGGCTCATACATTCTATACCGCGCTTCCCAGCCGCTTCGTCTCGTGCCTATTCCCAATCTTGCCGACAGTCAGGGACCCGCTGCCCCTTCCAAGTCTAAATTAGTCACGCCCTCTTCGCGACCTGCCGCGGCGACCCTGAAACACACGCCCAATCTGTCCTGCCACAACAGCATTGGTGATGATACTCCATCCATCACTGACACGGTCGCCGTCCTCCCTGCGCTTCTCCCCACATTTGCGCCACACATTCTGCGCAGGCTGGCTGTCGCCACTACGCTAGACTCCACCCCCCGCCCACACCTCGACACTGCTCTGCTCGCGCTTCAGTCTTCTATACCTGCCGGCCGTCTCGCTCTGCTAGAGTTCTCGTCTTCCTCTGTCACCTCTGTATGCAGCACCGCCTGGCTTCTTTCGGTCCTCCCATTCATCCACCCCACCGTGCACCGCCCGAAATCGATCTCCCAAAGACCCACGGGTGTTCCTCCCTTGCCCAACGCACTGCCCAGTGTCATCACGCTCCTCGAATCTGGCACGCACCCGTGCACGGTGCTTTCCGTCCAAAACGTCTCTGCGCTGCACGCTCAGTTGCTGAATGATTATGCTTGCATGCTTGAAGAGCGTGCCGGTAGAGACCGTTTTCTTGCGGGATGGCGCGACCTGGATCGTGATATGGCGCTGCGTGCTTGGCGGGGGGAGGTGTTTTGGGCCAGGTGGGAGGCGGCGTGTTATGCCTGTGGGAACATGACGAGGTGGGTCATATGCATGAAAAAGCCTCCGGACGGTGATGCCAGATAAAGGCACGGCGAGTGAGAGATTTACCCGGACTTACGGTCTATGCTTTTTGGGGCACGTGAGTTTGCAATCGGTCATCACAATTGAGAAGGAATGGAGGACCAGTGCTGTAGAGTATGCAATTCATGTCCAAAGTTTCTACGTATTCGCAAAAGAGGGCACTTGATAATAGGCTTGTGCATGAAGCATCCTGTGCGTAGCTGCAGTCAATTAATGAAAGGGCCATCGACTAGTAATTCCAACTCAGTTAGTCCGCGCTGTTCAGAGAAACGATACTCGACTGACACTCTAACCAGTGCTTCATACAGTGTGTGGTGGAGACAAAATAATACCAGTCTTTTGCACGCAATCAATCATATATTCTCCAGCTCCTGCCAAGTCGCCTCTGTCCTTGCCCTACGCTCTCGCGACACCTCGCGATTATGCGCTGCCCGGGCCAGTCGCTGCCGCGACGACAAATCATAAGGTCACGCTGTAAGGGAATCAAAGAAAACGGCAGCGCACCTCTTTACGAAGACACATGTTCAGCTCTTGTTTCACCTGATTACACGCACCCGTAAATCGCGCGCCCCACCATTCCGCGTGACATTCCTCGAGTGCTGCTATAAACTCTTTGCACACTGTTCCGAGCTGGTTATCTTCGTATGGTGAGCAAGAGACGCGACGTGCCTATGCGCTTGTCGGTCAACTGTGGATGCATTCGGAGCCGTATTCGGACGCCGCGGGCGCCTGTGAAATATTTCGCTGCACGGTGGTTTGAACTGCAGGGCCTGACTGACTACCGCAGGGAATTCATCGCCATAGAACTCTACCGCCCCCACCTGCAATCTGTCAATAAGGTTGGAACGTCACCCATTAGGCTTTTACTGATATATAGCGCTGCGCTTTTGTGAACGCGACTATGACTCTGGACACTGGCCCCGAAGAGCCCAGCCGCAAGCGCAAGGTACGACGCAAACCCCGGCCGAAAGCAAAACGTCCCGGAAAAGCCTCGGGTGGTGAGCCGTCGTCGTCGACGCCCATGTTGGATTCTCGCAATGCCTCGACGTATCCCGCTGGCAGCACTGTGACGGCAGCAGCAGGGGCGGCGGCGGCAGCGTCGTCGTCGTCGCACGACCGTGCGCATGAGCGCAACGGTGGTGGGGGCCGTTCGTCCAAGTCGTCAAAGGCCCCCGCTGCAAAGTCGTCCAAGTCGTCAAAGGCCCCCGCTGCAAAGTCGTCCAAGTCGTCAAAGACCCCCGCTGCAAAGCCGTCCAAGTCGTCAAAGGCCCCTGCTACAAAGTCATCCCGTCCGTCTTCGTCTCATGCCTCTCCGCGTCCCGGGCACGTCTACCGCCCGACGACGGCGGACGCGCCGCCTTGGCCAGGTGGGTCGGCGGGTCGAGGGCCGCATGCCGTGTCGGGGGGATTCAAGACTGGCGAGGACTTCATCCCGTTCGACTTCTCAGACGATGAGGAGGAGGGGGGGAAGGATGTGCCTTCCGTCGTGTCTCCTGGCAAGGGCAAGGGCAAGGGCAAAGGCCGAGACATCGCTGATCGAGACGCTCGTGGTGGTGGTGGTGGTGGTGGTGGTAAACAGAACGGCGTGAAGCGTTCGGCTGAGGTGATGGAGGACGCAGATGGGTATGCGAATAAGAAGCAGAGGACGGATGCAGCGTCGCGGCTCACGCCTTGGATTGACTCTGTAAATTGGGACCACTGTCGTAACCTCGCTGAAATGTGCGTGTATTGATATGATGTCTGCGTGTGCTGAGTACATGTCTTGTCCAGGTTGCACCATGAAGTAAAGGCTTTTGTGGATTATATCTCTCCAACGCCCGAGGAGCATGAGGTCCGGAGTATGGTTATCATAATGATCACCCGCGCCGTTCAACACAGCTGGCCTGATGCCCGCATATCCCCCTTCGGAAGCTACGAGACAAAGTTATACCTCCCCCTCGGGTATGTCCTTACCACTTTGCACAGCTATTGCAGATTAATACGCTACGCAGCGATATTGATCTGGTCGTGGAATCACGCGCAATGGAGAGTCTTGACAAGCGGAAAATACTCTATGGTTTAGCCCAAGTCCTCCGAAGAATGAATGTCACAGAGAATGTGCAAGTCATCGCTAAAGCCAAGGTACCTATCATCAAGTTCGTCACCAGTTATGGTGAGTCTCATTTTCACCTGCGTACCGAGCGTAGGCCATTTACTCCTGCTGAGCATAGGTCGATTTGCGGTGGACATTAGCTTGAATCAGTCAAATGGGTTAACGGCGGGACGTATCGTGAATAAATTGCTGAGACAGCTTCCTGCGTTGCAGTCGTTGGTTATGGTTGTCAAACAGTTCCTCAATCAGCGCAGCTTGAATGAAGTTTACACGGGCGGGTTAGGTAGCTATGCTATTGTTTGCATGGCCGTTAGCTTTCTACAGGTACGTGGTTTATGCGTTTTGATAGTATTTCTCATTTCTTGCGTATTGTGCCATTATCTGCTATCTGTGTCACTTCTATAAAACTCAGCTAATCACTCCTCTCCCTCAGATGCATCCGAAGATCAGAGCAGGCGAGATTAACCCTTCCGACAACCTGGGTGTACTTGTGATCGAGTTCTTCGAGCTGTATGGACACTACTTCAATTACGACAGCACCGGCATATCACTGCGAGATGGTGGGACGTACTTCAACAAAACTGCGAGAGGGTGGAATGACTTTCGACATCCGTCCTTATTGTCAATCGAGGATCCGATTGATACCTGTACGTGATATCGCGAAATTGTTCAACTGTCAGACTGATTTGGTTTTAGCGAACGACATTTCGAAGAACTCGTTTAATATTCCCCGCATTCGTAAGACGATGGCAGGCGCCTATGAGGTCCTTACAGCCGCAGCGCTGACGCGCAATCGGATTTTGATGTCCAAGGCTCGGGGCGAGTACACGAGCCTACGTGGTTCACATTCTAGGGATGATGATCAAAGTATATTGGGCAGTGTTATGGGCGTCACACAAGAGGTGATGAATCTCGGAAGATTCCGTATTTCGCCTTTACTCATATTCTTTCCAGACACTCAATCATCGCCTTCTGGTGAAGCAGTTGTATGAACAAAGTACTTTGCAGGATTTCCTGGGGCTTCCACGGTATCGGCCACCCGAACCGGCTGCTTCCACTGCTCCGCAAGGCCTCTCAGGAGCCAATAAAGCCTCCTTTCAGGTCCGATCGCGACAGGCAGTCGAGAGGGCCTGGGGTGAGGCGGATATGGACCTTGGAAACTCGGATAGAGACTTGATGCCTTCCCGCCTTGCTTCCCCTGATGGGGAAGAGGAAAGTCGGTATTCCGCTAGATATCCAAGAAAACGACGACGAGTAGATTCTCCAAAATTCAGCGGCGCGCGACCGGATACCATCTTTGTAGAAGCGAGTGAGGAGGATGAGGTGATTGCTCCTCAGGCTGCCCCATCTACCTCGAGGGGTTATAGAGAAGGGATGGCACAGCTTCGTGATGCGCCCCCGGATGATGGCAGGGTGGAGGCGCGACGGGCGTATTGGGCATCTAAGGGGATGTCTGGCGGCGGATTAGAAGAGAGTGATTGAATAAGGCATGGTCACACTTGTATAAATATACACGTGGCATGGTTTCCCTAGAAGCGAGAATTTGTGATCAAGTATTCAGCCGGAAATAACGGGAGAATTACACCGTTCGGGCGCCTGTTTAAATGACGGGAAACTCTCTCACTTGAAGGGCGCCATGATGTCTTGATTCTTTCTACTGCTTTTTCGCTCATCCTTTATACATCCATCTCCAAACTTAATTGTTTCCTTTGCCACCGACATTTCTCGAGCAATGTAAGAGTCCATGACATTCGTCATCGTGTTCATGTTTCAAGTTTTTAGATCTAATCTGTGGCGCTCGAACTTGCAGGTCGGTGACGGGGCCTTCTACTTTGAAAGAGCGGATTGCGGCGCTGCAGCAGCGGGGAACGTCACCACAACCAACATCACCACCGCGGTCGCAGACGCCCACTGGCTCGGTGAAAACCACAGGAGGACTACGTGACAAGATTGCTCGATTTGAGAAGAAGGGCGGGACCCCGATTCCTCGAGGTAGGGTGTTTTAGTTTGGCTAAGTGTTATGGTATAATAAGACGTTGGAATAGGAAGTTTTGGTTTGGGGGCGCCGCCCCAGCAGACTGGCAAACGGAATAATGAGTTATGGGGCAACCGAATACCATCTGCCAGGCGTACGCCCTCTGATAATAACACCGGTTCGTTAAGTCGGTCTGCGACACTTTCGGCCAATTTTCCGGGAAGAACACGACGTGTTTCGACCTCAGATGTTCAGCTCGGCGGATTACAATCTATGCGTAAAGATATGGAAGCCTTGTCAGCAGGGCAGGTCATGGTGTACGAGGAGGGAAGATCTAAGGATTCGGAAATGATTAGTTCTTTGGACATTGCTACCCGCACGCCGACCTCGCCGTCTTTCGGTGGTCGCTCATTTACCCAGCCGGTAAATCAATCTTCATGTCCGCCAGAAGAGTCTACAGTTATATCGCGAAAACGAGATCACACCGTTTCTGGCATAGAGGCTCCCCGTGAGGTGCCTAGTGCACTCAATTCTCCTGCGCCGATAGCCGATCTTGATAAGCCGGGTACCCCGCAAACTGCACCAGGCCGTTCGGAGACCATTGTTCCTGCTAATGATGCAGCTGGGGATTCATATCTCACGGACGCTCCGCTCAGGGCTCCTGAGAATATACAAATACCTACTATCATCGAAGAACAATCACCCCCATCTTCTGTTGATACCAGCCAGCTCGAAATCCCCCTGCCTTTGGACGTCCGGCCAGCAGAAATGGCTCTTGTTCAAGAGGATGTTACTTTGGAGCTTCCGGAACCCACCATAATTACTGGTGAGGCTCCGCTAACCGAGACAGAGTATAGCCCACCCGTACCTTGTGACGGACTTGCTGCATCCAGCTCCTCCTTCGATTCGCTGAACACTGTTGATACTGCGCGGATGGAAGTACCACAACACGATGACAAGCCGTCTGGAAACCCACTCGCTTTGGAGGATGATGTCACCGCCTTGGCCGAAACCAATTCGCCTAGCCAAGTCCTTTCGTCTTCAATCTCTAAATTACAGGAAGAACATTCGCCACCGTCAACCCCGCCGCCATTGGCATATGATTCTTCCTCTATCCCTTCGAGCAAGGTTGATGCGTCGGCAGACGTCGCATCAGGCTCTCATCCCACCACTGTACATCCAGACCATCCCCAACAAAGTGCTACTCCCGCGTTTGTTTCTATTGACTCATCAACGACGCTGAATTCGTTTTCCAACTTACCAGGTCTGTTTTTACGTTTATTATGATAACTCGCCTTCTGAACTTGCGCTGATAATGAACTTACTTCGCTTCACACTAGTAGAGCCACATAATCTGACTGTTGCTGAGCCTGGATCGTACACTCTCACCAGTTCTTCTGAACGTCCTCTCTCGACGGTGTCTACCTCTGTGTCCGAGACATCTTCCGACTCACAACCACATGTATCACCTATCTTGGATGCGTTCCCGGCCGTGCCCAGATATCTTCCATCGACGTCCGTACTGCCTCGAGCGCACACTGTCCATAGCCACCGTGCTGCAGCTGATCGTAGCAGCACAAGTAGTATCAAATCAACACCTTCTCTTTCGTTCTCATCTACATCTTCATCATCCACATGCTCCCCAACAGCTACTTCCAGTGTCTCTTCACAGCCCCTACCGGACACCCGCCGTCCAGCAGTGGCCGTCCAGCGCTCCAAGTCGCAAAGCAGGCCTATTTCGTCTGTCCCAGCTTGGTATGACGATGACTCAGACGACGGGGAGGCCGGTTGGGCAAATGTGGTGGTGACAAGACGCTATTACTAGGCTTGTCACTGCAAGACTCCCTCATTCTCATTCTCTTTTCAACTTTATGTCGTACCTCTCATCGCACATCCATCGCACCAGAAATGCATTCCTCATTCCTGTCATCGTAACAGTGTTACAAAATAACACATTAGCAGACTATTTTACTGGTGGCAGTTGATTGAAGGGAATGAACAACACGAGCGAGAGAGAGTCTTGATGCGGAGCAGCAAAGCCTAATCATCCAAGCTGATTCCAAGACCGATAGAGGTTTTCATGCGTTTGCAGGATTCAAGAGCTTCTTCACCATTGGTCTTTCTCTTTGAAATCATTTGAATAGGAACTGTAGCTGTGGTCTGAAGGTCTTCTTGCATCGGAGGTTGCATGACCCCGGACTGCATCTGAGACTGCTCGGCCAGAGGGAGCTGGGGTACTTTGACTCGGCTGCTTATATCCTTGTGTTTGATCTGCGAATATATCAGCGCCTTCACTTGTGGGTCGCGAGCAATAACGAACCATTCCCAAAAGACTCCCTTCTTTCGTGGGGTCAAAGTAGTCTTGATACTTTTTGCCAGTCATTGCTTCCAGAACGGGAGAGTATTTTGCTCTTTTGATGTTCTTCTTAGCCTTTTGTTTACCTTTGCCCTTGTGGGACTTCACATTTCGCGATTCAAGAAAGCCTATACCGTCAGCCTCCGAGGTCTGAAGAGTAATGAAGCCTATAGAGAGACCGAAAGCAAACATCACATAATATTGGTCAGTTCTGGGGAAGAATCCAACCTTCTGCCTCCAGCCGTTTCCAAGTTTGACCAGCCGTCGAGACCTCCGATCCTAAGAAGGTGTTAGAAACAATATTGCCATATTCCATGAATGTCACCAAGTAGCTCTTTAAACTGCGTTACAGTCTCAGGTCGGTGAACTTCGACTATTTTGAGCGCCCGCCTGATGAGAGACAATAAATGTGGTTTTACACCATGGATGCTCCAGACACATACCTGAATAGACTAAGATCCTTGAACTTCCTGATGTATTCCAAAGTCAGATTGCGGGAGTCCAGTACTTCAATTTGAGGGTCATTCCGAAGACGACAGCCAAAGCATCGAAACATATGGGGTAAACGAGTGTCTTCTAGAGAATGGTACCTGTGTATGAATTAATTCAACGAACTATTTTCTTGGTATGGATTACCTACCCCATGCACCTTGAACGCGCGTTCTTACGGATCAACATATAATATAGGATGTGTGACAGGGCACCCACCAAATGTGAAACCATCGTCCGCAAGGGCCCTCACACTGACAAGCACCGTAATCTTCGTCCTCCTGGAAATTTGATTTAGATGGTACATAGGCTAATTGTCAAGAAATACCCACATGAACACCACAATCGCAATTAGTAACAATATCTGGATCATCCACAATCGGGCTCACAACGACCCGTACGACCTTTCGAGTTTCTGATGAGGACGACCGTACGGTGTGATGCTGGGAGCCATCTCTCCTATAAATTGACTTTCTGGAGGTGTCAGGTGCTTGGACATCATTCATTTGCGTCTCCATATCTGTAGTCATGATGTTCACGTCAAGAAACGGGTTCGACATTGGCCATATCGCCACACCTACCAAGCATCTCGATGTCCTCAGCATTGCCTAAGTTTAACTGATCATCCTCGGTAGCATGCTTCTTTGAAAGGTTCTGTATAAATTTGGGGTCAATCGCTCTTATCATCGTTTCCTTGGGGTTGACCGTAAGAGTGGAAGCAGCGGGACAAGGGGAAGGCGGTATATCGCTCAAGGGAGAGTCAGGACACGGAGATGGCTCCACGACCTGCGTTGCCAAGCTTTCAACGTTTGAACAGTTCTGTGGAAAAAATAAACGGGTAGTTGTTTACAAGAGAAAAGGAGAGAAAGTGTACGGTTTTCTTGATATTGTGTGGCTCAATCTCTTTCATTCCCGGGTATGAGACCTGGGGCTCGTACGCTTCGCTGTTGTTAATGGCGTTCATTTCAACGACCATACCATCTGCGCATCGTATTCCTGTTGGTTGCTGGCTTAAGGAAACGCGAGATCTTGGCCCATGGTACTCCGGATCATCTTCCCCATCTGCATCGAGACGATCGCTTTCAGGATTGGCAAATGTTTCCGCATCCCACACAACCTTCCTGAGCAGTGCATCTTGTTGTTGAACTTTTATTAACTTCTGGCGATCTGCCAGAGTCATAGCCTGCGTCGCCAGATACGAGCTTTCTTCGTGATTGACCAAGTCGTCAAAGCGAGCGCCGTCATTGTCCCCGATTTGGGGAATGACATCGGAGACAGAGCCAATATGCATCTTCACCCTATTGGGTCATGTAGACGATGGAAGGACAGATGGAAAGAAATTTACCCGTGGAAGGGAGTAACAATGGAGCCAATGCTCATTTTTTCTGGGATCTCTTTGGATGAGTGCGTCGTGAAAAAATATCTATTATTGGGGTCCCCTGCGGAAAAGTGAGGTGGTTCATAACCTTCTGGAACGTGATCCATGTAGAAGACCTTGAAAGTAGCGAAACGACGTTCTCCAGAGCAGGAGCTGAGAACAAATCAGAAGAAGAGGACACATACATACTGGGGAGAGGGTTCAAGGTTTGTATCGCAGCTATAAGGGTCCTAACAAGGTTCTGGTAAGAAAGAAGGTGAATGTCAGAGAATTAGAGTCCAATAACATATGCATGCCTTGACACTTTGCTTGACATCCCCGAGAGTAGGCGCTTTCCCTTTTACCATAGCTTCGGCTACTGGGTCGAGTTTGACGGTCGAGCGAGAATTCAAAGTCATTTTATCTAGTCTATCACCTAGTGTCATAATCGGAACCTTGGAAGTTGATCCTGGTACCGCATGATACTGACAGGCGCACGTCAGAGTCTCCCCCATTGAATTAATAGATTAACACACAGAGAAATTGAAGGTATAAGCTTCAATAACGCTATGCAACCACATTATTAGCATATATGAGTCGGAAGAGTGGCAGCATTGAAGACTTTTCCGGATCCTTGTCATCCTGCGACATGAGGAGGAGAGATCATTTCAATCCCTGCATACATGGAGTGATAGGAGACCGACCAGGTATACCGCAAAGATGAAGCTCCGAAGATACTGTTTTTCCAGGGCATCAAAGATGCCTTCCTCCTGGGTGAATACCATAAGCGACTCCATGAATTGGGGATGATTTGGGAGCAAACAAACCAAGTATTCTAGTAGCTTGTCTCCTTCATTAGTCCATCCTTTCCTTATCGTCTTGAGTTTGACGGAACCAGAAGGGTAAGGCTTCCTGTCAAAGGACGTGCCGCTATCTTGGGAAGTAGGTTGAGGGGAGGATGGGCTCCCGGATGAAGTGAGGTGAGCTAGGATGGCTTCTATTCTTTGGTTTCGTTGTTTATAATGATATGACAAACCCTCGGTGAAGTTCTCGTCAGGAAGTAGTCCTCTGTCATATGAAGTTTAGTATACGCATCCATGTAGCAAGTGGGTGGGGAATAGAAAGCAAATGACTACGTTCTGAAGCATATAATAGAGACAAGGTATGGGCAGTACTGGCAGAGTACCGATGTGCAACTGGTAGAAAGGGCTATTCATAACAAAGGTGATCAAACTTGCCTCAGATAGGTGACACAACCAAATCCAGCGCGAAGCAAGGTCTGGATGACTTGAAGACTTTGGCCCGCAGTAATTGCACGCTGGGACTGACAAATGAGGCACAAACCGGAGGGTAAATGTCAGATGCATGCCTGATGAACACGTTGACTTTGCATCCTGTACAAGGTGATACTGGCTTTGATAGCACAAGTAGTCAGTCAAGGGGCTAATTAAGTGGTGGTCACAAGGAAACGACCGTCGTGGCGTCACACGTGAAAGTCACGTGCCATGCGGAAAACAAACGAGAACATGCAATTGAATATAGAAGATATGCATCTAGTACCATATGACGGATTCTACGCTTAGGCTTGCCCCTGACCCTGAGTATACTTGTCTAAAAGAGTTGAGTGCAATATTTGTTGATGCAGCGCTTTCCCTGCTGGTACCTTTAGTAAAATGTCAAGAGTCGAACTGGCAAAACACTGGAATGATAACAGAGAGACGAACCATTGGGAAGACATGTTCATCGGGCTCTACAAGACACTCCATAAGGACAGGCTTTGAGTTGTCGAATTCCAAAAACTCTTTCATCTTTTGTGGCAAGTCCGCCGGGTTGGTAACACGCAAACCATGGACATGCATAGCCTTAGCGAGCATCACGAAGTCGGGGTTAGACATTTTCGTGTGAGAATACCGTGAATCAAAGAAGAGATCTAAGGAAAATCAACAGATTCGAAGGCTGTAAAGGACTTGATATCAAAGGAGGTGACATACCTTGCCATTGGTAAACCATCCCCTGAACACCATTGTTCAACACTAGGCACTTCACCCCGACATTGTATTGTGCTGCAGTAGCAAGCTCCATAGCAGTCATACTCAAGGATGCATCACCATCGATATCGATAACTATTTTATCAGGTGCGCCGACCTTGCATCCGATCGCAGCTGGGAGGCCGAAACCCATGGTCTACCAATCGGTGAGTATCAGTCAGTGCTAGAAGGATTATGGCAGAAATGGTGAAAACGCACTCCCAGTCCACCAGAACTAATCATAGTACGCGGGTGGGTCCATCGATAAAATTGTGCCGCCCACATCTGATGTTGGCCAACACCTGTAGTTATGACCACATCCTCTTTCTTGCCTCTTGTCTGTTTATCCAATTCCTCAATAATTTCCTGCGGCTTCATCAGGCCACCACCGGTACTTGGTGTATATGTAAACGGATAATCCCGTTTCCAGGTCCTGATGTCGGAAAACCACTCAGTGCGAGGAGAAGATCGAATTAGTGGGACTAAAGATGCAAGATTTGCCACTACATCCCCGAGCAAGGGAATTGAAGCATCAACTACTTTGTTAACATTCTTGGGCATGACTTCAAAATGAATGATGCCGCCACGACCCTGTTGAGCAGCGGCGCGTGCGGCCGGAGCAAAGGCTATGTCGCGTGAGCGCAACTCATTACCAAATAAGTGATAACAACATACTATCTACCTTGCCTGTCGTTCGATCGTCAAAGCGAGCACCAAGAGCGATGATGACATCTGCTTGTTGCATGGCTAGGTTGGCGTAAGCACTACCGTGCATACCAAGCATGTGCAAACTTCGGTCATTCAGCTCGTCAAATGCACCAAGACCATGTAGGGTGGTAGTCACGGGAATGTTGCCTTCCTCTGAAAGTTGACGAAGGAGTTGAGGGCCCAATGGGGACGAAAGCACACCATGTCCAGCATAAATGACAGGGCGTTGGGCTTGATTGATCATGTCCGCAGCCTGTCGAATCAGGTCCCTGTTTGCCAAGGTAGGCAAAGGGTTTGAGGGTAAGTTATGGCTGACAGCCTTTTGTGGAATGGCATTACGTAGAATGCCAGCAGTGATATCTTTGGGAAGGTCAACAAGAACAGGGCCAGGACGTCCTGAAGTTGCAATCTTAAAGGCCTCATTGATGCGTCGGGGGAGCTCAGCAATATCCTTTATCATCACGTTCCATTTTGTGCAACCTCTTGAGATGCCGATCACGTCTGCCTCTTGAAACGCGTCTGAACCGATGGCAGCCGTCGCAACCTGGCCGCTGAATACAACAAGAGGTACGCCATCACTCAAGGCATCTTGCATGGCAGTAATGACATTGGTAGCACCCGGGCCAGAGGTCACAAGAACGACTCCCGGCTTGCCTGTAACACGGGCATACCCTTCGGCCATATGTCCTGCCCCTTGCTCATGACGAGGAAGGACAAATTCAAAATGTTTGGAGTTGTAAATGGCATCGAATACCGGGAGGATAGCACCGCCAGGATATCCGAATACATGTTTGACCCCATGGCGACGCATCATTTCATGGAAGATCTGACCGCCCGACATGCCCACAAATGTAGAATCTAGTGCATGCGGCGACACATTTTTGAGGAGAGACTGTGGCGAAGACTGAGGTGCAGGAGTGACAGACGGCACCTGTTGGAAGCCTGGTGCAGGCTGTGGTCGTCTGAAAATGAGCGCGAGCAACATCGCAATTCATTCACTAGTAAGAATAGAGTGAAAAAATAGTACTCACGCATTAGCATTAGCCGCAACACCTTTGGCAGAAGAATGACTGATACATCGAATATGCTTCTGGATACCGGACTTCGTGTCGACCGCCCGAGCCCACTGAAAAACAGCAGAGTTTTTTGTCGAAGATGCTACAACTCGAGTAGAGAGTGCCATCGTCCTTCTAACGAGTGGAGGAGGAAACCGACGTGTTGATGGGGAAAGAAGACAGCAGGGACGACAAGCGACGGCACTGAAATGACTCGTTTAACGATCCTCCTTGGTCACGTGAGCGATTATGTAAACAATCGCCGTTCAAAATTTCAATCAGTGATCACTCCGATTATTCTAAAAATCCTTGATGCTTTCTATCAGCAAAAAAAAAGACCCCACGAGCTGAGGGTGGTATGATAGTTGGCAAAATCATGCCAGCCATGAGTCCGAGTCCTTGCCGGTTCAGAGTCGCTCAGGAGTAGAATTGGGCCTAACGATCTGAATTAACATCTTCAATTGATGGTTAATATTGTTCATCGAATCATGCAGCGTACCGCGCTGTGCGCGGTGTATATCGTATATGGTACCTTCTCTGAAAAGCAGCACTATAATTTATACAAGTCGAATATGATGTGTTGTTGAATTTTCCAGAATGCTCAACGCCGGATACTTGACACCAGTATTACTGGGGACGGAGCTGCAGGTATCGCTGGCTATAAAGGTGTGGTTTAAAGCTCGCTTTTTTTTTTTTTTCATAATCATGTAGGCTCCATAGCACTCACGGACTTGACTATGTCCCTAATGGCCTCCGCCTGTGGCTGAGTCACACTCAAATCCGACTCTGAGCATGGGTGCTGCCGTGAGCGCATCGAGTAGCGATGAATGATCCATGGGATGACCATTAAATATGCCGCTCCTGTACGGATATCAGCTTGAATCTCAGCAGTCAAATTATAGCGAGACTCGCCAATAATTGCCACAGCTGCAATTTGGAGGTTCAACGTCCTCTTGCCAGTGCATGATGTCCTAGGGTTAAGTGTCGAACGTTGAACTCTCAAAATGAAATGCAGAAACGCACGAATGACATAATTGCAACAAGACGATCACACATCCGAACGAGACCAGAGACACGAGGACAATGGCGAGCAGTATGAACGTCAAACAGAGCGTACGTGTACGATCCATGAAAAGCATAAACAGCTTGAGATAACTCTCCGAGTTGTGCGCTTACATAGTACTACCCAGGTCTCTTTTATTGACCCTGAAATGAGCCCTGGTCGCAGCCATGCGTTATAAAAGATACATCTCTTGACATAGGTCGCACTGTATCATGGCGATTCGCGAGTTACCGTAATAAGAATTGCCGCTATCGGTATCCGGCCTCTGCCATTACCTGTGGCAGGCGATACAAGCTATAAGCCTACCTGTGCAATTTGCTGGGGTCTTCGTCGTGGCATCACGTGAATTTCCGCCAGACCCCCCATCGAGTCACTACTAACCAGGTGAGTTGGTGTGGAGTGATTAGCAACACAGCATGGCCTCTTTCGTATCAACTGGCAAGAAGGTTCGTGGCTTCGATTTCTTGTTGTGCACTGTCACAAATCATCAGCAGATAATAGCAATTGGGCGCAACTTTGCGGAGCATGCGAAGGAGCTGAACAATGCGGTACCCAAGGAGCCGTTCTTTTTCTTAAAGCCTACCACGAGTTACCTCCCCAACGGAGGGAAGATTGAAATCCCTCAAGGAGTCAATGCTCACCACGAAAGTGCTGTAGTTGTTATCTGCGTGGTCGCTATATATCTGACATAGTCGAGTAGTCGAATTGGGCGTGATTATCGGTAAGGGCGGGCGCGACATTCTCGAGGCGCGGGCAGACTCCCATGTGGCTGGATACGGTACGCCAGGCTGTGGACCATATGAATCTACCTCATCACATGCGGTGTTTCAAGCTCTAGCTATCGACATGACCGCTCGAAATGTCCAGGATGATGTGAAGAGGCGTGGTCTCCCATGGACTGCTTCCAAGGGGTTTGACACATTCACACCGATTAGGTAGGAGTGGCACATCGGTGAACCATAGTTTAATTAACCCTCCCCTAGTGACTTCATTCCCAAGTCCTCTATTCCGGACCCACACAACCTCAGCATTTGGCTGAAAGTATGCTCGCTTGATTTCAGAGAGTTGTTTCTTTTTTAACCAGACATATTGATTGAAAGATCAACAATGAGTACAAGCAGAATGGCACAACCGCCGATATGATATTTCGCATTCCCCGCCTGATTCAGCATATATCATCTATCATGACTCTTGAAGTGAGCTACCGCAATCTCATGGCTTACCAGGAGCTAATTGGTATTCCAGGAAGGCGACCTCATTCTGACAGGCACTCCATCTGGCGTGGGACCTGTGGCACCAGGCGATGTAATTACCGCTGGGCTGTCCGTTCCTGCTTCATCCGAACCTCTCACATCTTTGAACTTGACCGCTGTTCAACGAGAAGGCGGATACATGTTCCAGCCGTGGGGCGCGGTATAGAGCCAGAAGAGCAGGATTGCATCTCAGCATCAAGGGACAGCATGAAGGATTTAGACGACATCGCAAGAGTCGCCAGGCATGCGCCTGAATGAAATTAAAGGATATTGTACATCTCACTCGTATCAACGTGATATCAATGCGAGCGAGCTTTGCAAATAGTTTATTGCCCTGTTGACGGCGCTCGCAAGTGGATATCATGAGATCGCAACTCCTTTCCCTGGTAATCTTCTAGGCTCGACGCTTCAAAGCTTTCCCGAAGCTCTGACATTCCCTCACTAGATCCACCGATACTTAACGCAGAACCAGGGAGCGAGATTGATTCTTCGCTGCTACCACCTTCAAAAGTCCAACTACCGGCTGTAGGTGTCATTTCTCCATCGCTGGGTGCTTCAGCAGCCTGAAAATCACCAAAATCGAAAGGTGAATCGTCCTGATCAGAATGTGTGAAAGGGTCATTTGCCGTGGCTTCCGAGAATGATCCAAAGGCATCATCCTGAAACCAGTTGTGAGTTTGTCACCCAATCGCGAATCGGTACTTACCTCATCAAGACCGAAGGCGTCACTAAATCCGAAGTTGCTTGACCCACTGGGTCGCACAGCACCAGCAGGGACAAAAGCATCCTGCGCACAAATGTGAGACGAACTACGATTGCATGCGCTCTAGAGGGGCTCACATCAAACCCTATTGGTGAAGCTTGTGGGCTATGCGCTAGCGTAGGCTGACGGAGGTCGAAAGGCGATGACCGCGCAAGCCAACCACCGGCTTCGTCATCGTCGTCTTCATCATCTGATGCGTCAGAAGAAGATCCGGAATGTGCAAATTGGGAAGGCGTTGCGTGAATCTCTTCCGCAAGGTATCTCGCAAACTTCACACAACAGGGTTAGAAAAGTTTAGGCGTCAGAAAGGAACACACCTGCGACGGTCCTGCAGATTCCTCATCCTCTTGACTGGGACCAAAGTCGGCTGTGTTCATAGGCATCGTAGAGGAAGACCCCACGCGCTTGAATTCTCCTACCAAAACAGATGTCGTGGCAGTGGCACCAACCGCCTCCGACTTGCTAGCGATCCCGCTTATCCCGTTCATAACACCGGTGTCCTCCTCGTCGACCTTTGCCCATCTGCCTTTCGGGAAGCCAACACCAGGTGCGATCACAGGTTTGCCTCCACCAAGAAGACTTGTATCGCGCTGTTTTGTCTCTCGGTAGCTGCCATTAACATATTCATCCCATGCAGGTTGTGGGGCATATTGGCAGAGCAAAGAAGCCAGTTCCTCTGGATAGTGCTCTAATGCACTTATCACGTCCTCGGAGATTAGAGTCAAGTGACCCATGTACCCCAATCTCACCCCTTTTGGTTGGCCACTTCAGAAACAAACGAATGAGAAGTGAAGTATGCTTGAGTACTATATCAACTAACCTTCGGGCGACATTTTTTTTATGTCCTTCTACGATTCGGTGTAGTAGTTGCGCATCGCGGAAGAGTGTGATGATTAAGTCTCTATTCAAACCCCCGTCGATACGCCCTGTCAGGATCTGGTGTACGAGATCATACACAGCGCCGTGCAGAAAGTTGTTCCATGGAAATTGGAAGAAAAGGTCCTGCGGGAACAGTATAAATGACATCTATCATACAACTTGCGGGGACTCACCAGAAGCGTTGTCACAACATCCATGTCCATGAAACACTGCTTTAATGTATCACCTACTGGGATCGCCGACACAGAATCACTCCCATCGTGCCTATCTCCTTTGGGCCGTGCACCTGGTTCACCAAGACTTGTATTAGACGAATAGTCTACGGCGTTAAGGGCTACATCTGGTGGGGCTGGTAATAGCGGTGCATCCGAAGGTAATGACACGGACGGAGGAAGTTGTTCTTGTGAAGATGAACGTACTGGGAATGGAAGCTCATGTGAGTTGGTCACCACGATTTCTTCCAATGCCTCATCAGAACTATGGTCACTCAAATCTGAGTCGGAATCAGAAGCCAATGAAGAGGAATCGGTAGATCTCGCAGAGGTGCTGTGGACAGGGAGCTCCTTAGCTTCTACCATTTCTTGAGCATCACCATTGACCTCCTCTGAGGTATGATTCGCTCCACTACCACTGGAAATAACCCTCGCTAATTCTTCGAGAGCAGATAGCCCACCAAGCAAACGTCCATCTTCGTCATAAGTGGGTCCAGTCCCAGGTGCGCGATTGAGGAGTGCCATGTTAGAACAATGTAATAACTCGGCATAGAGCTCGCATATGCGAAAACGTTCAACCGTAAGGGGTGTAATGGGGCCCGCCGTTGTGCATAATTGGTGTTTCTTAGATGCTGTTTAGTGGGAAGGCAGTGTGACAGTTGAAGAGAAGGACCCACCAGGGATCGGGGTCGTTTCAGTAACTCTTGAAAGCTGTGCAGTCTATTGCACATAACTTCCAGCATAGCGCCAAGGTGAACTACTCCCATACGATCGACAAGCTCCTTCATCGCACGTTCTAGAACCTCCCTCCCGTCTTCCGACTGCATATGGAGTTGCTGCTGTACTTGTATCAAGCGATTGCGAAGATTGTGGAATAGATAAGGCTCAAAGTAGTCCGAATTATTTTTTCTTATAAGTTCAATGACGACAGATATGGAATTCACCACCGATGAAGTGGCGGATTCGGCATTTGGTAAGTCGGCATTCTCGTCAAATTGGTCCAAGTCGTCCTCGAAGACTTTGGGAGAGCCTGGTCTAATCTTCGGCAATGGTATTGTTTCTGAGATGAAGCCCGTAAAACCATTCAGCTTGGGTGATGGGTTTTCTCCAAGGGGTACATCATCAAGCATAAAACGAAGTAGCTTCGAAATGTTCTCACGAGAAGCAAGTTCTCGGGCGAAACAGTTGGAAGCCGGTACGTGCTGCAAGCCATCATTCATCGCCGATGCTCCTGGGGATGGCGCAGACATGGTGATGATTCCTTTAATAACATCCGCAGCGACAAGATGGATTTCAGGTGGCTGTGTCGGTGACAGAAGATCAACAAGGCGGGGGACAAGTCTTTGTGATGTTAACCACTGTATATGAAGGTTAACATGAGATGATGTGTACTCCTGGAAGTAATACCTCGAGCACTCCAGTACCGCTCGGATGCTCGTCCAGTTGAATGATACGAAACAGCAGGTCACTGATTGCTGCTGTTTCGATGTGCTTTATAAGCCGCTCTACTACTAACGGCTGAGATTGGATAAATGCCAGCATCTTGGAATTCTGTCGGTGCATGGATGCCAATAGACTTAACGAGAAACGCACCTCTGCTGGCTTCTTGTTCATGAAAACACTGTTAATTTTCGCGAAGTGTGCAGCCAGAGAAGTTCTTGTTCGCATATCATCTGCAGAGCGATCTAGGACAACTTCCCAGAACGGGGCCAATAATTGGTTGCTACTCGTAACGCATGCCTCCACAATTGACCAAATTTCGCTGCACAGGACCTCAGTAGCCACATAAGGAAATCTGCTGAAGTCAAAACGGACTCAAGCCGTATAACTAACTGACATACTTGAAGCGACCCCTCTCCTCGCCCTCAATTGCACCGGTTACATAACCGAATAACCTTTGTAGCACGTCTAACCGCTGGAAGTAATCGATTAAACGAGTATTCTGTGCTTTGCACTCTTGTAAAAGATCGTCTTCGTCCAATATGTCTTCCAATGCGACATCATCTCGGTCCAATAAAGTGTCGACGGACGAGGCATTGTGGAAGCCGAATCTACGGATAACGCAGCGGTAAGGACCCGCCAAGACCCTTAGAAGCTATGGGGCGATACCTCCAGAACATCTCGTCACCAACCTATGAAGGAAGCGCGGTGCGAGAGTACCAAGTATGTACGAATCGACACAAAGGTGCAGACGACAAAGTCGCGGAATTACATAGCGCCCAGCTTGCGTGACAGGCGTCTAAATGCTCACCGGACGGAAGCAAATGATGTCCTCTTTATATGAAGTACAACATGTAGGCTAAGAGCGAAAAACTAGAACTGCAATCACAAAGCGAGCGATATATTATCAGTCGACGTATAATAGTGGTTTAGAAACCGCCTTACCCGTATCTGATAGCTACTACTAGCTTTCGTGAGATAGCGAACCCACTTAACACTATTGTAGTTGCTTTTCTCAAAAACCTTCAGGAATCGGACCAAAAGTCCAGAGGCTGTAAACATGAGGACTTGAAAGTCAACATCAATGGGCGGCCTCGCCCACGCCTGCCGGTGCGTTACTGCAGTTAGTGACGCTGTGCCAGTCAGTGTGCATTCTGAACCCCCTTGTAGCCGCGGGATCCTGTTACGAATCTGAGCGGAAAGTCAAGCTGTCCCAGAAAACACTTACTTCCATACGATGACATTCTCTGCCGGAACATACTTCGCTTTGCCGTTGGGGGCCTTGCAGTCGACAGTTGTCGTGTTCAAAGGTGTAGGTACACGAAGCATGACACTCGTCGCACTCAGTTTTGCATTGAAGTTGGCCTTGACCGTTACAATATAAGATACCTCTCTTGTTCCATTCTCGGTAATAGTGGGTAAGATGCGGAGGGGTAAATTGACATTGGTTGTCGACCGGTACCTAAAATACGTGTAAGGTGGTGACAAACATCACTCTATATCAGTAAGCATACTTCATCAGTTCAAATTCGCCATCCGGTGGTATGAAGCTGATGGTACGATCAGAATCAAATTGCCCCAATCGGACACATTGATGGAAACGGCAATCATCGAGCTCTACAGCGTTGCCACCGGAGGGACGGTCTCCCTTGTCCAAAACCAGCTTATCGTTCAAGCCGAACTTACATTCCGGTGTCCCAGAGAGATATGCTCGCATCAGTATGTGACCGTCGACATCGGCGCGCAAAACCGTGCCTTGAGTGAGGAAGTTTAACCTGGATGTTCGTCTATAAAAAAGAGTGCTCACCCGTCGCACTCATAAGCAAATTCACAGTCTCAACTACGTCCACGAAAGCCTCATTCTTCTTATACTTGACGTCTCCGCGTCGCCAGCTGGTTGATCCGGTGGCTTGTATTGTGATTTTAGAAGGTTCTTCCTGGTATTGTATTCAAGAAAACACTCCTACTTGTTGAGGATAGTAACATACCACGGCTGTGGAACGAACACCTTCCGTCGTAATGTACGACTTTAAGGTGTCAATCTCACTGTTTTGAGGGAATCCAAAATCGATGATCTCTTTATATGACATAATTCATACCATGTCAACTAGTGACTGTATAACGAACGACGCACCGTCGATGAGTTCATAAATAAGTACGAAATTACTTTTCACGGACTCTTCGTCGACTTTGCCGAAGTATGATTTGGCAATCGAGATAAAACGGTAGCAAAATTCAAAGACTAGCGCGGCGTTGGCATTATTCCTGCATGTCGAACTTCTGTCTCTAGCGGCAACCACAATAAAGAACGCTCACTTTGTCACTGCCAATACGTAGAGATTGTTAACCCGAACGTGAAAGAAACTGGTGGAGCCCAATGTGATGATGGGCGACCGTACATCGCTATTAGAGACAACTTGTATCCGAAAGACGTCCGCAATTGACCGTCTGTGTGTCAGAATATCAGTACCAAGTCTCAGGAGAGACAGTATAGAGACTTCAAATCAGTTCGATAGAGCCTGGATATGAGGACCTGTATAGCTGCAGATCAATGACACAGACTTCCGGCCTCTACATTGATCCCACCTCTCCTTTTTGATTGAAAATGAAAAATGCCTAGGCAAGATCCGAACAAGTCAGAAGGTGCATGTGAGTTCCACTGGGGACTGACTGAGATCATTGGTCGAACGACGACGCGACGATTCGGTCGGCGCAAAGATTCACGTATATAAAATACGTATCAGGAAATGCAATTCTTGATGTGCTACTCAGAACTGCGCTTAGCTGTCGATAGTTGAGGAGGATATGAAACTTGACCTTGGGCACGGCCTTTATTAGCTAAGCAGATCTATTTCTGCTTTACCACCAAAATTAAAAAAATATCAAACCATGTATTCGATAGACGCATTCGAATAGCCGTTTTAACGGCCTCTGAAGCACCCAGGGAACATTGCATGTGCCTACTTGGCGCAAGGTATCAGCTTAGGAACTTAGTTGCCTCTCAAGGCCTTATGGAACGCTGATCAATCATACACATGAATTGCCTTCATGATGGCGCTACTGACCCCGTTGAATACAAATCATGTGGAAATACGTAGTTTCCAGTGTATCAACTTAGTTCATTTCTCTTATATTTTTTAGATCTCTGGTCGATTCTGGCAAGTTTCAAAACCGTTTCCTGCCATACGCCCTGCCTAAAGTTTTCTAGGTCTGTACTTAGGTATGGTCATGGTTGCAGTAGGCATACATACTATGGTTTTTTAATGAACTAAATAGAAAGATGTGATGTTACTATGATCAAATGGTTGATCAGTCGAAAACAACGTCCAACAGCGGTAAGACTCGCAGACAATACTTAGAAGGGGATGCACTTGAATCCAGCCGATACTTGCAGCAAAGAATAGTACATGGTTCACGGGTTCACATGTAGAACACCTGGTACACCAAGATTCTTGAGCAGGCTGGTCCAGGCGGCCCCGCCCAGTATGGATTACGTGTGATGCACTGAGAATGAATATCCGAGCGGACCGTCCTCGGAAGCTCCCCATTCGGAACTCAGAGCGTTCAACCTTCCTGAGTATAACCTATGTAAATTGTGATTAGAGAACTCTTTCGTAGCTGATAGGCTGCCAAGGAATGAAGTGCACTGGTCGTCTTGGTGCTCCTTATTCCGTAAGTTTACCATTTGTTCACTCAAGTTACGCCTAGTATGCATATGGCTTGGCTCTTCGTCGCATTTGTGGACAACATTTACTGGACGTCTATTTGTCATTGTTGCAAGACTAGTCACGAGAGGATCACGACTTCAATCTCGAGATATTGGAGACTCGGTCCACTGCGGCTTCCTTGGTTAATGGACCGTCTATCTGCGTTCTTCCTGTATCGATGTAGCAACTGCCTAATTGATTCGAATCATGCGCGACGCATTTATGGCCCTCATTCACAGGAAAGCGGATTTACATCGGTAGAAACGGCCCATATCTACCGCTTTGCGTATTCCCGATTCCCTTCCGTCGAAACACTTTTGTCCTCATCAGAAGAGTGTACTAAATCCCTTTCAACCGTTTCCTGGAAGTACCTTTTACCGAAATGTTGACTAGACTAGTTCTTCTGGGTGCGGTCTCTCTTCTGCCTGCTTCCGCCCTGACCTGGGGAACGACAAAGGTCAGCTCGTTTGTTTTGGACTCTTCCGATATGTCTAACACCCTCAAGTTCCTGTTTGTATTTGGGGACTCTTACACAACCACTGGCTATAATATATCCGCAGGAATCAATTCCCCTGTGCCTGGATTCGTGAGTCATTAGTGTGTACTGGCCTTTGGCTCGCACTTATATGCACGGTTGTACTAGACTGCATCGAATGGTCCCAACTGGGTTCAATTTCTAGGTGCAAAAATGGGTTGTCATATGTCTTACAAGCAACTGAAACATTTCTGGGGCAGGGGATACATACAATGTTACAAATACTCGGGTCAGTCTCATTGCGCAATAAGCGTAATGATCATGACGTTCATAGAGGCAAAAGGCATTTGACCTTGCGAGTGGAGGGGCCACAACCGATTCAAAGCTAGTGCACTCGTAGATAATGTGACTCTGTGGCTGATTATGACCGTGTATAGGCTTGTGACACCCTTCCAACCCACTGTATTGTAAGTGTGCCCCTTTATGTTCAGGATTAATGTGAAGATAGCTGCCAGATCTCTCGTGGATCAAGTGGCACAATTCGATGAATTCCTGTCACCTCCCCCTGCAGAAGCACCATGGAAAAGCAATAATAGTTTAGCCGCTATATTTATTGGCATAAACGATGTAGTGTGTGCACCTACTTATGCCACGTCAGCCTAAATCACTCGTACTCTTGCCCAGGGAAACTCATGGTACTTTGTAAGGATATGCTTTGTTTTGAAATCGAGACCAAGGTACTAATCTAGACATTCAGACAAATGTCACCCAGCAATACTTTCATCGCACGATTTTGAACCAGTACTTCGAGCAAGTGGAAAATCTCTACGAGAAAGGGATACGTTCGTTTTTATTCGTAAATGTTCCCCCGATTGATCGCGCCCCTCTTTTCATCGAGCAAGGGGCGGCTGCCACTCTCGCGGTAAAAGCATCTCTTGCGGACTACAATGCACAGCTGTCAGGACAAGTGCAGGCTTTCCAGGCTCGCCACGAGGACCTTGACCAGATCACTGTGTTCGACTCGAATAAGCTTTTCAACACCCTCCTGGATAGCGCGGAGATCTTCGGATGGGTTAATTCGACTGGCTTCTGCGAGGCTTACCAAGTCTGTACTTGATTCATGAACAGTCTACGGACCTTGGCCTGACTGCTCGTGCAGAACGGTACACCTAAGACCACGACACAAGTTGCCGGGTGCGCCCCCGTGTCCAGCTATTTGTGAGTGAAAACCAAACTCTACTTTGTGCTTGCACACATTTCAAATACCCCTCACGACAGCTGGCTGAATAGTTTGCACCCTCTTTTCGTGATCCATGAGTGAGTTGGCCTGCGATGCCCAGTGACTTGGCTAAAATTGTTGACAGTATTCTCGCACATGCCATCTCCACAGAGTTGAGCAGATACTAATATGTAATACACGTACATGGCCCTGGCCAGGAATTCATCATATTAAGTCCTTCCGTACTGAATGACAAGTACTTAGTAGTTAAAGCGCCAGTCTATCACCGGTGACTGGAATATTCTGAGATATGGAGGAAGCGCAATTAGCTCGGAATGTGCTTCCTTAGGTTGAATGCCCAGTGAAGACAAGGCGGTTACTGGACGTGCTAGACCCGTTGCCTTCGACAGCAAAAGCCATTTCTCCTAAGTGGTCCAGGCTAGTCTGGATCTGCGCCATGCGGCACGGCGGAAACGCCTGCCCTAAAGGAGGAAATAATATAAAAACGTCGGAGTTGGACTCGGGGTTGGGATTTCTATACCCCCTTGCTTTCGCAACTTGTCGTGCTCGCTGTCCACGGCCGATGAACTGCATCGAGGGAACTCGCAGGGAAATGGAATAACAGTGCAACGCATAGACTACGCGTGCCTCCGTATCAGCTTTCAAGTTGTCTTGTGGCTTGGAGAGTTCGTTAGAGGGGCATACATACAAATCGATAGATTGTCGAGACTCCACTACTTTGGATTAGAATTTACGAGAACGTTCGAGGCCCAGTGATGGATTAGATTTTCTATATGTTTTGCCCAGCAGCACCGCGCGTGTCTCGAGCCGCCAATGATCTGTTTTGAGCTCCTTCTCTACTAGACCTTACTTCACTTTAAGGCTCAATCTGGGCGTCTCGAGACTGTCCCTCAGGTTACTTGCTTGCTCTTTTCTGCCTGTATGCTTTACAAGCTTTCTGCCACGCTAGCGGCCCACTCAGCGGATGTCAGTCTCACCGACCAATTTTTCGCAATGAAATCGATGCTCATCAGTCGCTATACGCGATAGGTCCGCGCAGTTGCATCCCCAAGCCCAAATTTGGTGCTTTCTGCCTCCAGAGACACTACTGCCATTGCTTGGAATCGTACTGCACCTGGCTCATCTTTTCAGGCCACCAAGTTTCAGGCAAGTTCGCGGTACGCCAACGCTGTGGCATATTTGCCATCGTCTAGTGCAATAGAGCCAGGTACGTTTAGCTCTCGTTGAGGAGTTGGGGATAGCTGGAACTCTGGTCATACAGGATATCTGGTTGCTGGAGGGCAGGATGCCATCATTACTGTATTCTCACTCGCTGCAGCCAAAGAAGAGCCAGATTTCACGCTTGTTGGGCATACAGACAATGTGTGCTCCCTAAACACAAGCAGTGATGGGATTATATTATCAGGTTCTTGGGACAAGTGAGTGACTCCATATCCATTTCCTTCTTAATTTCTCTGATACGTGTCAAAGAACGGCGAAGGTCTGGAAGGACTTTCAGTGCCTGTATACACTCGAGGGTCATGGTCAGGCCGTTTGGGCCGTTTTGGTGGTTGATTCGACCCAGTATTTAACAGGTACAGTACTTGCTTCCTTCGGGATATGTGGCTCTCACCAGTCATGTTGAAAGCTTCTGCCGACAAAACAATCAAGTTGTGGCATGAGCACAAACCTGTGCGTACATACAGTGGTCACACGGATGCGGTGCGCGGCCTAGCCTTCGTGCCTGATATCGGCTTTGCGTCGTGTGCCAACGATAGGTGGATGTCGCGTGCCTCTCACTTGTCAGTGATGTTTGACGTTGCCCTTGTAGTGAGATCCGCATTTGGACGACAGAAGGCGACCTTGTGTATACATTGTCCGGCCACACATCGTTTATTTACTCACTGTCGGTTCTTCCCACCGGTGAGATTGTTTCTGCAGGAGAGGACCGTACGGTTCGGATTTGGCGCGGTATGTCCATGATGTCATGTCGCCGCGCTTGATTCATTCATTTTTTTTCTTTTTAGATGGAGAATGTGCTCAGATCATTGTTCATCCTGCCATCTCGGTTTGGACTGTTTCAACCATGCCAAATGGTGATATAGTTAGCGGCACTAGTGATGGCATTGTACGAGTCTTCAGCTACTCTGAAGAACGCTGGGCATCGGACAACGAACTCAAGACATACGAAGACCAAGTGACTAACCAGACCATAAACAAGTGAGCGCATTGATAGGACAACCTTTTCCAATTATTGACAAAGTGCAGGGAGCAAGTGGGCGATCTAAAGCAGTCCGATATCAAAGATCCAGATGCCCTCCAACAATCAGGTCTTCCCTTTCTCTGTTTCTGATTTAATGATATCTAACATATACACGCAAACAGGTCAAAACCATGGTCAAGTTCTTCTCGTACGGGAGGGCCAATCTATCAATGCGTATCAGGTGAGTTTTTCTATCAAGACAGTGATGACACCCGCTGGAACGTTTTCGTAGTGGGATAATCTATCGCAATCTTGGACAAAAGCGGGTCAAGTCGTTGATGCAGTGGGGTCTGGCCGAAAGCAACTCTATGAGGGTAAAGAATACGACTACGTCTTCGACGTTGACATTCAGGAAGGTGCACCCCCATTGAAGTTACCATACAATGCGTCAGGCAGGTGGTTCGTTTAATTCCTACAATGCTACGCTCAAGTTCACACAGAGAATCCCTTTGAGGCCGCACAGCGCTTCTTGAACGCTCATGACTTGCCTCTGAGTTACCTTGATGAAGTCGTCAGCTTCATAGAGAAGAACACAACCGGGGTTCACATTGGCACATCAAACCAATACATAGATCCATACACAGGTAGGTGCCACTTTTTACATGATTCCGGCCGCATTATTTATTCGTAATAGGTAGCTCTCGTTATCAGAGTACTGGGAGTTCTGTGCCTCCTACCAGAACCACGAGTACCAGTGCCTACATCGATCCATTTACTGGCGCCTCGCGTTACTCGGGTGCTCCGTCACAAGCGCCTCCACCAATTGCGGCACCCGTTCCTCAACCGGTCCTTCCCATTGTGAGTTTCTTACCAGACGGTCAGACGGTCCGCTTAGCTGCTGCCGTGATTCCAGATGGTCCCTATACCATTCAAACTAGCAAACGTTCCGGCAATGCGAAACAAGACGTACCAAATTAATGATGCTCTGAGGATGGAGATTGTGGGTTTTTTCTCAGGAGGCTGCTCTCTCATACTCATGTCATGCCAGTCGACGTCTGCACTTGCTGTCTCTTCTCAAGAGATGTACTCTGTGGATCAATTATTCGATTATCTCACATGCGCTACATCTTCGCCACCCCGACAATCTTCTCCCCCGAACAATTCTCATGTTGAAACCGTTGTGCAAATACTCGAACGCTGGCCAGTATCTCAACGCTTCCCTGGTATATTGGTTTTTCGTCTCTCCACTATTCAACTGATGTCCAAGAGCAGTCATCGACTTGGCTCGGCTCATGAGTGCATTCGCTCCTGCTGCTTACGGTGAACCGGGCCAAGGATTGGAATTTTTCAACGCATTGTTGGATGCGGCCGAGTGGTTGGAGCCGTGGACGCTTCCGCTTCCGAAGAGTCGAGAGACTAACATGCTACTGGCGCTACGGGGCATCGCTAATGGTTTCCAAGTACCTGATTCGCACACATCTACATTGGACTGGGTACAGCCAGTACGTGCCTTGGGCTCATAGGTATCCGGATTCTTCTTGACGTCATATTGTCATTTAGATATTCGAGAGGCTCCTGCAAGCCCCATATGCCTCGCTTACAAAACCCCAGCGAGTTGTGATGGCCACGATCGCGTTCAAGTATGTAGCAAGCTGCCTACTTACTACATGCAGTTGGCTTACAAGCACCGATGCACCGCACAGTTTTTCCTGCATTGCTTTCACTGCTGACACTGATCCTGGAGCGCGAGAGGTCCACTTAAAGCTGATTACAAACGTGCGGAAGAATTCGTTTTGGTAGCTTTTAAATGCTATTGACGCGTGTTTCATTGTCAAGATTTTATCCGACGATAATAGCGATGTTGAGGCCATATACCGTGCCCTGGCTGCACTAGGAAACTTTGTAAGTTATTTCGATCTGATTTTACGAGGGCCAGGAATTACTTAACGTCCCCTACTCAGTTACATATGTCGAAGAAGAAAGGACCACTGCCAAACACCGTGCAAAGGCAAGAGCTTCGAGCACTTGTGTTATCGCTGGTCTCCAAATTTTCAGAAGAGCGAGTGCAGAACATTGGTCGGGAATTGGTACAGCTTTTGGGGTAATCTGATTATATAATCGAAATTTTGTTCTTGGGTTTGGGAGGCATTATGCATTTTCTCATACGGCAATCATATAATACAGAGCTGTGATGACTTAGATGGACATTGCTTGAGATGTAGTTTTTGTTTTTCGAGAGATGTCTTCTGCCACATTCGATTTCTGCGAGTCGAGTTGCGTCGCAACTTTCGTGTTGCCTTGATTTCAAACCGCCCCTTGCTTGGCATTGTGGACTGTCACGTTCAAATTGCGATTTGAAGCCTTTGAACGATTATGAACCGATTGGCTATCTCGGTCACAGAGTTTGGACACATGCTGCATGCATGTCGTCCCCCTGGTGGGTGGGGGCGCTCGATAGGTCTCGGCCTCATTTCAACTTTGGCTAGAACTGATCCTAGACCGACGGCGCAGCGGTGGCACATTCTGGAGGAGCTGACTCTACATGCCTGGTCTATCTCATCCACTCCTGGCTTTCGCGGCAGGGGGCACATGAAGGCCCTTCCCGGATGCTCTGCTTGTCTGTTGACCATTCTCTGCAACCTAGATCTTCTGAAATAGCAAACCATTGTCGTCAATTTTGCGAGGAGCACTTGCACACACCGTCTCAGATTCTTCGTATTCCATGGTCACGACCTCCATATCCTGATCGTCCAGGAAGCAATGCCCCAATTGAGAGCATAGCGCGTAAAGCTCGCTACCATCTTCTGCTTCAAGCGATGAAAGATAACCATGCATCTGTGATTGCCATGGGTCATCACGCGGATGACCAGGTCGAGACATTGATCATGAGGCTTGCTCGAACTGGAGCAACGGGCAATCTCGTGGGCATTCGTCGCTGCCGCCGATGGGGTATGGGGTCTTCTCCCAAGGGCCTAGACTGGGCAGGCTCTTCCGGAATGTATCACTGGATCATAAGGCCGTTACTGACTGTTCCCAAAGTGAGAATGTTGCATCTGACAATCAAAAATACCCCTGACATGATTATTCTTCTTAGGACCGCATACTAGCAACTTGCGAATTGCATGGGCTACATTACATCAATGATCCTACAAATTTTCAACCATTCCTGACGCCACGCAACCTTGTGCGACATTTTCTCTCAGGACAGTCAATAGATGAAAAGGTGCGTGATTGAACTTGCTTTTCGATCCAGTCGTTTATCTATGTAGGATCTTGTGGGCCAACCAAAAGTAACACACCATGACGTCGGCAAAGTGAAGCAAGCCATCAGTGAGCTTGATGCTATAGGGTCGGCGAACACTGAAGTGTCTAAAACGGCACCTCTCGTTGCAAGATTACATACCGCAGCGAGCCATATCTCGCACCTTCAGGATCGTATAGACGACAAAGGTGAGCCAAAGGACGCTTAAGGCGGGAGCATATACTCACCAGTCGCGTTCCAGTGACCCGGTATCTTATGGAATTCAGACGGCCATCAACTCCGTCAACCCTGCTCTTGTTAAACCCCTCAGAAGAATTCATTCCCACAAAGGATGTACAACGAGCCGTTGTGCTGCGCATACTCCGATATGTCTCCCCGAAACCGTGGGGTGCACCGGAATCAGAAAGTCTGCGTCGCTCAATACGTTTACACCGCATCTGTGACCATCTTTGGAATTCTACAGAGCCCAGGCGAGCATTTTGCGGGGGTAGTGAGGTGATGTGGACGCCCGTGTCTCTTGGAACGGATAATCGTAAGCTCTCGGTCTTGGTCAAGAATGACAGGCGTACATCAGGAGATAGGCTGGGCTGGCTCGCCTCTCGACAGCCACCAATTCAGCGGACCTGTGTGTCATCTCCTTGCATGCGGGATATCTCGCACCTCCTCGCCCATGACGCAGAGTGTGAACTTCTGTGGGATAACCGTTATGTCGTAACACTGCGACCACATCTATTATCTCCCGAACTATTGGATTCATGCAGGTCTGGAGGATTGGTGACGATTGCTCCACATGGCAGATGGCTACTACCAAAAATAGTCTGGCGAGCAAAGGAAGACGAAGTACTTTTGGGAGGTGTAGGTGTGGCCGTTCAAAAAACCTGGGAAGGTTTCATAAATTCCGCGTGGGTTGATTTTCGTTGGATACGCTCATTAGAAACAATATGACATGCACATCGCAAAAAATCTATATCATTCCTTCTTAACTGGATGCGGGCAATGTCTCTAAACGGCGTGATGGTATCTCGACGGCAAAACAAAAAGCTAACGGTAAATAATGTTTCCAATCTCAGTTAAATTTGATGCTGTGACTCTGCATCTAACGAGACATGGGGATGTGAGCTGCTAGGAAAATTAATGAGACGAAAGAAGCCTACCGTTATTTCTCCACCACGATAACTTCCTCGTTTTTTTTTATTCTTTTCCTTCCTGAAACTGTCACCTCGTGTAACTATGAGGTCTTGATTCGCCCGTGTCCCATAGTCATTTGCAGATGCTCCCTGTCGACACCAATAAGAGTAACGCATGAAACCAAAACTGAGACACGTACCCGGGCTACAAAAGCATTGTCCTTAAGACGTTCATCGTGATACTCCACCGCGTCCGCTTTGATGCGTTGGAAAGGCGTGTTACTCTTACGGGGGTTCTTTCCGTTTGCTTTGCCATTCTGATTCGGGGCAGGGCTTGAGGTTTCCGTGACTGTAGCTGTGGTAACAGCGTTTCCACTCTCTGAAATCCGTCGCTTCTTGGTCGTTCTTACGGCTGACACGTCAGTGACAACGGTAGCTTCCGCTTTTGAAGTGTAAGCTGCAGCCTGGTCTACTGAATTCGAAGTTGTCGCCAGCTCAGACTCGCTCGAATCGCTGTCGGAATCACCGGAGCTGGAGGAGTCACTGGAGCTGGAGGCTGTAGACTTTGTGGACTTTCCCGATTTCTTGAAGATCGGATGGTCGGGCTTTTTTAAGGTTTTGCTTTGATGATTTCCTGGATCCGACTTATGATTCGAAGCCACAGTACGGGAGACAGCGGCTTGCCCATTAGTTTTGGCTGCCTTAGCAGCTTTTGGAGAATCTAGGTCCTTCTTTGCGTTGAGTGATTTGCTTGAATCTAAAGAATCGCTAGAAGAGTCCGCTGTTGGGGGTAAGCGAAGATGATCGTGGGTGTACGGAACGAACGCACACTCCGAGCTCGAGCTTGACGAACTGTCATCATCAGCTGAGGATCCAGAGTCAGTTCATGAAAATTGTGAAAGAGTAATACACACATGAGGAGTCACTTGAATCACTGTCAGATTCATTTTCGCTGTGTACTGGGCGATGAGCATGAATGCAGCGTGACAGAACTCAGATTGACTGACGCCTCCGCTGCTTTCTTCTCTTTCCACCACTTCACTATTTCGTCCAATGAATCAACATTAGCAGGCACGTTGTCCTTGAGTACGACAATGTCCTTTACGGCCTTCTTCACTGCAGCAGCAGCCTTCACATGAGAGTGTGCAATCAAAAATGCATAGATCAGTGCATATGTGGCTAAGATGACCAGGTAGAATATAGTGAGGATTGATCAATGTTTTTGGATACAGGGCATAATGAAGTAACTTACCTGCGAGATTACCATCTGAAGACCCATTCGACGTTGAAGTCTCTGCCGACATGATAACCTATCCACAGGCACCCACAGTCATTTACATATTCATTTCCCCAACTACCATGAGCTACGTCAAGGGGCTCGACACTTCGCAAACAAAATTTGACGGATCCTCATTGCGTATAGGGATCGTCCATACACGCTGGAACGCTGCCGTGGTCGACTCGTTGCTCAAAGGTGCCCTTGCGAAGCTTCATGAGAGTGGGGTAAAGCCTCAGAACATTGTCGTTCAGAACGTGCCTGGCAGCTATGAACTACCCTTTGCTTGCAAAAAGTGAGCACACCCTGTGTCTATCCAAAGAAGACACTCAAAGGATCTGCGAAGAATGATTTCTGGTTCCCATGTCCAAGCCAATGCTGGCGCTCAAGATCTAATGAGTGAATCGACGGGATTACTTGGATCATTCAACTCCTCTTCTACGAACGTCCCAACCCCTAGTCAGCCTTTTGACGCTGTCATTGCCCTGGGCGTCCTGATTAAAGGGTCAACCATGCACTTTGAATACATCTCTGACGCGGTGTCGCATGGCCTGATGAGGGTCCAGCTTGATTCTGGAATCCCTGTCATCTTTGGCGTGCTTACAGCACTCACTGAGGACCAAGCGTTGGAACGTGCCGGCATAGGACGAGGAGAAACTAAAGGTCACAATCATGGTGAAGACTATGGCGCAGCTGCAGTCGAAATGGGCAACCATAGTCGACGGTGGGCCGCAGGCATGTTCGAATAAATACCACATATTATCGTTGTAAATATTGTGTCTTATTCTCTATGTACTGCCAATATTTATTATTCGATCCTCCATTGCAAAGCATTAATGTGTTTCCCTTTTGGGACGCTTACATACTGCTCTCTCACGGCTCAGATATTTGAAGTTCACAACTTGTACCGGTAAGTAGAATGCTCGCTGGATAGTCGGTTCGACAACTCCAAGCCGACACCGGAAATATTCAATATTGGAAATGAAGAAAAAGGTGTCTTGCTAACCTTCACACTTGGACGATGCAGGTTTATGAGAGCTTTTGTAGGTTCTGTTAATGGGGAAGAGTGGGAGTGGTAAGACGTCCATGCGCTCGGTCATTTTGTAAGTAGCAAGGCACAAATGAAGCTAGATGATAACTCGAGGAAAACATGGAACAGCTCTAACAACCCTGCTTCGCTCACTGGTCGCTTGGGTGCTACTATCGACGTGGAGCAGAACCATGTTCGGTTTCTCGGAGACCTCATACTCAACCTCTGGGATTGCGGGGGCCAGGAGTCGTTCATGGAACACTACCTGACAACGCAGCGATCTACGATCTTCCAGCACGTCGGCGTTCTGATCTACGTCTTTGACGTCGAGTCGCGCGAGATGGACAAAGACCTGCAGTACTTTGACCAGTGCCTCAAGTCTCTGTCAACATACAGTCCTGATGCCGGTGTGTTCGTACTGATACACAAGATGGACCTTGTACGCGGCGACAGACAGGCCGTGTTCAAGAAGAAGAAGACCGAGCTCCAAGGGGCCAGTGGCGACGTTGACATGACCATATTCGGTACAAGTATCTGGGACGAAAGTCTGTACAAGGTGGGCCACACCCGACTGCTACTTGTTGGACGATTTTAATCTTCATGCGCGGGCGACTTCATCTTCATTCACAGGCCTGGTCGCGTATTGTACATAACCTCATTCCAAACGCGCCCATCCTCGCACAACACCTCGCGATATTCGGCGAGGCCTGCGGCGCAACAGAGGTCATCCTATTCGAGCGCACCACCTTCCTCGTTATCGCGACGTCCTCGCCTACCGAGCAGACCAGCAGTGACCTATCAGCCGAAGGTGCCCATGGCGACCAGCCTGCCATGGAGTCTACACGGTACGAACGTACCTCGGAGCTAGTCAAGGGTTTCCGACATTCATGTTCCCGCCTACGCGAGGAATTCCATTCATTGGAGATGGAACTCCCGGGTTTCACGGCCGTTCTTGACGAGCTGACACGTAATACGTACATCATGGTGGTGGTCCATGATCCTGCAATTGGTATGGTACCAGGGATGCGACATTAACGCTTTGTATTCTCGATTGACTTCTTCTAGAAACGGCAGCGTTGAGGATGAACATCCGTCTCGCTCGACACAAGTTCGAAGAGCTGCAAGCGGACGGCGCAGTATAGCTATCCCTATTATCGTGCGACTCCCAGAAGTGAAAATGATATTGAGTTCGCTTCCTTCTGAAGTACAGACGAAACTATACTATCGTTAACCCAGCACACATTTGATCAATGTATTGTAATCTCAGGCGCAACAAAGAAGCTAAAGTGGTAGGCCGATGAATGCTAAGAACAGAAGTGATTAGAGAAGTAAAGGCACTAAAGACAGTGTGGCAGCGCCATACACAGAAAGTCGAAACAGGATCCAGAACTATACATTGGCTGAAAAGGAACGAAGAATAAAAAAGAGTAATATACACAGGTCTATCATGATGGATTTTTTTTCACGGCATTTTTGTGGCCTAGTTATGGGGATCGTGTTGGTTCACCGCGGTAATCGCTCAGCGTCATGCACTATGAGACCCAAACTGCGCCTCACGTCAGCTCATTCATATACGTCTTGTAAAATGGAGACTCACAGGCTAGTGCGATTACAATATACAAAGTAACCAACCTAGGACACCGTGAAACAAACTGCATGTCCAGAAAGTAAAATGCAACTCACATCAATCCTTCCATGTAGTTGGATTTGCCATCCCTAAACTTGAAGGTGAGGACAAAACTCTGGTGTATATAAGAGGACACGTACATAATGAGCAGATTGACCAGGACCACGGATACAAAGAGAATAACCGTCTGAGAACAATAAGATGGCCGAAGTTGATCAAGATGTCCTTTCATACCTCAAAGTCCTCAAAGAACAAAGTCAAATGATGTCCGGTCCTAACATGAGAGTTTCAGACATGTCAAATAAAAAGATAAGGTACAACACCAACATCCATCCAACCAACACGAGCAATGGCACGACGAAAAGGGCTATTTGCTGCGAAGAAACATGGCGATAAACGATCGGGTCTCGAGGGACGATCCGAGTACTTACAATCGCACTCCCGATGCATATGCTCATCGTTAGCTCGTACTTTCCACGAACGGCCATCCAGATAGATCTACATCACAATTAGAAGGAGCGTGACACAAGGAGGATTTGGACGGACGTTGTATGTTCAGCCGCATTCGCCACGATAGGTATGAGTATGAGCCTATCCAGAAATTAGGAAAAACAAAGGTCGAACAAAAAGGAAGACTTCCGCACCCGATAAACGATCTAGAGATGTGGTATCGCTCTGCTGTTTCCTCGATAGACGCGACAACTAGACGAAAAGTGTCAAGAGAAGCATCACAGTCCAAGAAGCTCACTTGCGCCAATCAGCACAGAATGCTGTCAAGATTGTCACCAACAACAACCTGCCATGTTTCAGTTTTCAAGGGAGTAATATAAACCACCAACACGACTCACGCCGTGGCAGCGGCGAAGGTGTTCATCTCAGCTTTCTCCTCCTCTTGTTCGACCTCCCCTTGTTGTTGGACCACTCGTTGTCGGGCTCTTTCTTGTTGAAGACTTCCCCGTCGGACAGCTCCTTGGTGGACACTTTCTTGTTGGGCCCCTCCTTGCTGGGTCAGTTGCGATCGGAATAAATACGAATGCGTCTTGAGCTAGAAAACGACATGCACAGGATCAATCAACCGAGTCATGCTCGCACAAGGCGGAGATGTCCAACCTGGAAGTACAGGTATGAAACATAGACTACCAACAGAAGGATGGCTGTCCCCCTCGATATGACGTTGAGACCATGGCTTGCTTCCGACCCGGTGGAATCGGTTGTTGACAGAAGCCGGTGGGTGAACGAAGAATCGTTGGAGAAGGCGGGGTGATTCGTGGACTTGGAAGCTCGGTAGGCGGCCGGGATGACAAGTGCTGGAGGGAGATCCGGTGTTTAGTTCAAGTTTGTAAGGTGAACAGGAACAGTCTCACTTATACATCCCAATGTCATAAGCTGATCATTGGAATCAACCTTGGGGTTAATCGAAGACAAAGTGATGCGTCAAACGTACCGATGCAGAGCTAGGAAGGGAAAGGAGAAAATGTTCAGTGAGAAACATTGGTATGCGCTGTATGTAACATACGTTTGTGCGGCAATAACCTGAAATTCACCAAGGTCATGTACAAAACCGCCTGCAATGAAGGAAGAACCCAAGACAAGCAATATGTTACCAAGGATGGAACCCAACAACTGCAAAAATGCCATGTTCTGTTTGTGGAAATGACATGATCCGCATGTATGGGCTTACAGAGGTCTGGACGATCCTAAGTTCCCCTAGACATTGCATATATTCAAGTATACACAAAGTGTAGGCCGTCAAATGTACTGACCTTGGAGGAGAGCAGCAAGACCTACTATAATTTCTACCTGTGCAGTTGGTGAATATGATGCTTGTGAAAGGTGACGCTGCGGACGTACCGCATTTCCAAAAGACGCGTTTAGGAGACCGGATACAGTCTCCCCAAGTTCAATAGACATTTGATCCGTAGCTTCTCCAATTAGCTGATGGCGGATGAGTGAAGATGCGAAAAGGATCGGGGAGAACATGCCTTTGCAAGGGGGATGATCGCGAGGAAGGAAAGGAGAAAGCGCACTCCGGCATCCCATTGCATGTAGTGGGAAATACAGCTGAAAGGCATGAAAACGAGGAGCAGGTTGACCCATGATTCCAGGAAAATGTAATGATAAGACCGTAGGAATCCAGGCTGGCCTTCTCCTTTGATGAATGCAAGCACGCGATGTCCAAAGGAACGCCTCACGGAGTTGCGACCGCCATTTTCGAGTAAAGGAGAGTGTTCTGAAGGCATGAACGAGGTTGGGAAAGAAAGAGGGTTACGGTTTAGTGACCTAGTTCTATTGGAGCGCGAAATACACCGCCTTGCCCAAGCGCAAAATTCTGGCAAGTACAGTGCCCGGGTAATCGGTCCGCCAAGACCGGCTCGTGCACAGCAACGGCACTGCGCTCACTCCCTGAAAGACACGCAGGCCCCTTGATTCCTTCGAGTCCATAGCTCGACGACATTCACCCGTTGTACACGTCATCCCGGCAACTCCGCTGCGCCTATCAAATATGGTATACAGCACTATTTGGCTTGCGCATTCAAGCAGTCCAAGTCGTCTGCGTTCCCCGCCACAGCTGGCTTGACGAGATGCGAAATGTCTGCACAGCGCCTCAGAACTCCTGTGCCATCTTTATGCACTTCAATGAGCGTCACGCTTGCATTAGGGCAAGGCAACCAGCTTAGTATTTCCACCCCTGGCGACTTCACAATATTCCTATATCCAATCAACACACGAGCTAGCGTGCCTGCATTCACTAGTGAGAGACCTTATAAAGCACGCAACGATAGCCCACTGACTGATGTATGCCCCATGACTCACCACCAACATACACGCCGGTCGGTCCCCGTGCGTCTCTGTCGCCTTCTCCGCGTACGGAACTACCGTCTCGTCCCAGAATCGTAATATTCGGTCCCGAAACGCCGACGATGTTTCCACCGTCTCGTCCGCGGTAGGCCGGCCCACCTTGGGATACACTAGACCTTGCAGGTTCCCCATGAACTGTCGATACCTCCATCAACACGGTGCTCTCACATCCTTGCCCCGATAAAATGAAGGACGCACTCTTTCCCTGAGGATCGCCACTTTCTGGGGCCGCACCTCAGCATGATGCTTCAGTATCGCATTCGCAGTCTGCCATGACATCGTGATCAATTCTTAGCTTATCAGCATACTCTAAACATGGTCAACACGCCCTACATCTACCGCCCTCGCCAGGTCACTGCTGAACGCCACGTCAAACTGCACGTCTTTCAATGCCTCCCCAGTAGCAGCAGCTTGTTCGATTCCCACGCCATCGAGTTGGGTATCAAGTTGGCCTTGGATGATCCTCTGCAGATTCTCTGCCGTCTGTCCATGTCGAACATAGTATACCAATGTAGACGCCATACAAGTATGAGCAAAGATGCAGTTTAGTTCACCAAACACTACTGGTCTGGGTATATATATAGGAACCATCACCAGTCATGAGCAATATTGCTGTGACGGCGTCTTTTCCGCTTTCCGACATCATCAAGGTTTACCGCGTCTAATGACCTGCATTCAAAGCTGTATATGTCAATATTCGTTGTCGTTACAAGTACGTAGATATAGAGTGCATGAGAAACAAGAAGCACAATCTGGATTCCAGTCCGCGTCCGTTTGTGTTGACTATCCGACCTATCCCGTGTCCATCATCGACCAACTAAAAGACCAGCAGGGGAGGAACCAGACAGATGAGATGCATCGAGGGACTCAGATGAGCAGACAAGTACATAGATCTGTGACAGAGATTAGATGGAAAGAAGGACAAACATAAGGGTCATGCAGGGCATGAGATCAGAACAAAACACGTCGGTCGGATCAGAATGGTAAAAGGCAGTTTTGACACGTCACAATCAAGACAGTTCATCCTGCCTCAGAAGTTGCCTGTCGGGTTGGGCATGCCGTATCCTCCGGATGGAACGGGACTAGGATGCCGCATGACGCTTTGCACGTATTGCTGCCCCTGCATTATAGGTAGCGTTGCGCCCATGTGCTGGGAAACACCATACGGGGCTGCGTTCGGGTTCGGCATTGCAAACATCTGCGGTGGCGATTGTGCTGCCTGGGGCTGTGGTGACGGGCTCGGAGACGGGTGTTGGGGAGCAAGCTTTTGGATAGACTGGAGCTGCAACAGAATCATTCCATGTCTGAGGACAACCCATCAACCTGAACACAAACCTCGTAAAACGCAAAGTCCTGAAGCAGCGAGGTCCGCGCGGGATGGGTAAAGAAGATCCGAAGCATCTCATGGCCTGCCTCAGGGAGGAGCTCCTGAGTATCGCGTGAATTTGTCACAGGCTTCCGTTCTGATGTGTTCCTGGTAATTATACATTCAGTACGCACACCACAAGTAAACGTTCGGATAAGACTTACTGGAGCCGAATGTGTCGGAGGTTCGCGTTCGGAATGTCCCTAACGAATATCCAACGAACCTTGAAAACTCCTTTCCACTTATCAGACGCCCAGACGGTGCTACTTCGTGTGTAGTCTACTGGAGTTAACATTTCAGCCATCCCGCAGAAATGACCGCTATTCTATTATTAGCGATGACCTCGAAGACAATAAGCTATCAATTCCATACCTGGCGTTAACACTGAAGAACAAATATATCGGTCCTCTCCCAGCGCACTCCTTGAATGCCTTGTCCAATCTCTTGTTGCCAGGGTCGGTAGAGCTCCATATCTCATATTTGAGCGACTTGTGCACATCGTCCTCCGTGTATGACTTAATTACAAAGAACCGCGCAAAAGTTGGCCTTATATCAAAGTTGGTGGGGTTATACCCCTTCGTGGCAATAAGCGTTGGAACGTCAATGGGAGACCCCATATAGCCTGGCGCCCCCGGAGTAGCAGACAGTTGACCAGTATTATTGTTAGCTTGAGGCCCCAATGCACCGCCATAGTTAGTGACCGCGCCAAGTCTAGGTGCCTGCTGCTGCTGCTGCTGCTGCTGTAAGTACTGCGCGGGAATCGTCGGGACCGGCGGCCCTCCAGAGTTATTCCAACCCTGGCTACCTTGTTGTTGCTGGTACTGCAAATTCGGGTTCGAGGAACGCGACCCAAGGACACGGTCCTTCTGATCCCACATCACGCCACTCGCCGTGACGGCACGTTCCTCAGATTGGATGGTACCAGCTTGGCCCTGCTCGTTCCCGATCTGACCACCGCGACCACTCCCCATATTGCCTGTGGGGCCTGGGGTACGGTTACTTCCTGGTTGACCGGGTGCTCCGTGTCCGATAGGCGGAACATACGCTGCCGCACTGAAAGGCCCTTGAAACCCTTGGCCGCCAGCATTTTGCTGTACTTGGCCGCTTTGATAGAGGGAAGAAGCAGCCAATTGTGCATTGAATTCAGTGACCAGCCTCAAATCCGCAGAGCGAAGCCCACTCCCTACAGGGTTGGGGGCTCTCATGCCCGGACTTGCCTGGTTGCTGAATCGTGGGGGCTGGGTTGGTCCAGATGCAGTGTTCCCCCCTTGCATTAACTGAGGAGTTCCCCTGGGTGATGCTCCAGATGAAGACAGCTCGAGCGCAGAGAGGGCCCGCTGGACATCATCCATGGTCGAAGGAGCTCCATTTCCATGATACCCCCCATTGTTTGCACCGCCAACGGCGTTTCCCCCACGCGACTCCTTCGGAGTGTTCCAGGGACTTTTACCAATAGGACTTCCAGAATAACCTTGAGCCTGACCCAGTTGCGTGGCTGACATTTGTTGCTCAAAATATTCCTCTTCTTCAGCATCCTCTGCGACGAAATTCTCCTCGACCTCTGGAGGACTAGGGCTCTCGGCCGCAGAGCCTTGGGACACGTCGCCCCCGAGGCCAATGGTATTGTGTCGTCGAGGTTTTACACCAGCAAGAGTGCCAGAACGTTTTACAGCAGCAGCTCCTGAATTATTATGAGGAGCGCCGTAAGTAAGGGACTGATGTCGTCGGACGCCAGCGCCAAAAGATGCAGGAGGAGGAGATGGTACATCGGCGGGAGTAAAGGCAGGAGAAAGAGGTGACTGGGACGCCTGAGACTGGTTCGAGGAATCGATGATCCTTTGATGGGGGACTTGGGGTACTGGTGCGGCAACCCCAGACTATGTAGAATAGAATCAATTTGTCAGATGTGAGTTCGATGAGTGCAATTGATCGGCAAAAGAGCACATCATCCTTAACGAAAGAAACTGCTGACCTCCTCAGAGTCCCTCCAGCCTCGCATTTCCGTCTCCCATTCTTCCTCCTCACCTTCACCGTCATAGCCATGCTCTGCCTGGATGGCTGAAAGACTATTCATAGTCCGCAAAGGAGTCGAATTACCAGATTGCCTGGATTGATGATAACCTGATCATGCACAGCAGGAATTTATGAGCCCTGTGCGGAGTGCACAGCGGAAAACATGAACACACCCTTGTGTGTGTTGTATCTAGTAGGCAAAGAAGCCTGCCTGTGGAGGCTTGCATTTTTCTCTCCGACGGCCCCAACGCCAGGAGCCACCCATTCTTCACCAGGGGCTACGTACTCATCTTCTTGGGCACCAGTCCATTCTCCACTCTCCTCTGAGATAGGGACGCGGGACCCACTCCTGACAGGGCGAGAGTGCGCTGAAATGGTGTGGTATCGCCGGACACCACCAGACGCCGAATTACCCTGAGGTGGGGATGGAGGAAGAGGAGGAGGGGAGATTGGGTGCTGGGGGGAAGGTTTTGGAGAGGACATGTCCAACGCCAGATGCAGAGTGTCTGATAGTCAGACAAGAAAGAGGTAGAGAGGGAACTGAGTGGAGGATGCAGTATCGGGTATACCGGCGCTCATGAAAAGTGCTTAGTCCGCTTCCTGCTTCAGCGTCCAAATAATGACACTACAGAGCGACCGATATGCAGCTGGCTTGAAGAGCTGCAAGAGAGCAAGCAGCGAGGAGTAACTCCTTTACAACTTTCATTTATTTACTTATTCAATCATACCATTGCAATAAACTAAACCAATGTGCATTGAGAAATCCATATATATACCAGGCTACTTCCACATGAGTGATGTGAACTTTCACACTATTCCAGGATTGGCGTTCTGGGGGGCGATGATTCGCGCTGTAAGTGCCAATCACTGTGACAATCAAGCACCCATCAATTCTCAATAAGAACCAAAGACTCGCGGCGAGTTGGACGGAGACTGATATTAATCCTGTCCTAGCAACGTGCTTGACAGAACAAACTTTGAAACCAGTTGCAAGGAATGTATCGATGGTTCACCAGGTCACCAGGTCATCTGGCAGCAGTTACCTCCTATCACGTGACCAATGATGCTGACTGTCCTGGCAAAGCTCGAGATGGCACTCTCAATCATTCAAACGCAACCACACGAGGTCCACTGCAGCTAATACGTCGGTATAGTAATAGTAGAAACAGAATGCCAAAGTGTGACATAAGTACAGTGAAAATCCTAATATCAGTTTCAATTACGAACGAAGAGAAAACTGCAACAACTCGTGCATGAGCAACTTGAAACACCAAAGAAAATCCCGCAAGCCAACTCACAAAAAAATTGGGACTGCGTCTAATACAAGGGGCTGAGCAAACGAAGTCGATCACAAACCACACGTCTAGCTTTCAAGCGGGAGTGAACGAGAACGAGAACGTTGTAGGCTGCTGTGATCACGGCTCTTGTGACCATCACTAAGAGCCGATACGGAAGATGCATCAGATTGGCCACCCTCCGAGCGGCTGTCCTCGTCCTCACTATCCTCCATTGCCAAGTCTGGCGATGACGCCTCCTGAGGCGTGGTCGGTTTTAGCCACTGTCTGTAGTATCTCCCCAGAAATGCTTTCAGCTCCAGCCGCATGCCAAAGAACTCGACATTCCGCACGATGCCTTGCCAGGTGATGATTCCTCTATGAAGGCACTCTTCCATGTAGTCGAAACTTCCAAAATATAGATAATGGACTAAGTGGGGAAATGAAAGAGCATCAGGCATTGGTAGAAATATGACGGGGTGATGTGTGCTCGAGGACGGAAGCACTCGAGGGTGACGAGATGGGTGTATGGGGAATGCACCGGCAGCCAAGGGAGACGTAGGTTGTGGGTAAGGAGACCGTGATATTGAGGGTGAAACGGATCCGCACGAGCTGTTCGCGGATGTCAGCGGGGTGCTCAGATCTAATGGGGACGTTCCAGTGAGAATTGCACGCATAAATGTTGATTGTGCTGAAAGGTAGTCCTGGTGGAGCTATATAGCCACAACTGTTAGATCAAATCTACGAGTGACTACATACTAGACATCATACCTTGAGTACCATACGTCGTGCGTTCCTGACAGGCTCGCTGTCTCGTTTTGAGGGCGTAAGGCTTTGATCACTGAACGGACCAGTTGTCAATGGATCCGGTTCTGGGGGTGAAGGAGAATTTCGACGAGTAATATCACATGGTACGACTTGACAACATGGGGGTTCAGCGAAGCACGCCCACAACCGGTGGCACAAATATCTCACTTAGGGTACAATCTGCGGTTTCCGGTCTGTACCAATAATTTGGGCCCAGACGGTGTAACTGGTATGGCCTTTGGTTTGTGCGTCCATATATGGCAGAGAGTATGACGCACTTGTGAGACAATGTAGGCCTCGGGGACATTTCGCAACGCAGGGGGAGGGAACGGCTTTGGTATGAATGACTGGCTGGTCTGCGGCTTCAGAGAAGGTGGTGGTGGCATTGTAGTGGAGGCAGCAGATAGAAGACGTTGCTGATACAAATTAAGGAGAGGCCAAGTACAGGGGCTGATGGCATCGACAGCGGTGCTCGCAGACGGGTTGGCTACGGCAGTGCTGTGATGCCGCTCACAGCGGCAAGAAACAGATAATGCGAGGTCCGGTGCGAGAAACAACCAAGAGGTGCTGTGGTCTTGCCAGGTATTTAAGAGGGTATGCCGATCGTGGTCGAATCGTGTGATAGCTTTAGAGGAAGCATTTAATCTGGCGAGGTTGGGGTATGCTTAAACGGAGCAGGGTAGACGGTCAAGAGCCTCAGAGACGCATAGCGAGGTCACAAGATTGCTGTAATTCCTAATTGTTGTTCGTAAGAGGAATGTCGACATAAGCATGTTCTTATTGTATTCTGTTTTCAAGCAGCGATACACTCGCTTCTGCATAGTCAACACGGCAAAGCACTAGAGAGAAAGTCGAACGCAGTGCAACTGAAGGAGAGAAACAAGATTCCAGTTCAGGGGACAAGCGATCTCGTGGACTCGCTTAACATCTTGAACGTAGCGACGTCCCCAAATGGGAGGAAGCCTCAGGCTGAGTGCGCCAAATTATTTCGCTGGGATCATGCCTCCCGCATCATATAATTAGCAAACCTTCTGCTGGCTCTTCTCGGTCGTAAGTTGGCAGTTGCCTCGAGGCTCCCAGAATAGGTAAGACTGATATGTATGATATATATAATTCGATAAGTATCATATTACACCAAGACTCGTGACGATACAATTTAGACCTACACTGAGATAACTGTTCTTATGATCTCATGAATGCCTACGCGAGTAGAATATTCACACTGTGCAGCGTCTAGGTAGAGCTTTCAATCCTACGTGCACTATCGGAATCTCAAGTGTAAGTGACAGCATCGAGGTTCCTTGAAGACATAACACCGTGCCCGAATTCCAAACCGCATTCCAGGATCGTCTGAAAAGAGCAGAACAACAAGGCCAGCGCCTTCTGATTCTCACCACTGGCTACGTTCAATCTGACACAACAATCGGTGCCATTGCGCGGGGTCAAATGTGACATTAGAGCTTGGAAACCTCAAGTTGGGAAGGTATATCCGTGAATAAGTCGATGTTCCGTTCTGAATGTACAACATGAAGCTGGATGCGTGGCAATGCTCAGGCAGAGTCAAGAATTTGCTTGAAGACACTCACCCCTCCCTTCTTAGCACGGACTCGGACTCGGTGACGTGCTCCTGGCCTCCCGCCTCTCAATTCATCACCCTCATATGTGAGCACGGTAAGTCCTTGCTCATCCTTTTCGGGAAGTGCTCTAGGGTTGATCACGTATCCTCCGAACGAACCACGAGCCAACCGGCGAATGGCATCCTTCTGCTCCACTGTAGTCATGTCGCCTGAAAGGACAGATGCCAATGTCGTGAGAAGATAGAACTGAGGAGGCATGAGAGCAATCTGTCGTAAATATAAACCTGCTTAAAACAATTCACTATACTGCGGCGGCTCCTCCCACGCACCTTTTCGGCCTGGAATTCAGATATGGCATCCTGAGGCTTCATAAATCGTACTGAAATGACTTCTACGCCACCATCAGGGGTGGGGAGATGCTGCAAGCCTTGGTCAACAGAAAGACCAACAGAAGACATTGATGGAAGGAATGCGACGAAAAAGTGGGTATGAAACCGCCTGACGATATGTTAATATCGATACGTCAATACATCGATGCTCAGAACAGGATTCACCTTGGCATTGTAGGCGGTGTGATCCATTGAGTGAATGGGAGTAGCGCATCAATGTTTGGAGTGAGCCCATTATCGGTCAAAAAAGACGCGAATGACATGCGTTGGGCATGAATCGACTTTCGAGCAGCCTCTAAAGTCGCCTGAGTCGGCGCAGCTGATGAGGCTGCCGAAGTCGCCAAAAGAATTCCAGACTCTTCGAACGTCTCGCGAATCGCTGTCAGCCTTTTGGATGTGTCTTGCTGTGCGTCATAATTTCCCCCAGGGAAAACCTGTAGAGATGTGAGCATATGTGTGGACAGCATTGCGAATATAGCGTACATAGGCTCCCGCAAATGATTTGGAGTTGGGATTTCTCTCCACCATGAGCACTCGATTTTGACTATCGATGATAATGAGGCTCGCGGAGGGCCTAGGAATAGCAGGCCGACGCTCAGAAGACATATCGGTTGTCAAAGACGAGTTGTTCCTTGTGGTGGTTACAGTGAGCCACCATGGCAGCTGTTGACGGCAATATTGGCCGGCGACACGGGAGCACGTGACAAAAAGCATCCCGCGTCGTCGGACTTGAATTGACACCAGGATGTCCACGCTAAAAATGTGAGCTTTTCCGGCGCAGTAGCAAACTAACGTGGGCTCACAAGATTGAACATATCAGTCTCTCTGTGGGATCCGCTTTGGGAGCTTTCAAGAGTCTATTCACTAAAGTTAAAGCAATAGATCAGAAGTATGGCAAGTTTGAAATGGTGCTGGCGACGGGGGACTTTTTTGGACCCTCCAGTGATGATTCTACCAATGATGAGCTTACCGAGCTTTTGGAGGAAAAATTGGAAGGTCGTCGTATTGCCATCCTTCCGTTCATCGCAGCTGAGACCATAACAGTTCCGATCCAGGTGTATATAATGCAGGGCGAGCACCCGTTACCACAGGTTGTTATTGACAAAGTACAAAAATCTGGCGGACAACTATGCACACACGTGTTCTTATTGAGTGCGTTCAACTTCAACTATAGTCGGCCCAAGTCCAACTCCTGTGATAGACAAATCTGGAATATTTTCGACCGCGCATGGGTTGAGAATAGCTTGCCTTGGTGGAGCCTATGCTCCAGAGAAGTACTATGGGAAGACGAGCGGAGCTGTGAGTTGCTATGTGTTTTAGTAACAGTATTTGCTTTTACCTGTGTACTAGGACCTCTCCAATCCATATTTCACCGCTTCCACGATGAAACAGCTGCTCTCTCAACCATCATTAAATCCCACTGCCTCCAATTCAGGATCTTTGGCTGCTATCAAGGCCCTCTCTACGTTCCAGTTCATTGACATTCTCCTCACACACACATGGCCGACCTCTATGACAACAGCTACGTCCACGATGCCAACTGATCTGCAGCCTGATGTTGCGCCACAGTTGGATGATCTCGTTAGAAAATCCAAGCCTCGCTATCATTTTACTTCCTGTGGTGGCAGGTTTTGGGAGCGAGAGCCATTCTGTTGGGTTGAAGAGAACAATCGAACCACGAGGTTTGTCAGTCTGGGCGCTTTTGGCGGCCAGACACCTGCGTCTGGCAAGAAAGAACGTGTACGTTTACTTCCCACCATTAACTGCAATGAATATGTTTTTGTTTATTTATATTGCAAAAGTGGTTCTATGCATTCTCGATCTCTCTAACTCCTCCGCCTTCAACCCCACAACCTTCCCCGCCAAATTCCTCTATAAATCCCTTCCAGAGTGATTTGTCAGGTGACACACTAGCCGGAAAGAGACCATTAGTTCAGACTCTAGAAGAAGGGGAGAATCACATTTGGGGTAATATTGAAAAGCGATTTAAAGGCTGTGTGTTCTTTTGCATATGATAAATATCTCTACACTATTGATGAACATTTTTACAGCTGAGGCAGGTCGTGGTCGCGAAAGGGAGCATGGAGGTAGGGGGACACACACACGTGGGCGTCCACCTGAAGGTTATGTCTGTAAAATATGCAACGCTGTGGGTCTTCTTATATTTCCCTGTTGTTCACTATCCTTTATCGTTACTGTAACCTCAGACGGATCACTTCATCAAAGACTGTCCCCAAAAGAACCCTCTTGGTGATACCGGGACTCGCAAGCCACCAGAAGGCTATGTGTGCCGTGCGTGTGCCAGCGATCAACACTACATCAAGGATTGCCCTATTGCACAAAGTGGGCCACGTGGAGGAGAGCGGCTTCGTGGTCCTCCCAGAGAAATCCAGCGTGAGATTGTACCACCAATTTCATTGTCTGAAATAATGTATTTGTGTAGCGGATGAATGCTGGTTCTGTCTCTCAAATCCTAGCGTCGCGTATGTATCCTATTTTCTGTTCATGCATATGGTGGTCTCGTGTTTATAAGTACTATCATAGGAAACACCTCATCGTCGCGATAGGCTCCGAATGCTATGTTACTTTACCCAAAGGGCAATTGCCCCCAACGCAGACCTCAAAACCCTCCTCTTTGGCGCCAATCCCAGGAGGAGGCCATGTACTCATAGTGTACGCATGCATTCGGTGTCAGTGGCGTGCTTGGTTGACAGGACATATCAGTCCTATCTCACATTATCCCACTCTCTTGAGTGTGCCTGCCGATCTGGCCTTACCTATAGTATCCGAGATTGAACAGTACGTCCTGACATCGCTATGGCACATCATCTATATCAAACACGACTGTAACTTCTCTTCCAGGTTCAAGTCCGCTCTACGAGCGTGCTTTGCGAAATACAAGACCTCCCCTGTTACTTTCGAAGTGGCTCGACTGACGGGAAAAGGTGGCCACGCACATGTTCAAGTTGTCCCTATCCCTAACTCTTTTCCGGTCGATGATGTGGAGGCTGCATTTCGAAGTCATGGACAAAGGATCGGTATCACTTTCGAGGAAGACGCAGACACAGCATTGGAGACTTCGCAACACCAAAATTACTTCCGTGTGGAACTTCCCAACGGCAAAAAACTGGTGCATTTGATGAGACCTGGGGTGCCATTTGATTTGCAGTTCGGCAGGTAATGCCTTGCACACTGATTCTGACTCAATCTACCGATAATAATATGTTTATTTATAGGATTGCACTTGCCGGTCTATTCGGTTTGCCCGATAGAATAGATTGGAAAGCTTGTGCACAGTCAGAGCAGGAGGAACGGACCGATGCAGCGGCATTCAAAGCTGCGTTTGCTACTTTTGATCCATCGCAATAGCAAGCCCTTAGGCCCAGTATTCCGCCATCATAAGTTACATTATGTACTTTAAGAAATCCAGCAGTAAATATTCAAATAATGGTCGCCAGAGCCCTACTTCTAAGGGTTGTTCAAATGCATTGTAATTCACAGAGCGTGAATCCCATCCCTAAACTCAATGCTCTTCTTGTCTAGATCGCCAACGAACCACATTAGCATGAATTCCAGCTCGCGGAAGTACAAACATACAGCTGTGACCAAAGTGGCGCATCCCCTCATATTTCGCCTTCGCCAGGACACGTTCCATGGCATCAAGTCCCATGTCGAGGTCTTTCAAGGGAGGACCGAATGAGAGACGGACAAAGTGGTGGCAAGGTGAACTGAAGAGATCACGCCTGTGCGAAGGGTTGATCTCAAAGAATATGCCTATGATATTGGTATGTCAACGGACGGCCGTGTATATTACTGATGCGAAACCCACCTGGGACGACAATGGTCTTCTCCTTCAAAAGCTCTTCGAAGAAAGTCTGAAACCCACCACACTAAACAAATGCTTATGCTTCGATAAATGGAAATATCCAACGCACCAAACCATTGTCCAAGGGTGCTGGCAAGTGCTCGAGATTAAGCCAAATATAGAAGGTACTGGTCGGCGGGATGTCCACTTTCAGACCCATGTTTTCAAGTCGCTTGAGCACATGGTCACGCTTGGACTTGAAATGCTTTTGCAACGCAATCTAAGGCATCATCATGTTAGCCGGCACGAGATTCGAAACGCCATCTTTTAACCTTCTCCTGTTTGACATTCTCTGCTTCCAAGAGATGGATAGCGGCAATTTGCAACCTGGCATGAGTTAGACACTATGTATACATGAGAAGTGTATTTGTACTCACGGGTGATTCGCACCACCATCCAGAAATGATCCTGAAGCAATTCGAATGAGCAAGGTTTCATTTAGTAAACTGAAAACTTATGCACCTGATTGAGAGAGAGCAGTGATTAAATTTTTAGGTCCCAAAACCCAGCATACACGCCAGCCAGGAAGACGCCAATTCTGTGAGGAAATCAACGATACTCGCCTGGGGATCGAGACAGAATCTATACCTTGGTCAAGCCGTCCACAATGATAACAGAATCCTAAAAACAACGAGCTGAGCACAAAGCCTGATAAGTCTTCGCTACTGATGTACCTCATTGACATCTGAAGTCGCTTGTCTTAGTCAACACTATCTGAATCTACTTAAGACGGGCGTACCATCGATATACGCGGCAGAAGATAAGGATTTCCCGTATTCCTCGCCTTCTTCAGGATAGATATACCAAGAATAGAACTCATCCAAGAGTAACCTGAAAAGAAGAGGAGATATGTTGGGTGATGGACATTGCAATACGTGTCTACACCAACGTTGTTTTTTCGCGTGATAAAGCAACGAGGCTCTCCAGATCTCTACCCCTGGATGTCATTTGATGAGTGATTGTGTGACATCGCAGATCCCTAATCAAACCTACATTATGGCCTGGCCGGTAGGGTTCCTCGGATTGCTTGCGACAATGACAGCCAAACCTTGTGTCTTGATATCTTTCTTGGTTTGCTCGATGTTGAGCTTGTACTTCTCCTGAAAGTAGCGCTAGGTTGTCAGAATAACAAATCCTTCCAATGATCCTTTCAGAGCACTACCTCTGGAACAAGCCTAGCGGGGGTTAAGGGGTCAAGTCAGTGAAACTTATCACACTGCAGTGCAGAATCTCATCTACGCTGTAGGGATGGGTACAAGCCGCTTGAATGCGGAGCTATATAGAGTCAATGACTAGCCTCAAAGATGAGTCGAACCATACACACAGGACTTGATCATAAGCGGTATAATCAGGGACTTGGTAGCTCTGAACAGAATCAATAAAAAGTCATGTAACATCAAAGAAGCATCGTACACAATACACATCCGAGACGACAGCCGCCACGCGGGACAAACCAGCTCTGCCTCCCGGTACGATACAAACCTAGGTGACGATTGTGAGTAACTGAACAGCTATGCAACACGGTTTTGCAAACATTTTCGAACGTATACTTGCTCTTTTTATCAGCTCTGTAAGTCACATTGTAAAGTTTGGCAACAGCCTCCCGCAGAGCTGGAAGTGGCATCAGACTCAAAAAGTTCACATATGAAAGTTATGTAGAACCTTTGACACCCGTTGTAGGCGCGTACTCAAGAGTGTCCGTTGGCATCGCAATAGAGGTTGGCCGCTCGGGAGCATCTGGAATTGGGCCAACCTCTGGAGCACCCTGACCCAAATTGGACCATGAATGGGAGTCGGCATAGCTGAAGCCATTGGCAATGGCACGATCGGTGCAATAAATAACGCCCGTTGAGCCTTTATGACACTGCGGTCACAAATATGCCGCCGGAGATCGACCCGACACGCACCTGGATGCTCAATACCTGGGACAGTTTCCTCTGCGGGGTTGATGGTCTGAGGCAAAATACCCCTTGGAGCATGACCAGCTTGTGAACGAAAGATCTAGTGGTGCATTTTGAGCTCTACATGGGTAGACGGACAGATCGGCGATAAGGCGAGCTTGCCTGATGAGCCTCAGAATCGTGTTCAGACTTGTAATGTTTCATAACGTCTCTAAAGACAGTACCAAAGATGAGTTATCTGAGCGTTGACGGAGGCAGAAGCGAAACGCACCTAACAACGTCACGGAAGTGGTGAAGAGGGGTGCCCGATCTAACGGGTCTTTCGTGCCTAGCCATCGGGTGCGTCATGACAAATAATTTGATGCGATGATGGAAAAGAACAAGTAGGTATTGTGGCTGCTGCACAGGGCTCAAGCAACTCCGACCTCGACAAAGTGGAATGGCTATATATAGCCATAGGCCTCAAGCTAAGTATAATCTCAAGCTAAGTATATTCTCCAGCTAAGCATATTCTCAAGCTAAGTATATTCGCGATGATGGAGAACCCACTTCGGTCTTTTCCAGGTTGCGTGCGAGCAATCGACATAGCAGAAGAACCCGATAGTAGGCAATTATACGAGGATGATGGACGATGCTGGACTTGGATTGATATCTATGATAGCAGTTCGTGCAAACAGCAAGGGAGGACGTTAAAAGTCAATATAATATACTCTGGGCATGACGTAAGCAAACCCCGTTGCACCTACACTGCGCAGAGTTGACTGCTCGTCCTCTGCAACCTATGGCTGCTCCAGAAACATTTTCCCTTGCTCAGGTACCTCTTACAGCCCATGCCTTCAGCGCTGATAGACGTAGTGAGTGTGGTTGTCGCCTTTAATGATGTCCACGCTCAACCGAAACAGATGTTGCGGTATCCCTGAACTCAAACGACGCTCAGATCTATTCTCGTGTAGGCTCTGAGTGGAAGTTAAGCGAGACGTTGTCTGAGGTAGGCTTTTCAACTGGAGACTCACTTGAATACATGGCTTCATTTGTTCAAATAGCACGACAAGCTCATTACATCCATCGACTGGGCATCTAATTCAAATCGCATCGTAACAGCTTCACAGGATAGGAATGCTTATGTATGGCAACAGGCACCAGATCCTTCGACTGGCCAGACGATCTGGAAACCCACTCTAGTATTGCTTAGAATCAACAGAGCCGCAACCTCAGTGAGATGGAGTCCACTGGAAGACAAATTTGCTGTTGCCAGTGGTGCTCGGTGCATATTTTAATGAAGGCATCTTGCGTCATATTGATTTTTTGGTAGTGCCATCGCCATCTGCTCGTTTGACCCAGAGAATGACTGGTGGGTGTCGAGGCTGCTGAAGAAGCCTATTAGATCTACCGTTCTGTCTGTTGATTGGCATCCGAATAATGTCTTACTTGCGGCTGGGAGTGCTGATATGAAGGCCCGGGTTTTTTCTGCGTACATCAAAGACGTAGACAAGAAGTAGGCACTCATTCTTTCCATGTCCCATTATCTCCTGGGCTTATATCATCTCATGCAGGCCCAGTCCTACTATCTGGGGTGAAAAGCTGCCCTTCAATACGATCTGTGGAGAATACGCTAGTCCCAGCGGAGGATGGGTTCATGCCGTTGGATTCTCTCCTTCGGGGGATGTTCTCGCTTTTGCCAGTTAGTTGTAGTGATGATCAATGGGTACTTCGTCTAATATTTCCCTAGGTCATGACTCTTCCATCACTGTCGTGTATCCGGCTGCGCCTGCCATTATTACTGTCAAAGCGTCAACCCTTCCGTACGTGACTCTCGCCTGGACAGCCGAGGATTCCTTAATCGCAGCTGGACATGACTGTCAACCTGTCCTTTTCCAAGGCACACAGTCCGGATGGAAAGCTGTTGGTTCATTGGACGACCCTTCAGCGTCCAAGGCCGCTGCTACTACAACTCGCAGCGGGGGCGTGGGACGCTTGAATAGCGCAGCCTTCAATACATTTAGGGACGCCGACACGCGTGGGACGCGTAATACTCCTGGATCTCCGACTGCAGTCTCTGCTGGCGGAGACACTGAATTAACGACTATTCATCAGAACACCATCACGACTGTTAGGCCATATGAGATTGGTGCAAACGGCACTGTGACTAAAGTTAGCACGACTGGCGTTGACGGAAAGCTTGTAATCTGGAACGTGTCAGCTGTGGGCGGTCTTAATGCACGAATGGGTGGGATGAAGCTGCGCTGAATACATAGTGTCGGAGAAGTACATGTAAAAGGCTACATGCAGTAGCAGTGAAATCGATTAATTGATACTGCTTGTTATCGCATGACCGTGCGGTCAAGACTACTGTCGTCCTCGTCATACGAATAATCATTTTCCGCAGCAGCTTGCCTGTCGTTGATAGTGGCCCATACGGATGCTTTGAACTGGTAAGAGGATTCAGAATCTGGACGAAGCTCGTCAAGACAGTGCAGTGCGTACTAGTGTCAAGACAAGGCCCATCTTTCTCTCAAGAGTTCTAAGCTGCCCCAATAGAGCTTCATCCGGAGCCTGACCCAGTTCACGCGTTTTGAGTAGTAACTGCATTGGCTTGTCAGCTTGATATGGGACGCGTCCAGAGGTGTGTCGCGTACGTTTTTCACGTTCTTCGCCAGTTTTGCGTACTCCCACAGAACTTCCGCTTCTAGCCTGTTCAACTCAGGATGACCTTCGTACGGATTTACCTCTTCAAGGTCAATCCCCACTTCGGTGCTCATGATGACATGAGCTCATTACAAAGCCCGCCAGCTTTCCACGGACAACTACATAGTATTTCAGGCCGAAGCCCCCCATGGGCTTTTCAGCATTCACTCAGCATATGACTCTGGTCTCGTCTGGAGCGCAAATATCTTCATATTTCCGATGTCCCGCCAACTACCCTGGAGAATCTCGTCCAGTCATCGTCCTCTTACATGGATTTCCACAAAACAATTGCATGTGGAAGAACTTTGTTGACGAGATACCAGTGGAATTCCCCGTTTTTGTCCCGGATCTGCCAAGGTAGAAAGATCCCAGTTTAACATGAACCACTACACATGCAATCGCTCTAGTTATGGCCTGAGCACAAAGAAGCCTTCGCCCTCAGGCGATTCGCTTGCCCATTCCAAGAGGGAATGGGCCAAGGATATCATAGAGGCCTTGGACTTGGTCTATGATACAAACAGCTCTTCGAGGGTCATCCCATACGGACATGATAGAGGTGCACGCCTGGCATATTGACTCGCGTTGGATTTTCCTCGACGCGTTGTCGGAGCCGCACTCCTGGACATTGTGCCCACCTCGTTCGTGTGGGGCGCTATGAATCTTGAAGCTGATCATCGTGAAACAAAGTCAAGCTGGCACTGGGTGAGTAGGAACACAAAATACATAGCTACCACTCATATCTTTTGTTATACTATGTAGGTTTTCCTTAGTTCTCCCTGACCTTTTCCCGAGACCCTCATTTACTCTAAAGCTGAGTGGTTCTATACGAACATTTTCCAGAGGTGGACAGGTGCAGACACAAAGGGGCGGCTGGAGACAATGAATTGGGTTACAGACAGCATTAGGCCTTATACGGATTCCGTGGCGGGAGAGGCTAGGGTGATTGGGAGTTGTGAAGACTACCGAGCAGGAGCTACACATGATCTCGAACATGATTTAGCCTCAGGCATAAATCCGTTGGCTCCTACTCGAGTTTTCCAAGTCCCTCTTACTCGAGTTTTCCAAGTCCCTCTTACTCGAGTTTTCCAAGTCCCTCTTACTCGAGTTTTCCAAGTCCCTCTTACTCGAGTTTTCCAAGTCCCTCTTACTCGAGTTTTCCAAGTCCCTCTTACTCGAGTTTTCCAAGTCCCTCTTACTCGAGTTTTCCAAGTCCCTCTTACTCGAGTTTTCCAAGTCCCTCTTACTCGAGTTTTCCAAGTCCCTCTTACTCGAGTTTTCCCTCTTACTCGAGTTTTCCAAGTCCCTCTTACTCGAGTTTTCCAAGTCCCTCTTACTCGAGTTTTCCAAGTCCCTCTTACTCGAGTTTTCCAAGTCCCTCTTACTCGAGTTTTCCAAGTCCCTCTTACTCGAGTTTTCCAAGTCCCTCTTCTCATCCTCTCTTCCATGCATCTCCGGCGTCGCTTCCCAGTGGACGAGATATGGGAGAGCCTAGCCTCAGAAGGAATGGTGGTGAGCTATCAGATCCGTGACAGTAATACTGGCCACTTCCTTGTCAACGAGTCACAGAAGGAGGTGGGTCAAAGGACCAGGAAGTGGTTGACAAATAAATTTTAGATTGCTTAGTGTTGGATTGGGCTATAAGCTTACGTACTTTTGCAATGTATTACATGGAACTGGCACGTCCATCCGTAATGCAGCGTCAGATTGACGCCCTGGCGAATGCTGGTCTTGCAGAATGATATAATGTACTTTCGATCCCAGCCCCAGCCCATACAATCCACAAACAATGGAATATACGTGTGATTTTATCTTTGGTATAAGTCATGATTCAACCTCTACTGCCCTTAGTACTTGGTATAAGTTCCATTTATAACCGTGGGTCCTTCCGGTCTCCCTACACAGCACAATACCCACCATCGACCCTAATCTCTGTACCAGTAACAAACTTCGAAGCATCACTCGCTAAAAATACGGTCGCGCCCTGAGAGAATATTACATAGAGTCTGCACTTAGGGTTCCAGTATTCGCACCTTCAGTTCTTCAGGGTCCCCCATCTATTACGTTGCTAGGCTTCAAAACTGAGTTGGAATGAGTATATGTTTCCACTTACCCGACCCATAGGTGTCAGCATTTCCCAGGTTTTCTGTTTACATGTAAAAGGCCTCTGCATATGTAATGAAGCTTGCAGTACTGAATAAGCGCACCTTCAATTCATCGTCACCACTCAAAACTTGCCGAGTAAGCTTTGTGAGCATATAGCCGGGACTGTGATGTCGATCAGCTACTGCTCATCAACCGTCAAAGAATAGACAACAAGCCTTAACGTGTTCACGCGGACACCAGATTTGGCCCATTCAACGGCCAAGCTAGCGGCCATATGCTTCACCGCTGAAGTATGGTGAGGTTGTCAAATTGCATAGTCGCCAAAATATGACAGGCAAGTGCTTGCCTGCCTTTGATGCATTGTATGGCATCTGGGCCTATGTTGAAAGGTGACTAGAAAGCACGGCGCATACTTAAAACTTCAAACCTGAGGAACGTTGACAATCTATCAGCGAAGTTCAGTATCGGCAGGTTTAACCATATGGGCAACCATACATTAGCACTCATACTCCCAATCATTATAATCGAGCCACTTTTCCGTTCCAACATATTACGAGCCGCTTCCCTTGCACAAAAAAAGGCACCGTGGACGTTCACATCATAAAGTTTCTTCATACGCTCAGCAGGATAGCTGTTAGCATAAGTCATCCACTGTGGAACGGGAAGGTATGACTGCATACTCCATAGCGGGGTGGTTCTCAACGATACCTGGGAAATACCAATGAGACACTATGATTACGACCATGAATGCGCTTACCTGCCGAAGTAACGAGACTGTCGATCCTCCCAAATTTCTCAACCACTTGGGCTATGGCCGCCCTAACAGCAATTTCTGACGAAACATCGCATTCTATCCCAACGGCCTCAATCTCTCCTTCCTTTGCCTGGCCATTATTTACTATCGACAATGAAGGCTCCACACCGGCTCGAGAAGACGCATAACACACCGAAAGACGTAACCAACTCTGTTGCAGCCTTCTCGATGTCGGCTTTGACGAGGTCAATCATCACGAGAGAAGTGCACCCACTATACGATAGTTTAGTTGAGTTGGGTCGTGTTCTACAGAGCAGCAACAACTCACGACTCAAGGAAGGCCTTGCACATGACATATCCCAGTCCCCGTGCCGCCCCCGTCACCACACAGACCTTGAAAATATTAGTACGCAACAAGCCGTCAGGCTGTGAGTAGAGAACCAACTTTATTCTGTAAAGAGAACTCAGGAAGTGCCTTGGGACGGTGTATCACTGGGTTTTGAGGGCAATTATCCATGGTGGGTTATAACGTGTCCGGATGCTACTAGCTCTCTATAGGTATGTGTTATGTAGGTTGTCTTTCTGGATCTAACCAGAAAGTAACACAATTCACGTAGTCGCCCAATCACATTCAGTTTCTCCGATTCTCCGCAAAGATAACAGTGCTTATATTGGTCGATCCCTAGCGCTCGTAAGGGTAGTACTACGATCAGATAATATCCGAAACCTTTTGCCGATGAATTTCCGCGAACAAGGGCATGCACGGCCCGCCATTTAAATATTTCTAACTACGCCTGAGACTTTTCAGAACATGCTATGCCTTGTGTCATGTACATACTAGTAAGGGTATCAAATGAAATAACCAGAAGGAAGGTGGTATGGTTTAGAGTGAGTGGAAGATACTCAAAGAAAGTGTAGAAGAAAGATAGTGCAGGCAGGGTCGTTGACCATGGTGGTAAAGAAATACAAGCAGGATGCACGAATAAAGAAAGGATGGATAGTTGACCAACAGTTGACAGATCGTGCTAGAAGGGAATCACATGCAGGCAAATTTACTTTTCCGCTTTTGGAGTTCCTCCATCCTAGTGTCCAACTGAGCTCTGGCGCGTTCCTTGGCTTTGCGCTCCTCATCCAAACGATGTTCCAGAGATTGCTTTTCTTCAACGACAGATCGTCGGACAGTGACAACTTCTCGCTTAGCTTCTTGGAGTTCATTACGGAGACTCTCCACTTGACCACTAAGACGGTCTCGCTCTCTGGAAATTTCGGTGGCTTGCATTCTCGCCTTGCGCACTACAAAAGTGTTAGAATATATGTCCTGTCGTCAAGAGTACAAGGACTTACAGTTACGCTCTGAGTCGTTGAGCTGTGTTTCCAATGTTGCCACGAGATCCATGTGGGCCTGCAAGTCGCCTTCACAGTGAGTCAATTGCTTGTTCAGAGTCTTAATCATGGTCTCTTGTTCCTCGATCTGACGCGCCTGTTCCTCAGACCGGCTTAAGGCCTTCGAATCGCCTTGAGCCTGGCCATTGGTGACCGGGGACATGGTTGATGTCGCGGGTGTGGACGTAATCGATGAGTCCATCTGGGATGTACGAGATGAGGAGACAGTGACGGAAGAACGAGATGGACCTGTCTCGCTAGGAACTCGCGACAATTGTCCTGGAGTAGGTGGTGGGGGACCTGAGGGAGGGGGTGTCATAGGCGGCGCCTTCGAAGGTGGCAAGCCATTGATTCGGGGAAGCGATCCATTGCGATGGTCTAATACGGGGCGCGGGGTACCAACGATACCCTCGGTAACTCGGGGTAAAGTCTGGGACTCGAGTTGGGACTGAAGTTGCCTAAGCGCATCTTCTTGACGAAGCTTCTCGGCTGCAAGGTTGTCTCGTTCGTCTCGAGTCTTCTGAAGATTGTTTTGAACTTCACCGAGAAGTGAACGGTGACGTTCTAAATCGTCTACAAGAGATTCCCGTTTAGATGCTTCTTTAACGAGCTCCGTCGTTTGGGTCCGAGTGTTCTCTAATTCGCCCTTGAGAGTATCTACGGTCGCAGCAAATTTCGCACGCTGCTCTTTAGCGGTAGCCAACTCCTCCTCGAGGGATGCAATCAGAAGGTCTTTCTCTACTACGACTTCTTCATGCGCTTCGCGGGTTTGTTCGCGCGCGACAGTGAATTCGTCCATGGCAGACTTGTACGCGGCCATTTCTTGAACAAGTAATTCATGTTCCTTGGTAAGAGACTCACGCTCCTGTGCTTGGGCATCCTCGAGCTTTTTCAAGGCTGCCACGTGATTCTGGTCAAGTTGGTTGAGAAGTGCCTCGTTCTGTTGACGCGACTCTTCTAGATTGTGTTGGTGCTGCTCCCGCATATAATTAATTCGATTATTGGCTTCTGATAACGCTGCTTGATGTTCAGCGATAAGCCTCGAATTTGCCTCAGCGTGCGTCTTCGTCAGAGCCAAGACCTCTTCCTCCTGGGAAACCTTTAATCGTGCAACAGCCGCGCCGTGCTCCTTCTTGAGAGTATCGAGGATTTTCTGATGTTCTTTCTCAATCTCCTGCAAAACCGCTGCGTGTTGTTCCTTTGCACTGCGGATGGCTGCTTCTAGTTCCTTATTATGTCGCAGGACAGACTCTGCGTGCTCCTCCCGTACATTCTTGACAGTTTCCTCGAGTCGTGAGACCTCGACCCCTATCTCCTCCTTGGCCATCGCAAGTGCAGAACTATGTTCAGATCTGGCCTGTTCCAAAGCCGTGACGTGGGCCACTTCTACCGCATCTCGAGAATTATCGTGGTCTTGTTTGAGTCTATCCAGCGATTCCTGATAAGCTCTCTCCTTGGCTGCGATGATAGCTACATGCTCGTCTCGGTGTGACTGAATGGCAGCGGAGTGCTTTGACTGTGATTCAGCGAGTGTGCGTTCGTGTGTTAGTTTGACTGCTGTGAGCTCCCTAGTATGTTCCTTGTGCGAACGTTCCATAGTCTTCGCTGAGTCGGCCTCTTTTTGACGGAGTAGTTCCTCGTGTTCAGAACGCAGCTTTTCAATTGCAGACAAGTGCTCGTCTCTGATATCCTGAACCCGAAATTGATTGTCTTCGATTTCCTTGCGTAGAGCCTGCGCATGTTCGCTCTGCAATCTAGATAATGATTCCGCTTGTTCGGTTTGCGACTGACCTAGGAAGCTCTCTACTTCCTTGCCACGTCGCTCCAGTTCTAAGGCATGATCTGCGCGCATCTTACCGAATGCCTCCTCATGCTGCTGCTGAGTCTGTGCTAGGACAGTGGCCGCATCAGCAATGTCGGCACGGAGTTTGCCAAGTTCAGATTCGTGTTTACGTTGTGCCTCAGCGAGGAGGGCATCCAGCTCTGCACCTTTATCTTTGATAGCTTGCTCGTGTTCGGTTCGGAGACGCTCAACTTCAGTAGAGTGGCTCTCTTCGGCTGAGTGGAGTTTGTCGAGCAGTGCCAGCTCACGCTTGCGTAACTCTTGTATGCCTGCCTTCAAGTTCTCCTCTGAAACACGTTGGTTTTCCAGTTCAGTTGACAACTCAGTGTGTTTAACATGTATTTCCTCGAGTTCAGAAGCTGTATTGGTGTGTTCCTGGCGGAGGGCCTCCAGTTCTGTAGACATATTCAGAGCCTACAAATTGTTCAGCGTCCATTTATCAGAATAACCAACACGTTCAAACCTGGTCACGAGACAAAGCATTTAATTCATCATGCTGGCGACGTATCTGACTAAGCTCAGAATTCAACTTGTCGACCACTTCACGATGGTAGGATTCCTTTTGTGCCATAGATCTGCCAGAGCGAGAGTGATTAGATAGTTGTACATATGAAACATCAAGTTTCACATACAGCATGAGCTCATTGAGGCGATCCAGTGTTTCTGAGGAGTCTGCCGCAGGCTCAGCAGTCGTCTGAAGGCTAAGGCGGCGGCTGAGACGGCGAAGATCCTTAAACTGCTTCAAGGTCGTAGGCGACAACTCCTTGAGTTTCGTGTCATCGACGTCGTTTTCTGCGTCCTCTGCCTCAGCTATGGCTGGAATTTTCCCGGCAGTAGCAGAAGAGCTGATCGACTTCTCCTTCAGGCTTTGTTCGAGTGTACTGATCTCAGCCTCGCGCTCCTTGAGAACCTCCTGCAAACGCATGATCTCCTTTTCGAGACTCGCAGCAGATCGCTCGCCATTCGGAGAGTCAGGGGTTGGGCTTTGCGAAGACGAGTTAGGATGGGAGAGTGGCGGGGAAAGCAGTGTCGGATAGGGTGTTGAAAGATTATCGGGTTGGCCAGTCAAAGACAGCTTGTGCGAGCGCGCCGAGGAGAGCTCCTGTGAAAGCGATGGCGATTGTGAAAGCGACCTCGCGTGGAGCGATTCGGTCGAGGCCGCCTGCCTGAAAAAAAGTCGTCGCCCTGCGCTATTCACCTGGATTTGGCTACCTTCACCGCCACGTGGAGAGCGGAGGCTCCCATTGCTGCCAACCGTAAGCCGTCTACGTGGCGTCGGGGGTACCCGATGCTCAGTCTTGTCCTCCGATTGTTCGAGAGCCGCTGTAGATTGTAGCTTGGCATCTTGGATTTGAGAAGCCAGGTCAGAGATTTCGCGCAAGGCATCGCGATATTTGTCTGTGACCGCAGATAGGTCCGACAGTGTCGCCTGATGAGTCTGCTGTAACGCTGCTAATTGCTCCTGGACACTTGGGCCGTCGTCTCCATCAGTGGAAGGGCTACTCGCGCTGCGCATATCAACCTCCAGGCTACGTCTGGCCCTCGCAACGTCGCCTGCAACGTCACCAAGCCGCTCACGTTCTTCCCCCACAAGGCGTCTTTTCTCCTCCCATGCCTCTAACTGTTTTTCGAGTTCTTTGAGCTTAATTTCTCTTTGTTCCAGATCGCTCCGCCACGCCTGTCCATCGGACATCAATTCATCAAGCCTTCGCTGGAGCAACTCTGCTGCCTGGATTCGGGCTTCAACTTCGCTTTCGAGACGCTGGACACTATCTCTGAGGGAAAACACGCTCTCGTCAGCACGCGCTAGCCTTTGCTCAAGATCTGCGATGTATTGGGTCGAGTGTGACTCAGCATCCTTGTAATGTTGGATTTCACGTTTAAGATCGGAAACGGATGAGCTGGATGAGATGTTACTCTCGTCATAGGACTTGACCTTTTCTTCCAGATCGCGAACATATGCCTAGGAGAAATGTTTCACAAGTGGTGAAACCGAAGCTCAGTCAACTTACCTCTGTCGAGGCTTCCCGGTCTGTCAGTTTAGCCACACGGGCGCGGAGTTCTTCAAGATATAGCTCCGTCGCGGAGTGACGCTCAATAACAGCGGAGAGCTCCTCTTCCTTTTCCGTGACCAGGTCGTTGGTGTGTCGAAGGGCCACCCGATTAAGGCTGAGTTCTGCCTCCATCGCAGCAATAGTCTTCTCGTACTCTTCAATGACTGGGCCCACAATCTCTTCATACTTGCCTGTACCAGGGATACTGCCCCCACTGGCGCGCTGAGACTCCCCAAGTTCTCTCCTGAGTCTAGTGAGCTCCTCAGTCCGTTGAGTAAATTGTTGGCGGAGTTCATCGTGCTGCGACTGGAGATCGACGAACTGCTGCATCCCCAGTCTACTGGCTCCATCCGGTTCGTGATCCGGGTGAGCATTGCTCAGCCCACTTGCACTGTGAGTGCCCTCCTTAATGGCCTTTAGCTCTTTCCGCAACCTAGTAACCATATTCTGTAGCCACTCGACATCATCCCAGCCATCTTCTTTCTCGTTGACGACAGCTCTATTACGAATATTCCTCGCGCGATTGGCATATTTGAGGGTATTGATGGTTTCGCCCACATTCCACTCGGCAGGGCTCACACAAGCAATCATAAGGGTATGAGCATTTCCACCCAGTGAATCTTGTAGCAATCTGGTCAGCTTGGAATCCCGATAAGGAATGTGCGAAGCTGTATGCGACTTCACACGGGCTGGATCCCCCAATGCAGAAATGACGTTGCCGAGAGCAAGTAGGCCACTATTGATAGAAATGCCTTCCTTGATGCGTTCACCAGCAGCCGCAGTGCGTTTCAGCTAGGATGGATCTCAGCAACCAGTTGAAGGGATGAGGTAAATTAAGCTTACACGCTCTGATCCAGCAAGGTCAACAAAGTGAAACTTGGAGACCACAGTCACCCATTCCCCAACCTCGTCATCTTGATCCCTGCCTGGAGCAGGACTGATACGGCCCCCCATAGCACTGCCAGGTCTGAGACCACCGCCCCTTCCCATGGCAGTATGAAAACTGGGAGTCGGAGGACGGCCAAAAGTTGGAGAACCGACTCGCTGGGCTGTGCCGCCATTATAGACGGATCCAGGTCGGGCCAGCCGAGATGGAGACCGGCCAGTAGGCGGAAGCGGGGAAGAGCTACGAGGAGGAGGACCAGAGCCAGTATACTTTTTCTGCGTAAGCGTAAGTGAGAAGATGGCATGTGATCGAGACGACTGCGCATTCATGTCCGTCTCATTTGTGCGACGAATAGATGTGCCCTGACGAAGGAGACTAGACAATTCGTAGTGAAAAAAAGAGGCACGTCGTAAGTCAATAAAATCTTACTTCATGACTTCACCGGCACTCCGAACATTGACTTCACGAAGACCACCCCAGATAATATGACCATCCTTATCCTCACGGATCTGGACCTCGCGTTTGACGCTTTCTTCTCCAAGTAAGTCGATAAGGTCTTCATTGTATATTTCGATGAAGGAGCTTTTGACGGAGTACGACCAACCTCCTGTACGCTCCTCCTTCATCTGCTTAGCTCTTTGAAAGATGCTAGATACCGAACGTGGTATAATCCCCATGCCATTGTGTGGATCTGAAGGGTCTGCATCGAGATCGATGCCTGCCATAGAATAGGTCTTTCCGGAGGACGTTTGTCCGTAAGCTAATATAGTACAATTGAAACCCTGCAGAAAGCGCGAAATAAGGGGTTCCGCTGTTGCTTGGTAAAGAGCATGCTGGGATGTTGCAGGGGGGTGAACCTGATCAAAGGTATAGAGCTGCTTCTTGGTAGGGCCAGCAGATGGAGGGACTTGCACTCCATTAGCAGTCGCAGAAGTGGGCGCCGACTGTGTTGAATCTACTTGGACAGATGTTGCAGAGGCGGCCTGGATTACCGTTCGTTGAAACCTAGCTGGGATGGAAACAGTATCCTGACTGGTGGTTGGTCGTATACGAACGGCTGTCCATGATGTCAGTGAGAGAAATTAATGAGGTCCTTCCTACGTGACTCACCGACTTGCACAGACGTCGTACCACCCGTAGATGGGGCCATACCTAGGAGTAAAAGACAACGAAGGCGCGTCGGACTTGATTGTTAAAACGTTATGTAATCGCTTATGAATCTACATCACAAAACTATCCTTGTCGAAGATAAGGTTGGTTCTAAATTTGATCGACTTTCGGATACTGGAGTGAAACATTTGACAAACACCTACTTGCGAAGCTGGACAAAATCACGTCTTTGGTCTGTGATCTGATGAATGGCCAGGTTTGGAAAGTACACGAGGCGCATCAATACAAACCGTCCCCTTGTCCGCAGCGGCTGCCAGTGCAACCGCAAAATTCTCCACAATATTCCTGTCGAGTGCCTCCCATTCAGACAAGCGAGTGACACTCTTCGGGTCCAGGTCGATGACCGTCAGCGTGGTTTTTGCCTCTCCAGCGCAATCAAGCCGCAGTATAACAGAGCAATCTTTGAACGTCGCTGAGAGAAGATAAGCAAGGATATTGTATCGCAACGTTTTTTCTCCGCCTGAGAGATATGTTTGAATAAAACTACCCCACTCTGCAAGTGTAGGCTCTGTTTCCCCTCGTCCAAGGGGCAGGCCAGGATGGAAGCGGGTCCATAATTGTGATAGACCTTCGATGTCAAGAAAGTCAAGCGCTCGTTGGAGATCCCCCAGCATGGAGAACACAGGGTTGCCTAGTATCACGGGAGCGACGGCGTCAATGAATGACGGCATGAGGTCTAGCAATGACATATTCTGATTGGAACAATGAAGCTTGGATCCTAAACTGGACACAGAGTGGGCCTGCTTGCCTGTCAAACATCAAATGGGACGATGCAGCACCTAACTCACATCTCCTGGCTCGACGATTTTCCCCTCGTTGAATAATCGTAAATTGTTCACCTTGCCATGGCTTCCCGCCCATGTCTCCCACAAGTTGTGCAGTGCCTTTCGCACCCGTGTCTCATCGCGAGAGAATAGGTCCAGTGGGCAATAATTAGTTACTGTTAAACTGCCTTTCATGCTTTTGAAGCGCGCATGCATGCAGAACCTGCAATGTTGCGTCTTGAGCTGGCATGTTAATGGAGACAGATACTCTGGTGAGGGCAGAAACCCCCACTTCGGCTTGTGGGGTTTCAATAAGGGCAATAATAATTGACACAAGTTTAATTACCTTGATCTCTACAGCCCATCCACTTCTTCCAACCAAATCTGTAGCGAGCACTGCCTTGCATCTGTACAAATCAATACCGTCTTTCGTCGCTCGCTCCGCTGGACGACGCGAATTTGCGACACCCGCTAGCTCTGTCAGCCAATCGAAGTCCACCCTCACGGATTGAAGATTAGGTAAATAGTCTTTTGGGATGAGTTGTGATATGACCGTCTCTTGAAATGCGACCGAAGGGTCCTCTGCTCCCACTGGGCTGCTATCGCGTGGAGTATAAAGTGGGTTTTGATGAGAATTCTGGCGCGGTGATTTGCGAAGACGAAGCACTGTGCCATTGTATGTATAAGAAAGTCCTACATACGAAAAAACTATTGAGGCGCCGCCTTCAGCGAGATATGACCAGTCGTTCTTCGGATCAGTAGCGGTGACGTCCAGGGTCATGGATGTTTACATGTAAGTCGCTGCCTGCAATCTAAATTGATTCATTACTGCAAGTTGCACAAAACGAATTCAACAATGCAAGTTATGTCCAAACTACTTACTTACAAGTACCGAATGTAACGTGCAATGCGCAATCCTACTATGTAACTCGGCAGCGAGTCGGCTGCTAACAGTACCAATATATACTGTATAGCTGGTTCTTGCAGCCGTTTGGGTAATATAAGGCGGAGTTTGACTGAGATGGCAGTAAGCGCTCTATCACTCTGATTTACCACCAGTCGCCGTCGCGTACCAAAGATATATTGAATGGATATTGAAAAGGAAAGCTGAATATTTCGTTTCCAAGCACTCAATCTATTTATTTAGAATAAAAAATATGTTGCTAACATTATTCGGATCAGCGAGACTGAATTTTGTGCCTAATAGTTACCATTGAGTTTTTATCTTTATTCTCTAATCTTATCATACAGTACCTGATACTAGTCCGCTTCGATCACCGGTCACGCGTATGACCAAGCAAATTGCTGATTCGTTTTTTTCCTCTATACCTCCTCTCTGTGCGGTGGGACACTTTTCTCGTATGCGATGCTCCTGAAGGACACCATTCTCGAACAGCTTTACCTAGCTTCTGCTTGTGTTACTTTCCTGGCCCTTCTCGTTTGCGTATTCTTAGAGCGTTTCGACTTCTTCAACTCTAGCAAACGAAGACCGCCGCGAGTTGGGTGTTGGCTGCCATGGGTGGGCTCTGCAATTGATATGGGGAAGAATCCGGATGCATTCTTCAAACGGGCTAGGTATAAGTAACCCCTTTTGTGAGCAACAACCGGAAGCTTAAGTGAATGATATATTTACTCTGCCAGTTCTAAGCTTGGGCCTGTCTTCAGAGTCAAAGCTGTTGGTCAAGAAATCACTTACGTCACGTCTCCAGAATTGATCAGCGCTATTTATCGCGACGTCAAGGTGCTCGTGCTGATTTTACTCATGTTTAATGCGAGTCACTGACTCTACCACGCCTCAGTCATTTGAGTTCATGCCAATCAGGCTGGAAATTACAAACAAAATATTTGGTATATCGCACGCAGCCACGTACTCCCCATACATGGTAGAGGGGTATCTGCCTATGCATCACCGCGGGCTCTCACCCCAGAATATCGTGGGAATCCTCGAGCGCTATGCAGAGCACGCTCGTGAGCACATTCTAAGTGCAGTACAGAAGTTGGATGGGAAAAGCCTCCCACTCGCCCAGTTTGTGGTTCCCCCAGCTTATTATTCGGCGTGTCATACATTTTTTGGTCGAGCTTTTGATGCGGAAAAGTCATATGAGCCATTCCGGACATTCGACCGTCAATTTCATCTCATGTTTGCTGGCGTGCCCAAGTTCATGCTCCTAGGACCTCATCAAGCCTGGGACCAGGTGATCAAACTGTTTGAGCAATATCTCGGAACCTCGCATGAAGATTGTTCTGAAATTATCTCTAACCTAGAAACGGGCGCCAGGGACGCAGGTTGGGTATGTGACAACCTCGTGTGCAAACCTATTAAATTGTAATGACCATACACGAGTCCCCCTTAGACATTGCAAAGCTGATGAGCAGCGAACTGTGGGCACTGCAATCGAACGCTGTTTATGTGGCATACTGGGTACTAGCCCTCGAGTTGCAAAGATCGGGAAACCTTGCTGCACTCGTCTCAGAAGTCGACAGCGCACGATCAGAATGGAAAGCGAGACATTTTAATCAAGGGTTCAACGTGAAGCCACATCAGTGGCTCTTTGATGCAGCCCTCCCCCGCTTGACGTCTGCCATCCAAGAAGCTTTGCGTCTGTCGACGTCCACCTCATCCATCCGCCGTGTCCACCACCCCATTGATTTCGCTGAATATCACTTTACGACTGGCGAGCGAGTGGTCTGCCTTGTACGGGCGATACATCTAGACGAGGAGATTCATTCCAAGCCCACTGAATTCAACTCGGAGCGCTACATGGGAGGTAATAAGTTCAACAAGAATGGAAGGCCTGTTCCCAACCATTCTATGCCGTTTGGGGGTGGTGTCTCGATGTGTGAGGGGAGGTGAGTCGTAAGCCCTGTGATTCTCTATGAAGTCACAGTAATTGGCGCATAGATATTTCGCCCTCGGGGAACTCAAAATCTATCTCGGTTTGATCTTGAGCCATGTCATGATAGAGCTCGACCCGGGCACAGTTTCGTGGCCTAAATATTACACCTCACGTATAGGCGTCGGTGTCATGCCGCCGGTGGGTGATATCAATGTTAAGATTCGCAAACGCCGTGATGTATGAACGTAGCTAGGCTAGAAGTGCATAGAGGATCTGTATTTTCCTTTTGGGTAATAGTGTGGACCCGCCAAAGTATTTCTCACCTCTATGGCAGCATTCAGGAGGCCCCCTGGCATCAAAGTCTTCTGCCAACTTTGTACTACT